>OY282449.1:154282138-155727138 GCA_958295655.1 Palloptera scutellata | reverse complement strand
TTAAAGAACGGAAACCGATTAGGAAATTAAATAAATTAAGAAAAGAAAAAGAGCATTTTTACATAGTACTGCATGCACTTGTTTTGGATTGATTTTATATACTATAAATCATAACTACATATATAACGCCATTTTTTAGCCCATTGAACTGAAAAATGGTTCATACAGGTCCAATTTCTAAAGAAATTTTTCCAGCGGAGTAAAATTTTATGAATGTATGTACTTTCTGCGAAGAAAATCATTATCCCCAACTGGTATCTATTTGCAAGTTACAGGAGTTTTAGAATATTAGTAGTTTGAAAGCAGCCTTTTAGAGGTTTAAGAAATTCTTTGTATACATTGCAGTGATTTGCGCTTTCAAATCGGTCACCAGTTTTTAACCAGTTCTTCTTTAATTTTTCACTACAACAGCAAATCACATGGAAAACATAAATTTTTTTTTTAAATATAAATAGGGAGTACAATTTGGGAAATAAATGCATCGTTATTATTATGGAAAATATGAAATATAGCAAAGCAGGTAAAAATTAGTATCGAAAAGGTAGTGTGAGGGTTTTTTTGTCATCGGGTGTATACCTAAAAATGTTTAAAAGTACATACTACATTTAACAATTCAATTAATTACTTAATGAAAACTTGTAAATGGCTCTTAAATCTTGTAAACTGTATAAACAAATAAACATTTCGTACAAATTTTGACAAGTTTACACTTTTATAAGTTTGTGAAGCGTTTACGTGTCCGCTGAATAATTATTTAGCCAAATTTAATAGAACGGATGAAATTGATAATTTTGGGAGTATAAATTTATCCGAGGCATGTAGGCCCACGATGCATTGCATGGAAAAAACCATGGATATCTTTTCCCATGCCCAATAGAGCAAAATGCCCAAATAGCAAGATCGGTCGAGAGCGTAAAATAATTTTCTAAATAAAAAATGTATTTATGTTTCGGAATTTAGCAAGTTCATATTGTTAATGTATATAAGTATAATGTATTTAAACGGGCATAACAGACGATTGTTTCGTCTAAATAATTTGTATCTAGATTAATTTTAGACACTTGCAACGGCAACAGGTTGCTGTCCAAAATGGAGTAAGCCACTACAACGCATCAATTCTTAACTGAAATACTAACCTTAAACACAGGAAAAATGTAACGTCAGCGTTCCTTCAAGTGTACCCTGCAATTACACACTCGCGGTAAAACGATAATTTTTTCCACAATTCAATTAAAAACGACGAAATAATTAGCACGTAATAAATTCTTCATTAAAGCTGTGTGTAAACAGTTTATTATCACGTTTAGTAAACGATGTTAAGTCATTTACCTAATACAAATTAGGTGAATTGAACTTTATTCGATACACTCAAAAAAAAGTACATGAAACCGATGTAAAAGTATCATTTTTTGTTTACAATATTCAGCCAACATTAAAAGATATCAAAATCGACATTACAAAAAGTAATTTTAACATTACTGAATTCAACTAGAAAAATTTATAATTGATGTGAAAATAATGTAATTTTAACATTGAAAATATAATGGCATGGACTTGCTTTTCGACAAGTGGACTAGTCTCTTTTATCAAAATAAAAACCATAGGAAATCATATGCTTGAATACGACGAATGCGAAATACTACTTCCATGTCTATTTTAGCACAACAACCCAAAAAACTAACCGAAGTTAGTCAAATAATGGTTATCAGCCAATGGTATTCGAATCTTGGATTCATCATAGACACATTCCAATTATCGAATTTTAATCTCATAGAAATCTCCCATTATTTTGGTCGTGTTGAAGCCCAGGGTGGGTACTCAAAGTTTTAAGAACAAGGATACACTGATGACTTATTTAAAACCGGAAGGATAACAATACCAACGACTATACTTTCATGCCTTATAGAAACTATGCTTTCCATACCAAATACCGAAAACTTGCTCAGGTTTCGAACACCTAAAGGTACTATATGTTATGAGTTAATTTTGTTTTTGTTTTTCTTCGCCTGAAATGAATTGGAATTGAGGTTTGTTTGCCACTGTAATTATTTAAGTGCACTAAATCAAAAGCAAAAAAAGAATCTTTGAATGCCTCAAAAGTAGCTTAGTGATTAGTGATTAGTCCATTTACATTTTGAGTGTTAAATTTACGTAAGACAATATCAATTTTATTGTGAATGAATAATATGTGACGTAATAAAAACATTTTTAAGGTAACTTTAACATAATAATTTTCATACTTATTACATTTTTAAACCGATTCTTATGAATTTGATGGTTTTAATGTTCATTTAACACAAAACATATAACAAACGTTTTTGGTTCTACATTGAAAATATAAATATTACATCGCTTAATGAGAGGGCTGCGACCAGACATGAACTGCAAACATATTTAATTCAATTCAATGACTCACGTGGTTTTGTAGCTTCAACGATGATATAAAACTTTTGGCTGCGGGTCCTTTCCTTCAATCAAATTAACCGTTTGTAGCACTTCCGACTTACTTATGTGCGAGTTATTTATTTATTAAATGTCGGAAGTGATTTGAAAGAAGTTTAATTCCATAACTTGAGGTCTTTCCTCCAAATACCAATTTTTATTTATTGAATTATTTAAATTTTAATATTGTATGTATTCTAGTCATTTAACAGTTTCTTCAAACGTGCATACAATAAATAAACATGTCGCTCCTTCTTTGGGAATGTGATTGCACTCCAAGGAATAGAGCATGCCGTTTTATTGCTACTAAAAAACAAAGTCAATGCTTGAAAGTGTTCCCATAATTAATCGACTCCTAAATATTATTTGGTGCCTAATAAATGACGTAGACATACAATCCATTTGATTTTATAATATCCATGATGTCATTACCGATAGCGGTTTGCTCGCTGTCATGGAAAATCATTTTGATATCACCTACAACAACAACAACAACAACAACAACATCAACAACAACAACAAAAATGGTGAATACACACCAAATATGATTGACAGGACGGGATGAGAGGGAACAGAAGCGGGGGTATACCTTGAAGCCGAAAATGAAAAGAGCACTAAAATGTGTTCGTGCTCGTACTCTAGCTGAGCATGTGACTAAAGCATGGACATATAAGTATTCCATGTAGCTATGCATACATTGAGATAAATGCTCACAAATCTTTTTACATAACTTCTATAACGTTGTGAAGCAATATGGTATACATATTATATGTATATAAAAATTTACAATGGCTTGTTTTGTATGATTGAGAGAGCAGAATTGGTTCTGGGCCTGGTCCTGGATCAATATCTGAAATCTTTTTCCCACTTTGGTGATTAATTTCAAAATTTCATACTTAATGGACTTTAGAGCAGTGTTGGGCAGTCCGCGGACGCGTACATAACGGTTTTCGATTATCCCATATACATACATACATACATACATACATACTTAATATAATATGTACATTGAAAGAGAGAAGCTCCTGCGTTCTTTGCCCATCAATCACTGCCTTAGAGCGACTTACTGTGGTTTGTGTTGTGGCTGATGAAATTATCGCTTGGCACCATATTTAACCCTGATATTGTTGGCATTGTCGTTCTGGCAATTTGCAAACATAAAGAAAGCGGATACGATAGCGATTGTTTATATGTTTCTATATAAAGATTGAACTTATGTATTGTTGTATGCGTCACGTGAGTTTCTGGCTCACAATCATCAGAAACAAACTTCGCTGCAACGTGTTGCTATGCCTGAGATAAGACAACACTCTACGTTTCAAGTATTTTCCTCTGCTCGGTTATGCGCCTATGGGTAATTCCGGAAAAAGAAGACTGTAGAGAGAAAATTGCGTGTTACTTACCTGAGTTCAGCTTTCCTAAACTCATATTTTTCGTCGGTAAAATGTTCTATAACTTAATTTTACATTTTTAACGCAGAAAAATCGCAAAGAACAAACTGAAAATGATTCCAAAGATGAATAATTGTGCTTTATATATTTAAATAATTACTTAGTTTGCATGCAGCCCAGCCAGACACAACTCACATTGTAGGAATTGAAAGAACCTTAAAGAAGCGAAACTCTTACCTACTTCCATTGTGATTGGTCAGCTCCTGCCAAGACCTGACTAAACTTACTTATGTTTGATGTATGATAAACTACCCATAGACAACATAACTTAGGTTTCCAGTTTTGAAATTAAAAAGCTTCTCCAAATTTTGAATCTCACGTATTGGCTTTGCACAATATCACAAAAATAGTAAGTACTTTATTGTACTTAATTGCGTATAAATGCTTGAAAAAGATTAGTACCAAATTTATAAACCGGTGAAAAATAATCATTTTTAGATTAGAAATACAATTATCAAATTTATTACAAAATTTTTAGGTCTAAGCTTTCATAGACTTGGCAACCTTGTTCTACTTTTACTAAATATAAATTTCCAAAACGGTATTTTTCAAATTGTCTTCTTTTTGCCACTTGCCTACAAAAATATACAGACCATTTTTATGGAAACATATTTAATTGATTTTGAATTATATCACTCGCCAGAGGGTGCGCCTCAAGTACATATGTAGTAGCTCGATTCAGTTCCTTGAGATTTTGTTTGTTTGTTGTTATTTAAGGCATTCGAATGTAACGCCCGTAACGCTGGAAACACCCATAATAAGTAGCCGTGAATCAATAAAAATATTTTAGTTCTTGCTTTGCTTTCTGAATGAGTTCAAAGCCCACAATTGCTGCAATTGCACAAACATGTACCCCACTAGGAACCATTTTTACTTCGTTTACTTAAGCAAAGAAATTAATGTAAAAATTTGTGAGTTGTCATCTTTTATTTTTTGATGTGTGGATAAATCACATGACGATCTTCATGCATGATCGTCGCTTACAATTAATCTTAATACTCTCGTCGTCTTCGATCAATTGAAATGTTTGACATTATTCATTTATTGTACCTATAATAATATTTCCATTATTATTTTAATTATTCAAATCGCAATTTTGTCAAGAGTTTTCTAACCGATTTTAATTGATTCGAACAGTTTTTATTAAGTACTCGTAGCAGGCATTTATATATTCATGAATGTACATAATGTAAAATTTACTGACGCATTCAATCAATTACTTAATTGATTAAAGTGGATAAAGTGTTTTTTCACTCATTCACTTCACTTATCTACATTCAAATGTGAATTTCTTCAATCAAAAATTAACTGGCATCACGATCAAAATGTTTAAGTACCTACCAATTCTTCATATATGGTATAGAAAAGAGCTTAATTTATTCTTGTTGCGACCAATAACCTTTTCCAACCTACTTTTTGGCATCCATTTTACATAGACAATTTGTCATTTACATTTTCTTTAGTAAGTCAAAAGTAAGCAAGTGTTGCGAAAGTGGTAAATTTAAATAACGGGAGAAAGAACAATATTGATAATGATTCACAGATAACAATCCATCAGAGAATGAGATGCCACCTTGTGAGAATAAATATAAAAAAACACAAAAAGGAATTTCATATTTTACTGCTTTTTAGTTGAGCAAATATCAATAAATCTTTATAAATGAACTGAGCGTAAGTTAATTTATTAAGTATAGCAATTAAATCTCGATAACATGAATCTTTATAGTCTTTTGAACCTTTCAATATAAAATCATTAAAAAGTAATAGTACTTAATAAAGTAAATGTAATCAATTAAAAAGTTTTTATGCATTAATCTCTTATCAATTCTTATCATATGTACTATATTATAAATACATATGTACATACTTACTTGTTGAAATCCAAAACAATAGTCATTTAAAGAATTTAAAAACAATTTAGATCTTATTTATGATACGATAACACGAAGTATTGATATCACTTACATATTTATTTTATAAATATCGCTCGTTTGCTGTAAGACTGACACAAATACAAATAAAAATAAGTATACAGACATAACGGGAATGAGAAGCTTTTCTACAAATGAAACCTTGATAATAAGCTTAACCTTAAAACACTAAGATTTTGATTTTGCCTGTGCCGAGATTCGAACCCCGGACACTCTGCGTAGCAGTCCAACGCACTATCACTACGCTACAGCGAGTTATTTTTGAGATATAAAAATGAAAGTGCGCGAATTACATAGAAATGTCCTTCCTTTCATTTAAAATTTATCTCATAACCGATACAGATAATAACTTGCTCCATCCTAAGTATTTGTACGTATTTTACAAATCAAAAGTAAAACTATTTGCCTGAATAAAAACAATTTCATTTTATATTTTTGGGTACAACAAAATTTGTAAGCTCCTTTTTTTTGTTTGAGCTACAACCTTCAACCTTTCTGGCAACTATGAATGACATTAAAATATCTATTTAATCAAATTCGGTTATTTTATATAGCACGAATAAGATATAAAAAGCCATCACTTTCTACAAACATTTTTATAGAATCGGAGCTCATATCGTTCGTTTCCTACAAGGCTTCCATAAATCAAAAAAAAGGGCTTTATCTTGTGTAAAAACTACAAACAAAATCACAACTCTATCTTATGAACTGTTCACGTGAGAAGAGTATTTTTCGTTATCAGTTTTATGGAGTGACAGGTAAAATGATAAGTTTAAACGCTTTTTTTACAGAATTTTTTTTGTAGTTTTGACAGCTTTGCTGTATAGAGCGATATCTACATAAAGGATTTAAACTGTCGACTTGAACTTCGTAATTCCAACACAAATTTGTTGATGTTTGCTTCGTTTGAATTTTGGAATTTGTCAGTTCAGTTCAATGAGGTTTTTTCTTCAGGACCTCTGTTTTCTTGTATAGTAGTTATTCAAATAGTGGATTTATTTAAAGAATGCCTTTGATAATAAGCATAAGTACCTACAGGTAAAGTAAAATACATAAAATGTTTAATGGCCTAGGGTCCCTTGATATGAAGTTTGAAGAACAAAACGTATTATTACCTGTTAATTAAAATACGACAACTATAACTTGGTCTGTGGTTACCGTGGCGCATGTAGTAGCGTGTTGAATTGTTACATAGAATGCACAAAGTTCAAATCTCGACACAGGCAAAAATGAAAAACTCAAAAGAAAATAAAGTTTTAGATAAAGAAATAGAACATTTTACTGCACGGCACCAGCTCTTGGCAAATAATGTCAAACTTCCAAGAGTACGAATTGCCTAGGAAAAGCTTTTTAAAACTGTATGTCCAGTATTCGTGTACAAAATAAGTATAACTCGCATATCAGAAATGTGTGCGAAATGCTCGGCATGGGCCCTTCATGGGATGTTGTGCCTTTAAAAGAAAATAACTTCAACTTTTCGCATTTAGTCTCCCATGGAGAGTATTTGTTGTTTACTCTCATTTTACCAGACTGGCAACAAAGTAATTTTACGAGTATAACAAATTACATTACTCAACATTAACATTTTGTTCAAGACGCCGTGACTCTTTGTTTGTTAACACAAGGTATTTCGTTTTGTCCTCTTTCACCACTAGACGCACTCCCCCTCGACGAGACTCCCTTTCCAGGTTGGAGAATGCTGCACTGACTGTTCGAGCGTTTTTGCCAATGATGTCAATATCATCAGCGTATGCTAGCAGCTTGACACTCTTGTAGAAGATAGTGCCAGAGATGTCGATGTTCGCAGCTCGAATTATTTTCTCCAGCATAAGGATAAAGAAGTAGCACGATAGGGAGTCACCTTGTCTGAAACCTCTTTTGGTATCAAATGTTGCGGAGAGGTCTGTCCCAATTTTCACTGCGCTGGAGGTGTCGTTTAGTGTAATTTTGTAAAGACGAATGAGCTTTGCACTGATACCAAAATCAGACATTGCGGCGTATAAGTGATCCCGAAGCTGTCGAAAGGCCACTTTATAACCGACGAATAGATGATGGGTGTCGATCTGTTTTTCTCGGATCTTTTCCAGAATTTGGCGTAGTGTGAATATCTGGTCGATGGTGAATTTACCTCCAGGCCTGAAGCTACACTGATAAGGTCCAATCAGTTTGTTGACGATGGGCTTCAGTCTTTCGCACAGTACGCTCGATAGACCCTTCTATGCAATATTAATAAGGCTTACCCCACTGTAGTTGGCACAGATCGTGGAATCACCTTTCTTATGAATGACCTGACCTGCTTTCACCGACCATATTCTGCATAAAAGCTCATGCATGCGTTTTTTGAGCTCTTCGCCTCCACTCTTGAACAACTCAGCAGGCAGGCCATCTGCACCTGCAGCCTTATTGTTTTTCAGCCGAGCGATGGCTGCTAAGACCTCCTCATAGTCGGACGGCGGTAGTTCAACGCCGTTAGTGATTGGGATTTCGGAGTAGATCCGCAGTGGCGGGATTATTGCCGTCATCGCCATTAAGCAGCTGCGATAAGTGCTCCCTCCATAATCTATTATGCCCTGGACACCTGTCACCAGATTTTCCTCTTCATCCTTGCAGGAAGAGGCCCCGGTCTTCAAACAAATTTTCCGACCTCGTTCCTGTCCCGTAACATTTCGATATCATTGAACTCACGTCTTTCTGCTCTTTTCTTGCGCCTGACGAGACGTTTCTCCTCCCTCCTCAACTCTCTATATTGCTCCTCAGCAGCTCGTGACTACAGGGTGTCTCTATAAACTGCTCTTTTCGCTTCAGTAACATCGCGACACTCTTGGTCGTACCACATATTTCTCCGTCGACTGTGGTAGCGAAGCAGCTCTTCGGCAGCCGTGCCCATAGCGTGGGATATGTTCGTCCACCATCATAAAGTTAAGGGGTGTTTTGTGTTCAGGAGTGTTTGTTTATCTGAGTTAATTAGAGCCAATAATTACATCAACACTCATGTCATTGAGTCCCGCCGAACGTCCTCAGATTAAATAGCACCAGGCAGTCATTGAGATGACCAAGTTCCCAGCTTCTCAACGAAAGAGAAAGGCAGAAGATTACTTGAAAATTTAATTGAAAATCGGCAGTGGAAAGAAAACAACTCGCACCGTTACAACAAAACGTAGATGAGTTTTGCCAAGTTTCTATTCGCGAGTTCTCAGACCGGCAAGTGACAAATTTTCCACCAATTGAGATTATACAACCTGAATATTTTGATGATAATAATGATTATGATGCTAAGATTATAATTATAATGATGTAGCAAATAAATTCGCAAGCTTTGAGTATGAATATTTTGATGGAGATGATGATTTGCAGAGAGCGTTGCAGGCATTGGAAATGCAAACGATCAAAACTAACTAGAGATTTTAAAACCTATATACGTACAAATGTACATACTTACATATATACATACGAGCACATACATGCATATGTATGTGTATGTAGCACACCCGAGTCAAAGACCCCGGCGGCTAGCAGCCACTGCTATCGTATGTAGTTTAGTTTTACCATAATATGTATTGCATATTATTGCTAAGCTATCTAAATAAGAGAGTAAATAGATGTGCAGATTAAATTAAATAAAAATAACAGAAGAATAAAGATATTAAATACCAGCATATGTATTTTAAACCAATAGGGAAACGAAACAACGTGTATCGATTATTGTTTATTTTTATTTGCATATTGGCATATTAATTTAATATTTATAAAGCGATTTACACGTTTCGATCTCGATAATAGTTAAACTAATAGAAACCTACATAACTTCGGTTTGCTTCCACTTTTTCGATTTACAGTTTCACACTTTAAATGCCAATTATTTTCAATCATGCGATCGACTCATGTGCGAAAAATAGTAGAATTTAATTTTTTAACATCAAATGCGAACGAATTATAAAGCACACAAAAAATTTCATTGATTTCATTGTTGCTGCTGGTGTTGTTGGTATTGTTAATGTTAAAACATTTCAAACACGCAAACAAACAGAAAAATAATATATAAAACGACACGATATTGCTGCAAGTTTAGAACCTTAGGTCTGTTTTTCTTATTAACATACATAATATGGAAAAATCAACAAGTTATTAGTTTTTTTTATTAAATTGAATTCACAAAAACACGTTCACTACAGTGGTGGCGAAAGAGACGTGCAACCGGGGTAAATGGCAAAGAGTTGTATGCAAATACAAGATATGTACTATAAATTATCGGCCGTCGACTCTCTTCTCGTGTTGTATGAAACTTGTGGCTCTTGTTCAATGAACATCATTGATAAACACTGTCACCGCTTTGTAAACAAATGGAATGATATACATACATATGTAACTCGTATGTACCCTACATATGTATGTACATAAATAAGTCACAAATCAAATTTGATTTAAATTTTTAGCGATATGAAACGCAGAACCATATTCTATAGCCATTAGGTAAGGAATTCCATGCAAAAGAATGTGAAACGGTTGATATCTTTAAGAATCAAGAGATTTCCTTTAAAATGGCAGTCAATCGTTAGTGCATGTTTTGTGCATATTTTCAGAAAACGCTTCATATTTTTGCATATTTTGCAGTACAATAAATGCATGTTTTTTGCATATTGCATACACTCTTTTTTGATTTAACTACTTTTTGTATTTTTTAATAATACTGTTAACTTTTCAGCGTACATCCATTAAAAAATTTAAATTGTAAATAATATATACAAAAATGTAGTGCACACTGATTACCACGTTAAATTTCTCTTCTCTCCATTTTAGTTGGCGACCCGATCGATTGAACCTTCGTTTGGTTTGCTATTCGGTGATTTATTACGTGATCTCGATGTGGGAACTACTGGAGCAGCTGTGATTATTAGTGCCTTAGATGTTTGTATGAATTTTTCGGGACTCTTCGTGGGTCCACTGCTCAAAGAGTTTTCATATCGCAAAGTAGCCATAGCTGGCTCCCTGCTCTGTGGCATCGGCCTAGCGTGTACTTCATTCGCGAGCAGTATGCCTCACATACTCGGCACATATAGTGTTATTAACGGTATTGGTGTAGGTCTGTCGACATCGGCTGCTTTCGTAGCGCTCAATCACTACTTCAAATATAAACGTGGTCAGGCGGTGGGATTGTCCATGGCAGGTACTGCGCTGGGTATGTTGATTATGCCGCAACTTGTACGTATACTACTTGAAGCGTATGGCTTTCGTGATGCCGTCTTGATACTGGCAGGTGTTGCATTGAATGCCACTGTCGGCTCAGTTTTATTGCAGCCCGCTAAATGGCATATGAAAGAGGAGATAATAGACGAGGAGCTGATGAGCAGCAACACACCGCCACCACCCGAAGTTAAAGTTATTCGAGAAGATGGCACCGAAGAAGATGACCTACCTGAGCTGAATACGCTACTCTTCAATAACAAACAATATATGCGTAAAAACTTTTCGGAAATGGCAATGAATACGATGAATGGGACACGTCTAGGATTGGCGCATCGCCCCACCTTTCCACGCATCATGTCTCTGGTGGGCGTTCAATCGGCGGCCAATGGCCACCAAGCCCTCTCGAATGCAGACATGAACCAGGAGCTACGTAACCGCAAACATTCGGTTACTTCAAATCTTTCGTATATGGATTTTACCGGCTCAATTCTACAGGTGCATCTGAATGTTGGCGATGAAGAATTCGAAAAGACTGATCGCGAGCTGAAGCGCGTGAGTACAGCTATCGGAGGTATGGCAAATGTAAACCGTGACTCGTTCATTAAAATGAAACCCATCGATATGGAGAAAGACGCTGACGCTGCCGCCGCTAAGGAAGCGGAAAAGAAGCCAGGTTTTTGGAGGCGATTTGCCGAACTCATGGATGTTGATCTGCTGAAGGACAAAATGTTCTTAAATATTTTATTCGGTCTGTCGATATTTTATGTGGCAGAAATGAATTTCAAAATGGTCACACCATTCTTCTTTGCGAATCTCGGCTACAATAAAAGCGATGTAGCCTTTTGCTTGTCGATAACAGCAATCACTGATATTGCAGCACGTATTATTCTGCCACCGATCTTCGATCGTACGAATATCAAGAAACGTACCGTGTTCCTAGTTTCGATAATATTTGTGGCAATCACACGATCAAGTGCGTTCACGTTCACTTTCATTTTACTTGTTACTTTACTTTTACTTTTTACTTACAATTTTCCTTTTTTTACAGTTATGGCTGAACAGACTGACTGGACGCAACTAATGATTTGGCTCTCCATCTGTGGATTCTTCCGAGGTTCTGCGCTCAGCAATTTTACATTGACCGTATCCGAATATTGCTCGCTAGAAAAGCTACCCTCCGCTTTTGGTTGGCATCTAGTCGGAAAGGCAGTTTTCGTCATATGCCTGGGGCCTTTAATTGGTAAGCGGGCTAGTTTTCTCTGAATAACTCTGATTGATGATATTTTAAATTGCTTTAACTTCTCCTCCTCTTCATCCTCAGGACTTATTCGAGATGTCACCGACAGCTATCCTATATGCATTCACACCCAGAGCGTTTGCATTTTGATATGCTGTCTTGCCTGGGGCATTGAGTACCTAATTGAATATATACAAAACAAAAAGATAGAAAAAGAGGCAGCAGCCATGGCTCCACCAGAAACTACTTCTTTTAAGCAGTAATAAATACACCTATTTATACATACATACAACCACAAAGATACAATATTATTTACTACTATTTACTACTTACCTACATATAGGATAAATTTATATACAATACTTAGCTATATAGAATATAAATACTATGTATAGGTATAATGAACTTGGATGTGATAGTTCAAATAATTAGGCCCTAAGGCTGCATTGTTATTAATGAAACGGTAAAGTTCTTAAATGCTATTGTACACATACATAAGTACTTAAACAAATGTACCAAAATATCGAAAATGCCAATACCATCAATTCAGGAATATACATATGAACCATAGGAGTAAATTTCTCCGCCTCTCACAAACGTAGGAACTGAATGTATATCGAACATGTCGATCAGACAGCCGAAGCATCGCATCAAAGAGATTGGCATCGCGAATATTATGTAAAGAGTTTCTAAAATTAACTTCATATGCTCTGAAGAAGGTGCAGCTTTTTGGCGACCATAAATGAATGAAAACTGTATTATTATTTTCGGAGCGTAAATGAACTTTGTTTGACTTTACAAATTTTATACTATCATGCCTTCCACATCTGTAATACTTTTGGTAAGAGCATATGAGGATTGAAAGTGTGACAACCAAAATCAAAATAATCACAAATCAAAGATAACATAGATTTCATTAGAAAAAGTAAACAAAGTTGAAAGTATTATTTCATAATGGTCAAAGTTATTAGTTAATACAGATATACATAACTACATATTATATTTTTAATACTACCATATTAGCAGTACCAAATAAGGCACTGCACTAACCTTTCGCAATGTGAAGTAACAAGTTATGCATCTGTTATGTGTGGCGTGTGAATCTAGCGAATATGAACGGACGAATGTGCGTATGAAATGGCCAAATGTGCATTCAGATTACGATCTGAATTTAATTAGCATACTAGCAATTAAGGTGACTGTTCGAAAAATGTACTTATGTATACATACTCGTATGCATGTATGTACTTATGTCAAATTTCTCCACCTACTAATTCTTCTAATCCAATCCAATCCAATCCAATCCCAATTTTGTTTATTCATGAATTCGTATAATAAAACGAAAAGAATATTTATAACATTAATTAAAGTTAAGTAAACATTTGCCAGTACTTACTTATGGATAACTTTATAATTGTGGAATAATATAATAAAAAGTAATGTATAAATAAAATTTTTACAGTTGAAAACAACTTCTTGTTTTTTTATTCGTCCCGATTGTAAGATAAGATTAAGGTTAATAAGAGTAGAAGTGCGAGTACACACCCACAAATATTAGATATGTAAGAACATGAGAAAAGCTTTTCACTTCGACGTTCGGATTCGGCATAAAACTCTAGGTCCCTTCCATTCATGTACAAATATAACACGCACAACATGAGTGGATGCGAAAAGCTGTCAATAAGCAAAATATGCGTTTTTGCTCAGCTACAAACCCACAAGTGCTTCAAGAGACTCCATTGCATGCGCAAATAGTGACCGTGCGTGCGGTGTAGATTTCATGCGGGAGGTGTGACTGGACCGTATTTTTTCGTCAATCAAAATGATCGTCATGTTACGGGCAATGGAGTTCGCTAACGTGTCATGGTGGAAGACTATTTTCGGTCAGAATTGGATGGACTTGACAACAGGGATATGTGGTTCCAACAAGATAGTGCCACATGCCACACAGCTGGTCAAACAGTTAATCAATTGAAGGGGAAGTTCGATAATCGTGTAATATCGAGAAATGGTCCGGTCGAATGGCCACGTTAAGTAGTTGGTTTATGACTTCGTTCCGGTCAATATGTATGGAAAAGGAGTGGAAAATTGACTCCAAAGAATCAATCGCTACCAACGAGCTCGCGGTGGTCGTATGTGACATCGAATAAATTATTAAATGTAAGATTTCAGTCCGATATTTCAATTATTCTGTATTTTATTTAAATACAAAGTTGTTATGTCCCCATTGAAACACCCTTCATATCAGAAGAAGATTAATATGAGTGCTGCGTAATTGCGAGACCAATATCCAGATACCCTATCTATGACATATTACACATAATAGTCGGTTCCATTCTTCAAAACATGAAGTCATAAGATGTCGTTGTAATTCGTATGTGATTATTGAAGCTACGAAGTCGATACCGTATTGAAAACGTATCGAGAATGAGCCCAGTTTGTTATGCGATTTACAATATGAGAAAAATCGAGACTAGGTCCTAGTTTCCGCATTAAAGCCAGCCTGGAAAACAGTATGAAATACTACAGCGGAGGTAATTCTCAACCAACCAGAAATGAATTTCAGACCACCCTTATATGCACCGCAATTTGCTGGATGTAGCATATTGAAATGAGATTAGAGTATTGTGTTATCTAATCTGTTACTTTAGATAGGATACAAACTGGTGGCGACAGCATGGATGCTAAATGTTCAGATGTACCAGTTTATATATTACCAAACTTGAAAGCAGTCAACAATAATTGAGTTAGCTAGTTGTTGGTTTAGTTTGTTTAAAACACGCCATGAAGACTGCTACTACATTAGAGGCTCCAGATGGCGGCTGGGGTATATTGGTGTGCATTGGAATGGCATTACCATTTGTAAGTCGTTTTATTTTTCTTTGATGTACATATCTAGGTACATACGTAGATACATATATAATATAATACTAAATAAATTATTTGGCAATCCTACAGATCAGTGGCTTGGCTGCTTTGCCCTCGTTTGGCTTGGTTTTTGGAGATTTTTTAAAGAATATCGGTGCTGAAACGAGCGCGGTTGCAGTCATCACAAGTACCTTCTTTTGTGCGCTCAGTTTTGCTGGTCTCTTTTCTGGATCACTTTTTCAACGCTTCAGTCTGCGTACTGTTGGACTAGTGGGTGGTGGTCTCTACTTCCTAGGCTCTGCAATGCAAATTTTTGTTCGCAGCACAATGGAACTTATATTTGCATTTAGCTTAATACAAGGTTTCGGATTTGGCTTGATTGTTCCCACGGCGTATACCACTTTCAATAATTATTTCGTGAAGAAACGCGTCATGTGGATGAGTTTCGCCCAGTCGCTTATTGGTTTGGGTACTATGTTGTACCCGGTGGCAATGCAGAAGCTAATGGAGACTTATGGGTTCCGTGGATGCCTAATAGTTTTGGCAGCCATAAATCTGCACGCAGTATTGGGCATGCTGCTAATGCAACCCGTTGAATGGCACATGCGGAGAGTACCAATTATGCCGATCGAACGTGATGAGATTATTATGGAAAACACCTCGAACTTGCCGACCGCACCAGCATCAGTTAGTACTGCAATGGAAGTTACCAGAGATGATGGTCCTCATCATTTATCACCGCTGATGTATAGTCGACCAGGTTCACAGAAAAGAGTCTCCAAAGAAAAATTAAAAAAGCTTTCAAGTCGCTCGTCCAGTATTATAAGCTTAGGAAATTGGACAGGACCGATTGTAGTCAGCGATGCCTCACCAGAAATGACGCACGTGCCGACTTCAAGGCGCTCCTCTGCTATTAGCTCAGTCAAAGGCCCTATTGAGGTACCAAAGAGTGTATGGCAAATTATTGTGGACTTTCTCGATTTGACCCTAATGAAAAATGCCATCTATGTGAATATCGTTTTGGGCATCTCGTTTGCCTTGTACTCAGACATAGCATTTTTCACGCTGCAGCCATTGTATATGTTTGAGTTGGGCTTCAGCAAGGTAATATTTCGCACGTGCTAGCTTCATATAATTTGTAATCAATTATCAAACAACAGCAATTTTCAAATTTCAGCGAGATACCTCCCATATTATCGCCATCGGTGCTGCTGCCGATTTAAGTTCGCGTATATTTCTAGCGTTTTCAGCTATATTTATTCAAATGCCATCCCGTTATATTTACCTAGCCGGATCCTTTTTCACTGTGATTGCCAGATTTGGTAAGTGCACGCTTTTAAAAATAAACTAACCTTAACCTAATTTTCTCCAAGCAAATTAAATTAATACCTTCTTTAAGATTAACATAATGAGTTACGATTTAATTTAGATGCGTGTTTCTAGATAAGTTTGACTTTTTTTATCTCTTGTTTACACATCATTAGTAGAAAGTCGAGTATTTTAATTTATAACTAAGTAGCTGATACTTCGTAGCACAAAATTACGGATCGCTATCTCCATTTGAAAAAAAAAAAGCTAAAAACCATTTGAAACTGTAATACTTTGGGTCATATAAAACGTATCCGCTGTTGGTACCCAAAAATCTGTCATGTGGTGGATGTTTAGTGCCTTCGCTACCTCCTCACAGCTTGCATGTCAGGAGGTAGGTTGCTCCACTAATTGCTTTTTCAGTGACTGGCCGACCAGAGCAAGATGCATCTTTGATATCGAAATTTCCGGAACGGAATCGAGAAAACCACTCCTGGGTCCGGCGTTCACTCACAGCATCCTCACCGAAAACCACACAAATTTTTCGTCATGTTTTTGCAGCGGTTTTGCTTTTCTATAGTAATAAAGAATGGCCTAGCGTATTTCTTTAGATCAATCACTTTCAAATCAATGTAACTTTTTACACCAGCAACGAATTACACCACTGTCTTCAAACTTGTGTTCTTTTGACAAAATCGGACTAGTCTTGCCAGATTTGCGGGTATCAATTTTATTTAATATTAAACAAATAAATTTAAGTTTTGATCTATGGATAAAAAAAATGTTGGTAATGATGCAGATGGATACGCCTTATCATAATCCATAAAAAAATCGGTTGATATTACTACTTGAGCAAATTAAGCTAGCAATATGTTCATTATTATAAGTACCTTGGATTAACCCAGAATCATTCAATATTTGTAGCTTTCCTCAACGTATACGATTACATGGGCATGGTTTATATTACAGCTGTTATGGGATTCTTACGCACTTGGATTCATGTACCACTTCCATTGGTTTTCGCAGAGTTTTTGCCGAAGGAAAGGTTTGTTATGATTATGAGTCTCATCTCAATTACATAAGTTTCTTTAAAAAAATTTTGTTTTCAGATTTGCAACTGGCTATGGCTTATTTATGTTTCTGCAGGGAAACATAATGTTTATTGTTGGACCCATTGTGGGTTATCTACGTGACATGACGCGGGATTACATTTTAACATTCCACGTCTTGAATGTTTTCATGACAATGTGTGCAGTGCCGTGGTTGATTGAAATAGTGTGCACTAAGTTTCGAAGAAAGAGCCAACTTGGATCAATAAGCCCGGACGAAAATACTTAGAAACCATAGACCTTCAAATACACCATAAATTATTAGTATATAAAAATAATAATAAATTATTATTATTATAATAAAATCTGCTTAAATGTGAGGCAGATAGGATTTGAATTAGAAACCCAAATGCCTCATTTTAAATTACCCGCAAACATGCCATATAATTTTTATATATGCACTTAGTATATATGAATGGCGTGAGGTTAAAATATTTTCAGCATCATGGCGACATTCTCCCGTTAGCCGATTTCAAATATGTTGAGTACTGCTTTAAAAATATTTTCGAAAATTGAGTTTTGGTAAGTTTCCGTACATGTATGTAAAAAATAAGAACATGCGAAAGTTATTTCGTTCTTCTGTAAACTTTTTAAATTGTGGCTTATACTTATAACTTTTTAGAGTTTTGACCTTACGCTAACTATGGCTAGTGGAGACGCTATTTAACTTAGTACACAACAAAAACCACCTACAAGCTGAAAACTTGACGATCATGTCTTGAAGCGTTTAAATGGGATTTTCATAACAGCTATTCTTTGAAAATAAAGAGCCTTACACATTAGTTAGCTCACTGACGGGTGTCAGGGTGTCAGATCGCTATCCAGGGGGCGCCATTAGAAGCTTGTGTATTGGGTTTTATTTGGACGTCCTAATCTCCGTTGAAAAGATCAGGAAGACCTGAAGAGGTGACTAGCGAAGTTTTATCGAGATAGCCAAGATTAAGTAAGGAACTGTGATAAGATTAAATTTGATGCAACAACAATTTTTCTAGCAATTAAAAGTTGTATCTTGAGACATGAAATCCCTATCTAAAATTAAATCGACCTCGCCACAGATGACCCTATTGTTATTGTCGAATCAATACTTTTAAACCATTTCAGAAGTACTATAGTGTTCTTGATATATCACAAACATAGTGGCTTTCTCCACAGGCTGTAATAAATAGGATACTTGACCATAGATAGGCAGAATTGGTACGTTGGATTAAGAGAACTCAATGAATACAGAAACAAAATGGTTAGACAACCAAGTTTTCGCTCAACTCCGCACTCGTGTGACCAGGCACATACTCACACATTCCGGTTTAATTGTTGTTACCATTCATTCAATATTATATTAATCACTTTGGAAGTGACTCTCGGTTGAAGATATAAAACACCCTACTATTATTAAAAAATACAAACACTTAATTTAAGGCACAGCTACATGACGGGTTTGATATTGATTTCTCCAAAACTGCCACTTCTTTGGCAGCGTTGAGGGTAAATTAGTCATTTTGCAACGGAAGCATTGAAACGGAATTATGTCAAACGATGTGTTTGAAATTTCTAGCACCCTAAACGTATGGCTACAGCACTTGTGGTTAAAACAAATGTGAGAGAAAGACGCTAATATATATAATATATATATTCGGGGGAGTGGGGCGTAGGACACAAGTTAAAGTTCGTGACAAGGTAAAGTTCGATCCTTGCGCTTCTACGTTTCAAGTCGACACACAGCCTCCTCGCGGCCTCCTCCCCCTGGATAGTGAACTGACAACCGTCAGTGAGCTTTTCCATTGTTTTGAATGAATGGTTGTGCATCGGGCTTGGAACCCACCAAGTCAAAATTTTCACCAATGAATCCTCAAATGAAGCCTCGGATATTGAACGAACGCCTAGCCACTATCCGCATCAAGGCAAAATTCTTCAACATCAGCCTAATTTGTGTCCATGCCCCGACGGATCAGAAGGATGAAACGACCAAGGATGACTTCTACGAGCTCCTCGACAAAACTTATGAGCATTGCTCCCGCCACGATATTAAAATCGTGTTAGGCGACTTTAATGCCAAGGTGGGGAAGGAGAGTGTCTTTGGTCCGACGATCGGAAAATGGAAAATTCAAATGCCGAAGAGGTGCTAGGCTACCACCGTCGACGGAGAAATATGTTATACGACCAAGATTGTCGCGATGCTACAGAAGCGAAAAACGCTGTTTACAGAGCCACCCTGCAGTCAGTTGCAACGCGAGCTGCTAAGGAGCGATACAGAGAGTTGAGGAGGAAGGAGAAACGTCTTTTCAGGCGCAAGAAAAGAGATGAAGAAAGCCGCGAGTTCGATGATCGAAATGTTGCGGGACAGGAACGAGGTTCGAAAATTCTTTGAAAGAATAAGACGCCTGACTGATGGTTTGAAGACCGAAGCCTTTTCCTGCAAGGATGAAGACGGAAATCTGGTGACCGATGTTCAGGGCATAATACTGATTATGGAGGGAGCACTTTTCGCAGCTGCTTAATAGCGATGACGGCAATAATACCGCATGCATGAGCTTCTATGCAGAATATGGTCGGATGAAAGCATGCCAAGTAATTGGAACCTCAGCGTACTCTGCCCAATCCATAAGAAAGGTGATTCCACGATCTGCGCTTATCCCTTCTGACACTGACCAACACCACCAGCGCAGTGAAAATTGGGGCAGACCTCTCCGCAACATTTGATACCAAAAGAGGTTTCAGACAAGGTGACTCCCTATCGTGCTACTTCTTTATCCTTATGCTGGAGAAAATAATTCGAGCTGCGAATATTGACATCTCTGGCACTATCTTTTACAAGAGTGTCATGCTGCTAGCATACGCTTATGATATTGACATCATTGGTAAAAAGCTCGAACAGTCAGTGCAGCATTCTCCAACCTGGAAAAGGAGTCTCGTCGAAATACCTTGTGTCAACAAACAAAGAGTCACGACGTCTTGGACAAAATGTCACTGTTGACAATTATACTTTTGAAGTCGTCAAGGATTTCGTATATCTAGGATCCAGTATAAAAACTAACAATAATGCCAGCCTTGAGATCAAGCGGAGATAAATTCTTGCCAACAGGTGTTACTTCGGGCTCAGTGGGCAGTTGAGAAGTAGAACCCTCTCTCGACCGACGAAAATAACGCTCTATAAGTCCCTCATCCTTCCCGTCCTAATGTATGGCGCAGAGACGTGGACATTGACCATCAATGATGAGAGGATGTTAAGAGCGTTCGAGAGGAAGGTACTCCGTAAGATCTAGGGTCCAGTATCACGCATACTACGACGTGTATCGAATAAGATGGAACGATGAGCTGTATGAGCTGTACGCCGACATTGACATAGTCAAGTGTATATAAATCCAGCGGCTTCGCTGACTGGGTCATGTTGAGCGAATGGAAGAACCAGGGTGGCGGAACACGCAGAAGGAGACGTCCTAATCTCCGTTGGAAAGACCAGGTGCAAGGCAACCTGACAGCACTTCGCCTTATCAACTAGCGTCAGCGCGCGCAAAGCAGAGGCGACTGGCGAAGCTTTGTAGAGGCGGCCAAGACCGATCATCGATTGTAGTGTAGTATATGCAACCATTATCGCCCAATTAAAAGAAAAATTAAGTGTTTTTTAATTAACACAATATGGCAATGCTATTGCTGGCAAAGTGAAACGTGTGATTTCCCTAATTATTGTGAATTGTTACTTTCGTAAAAAAAGTCAAAATCTACTTGTTCAACATAAGAGTTACATCTACAAGTTCACTAAAGTTTTTGTTTTTTATTAAATAATTTATATTAAATATATATAGAAATGAAGGAAAATCAGTTCGTGGCATTGGTCGATTGATGGGGAGAACCCGTAATATTGTTAGAAGTGCGTTAAAACGAAAACCCCAAACCCCGAGTCTCGAGGAAGGCCCAAAAAGATTGAATTGTGACGATCTGTAAAAAGGACCCATTTAAGTCTTCAAAGATAATAGCAGCCGCAATTGGAAACGTGGTTAAACGCAGTGAATTAACCTACCAGGACGACTAGCCAAAAAAGTTCCTTTGTGGCGTAAAAACAATTTGAGCATGATGTTAAATCTGGGAGAAGTGTGAGGGTGAGAAAAAGTGGAAAAATATTTTATGGAGCGATAAAACGAAAATTAATGTGTTCGGAAACGATTCAGAACGGAATGTACGCCATACAAAAGGCAACGAAAAACAGTGAAGCATGGAGGTGGAAATATTATGGTTTGGGAATCAAGATAAAGTCCAAAAGCATACCGCTAAGTTGTTAAAAAAAATGCTTTGAATACCATAATATTAATGTTTTAGAGAGGCCAAGTCAATCCACGGATCTAAATCCAATAGAAAACCTGTGAGGAATCTTAAAAAAGAAATTGACGAAAAAAGTTTTCTCTAATAAAGAACAATGATGTTCAGAAAATATGGTATGAAACTCCCATTAACACCTGTCGGGATTTGATTAATAGTATGCCAAGAAGAGTAGCGAAGGTAATCCAAAATGGTTTACCAATAATTTTTTATTAACACTTTTAATATATCTTTTTTTTGTGCTACTACAAGTGTAACTATTTTTTTCAGCAGTCGAGTAAGCGCCTTAAAATGTTTATTGATCTCCGATTCTTTGTTATAAGTACTTTATCTAGTAATGAAGTTTATTTTTCTTTATTTATTTATACCCACTGAATTAATGTGCTTTTTTTTATTAAAATATTGAATAAAACCATTATTTGTTGTTAAAGTTGAAAGTGTGCGTGTACCTATCATTTTGAGCCGGGGTTTGGCTACAGCACTATATATATATATATGAATAGATACTTAAGTATATAACATGTTTTTTTTTCAGTGCACACTGTTGCATAGTTGGAATGTAAGAATCGATGGATCTATGTACGGAGTAATAGGATAAACTTGGGTTGTGTGAATAATAAAAAGCGATTGCGAATACGAATAATAAAAGCTAATTTCGCAAATAATTATTTATACTTAAAGAAAAACATAAAATTACCAAAAAAAAAGGCAAACACTTACAAAAACGACAAAAGTAATTTGAGTGACATCACCTTTTATTACCTTCTTCTTCGAACATTTTTTTTAGAATACGAATATTGAAACTAATAATTAATTTTTCTGTGCTGCTTACTATAGCCACACTATTCATTTCATCTTTACAAGGCTGAAAAGAAAAACGATGGAAGTGATATATTTCTTTCGTCTTTTTCAATTCCCTCGCATATAACTTAGCTGTAGTTATTAGGGTTCTGGGAATAATTTGTATTTGCATTTGCGAATAATTCGTATAAGTTTCAATATTCTTTACTTTACTTTACTTTTGATGGCACAACAGCCCATGGAGGGCCTAGGCCGAGCTTTTCGCATCCACTCATGTTGTGCGTGTTATATTTGTACATGAATGGAAGGGACCTACAGTTTAATGCCGAGTCCGAACGGCGAAGTGAAAAGCTTTTCATAGCAATTTTCACTCTTGTAGGTTTGCCATTGCCTGCCAAGAGGTGGTGCCGTGTAGAAAAATTAGTTTTTCTACTTTTTTTTTTTTTATATTGCCTGTGCCGGGATTCGAACTCCTGACATTCTGCGTAGCAGCCCAACGCACTACCACTACGCCACAGCGACCACTAGTAAAACAAACTTCATGTCGTTACCTTTATTCTTCAACCACGAATTTCCAATAGTACCATTTTGCAGAAAATAGAAAAAACTAAATATCTTTCGATGTACTTGTACTTTAGTACTAAAATGGAGATACGACGAGGTTAAGTTGAAGAAGTACTCCAAAATTTGTTTCGACAACTTTTTTCTGTCTTTATTCTTATGTGACTTTATAGATACAGATACGAGGTTGAAGAACAGAGGTAGCGATAGCATATCATATGGAAGTTATAAAACAGAGTAAGGTATGGAAAAAAATGTCTTAATCCTCTGTTACTAATTTTAAAAACTTTTGTCAAAACAGTAAATACAAACCAAGTAAACATTTGAAATTGAACAACTTATATTAGTTTGTTATAATTCTAATTCTAGTTAAGAAAGCTATTTATTTTCCGAAATTAATTATATTTGAAAGGAAAACTACTAGCAAATGGAAAAAAGTATTAACTATAAGAACATATTAAAAATTACATTTCTAATTGTAACACGAATATAAATTTTTAATACTACATAATTTATTTTACATATTCTGACTTAATGTACCATAAAAACAGAACAATGTTGCAAAACGACAAATAGTTTTAAAACAATGTTTTCCTTCAATTGTCAATTTTCCTTCTACTAGTGAAATTGCTTCTACCTCTAAATTTTACTATCGTCGGCGTCCTCCCAAAGTGGAAAGGTAAAAAATACTAAAAGCATTTCGTATAGGCAACACTTTTAATTTATCGTAGAATACAAATATGTCAACAAAAACAGCTGTTAATGAAATTTTCGTGTGAACACCAAAATTACAAATTCAGCATTTCGATGAAATGATCTTAATATCAATTTTCCACGTAGAATTGTTGCACCAAGTGTAAGGGCGGCACCTAATAGTAAAACTACTTAAAACCAAACTCAATTTGCTGCCTCTCATTTATACAATCTTCTTTATTTTCGATTTAATGGCACAATTTATTGGTGTGTATCGTGTTGCAACCGTGTGTCTGTTGACATCTGTCAAGATTTGCCAGCGAAACTGCTGTTTTCTTGATTTGGTTTTACTCTGTTCTATTCATCCAACGCAAAGCGTACAAATATGTTCGTTCAACAAATAAAGCTGCTATTTTTGAATATTTTCAATTTATTCCGCCGGGCCTTATGCTGCATCTCTATTGGTCGTCGACGAAAGCCAAGTCTATCGGAACCATTAGACGCTCACGGAGGCATGAATGTTGTTGTGGTTGTAGACAGTAATAACTACAAATCACCGACTGCAGTTAGTGGTGCTGCAGCAGGTGAACGAGACTGGAACTCGTGGGATGACAGTCCGCGAACTGTGTCCGAGCACATAGAGCAGTATAGGCAGCGAATAGCCAAGCCGCCATCGCCTCAGGACGAAGAACCCGAACCGGATTTCTTTAGTGTAAAAGCAAAACCAAATCTCATAATTTCGCTTGAAGCTAATTTATTTTGTATGCTTAGGAACTGGCACCAGAGATTAAGCCACAACTGAAATATTACCTGGGCGATGACAAAAAAGAAAAGACTGATTTCTCTCGCCTCGAGGCCAAAACAGATGTCCCCATAGCATATAATGTACTATTTGGATGGAAAAATAATAATTTTTTAGCGTTATAATTAACAATTCTTATATTCGATTTCAGGCCGATCTTGAAGATTGGATGGATGAAGATGCTGGGGGTTGGGAAGAATTGGATTCCGAGCAAACCAAACAATTGATACGTGAAAAGCGACGAGAAATGCGAAGTCAACGCCAAAAAGGAATGATGAAATCCACTACTGGAATTGAAGCGACCAAATTAGATACAAATGGATTTAGCGCTACGCGAATTAATCAATGCAACAATTATATAAGTCATACGTAGTATTGCTAGGCTCGAGTATTGTGCTGACATAGAATTTCTTGTTTTCTTTTACGCACTGTAATCCCTAAAGTTTCCTTATGACGGAATTGCGCTTCACTTGTCAGCTTTATGCTCCAAGTAAAGTTACTCCTATTGCTGTAGTGGAATACACTACATTAGATTTGACAGATTTCAGGTTGTCGTTCTGATCTTCTAAATGTTATTTATATTTGTAAATCTATATACGCATAAGAAAACATGTAAATTGGCATATTTCATTCCTATATAAATTATATGCATACATACATAAATACTTCTAAGTATATTCCTGTAATTACTTAACTTAAAATTTTGAAAAAGAAATGACTACTTTAGTTGTAGGCAATAAAAATTATTTTCTTTAAGTCATATTTGTACAAATTTGTACATATGTAGAACGTGGCATTCAATCATATTCAAGGCATCTCAATAAATAAACCTCGGTTTATTTTATGATGATTCTCAAAACATGTATGTCGACTCTTGTGATAATCGTTTCAGCTGCTCGTTTAAAGAAAACCTCTGAATATTTTTGGATGATAAATTTCGTCAGGCTATTTTTAATTAAATCTGAAATAATACCTTTTTTATGTATCTCAGTTCTGCAGCAAACGCGATATAGATACCATAGACTCAAGGTAATAAGTTTTGTTGACATAGCAGTGATGCTTTTCATGCGATTTCAAGAAAATTTATATTATTATTTCAAAATGTTTACTAACTTTGAGATTTAGTATTATTTTGGTCAAAACACTTTTTTTGTATAGGGCTTGAGGCACTTTCATGTAAGGTAGGTACATACTACATAATACTTTAAAGAGTAAAATGGTTTTAAATAAAAGTCATTCCAAGCACATATTCCAATAATTATATCGTCAGATGTGCCAGAACCCAGAAAGTGGTAATTTCTGAACTAGATAAACATTTTATTTTTTTATTAACTTAAATCTACTTCTTCTTTGAATGGCACAACAGCCCATTGTGTACCTAGGCCGAACTTTTCGCAAAAACTAATTTTGAATTTGTACATGAATGGAAGGGACCTTCAGTTTCATGCCGAATCCGAATGGCGAAGTGAAAAGCTTTTCTTAGGCAATTTTTACTCTTATTGTTTGTTTTTCTATTTTTTTAAATATTGCCTGTGACGAGTTTTGAATTTCGAACATTGCGTAGCCAGCGCACTACCAACTATAATACGAAATATAATTTTCCTATTCATTAGAAAGCAATTTAAGTGCACCCATCGACAACAAACCTTGCGATCGAGTCTCAGAATAAATATACATATATATAATTGAGGATATTTTCAACTAATTAAATGAAAAAGTGTGTAAATTTTTAATATTTGCATTCACATTCGCAATTTTACCCAAACACTGACTTTGCTGTATTGAAGTATGGAATTTTTTTAGAAAGACGTAATTGTTTGCATTATAAAATTTGTGTACACTGCTTTACTACGTGTTGTTCAATTTTATTCGCCATTTGTTTATTAATAAATATCGTTCATATCGGAATTTAGAGCTAGATTGAATTAAAAACTAGCAACGCAGTATCGTCAGCAAAAACGACGATTGTATGATTTTTACGTGTTGGTAAGTTACACATTAACAGTAGGTACAGCAGTAGGCCCAATACTTTTCGTGAGGGATACTAGCATCAATTCCCTTCGACTCAGGGAAGGAGTCTGAATCTGCTTGTTTTATGTGGGAAAAACGATGCGTTTCGTCAAACATGAAACAAGAAATGGCGAAATCTGGAAAATTGTAAGAGAAGAACCAATTAGAACTCAGATAAAAAGATGAAATTGCGCCGTGGGCAACCAAAGACCATGTAGAGCAGTTCCATTTATCAAGAACTTTTAGCCAAAATTACAAATGGCAAATCATACAAACCACTGCACAAAATAAAGTCAGATTGAATTGTCTTCTAGAAGCCATAAGCTCCCAAGAGGAGTAGAAGGAAAAAGCAAACGATACCAGTTGCAATTAATGTGATAAACCACTATGACTTTCTGCGGTTGATGGAAGTGGGGATGTAGTTTAAATAATACGGCCATTGTTTCATTTTTTTTACCGCAACCTTCTTTGTTACGAAACCAGCCCATGATATACATATGTACTCGTACATACAATACATAGATCATATGTATATGACACACTCCAATACTCCAAATACTGCTCACATCATATTATTGAATGTTAAAATACATATGCACATATCTAAAAGAGTCTGATTAACCACTACGGTCTAGCTTATAATTAGATAGAAACAGATTTGGTCTTTTAGAGGAAATTGTAATTGTAATTGACTAAAAAGATTTAAATTTCTGGTTTGTGAAAAGTTATGTATGAAGTAAAAACTGATTGAAAGTATCTACATACTATTGTATTTCATAATAAAACTGATGCCGAAAAGCAAATGAAATAGTTTTGCAATTTAGATTATGCAAATTGTTGGATTATTACGCCTTAACTTCCTGCGAAGAAGTGCGGAAATTTCAATTGCGGTTTTGCTTGTGGACACAATTCAAGCAGACCAAAGAAATGAATGCTATACGTCGCGTCGCACAGTGTAACGATTCTCTACAAACGGTGAACAAAAATTGTGAAACTGGTTGCAAATCAATGAAATTTAGCGAACGGAGGTTTTTCATAAATATAACAATCTAAACAAAATAGTACGTTTAATAAATTAAATTCAAAATAAATTATTGAAATCCGCACGTCATGACCCATACAAAAAAAAATTTAAATGTCAAAACCTTCTAAAAATTTAAAGCGAAATTTATGAATATTTAAGTAAAAATAATTTTTTGCTGATAATGAAATTATTTGAATTACCAGTAAATTTTTACTGATTACTGAAAATTCCAACTGATACTGCAAATGCAATGCTCACCGGAGGAAATAAATCGTTTAAGTTCCTAATAAATATTTTTAGTTCGAAATTTTGTGTGTGTCAGCTTATCTTCTTTTTCTCAGTTTTCTCAGTAAATCATCACCTCATATTTTATCCAAGTAGGAACAGAGAAATTATTTGGATAAAGTATAAGGTGATGATTTACAGTTATAAGGTGATAATTTTAAAAATTTAATTTAATTTTCAGTAAAAATTTACTGATCAATGCAATTTTTTCGGTAATCAGTAAGATTTGTTTGACTGATACCGCATATTAAATTGCAATATCGGTAAAAATATATTTTTACTTAAATTTAACCGGAAGTGCAAAGTGCCCGTCTATGTTAATATTACACCAATAATTTCGAGATTAATACTCGTATTCTCTCAATAACCGCGTAAAAGTCAACATTTGTAGGTATGTATTTGTTTGAAAGCTGTCAAGACCGCTTTTGCATTATCGTCCACCTTCGTTACACTGTGCGCCGTTGTCGTCATCATCGTTGCCTCAAACGCTTCAATGGTCAGAGCCTAAAAGTCATGAATGGTTTAGTAATGACTGCAAGCGCGCGAAATTATTATAAAACTGAAATATATTTTATAAATAAAGTGAATTTAAGCAATTCTCCCTCAGTTCACGATTCGCGATATCAACGGCAAAATGGAGCATACTCGTACTAAAGGATTTGTGTTTCTTTTATTCAGCAGCGCATCATTAGCGTTGGTGGCTACTCAAAATGATAGCCGCAGTTCCATTGAAAGTTTGTGGGAGCTGTATGAACCGGGGAAACTATTGCAAACACTTGATTCGATGACAGCAGATGCTAAAATAGCGCACGTCGCTACTACAAAACCACCTGATAAGCTTCCATCTACTGCTCCTACAACTCCACCTAAACTACAAAGGCGAATACAAAAACTTGAACCCAGGAACTCATATTCCACCGAGGATCATTTAAATTCAGCGGCAAGTCGAGAACATGATTACGATCGTGCCTACGAAGAGTTTGTGAGGCACTATTTTGGCAAATCTGCGGCAGATGGCAATGCGGAGGCTAGCGATGAGGAAGCCAGGTTCAGTGCTGAGCGTGAGAATCAGCAATTTGAAGGGGAATTCTTTAGTAACGAAGAAGAACTTGAAGAACCACAAACAGAGGCAAGCAAAATCAAATCAAAAGCCAAGCAACACTGTAAAAAAATGCGAAAAAATCGGCAGATTTGCGTAACTTGTAAGAATCCGAAAAATGGAGAAAAATCGGAGACATGTTCATATAGTACAGAAACTGAACCACAGAGATATTCCTATGCAAAGAAGACAAACTATAAAGAACATAGAAGCGCTGGTGGTGATGATAGCGATGATGGCACTGATGAAGATGTTGACGCAGAAAGTACTGAAAATTATAGTCGCGTCAAGGGCAGAAACTACTCGAGAACAAATCGTAGCAAACAGGAGGGCAGCTTGCCCTCCAGTTTCTGCATTAAAAAAATGTTGGGCAGCAAATCTTGTTACCATTGCAAAGATACCGATGGCGAGGAAAAGACTAAATGTTTCGATCAGCACATAAACAGGCGTCGCAGCCAAGTTGGCAAGGATGGGGCTGCCGCTGGTGCTGGCGAAAATAATCGGAACACTCAAAAGACTCAGCAGCGTATCTACAAACGAACAGTTTCCTATTTTTATGAAAAAGGTGGCGCGAAAGATAATATAAACGCTAGAGATACTGCAGCCAATGACACTATCAGAGCGCCACACAGGAAAGGCGTGCAGGAGACGCCACCACGCCTTAAGCGCAAGGTTGTCATAAAAGTGTTAAAGCAACAAAAATCAACATCGAATTGAGACACAAGCAGAAATAACCGATATTGGCGATTTTCGTTATTTTTACAAAAATTCATTCATTCATGCACACATGCGCACGCATGTGGGTGGTGCGAGTGTGTGTATCCATGCATATATTGAACCTGTATCTTATATATATAATTCGATTGTGGTTTAACTCTTATCTGATAATTTGACTTATTCCTTATATGTATGTACCATCTTAATTTAAAGTATTTGCTGCACCGGCAAACACACTCATTCAATTTATAAAAGCTTTAATTTCTGCATAAATTCGATTCAAAGCGAATGTGTATGTCAATTATATCAATACGCTTGCGCTTTGAAATTTTAAGAAATCCAAATTGAAGATTTTCTTTAATTTTTAATTTACCAACAATCAATAAAGTCCGCATTACCAAACATTGTAATAAAAGATTTTGTCAGCTCTTCTTGGTAGCAAATTTTTATATTTCAAAATGTTTTGGGCCCATCGTTTGTGGGTAGGGGTGTAAACAGAATAAAAATTCAAGGTGTAATGGGAATTTAGCTGGAAAATGTTTAATTTTTCTGTTTATTTAATTTATGTGGCTGGAGAGTTTAAGCACATCAATATTTCTCATGAGGATTCCCCTGTAAATAAAAGATTTTTCTTGATACTTGATACACCAAGAACAATTTGAATAAAATATCTTTGCGAATCGAGAAATTTGCTTTACTTGACGTGGTGTTAGTAAATACAGTGCCGGACAATCAAATAAGAACACCTTGCACTTTTTTTTCGGATTGCTTATGAAACAATTTTTATGGAGAAGAAAATGGTATGGTAAGTATATACTTTATAAATTTCTAGGTGGCAACACTACATTTAAATATTTTTTGGGGATTCCCAAACAGAAAGTTGAAGCGAAGCATTCGAAGGCGGACAATCTAAGAACAGCAGACGAAAAAATTTATATTTTAAAAATAATTTTAAAAATAAAACTTAAATTTGTTTGTAATTTGTACTGGTAAGCATTTAAATGGTAGCATTGAGGGTAATTCAACAAATTAAATGTAAACTATTCGGTAATGTCACAGCAAAATGGGTCGAGCAAAGCACTGCAGCAAGGAGGAGCGTGATTTGGTGAAAAAACTGCGAAATGACGGAGAAAGCATCCGCCAAATAGCTAAAACTATTAGCAGATCCTCGTCATTTGTCTACCAATCTTTATTACCTCAAACATTTCATTGCAAGAGAGGTAAGCCGGCCCCGCATAACTACAAGTGCAGATGACAATCGCATAAAAATTTTGGCGGCACGCGATCCATTTAAGGCAGCTGCCGCAATTAGAGAGGAGACAGCGGTTCAAATTTTGCTCGATCAGTAAGGAGACGTTTGATGGGGGAAAAAAATGTATGGGAGAACAGCACGAAAAGTACCAATGTTGACACAAATACATCGAAAGTGTCCCATAGAGTTCTCTGAATTCTTCACAATCTCCTGACCTTAATCCAATCGAGAACTTGTGGAATATTGTCAACGAGAAGATTGGCAGTACCAGAGCTAAAAACAAAGACGAATTGTGGCAAAGCGTTCAAAGAGCGTGGTATTCCATACCCCAGGCTACTTGCGCGTCTCTGGTGGAATCAATGCCTAGAAGGTGTAAGGCGGTTTTAATTAACAAAGGCTATTCCACAAAATATTAGCATTAGTAAACAATTTGAGTCAATATTTTATACATTTTTTTTTTTTAATTCAAGTGTTCTTATGTTTTTGTCCTTTTGAAATGTGAATTTATGTATAACTTTTAAATTTCTTTTATTACACTGAATTGATTTTGTTTTAAGAAAAAAATTAAACTTATGGAATAAATGAATAAAAGTAAATACCTTTTAAATTTATCATAAGCCTAGAGAAATATTTTTGTAAGGTTTTTGGTTTCAGAACAAGGTGTTCTTACTAATTGTCCGACACTGTATGTACATAGCACTCCATTGATAGCGCTGGTAATGCTTCTATTTATGACAGATGCGGCGTCTGAAGTGAAGTAAAAAAATAAAGGATTTCTTAGAATTAGAAAATTTCGGGTACAGTAATACCCGTTTAAGTACCTCTCCAACTTAAGTGCCTGTGGTATTTTTTCTGCAAATTCTCATATAAATTTCCAATTTTAAGTGCCTTTCCCACTTAAGTACCTCTTGAGGTACTTAACCACTTACTGTACTTTTACTTTACTTACTTTTAATGGCACAACAGCCCATGGAGGGCCTATGCCGAGCTTTTTCGCATCCACTCATGTTGTGCGTGTTATATTTGTACATGAATGTACATATATTCGATTTTAACGAAGCAATACCTCGGAGATAAGGCCACCTAAATTGAATCAGTTACTTTGAAATTCGCACCTATTAGGATATCTTCTTCTTTTAATGGCACAACAGCCATGGCGGGCCTAGGCTGAGCTTTTTTTTCACTCATGTTGTGTGTTATGAATGGAAGTGACCTACACATTTATGCCGAATCCGGACGGTGAAATTAAAAGCTTTTCTTAAGCAATTTTTACTGTTTTAAGTTTGCCATTGCCAGCCAAGGGTGGAGTAGTGTATACAAATTGTTTGTCCACGGTTTGATTTTTGCATATGCCGAGATTTGAGCCCCGGATACTCTACGGCCAGTGCACTACCAACTATACCACGGAGACCATCTTGTCGATATTCGATTTTTATGGCATTTAATACATTTTTTATGGCAGTTTTCGAGTTTTTATTGCATATTTTCAATTTCAATTCCAATTTTTCCAGACGACTCTACGCCATGCCATAGGGCAAAATGTGTAAGTATGATATTTCTTAAAACCGAGAACCTTTGTTTTATTCTATCTATGTTTCTATTTATAGGTGAAAGATTATCTAAAAAAAGCTGGAATAAACGTTCCAGTGCTGCATCCTCTGAGCATAGTTTACAAGTTATTCTGATTTATTTATTAATTTCCAATACAAATAGCTTAACAGTCCCAAAATATGTTCTAAAGAAATATATGGTGAAAGAGAATCTAAAAAACTAATCTGAGTTAAAGTCGGCAATAGTAAAATTTTGTAATGGCGGTCGAATACTGCCGAGACTTAATAGAATCTATGCGACGCAGAATTGCTGCGGCTATCAAGTACAAGCTGGGCACTCCAAATATTAAATTTTTAAGTATCTATAATTTAATAAAAAACTAGAAATAAATAAATTAAATAAATGTATTTCTCGAATGATTACATAGTTTAATGTTACTCATACGCTATGGTGAGAGTTAGGAGTTCTCTTCAAAAAACAGTGTTCATAAAAAAATTTTATTCTTTCGACATACATATATTTGTTCTTGATTTCCAATATGGATTAGGTGGTTACTTTTATCTAGCCAATATTGTATTTTAATTTTTTTAATGCATTAAAGTCCGCGCCCTACTCTTGGGCAATCTATTTTTTATTTGGTGCCCTTTTTTACATATTCGATTTTCGTTTGACGAAGCTCAATGCAGTCATTTCCTAATGATTTTCTACTGAATATATATTTTGAGACATTTTCTTTGAAACTATTACTCACGCATGTTCACGCACGTTGATATTTTTAATTTTGTTTTTTTTTACAAACCACGATTTTTGTACATTTACAGCAGTTTCTGTAGTTTTTTCAAAATATTACGAAACTTTTTTAATTTTAGATTAAGGTTTGAAATTCTAACCTTTCCAGCTTTATATCTTTGATTATCTGCTTTAGGTCAAGTTTCAGATACACTCGCAATGTAATACATATTTTGGGACTGTTAAGCTATTTGCATTGGAAATTAATAAATAAATCAGAATAACTTGTAAACTATGCTCAGAGGATGCAGCGCTTGTTGAGCTAATAAGTCTGGTTTATTATACTTAAGTCATAAGCTGAAAATTTTAATACCGTTGACTGGTGTCAGTTATCTTTAAGCTATCCGATATATCGGCCGATAAAAGACACAGACATTAACCAAATGCAAGATTATTATTGTACACGCTCTATATATTTCAAGTATTAAAATTTCAATTATATGTAAATGCTAAACCTTTATTTATAAAATAAGGTTGTAAAATATATAATTTTAACAAAATAAAATGTGTGTTCTGTTCTTGTTGTTGCTTTCGTGTTTGTGTGTTTTGCATCACTTTAAGTAAATAAAATGCAGCATCATTATCATTTAAAAGTAACAAATAAAGACTTTGTCAGTTGTGAAATAAATTATTAATAAATTATATATGTACGTATACATATAAATATATATATATACATATATATACATATATATATATATATAAAATACATAATCATTTACTTCAGATGTTCTCACGCATATTTATGTATATGTATTTACACATATGTACATACACCTACGACATCGTAGAGTATGTAGGCATACGAGATAAGAAAATGTGTAAGATATAATTTTGTATCTATTTATGTATGTATATTTGCATATTGCCTAAGTTCCGTGGCGTTTTTACTTTGAACATTTCAATATTAGTTGTTTCGTTTTCTTTTTTGCTGTGGATTGTTGTTGTTTGTTTTATTCACGCTTCTTCTGTGCTGTGTAGTGTTTGCCCAATGGCCATGATCGATGTAGATATTGAAAGTAAATTTAATTGCTGTTGATGTTGTTCTGATTCTGATTCGGAATACTGTCCATGTTCGGGATATAATCGAGCGCCATCATGCATGCGAACACGGTCATCACCATTTTCGGTTTCACTTCGGTGATATCTTCTGGGAGCGCATAGACGCGTGCACCGATCTTGCGCGCCATCGAAATTGCATACTTGGCGTTGGCCAAATTATCCTATGAAAATAAAGTTAAACAAATTAATTAGCGATTTCGAACTTTTAATGTTCACGATTGAACTGACCTCTTCAGTGCCACCCGTTCGCACTAAATCGTAACTTATGCTGCCCTCCTTGATGGAGTCAATCAGGTCAATTACAATTTTTCCGTCAGCAATGGCGTGATCGTTGAAATTCTTCAAATGTGACTGCTTGCCCGCTTCCGTTAACTTATTGTTGACCCATTGGACGATTTCTCTTTCAATAATCGGGTTACCTGAGTTGGCTAGACGCGACAGTATAGACAAAGTGTAGGCTCGCATCAGTTGCCATATCAGAGCTGCAAAAAACACCCAATAATTGAATACAATGTGAACAAATATAGAGCGAATTCGACATGAAGCTTACCCAAAGTCAAAGTGGCATTGCCATCGTTCAAATCTTGACCAGCGATACCGACCAAAGAAAATTTCAGCTGCTTGCCCAATTCGACAGCATAATTGCAATTCTCCAGCTTCTCCATGAACTTGCGGAGCGGTGTGAAGCGTCTATGCACGCGATTCCAATTAACAATGCCTGGCTTGATGATGTCGAACAACTGAAAGATTACTAGACCATCGGCTAGGTCAGAGTACAGCCAGTTGACGTGCGGCGACACTCCCATCGAGTTCATCCAGTTTCTGTATGCTGTAAAAGTACAGAAATAGGATCGGAATAATTATAAAGCTCTTTGTCTTTGTTCCCTAATCAACCGGCACAACGATACTTACTTTTCTCTTCACGAGTCTCCTCAATCGACTCGAGACCCTCAATCTGTTCGGGCTTGTCTAATCCCGGATGGTTGTTGAATAGGTTGGCCACAAACGCCAAATTCAACTTGTAAACTCCGTTGACAACGTCCTGCGGCGTCAGGAAACTTCTGCAATTCAATTTCGCTGCTTGCTGCAACATAATTTCTGCACGCGACGTCAAATCCGATTCGCGCAACGCATCAAGATTCACATCCGTATCGTTTCCAGCGATTTGCTTAAGCAGATGCGAGTAAATTTCCGAATCGACAATGTCTGATTGGAAATTGGTGCAACGTCTTGAGATGCCAGCACGCTCCAAATGGTGATTCACCCAACGGAGTAAAATTGCTTCTGGCGATAACTTCATCAGGTCCTCAAGGCGTTCGTTGTCGAAGAGCAGACCAGCCAGTCCAGGACAACTGTCGAGCGTAATATGGCTAAAGAGGCCGATACGAATGATCTGCCACAAGAGACCGAGCACCAAATGCGGCTTACCCTTGGCCAGGTCGTGAGCGTCAATATTGACAATGTTACAACCGATGGCCTGTGACGATACGAGCGCCAATGTCAGATTCTCGAACTCACGATATACTGTAAGGCTCTTCTTGTTGATGGCGCGCTCGTCGATTGTATCTGGGCAGGAATGATTGATAATCTTACACAAGAGTATGCCGTCCTTAATGGAATGATACAATTGTTTACCCTCTGCATCGATGGGCAACAAATGTTTCAAGTCCTGGTCATGGCCTAAATTCGAATTAATCCAGTCGGAGAATGCTAACTGTTCTTCGAGGCGAACAGAATGCGTGGTGCCCTCGGAGGATATGCTCGACATACCGCCCAGAGTTTCCAAATTCTCTTTTTTTGAGACGACAGTTTTAAATGTGCTTGCGACATCTTTTGATTTTAAATCCAGACAAAGGTTCTCGAACTCCTCCAGATTTAATTTGCCTTGATGTGAAGTTCGTTGCTTATTCTGGAATTCCTCGATCATTTCACGTACCTGATACCCGGGCAGCTTGAAGCCAACTTGATCGAGAGCATCCTTCAGTTCGCTCAAGTCGATGAAACCATCTTTGTTGGCATCGATCTGCAACAATTGAAAATATGATAGAAACAAACAGTTTAGTACAATTATCGCGTCTGCTTATAGTTATTCTCAATATATCACATAAACTTAAAGACGCTAGCATGACTCATCCCATGAGGCAAACGCCCAGCCCCACCCACCCCCCAACGACTTGAGCGCCAGGTAACATATTACACATTAACAAAATGTGTTTCGTTAAAAAATAACCTGACATTTTGTCATGAATAAAGAAATAAAGAAGCATGGGGTGACTTCATACAATTTCATATTCTCCTCAGCTTAGCTCAGCTCAGCTTAACATGGCTCAACTCAGCTTAGACGTAAGAGGAACACGAGCAAACAGGTTTTGTTCAACAAAAGCTCTCCACAACCCACAACGCAACTACTGTTAACTGGCAAATAAAGAGCTGGGGAAAAGCAAAAGGCTAAAGCGCCAAAACAATAACAAATGAGCAAAAAACAAAAACCATATCTGCTACTTCGGAATGCCAACAACAACAAAATTGTGTTGCGGTATGTCATTTATTTTACTCATTTACTTATTGCTGCCAGTTTCTTAACTCAATTCGATTGTTTACTTTAGGAGTTTTAGATGGCATTTGAAAACTTGCCATCGCCAAATATGGCAGAACGAATACTTAGCGGCATTAGCACCACATCATTACTAATACAACCACCTTCAGAAGCTATGTAGCAGCAGCAGCTAGCGATTGCTCATATGCAAGTAATATGGTACAATTACAAACCAGTGCAAGTGATTACAGAATTCTGTTTTATTACTATGCATTCTCGTATATGTTACCAGCGAACTACAAACTGATGATGTGTGCTGATGTCGATGTATCGATGACTAATTCCCTTTTTGAATGAGCAATTCATACTGTTTCCTGAATTCTTTAACAAAAATTCCTAGGCAAATTTTTATTACGAGTACATTCAACACTCACACACACACACACAACGCTTCTTTTCTACACAAGTACATACTAGTACTTTACATTAACACTTCTGAGAATTTTTTTAAATTTACAGAATATTTTTTATAAATATTTTGTTATGCAAAGGAACCTACATATTCGAATACATTCATTAAATATTTACTTTAACTTGATATATCCAAGAGTGCTTGCTGTTGTCGTTCGTTCAAGTCATCAACACCACCCCAGCCCCTTGGACTCGCACTAGCACCAATTTAATCAATTTGCTCCAACGATCACCATCAGACTCGAGCAAGATAAGATAAACGGACGATTACGAAATTGGAAGTGACTTCTCTTGAATATAGTACATTGGGGAAAAACACATATCAACACATACTACATACATAAATCATTGAACATACAAACAGCCGTGTGTTCATAATTAGTTTAGCAGTGTAAGAAATCCATTGATAGAGTAAAATAAAATTTATTTACATATATTACAAAAAGCTTGTTGTTTGTGAAAATGTTGAGGATCAACTATTATTTGAAAAACACATTCCACTTCAAGTGAGTAAGCATTACCCGATCTATTATATTGCCGTACGCATTAGTGTCCATGCTACGTGATGCTTCAATGTTTCATACCCCTTTTCCCCCAAAATGCACCAGCCAATGTAAAGAACGACGGCTACATTTTATTATATTTTGAGACGTGAGACCGTCTGTGAGTTACCTACCTACCCGGTTACAGTTAGGTAATATGCTAATCAAATCGGCATTCCAGCTGCTATTATGTAATGCGAACCATTACAGATTACGAGATGCCACTTCTCAAATAAATTTTATTTCAGTGTATCGCTAAAAATATTATTTATTACACTACTATTATTATGAACACAGCTTTATATCGTTATGGAGGTTGATATTCGCAGGATCAAATGTCACCAAATGTGCTAAAATAAATTGCGTGTAGTACGACGTGGCGTATTTGTTAGTGCTATGGCCAGCTACGCAGTATCCGGAGTTCAAATCTTGGCACAGGCAAAATTAAAAAGTGGAAAAAACAATTTTTCTACACAGCAATGGCAATCCGTTCGGATTCGGCATGAAACTGTAGATCCCTTCCATTCAAATATAACACGCACAACATGAGTGGATGCGAAAGCTCAGCCTTGGCCCTCCATGGGCTGTTGTGCCATTAAAAGAAAAGAAACATGATAAGAAAATATTTCCAAAGTTTGTGGCATAAGCCAAAAGAAAACCCCATTTATTTATCACAAATTAAAAGATTACGATTGTTATAATCCTACTCATACCTCGTCGTTAATATGTCGGTAGTTCAAGCCATGTTATTTTATTCAAAGGAAAAACCCCATTAACGAGTATGTATAAATATTCACCAAAGTAATCGGTAAGACGAAGTGCTTCGTATGGCTAAGCCCGATGACGTCGATAGTCCAGTGACTAGTGCACTTGACTCTCACCTGTGAGATTGCAGATTTGATTCCCGTCTTGGTCTGGTGGTTACTTTTCATTCATAACCTTCTTACATTCTCACCGATGTGAAAAGTGTACAAGTACACTTGTTAAGCAGTGGCGAACCCACCAAGTGATAGCAAATTGCCGCCCCGCCGTTCGGAGCCGGCTTTAAACTATAGGTCCGAAAACGCACTGGCCTAAGTGCGTCCATGGAGTAGAGATTTTATTAATTTAAGGCCAAGATTATCATGAATTATGAAACATCGATAAGAAGTCGATTAGTTAGTATACTGCAATAAGCTTTGATATAAGTTTGTGAAAGCGATCGAGAATTCCTATGAATTTCAAAGTGTAATTGGCACAATATATTAACTTCTCTTTCCCCAATAATATAATTGAAATAAATAGCCAAATTTTCACGTATGCCAATAAGTCAATCAAGGCGTGGCGGTGCCAGCGGCAATACCAGAAAATTAATTAATATTTTCGTAGTCATGAGTTGGTAGACAATTATGCAGGGACGGTATTATTTCATGAGTTCTACTCAGATTGTAATTGATAAGAAATTCCAAATACACTCAACCTACATTGGGTAATAGTTCCTCCAGAGTTAGTTTATATTCCTCCAGAATTTGATAGTGGTCAAGATGCATAATGTCCGCCATATTTCGCAATTTAATTCGCAAAATTTCTGGAATACGATGAAGATCCTTTTGAAATTCAGCAAAAAGTTGTCAATGAAGTATGTGAGAAAATTACAGTTTAATTGCTGACGTCACACTTAGCTGTAACACCGAAGAAAGCCGTACGTACGCGAATACCAACAATATAAGTATTACCAATTTCGCCAGCCGTGTGCTCGATGCGTGCTTCACCGTTTGTAAAGACTGAACTGATCGATGTATTCGAAATTGGTAAAGAGGCAGGCAGAAGCATTCGATAGCACCCAGACCCCACCACTAGCACCTTCAACACCTCTACAACAATATATTTATCAACAGCGCAAATGGTTTAGAAACTGATAATAGCATGGGCACCAAATCAGCAAATGTTCGTTCGCAATTTGTTATCAATCATTACCAATATCAATGGGAAGAACGAAAAACGGTTAATGCAGTACATAACAAGAATATATTTGATTTTGGCACAGGCAAACGCAATCGAGGACCATAATATTTTCCAAAAACAACAACAAAACTATCTAACTTCATGATTATGCATCACACATTACCCGGAACAGAAATGTGGAAACTTCTGTACTCGTATCTGGAATGCCTTAAGAATGCAATTTTCCAGCTCTACGAAGCTCAACGCACTTCAATGTAAAGCTGCTTCTGCTGGTTTATTTTTGTTATAATTCTTCATAACTATATATGATTGCAAATGTTTGTGAGGCGAGAGACTAGACTTCCAAGAGAGAGTGTTGCCTAGAACACACTTGTGTCGTATCGTCAGCATTGTGGCGTCAGTGGAACCACCGGCGTGGTGCATTCTGAAGGATGATTTGAACTTGTTTCCGTACAAAGTGCAATTGAATGGAGATCCACAAGAGATCCATGAAAAACACCATTGCATCACCAAAAACTAACTGCTTGGGTCGTCGTTTGCGCCAAAACCATTATTGGACCATTTTTCAGAGAAGGCGTATCGGTGGATGTTGGTTCATTATGTCTGCCAACAAATGTGAAATGAAAAAGGTCTGGACGGATACTGGTTTCAACACATACTGCAAATCAAACAATGCAGATTCTGCAACGAAAATTACCTGGTCGTGTGGTGTCAAAAAACGGCTACATTGACTGGCAACCTGATATCCAGATTTAACCGCACCCGACTTCTTTGTGTGGGGTCAATTGAAAAGCAAAGTGTACGCCAGCATGCCTCAGACCATTGACGAGCTCAAGGCAAATATTCGTGCCGAAATCATCGCTATACCGCCCGAGATGTTCGAAAAAGTGATGGAAAACGCAGCAAAAAGAGCACATTTTGCATTGGTCAATAACGGCGGCCAGTTGATTGATGTTGTATTCAAAAACTAGTCCAAATCAATTGTGAAGGGCCAAATTAAATAAAAGTACCTCATATAGGGAAATCGGTTGTTTTTTTTTAAGTTATTCAATATTCACAAACCGACATAAAATATGGCGCACCCTGTACATACTTGCACACACATACATAGGTAGATATTAAGCACTACCATATTAATGGAGTAGCGCTGATAAGGCACACAACACACAGATTGTAGTAAGCGCGCTGACGGCGACAACTTGGAACATGTTCCAACGTAATTGCTTCTTAAATATGAATTATTATTAGAATCGATTTCGATTTTCGATTTGTCAAATTTTAAATGTGTTCAACAAATAACTACTTAGCTAATTGTGTGAATAACACAAACGTTGTTGACTCGGAGGCAATCGTTTCAATCGAAATGTGTGGAATGGAAATTCAATCAAAAGTCGATTAGATAAGGAACCGTACATACTCGTACTTACATATGTAAACGCATTATTTTTACATACTATCGCATTTTTCCCGATGTACGAGTAAATTCAATAGACTGCAAATTTTTATGATATTTAGCACAGACTCTGGCCTCTAAAATGGAGCATGGACTCTAATACATCGGATTGAGATCCGGCGAATATGATGGCCATTCTTGAGATGTGAGAAAATCAGGAAAATTGGCCAGTTTTGCTTTGTGAGCTGGCGCAGTCTTTCTGGAACGTACAATCATTATCGGCAAAGTGCTGTCGGGCCCAGGGGAGTACCACAGTCTCCAAAATTTCGCCGCGGCGCACTTGGTTGAACTTATTTTGACTCCTTGTCCCAAAAAAAACCATGGGTCTTGTCAATTGCGCAAATTCCACGCCATACTATGACGGATTGCGGATTTCGGCGATGTTGAATTACGAGTGATGGTCCAGCATCTATTGACCAGCTTATGTCATTTTCACGCGCTTGTTTCCATCCGTAAGTAACTGGCCCTTTGTAAGCATTGAAACCTAGTTCGTTTTTTGCTATGAGTCGAGCTGATTTACGATTGATGCCAGTTTCTCCTGGAAACCGTCGAATTACACTGCACCCGCCTTTGGAAGATTTTCCGATTCCTAAGATTATTGACTGCAGGTTTTCTGCCTCTTCCTGGACGATCAACTTCCTGGCTCAGCTCCTTAATCAGTTAAACTAACGAACCAATAATAAGTAACTGCCGTGCAATCTCATAATGCGTTTGCCTAGCTGGCGCAATGTTATAATAGCTGACATCGTAAAATAAATAACTAAAAGAAATCTACACCCCACAAAAATTAAATCAGATATACTCTTGATTACGTAGAATAATACAAGAATGAAGAAAATTGCAGAAAAATTACAATACTTGTTCTACTTATAGCGCGAAGAAAGTTGTATACTTATTAATTGCCAACCTGTATATAAAGGCCCCACATGGGTCTTGAAATTAGGAAATTTCGTTCATATGTTTCATATGTTTTGATTCACTAAAATTTTTCTGAGCGAAATTATTTCTAAGCCACCAGCTCTGTTACTGCCCTTTATAAAAACAAACATATGGCAAAGGAATTTTTCAAATCGAACAAAGTTTATTAAACCCGGAAGTGTTTCAAAGGCATAGAAGTTTTTACCGAAATTGTAGCAAAAATTTGAAAAAAATAAATTTTCTTCAATGGCACAACAACCCATGGCCGAGCCTTGGCCGAGCTTTTCGCATTTATATTTGTGCATGAATGGAAGGAATGGAAGGAATACGAATATATTTGCACTTCACTAAATAGTCAGTCAAGGCAATTCCATAATTAACGAAATCGAATTAGTGAATTCTAAATTTAGTCCAAAACATTATCACCGTTACCATTAAACATAACAAATGTACTGTTAAATGGTTGAAATGTTGCTGTTCGATAAATCAAGCAAACACAAAACGCTGATTAATCTTGGAATAATTTGAATTTGGAAAGAAACGTTTGTGTGTATTTGTTAATATACATACATACATACATATATTTATTTATTTATGTTATGTATGCCATGCCGCACTGTGTTATGACACTTTCAAATTGTCTCGAATATTGGCTAAAGATGATGACTAGTCACATTAGTGCTTTGTTGAATGCGTTACTTGAGTTCACATTGGTTTGAGTGCAATGCTCGCATAAAAATATTCGTAAAAGTAAAATTGATTTAATTTTTGTTTTTATTTGAATGGTTTTTCTCTTCGGTTTGTTTTTTGCCGCTGTTTGCTTATTTCACTCTTATGGTTGGTGGAAAAAACATTTAGTTTGCGTTGTAATACATACATACATACCCACAGGCACACACTCTCAAACACATTATTGGCATTTATCTTTCATTTATCCTTCCCCCTTACCTGCCACTATTATTCAATGCTACAAATTTATACTTTTGTATTTGAAATCAATTTCGATTGATGCAGTTTTACAATGAACATCATTTGCTTCGTGCTACGAACATGTTCACAGCGTAGTAAGTGTACATGTCTGAACGTACAGTGTTGACCATGTCATATGTAACTTAGGTAATATTCCCATAAATGACTATGTAACACAGCCACCAGAAGTCAAAAGCGTCATACACAATTTTTGGAGGACCGCCCGCCAACCAAGGAATTGGAAGAGAAGAGTTGATGCTTTAAGTTTGGTTGATTTCCATAGAGGATTCGAGGAGACATTATTTGCAGTTCCGATCACCAACAGTTGCATTTTTTCTTTTTTTTTTTTACTAAGGTATAAATATTTATTTTATTTTTAACGCGAATTATTAATTAAAGTATTTTTTACTACCTAAATATTAACTGCAAGTGAAAAGTTAAGAGCTTGCAATTGTCACGCCAATTACAGAAAATGGAAGTAGGAATGGAAGAACATTTCAATGGAAACTAGCACGGCTGGGTGCAACGTTGTTGCAACGTCAATTGGGTGAATTGGGCTTTCGGACCTAAAGGATATTTTATAAAAGATATTGCAAATAAATGGTAGATACTACATAAGTACATAACGAACAAGTAGAAAGAAATAATAATTAAACACTTAGAATCTGCTCTTCCAAGTATTTTGAATGCTTTTGCTATACTCTGTGCTTTGAAGACTTTTGGTAAAAGTATGGGTATGCATCTGAAACGAGTATAGATGGCATAGCCACCACTGTGTGTGCAAAAGCAAAACTTTCAAAAACAGCTTCACTTTTTCAATTCCAATGTGTCTGTGCGCATAAGTACGAGTACGAACGAGCATGTGTCGATTTGCTAATGATTTGCTTGCAGAGGCCAAAGCCTGTGTGAGTTGTTAACTTGGATGACGCTGAACATAGTGATTACAGTAATGATGACCGAAAAGACAAATTATTGGCCATGTTCACAATCCGGTGCAAATGGTCATTGCGTCATTGCAAATGCCTTTAAATTTTGCATTTGCAATAATGCAAGACAATTTCACCAGATTGTGAATACCACATACCACTATTGTAACTATTGAATAGGATTAGTTATTGTGTTGGTGGTGAGAAGAAGAAGCATATAAATATTTATATATTGCCGCAAAAGCCATAAAAATGTAACCCAACCTCGAATGCAAAAAGGTGTTTTATTTCAGAAGGTGTGTAGCGTCTATATAAAATTCGGCCGCCCCGAGAACTTTGCTTTCGTCATTTTTTTTGCAGCTGGTCATGGCACTTATAGACTTTTTCTACCTCACCTGGATCAATAAAATTAAATGGTAGCCCATAGAACTCCTGTTCAAATGCTTGAATGTTCATTTACCTATTATGAGATGTAAAGCTTTTCACATGTCAGGACATATGTACAATATATCTGCTTTGTATGTAAAGGGTGTTTTTTTTCGTCACTTGATTTATGCTCAGTTTGGTTTGTCATTTCATAATGAACAGACTTACTCCTGAACAACGTTTGCAAATCCTGCAAATTTATTACCAAAACGAGACACCCACCGAACCCGATTTTCACAAGAAAATTTTGTTCAGCGATGAAGCTCACTTTTGGTTGAATGGGTACGTTAATAAGCAAAATTGTCGCATTTGGAGTGATCATAATCCACAAGCCATTGTTGAGACGCCGTTGCATCCTCAAAAAGTCAATGTTTGGTGTGCTCTATGGGCAGAGGGCCGGTCATAATGAAGCCGGTCATAATGTTACAGTCAATGGGGAACGCTATAGAGCCATGATGAATGACTTTTTCGCGCTTAAATTGGAGGATGTTGATGTGGACGACCTTTGGTTCCAACAAGACGGTCATACAGCCAACGACACAATCAATTTATTGAAGAAAACTTTTGGTGAGCACATTATCTCGAGTCGTGGGCCTGTGGCATGGCCTCTAAGATCGTGCGATTTAACACCGCTGGTCTATTTTTTGTGTGGTTATGTGAAGTCGCTTGCCTACGCAGATAAAGCTTAATTATTGGCCATAACATTAAATTTTATGCGTTTTATTTCTTCTTGAAAACTACACTTCTAAAAAAAACACCCTGTATTATCTTTGTCCACAGACATCTATAGTCAAGAGTAAAACTAGCATTCTTTGTACAAATAAAATTGTTGGGGTAATTTTAGGTTTGAAACACTGCAAAACATTTTTCATTATTAATAATAGTTTTATAGTATTAAAAACTTAATTAATTTTAAAAATTGAATTGACACCTCTTCTTCTTCTTTCATTTCATTCATCAAGTGGCATAAGAGTCGAGCTTTTCGCATCCATTCATAATGGGCGTGTTTACATTTGTTTACATGATGCGAGAGGCCTACAGTTTTATGCCGAATCTGAACGGCAAAGTGAAAAGCTTTTCTTAAGAAATTTTTTTTTTTAGATTTACTCTTGCAGGTTTGCCATTGCCTGCCAAGATGAGGTGCTGTATAGAAAGATTGTCTTTCAACTTTTTAATTTTTGACGAGAATTGAATCGCGGACACTGCGTAGCAGGCCAGCATACCACTAGGCCACGGCGGCCACGACAATACATCAGTTAATCGATAAAATACAGGGTGGACCATTTAGAATTGAAGCAATGCAACGCAGATTTATTCGGTTCGCCTTGCGTGGCCCACTATGGTCTGATCCCTTTAGCTTGCCCCCATATAAGGATCGTCTAAAACTAATTAACGCACAGTCCCTTGAAATACGCCGAAAACCCGCCGGTACAGTATTTGTTCACCAATTATTAGCTGGAAACATTGACTGTTCCGCGTTGCCCCAACCCACCAACCCACGTAACCTTAGATCTGTGCCCGATTTTCGGCTTAATACTCACCGAGCAGATTATGGCGGCAACCAACCAAAGTCTAGATAGCCAACGTTTTTGACTTTCACCATAGCAAATTTAGCTATGCTCTGTATAAAGCCTACTCCCCTCCCTCCTCTTGCTAAGCCATGTATAAATGAAAAAATCCCTCCCCCCTAAATTAAGTATACATTTAAGTAATTTTAAGTAATTTTCTCGCTTGTACTAAGCTAAATAAATAAAAAAATAATTTGGAATTTGATTTTGGTGTCAATAACAAACAAATAATTTTTGTTTCAATGTGGATTTTATTATTTGAAAGTAAAATCCTTCGGTTTATTGTGGAACACTATTTCATTCAAATTACTTCCTCCGCTGGCCTTGCTGTAGCTCATGCGGTTAATTCAATTTTTCAGTACATTTTCGACTGTATGAAGCCGACTTGACTGATGGCGGCACAAATTTCGTCCTCAATCGTTGCTGGATGGTTAGCGTAACACCTATCTTTAAAGGCTCCCCACAGTTAATAGTCTAACGGAGTCAAAGCGCAACTGCGTCGAGGCCAATGCACATCACAAAAACGACAAATAACGCGATTTTCAGACTACCCGCGCATATCTAAGCCCATGTCTTCTATAATAGGCCACAAATAATCAGAAGAGGTAGAATAGAAGCGCACACTGTAACGCATCTTTCTTTCCTCAAACAACAGCAACAATAATAAAGATCCTGTTTCAGGCACACGTTTCACAAATTTATCCACAAGTTGCGTGAAAGGCGCTTCTCTTCTACCAAATTTTTAACTCAATTTTCTCACACTTTCGGTAGAAGATTCACCATTTTGAAAGTAAATTTTTAGTACTTCTCAACCATGTTCAAGCGTATATGCGACCACCCCGTTTCGTTAATAGCAAATATAAAACTAATGTTCGGTTGCCACAATCAAAAAACCTTTTTTTCTTTTAATCGTTTAATGGCACAACAGCACATGGATTTGTAAATGAATGCCTGTGCCGAGATTTGAACCCCGGACGCTCTGCGTAGCAGGCATGGCAATAACAAACGGAGTCAACAAACTTGTGTAAAATCTGGTTACCATTATTTGTCCAATGAATAATGTGTGCTTTGTTTATGTTTAACGACTATAAAGTTAATGTAAATCTACAGGATCGGCTTAGCAAGGCTCAACGCAATTGGAAGTATATACACATAAAGGATTAATACATTTCTTAACACTAGAAGGCGATTAATCCGTCACAATATGAAGAAATCATCGCACTGCACTATGGTAAAATATTGCAATGTTGTTACAAATACCAAATTATTGGCAACAAATAAGATTCGTATAGAAACCACCTTTCATAATCTTTAAATTGCGATATTGATAACTTAGGTCGCACCATACCGAATTTAAATTTTAGTATTATTTTTAAATTTGTGCAAAATTTAACTGAACTTAAATTCGTAATGATATTTTAAATTTTGAATGGTAATCCGGATAATTCTAGCTTAGGGTATTGACTTCGGGCATGCACTAGGGTCCGACAATATACTTGGCTACGACGATTCTTCGGGTATTCGGTCAAACAGATAATTTTTGGTTGTTCTGTCTGAAAAAGAATTTTCGGTTAGTCGAAAAATGCCCGAAGTTTTTTACTCTGACCTTTCAGATGTGATATAATAAAAAAGATGTAAAGTCGTTAGGATAAATTCGCAGTTTCTTCAGAAAATGTATAGCAACCTCCAATTCATTTCATACCTTTGAAATCATAAGAGAAACAAAAAAGAAGTAAAATATAAAATGAACTATTGCGTTTTCCATTGTAATTGTGGAGAATTTTTTTCTAAAAACTACTAACAATTGTAACGTTCCAGTGCTTATAATCGACCATATGCAGGTAAATTACGTAATGCATTCGCAATGATATGCATACCACTCAACAATGGAAACGTAGCACATATCTACCACATCTACTACTGTGCACAACGATTTCCAGCCAATATTTAGGCCATTAAAAACCAGAAAACAAAGAGAGCAATGATAACACACAACAACAACAGTATTGAACAATTTTGCAAAGTAAACCAAAATAAATACAAAGAAATAAACAACAATTGCAAGTAAATACAAACACAGCAACAACGAAAATATGAAAACTAAACGGAAGGAAAAGGTGAAAACAAATGTCATTATGCATGTGCGAATATGAACTTTGTGGCATTGCCGCTAACATAAATTGTGGGCAGGCTTGGGTATTTGCTAGAGCTAATTACCAAACACATATCCACACACACACACATGCAAAAAAAACTAGTTCTTCGAATGCGACAACATAAACAACAATAGCAATAGGAATTACAACGCTTATCACGTTCAAATTGTGCAAGTAACGTAAGACGAGCGACTAGATTTGCCGATCATCGGCAACACACCAGCAACCAGTACGTAGTGACACATTTACCGACCTCACGCCTTGATTACATAAGTGCAGGTTTTGGCCTTTTCGTTTGTCTGTCTGTATGTTTGTTTGCTCGTTGATTCAAGTGAATCAGACAACATACTACATAGTAAGTAAGCTGGCGGCATATGTTAGTCACACATTTTTCTGTGAACATTGAGAAACTAAACCGATGACAACAAAGCGTCGACCATGATCAGAATAAAGTTCTTGCTTCACAAATCGGAAAGGCTGCATTTTGATTAGGTAAGTATGTGGTGACAAATACATTTTGTCAATAAAACACAAAATATTTATTATTCATTCAAATTTACCATATTGTATCGCCTTCAAAGTAGGCCCCTTCCGAAATAATACATTTATGCCAACGAAGAATCCAATCATCAAAACATTTTTCAAACGCATTCTCCGGAATCGACTTTAGTTCTCGCCGCGTTTTCCCTTTCATGTCTTCTATCGACTGAAAAGGGGTGTCTCAAAGTCATGAGAAGGAAAAGGTTAAGTTTAGACAGAAGGAAGCGTACATCTGCCAAAATCGCAATTCAATAAGTACCTACGTATAAACCATTATTTTACCGTTTTGCGGACGTGATACCATAGTATTAATAAATAGGAAGACGCATATGCATTGTAGGTACATGTAATACATTGAGGTGCGAGGAGATGTATGGCATTTGTTTTGAAGTATGGCTAGTGGAGAACAGTAAGCTTATGCGCTGCTCCCAACTCCCCGGATGCCATGGCGAAACCAGAAGTGATAGTGAAGAGCCAATGTGTTCTGGCATACGTAGAAACTATTTAAATTACCAAATTAAAGTAAAAAAATTAATCATTTTTCTCCATAACAAAAATGTTAAAAATTATTGCACATTAAAAAACAAAATACAGTCGTGTCTGGATATATTGAACTAATTATTGCAAGAACTGTTCACAGTATCCAGATTGTTCACTATAGTATATCAAGGTTGACATTTATTTTTCAAACTCTCGTTTTTTTTTGCTCAAAATACACATTTGTGTACGTATGTTAATGCAAGACATCATTAGAATAAATTTGTAGGAAAATAGAAATGTACAGTGTCGGACAATCAAATAAGAACACCTTGCACTATAAAACTTCCATTGATTTTTTTTTGTCGGACTGTTTATGGAAACAATTTTTATAGAGAAGAAAATGGTATGGTAAGTATATACTTTATAAATTTCTAGGTGGCAACACTATATACTTTTACCATGATATCAACTCATCAGAATTTGTATATTGAAACCGCATATCTTGTGAGTATAGAGTACAGTGGAAAATGCAATAACAATCCTAACATAACGTCTCAACTAGCTACAAGTCAAGACAATGTTTATGCATGTTCATTTCAAGTTAGTTGACATAAAGTTGACAAATTTTCTTAAGGCATTTCATTTTACAAAATGACTTTGAACAGCAAGCAACACCAAAGATGAGTTCTCGTGCAGTTAAACCCAATCCCATCCCACGCTTTTTTTTTATGTCGGCTCCTTTATACAGGGTGTTTTTTTTAGAAGTGTGGTTTTCAAGAAGAAATAGAACGCATATAATTTAATGTTATGGCCAAGAGGCCCAATTCTCGACCACTTTTTGCAGCAATTGGGGCCGTATGTCAGTAATATCGCGTCGAATATTCTCTTCCAAGGCGTCAATTGTCTGGGGCTTATCTGCGTAGACAAGCGACTTCACATAACCCCACAAAAAATAGTTCAGCGGTGTTAAATCGCACGATCTTGGTTTCCTTCAATAAATTGATTGTTTCGTTGGAACCAAAGGTTGTCCACATCAACATCCTCCTCATGCGTCCCAACAATGGCTTGTGGATTATGATCACTCCAAATGCGACAATTTTGCTTATTAACGTACCCATTCAACCAAAAGTGAGCTTCATCGCTGAACAAAATTTACTTGTGAAAATCGGGATCGGGGCCATCTCGTGTTGGTAAAATATTTGCGCAATTTTCAAACGTTGTTCAGAAGTAAGTCTATTCATTATGAAATGGCAAAGAAAACTGAGCATAAATCAAGTGACAGCTGTCAAAAAGACCAACTCCGAAAAAAAATTTTCCAGATTGAAAACCACACTTCTATAAAACACACCCTTTATTTACACTTTTATAATTTCACAAACACTCATACTTATTACCGGTAAATATTTATGAAATCACTTATTTCACCATTCTTCAAAGTCAGGGCTGAGAGCTAAAATTCTGTCTAGCCAAAAAGTAAATTTTTTTAGTAATGCCATTGACATAAGGTGTCTCCATCCACTAGACATTTTGATGGCAAGACTTGAACATTGCTTTGAATTATGACTAGCGGAGACACTCTCTAAATGATGGAAAGGTGCCGGATACTAAGCTTATCCTAAACAACTGTTAATTACAACAACAAAAATGTCAGGAACAGTAAAAAATCCAAAAATGATAATATTATGCCATTTTTCAACTGTTTTGTTGTTTTTAGGTCATGATAGCTAACTCTACAGTAACTACATACATACAAGTACATGTTAAGTAGCGAACATTACATTAGGTTTTTAAAAATAAAATATGATTAACTGCTTGTGTTTGCTGAGTGTTTCTTTGATACCAAAAAGCAGACAAAGAGAACCAACAACAGTGACAGCGGCAGCAACATGCCCGTAAATGCGATAAAATTAGCTCGGAACAAATAGGTGTGCTTCGCAGGAATGACGAATGCAGCACGCGACACAGCAAATACGCAAACAAATGCCTTTGTTTACTGTTCACTAAATGCTAATGAGGCAGTGAGAATGAAAACACAGATGTAAAGCTATTTGTAAAATAATAGCAAACGCTTTTAGAAGGTACTCCAATACCCCCTTGACACATAATGTAGAGAAGGTCAGTGGCACACACACACGCACTTACACATAACGGAATAGGTAGAACAACCCCTGCAGTGCAATCAACTAGCTCAAAAGTTAGTTAATTAGCTAGGTAAAAAAACTACAACTAGTTCATTCCTCGATGATGTCCTACGAAAAGACAATAGCCATAATTTCGATAACTATTGACCTAATATGTTTTCATATAGTGTCAAATTACTTTAAAATTTCCTAGTTGCCTAGTTAACTCCCTATAGTGCGACTTCTTTATACTTATGTTGGAAAAAATAATTCGAGCTGCGAATATCGACATCTCCGGCACTATGTTCCACAAGAGTGTAATACATACTCTGATGATATTGACATCATTGGTACCAACGCGCGAGCAGTTAGTACAGCATTCTCCAATCTGGAGAGGGAGTCTCGTCAAGTGGGTCTAGTGGTGAACGAGGAAATACCTTGTGTCAACAAACAAAGAGTCACGGCGGCTTAAGAAGGCAATTGAGAAGCAGAACCCTCTCTCGACCGACGAAAATAACGCTCTATAAGTCCCTCATCCTTCCTTTCCTAATCTATGGCGCCGAGACGTGGAGCTGTACGCCGACACTGATATAATTTATCGTATACAAATTCAGCGCCCTTGCTGACTGGGTCATGCTGAGCGAATGGAAGAAAGCGCTCCGGCAGGAAGGGTGTTTTATTCTAGCCACTGTGGAGGGACGAACACACGAAGAGGACGTCCTAATCTCGGTTGGAAAGACCAGGTACATGTCGACCTGACTGCACTTGGCCTTATCAACTGAAGCCAGCGCGCACACAGCAGAGGCGACTGAGTAAGTAAGTAAGTAAGATGCGGACTACATTTTTTTACAGTCGGAATAGTTAAAAGAAAAGAATTTTATTTTCACAATTTATTATATATATGTTTCTTCATCTGGCAAAAAATAGAACAAAAATTAAAAAAAAAGCAGACAATCTCTTCTCTGCTTCTACCTTTGTCATAGATCCTTTATTAAAAAAATTCATATGAGTGAAAAATATTGTAAAGTATATGAGAATTACACGACAATATTTTAACTAAAAGCTCGCAGGATGAGCTAATATCTTAACTACTTACATCGTTTCTGGCTAGGGGATATACTATGTAATTTGTGAGACTAACTAATTTTTGAACTGCAGGAAAGTGAGTGTGTATGTGCATTAAAATAAAAAATCAGCAAGGGGAAGTGTCACTATATTAACATCATCAAGTTTACTTAATGAAAAGCATGAGATACTTGGAGTTGAGCAAAAATTCAAATAGAAAGTTTGAAAAGTGCGTAAGGCACATGTCAGATTCATAGAACTCCCACTTGGAATGTTGTTTATCGCACACTTCAATAACTTTTATAAAATCGCAGCTGTGTACGGAGCTTGCTTTTCAACTTGAATACAGACAGAGTGTCTCCATACAAAGAAAATTCAACGATGCCATTAAAATTCCATAGACAAAAAGAAGTTCAAAAAACTTTGCACGCATGAAGTCATTTCTATCATAAACGCGGAGCAACAACAAGAAACAAAAAGAAAAACAAACCGAATTATTTGGCAAATGTTCACTTTTCAGGAAATAGTACAGGTGAGTGGGGAGGTGAAAGGTTGAAAATGGAATGCAAAGAATGTGTTCAACCAAATTGCATAAATTATTGCTGGTATACAGGGTGAATCAGCTGAAGTGTAATCAATTAAAAAGACTAAAAGTGTACAGTTTTCAATACATAATATGATAATAAAATGAAACCTGGAGCATTCAGGAGCGGATAAGTCAGCAGTATCTAAACATTCCGTTTACATTCCGACCGCCATCTCAGAAAGAACGAAATGAGGATGCTCCAACTTTGACAATAATATAACTAGAAATTTGTATGGAATAGTTAGAAAAATGCGTAAGACACAAAGCACTTTAAAAAGAATGACTTTTACAACATTATGTATTCTTATGGAAAAAAATTCGTATGGCCTCAATTGCCGCGGATAGACTTAGCTTGTTTATGTTATCTTTCTTGGAAGTAAATAATTGAATGCAATGACCCATAAAAAATTTTTTTCTTCGTTAAGTGAGTCGAAATTCTGAAGATAAAATTACAGTCAATTTGTCATTATCGCGTTGTGTTCAATCACAGACAGCATGGAAACATTTGCTACATACGCCATTTTCATGCATAAGATCGCTGCAATTTTTTCCAAAGAAAAAGTTACATCGCTATTTTGTTAATTTATCCTACATACATACATATACCGAAATTGTTTTATGGTTAACATTGCATTGGCAAGTATTTCTCGAAGATCTGACATTTTTGGACACTCCATACAATTGGTAAGTACAAATATTTTTCTCAAGTAGATTCAGTTATGATGTTTATTACACAATAACCACAATAAATAACTATAATAAAAATTTGTATTTGAGTTATGACTGTCTTGCACGAAAGAAGAAGCGACTACTTTATAGAAGTTAATCATTTATAAGCATTGTTAAACTCTAGAGCATTTATTATAGAGCTGTTGAATATATTGCTTGAAATATATTACATTAATCCAAAATTACCAAAGTCGACATAAAGTTATTAATAAAAATAAGTTGCGATTGAAAACTTGCAGCATTCTCTAAATAAACACTTCCTTCTAGTATGTAATCAAGTCTGTGAACGTCGTATCAGTGTTGGTACATAATATGACTTTCCCTAAATTATTCAACTCAACAAGAAGAGAGAATGAGGTAAAGAGCGAGAGGACCTTGAAGCTGCAATGTGTGCAGCAGATGTTGGGCCTGATTAACACAAAAACAAAAACGGTACGCAAACTTATGATAATTTTTCATTGAGAATTTTTCCGTTTGGCTTGAATCACACTAGGAACGGATGCCGCCGGTGCACTCTTGAACGTGTGCAAATCCGTCGATAACGACTAAAATTAATATTTCTTTTTAATTTTTTCATTTTACATGGGAAACAAAAATTCTGTCTCTTCGGCGACAGCTGTTGCCAGTGTGATATCGGCCTCTTTACAACATTTATGTTATTACTCTATGCAAATGTCAATTTAACAGAAATGAACTGAAATGCTAAATTATTCACAGGGTAAATGCATCCGAATGAATGTGATGAAGTCATCGCCAGCGTTAAGGTTTGTCACTTTCTCACTCCTTCAATGAAATATAGCAGATATGTATGTATGTAAATGTAGTTTTATACGTAGTACAGTAGTTCCAGCTTAATTCAGTTACCCGCATGACAGAGCAATGAATTGAATGAAATTGTTATGAAAGACCTATATAAAAATATAAAATAGGTAGTGATTTCCCCGTTTGTTAAGTTCGGATAATTGTGGTATCCTTTGAGTCATTACAATTTTGTGGCAATATTTTTAACGTATATGTATAAATTCCTCCAGCCGTATGTTCTGTAGCTTCCATTATTTATATGCATATAATTTTCCGCATTATTTAGGACGCTGCGCAATTAAACGGATTTCTTCTAAATGAGCCGGTATCGGTTAATTTATTTCTTCGGTTAGTTGCCTCTGAATTTTAAGCGAACTCAATTAAGCTTGATTTACTGTATATTAAAGATTTAAATCCAGCTCAACGCCACTTTCAATTTTATATATGTAGAATATTTTCTTTTGAAATCATTTTGATAATGTGAAAGCCAAAGAATCTACTTAAATGCTTTTATTATAATGTAGACGCATATCGATTGTCGACACAACGTACCAGTGCCATTAAACGCCGCTGATGTAGATATCAGCAGAACAACTTTGTGGCAATCATAAATGCTCGCTGCACGCTGCTCTCTCTTCTCTCAATAAGTCGCAATAATTACGACTGCGACCATGCATATGCAATAAATTTAAATGTGACAAACACAAACAGATAAAGATATTTATAAGTGCACTTTGGAATATGTTTGAGAGCCAACAAGCACATTAGTGGCTTGTCAACAATGGAACTAAAGCATAATGTGTGCTTGAAGGCACACTGAGAATGTAATGCAAAACAACAAAAGACCAGTTCAAATTTCAATTTGCAAACTGCAAATAGAATGACGATGACGAAATTGTATGCAAAACAAAACCCTTCTTCACGTTGCAACAATTCCAGTTGCTTTTCTTGCACAAAATCTGTTAGGATGATTCACGAATTTAACTAGAAAAGGTGAGGAGTAGACGCAAAGTGCGTAGGAAAAACCGGTTTTATCTAGTGCAAAAACTTTGAATAAAAATATAAAATCATTTTCAAAACTGTTATGCCAAATGAAATTAATAAGTAAACCCAATTCTGCTTCGCGAGAAGGGAAGCCTCACATTTATGGTATACATCGCTTGATTATCTCTAGCACCATTGAACTTGACTGACAGTATACGTTTATAGAATTCAGTACGTATGTGTGCATTTATGTACTTTTGCTTGTTGAACTCCACCGAGCAATTTTTCTCTCGTTCGTAGATAACAAATGTTTACTCTCAGAGTTCAACTCTTGGCAGTGTATGTTGAGAGTGGCAGTCTTGGAGTGGCGAGGCGTTGCATGGCATTCATGTTGATATAGCTCTGTGCCGTGTGCATCCGCACTTCACTTTTTAATCTTACCAGCACAAATGGCGGCTGCAGCGACGAGCAATACCCGCCTGAAGAATGAATTAAGCCAGCCACCACCCATGTGGTCAAATTGAGGTTTTTAAAAGAAATAGGTTGCTCTTCAATTACAATACTTCAACGTTTACTTTTTCATCCCCAGCTATAAGTTTTTGAATACGAAATAATAATAATCAATGAAACACAGAAGTAATTTACATAAAAACAAATCATTTCCTTCTTCGTCATTGGGGGTTGAAGGGCACACCTAAAAGGCAGCACCCCACCCACACCCATTGCACGTTCAATGAGTGAGTCATGCAATTGGAATCCACTATCTTCCTATTCGCAAGCTGTCTAAATTTGCCAATTTGTCAAAAAAATAAAAAATTTTGTTTCCACTTTCTTAATAAGTATAAGTTTGTTCGCTGTCTCCCTCCACACATTCCCCATTCCTTGTCAGCCTCACTCCACTAGCATTACCATCATCCATTCCATTCCATTGTTGCAAGAAAATGAAAACACACTACACTTACTTCTGTGAATTTCTCCGAAATTTCGGCCTTTTCATCAACGGAAAGGCTTTTTGTAAATTTGTTTATTGATGCCATTTTTTCACTACAGTTTGTGTTGAATTTGTAAATTTGTTTCTTTCAGATTTTCACTTTAGCAATAACAGCCACAGCAGAATTTCTTTCTTCTCCAACTCTGCGCGTTGATTTTTTCTGTATTTTTCCCGTTTCTTTTATTTTGTGCAACTTAATTTATTCCACTCTTAAAACTTCTTTTACCGCTTTCGTTTTGTGACGTTGTTTAGCACTTGTTCTTCTTTCTGCGCCTGCGGAAATGTAATCGTTGTTGTTGTTGTTGTATTTTTTGCACTGTCAAACACTATTTAATCCTTTTTTCCTTTTTCGTTGTATTCAAAAATTACACTGCTTAATGGATTCCAATTTCACGACTTTTATTTGGAATGCTGTATCAAATGTAGACGGAAACAACAGCACACGAGAAAATAGAAACGTTTACCTCGACGGCTTGCGAATGAATGCCAAAGTGAAATCGACGTTTCGTCTTCGAAACAACAACCCAGCAAAACAACCAAGATACACATTCAAAAGCCAAGATACAAAGCCGGACTTAAAAATTCTGACACAATCGCTAGTTCAGTTCTCCCACTACCAATGCTGTCGTTTAAGGGGATGAATTGATATGTCGCGCGGCGGATTTTACTTTTACAATTTCAAAATATCTGGAAATTTCAGAAAATTACTAAGTAAATAACTGGATTGAGGACATGGGAATTGAAATTTAAGCAGAGTACAATCACTTGGAACGGAGTATTTTCAACAGCACTGTTCATAACTTTTTAAAGCCAATTTTTTTTTAATAAAATGTGGAATGAAATATAGCGCACATGATAATTTTAATATAAGTTGCTAGTATCAGTAATAGCAAGTTCAACACGACAGTAATAACACAATTAAATGTCAAAATCATAAGACGACATAAGTAGTACCAGTAAGTAGTAACAGTTATTAAAACAATAACAACACATATTTGTTGTTGGGGCCAAAATGGCGGCATTCAGTGAATGTCCAAACCAGCTGAAGGAAAAGGCGAATACAAGGAATAAACAATCATACGTAATAAATGATTTTTAAAATCGCTCGTCTTTCACCACAACAGAAAATTATAGACCGTACACAAAGAAACTGTGGTGTAGTTGAGAGCGAAGTATACAACTGACATATAAGTTAGCATATATGAAATCGTTTGTGGTGTGGCATACACAACACATACGTTGAATTAACGCCTTTTCACCTTTATTTGCCTTATGACATTTATGTAATTCACTCACAAGTGCACAACGGATCAGATAGTTCCTAGGATTAGTCTTCACATGCAAAGTAAAAGAAAGTTTTCCCCGAAGAATGTACTCGGTTCTTATTTTTTTAAAATATGGCAACTTTCAATTTGACATGTCTTGTTGCGCTTCTTTTGCGTATTTTCGCTACTTACACAGTTGCATATAATCGTATCAACATTGCTTTCTTGTACAGTAATGCCTCGTATCGTTAAAAAAGTTGCCAACTCAAACCAATGTAACTCGAAATAACAAGACAGTTTTTACTTTACAACACCTTTCACAATAGGAGGATTGTCTTAGGCCCGGGTCTATTCACTTTCAGTTATCATTAGCATATGACCTATTGTGTGTATTTCTATGGACATAAGTTTTTATACAATATTTTTTTGTTACACATTGTGATACAGGAATAAAAATACGCACAAATTCAAAGTTGAACCGATACTGACAATTAGAGATCGGCCGATTACGTTTATTTTTTGGCTGGACCAATGCCGATAATCTGCTTTCAGAAAAATTTTGGAGACCCGTCGTCGCGTCCCTCCTTCATTGGCCCACAAATATTAAGACCTGTTGGTACGAAAACAATGGCTGCGTCAGCGTTATTACATCATGACAACAAGTTGTTGTCTGCGACTGGAACACAATGAACGCGCTAACAATAAATTCTAGTATTCATTTTATTCAGTGCATACATTGGCACTGTGTAATGTAATTGACGTTTCCTTAAAATATTACATTTATTTTTTCGTATTCGCTTACAGTTTTACCGCACTTCCATAATTCATTTTTTGTTTCTCATTAATTTAGTATTGATGGAAGTGAAAGACAAAAAGAAACATATACTTAGTTGTAACTAGTTGTACGAGTATAAAAAAAAACTGGTACAAAAAAAAAGGTAAAATACATATTTGACCACGAATAAAAACGTATCATGAATGCTACGAAGTACATAGTTATCAACAGTGATGGGGAGGTGGTGGTGATAGATGAAATTATATGTAACTAGTACATGTAGACAATTTTGTGTGTGAGTTGGTTGTACGACATTTTTGCAAAAGTGCCGTACGTAAATTGCTACCAACCAAATTAGTACCAGAAAATCTTCTGAATTGTATTTAAGTGTTGCTGAAAGTGTCTGAATTGTCAGAAATTGTTGTTGGCATTCTCCTTATTAGTTAATCAAAAACAGATTCAGAAAAGAGGTAGCGTAAGAGCAATTGTTCGATCCGTGATGAACAACGGATTCAGTACTTGTGAGGAAGACCAGGACTCTCGCGGTGGTCACACAACTTGCTGTCTCATCGATGATAATGAGCGCTGTAAAAATCCTGCAGGCTACGCCTCATATAGCAAACGCATCCAGAAAACAGTTTCGCAGAAACGACTGAAGTTGAGCAGCGATCCGACGGCAAGTTGAAACTGTAGTTGGCTGTAGTTCCATATGTACGTCTTTGTGAAAACTTGCTTATTTGTTGTTTATTCTTCACGCAGGCACAACATATTTACATCTGCGACTACCATAAAGGCCGAATTCAATCAGCACGCACGAAACGACGCAGAAAGGACTCGGAGGATGACAGCAACGAATCAGATAATGAAATGCCTGAGGTTCCCGATCTCTATCAGCTTCAAGTGAATACGCTGCGTCGCTATAAGCGACACTACAAGGTGCAGACAAGACCCGGGATGAAGCGTGCGCAGTTAGCCGACGTAAGTGCTTGCAAACTACCTCAGTAGTTTTCAGTACAAATTATCTCACTTTTTCAATTGCAGGCAGTTATGAAGCACTTCAAAACAATACCAATTAAAGAAAAGGAAACGATTACATTCTTTGTCTATATGGTGAAAACGAATTCGAATAAGTTAGATTTAAAAAATGGTATCGGCAATGATACAACTTGAGACGGTGGAGGGTGTAAGTTGAGGCATCCTTTCTGGCCGAGCCATCTGGACAGTTGCTGCTACTTTGCTCTAGTTAGAATTGTAATTAAGTTTGATTAACTTGTGGTGGTGTAGCGGTATAATTCCAAGTTTTCTTAATTACGAATAGACAATGACTTTGTAATTGTATTAAAAATATTGTAAGAATTCGCAATCAACTTTCATTCATTACCTTTTATCGTATTTCTTAATTTAAGTGTAATCACAATTTAAAATTATTTCTTTATATTTGCAATTATATTGTAAATTAAGGACTTTCTATAAGAAATTAAACAAATTTTATTTACTTTGTATTTGATTGATATTGATTTTTTTCACGTAATTGGACGGCAGTTAAATACTACCAATTCTCTCGTTAACATCGTCCGTTTCTACGTTAAAAACTAAGGAAAAATTAAACAAGTCAGGAAAATGTAGTTTTGCCTTAAATCAAATTTTATTAACATAATTATAACACCATATTAGTTTCTTCTTCCGAATCACTATCGTTGATTCCTGTAATGAAAAATGAATGTTGTAACCAGGATAAGTCACTTGTATCCCTTAAAGGACTGTATAGAAAATAACTGCACAAAAATATTCCTAGTTTTAGACAAAATTTGTATCCTTCAATTCGAGCCCAAGATCCATTGATTGGTCTTGAGTTCGAATTTTCCCACAAATTATATTTCGCTGATTTAGCGTATTGTGGCGTAGCCAAATCACCCATAAAGATGCGGGCAATCTGTGACAGAACTCCTTTCCAAAACGTATACCATTTATTGTGCCTTTAGTTTAAAGAGTTGATGCCTTTCGTTCATAGGACCATATCGTCACCTTAGCAATGAAATGATACGGACAACTATACTGCCATTAAATCCCTCTTTTCATGGCATTTATCCGTTTGTTAAAAATAGAGATACTTTTTTAAGTGAAAACAAATTTTTGTATGGTAAATGGTTGCTCAAAAAAATTTTAAATTCGATTACTAGTTTTTCATATTCATCTTTTCATAACTAAGGAGCCGATATGATCTGCCAAACAGGGCCTTTTCCTTGAAATAATTGTTTGAATCTTTTGTTACCGCCTATTTTTGTAGGTATAATAGGTATAAACTGAGGGTATGGTGTATCTTAGGATTTTTGCTAAATCTCCCTTAACATTGACCTCCTGATCCTTAAAAATTGTATGATTTTCATACATAAATTTGGATCCTTGGTATCTTCAGAAGTAATTTTGTAGTGCTATATCCACCATATTACAGTCCTCATATCACACATTGCTTACCACAGTGGCACTTGAGCAAAACACTTTCTTGAAATATACGCCTTTAAAGTTTGATGTTTCTATGCAAGACAAAATTATTTCTTTCATGTTCCATAAAACGTTTCAAATAAGAGCTGCAGCTATGAGGGTTGTTGACTAATTTAAACTACACGTAGTTCACCGACACAAATTCTTTAGAAACGGATTTAAGGCTCCAATCTGAAATGATTGTATAGCGACGGTATGGCAATCAATGTGTGATACTTTGAAATAATGATGGTTATGCTTAAATGTTGTTTATTTCGTTTTCTAGGCAACGATTATTTAATGTGTCCAGTTCCTTTTCGATATAGTCCTATATATGCATGTATGCATGTACCTTGTATATTTTTCGTGCTCAAAAGACGTGGCTGTTTGCTAGTGGGATTTTTTGAGCGCTGCTGATTGGACATGTGTAACGCATTTTCAATATTTGCTGCTAAGTTCGTGTCGTTGTCGTCTTCTTCCGCAGTAGCATTGTCTGAATCCATATTCACAATATTCTCATCCTCATCATCCTCGTCCGACATCCATTTAATATTGGACTGATTTGAGTTTAGCACCACTGAATTAGATCCAATTGAAACAGCTAAATACAAATATACAAAAGATATTTTAAAAATAACTTATTAAATAAATTTTAATTATATCGAACCTTTATTTCCTTCTTTCTCGTCTTCCTTCTGCATTATTTCTTGATCTTGGCTCTGTACTGTTTCACAAATGTCTTTAAAAGTAAAATTCCTCAATTTCAACGCTAAGCGATCCTCAGAGAAGTATGTTTTCTCATTAGCTTGTAGACACTTAGTGAATCCAACTTTCTGACCAGCTTCTCGCACCTCCTTGTCCTTTTCCAAAGCAGCTTTTACACAATCAACCACATATCTCGCACGGTGTGCTGCACGCTTGGCACACAGAAGCAACAGAGTCGAACTACTGAGCGTTGTGCCTCCCAGATTAAGACAGCACAGCTCACGGAACGAATTTAGACCAAATACCATTTTATTCTAATTGAAAATTAGTATTATATTGAGTGTAGTAAGAGTATGAAAGGGTAAGGCGTCGTACCATAAGCGACTCGGCTGTGCGCTCTTCAATGGCGGTAGGGTCAGCAACAGCGATATTACCCTCATCAAAAGTGCAATAACTAACGCAGACAGGATAGTGATGCAAGACCATGGGGATAGGTTCTTTCTCCGCTGCCGTATGAATACGCACATCGTCATCGATTATACTCACATCTGGGCGCTTGAAATGCATCAGGGCAGCAAGCGTAGCTATAGAGCTACAATCTACAAAAACCAAGTATAATAAATTCAAGAAAATGGCTCTCATTTGATCCTGCTCACCAATGAGGTTACCCTCGTTATTTAACACATTCAAGTCCACACGAAGTATCCACACTCGTTCCTCAGCTGTCACACACATCGACTCTAGATCCACACATCTTGAATCCTTAAAGGTACGCTCCAATGTTCTGTTAATTTGAACATGCAATTCTGTGTTGCGACCTGCTCCTGTCTCGAGGTTTATGTACATCATCCCTTCGGTGGGACGTGTTGCCTTTGGAATTCCGAGTTCACAAGAAACCTGCGCAAGAACTTTTGTTTCGCCCAGCGCACAAAGAACGCTGCCCCAATCCAATCCAAAGTTGATCGTCATGTTACGAAACTCGTCATTTTTTCGACCATCCAGGCGCTGAGAAACATTAAAAACACAAACATTTTCCAAACTTTAAATTGTTTCTCTTAAGTGAAATTAAAGTACATTGAATACTAGATAACTCATAAGACAATCAAATCAAATCTTGGAGCGAGTCCACTTTCTTCAATAATTTCAGCCTCACCTGATTTTGTTTGATTGCTTGAGTTATAAAATTTCGTTCGCAGGTTGACAATGGCACATTTTGCATTTTGCCGGCTAAATGCTTTTTTTTCTATTTAAAATTTTGTTAACTTCCTTGCACGCCTTTTTCTACTTCCTAACTTGACATTTGGCTTGAATCGAAGCAGAGTTGCATAAAACTGTCACTTTTGTTTCCACTAACTAAGTTGCTTCTTCATATCGAATCATTTTTAACCTTCGAAATAATTAGTTACGCCACTAATCCGCTAGTGAGCAGTGACTTACACCGCGTCTACACATAACTGCCAATTGAGAATACGTATTAGCTGTCAACAAACTGTAAAACTGTTTGCATGACATAGACGTCCTGCCAATTATCATGTCAGTTCATTTCAAAACGAATTCGATCGCGTAAAGTTCAATACTCTCATACAAATTTCAAATTTCCACGCTTACGTAACTTCTCTCTTTCTAAATATTTATATCTTTCTCCCATTTGGTAGAAACGTCAAACATTTTGCTCTAATGACAAAACGTTGGTAGCCTCATTGTGATCAAAATTAACATGCCAGTGGTTCTGACAATGAAAAAATGTGAGTGTATTAGTGAAAAAGGTGTGAGTATTATTATAGACTAAGGATGGGAGTCCCGGAACATTTTTCTAATTTCCGGAATCCCGGGTAGATTTACCATCGGCATTAGAAATTAAAAAAAATATATTTATATGGAAACTGCGGCATTTATGAAGGCCAGACCTGAAGATGGCCAGATGTAAAATTTATTAGAATATAGATGAAAGCTTTTATAAGTATATGTATATAAGTAGTAAGCATATTATAGATTTCTTTTAATATACTATTTTAAATACCAGCTTTTTCCAATAACGCTAATTAAAAAACTTAAGAAAACGAAAATTTTTATAAACTCCTCCAAAAATCAAGAGTTTAGTTCTTCGACTTCGACTTTTCAATTTTATTATTTAGTTTGAATATCGTTACCTTCATGTAGAAAGGCCCTAACTAACATTTTGTTTTTTAAATCGGAGTTTCGGCAGTACGGTCCATTCAAATTAGCCAAAATATTGTTTACAAAAATAATTTAATTAGCCATTCTACATCAGGGTAAATATGTGAGATATCGTGAAATGAAACACAATAACAATATGCGCATTTCTTAAGACGCATATGCACAATTAGCTATAAATTTTTATGAAGACTTAAGTAGCGAGTTAAGTAGTATTTATCCTTACTTACTTAGTTGTGGATAAAAAGCAGTATTGGCAAAGTTTGATTTGCTATTTGTTATCAAAATTGCATAAAAAATTTCCATCTCTAAACGTCAAATTGTGTTCGTACCTTAAGGCGTATGATTAAGGGATTGGGTCAAAATTTAATTTTTTGGTCAATGTAATTTCTTTTAACCATATATTCCCAAATTGTTGGAGAGTATGTCGCTGTAAAAGTCGAGGCATGATCCCGAGAGCATTCATTGTCACACAAAAACACTTATTGGTTTCTTCCTTTGATTTTTCCACAGTTTCCACTTGACTACGGCTGCGTTACCAGTGGGCGACTAAACTGGCAAATTTCCCATTTTTTAGCTGCTTATGCCCCAGGTCCCAACTTTTCCAGAATTCGTTCAATTTGTCCCTTTTCCTTAATTAGTTGCGACTATTTACCTTTTTTTTTGTTAAATATACTGCTGAACTTATTAGAGGGATTCACATGAACTCATAAATACTTCATAAGTTTTTAAGTTTATTAACTTGTCAAATTTATGAAATTTCAAGCTTATAGTTTATACGGTTTCCGAGGAATATATGAAGTTATATGAATCCCATTGTATTCATACAAATATTTTATTATTTTGCCGCATTGCGCAGTCTATTTACTGACGCCAACATAATATTTAGACGATATTCCATTTAAAAGATTATCAAAAATTATAAAACTTTGTAAACTTTAATGAAAAACAGAGTAACTAATTGACTTAAAGTCAACACTAGGCAATGCATGAGTTCAGCTTTAAATTTAGTTGGTTTAGTAGCAAAATGAGATAGCAAAATAGTAAATTTATAGTTGTGTAAAATATTTATTTTGTATGTGTCATAGGCTTTTATATGCGACTGTAGCTCTGGAATAAAAAGTTGTAGTTATGGACATGCTTATACACTTTATATATAATAAGTATTAGTTTTATATTTGTAAATTTGATTCTTATTTTTAAAAAAGTAAATTTTTAGAAATATAATAGAAAAATGTGATGGGCCCCGTTTTTCTCCATTTCGCCTTTTTGACCCCTATTCAATATTTTCCAAAGGTAACCCTGTACAATTCATTCAATGTACAAATATAACACGCACAGCATGAGTGGATGCGAAAAGCTCGGCCTAGGCGCTCCATGTGCTGTTATGCCATTAAAAGCAAAGTAAGTAACCCTGTAGAGCTGGGAAAAACATCGACAACTATCGAACTATCGAAAGTGACTCCAGTGTTAATGTCAAGAGCAGAGCAGACATTAAGAGCTGACTTCGATGTCTCTGCCCAATTGACGTCGACGCTTCTGCTCAGTGTTATGGAGGGGAAAGTACCTATGTTTGTCGGTTTTTATCGATAGTTTTGCAAAAACATCGGTATCGATAGTTTTATTTATCGATTTTACCCAGCTCCATATTTGACTTTAGTGTATTTATTCGACCATTTTTTATGGTCCCTATCTCAGTATTTATAGGTCGAAAGGAGAAAACCTCTATTTTTTAGTAACTTACTTATAACTTCTTATCTTGATCCAATTTTCATAACTTATGATTGTTTTCAAACAAAATTTTTTTTGGTACTTTGACCTCTGAAACATTGCATTATTAATTCTCTGCACTTTCCGAGATACAACAGCTTGTAGGTCAAAACTGTGAAAGTTTTTAAGTCTGGAAAAATAATTCCCAAGTCATGTATTTTCAAAATTTTTCTTTTGATAGCCTCTGGAATTTAAATAGCCCATTTTATAAAAATTAGAGCAACCTTTAACTTACACAAAAAAGTATTCCCGGAAAAGAACATTTTTGGGATACTATAAATAACCAAGAATGTCAACAAATCGAAAAGTGTAACCATACAAAAGTTGCTATTCTTCTAAATTAATTTTCCAATTTTGAATGGCGAATGGGCCTTGAAGTCGAATTTTTCAGCCTTAAATAGTTTTATGTTCAACAACTCTGTTATTGGTCTTTATAAGTACAAACGTAATGGAATTTTTCAAATCGAATAATGATTTGTAGTACCGCGAGATGTTGAAAGAAGATTTAATTTGCTTAATATTAGCACAAGGAAACACAATGTAACGGCATTAATTAAATAAATCGCAATGGGACCTGGTATGACACTTGACTTGAATATCTATCAATGCCATCCGATACAACGCCAGCGATTCCAGTCTTAGGACAAAGCTGTAGAATACAAATTACAGGAGCACAAATCTGGTTTTTACCGGGATCCGGGCCTGGAGTTAATTATAAGCGTGTTTCACTAAAGGGGCCAAAACGCTAATACTTAGGTTCTGATTTCATTATGAAATGATTTATGATTTCCTTCTCGGGTTGCATGTTTCAGTTTTCAAGGAATTTTTGAAATCATCAAAACAATGGACCATGCTATTGACAGTAATTTGAGATAAAGGAGCAATTTGATTTGACCCACAATTGTAAATGGGAGGAACAGAGTGGCTATAGGCAGACGAATCATGTTACGTGCCATCTCGAAGTGTCGAAGAGACATTCTGTTGGCACTGTTGTGTTGAGAGACGAATACCTGAGCTCTTTGGCACCGCATTATCTACTCAGGGTGAGAAAAACATATCCGGGAGCTGCGTACTTCAAATGGGGATGTCAAAATATGGTTATCTTACAAGCTATTCGTTTAATGTTTTAAAGGGAACTCGTTTACTTTTAACCAGAATCCGTGGACAAGTGTCGGTAACGAGATCATATCATACACTGGTTGGACCTACAGACGTTTGCTTATAGGTACACTTTCTTATGATTCTCATTTATTTCTACCTACTTATTTTCAGTTTAGAATTTTAAAGCAAATTTATTTACCATATTTATATTTCTAAATCCAACAAAGTTATAGATTTTTAATATGACTGACCAATATTTGCCTCATAATGCTTCCGAGCGATTTACTAAATTTATCTTTCAGTTTTCTCCCACATTAAAATATATGGACAATGCGTCGATATAGTTCAGTCGGAGGCCTTCATGAGAGAGAGAGAGAGATAGACAAATTCCAGCTCCTTCCCATGTACGCGTACAGCCTCTGCAATAACTACAGCGATTAACGCCAGCGACACTAACACAATCACCAAATGGAAAAGAGAACGTTTCATCGTTTTAACGCGCCTACATATTTTCCGAAAATAGATTTTATGCCAAACAATTTTGTTTTGTTGGTGTTCTTTTAATATTTTTTTGGCTGATATTAACGCAAAATTTAAAATTAAACATTTTATATGAAAATGAATTTAATGCAGCAAAGTTAGGAAAACTTAGCTAATTCTGGGAAACCGTAAAATATTCAAACAACATAGCTTCATTACTTTGTATACACCGGCTAAACTCGATAATGGAAAACATGTTTATTCTTCCACTTAATTAACTGGGTGTTCAGAAATAATCTTTCAATCAAGGTGAAAACAAGACTCTTATCTAATCTAATCTTACTATTGACGAATGAAAAGAGAGACACTGAAAATCATATTATTGGACAGTGGTGATTGTTTTGGGTATCGAGGGCATTGCTGCCATTGATGATGGCTCTGGTATGAAGCATCGATTTCAATATTAAATCAGAGCTATGCAATTCAAAATCCACATGCAAATTTATTACTCTTGTCACAATTTAGGATGCCCTTGGAATGCATCTTCGTATTTTCGCAGATGGTTTCAAAACTGAAAGCGGTTTTGATTCTGGATTGTATGTATGTTTTTACTTGAACACTAAAGTAAACATTAAACAAAAATTGGTGTAAGGCGAAGTGCGAAGAAACGGCATATCACTTGGGCAGTAGTTTCCCGGCTTTTCGATGAATCAGAGTTAACATATTTGGCACTGGAGTTTTAAAGGGCAAACGGCCGCACAACTGGTCATCACATTTCCGCGGTGTAGCATAGGCCAATTACTACATCTTCTAAGGTACACAATAAAAGATCGGTCAAAAGTGGTACACACATTTTGAGGAATGGTTGCTTTAAAAAAATTCCATACGTTACTGTAATAAGTAATAAAATCCTTGAACTGTTTAATGATCACTTTTTCAAAATAAGTTAAAAACCACTGCCTATCAAAACAAACTAAACGATCGCATGATAGCTTATCGCTTTATTTAAGAAGTGATGGCTTTTCTAATGGAATGAGCCAAAGTACATTTCAAAGAGTGCTCTACATTCTAACCTTGAGTTATTTAAATAATTCACTAACTAAATATGTTTCTTGTATTTATGTAAGTAGGTACATACATAAATAAAATAAATATTATATGTTTTTCAATTCAGTAGATCTAGTAAAATTTTAATGTGCACACTCGAAATGATTCGAAAAAAAACAATTCATGCATAAATTTTAGCTAAAAATTTCAGTAAATGTAGACAATTTTCTAGATTGTAGTTTCCTACGAATGTAGTTTGTATGTTTTTATACAAGTTTAAAATAAGAAATGAAGAAGGAAAAAATACTGAAATAAATCCAGATAAAAGTTTGAAGCACAAACCGAAAGGAGAATAAAAAGAAAAGAGTGTCGGTTGGAGGGAGCGGACACATATGGAAGGAATAAGCAAACACAATAAAGAAATGATGCTTTTATTTGGACGGACCACTGCCCACTGAGGAGTAAATTCAATAAATGTATGCAAGTAAGTAAGTAAGTACGTATGTATGTATGTCTGTAGAGCCCTTGGACGAGGGGATGAAAAGCTAGACTACTTATGGATATGCATGACAGATGCACACGAAATATTGTACATAACGAAATACATATTAACATTATTAAACGAAAGAATTTTATTAAGCAATATTATTTGGCTGTATGTGAAATGATATCTGCTTTAATGCAGTAATAATGGCGGCGGCAACGGCGAAGACCAAAACAGAAAAAACGCCACCTACAAGGAATAGGCAACATATTCTACATATTCTGCAGTGTTCGTCTAACACACTAACACAATGACAGAGCATGAGAGAAATATTCAGGCGCAGTTGTGTGAAAAACAACAACAACAACACCAACAACAACAACGAATTGTACACGGAATTTTTAATTTTGGTAATACAGCCAGAAAGAACGAAAGACAGATCTGCTTAATGAGAAAGTATATATTTCACAAAAAATATAATAAAATCAGTAAATATTTTTATGATAGCATTTTCAATAGATTTTTTGTTTTGTGTGTTTTACCCGTTTCTTTCCCCTCGCTTCGCTAATGCCGTGCACAGTCGATCAGCACCTGAAGTGATCTCGTATCGGGCGGTAGAGCATCGCCACCATTACCAAGAACAACACCAACAAAAAGGCAACCACAACAACACCTACCTGACTTCTTCTTACCTCTCTCTATTTCATTTCTACATCATAGAAATTTCTGTTTGGCAGATTTGTGCTTTTGCTATTTCATTCGAATCACATGCACACACAATTTTACATTTTCTCTCCCAAAAAGCGATCACATCTGTATGTGTTCGTGTGTGTCTGTATGTTTGTGTGTAAGTGTGCAAGGAAAATGTGAAAACTTTTCATTTTCCGAAAATCTGAAATAACATAACGTGTTGTTTCTTGCTTGATCGTCAGTCTGTTTAGTCGAACCGCAGCATTCGCTCCAAACGACGTCAGCTGCTCGGACTATAGTAGAGAGTTTAATTTGTTTCTTTTCCCTAAGTAAGTTCCTAAATCTAAATTCATTCAACCAATTAAAAATAATAAAAATATAATGAATCGATGCAAATACTTAGCAAAAATCCTTTAATTTGTGGCAGCAACAACAAAACCACCAATTGACAAAAGCAAAATAAAGGAAATTTTTACCTAAAACTTATGAAGAAAAAATATTAACGAACTAAATAATTATGTAATCGAGATTGTGGAAATCTGGGAATTCAGCACATAGAGTGTTCTTCTTTGATTGGCGCAAAGAAATAAGAACGATTTAAATTTAATTTAAATTTTTTTTATACCAGATTACAAAGTGTATAATGTAAAGTTAGTGTGACGTCATTTCGAAAAAATTACAACCATAAAAGCACAAAATAATTGCGGATATAACGGATTCGAATACACTATAAACACATTGTCTGAAAAAATAAATACAATTAAAAGAATTGCAGCAAAAATTATTCCCAACAGCAATTGCAGCAGTATTCAGCAGAAACATAGCGTATACGTAATCCTAAAAATAGTATTGTTCATGAGCTCAGTGTTACATGATATTAGATGCACACGTAAGTGTGTGTGTATCGAGGTGTCTGTGTGTGTGCGTGTGTTTCAAACATATTCAAATAAAATCACTCTGAAATATGTCGAAATAAGCGAAAAGCCAAAAGCAAGAATGTACGAATATTTAAAAATAAATTCTTCATACTCTTTACGGCCACCTTGTCTTGACGTTAAAATATCTACAGTGAAAATTGCGTAAAATTCTCGTGTGTGAGTGTTTGATGTGTGTATTTAAAAGAGAGAGAGAGATGGAGATAGTGAGAAAAAGATCGAGCATGCATGAAAAAAGGCAACATGGCAAAACTATCAAATAATTGAGAAGCGAAATGTAAAACTCTTTAGGCAGCCACCGCCATCGTCATCGTCGACTTTGGAAAAATATTTCATACATATTCATAAACTCTCGTATACACACAAATGCAAAGCCATTTATGTGCTTGGAGACTTGAGCGAAGTCCTTGTATCACACACAAATACACACACACACACGCACACACACACACTAACACATATGAATACTCCCACGCCACGCACTACATTAATTGTTAATGTGTTAGTGCTATTTGATACTTTATAACGGCATTCGCTCTTCTCTGCTTTTGCAATTGTCGTGAGAGTGCGATGACTGAGCGTAAGAAATTGAAGGGAAAAGAAAAAAGAGTTATAGAGAGAACAGCCTTTTTTTGAAGGCTGACTTCTACTTGAAAATAGATGTCAAATAGTTCATAATGTATTTTGACAGTTGGGTTCAGGTTTGGGGTATAGCTGACTTCAAGGTCTTCCTTGTTGTTGTGCTATGACGCAAATATCATTACATTGACGAGTACATTGAACTTGGATTAAAACGTTTTAATACGAAAGATTGCGGTCCCTAGCGCAATATTGGGCTAATTGATGCCCGTTAACATTTCGCTCACTCAGTTCAGTAAACCTAGAGAAATATGCATTTCCAGCCACTTCTTTGTTGGCGTAAAACTTTATGCTTTCTGTTTTGTACCACAATATATAGTACATAAGTATTTGCGGATGTTCAAACTTGCTTGTATTAATTACACGTAAATATTGTTTGCTTCTTCACTAATACGTCTACACCAGCATCAAAATTACTACCACCACCATCATCTGATCAATAGTGCCAAGGTAAAAAGCTTCCACCAAGCAAATTCTTCTTCTTCTCCTCGAAATTAAATAATTCTCTCTATCTCTTGGTACCTATATTATTAAGAAATTCAATACGTGCTATTTTTAAATAGTTTATTCTCTATACATTCACATCCCTTTTTGGTTGCCGCCAGTGTGTGCAATATCCTCAAAATTTAATTATTCTTAGAGAGCGGTAAAGCAGAAAAACTCGCCTACAGCCAAAATTATGACTAAGAGCGTATCAATTTGAATATTTTTGAAAACTATGAAGAAAAACTTAATTTCAAAACGTAAATATTTCGATCTTCTGCTCTCTGCTGTCTCGTCCCTCGTTTTCCATCTCCCTTTCTCACGTTCTCATTATCTGGCTACCTCTCTCCTCTTTGGCGTTTGTGTGTGTTGTTCTATTTTAAGATTTCTTTCATGCTGTGTTGCATATGTATGGTATGTGTAGCAGCAATGGTGTCCCACATTTTTCAACAAATACATTTGTGTTTCTTTATGATTTTGAATTTGTTTACTTCCTAAATTAAATATTCTGGAAAATTATTCTGGGCCTACCCACAATATTTTCAAATTTATTTATAGAACCGTGGACCGATTACCGATATTCACTTGGCAGTATGTGTCTGAAAAATTGTGCATGTGATTTCGTCAGCACAATGACAAATTGAAAACAAAGAAGATTACGAGAAATTTTTTATTAAATTTTTAAGCATTTATTTCTACTCCAATTAAAAGAAAAGTATCGATACTTATTCTAAAATACTTATATCTCAAAATCAAGCGCTTTTCCAAATATTCTCGTAAATACGGTTTCGCTCTGAAAACAGCTTCCGTAAGGGGCTAAAGATAGCACGATGTTTAAACTTGACTTTTATGAAGACAAGAACAATCAAGCTCGGCATAGTAATAAAGATAATTAATTTACCACGCTTCTGGCGAAGCTCAAAGAATTGGCTATCCGTCAATTGGTTCTAGAGTCAAAATAATTATGTATGAACGCAATGATATAAAGGCGTCTTAAATTTTTTATTTGGTCAACCCTTCATTGGAAGAAATTGTAATCGTAATATAAATATTTATAAGCTAGATTAAAGTTAAAACTAATTTAACATAAAATTGAACTAATGACGCAATTTCTTCTTTTAATTTTAGGTTTTTTAATCCCAAACCATAACCATGTCCGATGATGAAGAGTATACGTAAGTAAAACAGTGTATATGAAAATAAGTTAAATTAATAAATAAAATAAAAGTTAAGTTAACAACAGACAGACAGAACAAGTACAGATTTGAAATTAGTACATAATTTCTCCACACACTTTGATACCGATTCCGATTTCCATAGTCCCAGTGTGCGGAAGTGTTCTACTCGTGGAATGCATCAGATGATTACCATAGCCCGAGTAAAACATTAATTAATACTTTCATTCAGTTATTTGCATTTGTACCTCACAGATACAGATGTCAAATTGAGTTATATTAATGTTATTTTTATATGTATATTATTGTTGTATTTTTATTTGGTTTATGGCACGATTGTTTCAACGTTTTTCGCTTTGGAGAATTTGTTTAATTTTCGGTTCGATTGGGCAACTAGGAGATAAAGAGAAGGATATTTCGTTTATATACCAATGTATATTTTTATTTTGTTTATATCTTTTCTCTTGTGTTAATATTTAAATGTTTCTCTTTCCATATATGCTCGAATCTTGTATCAATTGTATCCCGTATCCTTAAAAACGTTGTTGTTTTCCCTAACACCTCAAACAAATGTTTGTTCGTTCATGAATGACAAAAATGTTTTCCATGTTACCTAAAACAGTTCCGAGGAGGAGGAGGAGGAGGTTGTCGAGGAGAAGGAAACGTAAGTAACTTATGCAATTCTACAGAATAACCACACCAGTAGCAACAAAAATTTTAACAGCAAAGCGCATTTTTAGCAACTTATTTACTTATTTACTTATTTACTTTACCACCACCACCTCGATAACAATAAGAACAGAGAATCTATTCAAAAATTAAATAGTTAAAAGCCAAAGACTGAAAACAAAATTTACTAAAAATGCAAAAAATATATTCACTTATCTGTACATATAATAAAAATTCGCTGATGAACTATTTCGAAACGCATATTCTAAAAATATTAAACAAATAAAATTGTACTATATAAAAATTTGGAAAATCTATTTGCATCCTTCCTGGCTTCAATGTTAACCATGCCTGCATAAGGCTGACTCACAAGCACCTATCAAAAGAATTGAACTCATTTATTTAAAATGTCATCTTGTTGTTTTTTCTCTCTCTTTCTCTCTTTTTTTAATTCACAGGAAGTAAGTAAATACCGATATTCGCGTACATTTGTAAAGCATACTTTTAGGAAATATACTCGTACATACACGGTTCATTAACGTTTAAGCAAATTCTGTATTGAACATTGTTTTGGAGTTTTTCTTGTTTATTTATATTCGATTTCACTTAATGTATAAGCTCGAGTTTGTATCTTCCACTACGATTCGATTTCCTAATACCAACTAAATCTCGATAAGCATCAATTAAATTCAATCAACTCAAAAAGCCAGAAGCAGATAAAACTCTGAAGCACATATGTATATGGTATTTTACTTTAATAACGATTAAGCCGATATGTTTAAAGCAACATCTACAACAACAGAGAGCAATATTACATATTATTTAAATATACATACTTACATACATATGCCATATGCAAAACTATGGGCATTACTCAAAATTCATTTGTAAAAATACAATCATGGTCAATCAAATATTAATTAAAATTGTAGATATACATACTATGTTTTAAAAGAAACAAAAATACAAACAAACAGCTTTAATTTTGCTTAGAATTAAACTTTAGTTATAGCTTTATTTAAGCATTTGTTATATGATTATTATTTTGTTTTTAAACAATGTTTTTCTCTTTCTTTTCGATTTTTATTTTTTTTAAATCAAAATCAAAACAAACAAATTTTTTGTTAAACATGTGCAAACAATTAATAACCATGTTTTTGTGTGTTGATTGAAAATACTGCGGATTTGATATGAATTTTTGAAACACAAATTCCTCCATGTTTGCAATGCCTTACGAATATAGAAAACCACCTCAAACACCAGCCGAGTAAGTTATTCATATTAAAAAAATAAAAACAAATACAAAATAATACAAAATAAATTTCGTAATTTTTATTGTAACTGGTTGCAAGAGAAATATTAAAAAAATTAAAAAAATAAAAAATCAACGCAACTCACTTCTAAAACCATTGCTAGAATAACCAAACGATTTTGTAACCAGACGATTATCATCTCTAATGAATGATGATCAGAATGAAGTCCTCTAATGACAATGATGATGATGTTCATTTTTCATGGTGGCATCGGCATGATTCCGTTCAATGTGTTTTCAACAGTGCCCAATGATTTATCATCATTCTCAAAATTGGACTTCGAAATTAAGCTCAATTCTAAAACATTAAACCAAAATAAACCAAAAAATAAAATGAAGCTTTTATTATAAATTTTAAATATGTTCGTAAAATGTTGTCAACTTCAAAATTGTTATATATGTGATATATGATGTGAGAATGAAAAGCTTCATTTATAGCTGACTAAAATCATGTAAATGTATACATTTGTTTTTTTTTTTTGCTTATTGTGTATCCCCAGTTTCCCACTATTTTTTGTATAGTTAATCTAGTAACCCACTTCCCTTCTAAGATTTTAACACCTCTATATTTCTTTATTCAAAACTGCTGGCAGCATTAAGCTTTTTCTTTCGAGTAAGCATTATTCCAATTTTCAACGTTGAACGTTAAGAACGCCACAAACTGTTTCATTTTATCTACTTATCTACTTATTGATATAACGATTCTACAGGACCGTTTTCGTAAGTGGCATCTCAAAAGTTTCTATTGAAATGGTCCCTTCTCGGGCAAAGCAGGCAACTGCAAATTCACAGACTTAACAATTTAATGGGAGCAATCGTTATCGTTTTGTTAATGTAAGAATTTGAAGTTGGTAGATGGTAACAATTGCGTAGACATGCAAGAATTGAGGAGGGTAAAGCGCCCAAAAACTATTTATTTTTAAAGTTCAAATTACCATTAAGTTCTGGCTGCTCTAGTAGATGGCAAACAGAACCATCCCTCATCTCATAGATTTTTTAAAGGTCATTAATGGCTTCTTCGTCTTTTCTGAACTGACTATGTACTTGTAAATTAAAGTTTTTGGTGTCAGTGATTTTGTCATATTAAATTTTTCAAATTGCGTGTGATATTACTATCCCGACTTTGTTCATTTTCCAACTCAACTCCCTTCAACTTCAAATGAAAATACACATTTTTTACCTTACAACATACACATACATACATACATACATACATACACACTACATACTTATGTACATAAATATTTCTAATATCAAAGAGCTTTACTAAATCTATCTAAATATTAAGATACATATACTTATATATTTTTGAAATATTTACTACTCATGTACTATTAATAATATAAATTATGAGTACTCGCTCACCAACACTTTTAATCTACATACTATATAATTTTACTCTTAACTCAATAATATTGTATTTTTATACTCGTAAATGTAAACTAGAAGAACTTAAACTCATGTAGAAAATGCCGATTTTACGACTTTCTGATAATATTTTACTTTCATTTCATTCCTCACCTTCTACTCCTACTACAATGCTACTATGAACTACTACTACTTCCAACTTACATAACTTCCAATCCACTTCTTCTACTGCTTGTGCTACTACTACAATCTGCAATTAATTGTTCGGGTAACGTGCAGAGGTGAAGGAGATCCAGAGTTCATCAAACGTCAGGATCAAAAGCGTTCCGATCTCGATGATCAACTGAAAGAATACATCAATGAATGGCGTAAGCAGCGCGCAAAGGAAGAGGATGAGTTGAAGAAACTCAAAGAGAAGCAGGCCAAGCGTAAGATCTCGCGTGCCGAAGAAGAGCAAAAGATGGCTCAACGCAAGAAGGAAGAGGAAGAGCGTCGCGTCCGTGAGGTCGAGGAGAAGAAGCAGCGCGAAATTGAAGAGAAGCGCCAACGTCTCGAAGAGGCCGAAAAGAAGCGTCAAGCTATGCTGCAAGCCATGAAGGACAAGGACAAGAAGGGACCCAATTTCACTATTGCCAAAAAGGATGCAGGCGTGGTAATTATTTCAATCCACTGTAATTCCAAATAATTATGAAGTCCCGTTTTCTCTCTCTATTTCTTTCCTTCCATTTCATTTCGTTTGTTTATTTCTTTTATTTTCTTTTTAATTTCTCCCTTCCTTCCCTCTGTTATTTTATTTTCTGTAATTTTCTTTCGTCTTCAAAATTTTCACTTAACATTTACACCTCCTTAAAAAACAAATTCTTCTCGTTACCTCTTCAAATGGTATCCCTCATGGATCTAAAACTAAACGTATTAATTTACTCCCCACACTTAATTACCACAAAATCGATACACACCTCACAAACACAATCTAAAAACCATATACTTCTGTTTTTCTTTTCGCATTCTCGTCTATGTATTGTTTTTGTCTTTGAAAATCTGTCACTTGTCTCTATATTTGTGCGCTTGCAATTAAAAATTTAAAACAAAATCAAAAAAAAATATATATAGTTGGGACTGTCGTCTGCCGCCATGGAACGTAACAAGACTAAGGAACAACTCGAAGAAGAGAAGAAGATCTCGCTGTCGTTCCGCATTAAGCCACTCACCATCGAAGGTCTCAGCGAAGGCAAATTGCGCGAAAAGGCCCAGGAATTGTGGGAGCTCATTGTCAAATTGGAAACTGAAAAGTATGACTTGGAAGAAAGGCAGAAACGTCAGGACTACGATGTAAGTTCAAACGAATCGCGGTAGAGGTTGGTTATGGTTGTCAAGGATGCATCATAATTTTTTCTCTCTCTCGACATATAGTTGAAAGAATTGAAGGAAAGACAAAAGCAACAGCTCAGGCACAAAGCCCTGAAGAAGGGTCTCGACCCAGAGGCTTTGACTGGCAAATACCCGCCCAAAATCCAAGTAGCATCCAAATATGAAAGACGTGTTGACACACGCTCATATGATGACAAGAAGAAACTCTTCGAGGGTGTAAGTATTTCAATTATGTACACGGTGAAAACTAACGTATTCTATAGATTTTTGAGAGATGAACGAACACTCCTAAAACTCTAAAGAAAAGAAAAACCAAACAGAGAAATCTCGTAATATTAATAATATTTTTTGCAAATGTTATAAGGGTTACAATACGCTTTATGCGGAAACCTCAGAAAAGATATGGCACGAAAGGCAAGAAAGGTTTATGCAACGATCAAAATGTAAGAAATTTTATAAATCTAATCAAGCCTCACTCAGTGTATAAGAAAAACGAGACTTGCGAAATGTTCATCCACTCCTAATGTTTAACTTAAAAAAGTAATACTCGTTTTTTGTTAACATCTTGTTATCGTTCACTCGCTGGGGGAAGTGGCCCAGGAGCCATTACTGTTCTATGTACTACTGATGTCTTGTGTCTGTTCTGCATTTCACTTTAAGCTACCATATAAGTAACACACTTACCGAAATATTAAAACATACAAGTTAACATAAAAAATCTATACCATTTCAATTTACACACTAAAAGATTACATAGAACTTCGAGGACTTAGGAGCTAATCTTGAAGTTGCCTTAGAACTTTTAATATGGAACATATGGAACATTTAAATTAGCCATAGGGAAATAATGATTTCAACTTGTCTATGGCTAAGCTTAAAGTAAATCATTTCTAGTCATTCCAGAGTTTATGGTAAAGCAAAATATTACCAAGTTCAAAAGTTAAAGTTACACTCAAGACCAAATACTACTACTTACTCAAGTTACATTTAACATTTTACAACACGAACTATCTTCTTTCTCTTTTTCTCTTTGTTTATATGTGTGCGTGCGACTCTGTTATGTGTTTGATTCATTTTTCGTTTGCTCGTTCGTTCGTTCGTGTGCATCACATACAATGCTCACTCTTACTCATATTAACGCTCATTAGGGCTTTGATGCAATCACCAAGGATTCGAATGAGAAGATCTGGAACGAGAAGAAGGAACAATATACTGGCCGTCAAAAGTGTATGTATTTTCATTAATTGGTAATTTGCTAATCGAACGTTCATGTTCATCATCAATCATTCAACGACGCTAAATGTTAATTTGCTTGGTTCCTCTCTTATGAAAAATAACAGTGAAAATCCATTTGCAATGCTGGCTGCATTACCGATGCACTGCTCTTATGCACTGAGTCTATTTATATATATATGTATTGTAATAAATTGTTTACTTCTTCTATTCATTTACTTGCTCTTTCTATATATAGCCAAATTGCCCAAATGGTTCGGCGAGCGACCAGGCAAGAAGTCCGGTGAACCCGAAACACCTGAGGGCGAGGAAGATGCCAAGGCTGATGACGAAATCGTCGAGGAAGAGGACGAGGTGGAAGAGGAGGTCGTCGAAGAGGAAGATGAGGAAGCCGAGGAAGAGGAAGAAGAAGAGGAAGAAGAAGAGGAGGAGGAGGAAGAGGAGGAGGAAGAAGAAGAAGAGGAAGAAGAGGAGGAAGAGGAATAAATTAATTTAACTACATTTAATAAAACAAATCATATTAAAAAATAGTTATTATTAGCTTATTCAACTACCAACTTCTTTTTTTTTAAACGAACATTTCTCCAATAAACAAACAATCAAACGTAAAAGTAAGCGCCATTTTTAAACACACAAAACAAAACCGAACAAAACCAAAAGTGAAGCTATGTTAATAAATGTCGAAAGGTTTTCTCTTACTCTCTCACACTCGTTCTAAGCAGAAGGTTATTATATGAAAATTTACATTATTTGTAATGAATTTTGAATTTTGGATTTAAAAATAAACAAAAATGGTAAAAACGATGGCCAACACAAAAACCCAAACCAAAACAAACAAAACACAAAAAACAAAAAGAAAAAGAACAACAACAACAACAACTCTCTCTATCGATATTCCTTTTTTCTTTTAAGATATTTTTATTTTTCTTATTTAAAAACAACAAAAATAAAATCTAAATGAAAAACAAAAACCATCTACTCTATTATTATTTATTTTAACGTTTCATTTTCGTTTCTTATAGTTAAACTTTTTGTAATTATCGCAATTAATTTCGATTTCTAATTGTACGTTTTGTTTTTGCTATATGTACTTACGTATACTTACATATGTACGAAATTAATTACTCATAAATGTAAATGCCAATTTATTAAAATAAATAATTGTAAAAACCACAATGTCGGAGGTTCAATCCAATCCCAATCATATTTATCACTTTGCATAGATGCCATCTTCATCTCCCTTCCGTGTCCTGGCGAAATACATTCCTTTCTTCGCCACTGCACCATACGTAGCTGCCCATTTGATATCCCACACAAAGAAATGTGTCAACGATGTAAACATACAATGTATGTACATAAATGAGGTTGTGTGATTCTCTTGTGTTTTTGTATGTTTTCTTTTTTAACCTCACACAGTATCTCAAATTAAAATCTCGGCGACATTCTTACAATTCGCACATTTTCTCACCCAGTACCCATTTTCCAATTCAATGAATGCGATAGAACATCACTGCAGCAGCATGCTACCATTTTAAGTACCACATAGCGCCATGAATAGAAGCTGGCAGTATCGGTTCCTCTTCTCCTCAGTTCGTCTTCAAATTCCTGAAGCTTAAGCTACGTAGCTACGTACAGGGAATGTTACTACGACCACAAGTATGTACTACACAGTGGTATTCATAAGTTTAAAAACCTTCAGCTAAAAAAACAACTTCGTAAGAGCGGAACGCCAGTGTCCAGAAACATAATTTGGCGGCAAAAAATTTAAAATTAATTGGCCGATTTTTTTGTCTTTAACTGTTGGTATAAGAACACTCCAAAAATCTAGAAATTGTTGGCAACTCTTTTTGTGTGACGCGCTCACGATTTTGTCAAATATCGGGTTTCGGGTCCATATTGTAGTGGTTAAAAGTTTAGTAAATATGTTTTTGAAAAACAATTTTGTAAAGTAATTCATTCGAGACTTGGTACAGTCAAAAATAGAGAATATAGAATTTTTCACACGCCACCACCTCTTGGCTGGCAGTGGCAAACTTACTTACAAGAGCGAAATAGCTCCGCCTAGGACGTCCATGAGCTGTACTTCCTTATTCTACAACTATCAATTAAATATGTAATTTGGAGGGTTAACATTTTCAATTCAATTGTTAGAGTTATGAATTTTTTAACATAGTTATTCTCTGCACCATGAAAGGGCATATGTATGCTAGTCTTAGAGAATCCCCCTAATGTATTATTTATACATATCTCAATCTATTATTAACCACTGGCACGTGGTAATGTTAAGTAATCTAACAGGGCCAACACATACTTATATTTTATCTCATTTAATTAGAACCGAACCGGGGGTTAGCGAAGGGTAATATTTGAGTTCGCCAATTTGAACAAGTATCGAACATTGACCTCTATAAAAAAGTTGAAATTGAACTAGAAAAGTATTAGAAATAATAGTAAATTAGTTGTAGAAAAGCAAAGTTCTGCCACACATTCCTATTTCCGACCCAACTACATTTTTCCTATAGCATGGCGAACGAGAATTTTTACAAAATCTAAGCACTGTACTGTAAATGGTACCGAAGATATATGCAAAAAGCATTCGTCGTATGTTAGGTGCCATGCCCACTTCGCCCAGCCACTAGACATATACTCGTATGTAATGGTCTTCTCCGAATAACCACGGATGTACATACGTGTGCAGTTTGGTTAGAATCAGACAAACCTTTTATTTGAAAAATGTAAAAGATCTTAAGTCCACTTTTCAGCTCGTGAACCAGTAAATTTGGATTAAATCGCGAACCAATTATAAATTATATTTTTGGATCTTCAAATTTTATTTTCAGATCATGAACCAAAAAATTTAATTAGAGAACCATATTAAAAATAAAATTCATAGGCGAATTAATCTCAAACGAACGACTAAAATCGAATGGATTTCCGTACCATGCTTGGAAAGAAGTTATTTATGCAAATCAAATGCTAATGCGTGACAAGAAGGAAGATCAAGAAACGAGCTACATGAAATGACTATCCGTCCAACATATACAAAAATTCAGTTATAAAAGCTACTGCTCATCAATATTCAATAATACTTCGTAACTCAATAAGCATTATAATGGCGGTAGAAATGAAGGTATGTTTGTATGGCGAAAGGAAAAAAGACACACATACATATGTACTTACATACTTCGAGTGAAATTTATTTATGCAAAAATATATTATTATGAGACATCATCATCCTCATCGTCGAATTTTATACTACTAGAGTGCGACGACGGCGACGACGATGGTGTGTATACATTTTGGATTATTAATTCCTCTCATGCGAAACAGGAAGGGAGCCATTGAACCAACAACTGACAATGCGACAAACGTACCGACTACCACAAGACCCACAAGCTCCCATACATATAAAGACATAGAGCAGAGAACATACGGTAGAGAAACAGCGAGACGAGCAATGGCTACACACATACACACACACACATAGTTCAATTGAGGCAAGAAGCCACTCAGTACGTTAACAAGATATGTGTGGGCGAGAGGTAGCGGCGTGATGTTGTTGTATTGCTAGGAATGCTAGGTTTGCGACCGTCCGACGATGATCATCATCCGATGGCGCAGCAAAGACAAGGATGTCATCTGTCACGTTTGATATGCAAAGAGCACAAGCTTTCAGTTGCATTAACATAATTGCATTCAATTCAATTTCGGAACGAGCGAATAAAGCCATATTGTGCCGTTCGGAGGATAGGATTTGGAGAAAGAAGAAAAGAAAAACAATGTAAAAATGGAAAAAAAAAACTAAGAAAACACATGCAAACGAGCATGCACAGACGAAAGAATGAAGCTGAGATTCGTTACGTTTTCTCCTTAAATACGTACAAAAATTTGATTTGTATTAGTTTACTGAAGTGAGAAAGTTGAATTGAATTGAAGAGAAAATAAACTTTAGTGATTAAAAATTATATTCAGCACAAATAAATACTTACATAAACACTTTATATGTGATAGCAGCGCAGGAAGTTCGACTTGATTGGCTCTTAAGAGTTTGCGTATTGTCGTCTATAAGCACGCGTTTATATCGTAGTAGGGCTGTCCCTTTCATGCATACAAAGCTAACTGTTATGAGCACCGCATATGCAATACCATCCCTGCACTGATTCACTTTTAGAGTAACTGCAAATGCCTTTTTAAAATTGATTAATGTGGCTTCAATTGATGTCCAGAACTCGTTGCATTGTTCGTTCACATAATTTTAGGGATGTGCAAAAGATTGATTGCACAATCTGTTGCCCTTAGGTTTTTGCACTTAGCACATAGCCTTCAGCTATGCAAATAATGCCATTAGCGAAATTTGAAATTTTGAGCACATATTTTATGACAAGTTAAAGTGAATATTACCAGCGAAGCATGAAAGCTTAATAGTTTTCTCGTTTAACTTAAAAATATGTAATTTATTATAGGCTATCTTTAAATGTTGAATTTTATTTTATTCAATAAATTAACTAATGCTGTAACTCACACATTCATATAGTATGTTGTTGTACTAATGTTTATGAACTAAATAATAATAATAATAATAAAAATTTATATATTTTTTGTTGTTTTTATTTATCATTGATTGTGCGTTCATGATTTCAAGGTATAGAAACGTTTCGTTTTCGTAGCGGCAAAGCGAATACACCCGCTTTTGGGCATTTTGGCTGGTAATCTCCGTTTCTTGGTTATAGAGGAGCTTGGCACCCAGACAATATCTGTGGGAATTTTTCACAGGATAATAAAGATAAGTATCTATAATACTGTTCAACAAGAAGCAACAGTTGGCAGTACACATGGGGAAATCCACTTGGGACAATACATTATGAAAGATAGATATACTTAAATATTGTATAAGTACAATGCCCGTGTCTCCAAGTTTTTCTAGTTCAATTCATGTTTTCGTTTTCGAAAATCAATATTTAATTACCACCCACAATTGATCTAGGGTATGCTATTTTTAACCTCTCTTTCAGAACATATTGAATTTGTTCATGTGTGCAAAGCTATGAAAGACGGTGTACTGAAACTGGAGACACTACGACAGTTATTGTCCATTTTCAATTCATCTTGTGCTTTTGTGTTGTGCGTGCCTCCCTTTGAAGTTTCGTGTTTGCCAGTCGATGTGACCATAAAAGAATACAAAGGAGTGCGTATGAGTACATATTTCTTGTAAAGCAAACTTATGCAGTCTTTCTTCAGCATCACGTTTACGTGACTTACGACTTTTTGCAGCAGTAAAAACAGTAACAATAATAACAACTACAACTATGAGACCTACTACACGACAGCATAAGTTTTATTGCTGTAAACTTTTTAAACATTCATTTTTTCTGTTAGCTGAACTTTAGCGCCATTAAAAGTTTAAGGTTTTCGAAAAATAGTGTCTTCATGAAGAATGAAGCAACGAGTAAATACAAAAAACCAAACGATAGCACCAGTAGAATGCAACAATATTGAGCATTCTTTCGAACGTGGAATTTGAAACTGAAATAAATGCATACAACAGAAATCTTCAGTTGTCGCCTCTCACATTAGCGAACGCTCCTTAGCCCATTTTGACATCTAGTCGTCAAAAGTACCTTTAAAACTTTTCCCATAACTAAGTACATAACAAATACATTTCAAGCTGGCTAAAATTACGAAATTTTCCTTATTTGCACATGTGGCAATTGGCAATCAGTACGTGAAAAATTATAACGATCCTGAGGTTTTTATAACTTTTACTTATAACCCATTTATCTATGTACAATATCATGATAAATACTTTTTATCATGATCGTACTTATGAGACTTTTAAATGAAGTCGTAACGATAAAATCACGATTTGCAAATATTTATATTCATATGAGAAAATAATAATGGATTTATGAATTCACACAAAATATTCTTGAATTTTAAATTTTTCATCGGTCACATAGTGCAGGGTAACAGTGAAAAAATACTTTGAACGAGACTTAGTAGAGGTCCTGGTTTTAGTTGAACTAAAAATAACTGCTGCATAACAAAAACCGATTTTCAGAGGTTAATGTATGAAAAAAATATTTGACTTTGTGTCAATAAGGAAAGAAAGATCAAAATTACTGTAAAGAATCTAGTAGCTGGAATCCAAAACATCTCGAAAACTTCTCTTTTGAAATTTTTTCCCCAACTTTTGAAGCATTCTACTCTTATGAGCAATAATTCACCTCCCATAGCAGCTATATACAAAATACATAAGCAAAGTGTCTAATCGCTATGTAATATTTGTACATATACTGGCTTTAAAATTGCCAGTATATGGAAATATGATATATGATCGACTTCAGCGCCGCACGAAACATGACAGTTAGTAGCACGAGACTTCAAAGCCCTTTGGCGGTCCACTGATCAAAACCCACGAAACCAGATTGATCACATTGTGATCGACGGAAGATCAAGAGTGTCGCGACGCTATTGAAGTGAAAAGCGCAGTTTATAGAGCCGCCCTGTAGTCAGTTAAAACGCGAGCTGCTAAGGAGGAACAGAGAGTTGAGAAGGGAGGAGAAACGTCTCGTCGGGTGCAAGAAAAGAGATGCAGAAAGACGCTGGTTCAATGATATCGAAATGTTACGGGACAGGAACGAGGTCCGAAAATATTTAGAAAGAATAAGACGCCTGGCTGATTGTTTGAAGGCCGGGGCCTCTTCCTGCAAGGATGAAGAGGGAAATCTGGTGACATATGTCTGATGACATGTGTCCAGGTCATAATGAGATTATGGAGGGAGGCCGTTTCGAAGCTGCTTTATGGCGATAACGACAATAATCCCGCTACTGCGGAGTCTACTACGGAAACTCCAATCACTGACGGCGTTGAAGTGCCGCCGCCCGACAATGAGGAGGTCTTAGCAGCCATCGTTCGGCTGAAAAACAATAAGGCTGCAGGTGCAGACGGCCTGCCTGTTGAGTTGATTAAGACCGGAGGCAAAGAGCTTAAGGAACGCTTGCATGAGCTTCTATCCAGAATATGATCGGATAAAAGTATGCCACGCTATTGGAACCTCAGCGTACTCTGCCCAATCCATAAAAAAGGTGATTCCACGATCTGCGACAACTACCGTGGGATAAGTCTTCTTAATATTGCATATAAGATTTTATCGAGCGTACTGTGCGAAAGACTGAAGCCCATCGTCAACAAACTGATTGGACCTTATCAGTGTGGCTTCAGGCCTGGTGGTAAATCCACCATCGACCAGATATTCACACTACGCCAAATCCTGGAACAGACCCGAGAAAAACAGATCGACACTCACCATCTATTCGTCGATTATAAAGCGGCCTTCGACAGCACGATTAGGGATCACTTATACTCCGCAATGTCTGATTTTGGTATCCCTGCAAAGATCATTCGTCTTTGCAAAAATGCACTGACCGACACCTCCAGCGCAGTGAAAATTGGGACAGACCTCTCCGCAACATTTGATACCAAAAGAGGTTTCAGACAAGGTGACTCCCTATCGTGCGACTTCTTTAACCTTATGCTGGAGAAAATAATTCGAGCTGCGAACATCGACATCTCTGGCACTATCTTCTACAAGAGTGTCATCCTGCTAGCATACACTGATGATATTGACATCATTGGCAAAAACGTTCGAGCAGTCGGTGCAGCATTCTCCAATCTGGAAAGGGAGTCTAGTTGAGTGGGTCTAGTGGTGAACGAGGACAAATCGAAGTACCTTGTGTCAACAAACAAAGAGTCACGGCATCTTGGACAAAATGTCAATGTTGATAATTATACTGTCAAGGATTTCTTTTACCTAGGATCCAGCATTAATACCAACAATAATGTCAGCTTTGAGATCAATCGGAGATTAACTCTTGCCAACAGGTGCTATAAAGTGCAATTGAGAAGCAGAGCCCTCTCTCGACCGACGAAAATAACGCTCTATAAGTCCCTCATCCTTCTCTTCCTAATATATGGCGCCGAGACGAGGACATTGACAATCAATGATTAGAGGCTGCTTGGAGTGTTCGAGAGGAAGATACTCCGTAAGATCTACGGTCCAGTATACATGGACGACGTGTATCGAATAAGATGGAACGATGAGCTGTATGCCGACACTGACGTAGTCAAGCGTATAAAAATCCAGCGTCTTCGCTGGCTGGGTCATGTTGAGCGAATGCAAGAAAGCACTCCGGCTAGAATTGTATTTTATTCGAGCCACGGTGGAAGAACACGCAGAAGAACACCAGGTGCAGGGCAACCTGACTGCACTTGGCCTTATCAACTGGCACTAGTGCGAGCATAGCAGAGGCGACTGGCAAATATTTATCGAGGCGGCCAAGACCGATCATCGGTTGTAGTGCCAGCTAAGTAAGTAACTAAATGAAACTTTATAATTTTAAAATTATTAGCCTTCATCTTGTTAAAAGACACAAGTTATTTTTGAAAATTAACAAGATAGTAAAATTAACTTTATTTTATTTTATTAGATAAACAAGCACCTTTATATTTTTCTGAAACTAGGAGACTACAGCTAACCAAATTTTTATAAAAATCATATGTTAAAGTTGGCAAATTTGAACAGATTTTGGCGTAGGCCAAAATCTATTACAGTTTCAAAAATTTATAACAAATTTTCGAAGTGCACTGCCTCTGGTATATGGTTAAAAATTTCAAAATACCTCTGTAGCCAAAAACGAGTATTTTGAATGAATTGCTTTATCATGATGACGACTGAGCGAAGGACGACATAACTTTATCTCATGTTTGCATCATATTTGCATCATCGTCTCACGGCGAAAAGTTCATCCGGATCAATGTTTAAATGCATGTGTTTCGTATGTGGTTAATGAACAAAATAAAAACACCTCGACAAGGTGCAGCAGCTGAAGGTGAAACTGAAGGCAGCAGCTACACCCACGGTGTAAAGCAAACAGCACAGGATAAATCACTAACAGTTTTCAAGGAAAATAAAGTTTCTCATGGTGGGTTTATATGTGTGCGTGCATTTAATATCCCATAGGGAAAATTTAAGCGGCCTCTAAGGAGTACTATACTATTGGACCGCTAAATTTATTATTTTCTGAATGCTTATAGGAAGCACTTAATAATTTTCAGAGACTGAGCAACATTTGTTTACAAAAATTGCCCAGAAAACAAATGATAACCATTTTCAATATCCTATGAGTAAAATTACAATTTCTGTGCTTCTAACTGTCATGCTCTCCATGCTCTCTTTGCTCTGCTTCTCTACTCTACTTACGCTCTTTAGGAGTGCTCTTTTAGCACTTCTGAAAAGCTTGATGTCAGCGCTTACTTCCTATGAGATGCAATGTAAAAAGTATATGAGCTGTACTATAACCAGCGAGCGTTTACTGTTTACAGGTGAGCGATTTAGTCTAGGATATGAAGCGCATTTGAAGCGTTTTCTTTCCCTTTGGGTAAATTGGTATGTAAGCACGTATGTATTTATGTGCACATAAAGGCATACCCAGGACAACATTTGTCAAGGCCTTCCCATGAGTAGGTATGATAGAACTAATCTAAGCAAGCAAACACACATATCAATATCACAGTATGAAGAGTGCTTTTAGAACTACTTCTCAAGAAGTCAAGCAACATATGTGCTTATAAGCGAACCAAATGGGAGGATTTGAAATATTAAACTCAAACATTTTAGCTTTTTTTTTTTCTTTCTGCGTTGGCTATCTGAACTAAAAAGCGGCAAAGCACTTACGGGTCGAGCCCAGAAAACTTAATCATATTTAATAGGTACACATTCATACGAGTATGAACAGCGGATCGTGGACCTAAAAACTGAGAAAAAGTCAAAATTAATGTAAATGTAGCATAAATCTGAAATAAGCACAACAAAATTAGAAAAAACTACGGTCTTAATTAAGCAATGCTTAGTTTAAGTTTTGTGGATGGGACGATCGGCTAGGAAGGGACATAGCAGGCAATAGAAATATAATAGTAACTTGTTTAGTTTTTGTTTATTTTTTTATTTTTTAAAACTCGTCAAATTTTTACTAAAAAATTTGATATATTCGGAGTCAGAGTGACAACGCATATTTATATTATCGATAATCATGAATTAAGCACAGAATAAAGGAGAAATCTTTATAATACGCTCCTTGCGTATAACCACTTTTATAAAAAAATTTCAAAATAATCAAATAAAATTCTCTTTGTTGCTTCTGAAGCATTGATCTGCTCCTAAAGGAATAGTTCTTTGGAAGCGGTATCGGAATGCATATGTAAGAACTTCTTCTACGAATTGTTTTTTGTATAGCGAGAGGAAATAATAATAATTAAATTAAATAATTAATGGAAATATTGAAATAATTAATAATTCCAGAGAAGGACTTGTGTCATTGTTTTTTACCTCTCGAATTTTCTGCTGGGTAGTTTTTTTCATTGCATCTCAATCATTTAGTAGCATTTGTCTCATGTGTATGTGCAAACATTACAAATTTACTTCCTTAAATTTTCTTATTCAATTTTTACGCTGGGATTGCATGAATCCTTATGGAATTGATGAGCTTCATTTAGATGCAAAAATCGGTGATAAATTTTTACTTTTATAGGTTTGCGATTGCCTGCCAAGAGGATTTGTCTGTGCCGAGATTTGAACCCCCAACGAGAACCAACTACGCCTCTACCAACTACGCCACGGTGACCACACTCGTAGAACACTGAACTTCACAAATATGTATGCCACATCACTCAGCTATTATTTACTTTTTAGCTACTTTAGCTACTTAGTTCCAGTCATCAACAACAGAGAAACCAACCTACTTACCTGATGCATGAATCTCCTCCAAAGGATTATACGACACGTTTAGACGTACGAGTATTTACAGGTGAATTTTTCATATTATTGCCATTCCGCTTAGTCGCTTCTCTGTGGGTCTGTGTGTGTATGTGTGTTGATGTGCGAGTCAGTCAGTCACTCAACTCAGTCACTCAGTCACATCCTTACATGCTGACAACATATTGAAATTGGGCACGTGCAAATGTGCGGCTGCTACTGCTGGCTGCTTTTGCTGTTGTTTGAATGCCACTCATTGAATGCCAAAGCAACTTTAGATAAGGAGCTACTTTCTTTTAAACATTTGGTGTCACGTTGTTACTGTTTTTACTTTGTTTTGCTTATTGCTTTCTGAAAGCGAAAAACTCTTTAAAAAACTTTTAAAGCAAATGTGAATCAGAGTCAGTCGAAAATTTCTATGCGTTCAATTAAACAATTGCATGCAGTAATATCGAAAGTTATTTGCATACCTTAAATAAAAATTTATGAATTTAAAATGACCATATACATACTCATATTGTATTCTACTGCGCTCATCCTAATTGATGACATTTTCTTATAATATTACTCATACGCTCCGCAGTCTTTCATTTATTTATGCTGATTTGTGGAATTACAAGATGAATTAACAATTTATACGAGCAATTAGCAATTTGGGCAGAACCAATCTTGAAAAGAATAAATACAAGATACAGTTTAATGATTCGTTTGATAAATAGATTTGAAGCAAAAAAACATTTATTCGCTCTTGGCCGAAAGTTAGCTGTAATCATTCTTCATATATATCTAAAAATAGACATGTGTATTGTGTCAACTTTAGAAGCTATATTCAGTGATTTCTGTGTGTAGATAACGTCGCTCAATGGTTAAATCTTCTTGGCAATTTCATCTAGAGATAAACGTAAAGTATCAATTTGACAAATTAATGTCCATACATTGAAATATTAATGTACATACTTAATCTGCGGCTATTTCGTACAAGTCAAAGTAAATCACGCTTTTTATGTTTCAGTTAAACGCCTTTTTAAAGTCGATAGCGTAGACCGTAGATTAAACTGACAGCAACTGTTGCCTGAATGTAATATTTATTTACAGATATGAGTACCTACGTTTCTACATATGTAGTGCATATATGTATGTACATAAGGTGAATCCTTCAAATATTACCACCTTTTCAATAATAAGTATAAAAGAAACCTAGCTCATACTGCTCGTAAATAATTAAGAAGCAGAGCCCTCTCTCGCCCGCCGTAAATAACTCTCTATAAGTTTCACATCCCATCCTTTTCGTACTAACATATGACGCGGAGACGTGGACATCGATCACCAATGATGAAAGGCTGTTAGGAGCGTTCAAGACGAAAATACTTCGTAAGATCTATGGTTCAATATGCGTGGACGACGTGTATTGTATAAGACGGAACCATGAGCTGTTCGCCGACACTGACATAGTTAAGCGTATTAAAATCCAGCGTCTTCGCTAGATTGGTAATGTTGAACGAATGGAAGAAGGCGCTCCGTTTATATAAGGGTGTTTTATTCGAGCCACGTTGGAGGAACACGCCGAAGCGTACGTCCTAATCTCCGTTAGAAACCAGGTGCAGGGGGACCTGAATGCACTTGGCCTTATAAACCGAAGCCAGCGCGCACACTGCCAGAAGGTCAGGTGGCAAATAAAGATTATAATATTATCTGGGTGTTATGCGGCTTTTAAAAGAGAAATTCGTCGAAAAAGGCAAAGTTTGTGGAAAAAAACTGATGGCAACAACGCACCATCTCACAAAATCATTATGCCAAAAACTCACCAAATATCGTCGAACAACCACCGTATTCACCTGATATGGCTCCGGCTGACTTTTTTCTCTTTCCAAAACTTAAAGTACCACTTCGAAGCACCCGTTTTCAGCCGATAGAAGACATAAAAGAGAACTCGCAGTGAGAACTGAAGTCAATTACGGAAAATGTGTTTGAAAAATGTTTTGATGATTGGATTATTCTTTGGCATAAGTGTATTATTTCGGAAGGGGCCTTCATAGTGCTTTTTTGACCGAATGTATATTTTTATCGAAGTTACTTGATAGTCACTTGCTTTTGTAGTAACTTAAATATCTCCTTATATAAAATCACAAGAAGGTAACAAATACTTACTTTGTAACTTTACGAAGAGTTACCCTTTATTTCTTCAAAAACTACAGCATACAAAAATGGGCATATACCACTTAGAAAAATTTCAACCTTAGCTTTTAAAATTTCTTATTATCTTATATGTAGTAAGTAACCCTATTGTATATTTGAATAAGTTACGACCTAAGTATAATGCAAAATCTTAATTTCCCAAAATTTTCAAAACCTACTGAATTTTCTTCAAAATTGACTTATTTTTTTAAACTCCTCCTTAGAACTGAGTTTTAGCTACGCACCTGGTAAATATGTACATACAAATATGTATTTATGTATAATTGTATGTATATACATATATATTTATTTATTACAGTGGTACAGAGCTGGGCAAAAGATCGTTTATCCGTTAATTGTTAATGACGACATCAAATTTTTGGTTATCGGTTACATTTTACGGTAATTTCGAAAACCATTGAAGCTTTGATTAGCTTCTGTTTAATTTTTTTCGTTAACTATAACTAGGATTGTCTGCTAGCTGCTGCCCTCCACCTCAAGTTTCGGCTCATGTGGTGAGAGAAGTACAACATAGCCAAGGTCGGTAAGGTAAAGAAAATTATGTTGCGTACGGTCAAGGCAGCCATGATCTCAATGAAGAATGAGACCGATATTTCGTGCAGCACAAGCATAATGAGAATGCTGAAAAAAATTTGTTTTTTCCATAAAAAGTTAACGTTAACGATTAACGTTAAGTTCCGATATTTTTTTTCGCAGTTAACGAATTAACTTTGACGTCGTTAACTTTTTGAATTACTTTTCGGGTAGACGGCGTCAATTTCTTGAGTAGCGACGCCCAGCTCTGCCGTTATAACAAATGCAATGTATTTATTTGATACATATTTAAATATAATCTCATATGTAATCAAAACCACAACGAAAGATTAAATTTATGAAATCAATAATTAGCAATAAATTACTTGGCATAAAAGTATTTTTTTTTTGCATTTTTTCCCCCAGTGGAGCCCAATGGCGATGAGCGAGTAATTTTTGATTTTATGTATGTACCGTATGTATATGTGTGTTTATAATATATGCAAAAATATGTGTACATATTTCTGTGCTCGCACTGCAATTCTGCCCGACCACAATAAACAAATTAAAAATTTTACCAGTGTTACTTAAATTAATGTGTCATAAAATATTCTGCTTGCTTTTGCAATTTCAATAAATTAAAAATAATGGAAGAATTCAATTATTGCGGATATGACAACAGCTAAATACTTTAATAAGACTGATGCGCAAACGATTCACGTTAGACCTGCGGTTCAGAATTTCGAATGTGTCACGGCAAAAATGAGCCTCGTATATAAAATGTCCACATCGTCCGGAGTGTATCAAAGTTGTGCCGATTTGAACTCGAATTTCAAAATAAGGAAAATGACCAAAAACTTCGAGTAAAATTTTGCAATTTACGAACGGTTTGCGGGCTGTCCGTCTACCTAGCACGATTTAAAAATTGGCTCAGAAAGAATATCAGAAACGAGATTTACAACTTATCAACAACATTATGAATATTTCAATTCAAAACTTCACTACTATTATTCGAAAAATTCCGTAGTCACCTATGGTATAAGTATGTACTTTATATCGGAAGAAGCACTGGGACTTGCTGCGGTGTAGTTGGTGTGTGATTTTTAAGTGTGATGATTCTAAATCGCAAAAAGCTGGCCAAAAGTCAAATAATTACTTTTGTTTTAAATTATTTTGTCCAATGGGATCGATAAAGTAGGATTCTGTGAGCTTATTTTTACCATATGGAAGATAAGGGCGTTGTTGTTCGTGTTTCTTTATTTCTCTTAGCTTAGTGGAACAAACACATTTTTTATTTGACCTCAAATCCGTAATCAGATACTTCCAAAACCTCCGTACTAAAATATTCATATTTTAACCAGGTTTTTTGGACTTGGGACCATTGAACACCACTTCTTGAGAGGCGATGGCAAACCTCCAAGAGCATACGAGTAAATTGCCTAAGAAATTGTTTTCACTTAGCCGTTCGGAGTCGCCATAAAACTGAAGGACGCTTCTATTTGTGTACAAATATATCTCGCACAACAGGTAATGTTGCGAAAAGTTCGGCCCTTCATGGGCTGTTGTATGTAAAGAAGAAGAAACGTTTTCTTTGATACCAAATGTGAGTGAGTGCAAAATGTTACAGTTGTCCAATAATCCGCGCAAAAAGAGCGGAATTAGTGACTCAAAAATAATAAAAACTGTCAATTGCTACACTTTAAACCTTTGCTGCAGCACTGAGCTACAATTTATGTATGTATAGGTACGTATTTTTATGTTTTGTTCAATTAATTTTTTTTTCGACGATAAACTAATATACATATTGCTGCCTTAATTTGCAAAAGCACTAGATTGCAAAGTTTTTGGAAAAAATGTAATTGATAGCCTTCATCATAAAACATTAAAAATCGAATTTTGAAAAATTTTATATTATATTAAACCAGCGAAATGTAGGCAATATATATTAATAATAAACTATTCGATAAATTGCAAGTTGCAAGTTCAACTTCGAACTTATTTCGGTACGGCTTGACACACTCCGATTCATCGATGGCTTACGATATGATGCTAGTCACAAAAAATTACAATAATTTAATTTCTACCAAACATTTCACCGCCAGGACTACCTCAATAACAATTCAAGCTGTTGCTGTTCTTTCTTTCATTCTTTTAATGGCACAACAGCCCATGGAAGGCCTAGGCCGAGCTTTTCGCACTCACCCATGTTGTGCGTGTTATATAGTTTTACATGAATGGAAGGAATCCGAACTGCGAAGTGAAAAGCTTTTCCTAGACAATTTTTACTGTTGTATGTTAGCAATTACCTGCCAAAAGGTTTTGCCTTGTAGAAAAAGTCTTTTTTGTACTTTTTGATTTTGCCTGTGCCGAGATTTGAACCTACGACATTTTGCGTAGGAGGCCAACACACTAACAACTACGCCACAGCGACCACATAATCTGTTGCTGTACCCTTCTTGAAATGAACCTCGCTCTATTTTATAATAGCTTCCAAAATAATGTTTAACGAATAATTTTTTAATAGCTATTATTTGTGAGCTTTTATTTGGTCAAAAGAAGCCTAAAAGATAAAATTATCCTGTAAAAAAGACGATTTTTAAGAGTTTTTTCAAATCGATCCAGCTCTCAAGCTAAAGGATAAAAATATTTTAGGAATCATCACAAGAACAACTTTTTTTTCGTGAGACGCCTTATCATATTTTATAAATACTTTTATTGTCAGTATAATCAAAATATATGCAGCCATATCCTACAGCGAATTTCGGAATGTTTTCAATATACAGTAAATCCTGCATAGTTCGACAGCCTTATATGTTGGTCATTTAAAATGCAACACTGCTATCCCATGGAGAGTTAAATTAGTTCTGCTTCCGCACTGTTTGGGCAATGTCTGATAAAATGAGAGTAAACAAAAAAATCTACTCGAGAAACAAAACTACACAAATAAACCACATTTCTTGCGCGAAATCTTATCGATAATGTTAAAATTGTAGTCAAAAATTAACAAATTAAAAACTGAAAGTTTGAAACTTCAAACGTTAAAAAAGAAGACGAAAAAGACAATTACCCTCTCATCGGCGCTTCAGCTTTTAGGCCACAAGGTGTGAGAAAATGGACATAGCGAAAGCAATAAAACAATAAAACAAGAACATTAAACGTTATTCTCTCTATAATATAGAAAGCATCTATTGGTATTGTTTTGTAGGTACCACGTATCATGCTCTTAATTGAATTCCTCACTTCGATCAAAGTAAACGATTTGATTGACCCACCTGCTTATCTTAACTTGGACAGAAAACGGTTGCACCGCCCGTGTGCAACTTAAACAGGTTTCACTGTATCAATTAATACAAAACCGATCTGTGTTTTTCTTTTTTCTCTGTGTGTGTGTGTTTGTGGATTTGTGTACACGATAGACTTTTCATTACACTGCCATCAGCTCATTTGCCTCAGGAGAGCGATTGCAACAGCAGCCAATTCCAAATTATTTAAATGAAGCATAAAAAATGTTTGCTTTTTTCGCACAACCAATTTTTGGTGCGCCGAAAAAGCTGCTAAATTTTTATGCGCTTAAATTTGTGCATGTGTTCATTTGGCATTCTTGCGCCAATTTGTTTCCAAATCGTTGTATGTGTGCGTGTGTGTGCGCGGTTTGATGTGCAAGTTTACATGTTTGTGCGTTTGTGTTTGCTGCTTTTATATCATCACATCTAATCCGCAAATATAAAATAGAATTTAGTGCTAGTTTAATAGTTGTCGTCTCTTGTGTTGCCAAAAACCAAAATAAAGCCAACACACGCGCCACACACATCTAAAGCACAGACACACTCACTGCACTCCAGCTGCCACCAACAGCCGTTGCCATCTGCCTTGGTGCCTGTGAAGCAGAGATTTTTCATATTTTAAATATTTAAAGCTAGATTTGCTTGCGAAATGTCGATGTTTTGTAGATACTTTCGATGCATATAGTACGTACATATGTACATTAGACCGGATTGATTTGTATGAAGAATTATTTAAATTGAAATTATCATTGTTTTTTTGGAAAATGTGGAAAAAAAAATTTTAATTAATCAATACCTTTTGAAATATATGACCATGTATGAAATGTATGACCATTTGAAAAGCAGAAAATCAATCCACCCTAATGTAAATACGTACATTTGTATGTGTGGGGTAGTCGATGCAAATGTTGTGTTAGCGATTTTGTTCTCCGCCCATGCAATATGTCGCCGATGCTGAACATATTGATTTTTATTTGAAAAACGAATTTAATGCGACACCAAATTTTGTAATTTTAAATTCTATATGAAGAGCGTACTTCCACTTTGCTGCATGGTTGATGTTCAACAATGGGGATTTTGGCTATTTGCGATTGAATATGATTAATTAATAGATTATAGCAAAAAGGGTGATTTAGATACGGTGGAATAAAGTTGCGACAGTCGCCTATGCGCTTTGGTGTTGGAGTGCAGTTCTCGCAACATACATGCATTTTTACATACACACACACACATTATGACGGGGTCATGTCAAACTTTTTTCTATTGATACATTCAACAAACAGGGTTTACCCCTGTGAATGCGGAGCATTGTGTTCATTGAAAGGAAGATTGATCGGTGGGAGGAAGAAGGAGGGAAAATGAGAGAGGGAATGTAATCACAGGACACCGATAAAGAGATACACAGTCATTGTGGCAAGTGTTGTGCCTATACCACAATGAACTTCAGTTTTATCAATGTCGACTATGACCGCATGTAGCGCCAAAGGCCGAGCTTTTCGCATGCGCTCACATTGTGCGTGATATATGGTATTTGTACATGAATGGAGGGGACCTACATTTTTATGCCGAATTCTAACAAGATTGCCAATACTGAACAGCTGCGTAAACTGGAAAGAAATCGCTGTAATGCTCTAAAGCGCGAAAAGTTTCTGCACGAACAGCGCCTGAGGCACAATGCAGAACCAAACTATTTTGTAAATTCCAACTCCTTTTACAGGTGATCGCCTCGTCACTAGCTCGGTTGATAAAGGGAACCTTATAGCTAACATTTTCGCAGAGAATTCTTCTCTGCTAGCTAGCGATCAACCACTGCCCGTTATCGAATCTGTATCTTGTGCTATGCCTGAGATACTTTTTCCAACTCGAGTAGTTAAAAGCGTTCTTGAAAATCTTAACATAAACAAAGCTTCGGGACTCGATGGCATTACAGCTCATGTATTGCGAGCTTGTGCGACAACGCTGGCTCGACCGTTGCGCAAGCTTTTCAACATTTCATACACAACTGCTGCATTTTCGCCTTGTTGGAAGGTTGCCAATGGCCAATCAGTTCCTAAAAAAGGCAAGACCACACGCCCTGGAAACTATTGCCTCATCGCAATCTGTTCTACGCTATTCAAAGTCATGCAAAGTGTATTTAACTACTACTTGGTTAAATATCGTGAGCAAAACGAATTGCTTAATGACCGCCAAAATGGTTCCCGTCGAAATCGCTCTACGGGCGATCTCATGGCGGTCCTCACTGAGCACTGGTACCATAATGTTCATGGCTTCGATGGGAGCAAGGCGGTTGCTCTGGATATTTCAAAGACGTTTGACTGAGTGTGGCATAAAGCACTGGTGTCAAAACTGATTGCGTATGGGGTCGTGAGTAACTTCACACGATAGATTACGAACTTTCTAAGCGGGCGTTCCATCCGTGTTGTGATAGACGGCATTGTTTCGGAAGATCATGCCAATAATGCTGGAGTGCCGCACGGTTCGGTCCTCTCCCCCACACTTTTCCTTATCTTCATTAATGACCTTCTATCATTCATATGCCTGTTCAAAACACCCTCACTCAACAAAGATCTCCAGTCAATCTCCGAGTGGGGTCTGATGAATAGAGTTGAGTTCAATGAGCTTAAGACCCAAAGTTGTCTGTTATCTCACAAACGAGTTTCCCAGCCTCACGTTAACGCCCTAGATATGGGTTCTGGGCATGTCCAACCAATGATGTACGTTGTAATAAACACGTTTTTTACGTGTCGAAAGAAGCAGCCAAGTACGGCGGTGTAAAAAATATTTCACTCCGACTGATACCCGCATGATCTATACCACCTATAAACGTCCTAACTTGGAGTTTAATTCACACCTATGGGCTGGACATTCACGAACGCAACTGGAGCTCCTGGACCGTATCCAACATCGTGCGATAAAGCTAATAGGAGGCAGTAAAGTTTCTAGCTCTATTGGCTCCTTGGAACATCGTCGAAACGTGGTTTGCATCTCTCTGTTTTACCGTTACTTTCACGGTAGATGTTCTGCTGAGATACGCAAGGTGATCCCTACACGAACAGTAAGCGGAACTCACGCCTTTCACGTAGACACGGTATTCCACCGCACTTCGCATTTTAGAGAAAGCTCAGTTATCTGTCGTACAGCTACAAAAATTTTGTCCCCGATTATTATGACACTTTCAAATTTAAAGCAAACTCTCAAAACAACTACTAGACATTTAAGCCATATTTCTACTCAATTTGGTATCCACTCTATTATTGAATTGCTTGCCGAGTTGATAATGCTGCGCTCATAAAGTTCGGGAGCCTTTGGTCGTGTTCCACGCATTTTATTTTCACAATACTTACTTCAATTCTTGATAGACTACAGATCTATTAGGTTTTTTTTTTAGCAATTTCGAGGACCGTAAGTTTAACCTCTCTAAGAAATGTAGCGTTTTTACTTCGTCATTTATATATGGTATATGTATTTATAAATAATATAGCATTAAAATAAATAAATAAATAATGGAATAAAAGAAAAGGAAAAACTATCCGCAACAGCCTTAATCTTTATAAGAACTCAAAAAGATCGCAATGCGTCTATACATAAGTAAGAAATCATACAAAGTCCAAAAAGTTCCAGACAGGAATGCTGCAAGAAAAAAGCGAATTTCATGCAAAAATATTCATGTTGCATAGTGGACGACGAAACGTATGTACTGGCAGATGTTGCTGATGCTCGAGGAAATGTCGAAGAACAATTTAGAATCCAAAAGCAGACTAAATTTTCTAAAAAATTCATAGTATGGCAAGCTATATGCAGTTGCGGCAAAAGAAGCAAGTCATTTGTTACAGTGGGCTCTATAAATACCGCAATGTACATCACATCAAAGAATGTTTGAAAAAAAGCTTCTTCCTTTCATAAGAGAGCACAATGTGTCCACATATTTTTGGCCCGATTTGGCATCATGTCACTACGGCAAGAAAGCCGTGGAGTGATACCAAAGTAATCACATAGTTTGTGTACCAAGAGAGGCCAACACTCCAAATTGCCCGGAGCTAAGACCAGTCGAGAGATATTGGGCTCTTGTGAAAAGAAACTTAATAAGCACAAAACAGGTGTCCCAAAATATCGAATATTTTAAAAGGAGATGGGCAAACTGCTCCAAAAAGGTGTCTGACACAACTATCAAATCTCTAATTAAAGGCTTACCCAAAAAAGGTCCACGAGTTCATAAATAGTGGTTAGAACTATAGAAGTTATATTTTTCTGTAATTTGTAAAATACTATAAATTAAATAAAAAAAAAATTTAAACTCTAAGATCAACCGTTTAAAAATTATTGAGTTTTATATGTATATAGTATGTTAAGATTTTTTCGATCTCACTCCTTAGTTATGCTCCAATAAAACACAAACATTGAATTTTAACGGTATATCCACAAAAACTATTAAGATAATTTTGATTAGAAATTAACTTATTCCCTTAGAACTAAGGAATTACAAAAATATGGATGCAACTATAGATATACACCATAGGGTTTCTATGGTTCGAAATACTCCTCCAATTGTTTCTTTTAATAAAACTTGGATTGTCTAATTTAACATCCAACCACATAGCTTCAAAATACCGATCCTTTTATCCCATTTTAAAAATTAAACTCCCGGAAAAAGTCCCGTTCATAAGTATTAATAAAAATAACGTGTTTTTTAATAACAATTCATAAAAATAAGTATATTGTTAATAAACACAAAGAACAACAAAAAAATTGCTTATTCATCACAACATTGTAGACGATATTGGTTTTTCATAACTTGAAGTGATTTTCATTACACCAACCTAGTTTTCCCATTTCAAAACTTAGCCTCTTCCTAAATGTCTGTACCCAGTTTGCTTCAGATTTCGTAAGTTTTACTCGAGTTATTGTGTCCACTCGGATTACGTGTCGAGCTTTGATGCGTTTTGGTCGAATCTTCCAACAGTGATGGAAAAGAATTTATAAGGTGACAAAGAATGACCATCGATAGAAAACATATGTAGATAAATATTTTAATATCAACTTTATTGATAGATATAAAATTTGCAAATGAACGAGGGTTCCTTGGGATTCGTTCGTATTAAAAATCTTCCTCTTCCCTTTATTTGCACAGCGGCCCATGGAGGGCCTTAGTCGAGCTTTTTGCATCCACTCATGTTGTGCGTGTTATACTTTTACGTGGATGGACCCAGTTTTTTGCCGAATCCGAACGACGAAGTTTTGTAGGTTGGCCCTTGCCTGCCAAGAGTTAGTGCCGTGTAGAAAAATTATTTTTTTTTACTTTTTGATTTTGCCTGTGCTTAGATTTGAACCCCAAACATTTAGAGTTTAAATTTAAGAATTTAAAATTGTTTTATTCGAAAAACTTACGAGCAAAGTAAAAAACATGAATGTTGTAAGAGTCATTTTAATTCACACAGACCTGCCTCGAAACAGTGCCGACTTTACGAAAAATACTGAGCTGTACTGAGCTAAACTGAGTAACCAGGGTGCGTAAAAGATAAAATTCACCAGCTTTTTATTAAGGCTAAGTGCCTTTCTCTATGCAATGCAGGTCCTTTTATACAAATTTCGATAATGTGTATTGTTCTTGCTCATGCATGTAATTACCATAAGTACATATGAACTATATGAAAATTATTAAATGTATAAAATATAATTATTATTAAATGTTATACATATTATTGACCAATACTAAGCCCTAGGATTTGAGTGTATCACTTCAAAGTCGGCAATACTTAGTACCATAAACTAGAGATATATTTGCTTTCGTAAAGTTGCTTCGAATTTTATGTAGATATGTATCGCATACCCGTTAAAGATGAAATTCCTTGCATTCCCACCCTAATGTATTTGCAATACTCAACTCAGAAATTGTCGATGTCAACGATGAAAATAAAAATACACTTGAGAGCGATTCACGCAAACAACATCACCTCCTTTTATTAATATTTGTATGTATGTATTTAAGTATGTGCACATGTATTTGCTGTTGGTATTTGTGTGTAGCTGTGTCGTAGCTGTGTATTTTGATTGCCTTTGTTTTGTTTTTCCACGGCGTTCGAGGGTACGCGCGAAATGTGAAACGCGTTTTCATGCCAACGCAAATGCACTTATCCACGCCCTCGCACCACAAAGCACAACGGTAATTGTGCATATGTTTTTATATCTGTGCATATACAGGGTGAATCATCTGAAGTGTTTCCCATTGAAAGGCTATATGCAAGCACATAAATCAAAAGGAAAATAAAATGTATTGTGCAATGCCCTTTATTCAATTGTCTCACCCTATATGTGTGTGCATTAATATCGGGTGGTTCATCTAACATTTGGATTTTTAACTACTTGTAATTTTGAGTGTGGCAACTCTAATGTCATTCGTATTATGACGGAAATATGTTTATATTTACGGTTAATGAAATGGGTCGCTATAAGCCTGAACAACTTTAGTTCACCCTGTACATATATACGAGTATCTATGTATGTATGCATAAGCAAGTTGAAGAGAGAAATGCTATGTTGAAGGGTACACATTTACCGGATACTATGGAAAGTATTAGTAAGAAGAACAAAGAAGTTGATTTACGAGGAAAACGCCTTCTCAATTGAATAACCAAATCCTACTCTTATTACATGAGTGCATAACACCAAGGCTGCGTCAGCCTTGCTGCTTTTCACACTTCCACCAGAAAGTACTTACATACAAATATCTCTAATAACTTTTCATATGAAAAAGAAGTCAATTCGGAATGTTCTTTTGTACTTTTATAAAGATACAAAAATAATATGTTCACCACAATTTTTCTAACCTTTCTGCGCATATTTAGCTCGTTGAACAAATATGCCAAAAGTTGTGCAAATTTGCATTTATTACGACTACTTCTGCTGTTACTCTGCTGCTGTTGCTGGCACACTCAAAGTTCAAAGTATAGAAAGTTTTGTATAAAACTTTTATACAACCTCCTCCTCACAAATGCACATTCATACATACTATACATACATACCCATGTACAAGCTCACACACATACGCGTATATGCATATGAATGCGAGTGTTTGCTCATAAATTGTGAAAAATTAAAAGGACTCGTTTACGTTTCGCCCAGCTTTGAATGCTTGCTTTGAAAACTTAGTGGAATTTGTGAAAATCTTCTTGTTAAAAAGCTTGTCAGGATTAATTTGTTCATTTGAGTCAGCGTGCCGTACTACAGAACGTATACGTAACTTGCAATTCAGAAGCATAAATGAATAAACTCTTGTAAAATACATACATACATATGTACGAGTACTTCATTCATATCAAATGCATTATTAAATTATATTCATGTGCGTATGTATGCGAGGGTATACTCGTATGCATACTTATTTATTTATGAGCTTCTGTGTTTATTATTTTTATAAAACTCCAAAAGCACGAATATTTTATGAGATTCCCATACGAAGTACCCTTGGGTTTCCTTATTTGTACTAATCCCGTTAAATTTCAATGCATTGAGTTTACTCGTACACGTCACAAACACCCAATAACATTTCCTTAAAGTTGGATAGTCGACGAGCATTGCCATGTTGCTCGCTCTGCTTATCAACATCGACACCATCATAGCCGTTACTCACTCACTTATGTACACCATTTATTCACTTACACTAACAGACGCACACCAACGTACTCGTGCATGCATGCGTCTACTACTTAAATGTACGAGCATGTGTGCCCAACCAAGTGTAGCTTGTGGTATGTACATACATATGTGTGTGTGAGAACCGCATCAAGCCATCAACATTCACACAAATGGAATGTACGGGCCAATGGATGGGCCGACGCACGAAGAATCGAAGCATTGGAAATGCCGGACACTTGATTTAATTTTTTACACTTTTCCCACCTTGTGTTTAACAAAATTCGTTTCTTAGGACCCAAACCAAACTGTAAAAAAAAATGTTTCCTTGGAGACTTGTTGGCTTTTTTCTTTGACAACCTATAAGACGGATTTTTTAATTTTTCAATATACGCATGAAAAAAATTTTATTTTTTTTATACGTTTGTTATATTTTATTTTCATTCTTCTTTTAATGGCACATGATGCGGTTCTCACACCCCTGAAAGGCCCAGGCCAAGATTTTTGCATCCATTCATGTTGTGCTTGTTATATACATGAATGGAAGGGACCTACAGTTCTATGCCTAATCCATAGGCAGAAAAAATGTTTTTTCTTCTTTTGGATTTTGCCTGTGCCGAGATTTGAAACTCGGACACCCTGCGTAGCAGGTCAACGCGCTATCAACTACACCACACGACCATTATTCTCATACAAAATATAATTGGATCCTAGAAGAGATACATTAATAAAAAATAATTTCTTTATAAATTCCCAATTGATTCCCCAAAGATTTCAATTTGCTTTTCAAATACGACTGTGCTAACGTCCCGAACACCGTATATATGTAGCTCGAAAGTATATTTATATCCTGAATAATACTACGTTATGATAAAATATAGGTATAATCGTGTGAAACTATTTCGAAAGGTATTATGGTAAAAAGAAACACCTTTTTTCAGCTCCATGTCCAGGGTTTTCTTTTGCGTCGTTCCACTGTGCGACGTTTAGTGACACAATTGAGTGCTTTGAAGAGGCAAGACTGCTGTTAATCATATTAACTGTAAACGTATGCAAATGCAATTTACACTTACATACATACACCTCCAACACACATACTTACACACACACACACACATATACCTGATCGCATATCTTCATATCGAGTGCATTTACTTCGATAACACTGCAATCCAGTGTAAATATATTGTAACATGAAACAAAATATGTTTTGTAAACTAATTCGATGTTGCTGCACATTTATTGTTTTGGTTAACTTTTGACATAAGGACAAATGACTATTTTCCGGGATATGGTTATATGTACGTGAATGTATATCGTCAACTATAGTTGATCGTAATTTTTTCTTGTCTCAATAACTTGTGATTTTCGTGCTCAGCAACCTCGAATTATCATTGAAATGTACTTTGGTTCTTGATGATCCCAATTAATACTCCAACGATTTAAAAAGTGTCGTATGAAGAACCTTGCTCGCGGACGCTATGCTGATAGAAACTAGTAACTCTTATCCTTCCGTTAGGTTTATTTCTATATGAACAATGGCAATAGAGGAAGGAAGCGGAACACGGTCGAAGTCTGAGTCCCTTCCTCTATGTAATGCAGGTCTTTTCATACTAATTTCTCTCCATTTGTACCGTAGTGTTTTGCAGAATTGTTTTGCTGGTAAAAGTATGACCGCACTTCATGTTTTTGTTTGTAATTGTATGAAAATTATTAAATGTATCGAATACGAGTGTTATAAAATGCCCTATTACTGACTAATATTATAGACGTTGTGCGTGTGAAAATGATCACAGTTTCATGTTGTCGTCATAATGAATGGATGCGAAAAGCTCGGCCTGTTGTGTGACTGCAAAGATTGCATTTCAAAGAATTATAAATATAATGCAATCTTGAACTGAGGCCAGCACTCTACCTATGCTTAAATTGCAAAATTAAAAGTTGTTTTCGTCAACTGTAACAACAGCAACGGCAATAACAAGAGCCACAACGATAACCACGACGCAATTCTTTTACTTTCTACACCCCATACACACCCATAATCAGCATTAACAATGTCCTGATGGCAAAAAGGTGGGACAACAAGTGCGTGATGGGGGCGAGAAACGGTAAGCTCGATTAAATTGAGTTTGGTGCGTTGTTGTTTTGCCGTTGTTAAGGTATCCAGGTCACACTAATGAAATAATCAAATGAATTATTTTCACTTTCCAGTGCAGTGAGGTTTAGTGGCTGGCTACCTCGCTGGCCAGTTGGTCGCTAGCTAGACTGCGTATTCCTACAAATGTACAAGTACTTACATATCATCGCCACAACAAAACACAAACATCATCATCATTTATAAAAAATTCTTTTACTTTTTTCATTTCTTTTTACAATTTTTACTAAATATTAAATATTTTTTCTCATATTTTGCTCATACAATTTACTTTACTTAAAATGACATCGATTTGCTAAACTTACGCACTTGCACTTGCACTTGCACTTGCACTTGTTAACAACTTATAATCTGTACATTTTGATTTTGCATGCGAGTGTCTGTGTCTGTTGGTTTCGTTTTTGTCTGTCCATACATTGAATCATTTACACAATACAAATTGCTTCTCTCCTGCAATCTTAAATTAAAAATACATTACAACAATTGCATACATTTTTGTATTAATTTTACAAAAAATTATTATTTTCTATTTTATTGTGTGTTTTTTTAAGAAATTTTCAAAAAATAAACTGTCACAAGTACATTTTGGTCTGCTAAAGCTGTTAATAATTTGTAATAATATGCAAGTGCAGGTTTAATCTTTAAGAGTTCTTTTGCTTTCTTTTTTATTGTCAGCGGTTATAAAAATTTGCAAAAAATAATTCGAGTAAAGTATCATATATATAGGTAAGTATAATATAGTATGCTCCTGCTTATAGATAGATACAAGAGCATTCGAAAATTCTGAAAGTTCATACATAGTAAATTATTGTAGTTTTAAAAAAAATATATCTTGGTTATTTGGCTCACTGCAAAGTGCTCACGCCCCCACTCTAAGCCTAATTTAATTTGCACGAGAAGTGTGATAAAACAACCGCCCTCTGTGAGTGCCCTAGTGGAAAGCCGTCGAGTCCAAGGCTCAGACAATTTGAAAGGCGTCGGTAACTTAATTGCATGGGTGTCACAGGGAACCTGAGATCTACTACTTCACAGAGATGCTGAATATTATACTGAACATCGTTTGAACATGATGACATAGGCGATGTTAACTATATTCTACTGATAAGTTTCCGTATAGACTCTTCTGGTTCATATAACCAACGTCTTGAATATCAAAAAGTTATTTAAACTAGTGTTTTAAAGCAACACAAATTATATCTGAATAAATTTGTATTTATGTATATACTTATAAAATATAAATCCTAAATCGGTATTAAAATGGTACTTCATTCAAAACCATTGTTTCAACAATAAACTTCAACTCTGCTGGATCGATCAGATCTTATCTTACTGACGGACGAACTTATGAAGCAGGTTAGACCCCTCTAACATATCATACCATAATTACTCAAGACCTGAGAGAGCTAACGTCTCTGTGAAACTATATTATATTATAAATATTGTATAAGCTTTAAGAAACTGGGCGTGAACTGTGATTATTGAATACTTTGAAATCAAATATACAGAGTGGACCATTTATAATTTGATTTTGATGTAAATAAGAAACTAATAGTTTATTTCAATGTGGTTTTCATTATTTTAAAGTAAAATCCTTCCAGTTTATTGTGGAATTCTATTTCATTCAAATGTCTCCCATAGACTGGCCTTGCCCATAAGATCAAAACAATTTTTCATTACCTTTTCGACTATATGGAGCTGTACTTGACCGATGGCTCCACCATATTCGCAACTGTGTGGTGGCCAATGCACATCACCAAAATGGCTAATAACGCGATTTACAAAACTCCCACGTAAAAGATCGATTGTTGGAATCAAATGTTGTACTTATATTTATGTATAGGATCTTCCCTCATAATTTAATAAAAAAAGGTCCAACAACCAGACCAAACAGTTAGTTGTTGACAGTTCATTGGCTTCTCAACAATCGCGTATGGATTTTCTGAGACAAGATGCAACAAGTTTTTTTTTTATTAACGTAACCACCGAGGTCAAAGTGATCTTCGTCAGAAAATATGATTTTTCTGTAAATATTGTCATCTTCTTCTAACCGTTCTAGAGCCCAATTAGCGAACCAAAAACTTTGCGGATGATCATGTGGCTTCAGCTGCTGTGCCAATCGAGCACAAGTTCACGGCTACATACCGAGGTTTTTACGTAAAATTCGCTACAAAGAAATGCGTGAAATGATCTATTCCTGAGAACGATGGCGAGTTCATGTGGTTGGTTCTTCTTGCACATTCTGAGCAACAATAGTAATTTTTTCGGTTGTGTGCACTGTTTACTACGAGAACGTGTTGTTTTATCCAATAAGTGTGGATCCAGCTTCACGCTTCTCTTCTACCGAATTTTGAACGAAATTTTCTTACACTTTCGGTAGAAGATTCACCATTTTGCAAGTACATTTTTAGTATTTCCCAACATTGTTCAAGCATATCGACACTCAAAATATGCAGTAGTTTACATTCCAAATGTTAGGTGGACCATCCTATAAGTGTGGACACTTTAATAAAAAGGTAGGTATATTAACTACTCATATTTCTATTTCATTATGTAATAAATCTCAAAATTCTTGAAACTAATCACACTTAGAAGGAAGCTCATGGAAAATAACCGCTTAAAATTTGTAATTAAGAATTGTGAAACCATTTTCGAAATCACTTTAATTCTTAAAATCGCTATTGATGTACTTATGTTTCAAGATTTTCCGATTTGCTCTCGTTAAATTGAAAAAAATTTGAAATTAATTGAAAGTCGGATATACAAGTTTTTATTCAGTCATTTACATACACATTAATGAAAATAATTGGAGAACATAACTATATTTTATTTAATTGATTTACAGATTTTTGGTCTTAATTAAAATAGGTGGCAATATAAAAAACAAGATCTTTAAAATTGGTTAAGCTAATATGTTTATATAATTAATATAAATATATTATTTTGTAAATATTTGTGTGTTTCGATAATTAGATTTATATTAAAAGCTCTTGGAGTTTATTTTTCTATCTTTTTCTTACATATTTTATATATTGTTGATATATAAAAGTTATGAGATAAAATAAAAAGCATTACATATTTACAATGGCATGCGCTAAGCTAAAATAAAAATTGGCATAAATTGAAAGTAAAAATAATATAACATACGCAGATGGTACATACTCGTTTGTATGTAAGTATGCAAAGAATGCTAGATAAATTTAACTATATATACAAGAACAAAAAAAATTTCGAAAGTGTAGAATTAAAAATAAGGAAATTTAATGGTGTGGGCGTATAAACTGTAACATATTGCACGAAATATGAGTAACTTACATAAAGGGAACATATTAAAAAAAGTAGCTGTTGTTGTGGATAGGTAGGTAGTAGGAAGGAAGTGTATAAGTAGTCGCTTAAAATCGACAACTAGATAACAAACAACTAATCAATTCACAACAATTATTATCTTTTCTGTTTTTCATATTTTCATATTTTCATATTCATTCGAGCACACACAATGGGAGGATATTGTTTTATTTGTTATCTTTGTTATTGTATGTTTACAATGTACATACATCCGCTCACTCAACAAACTTTATCCTCTTCTCGTATGCTGCAACTCACATACACAGCATTTTCAAATGCAGTAGGGTTAGAGAACGAGTAGTGGAATTAGAAGTAGTGGTGTTGGCGGTGGTTTGGTGGTGATTGCGACGACGCAAATATGACAGCCAAATATATACATACATATGTATGTATTTGTGACGACAATTGTTAGTAGGGAAGCGCAATGGTTGATGCTGTTGCTGCTGCAGCTCTACGACGGTTCTTTTTCTTAATGGTGGTGGTGGTGCTGGTGGTGTTGTTGGAGGTGATGGTATCATGTTCGTGCGTCCTCAGTATAGTTGTTGTCATAATTATTGGTATTGGTGTTAATGTTATCATTCCCGTTACCGCTCTGCTGTTGTTTTATCGTTATTACATCACTTGAATGCCTTCTGACATGATTGTGCGTATTACTTTCATCGTCGTAACTCGTTTGCTGGTTGTTCTTGTTGTTATGTTGTTGGTGCAGCTCTTGTCTACCATTGTTGTTGTCAACGGGTGACGTGTCGTCCTCTTCTGATACAGCCACTTTATTTGTGTCCTGCGGTTGCATTTGCAGAACTTGTTTTGCTTTATTTTCCCAAAGCTGCCGGTTCGCCTTTAGCTTTTGATTAATAAGATTGCGTTTTAAATAAAGGAACAAATGTCGATGGAATATGTCAAATACAGAATAAAAATGAAAACAATTCGACTTGACAATACAAAAACGATACAATAAAATATAAACCATTAAAGCAATATTGCACCAAATTAAAAAGCAAGATACATATTCAAACAAAAGCATGAATGGATTGTGGAAAGTTATGTGGTTGTGGTATGCTAATGGTGGTGTGCAGCTGCTTTTATGAAGTAGTGTGTCAACGTATGGATTCGTATTAATATTTTGACAAATGTAATAATTTTTTGAGAATAAAAAATGAAAAGAAACGCACGAATTAGGCAATACAGTAATGCTTAATGCTTTCACAAGGCCCAGTTAAATACCTACTAACTGAAACTTTATCTTTCAATCTGATATAAATTAATTTTCACATTAGTCGGAGTTCAATTGCCAATTTACTTATTTTCAATCCGCAGCTAGCTCCCAATGACCCTTTATGGATTGTTCCGACATAATCAGTGCTCTTACCTGTAAACTTTAAATAGTGATACATTGATTCCTAAAGGGCTGGAAGGTTTAGAAAAATGCACTTGGATTTTGGGTTGAACTAAATTGCTATAAATGATGATAAAATATTAACTAAATGTAAGCCACCAATATCGGAACACTGGATTATTAATTTGCAGTACAGATTCTTTCAACTGAATATTGTGAAAAGTAAAAAAACAAATGCGTTATTAACAAATTAAATGAACATAAAAACTAGAATTCCTCTTTTTACTACATTTAATCACATAGAAAAACAAACGGAAAACCGAGTACGAAAAACACAAGAGAACAGAGAAACACAAAACGAAAACACACACACGTACATAAATGGTTAAAGATTCGAGTTAGCTGCACATACCTTAGATGTATTATCCTGCACCCATGCATCTGGCTTACCGTAATCCGGGGGGTTTGAATAGGGGTCGTAGCCCAATACTGACAGCATTGGCGCTATGTCGGCCATATCACGCACAACATTATCGGGTATCTGGCCGACCCATTTGGAGAGCGCCTCTAAGTTCACTGGTTTGATTACCTGATCCGAAGAGCGTTCCACTCTGGAAGGAAAAAGAGTTATCATTACGAATTAGTATCGTCGCTTTTTTACATTGGCGCTTAATAGTAATTTATAGAATAGGTTAAAATGTTTACACGCACTCATTGCGCATTCGAACAAGAACAGGTAAATTATTTATGACATTACTTATATGCTAATTTCAAATGATAAAAAGAATTTTTTCACTCTTCTCTCGAAATCGTTTGAGATTTAGGTCAAGTTGTGCCTGTGTGAATGACAGTGTGTTGAGCTACTTATATTATTGCTATACGTGAGTATACCATATCGCTCTGAGTATTAATGGCGCCTAGGATTGAGCCACGATTGGTATAATCACTTTCGTTCCTCCAATTTTTCGATTTTCATAGTATTAACACCTATTTTACGAGTACTTACTTGGATAATGATACTCCATTTGGTTTATTAATGAACTCTTCATGATGTAAAACTGCGTCGTTCCATGGAACATTTAGGAAACTCAATATTTTCCTCATCCACTCTTCAGGATGCAATACCAACTGTTCGTAGTACACCTGAAAATGTAAACATTAAAAGCATATAATGGAGAAATATGAACGAATACTAAATACTATATGCAGCTACCTCAATTTGCCAAAGCTCTAACACGCATTTTTCGGATTTATCCAATATTCGAAGTTTTGATTCCAACATTTTTAACTTACATAGTAAATGGATACTTAATTTAACTTAAACCAGAAATTCGATATGGAAAATTTTGATATTAGACCTTTAGCAATTAAGGTAGCGATATCTCCATTATTGTCATGTCGTGACTCAAAAATGAACGTAGTTTCAAAATTCAACAATTTCAGCACAAACTCACCATCATGCAATGTTCCTTGCCCATTTCCTTGCATTGGTCGTGCATCACCTCGATAGCGTGATTCCACTTTCGCATGCACTGACGATAGCTGGTCAAATCGAAACCCGTTATCGTGACCTTACGTGATATAATTGAGTGTACAGTGGCGCGTCCGTCGCGCACCATGAAAAGGAATTTCGCCTGAAATACAAAGAAACACAAAGAAAACTCAACAACATTTTTTTACGATAGCATGGGTTGGCATGCTCTTCAGGCTCTGTCAAGTAGTAATTACATTTGGAAATAGTTCTATCACATAGGAGCCCATTTTTAATGTCAATGGATCCTTGTTACAGAGACGCGGCGCCGGTTCACCATGTTTCGCAATGATTTCCAAGCAAAACTGCGCAATAGCACTATTCATAACTTCTTTAGTAATGCCTGCCTCCTTCAGCCGTAACGATTCCTTTTCCGACTTCAGCCAATGTGAACGCAATTGCAGAATACGCGGTATGACACGCGTCTCCTGACCACACCTGGTAACGAACGCAACAAGTAAAACAAGCAGAAAAAGCACTAATTAATAATGTACATTGGTTGTGTGCTCGTATTTTCAACCTTCACATATTCAAATAATTTGTTGAAAAAGTGTATTTAATTGCAATAAAAAATATATCAACATGTGATGTTCCACCGGATTTTTAACATCTAACGTCTAACATCTTTTTAAGCATTGCTATCTTTGACACTACTGTAATGGCATGAAGCATGAAGCATGAAGCTTCATGCTGTGTATGTTGTTTATTTATTTATTAAACGAATTGAAGGAAATTTTACTCGGATTTTTACGGATTCCAATTGACAGCTAAGGAGAGGTGCCGCGAGGAAACATTTATTTCAATTATTTATTTTTTCACCGTGCCGACTTACGCCACGGCGATTACACCTTTAAGACACAGCCAAAGTTAAATTAATTTGTGTCTACACTCTGCAATCCAATTCCAATTCACTCAGCACAATATCATGGCAAAAGACAAACTAGTTTAACTTTGGCAAAATGTCGAGAGCCCACAGATTCTGCTCTTTATGGGACCCGCGAACCGCACCTTGCCTGTACTAGAAATGGTACACACTGCTCAGGCCGCATTGGGCGCCTCTGCCCACAGTCAGCATAACTAATCATTTACTTACTCAACCGATTGACTACTTACTCAAGTCAATCGGATGATAATTGGTAAAATTATTCAATGTTTTCATGCCGACATAAAAGATGGCGCACCCTGTACATATAAAAAATGGCAGTAGAAGTATTAAATATGTACAGATTGTGCGAGCGCTTTTTAGTTGCATCAGTCGCCAATCGAAGCCAAAAGTGCTTTGCAATTATTATTAGTAAAATCGCGTAAAATTTCAAGCCTATTCGATTTAAATTCAGAAAACATATCGAAACATTTACCTATGAGCCCACACAGTGCGTTCATTGTAGTGCAGAGCGCATAGAACAAGTCCGTATTTCATTCAGCAAAAACCGTGATAGCATAGTGCCCACAGTAGTAGTCCATTGAGGCGCATTTGTAATAGCGGCAGCACTATGAACAAGCGATGGGAAGTATCGAGTACTTCGGTATCGAATAGGAGGAATTTTAGGAATCGGGTATTTTCCAAAAGAAATTTAAGTTTAACCATTTTTACTTCTGGAAACACAACATATTTCTCATCATTGCACAAAATAAAATTCAACCTGTGAGCACTTTTAACTTATACCAAGCAAATAATTTATGTTAACGCGTGTTTGGGAAGGATATAAACTATGTCAAAAAATTTGGAAAATCTAGCTAGAATTTTGGCAAATACAGAAAAATAAGTTTAATACTTTCTGCAAAATATTTTCGAGTTCCTTCCTTCAATGGTGTCATCCAAAAGAATTTTCTTAATTGCATCACCTAAACACTTAAATATGATCCATATTTTTGAACAGCTCCAATTCTTTATAGCCTTTGTCGTTTTTTATGTATGTTTGTTAAAAGTTTTCTGTTTTTTGTTTTGTTTTAATAAATTTAATTCAATGCAGTAAATTTACTATAGTTAAAATAATATACATATCGTATACATTTACGTTCAACGTATTAAACTGAAAGAAATTAGTAAATTAGTACTGAGTGGTTTGGAAAACTCAAAATCTATATTTTCTAGATTCGAGTACTACCGATGCTTTTGAGAATCGAGTTCTTACTAGTTTAATTATCGCTTCTGGCCAACACTACTATGAACAATAGCGCATAGATTCGCATTTACTATGGAATTTAGATGGCATAAAACAAAACAGGGGACCTGCTTTCCAGTACAACAAAATATTGAAAAGTATATGAGTGAACAAATAAACGAAGCGGAAGCGGAAATATTTTCCATTTTAACACATTCGAACGAAATGCACTCTGTCGCTCTATCGCTCACATTGTGTAGCAGTACACATCTGTCTATGTACGAGTATGTATGTATATTTGCACGCACATTGCCTGCAGGCATGCAAATTGTAAAATATAGCAAAATTTTACTATCTTCAACTACCCACCCCCACGTACATACGTAAACCTACCGATATCCTTTTCATGCATCGCTACTTTTACCCCATACGAATACCAGAATTTATTTGCTCTGTTCGGTATGTGTTGTCTTGCAGTAGTATTCGTAGCGGGGAGCACCTAATGTTTAATATTTACAATTTACGAACTGAAGCGAATATTCCGAATATTCAGAGCTGCGGATATGTGGGAATCTAAGGTACGCTCTGGGGCTTGCAACAATGAATGTCTGTTGGCCATTCACGTGCTCCAACTTCTTTGCCGCATCCCTCTGCGGCACCACACCTACTTTGCCACAAACAAAAGCAACAACAATGCAACAGCGGAAGTTAACTATGCCGTACTGTTTTACTTTACGCTTAGCTTGCCTAACTTCAAACAAAACAAGTGGAAAAATTGCTAGCATGTCCTTTGTGGTCGTTCGAGCTCTTTTACCTTCCCTCCGTTTCGTGCGACGGTTGCGCTGGTATGTGCTGTATGTGCTTTGTGTTCTGCTCTTGGCGCTGACATTTTTGTCTTTTGTTGTGCACAATATTTCTATTTTCTTTCTTTTCCATTTCCTGTTGTGCATGCATAGTATGAAATTCCAAGTATGTTCCCATCTGTTTTTGTCTTTTGCAGCAGCATGCTCCTCGGAAGATAAGCTGGCATATTTGAATCTTTGAATGCATGCAACGTGGTTAATCTATAACATTCGTTCCAGGGATATGTAGGTGTTCTGTGCCAAAGATATGTCCACTGGCTGTGTTCGTTTTATTGTGATACATGTGCCAACTTGATCGATTAGATTAGAAATGGACATTAAAGTAAACATCAAAGGTTTATTACAAGCAACAATTGAGGTATTTATATCTAAAGTCATAACCTCAAAATTTCGTATTATCAAAACAAAAAAAAACTTTAATCATAAATCATGTCGTCTTTTTTCTGTTCCAGACTCTCTTCTGCAATGAAATTTGCCACTGGTGATGAACAAACAATGATAATAACTTCATAGTTAAGATGCTCCCTAAGTCAAAAGTCAAGCCAGCGAGAAGTACTGGAAAAACCCCGTTCCTGTACTACCTGTACTACTTAAATCACCAAATCATTATCGCCAAATCTTAAATTTCTCCAAGGTTTCACATGTTTAAAGTATTTTAGAAACTTTGTTTACGGAAGTAGAAACTATTTTCTGCGAATCAAAAGAGCGTCATCATCAAAATATTAAATACCGTGTGTTCTATAGTGGGCTGTTTCAATAAAGCTATGATTTTGCATCTTTTGCACATTTTTGCTAGCTACAGCAGCAATAAAAACGAAACTAATGCCAACCTATTCCACCACTATTCAATCAAACGTCAGTTGGACACGTTCCCACATACGAAAAAAACGTGTGCACGCTCAATCAACTGCAACAATCGAAAATAGTAAAGCGCAAAACGTAACAATGAAAAGTACGGTTCTAGCAATTGGTGTATTTATTATTGCTTCTTTGAGCTGTAGCAACATACATTTAGGTGTGGCTGCCTTCAATGAAGGACAGCAGGAACAAATTGGAGAGAATAAAGAAATCAGTAAAGGTGATACATATGATGAAGGCCCTCTTGAAACGTTGAGATATCGGAAGTCGCCGGCCTATGGTGGATCATCGATCCCAGCACCACCATGTCCAACAAATTATTTATTCAGCTGTCAGCCTCACTTGCAGCCATTACCATGTGCAGCTGCCGCTTCCAACTACAGTCCCACAAGCAACGGTGATCCTAGCCACGGCGCTCCGTCAGCTTATAATGTACCAAGCGAAAACTATAGTGCTTCGAAAAACACTGCGCCTAGCTATAGTGCCGACAGTTCTGGTGCACCCAGTAAAGCCCCTTCGGACTACAGTACTTCCGGCGGATACAGTGCGCCAAGTGCTTATACTCAACACTCTCATAACTCACATAATCCAGTCTGCTCGCAGGCATATTAAAGATTGAAGGAATGCAACTAAATTTATTGATATATAGTACAATCATTCTATCAAATGTCATATTACAATACGTTTTCAAAGAAAAATAAAACAAGCAAATGGAATTTTGGTGTCTCTCTTCCTCTCGCAGAAAGTGCCAAAAAAGAGAGAGGTCTTACAACTAATATTTGCGTTTCCAATAATAATTTCCATATATCACGAATTTGAGTTCGCAAATGTGTACTTAAAAAAATACAAAAACTGCTGAATAAATGACAGAACCAAAGGTAATCACGCGAAGTCAGCAATTCCACATTTATTATTGTATTATTGTGGCTGTCTGTTTCCATTCGATAGCTAAGTCCGACACGTTGCATATATGTAGTTGGAGATAAAAAACCAAAATAAAAACAACGCTCTGTCAGTCGGAATTGCATTTGGGCATAAATTAGCTTATCGCGCCACAATGTAAGCGTCGTATCATATACAATTTTGCGGTTGAAATCACTTTTTTTTAGGTGTGGTCGTTGTTGCTAACTTTTTTACCAACCATATGTGAAAATAGTAATACGAGTACAATAAATATATACATACACATTGTAAAACATACACACATATACATACATACTCGTACATACAAACACAAGCTAACAAAGTATAGCTGATGGCAGCAAAGGAAACTCCTTGCACAACAACTTGGAGCTTTGTTTACCAATGCCAAGTGTGCAGCGGCAATTTTTCCAGAGCTATCAGATTAGGGACTCTTCACAATTTGTCAACTGACTCAAATATATGTACAAGCTTACATGTTGTAACTATTATTCAAAAATGTTTTTTTCTATGTTTTGATGTACCCGACAGTAAAAATAAATGCACTTCTATTTTGCCATAGATCTTTAGCGCATCATGTAAAGTGTTTTTTTAAATACGGTTGAACTTCGATTATCCCTGACTCCATCATTTTTTACTGCTATTATCCGTAATGCTAAAAGTTTATTGGTCTGCAATAATAATAAGAGAAAATACAAATTACAAATTCTATTAACCAACAGCTTCGATTTACCGTAATGAACTCGGTCCCACGCATCATGGATATTCGAAGTTCAACTCCGAATGTATCCAATAAAAATGAAGAAAGCCAAATAAAAAATGGAGAGGAATCAAGAAGTTTAATGAAGTTCATAATCTCCTGTTAAGATTCTATGAGTTTATATTTTCCAAAAGGTTGTCTGTGAGAAATACACTTTATACTGAATACCGCTGCTGTACTACAAGGAAACTGCAGTCAGATTTCTTATCTTGGTTACCTTCACTAAAGCCGAACGCTTCGCAATTATGCGCGAAACAGAATTATTTCTTATTCATGTGCATTATTGCCCGCTGGGTAATGGTAGCATTTGGAATGGAATGTGATAGTTTAATATAATGCAGGCGAAATGACACAACTGCAACTGTGTGTGTAGTATTTTTATATTTATATTTTCCATTATATTTTGGAATTTCAACTGTACAAAAGTCCCGAAAGCAAGTTAAAGCGGCCGAACTTCAACCCTAAAATAAAAAACTTTTTTCATTCAATGGTGACTTGAATTTTTATGGTTTTCACATGGCACATTTTTTATCAGCTAAGTCACTATATACCAAATTATGTTATATTTGTGCCAGTAGCTCCTTTAATATTGTTCTTTATAGATTTCACTTGAATGGAGGTTGGGCGTGGTTATTGCATAATGAGAATAATTTCCCCATCAGTTATTTTTGAAGCTATTTTTACTGTGTATACCGCATTTGGTTTCATTTGCTTCACCTATTTCCTTTAATGAAGCCCTATGAATGTTTCACTTGTGTTGGAAGTAGGCGTGGCATTTTGACCAATGTTGACTACTGTTACAATAGTTCATCAAGAAACTTTTTCAATGTTGTGTATCCAATTTTGTTAAATTTACTTTAGAATTTCCTTCAATATCACTTCTTGAAAATTTCACTGGTATAAGAAGTACCACGCCCTCTTGACTCGAGTTTCGTGTATGCGGACAGAGGGACAGGGCTAAATCGACTGGGTTGTACATGCTGATTATTTATATATGTATACATAAGAGTATATGTTCATACCTACGACGTCTAACTGTAGGATTTACAAGCAACCATTACTGTGTAGGGTATAACATTATAAAATAAGTAAAAAGAAAAACAAACACTCGCAGTCATTACAGATAACAAAACTATTTTGAGAATTAACTTTTTGGAAATTTTGTAGCCTACATTTTTAAATTGTTGTGCAGTCAATTTTAATTTTTCAATTTCACTAGATTTAATCAAAGTATTGAGTTTTCGCTCTGTACTGCAACTGCTTTCATAGCACAGGTGAGATACATACGAGTATATGCAATTCAATTTTTATGAATATTTAAAGCGATGAAAAGCGATTAAGCGATTACGTTTCGATTGATTTTCAATAATTAAGTGGAAAACTTACAAGTCGAAATTGCGGAACATCACCAGAGCGAATTAATTTACGAGCATATAACGATTTCAAGAATACTTAGCCGAAAATCACGTTCTTTCTTAATTTAACCTTCACTTCACTCACCTGACTTCAGGATGTGCATCCAGCATGGCACGCATTAGTGTGGTACCTGACCTCGGCACTCCACCAATAAATATTAGCGGCATTTCACGGCTATACGAATACTTTTGCTGATTTTCGCCCATAACATATTTCTGTAAATACCAACGAAGAACAATTGCGGATTTCCTTTAGTTACTAAGTAAATACATAATTTATTGATGTTAAATAGAATAGGATGGAAAGAAGTACACGTACAAATAAGTACGCGACTACTGTAGAAAGTACCTTAACTAACTTGCCATGCCATTTAAAAAAAAATATACAATGCTAAAATGAATAATAAATACTATTCTTCAGTGCTTCAGATAGGAACCTGACAGCTTAACTAAAAGATAATAGCGGCGGCTTATGCAATGGAAAAAGTTAAGTTTTTCTTCTTTCATTCCTTGGAAATTGTTTGCCACCAAGCATTATGTAATCCAGTAGAATGAATTTGAAGATGCATAAGTCAGTCCAGTGGCAGCATATAGCAGCAATATCTGAGAAGGAAAGAATGAAAGTAGCACGAATAAAGTGCAAGACTAACAAAAGCAACGGCGACAGAAAATGAAATTAATATTTCTGGCAAAGATGTTCGAAGAAAAAACTTTGCGCAGAAAATGAAAGAGAAAATATAGAAGAAAACATGAAGAAAATTCATGGGATGATAAGTTAGATGATACTATCTTGCTAACGTGCACCTTGCATAGATATGGACGTGAGACTGGCAATTATTTGACGAGATTGAGTTAATCCATGGATGAAGCAATTAGTTTTTCAGAATGCCATCCGAATCCGAAAAACAAAGCTTGTCAAATATGGAAGCTTTGAATACGACTTCACTAAAATTTAGCAAGTAGGATTGTGGATGTTACAATACTATATATAATTACTACCATAATAGCACATTATTCGAAAATTTCAACTTCTAAATTGTTTAAGTTTATGGAAACTCGTTCTCTATCTATTAACATAGTTTTAGGACTTTATTTTTAATTTTAACTTTCCATATATTAGGCTGGACAATTTACTTAAAGTACATGCATTCTTATGTAACACTACTCAACAACTTTTTTTGTATCATTTCATGTTCCAGCATGTGTACATGTACATCATTTCTATTTACTTTCTTTACTTTTAATGGCACAACAGCTCATGGAGGGCCTAGGCCGAGCTTTTCGCATCCACTCATGTTGTGCGTGTTATATTTGTACATGAATGGAAGGGACCTACAGTTTAATGCCGAATCCGAACGGCGAAGTGAAAAGCTTCATAGCAATTTTTACTCTTGTAGGTTTGCCATTGCCTGCCAAGAGGTGGTGCCGTGTAGAAAAATAATTTTTTCTACTTTTTGATTTTGCCTATGCCGAGATTCGAACCCCGGACACTCTTTAAGTATTAATTTAATTGTATGGGAAAGCAACAACAAAGACACTTTGATGACGCTAATAATTACAGCTGTTTTATATAACTAGGATGTTGTTTAAAAACCCTGGTTTCTGTAACAACACTATTGCTACTTAACTATCAATAACGAAAGAAGAAAAACAGTTTGGCAAGAAACAGAAGCGATAAATATATATTATTTATATTTATTTCATGGGTGCCATTGACGACCCGACTTGGAAAAGAATACAACATAGCACTTTCTCTGTTATTGTTCCGCCTTTGCGAGAAGAAGGATACGCCTGCTTGGTAGCAATGTCTTGGAGATGAGTTCAGCTCACTGTATGCTCTCACATGACATTCTCCATTATATTAAAGAGACAAATCAATTTGGTGAGGTGCATTATTTCTTCTTTCCTTTTCCTCTTTTCTCTTCTCCATTTCCTCTACTTGAGCAAAGTACAAAAGACTGAGTGCTATGGAAGGTCTATATCCTCCCAACCCACCTCCAAATCTAATCTATCTAAAAAACAATGTATTAAGGAATGGAAGGAAATTTCAAAGCTTTCAAATCAGAACTTCTTATAATGATAATGCCAATTAGGTAACATATGTTTGATATTGATGGCAGTTTAATTTACAAGTCGCAGCTGAACGTATAAATCTAAAATTTTATTATAGCAATTTTCGAACTGAAAATGAGTGTCAGGCACATGAAGACAATACTGCATTAATTAAATTATTGTTACTTCTATTTCATAGACGATATAAACAGAAACTTACCTCCGCTCTCATCATCTGCGATGAGTCCTGCTGAGATTCACTTCGGAACATACAAATCGGTCGCAATTCAGTGAATTTGAACACGAACATTGTTATGACAACGACGCTCAACATGATCCACAAAGTGGTCTTCTTGTTGCGATAAGCTATACGCATCTTGATATTTGTACCTGTGTCTGTATGGGTCAGTAGAATGCTGCCGCTTTTAATGAAAAATCTTTTTAAAAAAATATATAATAGGTAGTCCCTCCTTGTATATCTCGGTCGGTAAGCCGCTAGCTCGCTCCCTCCTTCGGAGGATCACTACTCAGGCTCGGTGTGTATTATGTATTTAAGTATTCTTTTTCGCAGATAAATTTTTACTTAATGTTTGTGTTTATTTTTTTGTGTATGTATGTGTGTATAATATTTTTGGTATGAAAAACCATTTACAAATGGCGTCGCCAACTCAGCTGCAAGTGTCAATACCTCCAAGCGGCAATACTATGTATTTCTTCGTTCGGTTCTAAGTGTTAATTGAAAATATCCGTAGTGCCAGTGTCTTGCTTGCTTTGCCATAATAATAATTGTCACTAGTTTTACTTTTTGTTTGTTTCCTTGATGAGAGTGTTGTTATTGTGGCCGTCGCCCTTTTAGTCGCTCTCACGTTAATTTGATGCTGGCAAATTGTATTTAACATTTTAAAATAGATATAAATGTAGAAGAAGAGAGCATTCTCATATTTTTGTATTTTGTCATTAGTAAGCCTTCCGTATTGTGTCAGAATATATATTTCCTCTTTGTTGGCATATCCTGTGTGTGTTTGTGTGTGTGTGTGTGTGTGTGTATTTGTGTATAGGGCGGTAAGCAATTACGTTCAAGTCCTCCCGCGTACTTCGTCCGTCAGACGTCGTAGTAATGTGTTAGTCGGTTTGTTGGTTCGTCGACTTCTTGTGGTTGAATTGTTATCGCCTTCGCCTTTGTTTTCGCCCTCGACGCCGTCAACGTCGCTCTGTTTTTCTGCTTTCCACTTAATGCAAATGTTTTTTTTTATTTCCTCTTCCTTTCCCCCCTTTTCTGCGGTTATTTTAAATCTTCTTTATTTGTGCTGCGGGTGTCTTTGAAGGCTTGGCTTTTTATATGTTTTGACGATTTAAATTGAAGTGGTTCTTGTTGTTTTTCAGAGCCGTGCCTTTGTGCTTGTGACTATATCTTTGTAGTAAATTTTACTTGTAGTACTTTCTTTCTATTTTTAAATGGTCGTTAGTGCGCTCCATCTGCAAATTTAACATCACACAAAGAGAAGCAGATATTTATTTTAAAGTTTGACTCTTGACTATAAAAATATTATAATGAGACTCTATTTTGCACGTTTTACGTGACTTAACAGCAACACCAAATACTAATATCAAAAGTGCATTAATTTTATTTTATAGGCAATGAAACAATCAGGGGCTACCCCTATCGTTGCAAGTAATAGGATAGTGGGAAAAGGTAATTCCAACGAACATCACATTCATGAACATGCCCAGAACATCAACAATGGTTAATGGAAGCTTCGAAGAGATAAGCTCGTCTAAGCTCCTAAGCTAACATAGAAGTACTAATGTAGTTGGATCTCTTCAAGCCTTAAATAATTATTCAAATAGCATCCATGATTCAAAGTCGTTACTTAGAATTTCAAGCCTTAAATAATTATTCAAATAGCGTCCATGATTCAAAGTCATTGCTCTGCATCTTACTAGAATCAAAATTATTTTTCTACACGGCACCACCTTTTGGCAGGCAATGGCAAACCTACAAGAGTAAAAATTGCCTATGAAAAGCTTTTCACTTCGCCGTTCGGATTCGGCATTAAACTGTAGGTCCCTTCCATTCATGTACAAATATATCACGCACAACATGAGTGGATGCGAAAAGCTCGGCCTAGGCCCTCCATGGGCTGTTGTGCCATTAAAAGTAAGTAAGTAAAGTAAGTGCATTTAGTATCATTTTTTTATAACAAGCTTGGTCCTCTGTAGCATGACACTCAGGCCAAAGAAATCAAAACGCGGCAGTGAAAACCACCTTTCTGACTTCGCCTGAGGATGTAGTCAATTTACACACGAAAGCTCGCAAAAGATGCAGAAAGGTCAAAAGAAGGATAAAGACGGAAAAGACCGTCAACGTACCACCAGTATCTCACAATTTCTACGCCAGCGATAATGATTTCCAGCCCATCAGTGCCGAAAAATTTTAACAGAAGAAATGCAATCTACCTGCATTCATTGCGAATCGAGCGAATGATTCGTTTTTCACCAATTTTTATTTATTTAATAAATAACTAATTCTTTGTAAATAAGCAATTAATTTTTTGAAAATTAATGACACTGGTCTTTCTGGTTAATAAGCAAAATTAACCGTTTGAATTTCAACAAATTGCTCATGCCAAAAGTTGTGTTTTTAATCATACTAGAAATTCGCATACTGATGCCCAAATAAATGATTTCTATGGTATTTTCCCACTCCTTCCTAGCTATAGTAATGTTTAGATGCTTGCTACATTTGATTCTCCACAAATTTCTAAATTTCTTACCCTGATAATACCATGATACCATTGATAAGTGTAATTTATTTGTGTTTTTGAGAGATGGGAAAAATGTAGTTTCACAAGTCACTGGAAGGATCTGCCGGAAGTTACGGTTTACAAATCTATTCATCAAAGTCTTAATTTGAATTCACTCAAATCACACAGAATTTTTTGTCTCTTTACCGGAATAGAGAAAGAAAGAAAGAAACGACGAACGCTAATCTTCGATATTAGGATAGAACTGAGCTCTACTCAAGCGAACAGTAATAACAATAATTTAGGTCTAAAAGAACGCTCCTATGCACTGAACCAAAAAATTTTATTAACAAATTTTTTATAAATAAATATGTATTTAACATACATATATGTACATGAATATGTACGAGTATGTACATACATATGTACATTTGAAAGTCTTTAGCCTATAAATGAGCAGGAAAAGTTGGTTATTTGTATTTATAAAGTTAAAACACTTGTTACCATTGTATTTTTGTCTATGGTATTCACAAATGAATTGCTCGTTTTAAGGTGTTTCGTTTTTTTAAATAGGATTCTGATGTGAAAAACTCTACCATTTAAATATTTATACACGTACACCGAGTTATCCAATTCCACCATAATTGTATTGCTGACGTCGTTTAATTTTAATGCTGCTTTCAAGAACGTACTGCACCTATGGTTGTGCCAGATCCATGAATGTCCAATGTTTGATATTTCGGAAAGCTGGAATTGGTATCGGTCACCATATTTTGATGAATCATGTAGAGACCGACTCTGGATATCACGACGTACATACCATACATACAATATATATTAACTCAGCTGGTAAGAACAGCGCATTCGTTGTTCAGGTAGTCTAACGACGATATTTACATACATATATACATATTTAGAGAATATATGTACATATTTCGAATATTTGTCTGCCTGCTGCATGGTTAAAACTCATTATATATAAATGAATTACAAGAATAAAACAATGGAGCGCCCATTTAGTTCAACTTCGTATCCGTGAGTGACACACGTATTACTTTGGTTGGCTTTTAGCTTATCATTTTCAATTTCTCATCCAATGATCAAAATTGGTAAAAACAAAAATGCTATGAATTGCAGACACAAATCAAAAAGTCATCGCAATCAATGAAGCACAGAAAGACCGCAAACATTTTGACTTTCAGCACAGTAAACAGAGCACAAAGAAAGCAAAGCAAAGAAAAACAGAAGCAGGCAACGAATGTGCTGCTTCAGCCCAATTACAATTGACTACTTTGAGTTCATTTCAGTAGAGTTGCTTGCATGGCTTGCCGGCTATTGTGTATGTATGAGTTCAGTGATTGGAATTGCAATAAATTTATGACCTTTGACCTAATATTGCTACGGAAAATATTTTACTCCTGTTTACCAGGTCTACAAGTATGAAACCGATAATGACATCTCTGTGTCGCTAGGTAAAACTATACGCTCTGTCAAACCAAATCATTGGCGCCATTTCTTCGCATTTAGTTCTGTCAACAATATTCAGTTCATAAACAATCAAGTTTCACACAACAACATATTTTTTTTTCGCTCGTAAAAATGTCGAATTTTGTGCCTACAAACTACGATATGCGGACATCATTGATGTTCTGTTTCCAATTGAAGAAATCTGCTTTGGAATCTCATCCAATGCTTGTGGAAGCTTACGGCTAGCATTCTCCAGGCAAACCACAGTGCAACGAGTGGTTCAATAAGTTTAAAAGTGGCGATTTTGATGTGAGAAACGAAGAATGTGGAAGACCACCGAAAAAGTTTGAAGATGGGCAAACGCAACAACAACTTGCATAACAATTAAATGTGACCCAACTATGCGTTTTTCAACGTTTAAAAACCATGGGATTGATTTTGAAGGTGGGAAGATGGGCGCCGCATGAGTTGATGGAAAGACAGCAAGAAAATCGAAAAACCACCTGTGAAATGTTGCTCGCCAAGTACAAAAGAAAGTCATATCTTCATCAAATTGTTACTGGCGATGAAAAATGGATTTATTTCGAGAATCCCAAATGAAAACGACCATATATTAAGCCAAATCTACAGCAAAGCCAAATCGCTTCGGAAAGAAGGCAATGCTCTGTGTTTTCTGGGATCAGCGAGGTGGTATCTGGTTTGACCTCCTGAAACCAGGTGAAACAGTTACTGGTCAACGCTACCAATAAAAATTGGCCATCACATCGAACAAAACAGAGTCGGGAATTGCTAGATTCGTACAGCTGGGAAGCTGTACGAACTTGGCTCCATCCGCAAGAAAATGTGAAAAATGGCTCGATGATTGGTTCAACTCAAAGAACGAACATTTGTTTTGGCGCGGCATTCACAAATTGCCAGAGAGATGGGAAAAATGTGTAGCTAGCAATGGCCATTACTTTGAAGATTGAATGTATATCCATTTTTCTTAAATAAACGTGTATTTTCTTAAAAAAAATACCGGTTTGACGCTTTTACACCTGGTATTATCAGAGACTTTTCTTACATCTTACATGGCCACCTCTTAACTAACCCTGACAATGAACCTAAAGTTCCAATAAATCAAAATTCGGCCGCAAATAAAGCGCTCGGTTTTATAAAAACTGAGCATATACGGAACACAACGCGATTAAAAGGTGAACAGAGCGTAATTCTTAGTAGACTTACTTTTAATGGCACAATAGCTCATGGAGGGCCTAGGCCGAGCTTTTCGAATCCACTCATGTTGTGCGTGTTACATTTGTACATGAATGGAAGGGACCTACAGTTTAATGCCGAATCCGAGCGGCGAAGTGAAAAGCTTTTCATAGCAATTTTTACTCTTGTAGGTTTGCCATTGCCTGCCAAGAGGTGGTCCCGTGTAGAAAAATTATTTTTTCTACTTTTTGATTTTGCCTGTGCCGAGATTTGAACCCCGGACACTCTGCGTAGCAGTCCAACGCACTACCACTACACCACAGCGACCACAGCGAGCGTAATTCTTAGTAGACTTAATTCTTACCTTTACTAACATTACTAACTAATTGTGCGCTACTTTCGGTATTCTTAATGATATTTTTATTTTATAGCGACCACATACTCATACTCGCACACTCTCGCATACAAAAAATATCCTTTGCCTCATATACCATACATATTTCACCATACGCTAAACATTATCATAGTCTTATAAAAAACACGAAACGCCGTCAAAATAGTGTACGTGAGTACCATGTAAATATGTATGAATGTGTGGTGCAGTAAACACACAAGAGTTACAGTCCCAGTACTGAACGTATTTTGCCATCACCCATACCACCACTACCAGCATCAAACCTTCACCATCCGACTCCGTCACTTGCTTACATTTCAACTTTGTTGGCAGGTTTTAACATTATTTCAAATAAATGCTGATGTGCCAGCGAGGTGTCGGTTGGTGTTGGTGCGGTTGTGGATTATCGCTGAATACGTTCGTTTTCCACAAAAATATTTTTAATAGACTCAATTTTTTCACTCGTTATTTTTCATGTAGATTGCTTAGCTTCATGTACAAATCGCTCGTTTACTGCAAGACTGTCCTAACTTAAAAAAACATAAAATCTGAGAAAAACGAATTTAAACTTTTCAACTCCATACAATTGATAACAACAAATACTGTTCTCACTGGGAGATTTCATAAGACAGAGTTATGATTTTTTTACACATAAGATTTATACTTCTTTTTATTTATGACAGTCTTGCAGCAAACGAGTGATATGTATATGCTTTAATGAGCGATGCTGCTAGTGTTGGAGAAGGTGCAGGTGCTGGAGTGTGTTTCTGTTATACTCGTATATTTTCGTTTGTGCATTCATTAAACTATGTTTGATATGATATTACTCACCGACGCATCTCACCCTCTCTATCTCTCAATTATTGACGAATAATTCCCAACCAAAAAACTTTAACAATTGAAATCCCAAATAGACCGGAACCAGTGTCAGTAAAATGAACACATAATAGCTCCAGTGTTCCGTAATATTTTCAGTCATCACTGCAATCAGGTAAAAGTAAAGAAATTTATAAACTTTTGTGCTTATATAAAATAGAGAATTTTCTCTTAAGACTTGAGTACGCTTCACTTTTAAGTTACATGCATTGGACAGATAATGAATGGCATACGTAGAACATAATTAAAATGCAATGCATCATGTTGCAATTGCCTCTGTGGCAATGCAGTTGAAATAATAATGAGATATCGCTAGCTTACTTAAATGAAAAAAAGTGCTTGTTTACCATTTATTACAAATTAGAATTTGGATGCAGTAAGAGAGAGAAAATAAGAATATATCGTTTGCAAAAATAATTATGAAGTTGTTTCGTTTTTACTTGTCATTAGAAAAAATTTGTAAAAATTCTAAGCCCGTTGATGTAAAAATGCAAGCACGCATTTCAATCAATTATTATAATCTCATTAAAAGCGAGCGCATATTGCCGCTTAATTACATATTAGCAGAAATTTTGTACTTTATTTAATATTTACAATGAAAAAATGTTGGGAAGTTTTGAACCTCTCCTCTAAAATTCGAAAATTTTACTCATCAGCTTTTCATTCTATCGCTATGCACATTAAAGTGGGCGGAGATGAATGTGCTAATGTGTTTCATGTTGTTGCTTTAGCGATTATTACATACATTCGATCAATGTGAACACTTCTCGTCATCTGGATTTTTAGCGGTAATGAAAAGGTTAATATCGAAAAATTTTTAATGCCAATCTATAGATCTTACCGAGACCTTTCCAACGAGCATTTTGGGCTGCTTTGTGATCAAAATCTATCACATTATCGAAAATTATGTTTAATGTTTACTCTATGGCCAAAGTTGAATGAATATATTTATCAAAAGATACGAAAGTGACAGGAGGGAGTAGAGATCGAACTAATGAGTGGAGTGCGAAGCGAAGATGACAGTATGTTTAGATTTGAGTAACAACGAGTACCCATTCGTACACATCTGCATGGTTCTCAGTTAGCTAAATAAAAGCTTAATTTTTAAATCTATTTCAGTTTTTTTTTATTATTCCCTTAAAAGTATCAACACCATTTAACATCGTCACAATCTAAACCCGTATCTACAAAGTACAATTTCATGTTCACACTTAACGAAACTGCTACGAGTAACTATTTGCGTACTAACTGCTGACTGCAATTGAACAAGTTTTCATGCTTCTTCTACAACGAGAACCATGCCAAATAATAAAAAAAAAAACATCATACTGTGATTTAAGAAACATTTCCACTGCAAACGTTCGATAAAATTCTGCTTAAATTTTCAATTGAAAATGCATTCGAGTGTGATGGGGATGTAAGCACGTTATATTACTATGTGGCAACGTAAACTTGTGCGGACTGCTCCTATACTCTTCCTTCTAGTGCCTCGCCACCTCGCCACCTCGCCAGTTACTGCTTGCAGGCACGTAGCAGCAGCGGCAATAGGAAAAAGGAAATACATATCTCAAAGTGAAGTAGCAGTTGAAGATCCACTAGACACTAGAGCTTGCTGCTTCTTATGCTTTCAGCTGTTGATTTTCTTCAATTTCATCCATGGGCCGAAGGGCATAATATGAGCAAATTTAAATTGAACTGGAACTTACATACATATATATTTTACTTGAAGTGAACGTGCAGAAGAGAATTATGAATTTGAATTGAGATTTTAATAATGAAATGGAAATATTGTATGTACATATAATGCGCAAATGAGTAAGTGAGAATGCTTCGTATTCTTCTTCCTCGTCCAAAATCAAATCAGACTACTTGAATGATAGCGTCGAAATGTTGAGTTTCATATTTGAAGCATTAAAAAAACTCATTGATTCTAATAGAAAATTCTAGCATCATCTAACATCAGGGCAATTATGTACTTCAATGTTGAACATTGTTTTGTATCAATTTGACATGAGCCTACATAAATGGTAACAATCAATAAAATATCGCCAGTTTTGAAGTTTTTCTTTTTGCACTAGCCATTGACAACTCAAATTGTGACTTATTGCGCTTTCTTTTTAGGATCTCTATCGGAATTTAAGTATATTATATTACAATATTAATTCAGTTAAGTATTCAATGATTCAAGAGGTAGAATATTGTACTTTATTATGAAATGAGGAATTCAGCTTTTATTACAACATTAAGCTAACGTTAAGTATGAGGTTAGAAAAAAATATTTAAAAAAAATCAGTGAAGCTATTTTACTGTCCGTAACTGTAGAAATTCAAAGCGACTCTATATACAATATACTTATGTACATACTATATACATATATATACAGCTTAACTAATTGCTGGGAAGTTTTATTGATAAAAAATAACATAGAAACTCATTTAGATGAGCAAACTGTTTTATTCAGTTACTTTTTCGAGATTTCAAATACCTACTATGACCTTATCATCTTAAATTTCGCTAGAAATAATGAGTGTTATAAGAGGAAAGTGGACGTCATGGAGCAGGAAATATTGTATTGTTCAGCCAGCATTTTCGCTATTGATCATGAAATTTGCATTTAAACCGATAATAATACTAATGTATAATATGTACATTATAGCTTATATGGTAAAACACAGCTCTTATCAAAGGGATAGGTTATGAATCTGCTCTCAAATAAATAATGAATTTGTAGCGTTTAATAATGACTTCGATTTGGTTTGTTCCATTTGCCGGAATCGGAAATCAGATTAACGGACTCTGTACGACCTAAATCATCATTTAAGTAAGTAAAGGGTGATTTTTTTGCTACATGGTTTTTGACGTTGACATGTGTCAAAGTAAAAAATTCTCAGTTTGGTTTGCCATTTCATCATGAATAGACTTACACCTGAACGCAAATTACGCAAATTATTGAAATTTATTATCAAAATTCGTGCTTTGTGAAAAATGTGTTTCGGAAGCTTTTATCGCAAAATTGTCTTCAGCAACGAGGCTCATTTTCGGCTCAATGGATACGTGAATAAGCAGAATTGCTGTATTTAGAGTGAAGAACAGCCAGAGGCAGTTCAGCAATTACCAATGCATCCCGAAAAATGCACTGTTTGGTGCGGTTTACGGGCAGGCGGCGTCATTGGGCCGTACTTCTTCAAAGGCGTTGAAGGCCGCAACGTTACGGTCAATGGTACCGTTTGAATTTAACACTTTTTTTTGCCGAAAATGCAAGAATTGGACTCGGCCGACATGTGGTTTCAACAGGACGGTGTCACATGCCACACTGCACGCGAAACCATGCATAAATAAAGAGGCGAAATTGGTGAGCAGCTAATCTCACGTTTTGGTGCAATAAATTGGCCAACATTGAACGCGTCATTGGTGAGATTCCGACCGAAATGTGTGAAAAAGTGTGCCAAAATTGGATCTTCAGACTGGACCACTTGAAGCCTAGCCGCGGCATCTTTAAAACATGAAATTATCTATGAAAAGTAAATGGCAGGAATTGATTTATTAATACGAATAAAAAATTCATTCACTTTTATAAAATTTCTGTGTTTTTTTGAATTCTCAAAAACCAAGCTCTTAAAAAATTACCACTGCGACTAAATCTGTTATTTTCGTGATTTATGTTAGCTTTAAAATTAAAGCAAATTAGACAACGAAAGTATTTAAAGAGCATAAGCAATCTTATAATAATAAGTAGCAAGATAAAGGTTTTCGAAATTGACAAAAAATGTTTTATTAATTAAAGTCTAACATTTTTGATTTGCTGTTTCTCCTCAGCTTCTGCTTTTTACACTTAAATTCTCACATTGCGATCTTAAGTAGGTATGCTAAAATTCAAAAGAAATGAGCGTGAGCACCAAAGCCTGAAGCAGTCAACTTCACACAGAAGAATTCAAGACAAACAAAAGGGGTCGTTGAACTCTTGAAAGCAGCACCATAAGCAAACCAAACAAACCGGCAATCGACCGTGGCCGTCTTTTAAATAAAATGAAGGAACGTAAGTAAGTGCTGAAGAAGCACTGGCGCCAAAATTATTAAAATAAATAAATAAATATGCAAGAATTATTACTATTCAAGTACGAACTATTACTGGTCATGTGGAATATATGTAATGGGCTATATCTATACCCTACACTATGTATAACTACACTATGGTTTTAATTGAGCAAGGCCGATTGCAAGGCTTCGTAAAGAATTTAAAAATTGAAAATATCAAAAAATTATATCTTCGCTGAATTAAATTTACAATGATCATAGCATAATTTGGCATTGGCATTATTGGACAATAACTGCCCTTACCTCTAACAAAAATGCAATACACAAAATATTAATGAAATACTTCATACCAAAAATCATCAATAACGTCCACCAGCTGCTTAAAGAAACGATATATTTTCATTAGTGTGTAGGGTATTTAAAACTCGGCAACGACACAAGTTAGAATTAAGATTTCAGTTTTAAGTTTAATTACATGTCGAAGAGCTACGATTTCCGATTATTTTGAATGTATTTTCATAGTTAGATGCCCAAGTACAAATATTTACGTATGCCAGGTCAAAAAAATGACTTTCTTTTCGAATTCTTATCAAACGTGCAACAATTTTGCAAAGATTGCAAAATTGTTATCAAAATTTTGCTAAAATTCATTCAGAAAATTTGCAGCGTATCAAAACTTTACATTACACTGCAAACACTCCCAGTATACACACAAGTCCCAATTGCTTTACCTTTTTATGCATCGCACAAACCGCGAATTAATTTTATAAATTTTTTCATTGATTATTCCTCATTATAAAAATAAGCTGATATCAATAACAAACACTTTATTTATTGGGTCACTCCGTAAACGCACAACTCAATATTTGCATTTTTATTATATTTTGTATCTGGCAGTACTGCCTTAATTCCGTTTCGTTCCCGTGTTTAAGAGTGCAGTGCAGCGAAAATTTTCACACTTCTGATTAGATACGACAGAAAATATTTGTTTTTTCTTAAATTTTCACACTTTAAATTAGCACATGAATAAAAATTGCACAGCAACATTTATTGCAGAATTCCAAGTTAAATTAATACATTATTACTTGGAAAACAATGACACCAAATGCCCGACAACTCATCTCTTTCAACTGTTTGCGCTATACTGTATCTTTGTTTTATTTTTATGTTCTACTAAGACCGAGGTAACATGGTTGTATTTTCAGAAAAGGACCAAAACAAAGTGTCCTCAAAAAATAACTATTTTTAATATAGATATAAAAACATTTTCCACGAATTTTTGGTACCATATTGATTAAAATCCTATTAATTGCAAATAATTAAATACTCGTTTCACAATGAAAATAATAACTTTGTGCTGTGCAAATGGAGTTGCCTATTTAGCAACTATGTATGAATATTTTGTTCTTTTTTTTCATTGTACCAGTGATTAATTAGAGACAGTGTAGCTTAATGCCTATAGATGGCGCTCCTACCGCTAAGTGGAACCGGCATACAAGCGTTGCCAACTATTTATGTTTTGTACTTACACTCAAATCAGTGATGCCACTTAAATCCACTACCCCAAATTTTATTTCTTTATTCTTTCACAAAAACCTACATAACATTTTTAATTCACATTTTGAAATTGAGGTGGAAAAAATTTATTCTCAAGTCGAAAATCACAAGTACGGCAATTTTGATTGAATCATTTGCTTCTCAGATTATTTAAACTTTTACCCAGTTACAAGCATCAAAGAGTTTATAAAAGAGCGAATAGAGACGAGATTTACGTTGAGCATCATGGTTGCAGCGTATCGGCGTAAAGACGCTCCAAATGTCAAATGTCTTTGTGGCTGTAAAATTTTATCTCTTATTATTATTATTATTTTCAAAAAATTATTTATTCTTGTTTTATTTGCTTCTGCACTACAAGACATTGTTTGCTGAAAAATAATGCGCTGCACTCAACTATAAAATACATAATTAATTAAAACATCTGTTTACGCGTGTATGCTTGTAATAGCAACATTATGTCACGACAAAAGTCTTTTAAAATTTGAAAAAAATCATAAATAAAAGTTAAGTCACTCGAAGTCAAAAGACAATGTCTTAATATGTACTTTTAGTTACAGAGCTTCCACATGATACGATGAAAATACCACAATCACTGTAAACTTGATTTTATTCATTATTTTCTTAACGATTCTATGTACATACAATTTGTGTTCCAAACCTTTTGTTAGTAATTCCACTTCCAATTCAAAAGTGCTTGGGATATTTTGATTAGATTTGTGACTTATTTCAGGCTTAACAAAGATGCTTTTAAGTTTGCTTTTGAAAAAGGGCACATTTTCGTCACAACCTTCTCAATTCCACCAATACTAAAACTAGCCTTTGGAATACGTTGCTCCCAAAAGAGTGCCACCGATTTCGAGTTGCACAAGCTACTGCCTCAAGAGTTTTAAGTGAAATATGAAATAGATCTGGGACAGTTATTGGTGGGGTGTGGACTGTGATGTTACATGTGCAGTAATTACGATACAATACATATTTGTGCCCATATGAACATATAAGCCCGAGAGCTAAAATTTATGTTTCGAATGCAATAAATGAAATGATTCTTAATTCTGAAAACTAAAATTTCATACTTTGTTTCTTTTTTCACATAAAATCTTGAAGTTTCGCATGTTTATGTAACTTTAACATTTTTTCTACACGTCCATTATATTTGTAGGAAAATGTATTTTTTTGCAGCCAGACAGTAATTTCAAAATTTTAATGTAACATCAGTGGGTATGGATGGATTAAAATTGGGATGGCAGAAAGAGAAAAGTAGCAGGCAAGTATATTTTTCGCACTATCTTAATTGCCTGGAGTTATAGGTTGCGTGGATTGAAAGCCAACCATTTTTAAATAGCAATATCAAATAAAATACAACAATTGCACTCATTGAATTTAATTTCGACCTTTTCTCATTATTTTCGTAATTTCAACTAATTTTTCCTTTAAAATGTTTTGAGAAAGTGTTACCAGATTCACCAACTTGTCACACAAAATTTCCATTCGCTAAATTCTGTCGTTTGTGGCGAATCAAATTTAACGAATCGCAATCGGTGATACCATATTTTTTAGTTTGTCAGATTTGGCAGGTGTTTTGAATGGGATTTGGCTAATGACGAACGGTGATACGAAATAGTAAGGCGAATTGTCAAAAGCTGGCGATAAATTGTTAAAAATATTTTTAATGAAAACATTTCATTATTTGAATGAAAACATTTCAATATACGAGGCAGAGTTGCAACACATATTTGTGTTATTTAAATATATCCGGAGTAACTTTAAAACTAAAAAAAACATAAATTAAATTTTTATAAGTGAAATAAATTTTAAGTATTGAGTAAGCGAAACTAACCCTTTTCCTTTTAGATGAATCGAATGGGTCGGGTTTGGGTATCGGGTATGCACTTGTATCGAACCATCAATGTCAGCTCCTTGTAAAGGGTTCGAACATTCCAGCTGCTGCACTCCCTATTCTCTCCTTATTGTTTTATGGACGTCGTCCGTATGAGGAGGGTTTCTTACCGTGCCAGTTCTGAGCATTCATTGGAAATGTTTTTTAAAGTGGTAACGTGGTTCGAATTCGGCATAAAATTGTAGCTCGTAAGGAGTGAGATCGAAAAAATCGGATAACTTTAAATTGCCCTAGCATTGAAATCCCTTATGCAAATAGAAAAATGTAAACAGTTTTGAAAAGAAAATTTAATTTCCGATAAAATGATCAATAAAACTAATTTGGTTGTTGTTTTTTTACAGGATTCGGACAGCTTTTCCGGTATTCCTGCAATTAGCGCCTTTACTGTCATTTCTGAGACTCTTGGCGGCAGCATTCCACTTATTTCTAAAATCTTCCATGGATTTAGCTTCTTTGTTTGTTGCCTTTAATGTTCTTTTCACTAGAGCCCAATATCTCTCGATAGGCCGAATTCTGGGCAATTTGGTGGGTTGACGATTTTTGGTTCCAATTTGATGTTTTGGTCTTCGAACCATTTAAGGGTTACTTTACTGTAGTGGCATCCGATATTTCTGGTGGCATCGATGATACAAAAAATGAGTAAAAGTATCGATTTGTGGCTGGCAAGATTATTTCAAGACAATATTTTTTAGCATCAAACTAATGTATGTCCACAACACGACGGACACATGAGAAGACCGAAGCGACCGAAGGAGACTACTAAAATATTGCAGGGAAACTAAGAGTCCAAAAGATGGTAACTTCTTTCAATAAATTCTTTGTTTCCGGGACCCCTAAATATTAATTCCCTTTTCAATGATATACTATTCGTTTGTCAATTTTTATTAAAATACGAGGAGATCGAATGGTATGTATTATAAAAATCTGTTAAAATTTGGGGTGACCCAGAAAAATGTTTGGGCGAGCGACGAAGGCCGTGGTGTAATGAATTTGGTACATTTATACATAGTGTTTGATTAATTAAAGTTTCCGTGAAGTCTCTTGTAGCCTTGGAGTCACGTAATCTTAGTCGACTTTTTAACCTTTAGAAGACGATGAGTTTTCATTTACTTTGTGTGTTAATTTTCCATATCGTGGAACAATATTTTAGATTTTAATCCCTGATAACAACACAATGTCGCAAAACATCATCACTGGAATCAGTAGTTTGAATGCAAATGTTTAAGCAAGTAATTAAAATTGGGTTCCTTTTCTTAGCCTTTGTACCCGCTTTTAGTCCTTTTCAAAATTTTATCAACGGTTTGTTTCACCCATTGATTCGTTCATTCGATTGGAGTGAACATTCACTTGTTTAAAGCTTCGTTGCAAGGGGTTTGAACATTCCAGGTGGACTCCCTTTTCTCTCCTTATAGTTTTACTGGCGTCGTCAGTATGAGGAGGTTCGTGCACATTCATGCACATTTAGCAGCCGAATGATTTCAACCATTTTAATTTTTCAAAGGGTAAACAATAACAACTTTTTTTCAACGCTTGAACGCTTTAATGTATGAAATTGATTTTTGATTTCTGATTTCATACTTAAATGTTACTTTTATTATAAATTTTTAGGATTGGGTGGTGAGAAAAAACTGACTTCGTTTTATTCTTAAATTAATTCTCCTTGTTTATATATTTTTTTTATGTATGTATATGTATATTGGTATTTTTGTTGTTTCTTCGTGGTAATATGTAGATAGTGTAAAAAAGTCAAATGAACTTTAAAAGGATAAATAAAAGGAAAAATCTATAATAGTCGTAATTTGATGTAATGTAACAATTGTAGTATAAAATAAACAGAAACAATGCAATTACAAATTACAATAATAGCAACTTACAAGTACATAAAGATTACAGTTTCTGAATTATATATGGTATTTATATATAATATATATATATCTCTTTATATGTATGTATGTATAAATAAATATGTATGTTTGTATATACAAAAGCTTGAGAGTGCAATATACTCGTATGTATGCAGTATGTGTATAATGCTGCATTTTACGCTCTATCCTTATGATTTGGTATGTTGTTTTCTTATTTATTTTGTTAGTTTGTTTATTTCTGACAAGTTTTTAAGGTTTCTTTGCTTTCCATTGTCTACAATGAAACGCGAACCCAATTACAATTGTTTGTTTTGTTTTTGGCATTTTATGACCGTATCTCCAAACGTGTTAATACATAATATTACATACATATACATAGTTACATACAATAATCTAAAAACTAACCTGCACTATTCACGAAATGACGACAATATTGTATTAATATTTAAACAGTTTTTGTTGTGGCTTGTTTTTAGTATTTCTTAAGGCGCAATAAAATAAAATTTGCAAATTAATTTTGGGTTTCTGCCTTTCTTTGTGATTAATTAAAAATTATAAATATTCATTTAACAATCCAATCCAAAACAAAAAGATGGAAAACAAAATAAAAACAAAGGGAAACTAGAAAATCACATACGCTTCTCGTTTTTGTTGTAGACACATATACATAGAAAGGTGGATATAGTATTTATATCCATACATCTTCATTTCTTTTTGTCTTGCTGCATGCATGCACTGGGAGACTGACTGGCTTACATTCATTCACTTCGCATTACTGAAACTAAAATATTCTTCTTCTGATAAGAAACACAAATAACATAACAACATACAATTGTGAGAGTGAGATTCATATTATCTTATAAATGCCTCGCCAACAGTATAAACTCGTAGGAAAAATCTCAAATTTCATACAAATTTTGACAAGTTCATACACGTAAACACTTTCCGAGGCATTTATGAGTTTATATGAATGCCTCTAATAAAAATAATTTCTTTCCTTTTCGTTTTCATTTTGTGTGTTTACCTATTTTATGTCACAGTATAAAAAGAATTTTACAACTAATTTCTAAATTTATTATAAATATTTTGTTTCTTTTTGAATATATCACTAGTTCATTATTATTATTTAGTATTACTCAATAAATTGATTAGTTTTTTTGTTTTTGTTTTTCGCAATTCATTTCTAAAACTGTCTGTATTATTTTTAAAATTATTTCAATTATTATTCCATACATACATACATGTATTAATATGTAGATGCGCGCATGTTTGTATTAGTCGTTTATATCAAAAAAATATTAATCTAAATTACTTATTGAGGTTTTTAACTAGTCTCCGGGATGCTCGGGACATGAGCGATTCACCTCGAACCATCGATCAATACAGCTATTGACAAGGGAAAACATATAAAATATTAATATCAGCTCGAATATTGCTGTGCTTGTATAAATAATATTACCCTTTGTGGTATATACAAAGGCATGGCAATCGCGCAATAATATCACCAGGATTCAAATCATCTAAGCAAATTACACATTCCCCTTTGGAGTCCGCCAATACATCCTCTGTAAAAATCAATAATAAATATATTACATATAATTGTGTATCATCAAATAATAGAATAGAATAGAATAGAATAGAAGATGGTCAATAATCTTCAACTTACCATTATACGAAAGTCGTGGTTTGGTGAGGCACATAACTAGATGGCATTCAATATCGTCGGGTAACACGAATTTGTTACAAACTGGGCATTTTATACCTAAAAGAAAGACAAGAGGCTGTGCTGTAAATAAGCAGAAGACAAACAGTGGCAAGACAATTCTAGTATTCAACTATTGGTTATAAGTTAATTATTGATGCCTTGTAGTAGTTTCTTCACGCCAACTCACCAATATATTTGCTGGTAGTTTGATATGGGTTTTCAACGTTGTTTTGATTTCCAAAAACTTGTCCCATTTTTGCAGAATTTTTATTTATATTTATATTTCTTTTTAACCGGAACTACTTTTTATTCAAATAATACAATCGTCAACTACTACAGAAAAATCAATTTTAAAACAGAAAGAAGTTGTACGAGTGCAGCATGTTCTCAAATTTACTGGCACCTAAATAACACCTGGTGGTACAACACCATTCTTACTTTCTCCCTTTTTCGTGGTAAATCGTTGCGATATTAGACAAAGAAACTCTAATGCTAAAACAACCTATTAGGGGACAAACTCTATATGCGGTGAATAGAATGGTGTAGAGAAAATTTTCGTGTATAGCGGTTCTCGTTGCTAAAGCTCCTGGAACTGTGGTATTTCATTCTGTTCAGCCTTTTATAAAAGAGGTTCGACACGCTTAAGGTGGAGTTACGTGCTACGTGTCAATGCTTTTGGCACGTCAAAGAGAATTAAAGTTGGTCCATTTTTCTCGTCTATGCATTCTGCACGTCCCCGCCTTTTCGTCATGTAACGCATATTGCATAAATGAATATATTTTTTTCTTTTTACGCGCGTAAAGTATTGAAGCGTGGTATGTGACTCCAACTTTAATCACAATACCATTTGGAGTAAAATGGTACACCGTGCAAATTAATCCCTTATCAAAAACCAGTACGAACGAGCAAGCTGGTGTCAAACAGGACTACGTGCATATGTCGCTAGTCATATTTAGCGGCTCTAGTAAATATCGCCCAAAAATTAAAAATTTAAAGAAAATGAAAATCACCAAAAGAAATGAAAAATCATTACCACATGAAAAATTGACCATAAATAATTATTTATTTCAGCAAAGTAACACCCAAAGTAGAAAAGATAGTATTTGAAAAAAATAAAATAATTGTATGGACAAATTTAGCTTCAGTCACTTTTGGCCCTTACAGATTATAGCTGAGTTCTCGGAAAACAAAGACTTTTCAAAATCTGCTATAAAGTGGTGGGCTTCTTTATTCAGTCGCTTAGATTCAATCTGGAAGTCACCATTCCTCGCAAGTTGATTTGATAATATACTTCGCACGACGAACGACAATATTGGCAGAGTAATAATAGGCTGGTATCCACATGGGTGCCTTCCCCGTTGAACAAAAATTGCAACGGACTGAAAATTATGGAACGATTTGCTTGGAATGGCGCGAACATACTTATATGAATGCACCAGTGGATCCAGATCAACAATAGGATAACACCAAAATCCCCTCTTCTATGTACATACTTACATGTTAATGATTGAACGACATGTGTTTTAGAGGATCCCCACTGGAGGGCAAGTAAGTAACATAATTACTTGGATGGATATCAGGTAATTTGATTTTTGACTTTGACTTGTGTGAGTCTCTAATCATGTTGTTGTTTCTTTTAACCGCTTCTAAGCCTACGAACTCAGCTGTGATCTGAAACCAGTGCAGATCAGTGCAGTGCATAAAATTGGGATAGTATGAAATCAAAAACCAAACGGAACAAATAATGCCACTTTCCAAATGAAATTAAAGTCAATCGAACTTTTTAGATATATCAACAATATATACTATGTATAGTCAATAATGTCGTTTGGGCTACTGATCTAGGGGATCATTAATAAAATGACATTGCCAAAGAGAACATGAGTCGCATTTTCATCATGATTTCATAAACACAATTTTTTCAATTATCGTATGTTAAAGTAGTAGTAGTAGTAGGCAGAAATTCGGAGACAGTCTGGTGTACTGCACCCCACAGCACACACGATAATCAAATTTAATGAAATTATTGATTTCGGAATGGTCATAGTCGCTACGCATGCATTTCTGTCCTCTCCACGTCGCAACTCTGCACTGCTCCTTTTATTCAAGTGTTCTATTTGGTTCAGCTCACTTGATGAACGACAGGACAGTTTAAACTTTTATATGTAGCTACACAATTCACACCGTTCTATTTTTATGTTTTCACTGTAATTCGGCTAATTAAAATCTTATCTAACGAAAATAAAAAGCATTACGCAGTTCAAAATAGAAGAAGAAGAATTTTATTTTCTGTTTATTTTTACACTCTTTCTTCTTCTTGACTCTGTGCCTCTTCTGGTTTTCATGTCACGTCAATATCACCACCACATACAGCGCCACGGAACTGGGAACTGCGAGCTGTGCTGAGCTGCGAAAAGACGAAAGCAACTGCAGCCAACTCCAAGCCCCTGCACCCTCACCCTATCATACGTTCCTCACTCACTTCCGCTTACTTCAATTTTCGTTTTCACCTCGAGAAAAGCAATGATACAAGTGTAAATAACAAATGAAAAGAATGGAACACTCTAGAGAGTCTAGACGCTGGCTCCGCTCGCTACCACTGACTAAATTCGATTCGATTCAATTCGTGCAGCTGTGTGGAACCAAAACTGAAAAAAGAAACTATTGAAAAATCGAAATACACACAGAGGCGCTCGTGCTGCTGTACTGCTGGTGCTACTTGTTTCTACTGTTTCCTACAGATTGCGTTCTTTAATATCTGTTTTTCGCTTTTAATTTTATTATACTCGTGCATGCATGTACATATTATATTTATATGTTCGAATATATACATATGTACATGTCAATTTGTTGTCTTATTTAAATGATTGTTCTTTTTTCAGCTTCAGTTTTTAATCGTAAGATTATTCAAAACAACAATTTGCGATTGGATTGACTATGTGACCGTCTACGCCACACAATTCACGATTCACGACACTCTGACACTCGATTTTCAAGCACTGCTTGCTACTGCTGGCTGCCTGCAATAAATACTCTCATCGTATGTATTATTACTCACTTCTTTGATTTGCAAACACAACCAAAAAGACTTTTTGAAGCTTTTTTTACTATACTATACATATGTACATATGTATACAAAGAATTTTATATACTTTTGCACAGATACACACAGGCACACACACACGCACGCACACACAGACAAGCCCATAGATACATTTTTATATATGTATGTACTTATGTTTGTTATCGAACATATGCTGCTGCGCGCTGCGCTATTTTGAGTAATACTCTTCTCGGTGAATTGTGCCAGTAGGCGTGCGTGTGTCCATGTCTGTCTTTGTTGTTATTCTCTTTGTGTAAGTATATTTACATAAGTTAGTATGCAAGTAATCATAATTTCATTCGTATTAATTTACGAGTAAAAATTAGAAGTAAAACAACAAGTGAGTTAACAACTGGCTAGTTAAAATCTTCCATGATTTCAGAATTGCCAACGAAGAGCAATGCTTTCAAATCATGGAAGAAGAATTGTTTACAGTGCGCAGAAGGAGTTGGAGTTATTATCTATGAACGCCTTCTCTTCAAAATTATTTTAAAGCACACAAACACGGCCATCATAATAGCAAAGCAACTCAGTAACTGATTGAAACTATCAATTTATATGTGAATCTCTTTATGCAATGATTTTCCCTGTGTTTATGAATCATTGGAGAAAATAGAGATTTTGAGGCAAATGCTGAAAAAGAATACTTGAAGTCCAAGGACCCAAAATAATAATTATTTTTGAAGTTTACTTCTTTCGATTCATTTTTATATTTACGAGGCGGTAAAAGATGATCGTGGCAAAACGGAAATTGTCAAGGAAATGAAGGGCAGCGCCTATGCAAAAAATTAGAATGCATATACTTACTTATATACTAATACATAAATGATGGCATTTGCATCCATGCGCCCTCTATAAATCGAAAAAAGAGCTCTTTATCCCTCTATCGATTGATAGAGGGTTTAAAGGGAAATTTATCCAGATGGAGAGGGATAAAGGGCTCCTCTATCGATTTATAGAGGGCGCTGCCCGGCAGTTTCTAGTAAAATTTGACATTTCAAACAGAAATAGTTAGAAATTTCTAGAGCTGAAAGAATGAGCGAAAAAACAAATGCGAGGCACAAACAAATGACGATAAAATCTCCAGCAAAAAATACGGTTGAGAGACAGCGAGAATGTTGAATTCTTCGATAAATGGAGGCCCAACAAAATTCAGATTCTTCTATGGTGAAAAAAAATGCCAAAAACCAGCGCCGAGAGATCGCGAGAGTAGACTTCGCAAGCAACTTGAGGCACAACAGAATTCGAATTTCATTGAAAGTCCCGACGAAGGTCCTCAGATTATACAGCACCGGAAAAAAAACTCAACTTATTGACTCCCGACGCAGGTCCTCAGATTATACAGGGCAGTCATTGAGATGGCCGAAAACCCAGCTTCTCCACGAAAGAGAAGGGCTTGGAAATCATTCCTCCGTGGAAAGAATTCAACTAGCATCAGCACAACAAAACATAGACGAGATTTGTCAAGTTTCTAGTCAACCTCATAACATTCGCGAGTTCTCAGACCGGCAAGTGGCAAATCTTCCACCTGTTGAAATCATACAACCAGAATATTTTGATGTTGATGATGATGAAGATTATTATAATGATGATGATGGTAAGATTATAATTATGATGTAGCAAATAAAATCGCATGCTTTGAATATGAATATTAATGGAGATGATGATATTGCAGAGGGCGTTGCATGCATTGGAAGTGCAAACGATCAAAATGAAGTTTATCCAGATAGAGCACACCTGGGATCAGAGAATCGTCAAACTGAACTATATCAAGACTTATCGTTTGCATAAATCAGAATATCGTTAAAAATTCCTTTGGCCACAACTGTAATGCATGCGATAGACTCTGGTTTTTACAAGATTACTAAACCTAGCCTGAAAACACAAAAAGCAAACGTACTGACGAAGTAAACTTCTGTAGAGCGTCCATACCGACTTTTAATTTGTATACCCTACAAACTCTGTGTAACTCGAGTAAAACTTAAACAAACTTAAACTTTACATATAATCAGGAAGAGATTGTTTTGAAATGGGCAAAATCTCTTAAGTGGGCATGGCACCTCTCATACAATTGAAATGCTCAAAGAGTAATATTGAAGGATATTCTTTTGAACAACTGTTCTAAAAATTTTTTAGTGAGTCATGCTGATAAAAAAAATATTTGTCGCAAAAACCATAAACATTTAAAACCAAAATATGTCTCCCTTATAGCGGCTATTTTATAACTAAAAGGCTAAAGAAATAATGATTATTTGCTAACTTTTTTAAAAATTTATCATTATGTCTCTGTTAAAACCCATTGAATTTACTCTTTTTAAAAATAAAGGAATTAATCTACCAATACGACGTGCTTTTGAGCTTTCCTTTTTAAAAGAAGGCAATCGATTTAGTGGAAGCTATTGGTTTACTGAATCACGTTAAGGAACCTTCAAAGAGTCAGGAAAATGATTTTAGATTCAGAGATATTTGAAGAAGCGAAATTACTATCAGAGATCATTGAAATTGAAATAAAATTCGAAGGCAAATTTCTAAATTGGTCAATAGAGTAGTAGAATAAACGACGAGCTTAATACGACGATATTAATTCAGTGTGGTTTACTACGTTTTGATTTAGGGGTCCCCTATTTGTTCATTTTAATGTTTTTATGCCAGGAGTACGTCAGGAGCATCTAATCTACTGCAATTACCGAAGTGAAATTATGGATGGGCACGCCTCGTTAAAATACGATTGGTGATCTAGATTCATGTTCATCTGAGACATTTCCCAAAGTACATAATTTAATATTAATTCTGAATTTTTAATTACAAATAATATTAGAAAAACGCAATAATCTGCTCTAATTTTCTTTTTTTTTTAGCTAGCAAGAAGCCTATTCTTTAACAAACAAAAAAATGCTTATGCACAATTTATTTATATAAAAAATGGCCGATCCTGACGTCGGGTCTCACAGTGTCTGCTTATGTGCGAAAAAACTATAAAGCAAGCAGTGAGTAAATACGAGGACAATGTATTCGATACCCACGTGATACTTGCATAAAAGCATCGAGTATAAAATTATTCAGTATTTGAAAAAAGTATCGAGTACTTAGTCATATTGGACTAACACTAATCATGATGAAGTTCACGAACGAGCAACGTTTGCAAATTTTTAATAATCGCGTTATTATCAATAATCTTGTCCCACCACAGGCTATGCGTGATAGTGGATCAAATTAACACATAAAAAGTCGCATCGAGATCATTTGAAGCACTGAAACTCCTACAAAAGTTTGAAGAAAGTCCTAAATTATATGTGTGGAAGAGTGATGGAAAATTGGCTCCAAAGAATCGACCGCTGCAAACGTGCTTGCGATGGTCATATAAGCGATATCGAATTCTATTCTTATATGTAACATGTGCCCTACATCTGTAATGGAGTTCAACCCGATATCTCAATTATTCTGTTTTATTTAAATACAAAATTGTTATGTCCATACTTGAAAAACCCTTTACATTAGGGTGATTTATTTTTGTTGGCCTATTTTTTTTAATTTGTGGTAACAGCAAAAAAAATCATCGCAATAAGTTCTGGGATCAGTGCTTACTAAGTTTGATGGATGGTATGAATTTCTTCTATTTTTATAGCTACTTGCGGTACAACAATGGAATTTGCCCTTTGTCTGAATTGTAAACTTTCATTATGACATTTAAAAATTCATTATGACGCTGAAAAAGCTTTTCTGCTTTGTGCTTAGTTATAGGACAAAAACAGCAACAACAATTTCGAATGAAAGAAGAAAACTTTAAGAATCGTATTAAGAATTGTATTAAATTGAATGCTCACCGTTGAAGGACCAAATGTGTGATGGAAGTGAAGTCGCTGCATAGCGTCCGATGCCATTCGCTGCGCCACTAGATGCTGCTAGCGCAATGCTCTCCACGAGATTGGCACCAGCCGTTGAGACTTCGTGCAATTCCTCAAAATTTAGAGCATGCGAATGCGGCCCATTACTTCTTGTCAAACCAATGCCACCACTGGCTCCGTTCAGCATCAAAGAATGTTCATGGAAGGAACCACTCACACGGATACTGCCACTATCTACGCCGCCTAGTGAATGCGGAAGATGATGGCGCTGTTGTGAGTAACCGGGACCATGCGGCACTGTACTATTGCTACCGCCAACAACAGCAAAGTTATTGTTGCTGGGAGCTGTAGAAACGGCAGGGTGTGTATGTGGGCCAACGGACGTATGCGTCGTGGATGTTTGCTGATGCATATCTGGCACGGAGCTTAGACTACGCGCTCTCTGTCTGTCTGCTGATGAGCTTTGAACATGATGATGTTGCACCTGCAGGGTCCGCAACAAATTAAAACCCTGACTGGCCGCTTCGCCACTCGATGATGGCGGTGAACTGTCTGCACCTGTCGAACTACTAGAAAACGTACGCGAACGTGGGTTTTGGCCGCTTGTAGCAGGAGTACTCGCCTTTGCGCCCATTCGTTGGGATTTTCAATTACCTGGTGTTGATATCTACTGTTTTCGCTTTTAATCGGATATGCAGAAAAACTTGTATTATTCCATTTACTCTATTGCCGTCGATGTCATAAGCTCAGGCAGATGGAAAAAATAATTACTGCTACTGACGTATAATTGAATTGTCGTCGTCGATAATGTTTCCGTTGGGTTGAGGGGAGCGACGATGACAAAGCAAGACTGGAACAGCAAAACGCTGGGGACGAGTATCATCCGATGTTATTCACGACCCTTAAAAATTTAATATTTCTACACCTTATTCCAATGTTTGTTTTCCTATTTGGCCGAAAAATCTCTTCTCTATTGTGCTTATTACTTCTAGTTTTTGTGTCCGCTATGCTTTTGCGTTTCCTTTTTATGCAACTGCTTTTTTCTTCTGAGTTTGTTGTCAGTCAAAGCTCCGCTTTTATTTTCCCTACGTTTCCCTTTCTAACACTTTCAACGCATTTTGACATTTCCAAATTTTGTGTATACTGTCAATTTTATTATATTGTTTATTTAGTAATTAAATATTAATTACTAAATTGTTGTTTTTGTTTTAATTGTATTAAATATATATTCTATTATTTGGTTTTTTCTAATTTTTAATTTTCCACTTTTTGGTGGAACAGAAAAGGAATACTTAACGAAAAGGACAGATAGATCCCACCATACTGTCAAAATACAATTGGTTTTTGTTTTTGGTATTAACAAAAGTTGACTCAGGCGCAAACTTCTAGGCCGATACTTTTAGCAACAAGCAAAGACGTTAAATTCGTGGGGAATAAGTATTAGTTTAAAAATGCAGTTGAAATTTAAGATTCAGGCGAATTGAATGCGTTGTTCGAATAAAACAGTATTAATAACATCAAAAATTTTACTTTGCAAATAAAGAATTTGAGGAATTTGTAGAAGAGCAGAAACTGCATTCAAAAAAAAGGAAATCCAGCATATTTTGTACCTGATGGTGTAGTGATGGCTATAACATTTCGGCCGCGTTTAGCTTTTTATTTAAATAACTAAGTTTTTATCGAATTTAAACTTTGAAATGCGCGTTGCCAACTATCTATAAGTGTAAGAGATGTGCAGTATACATATTATATATTACTTTATATTCCGCCTGCTTTAATTCGTTTGTCCAAAAAGTGACACTATATTTGTCGTTTTTCTTTTTTATGGTGTCCAACAGCGTTGCCAAAGTGACAGAATTTATGCCACTTTAATTTTAAAACCAAATTATGTTGACAAAAACAGTTAGTTGTTTAGCAATAATTATTTATTCCCTCCTCCGAAAAAGAAAAGTTAGGATGGATGGCAGGCGATTTATTGCTGGTAATATCTTTTGCTATTTATTGTTGCAATGAATTGTCATTTTGTAGTCTGATAGGTACATTTCTGTATAATTTCAGCGTGAGAAAGAAGAATATTTTTGTGTATACTGCGACTTTTGTACAGGCACAAAATGGAATAAAAAAAATACGGATGTACTCTAAATTTTGTTTTTGTCATTTTAGCTTTTCGAATATTCGAATATTTCATTGCATAAAAAATTTCTCATCAGCGCGTAATGCCTGAAGTTCGTATTTTAGCAAACATTCAACAATTTCGCGTAGTGACACATTATTTTTTCTTTTTTGTGAGCGATGGCAATTTGCCGACACACAATTCAACATTGTTGATCAATTTGCTAAGTTAAAGTCAAACTTGAACATGTATGAACATATTTAAGAAATGTCGTTTTTTTTCGGTTATTTGCTAAAATAAAAATTTGCATCAATGGTCACACGGTTGCATAAAATAGTATTTATAAGGAATATAAGAAACGATGCCTCTACGTGGTAGTACTACAGCCGGGTGACCCTAAAAGTCAATATGATCCTTTTTTTGCTACTTACATTGTATGTATGATCCCACTTTTATAAAATTGCTTTATTTTACCACTTTTTAAGCATTAACCTTCGCGGAATTTTTGTTGGTGAAAATAACCAGTGGAAAACTGGTATGATTACCATTAGTTTCCTTTTTTAATATTAATTAGCTTTGTGTCTTTTGCGAGTATGCCGACTTAAACAAATTTTTGTACTGGAAATGAATCCTATGTATGCAGTTTAGCTAAGTCACAGTTTTTAATTTTGACAGTCACCGGCGTATTTATTTGTACTATATGGCACCGTTTATCTTATTATGAGTGTGGAAGAAGGCAAATAAGGAGAAGGAAAACGAAAATAATTATTTGGAAAGCCACACTGAATATAGGAAAAAACATGTCTGAGAAAGAAAAAAGTTTTCTTTTGAATTTTAATTGTATTTACATATGTATATGTAAATGTTATAAATTTACTGTACGACAGTGGTGCCAAGTAGTGTTCATAGTTATCTTATATTATATATGCGTCAAAAGAAACACAGCTAAAAATTCCATTCCTGCTTTCTGTGTAGCTGCATACTGAAATATACGCTTATTCTTCTTTTAATAGCACAACAGCCCATGTAGGGCCTAGGTCGAGCTTTTCACATCCATTACATTTTTATACCGATTTCAAAAGGTTTGTTGCTTCGATCAAATTGGTAAATATTACCTGAAAGAGTTGAAGAATAAATGAACCCTCTTTAAAATAAATATGGTTATGGAACATAAAATAATTGAAACTAAATTTAAATAAAGTAAAAATCTAATTTTTAAATTTTCAATTGAAAATTGGGAGAGACCTCTCCGCGCCATTTGATACCAAAAGATGTTTCAGACAAGGTGACCCCCTATCGTGCGACTTCTTTAACCTTATGCTGAAGAAAATAATTCGAGCTGCGAACATCGACTCTCTGGCACTATTTCCTATAAGAGTGTCATGCTGCTAGCATACGCTGATGATATTAACATCATTGGCACCAACACGCGAGCAGTCAGTGCAGCATTCTCCAAACTGGAAAGGAAGTTTCGTCGAGTGGGTCTAGTGGTGAACGAGGACAAAACGAAATACCTTGTGTCAACAAACAAAGAGCCACGGCGTCTTAGACAAAATGTTACGGTTGACAATTATACATTTCAAGTCGTTAAGGATTTCGTTTATCTAGGATCCAGCACAAGCACCAACAATAATGTCAGTCTTGAGATGAAGCGGAGATTAACTCTTGCCAACAGGTGTTACTACAGGCTCAGTAGGCAATCGAGAAGCAGTGCCCTCAGAGCACCTATGAGGAAACCCAATATATTCTGAAAGCTAGGTTAAAATATTGCCAGATAAGCCGCGTAAATGAGGAACCAAACTTTTTGCATTTTGTGATTATATTGGCATTTCATATTCTTTTGAAATTTATACGTCGTTGGGCCTGATCACGCATCTCAGAATCCGTCAAATTTATAGCTTCTGCTCAAAATTCTTTCAAAATATACAACTCTTCGGTACAGGTATCAATCACTATGTAAAGTTTTTTACATTTACATAAACAAAGTTAAAGATTTGCTAAAGCAGAACCCTAAATCATTTTTGGATTTTATGAATATAAAACTTAATTATTTTGGATATCGGCGAGGATGTCTTTCGATGGAACTGAATCAGAGGATGAACACAAAATATGTAATCTTTTCTTAGACTTTTATGTCAACATATTCTAAACTACCCTATCAAAGCGATGATTATTCTTGTTCTCTTGCTCCTGTTGATATTTTATTTCCATTTGTTGATGAAACACTTGCCCCTCAATATATGAGAAACTCGAAAACCTGTTTTACCTCCGGTCATGAAGTTATGGTACCAATAAATAAATCTGGAAGTAAATCATTATTTAGCAATTGTATAGCAAAACTTTGTGCTATACCTAAACTTTTCGAGCATATTATTTGTTCTTAAACCTCTTTTAGTCTTGACAAACATATTTTAACAATTTTTACACAGAAAATTAACAACTCCTAACCTTCTAGAATTTACTTCAAGTATGATTGAAGGCTTCAGTTACGGATTACAAACTGATGTCGTGTACATTGACTTTAGTAAGGCTTTGACGTGGTAAATCACAAGCTGCTTTTACCAACATTACGAAACATGGGTTTCCCACCACCACTTTTACAACTAAGTATGTCAATTGATTACTTCATACCTTACAAATCGTACGCAAATGGTGTTATTTAAATGTTTCAAATACTTATAAATGCTTTCTTGTTACTTCAGGCGTTTCTAAGCGGAGCCATCTTGCCCTAATTCTTTTTGTATTGTTTGTCACTGGTATTGCAAAATGTTATTCAACTCTGTAAAGTTTTAACGAATGCAGTCGTAAAATGACGTACAATTATTTTATACTTTTAACAGTATTGATGACACTATGTTACTCCAAAATGACTTAACTCAACTGCCTGGTTGGTATAACTTAAACCTATTAAAAGTGAATTTAAATAAATGCAAGCAAATGTCTTTCTCATGTAAGTCACCTTTATTATTAAATTATAAAATTGAAGGTGGGCGTGGGATTTTCGTTGAAATAATCAAAAACAAAAAACAACAACAAACGGAAGTGGACGATTCGTGGAAGAGTACAACCGACACATGGGTGGTGTCGACCTCATGGATAAAAACTAGGAAGTGGACCAATCGAAACTACTTCCATTTACTGAATGTGGCAATGGTGAACGCATATACGAGGGTAGATCAATAAGTACAATAAGTGTTGGGAATGAAGAGGCAAGTTTTTCACAAATATTTATTTTCCTATTTTTCAACGCAATCTCCTTTTATTACAATACACGTTTCTGCCATTTCTTTAACCCCTCCAAAAAATACGATTTGTCAAACTCTTAAAAATACGCTTCTGTCTCGACGATAACCTACTCGTTTGAGCTGAATTTTTTTCGCCCGAGCCACGTTTTCATGTTGGGAAACAGAAAGAAGTCGAAGGGAGCCAAGTCGGGCGAGTACGGTGGGTGCGGCAGCAATTCGTAGTTCAATCTGGCCACGACAATTCCGTATCCGTCTGTTGTCCACCGCAGGCAATCGCGGCACCCATCGGGCCGACATCTTTCTCATGCTTAACCTATCATGTAAAATATTAATTACCTTTCCGTACGACACTCTTACGACCTCTACTACTTCGCGCACTTTCGTTCGGCGATCAGCGAGAATCATGTCGTGGACCTTTTCAACGATTTCCTCGGTAACCACGTCTGCCGGACGGCCTGGGCGCTCCTCAAAAACAGATGTACGACTACGTTTAAATTCGTTGAAACAATATTTTACGGTTGCCATAGATGGTGAGGGGTCCCATAGACAGGATCGGAAAATAAGTAAAAAAAAACAGAAAAATCGTTCGATTTTACCACATTATTGTATTATAGAAAGTTTTATTTTAATATGGAATTTAATTCAGTTTGTGTTAAATGAAAAAAGAATAAAGAAAAAAAAATGAGTGTAATTGGTATTTACATAATACGACAGTGACGAGTGCGAGCAACCATACCAGCTACCGATCAACGTACCGACGCCTGTATTCCTCTACTGCGAACTGACAATTCTCCGTTTTTACCTTTCGTACTCAGACTCGTTCCACTTCTCGGAATAATACTGTGGAAATATGGGAGAAAAGTTCGGGTTTTCGTTTAAAATGCAAATTATTATTTAATTAAAGATACTCATAAGACCCGTATTCCATATAAAGAATTTATTTAAATACGAGTAACGAAATGAAAACACACGAGTTTATCAGTAATTCGTTATCACGAAAATATAGAGAGAACTTTATAATTAGGGAGCTTGAGAAAAATTGCATTTCGTTAAAAGTGAAATTTATAAAATAAAACAAATATTTTCATCGCGATCACTTAGATTTCTTGCAGCAATGAGCATCGTGAACGTTTTCACCACGATATCGCCAAAATTTAAAGCAGATACAAAGGAAAAGAAATTCAATAAGTATATCGGTGCACCACCGGTTTTAAAAATCCCGGAATAGCCTTTCAGGTAGTGCAACAACATTTAAGTGAAGGCAAATCTTTAATTTGTGCGGGCACCAGTTCATAGCATCTATGTATAATTATTATAGGTGCGGATATTACATAACTCCAATATGAAACAATACCACCTTCAGGCTCCACTGCTCTGAAAACTGCAGGTGTCCGACGACCTCAAACAACTTGAATCATTGCAATAGATAAAGTGAATCGCGGCATCATCATGCCAAGTTTAATATTTTCTACTTATAAGGTTCCGTAGAAACACGTTTTTAAAAATCACCAGCTTACTTTTTTGCGCGTTTTTTGTAGAATATATCATTATCATTTGATATGTATATATATTTGTAATGGAAAACACAGGTGTTTTATTTTGAACCCACCTTTCAGAATACATACACGTACACTTGATTTTCTTATGTGTGCAACCAAAATTTGTTTTTTTTCGGACCGTGTTACTTAAATTTTGCTTAGTTTTCTGAATATTTCTAGCTACTAGTGCGTACAAAAATCTTTCAATTCAACTTTTCTACTTCTGTTTATTGGCAAAGTTTCTTCTGTTATCCACCATAAAAGTTTAACATTATTTTAACCAATATTAACAATTTTTATTAATATTGAGTTTTAATATTTACAAATTTTCCTGTTTATTGATGTTTCTTTTACAGAATTTATGATTCGGTAGATAAACAAATCCCCAAAGGTTTCTGCAACTGAATTTGGTCATCTTCTTTCTTTGCTTGTGGTGGTCGGTCGAGGGTCGACTTGTGGGTCGGCTTGGCTTGTCTTCTTAGTCGTTAGCTTTGGGTGAATTGGTATTCTTCTTGTTATTTTTCTTCACATTGTTTTTGTGTTTGTTGTTGACATTGTTAGCCTTCTTCTTATTCTTGTTGATTTTTCTTCTTTTCTTTTGTTGCTTGTTAGCGTGTTTTTTGTTGTTGCTGTTGCTGTTATTGTCCTTGTGATTATTTTTTTTGACTTGCCTGTCCTTGTGCTGTGACTGTCGCGCTGGCTGCTGGTCCTTCTCTTGGTGCTGCTGTGGCTGGCTGTCTTTTTTGTTATTAGGTTTCGCCTGATTTTGTCCGGGTTTTTTATTGCCAGCAGTTTTATTGCTTGTGGGAAATTTGGTTTCTTTGCTGTTGATTCGTTGCGGTTTTAGTGAGGAGCTGTTCTCCGTTTCCTTGCTGTTGTTGCTGTCCGTTTGCGGTTGGTTTATTCCAGGCGACTCAATAGTTACTTCTATGAATTTCCCATCTTCAACTCCGTGCTCTTCCTCCCACACCCCCTCGTCCATTGCCACTTTCCCCGCTCTATTCCTTCTCCCTGCCCCAGATTCATTTGCAATTTTTATGTGGTTTGAATAATGCTTATTGTTATCTCTTTTTATTTCAGTTGCTGCTGACGGAGATGGAATGCTTTTGCCGGATGCTTGAATAACTGCGAAAAATATAAAAGCCAAAAAAAATAACAAGATTTTGGAATTCATTTTATTGCTGTTGTTGTGGTTGGTAGCTTTTTTCGCTCTATGATTTGATTTGTTCTTAAGTCTCTTATAAAAGGTTCTCAACTAATTCGATCTGATATATTTATTCGACTTTTTATACTATGATGTAACCTACATACATACATACATACATACATACATACATACACACACACACACACACACATATGTACACACATGTGCAAGTACGTATGTAAGCAAGTTGGCCTTTTTCTATTATTTGTTCAACAACAACAAAAAAAGGTACTGCTTTGATCATCCATTATTGCTCATGTTGGCGGTAAGTACATATTTAGTGGGGAAAAGTGTGCCACATTTGTATATACTCGAACACATGCACTACTAAACAATTTAATCAATATTTAGGTATGCATCCGAATTTCATTTCATCATCTTAGCACATGCACACCTTGTATCCATTTATAGTGCATTCAGTTTTATTTACTAACTGCAATGCTCCCAGCCTAATGCCACACATTTATAATGACACAGCCAGCCACTAAATGAGTACAAGTAGTTTTAAGCTGTGATCATTCAAAATTTGTATGTATTTTTATGTTCAACAGCCCATTGGGGGCCAGGCTGATGGTGCACAGCTTAGAACCAGGTCCAGAACCAAGTTGCATGATTATTAAGAAATCTGTAGGAACTTTAAATTTCTTATGAAAATAGTGAGAATAGAAAATCCATAGAACACTATGCATTTAAAAAATCTATAACAACACAAACAGATCGTAAGAGGTCAGATTTTATCTAAAGGGCACATTTTTATTCGTTGTGTCTGTCAATCATTGGTTAACTGTAAATGGCTAACAATTCGCAGCTTTATTATGAATGCTCAGTTCACCGAAGTCGTAGAAAGTGAAATAAAGTAAAATTTACTAATTCACTTTATCAATTAAAGCAATTAAAAACTCGTATTGTTCAGTTAAAGGAAAAAACATGATTGAAATTAACAACATACGTAGCTGTAAAAGTGTTCATTCTGTATGTACGTATGGATGTAAGCTGGTGTATGTACGAGAGTATCCATGTACATATGTATGCACAATGTGCATAGTTGCAGCTGGTAATATTCCATGTTTCCTCCCTGCTTCCTTTTCAACAATTCAAGGGTATTCGCAATGAACAACTTTTAATGAAACATTTAAGCATGTTCCATTATTACAACTTACAACGAATCCAAACACACACATTCATTCACACATGCACACATACTAGAAACAAAAAACAAGCTGACTGGCTGCAATATCCTTGAGGAGCGATTAAGTTGTATATATATATACATACAACATGCATTTTCAAACATTTTTTACCATATTATGCTCTCGTACATACTATGTACATATTACTTATACAATACATATATACATATGTGCATACCCTGCAGTGAAATAAGAAGAATAACTAGTTCCCAGAAATGTCTAATTTTGTGGTTCGAATAAATTCGATAATTGAATTGCAAAAAAGGAATTTATTTTGCGTTTTGTTTCTTGAACTATGTATTTTTTTAGAGTTTAGTTTATTTATTTATTTATTTATTTATTTATTTATTTTTTCGAAAACCGGCACAACAAAGTTTAAACCCTTATTAGCAGTACCGGCAGCATGTAGCATAAACAAGATTAAATACGACTTATAATATATATTGCATGACATACAAATTTAAACTTTACTTTAAAATTAAACATTAAACATCTATTCATCTATTCGTAAAAAATTTTAATAACATGATATATTTCATTATTTCCTATTACAGCGAAGAAAGAAATAAAGCTAGTTTATTTTTGAATTGCACAGCATTATTACCAGATCTTAAACTATTAGGAAATAATATTTTTGAAAATAAAAAAAAAACAGATATTTTACAACAGTGAAATTTTTATTGGGATCGATAAATCAATTCCTATCATTTACTTTTTAAAGATAATTTCACTTAAATGTTGCCCGCGGCTACGCTTCAAGTGGTCCATTCTGAAAGTCCAATTTTGGCACATTTGTCACACATTTCGGTTGGAATCTTACCAATTGCGCGTTCAATGTTGGCTTCCAAATCAGTAATCGTGTTTGGCTGGTCCCTATTGACAAGAGACTTACATAACATAGCTCCACAAAAAATAGTCTAACGGGGTCAAATCGCACGATCTTGGTGGATAATTGACTACACCAAAACGTGAGATTAACTGCTCACCAAATTCGCATCTCAATTGATGCATGGTTTCGCGTGCAGTGTGGCATGTGGCATGTGGCACCGTCGTGTTGGAACCACATGTCGGCCGAGTCCATTTCTAGCATTTTCGGCCAAAAAAAAGTGTTATAATCGAACGGTACCTTTCTCCATTGACCGTAACGTTGCGGTCTTCATCATCTTTGAAGAAGTGCGGCCCAATGATGCCGCATTGCATTTTTCGGGATGCATTGGTAGCTGCTGAATTGACTCAGGCTGGTCTCCACTCCAAGTACGGCAATTCTGCTTATTCACGTATCCCTTGAGCCAAAAATGAGCCTCGTCGTAGCTTGCGAAACACTTTTTTCACAGCGCATGAATTTTGATAATAAATTTCAATAATTTGCAAACATTGTTCAGGCGTAAGTCTATTCATTATGAAATGGCAAACTAAACTGAGCATAAATCAAGTGGCAGCTGTCAAAAAGACCAACTCCGAAAAAATGTATTGCCAGATTGAAAACCACACTTCTAGAAAAACACCCTTTAGTTCATATCGTGGTCTCGAGTACATTGAAAATGAACTGGGGCACGAACTAGTTAGTCAAGGCCTAGTGAAAAATATATACCTGTCCTCAGGTAATGCATAAGGTAACCAACCAATCGACACCTGCTATGACATCCCAATGTTAAATTCGCTAGTTGGAGCAAAGCAAAGTGGATAGATGTGGAACCAGGCACTGTCCCTTAAGAACTATCGAATTCACTAGTTCGGAACTAGAAGTTTTTACTGCAGGGTACCTATTTACGTCTGTGTGTAAATAAATACACTTAACAACAAAAACATTTCACAATTTTCTGGGTCTAAAAACGAAATACATAAATTCAGAATACAGCAACAGCACAATTGATAAACATCTCAACTCAACTCAACTCATCTCATTTTTTATATGTACACATACTTACTTAAATGTATTCATTGCCTGTTTATTTATTTGTTTGTTTATTTTATTGTGTGAGTGTATGTGATAGAGTGTGTGTGCCTGTTTGTTTGCTTGTGTATATAGTGGAATTGTTGACATTTTTCCTTCATTCGTGATGACGATAATTTTTATATGCCATTGCACACATATTAGCTCTAACCGCGTAAGAAGATTTGCGCAGCTGAACAAATCCATGAGCACACAAATACAGACACACACACACACAGATGTAGAGTAGAATTTTCTACCTGTATTATTCATCAGTTTCATACATAAGTAATATATGGTATGGTTCGGCGCGATGTTTGTTGGTTACATTAAAAATACAATAATAATATTGTACCTACAGTGAACATACTGGCATAAACAGCATCACCACCAGCAGCAGCATCATCATCTATCAACAACAATAACAAATAATCTGGAGCAACAATAAGTGTATTAAATATTAAGTTAATTCTCTCCAAATACTACCCAATTTCCCTCTATTTTCAGAGGCATCTTCTCTTCTCAGCGTTCATTGAGTTTGCGCGATTTTCGAGCACAATTTCCCACTGCCTCTCCCAACATTACATCGTGCCTTTCTCTCTCTTCTGCGTCACACAGCACGTGCAGCATAGCATCGAACTGTAAATACTTTGTTGTTGTAGTTGTTACTTACATAGGTACTATCTATCTCATCGACTCGCTAGTTCCACAGCTGCACACTATGCCCGATTTTAAGCGAGGAGCAACATCAAGAGTAAATGAAGAAAAAGTAATAACAAATTGCAGTGGCATCATTGGTAATAACCCGACCGACACTCGATGAACAATGTAGCAGCAGCTGTCCAATTCGTATTAATGCAAATTCCCTCATTAAAATCTTAAAGCTTTGTGTAAAATCATCATAAATCGCCGCACACACTCACCGCGCACACATTTTGATTTGTTGGTTTTGAGTCGTATCCAATCTTCAATTTCAAGGTTCTTTCTTCTTTACTCGTACACTTTAATCTATTTAATATCAGCAATTTGTGTCTGCGAGTGAGTATCTACTTTCAATTCCATTCGAATTAAATTTGAATATATGCGGGCTCCCAACAAAACATTATGAATGTGAATACTACGACTGTACAATATTTATAGTATATATGTACATACCTATACATATGTACATAGGTACTAAATATATTGTATTGTAATAACATTTTTGTTTGATAAATGATATGCTTAAATACGAGCATTTGTTTCCTTTGGATCATAATGGATGATAATTTATTATTATTGTACATTTTTTTTGTTTTAGCTGATTGCTCTTTTTTCTCATTTTCGTTTCAAACTTCAAGTGTACTAGAATAATTCAAGGCAACATCGTATATACCTAATTTTTCATTTTCAGGTGCTGCTTTGTTGCTTTAAATGATTTAGGTTTCTGAATACAATAGGTCACTTTCATACAATAGTGGCCAAAAGTGGTAAAATTGGTCGTAGCACATAGAAGCGTACTGTGTAAAGGATATCCCCACCCGTTGTTTTTTATGTACAGAACTAGCAATTGTATAATCTCTTCCATCGATGTCGGGGAAACAAGATCTGGGATTTATCGTCTTCTCGTTCTATGAGAGCCTATGTTTTAGTCCACCTCGACTTGAACATGGTTCCTTATGTAATTTCTTTAAATACATGGTTACTACATATGTATATGAAACATTCTCGTATGTATATTAGCTATGGAATTAGTGCTCGACTAATCGATTTGGATACGTTTTGAACTCTCAATTTTGTGAGGTTCGATGCCAAAATGGGTGAGGGAGGTGAGGTTGGGGAAAGCAGCGTCGCATCGTGGAAGAAGTCGCTCCTAACTAGGGGGTTACATTATTATTCAAATCCCATTTTTAATAATCTCCATACAACACTATTCCATAGCAAACGTACATACTATACTTATACATTTGGTACTGCTGGTAGTCGAAGTGAAATCAGTGTCAAGCCAGCCCGAATGTTTGTTATCAAATCTAGTTTAAGTTCTATTATATTCTATCTTGCTTGCTGAATTTCAGCTGAAGGAGTACAAATTGTTGCAGATTTTCACTAAATTAAGGGGTTTTTTATTTACGTTCTGCTGTGTTAATACACTAGCTATAATCTCACTAGATATAATCTCTGTAGTTATAATCTCACAAGATGAACTTGCCAAATTCGGAAAAACAATTTTCCAAATTAAAAAACAGATCAAATTAAAAAAGAAGTGGTACGCTTCAATGTACATATACTCGTGAGTATACAAATAACATATTTTTCAATGTATTGCAAAAAAACTGACTACACCGAAAATAATTCTGACCGTTATGTGCTGAGTTATGAAAAGAGGATAAATAACAAATATAAGTATATAGGACAGTGTTACTTACTTATTTACTTAACTGGCACTACACCCGATGATCGGTCTTGGCCGCTTCTCTAAGGCTTCGCCAGTCGCCTCTGCTATGCGCGCGCTGGCGCCAGTTGATAAGGCCAAGTGCAGTCAGGTTGCCCTGCACCTGGCCTTTCCAACGGAGATTAGGACGTCCCCTTCTGCGTGATCCTCCACCGTGGTTCGAATAAAACACCCTTCTAGCCGGAGCGCTTTCTTCCATTCGCTCAACATGACCCAGCCAGCGAAGCCGCTGGATTTTTATATGATTGACTATTTTAGTGTCCGCGTACAGCTCGATACACGTCGTCCACGCATACTGGACCGTAGATCTTACGGAGTATCTTCCTCTCGAACGCTCCTAACAGCCTCTCATCATTGATGGTCAATGTTCACGTCTCTGCGCCATACATTAGGACGGGAAGGATGAGGGACTTATATAGCGTTATTTTCGTCGGTCGAGAGAGGGCTCTACGTCTCAATTGCCTACTGAGCCCGTAGTAACACCTGTTGGCAAGAGTTAGTCTTCGCTTGATCTCAAGTCCGAGGCTTCGTTTGAGGATTCATTGGTGAAATATTTTGACGTGGTGGGTTCCAAGCCCGACGCACAACCATTCATTCAAGGCCATGGATAAGCCCTCCTCACACATTAGTTAACTCACTGACGGTTGTCAGGTCGCTATCCAGGGGACGCCACAAGGAGGCTGTGTGTCGACTTGAAACGTAGAAGCGCAAGGATCGACCATGGACGCACCTGCGACTGTCACGAACTTTACCTTGTGTCCTACGCCCCAGTCCTCCTTTTGATAAAGTCGATTTACTGTAAGCCTTCTGCAACATTTTCAGCGATTCGGCACCTGAAATATCATTTGCAATACAAATTCTTTGTATAGGACAGTGTGGTATGTACGAAAAAGTACCGGTAATTGTTAAAAAAAACCCAATGAGGCCCCTTCCGAAATAATACACTTATGCCAAAAAATAATCCAATCACAAATTTCATTTCATTTTTCAAACGCATTTTTCGGAATTGACTTCAGATATCGCCTGGAATTCTCTTTTATGTTTTATATCGACTGAAAATGGGTGCCTCGAAGTGTTAATTTGTGTTTTGGAAAGAGAAAAAATTGATCTGAAGTCATATCAGGTGAAAACGGTTGTTGTTTGATGATTTTTGTTGAGCTTTAGGCCAGAAATTCGTTCACAATGATAGCCGTGTGAGATGGTGCAAAATCCATGATATTTCTTCCCACCAACTTGGCTTTTTCGACTAATTTGCTTTCTCAAACGCCCAGCTAATTTTCTATATTTACCGTCTGACCTTTTATCAAGATCCGAGTGCACAATACCGCGATAATGAAAGAAAACAGTCAACATTACCGACCAGAGGGAGGAAAATCTTCCACCACATCTCGAACGCTTTTGAATGCCCTGTACACCACTCATATGCACGTGTTTTTGATAAAGTCGATTTACTGTAAGCCTTCTGCAACATTTTCAGTGATTTGGCACCTGAAATTTCATTTGCAATACAAGTTCTTTGTTCGATATTTTTTTTCTTTGTAAAAATCACAAAACACACTTAAGATGAACTGACTAAATCGAGCATTGTAAGCAAACTTTACGTCAGGATAGACGAGAGTGGTGCCAACTTAGCGACAAAACGACAAAACAATCCCTTTAAACGGGATTTTTAAGTAATCATTTCCCGGTACTTTTCTGAATTTCAGAATACAAGTTTCAAAAATACTATTCGGTGAAAATATTTGAAAAATTCTAATGATAATTCTCGGTTATATTTGCAATATGCATTTTTGTTATTCTCTCTGTGACAAACCTAACGTTCATTAAGCCTGTTTAATACTCTAGAAAATTATATTCCAAATTAAAAATGAAAGAAAAAAATTTTATGGCATATTCTCCAAGTGATTGTATATTCTTTTGATATTACTTATTTCCTCAAAATTTCATCAAGATCGGGCATTAGAATTTAAGCAGAGCTAACTAATTAAATTCTTTCTCCCATACAAGTGAAATCTTCAAGGAACAATGTAAAAGGAGCTACTGAGTTAGGCTAATAAAACATATTTTATGCCAAAGGATGTGCGTGAACTTGCTTTCGAATTTTGTTTGTTTTGTGATTGTGGGGAAAACAGATTTTTGAATTTTTACTATTGTAATTTTGCCATTGCATGCTGATTTCGCCCGTGCCGCGATTCTAACCTCGGCCAGCGCACTGCCAACTGCACCACGGTTACCAAGAGTATTACTTAGAAAACAAAATAAGTGATTTTATTAAAAGAGGCACCACACAAAATAATGGATTTTACAGTCGTTTGGAAAATGAACAAAACTTTGTTGCTTCACAGCAAAATGTCCAAATTCGGAAATGTTGAGTTATGCTCCTTTTGTAGTTACTGCCATTCATATTTCTAAGTGTTCTCTTTTTTTATAGGAATTCTAACATGATTTTGTATGCGTCTGTAGGTAAACCCTTACTTAGTACGCAATTACTTTGTTTTCCTCTTCAATAGTTTCATGGATTCATGAATAAATTTCAGAAGTTTATACAATTTTATCAAAGAAATACCTTTTTGAAATGAGCTGCAGCTGGAGGAGGGTGCACTGTTTTTTTTCTTATCTGTGTATGATATGCAGTTAATTAAAAATATAGACTATTTACCCAATAGATTTGAATTATGTATGTTAACTTTAAGTTACTAAATAATGTTGCTACACGAAATGTGTAATGGCAAATTGTATTAACAATATTTATTGAATCCCTTTTATTTTTGGCACAAATGTTTCTACGCATCTAGGCTCCCATAAATAACATAAGGAAAATCTTTAAAAATTACTATAAAAAAACCACTCCCAAGATTCCCCAATGCGAACACACTGGGACAATTCTGCAATGTGATAGCAAACGAACATAAGAGCAGAATAAGAATCATAAAAAGGCTTTTAATTTTTTGCTTTCTTTCTTGTTGTTGTTGTCGTTCGGTTGTACGTTTATTTTTGTTTTTGGGTTGAATTGATGCAAAATAAAAATAAGATTGTTTGTAATAACAACAAAGAGTGAATTTCAGAATTTCAGAAATTCACAAATTCAGTAGTGAAACATGTGTGACGTCTAACTACGCCCTGCTTTATTTTGTTGTTGCTGTTGGTATTGCTGTTGGTGTTCCTGCTATTGTTGTTATTCGTTATTGCTGGTTGTTATTTGTTATTGTTGCTGATTTATACACATACCTACAATAAATTGAAATCAAATGCTGTTGCAATGTTTCGTTTGAAGTTAGACATAAAGAAATGAAGTTATTGTTTTCTGTTTGTTTGCAGCAGCACAAACCAAAGATATACCATTCTTCTATACACTTACATACATATAGTACATACTGGGTACATCTAGATACAGATACTGGAAATATGTAGGGAATAATGTAAAGGGTTTTTCAATATTTGAATATCGAGGAGTATCGGGCTGTAGATTTAAGTATGGAATTCGACATCGCTCATATGATCACTGTGAGCATGTTTGCAATGCCGATCGATTCTTTGGAGCCAATTTTCCATCACTCACACATATCAGCTGGAATGTTGGCAATTTCGCATTCGATTTTGTTCCTAAGCTCCTCCTCTAATCTAAAAAAGAAATTCAAGGGCGCTACATCACATCAGCGAGGTGGCTATTCGATCGGGTGCATTTCTCGAGATTACACAATTATCAAACTTCCACTGCAATATAGTTATCAATTGTTTGACATGTGGCTTCATCTTGTTGGAACCACATATCACTGATGTCAGGTCCATCCAATTCGTTAACACGACGATCATTTTCATCGAAGAAAAATACGGTCCAATCATACTTGCGGTATGAAATCCACACCACAAGGCCATTATATGTGGATGCCAAAGCCATTAAGCCAAAATAAGCTTCATTGCTGGAGGTGATTTTTTGCTGAAGATACTTTTAAAGTTGCGACCACCGACTCAGAATTTCGGTAGTAATTTTCAATTATCTCTAAACGTTGTTCTTTTGTGAACTTTTCTCTCCATGATAAAAATGTAAACCTTCAATGACGTTTAGACTTGCCAGATAAAAAAAAAAGATGTAAGGGTGCGTTTATAATTAAATAAAAAATTGTTAATGTCCCTATTGAGAAACCCTCTATTTATATTCAATCTTACATACATACATTCGATTACCTACATACTTACAAAAAATATATGTATGCAATGAGTGCCTGTCACAGTTGCTGTAATGTTGTTTTTTTTTATTATTTGCTGTATTCCGTACGTTGTGTTTTTGGCTGCTGGATAATTTTGGATTTGGCACAAAATATTATTACTCGAACGTATGGTAAACTGCAAAAGAAGGAGAAGAAAAAGTTACACAACCTGCAGTTACGAGTAGGTGCACACTCATGCACACGAATGTACCCAAATACATTAAAAACAGAGAAATACTTAATAATAAAATCCCCTTTGTAACACACTCAAGAAACAATAGTAGAGTTAAAATACATATACAAGCACACACACGCACCCAGATCATGGTTGCAGTTCTAGGCACAATTACACCTTTTTCACACTGGAGGGATTTAGGGCACTACTCAACCATTTTAGGTTCAATACTAGGGTTCCCATTTCGATGACCAAACCGGTTTTCCTGATTCGGTTATTCGCTCGGTTAGTAAATGTTGTCGCATCTTTCAGTTCATCTTTGATATAGAAATTTCCGGAACAGAATCGAGGAAACCACTCCTGGGTCACAGCAATTAAAATATGAAGTAATTGTAATTAAAAATGGGGATCGATTAAAAGAATATTTATTAACTATTCCACACTCTTTCTGCACCAGGACCCGGTGTACTTTTGCTCTTATTTCCATTAAGATATGACTTTTTGCAGTATAGGCAATATTGTATGGAAATGATTCGCAGAGAGTCAATCACGCTGGTTAACCAGGACGATTAGATCCTAAAAAATCCCAATTAACAAACTATTAGAATTTCATTTCTGCTCTATTAGCTTCAAATAATATAAGTTAATGCTACCAGCATCTTAACGTGATTGATTTCAGTCATAGGAAAAGAACTTACTTACTAGGACCCCAGTGAGCTACTTTGTGAGCACTGAAATTAAATCTTAAAATTTGATGGTCAGAATAACTTTAAGTTTTGACCTCAATGTTATCGGTCGGTTTTTCTACTGCCTTTTTTTTACGAGTGTATGTACGTAACGTGTTTCTCTTCATTTAGCTAAGTTTTACTGTTTTGCTCTAATTACTTATTTTCTGCTCTAACCAAGAATTCCATTTACTATACATACTCTTATCTATGGTAAGTAAGTATGTAAGTTGATATGCATGTATTATATGAATGTGTGCCCTCCCTTGTTTTCGCATGTATTGTATCTACTTGTTGGAGCAATATGATTTTATTAAAGGCTCAGATTAACAATGTGCAAGCTAATTTCTTTAACAAATTTCAACTACAAAATGTCTTACACAATCGTTAAATACAGAAAATGTTCGCTCGTATGTAGATTGAAAATCACTAGCATTTTCTATACACTTATAAATTACCCAAATGCTCATTCAAGTGAAACAACAAGACGCACACATGCATGTACAAATACGCACATGCATCCCAATAAACAAAGTAGTAAATGTTGCAAAGTAGTAAATAAATTTTCAATGTTCAAAATTTCATGCCTCATCGTATTTGAGACATGTGAGTCCAACCGAACCCTATTCCTAGATCATCCACTGTTTTGCGAGCAATGTGAAGTCAAGTGTAAATGTTTATTGGGCAAGTATATGTATGGCATTGAATCCTTTGCTTTGTCTACTGCGTGTGTGGTATGTGTATATATGAATGTGTGTGTATGCTCGAATCGAATCGAATGATGCTATTTCTGGTAACTAAATTCATGAATGCTTTTAAAAAATTTCTTATCATTGATTGCGCACAATGGAAATAAAAGGCAAAAACGATTCAGTTGCACCCCTGCAACCAACAGCATACCATTTCGCGCAAACAGTCTAGAAATATTTCTAGTCCAGGCATACAAGTACACAGACTAGTACAATGTAGGGCCAGGTATGAATAATCGCCGTTCTTGTTGACACCAAACAAATCCAAATAGCTGCCGAAGAGTTTACATACATTTAGCCGAATGTAGGGAAACCTACATTTTGGACTAGTTTATAAAGACAATACAGGATCAGTACTGGTCCTGTCCAATGACAAGACTGTGTAAAAATAACTAGTTCGTTCTCATAAGTTCTGACTAGATATGTAACCAGTTGTGGTCCTCCGCGGTCTGGTATACGACCAGACCGGTTGGTTACAGGGACACAACATACATAAATACATAGTACATATATGCAAACATATATGTAGTATGTGAATTTATATGCATACAAATATACTCCGACATAAATACGAGTCAGTACAAAGTACCTAACCACATGTTACCACTTTTGTGGTTGTTGTAGGCGAGTGGGCGAAGTGCGAACTACGAGAACTTAATATCAGGGTATAACAAGTTGGGGTGGAGTTTCGCGAAAAGATAAACGAAGTAAAAGCTAAGCTAAGCAGCTGCATAAGAAATACTCATGTCTGAAAGTATTGCAGGAATAGTCAAAATAGTCAGTTCGTAACGAATGTGTACGCTATGTAATCCAGAGAAGATATGTAAGTTGTTTGAATTTGTGAATGAATCCTATAACATACTAGTGCTACCATCAGTACCAGCACATAAATACCAGCAGCACAATCTTCACTCCGTTCTATTTTAGTATTGTATTTGTTACACCAATCCATTTCAATATGGGCGAATATGTAAATATTTTATTGTATGTAAGTAGAAAATATTGCCTACAGCCCTACGTTAGACTGCAACCAGACTCCAATTGTTTTACTTTGTCAACGTGTAACTGAAACTCAAATGCTGGCACTCTCAATTCGAAATACTCTCAATATTTTAGTCATTTTAGTATTGTAATGAAGAATGCTAGCGGCAGAATAATGTTTGCAAGATTAAGCGCGTTGGTATATTATGAATGCATACGAGTACTTACCTATGTACGAGTATGTAAGTAGTAAACATGCGATTAGAAGTGTAAACATAAATGAAACTGTGCATAGGTGAAAAGGTGAAAGCGCTGCTTCATTACGTTGCAAGGTTACATTCTCACAGCTTTAATAGGTTCTCATAAAAGAATTGCTACAGTTGATACTTAATTTAGCAGGTAAAAATTCATCGTGTTAGCTTAAATATAGTTAGATTAAATGAAATCTGCACATTCTTCAATTTCATCACCCTCTTGTTTTATTAATTTTGCTCGTAATCACAGCAGTTTTGATTTCACGTGAGCCCAATTTTGCTCAATTGGCAACACATTGCTATTTTTCGTTTCCTAAAATACTTGTGCCTTTTTTCAAGTCAGGCCAAAACAATATACTAAATTATCATAATCTGCTACCTCTCATGAAGAGCCAAGCAATCGCTGGTTCTAATCTGTGATTCAACTGAAAAAAAAAATCAAATTTCCTAAGATTTTCCAACACATTTCACACCATCGATTTGCCAATAAATAATATTTGGAACAATAGGCGTTGAATTTTTTGAATTTTCCACGAATTCGATCAGGAACGTAAAACGTCTGCCAAATAAACTCGAATGTCAACACTTGGTAATGTATAGACAAAGATCAAATTAACTCCTAAACTCAAATTTTATTTACTACGGACAAGAAAAGTGAACATAAAAATGTGTTATCAATTTACGTTATGTATATTCTACTTAGAATTTAATGTAAATTGGTTTCTATGGTCACCTTGAACGCAAATTGCTGGTACTGCCACCATTTATTGTCATTCTCGCTTACGTACATATTTTGTACAGTATGCTTCTAGGCATAACGTAATTTGATTCTGTTCGTACAACACAGAGGAGGCGTGTGTATGCTGGCAATATTATGCATGTGCACTGCGAAACTATTTCCAAAGAAATCACTTTTCGAAATATGTATAACAAGGAAGGAATGTATTAAGGTTTGTAATGACGGTATTGCACAATAAAGGCAAGGTACATTCTATGTACATATCGCCCGTTTGCTACAAGACTGTCATAACTCCAAACACTTTTGAACTGTTCAATTTACCTTTCACTGCATACAATTGCTAAAGACAAATCTTTACTCTTCTCACGTAAAGAGTTCTTAAGATATATGTAGATATGAATTTAACGCATAATAACTGTTATTTCTCTATACCTAACTTGAATTTTTTATGTATAACATTCTTGCAACAAACGAGCGATAAGTTGTGTTTTAAAAGCAAAGAACAAGAAGTATTACACAAAATAAGTGAAGTTAGTTAAAATGTTATCAAAATAACATGGAAAGTTTAATATCTGTACGAAACACAAATGAGTACATGAAGCTTATGGTAAGTTAATAACTTTAAAAATGCCGTGCCGAGAGTTGAAACAAGTAATTTTCTGTTTGGTTTCCTAACTAAAAACAAGCCAAATAACTTATTTCCAAATTCATTTAATTTTGTTACGTATTTTCTTGTTTGCTTGGTGCCAATGGTACCAGAGCTTCTTTTTATTCTTTTAATGGCACAATAGCCCATGGATTGCCTAAGCCGAGTTATTCGTTAACTGTTGGCCAGCCATCAACTAAATCGTGGATGACACTTTTAAACGCCTTATTGTTCTTCTTCTTTGGCTGGGTGAGACCACTAGAAATATGTAAGTATATCAGCTTTATCGTTATTGCTGCTTGTGATGATTGAAATATCAGTATCGTTCTTCATCCAGATGAAGACCGTACGCACCAACATTTTCTTTACCTTACCGATTGACCGTAATGTTGGGGCCTTCGTCGTCTGCCTTTGAAGAAGTACGGCCTAATAATGCCGCCTGCCCATAAACCGCACCAAACAGTACATTTTTCTGGATGCATTGGTAGCTGCTGAATTGCCTCTGGCTGGTCTTCACTCCAAATACGGCAATTCTGATTATTCACGTATCCATTGAGCCAAAAATTCACGTCGTCGCTGAATGGACGTAGCTTGCGAAACGCATTTTTCACTTATTTTTTTTTTTTGATAATAAATTTCAATAATTTGCAAAACTTGTTCAGGCGTGAGTCTATTCATGATGAAATGACAAACCAAACTGAGCATTTTTTACTTTGACACATGTCAAGAATCACGCGTGAACTGTCAGAAACACAAACGTCAAAAACCAAGTAGCCAACAAATCACCCTTTATAAACTTAACAACTAGGCCCAAATTTCAGTGGTCTTCAGCCCGCAACAAGTTTTAAATAAATTGCTTTAGGACTGCAGAAAGCAAACAAGAAGTGTGGTTTAAATACTATCAGTGGTTTACATACTATCAACACCCACTGTAAACGAGCTTCTGCGAATAAGTTCTATTGCCAGCGGTACTTAGCTAATCTCAGCGATTGCTCTGAACGGTACTTATGAGTAGCATTGGCTCTATTGCTATTATAAAGTTGGAAATTCTCCTCGCTTCAAAAATCACAATGCTTCACATTTGCTGCTGCTGCTGCTGCTGCTGTTGTTGCAGTCGTCTTGTCTAAATAGTTTTATTGTTTAACACTTCTTGTTCGCACTCCTTGCATTCATTATGATTTCTTCAGTTCTTCTTGGTGTTGGTACATGTACTTTTCGCTTGTTGATGCTGCTGCTGCGGCTTCTTGTATTGTTGTTATTTGTTTTTTTTCATTGTTTCTGGTTGGTGGTTTCTTACTTCACATTATGCCAAGTACCTACCAATTTTCTTGTCAGTCTTTTTTCGCCAGTATATCATGTATGAGTATGTGTGTGTGTGTGTGTGTGCGTGTTTGTGTGCCTTTTCGCAGCTTTTGTGTTTTTACATAGTACATTTTTATTTTATTTTTGTTATTTTTACAATTTATGTAATTCGTTTGTTGTTTTTGTTTTATAATCGATTTAATGAATTGCAGAAATTAAAAAACTGGTTGTGAAAATGTAAAAAAGACTAAAATAAAGCAAATAAATAATAACACACTTTTGGATGTTATGTCATACATAGTTTCAGCGTTTTTTCTTGTATATTTTTGTGGTGGTACTTTGGTATTTTTGGGTCTTTTGAGTAAGTTATGATGTCTCCACCACCGACACCGACGACAAAAGCCTCGCATTTAGCCTCAGCCTCAGTTACAGCCATAGCCATAGCCATAGCCGAAACAGCCGACGCAGCCTCTACCTCAGACTGCGGTGTGGTGGTTTGGTGAGTTTTCTACTATAGTACATATTTACATTCAAATATCGTATAGTGGGTCTACTGGTTTAGCTCGCTGCTCTTTACTTGAAGACATGCCATTTAAAATTCCTGGCGTTTTTGAATTTTTTTGTAATTTTTTAATAAATTTAAATATATTTCGTTTTAATTTGAATTGAGCCAACCACCACCAGCTTAAACTTACATAGATACACTTGCGTTGATATTTCACAATAGCACAATGCGGATTTGAAAACTTAATCAATTAGCGGGATAAGTAGATTAATGAAGTCGAGTATAAAAGTGGTTTCTTTAGTTTATGATTGAAGCATTGAAATTAATAGTTTACCGTCCCAAAGTAGACATTTTCTTGCTACAATGCCAAACTCACCAATAAATTAAGTAAAAAAAATTCAAAAGAGTTTTCACCTCTATTACTTATGTACTTTCATCTTCACCTCAAGATCTCGGTATTACTATTGGCGGGCAAGCGTCGAAGATCACAGCTCTGTATAACCCCTCTCCCCATCTATATCAAATATCGACTATCTTGATATCAACACTTTGTACTTGTTGGGTATGAATCATCTAGATTAATTCATCTAAATTAACTAACCACGCCGCATGCAAGAAAAAACTGTTTTAATGTCAAAAAATATTTTATGGCATTTATATTTTTTTATATTTTTTTTTACCCCAATTAGACACAGACCTTGCTTTCGCATCCACTCGTCTTTTGCTTGTTTCATTAGTCCAGAACGAAAGCCTTCATACTGAATTGAAACTGCGCTTTGATCACTGAATTATTCAATGCAAAATCCTGTTATTGTATGGTACATAGACCATGTTCACATTAGCCTCAGAGCGCCGAACCATTTTGACAATTGTCCACTTTCACATGTTCGTACTTACTAAAATGTACCGTAACGTCGCCTCATTTTTGACGCTTACCAGCTCTTTTGCGCAGCACAAATATTTACTGCAGGAGACAATTTAGCAATGAGTGATAGTGAAGAAGTTCCAATTACTCATTTTTACAACTTTCGTTTATTTTTCTATCATTCTAAATAACATTTTGTACGTTTAAAAAATTTCAGCAAATGCCAAAATGAGTCGAGAAATTTTTAACAAAATAAAAAATCCCGCTTCACTCCACTTCCCTCTTTGACTGTAGACGTCAAAATGAGTCGACTCACTGAGGCTAATGTGAACATAGTCATAAATGAACTTTGTGTACATAATAGACATAAAGAAATTAGAAAGCATTTCGTCACGAGATAATTGGTTAAAAAACATAATTTAAATGCACCCAACAAACAATTCTGTAAAACCGTGCATGCACTCACGTTTTCCCCTCCGCAGACGGGCTGGGCTGTTAACGGCATGTCAACGGGTTTGCTGGTAGCCTTCGTTTCCATGAAACTCTGCCTGAAAGTATGCAAGTTTTACAACAGCAGAATGAAGAATAATGGCAAATTTTTAAAAGTAAAATCAACAAAATTTGGAGTGCATGAGTGTTGCACCCGTCGTAGGCGTTACTTGTTCGTGTTACTTGATCTCAAACAAAAAATGTCATTGAGTGGAAATTGGCGATGTGGCAACGCCAACACTTACATTTAATTGTTGATTGAAATGTGTTGTGGCGTACTTGTATTTCGTATGTATGTATATTGGTGTGCACGTTAAGACTTTTTCAAATTCCGAATCAATGAACAATACCGGAAAGTCAATTGAAGTAATTGGACGCGTAGCATATGGAATAAAAAGTCAGTAAGGAAAACGCTTCAAAAGTGTAGCATGTAATAAGTATTGTTGTAGAGAAATAAAGGTAAATATTGTAATATACGAGCCAATGTTGTTGGTGCATTCACATACCATAAACATTAAAATACATACCATACAGCGTACAGATGTGAAATTTGTAATTGACAATTTCGCGACTCGTGATTATTTATTATTGGTGCGACAATGAAGTTGCTGTTGTTGGCATTAAATGGTAAATACCAAAGTGCAATTTCAATGAAAGTTGTTTGCATCTATCTGTGGTGGTTGGCAAGTTGTTGGTAGTGGCATAAAAGCCATAATACTAATACTAATACTAATAATAAGATCACTATGGCTGAGAGACTTTTCTATTTTCGCGGACATTAGTGAAATTACATTTTAATGATATTGGCGATATTTAAAGCGTCACCGGTGTTGTTATTGTTTATTTAATTATTTGTTAAAAAAACAACAAATTATTCACAAAGAAAGCTTATCAAATACAATAAATTTTTCCTTTTCTAAACCAAAATAATGCAAATACATAATATTCAGAATATTCAACGAAATGAGCGAAAAGTGTACAATGAAGGAATACAGGAGCGTTGAGTGCTTGTGATGACGATGTGTTCGGAAATATTCTTGTGATATGTGGTATTTGCGTGCGTGACGTCATTTTGAAAATAACCGGTGCACGGATAGTGCCCAAGTACCTAGTTAGAAGGAAGTATTTTGCACATGGAATTACCATAATCGACCATGGAGTCGCTACCTGCTCTGTTGCAAGTAATTGCGAGTAACAACCAATAAAGAATCACTTAGCTAAAAAGCTCCTATACCTAATGCAAAATCAGTGACTACGGCTTGCGAAACTAATATCTCAATAAGATGGCACCAATTCCACTTCTCAGTCTTGACCGGATATTAAAATCTTGTTGTAAAAATGTTTTCCCTCGTTGACATTTTATTATCAACTTATTATGCAATTTAGTGACTAAACCAGTTTACATTATGATGGTGCTTGTGTCTGTGTCGTTAAGCACTTAAATCTTAAAGTATTTATAAAAATGTATAATGTATAGGTTCACTGAAAAAGATGATTTCAACGGCTACCATCAAAAGCAACAGCGCACCGCCAACCACCAACCACCAACCACAACTTTTTTATTGATTATATTGAAATGTGAATTGTTTGTCTGGTTTCATTTTTAATTCTCATTTAAAACGAGAAACTTAACACGCCGAAGTGGATCACTATCAAGGCCGTCTTAAAATTTTAAAACAAAAAATCAGCACAAACCACTTCAATAACCACTTCAATAACCACTTCAACAGTACATGAAGCATGCATAAAATAGGTGAATAGAAAGGTGGTGATGGCTAGAAATAGGCCAGTTTCAGTTTTCAAAGTTAAAATTATAATTCCCCGCCCAACGATGATGACGATGACTGGAAATACTTAACCGAATATGTAAATTAAAGTGCGCATTATGTCTGAAGCTGCGTCAGTGTGTTGTTGTTAAGGGGGGAAAAAGCTTTAAATTAAATTTCTGGTTTTTGGTAAAAATAAAATTAATTTCTCAGTATTCTCAAGTACAAATACATACATACTCACTCATATACCATAAATATAAACAATCATGTATGTATGTATGTGTGTCTGATGTCTGTGGCTGTAGATGCCCCCTTTAAGCATATATCTTTTTTAGGTTAAGAACGAAATCATTCCAGCAGTCATGTAGTCAGTTAGTCAGTTAGTCAGTCAATCAATCAATCAATCAAGCAGTTTTAAGTTGAATTCTACCGTTAAACTTGTATGTATGTATATGTATATACGATGGTTGGATTTTATATAAAGATTAATACACTCTGAAAAAAACGGTCTAAATTTAAGAAAAGCAGTAATAAATCAAGAACATTCGTTCAAGAAAGTCTGATGATTAGCTTGAATTCTTAAAACAAGAACGAAATTCGTATTTTAATACTGATTGTTTTGTTGTAACTTGTATCCATTCCAGTCATATTTTAAGACTGTCTTGTTTTATAATTTTATTTTTTATAATAACATTTTTTTTGTGTTAAATCATGTAGATTGTGCTTAAAAATAACCAGTTTAGATTTTAACAAATCATTATTTATTTAAGATTTTTCGGTTTTAAAGGTTTTAAACGAAATAAGAAGAGAACGTGCTACAAATAAGAATAAGAATGACCGGGATTGCCATTTTTGTTTTTCTTAGTGCACTTGCTCGCCCTGAGTGTACGAGCTATCGTGTAGTAGCAATGCTCTCGCCCATTGTTGAAATTAAAGAAGTTTTCCATGCCCGTTTTCCTGTCTCTTTGTTGTTGGTATTGTCACTGAATGCAGCACAAATAATGCAACGCATGATAAACTGATGATATGTGAATAATATTTTAAATGCACGCACCGAAAAAGTCATTGACGAATGGGGCTGTAGCAACAACGCGGGCGTGAAAGAGTAGCATAATAAATACAGATAAATATACATACCTACATACATTCTTATGCACGATATAGTACATACATATTTACATGCATATGAGTATATGAAATTTATAGGTGAAGCGCACACGTACAAGAAAAAAGTATAAAATGCCAAAGAAACGTTAAGCTGCACATAAACGCGCCGCGACAAAAATGCGGTTCACCTTTCAGTTCGTCATCATCATCATCACCATCATCGATGCTGTTGGCCTATGGCAAGGGGAATACTTGAATTTTTAAAGTCACTAATATGTAAATACCAATTCTTTTTGCATGACTTTTGCTTCGGCAGGCAAGCGGTTAATTATGAACGCTCTTATTATTTAGCTAGCTGGGGGGAATTAAGCTTTCAACTAAAGGATGCAACATTTTTTTTATTTATCTTATTTTATTTAAAATAAAGATACGCGAGACAGAATTTTTTCGCAAAATAATCGCATTGTTAACTGGAACCAAAGTTTAACTTAATCTCTAAGTCGTGCTTCTTACTTATAAACTATACAAAAATTAGATTTGGCTATTGGTTTTAGGTTGATGAAACCTCGTATGTAGAAAGAGGTGGTTTTGTTATAAGTGTGGCAAATTGGCATAGTAGCTTATGTCTGAAAATGTAGGTATGGGTAATCGGAATTTTGTTGTACAAGGCTCGTTGAAGCGAAATCGATTATAAAAATTATATAACTTGGGTTATAAGGTTTTCTTTTTAAATAAGGATAGGGCAAAAAATGAGCTGATACAGGGTTATCCATTTTGTGGTTTCATAACCGTAGTGTTGGCATCCCTGATATGTTGTAGTGTTGGCAACTCTGATATTGCAATTGTAGATTTATTAGTCTATGGCCTGACATTTAGGAAAATAGATCGTTTAAGAATTGAACAGCGCGTTAAAATTGTTAAAATCTTGCGTTGCCACTTTCCGGCCTTGAAGGAAAGATATTACGTTCAAGCAATTGAAATGATAGTGGAGAAATATGAAGAACCGTCACGGATGTGCAAAGTCTTGTGCATCATCGTAATGTCGTCAGCACATGGGCCTGTTTAACCATACGGCTCATTATGGCGTATTTTGCACATATTTTTCCACTTCCATATGTATAAAGTCTACCTCACGAAACAAGACGCCGCCAAAAGCCACACAACACGACCGATTACCTCTTTATTGCGCGCCACCGAACTTTGAGAAAGACCGTGTTTATGTGGATGAACCTTAAACTTTAGCGCAATAAAAAGCCAACATTCGTCAAGTAATAGCCGCGATACCGAAATGAGTAAAAAAAGTGATGGAAAATTATCTTCAAGGGATTGATTGTTGCAATCGATCTCGAGGTGGTCATTTAAATTATATCGGCTCGGCTTAGGCCCTCTATGGTATGTTGTGCCATTAAAAGAAGAAGAATAAGTGTTTCAGTCATAATGTCAAGGTTCAAACTTTATAATAAAAAATAAAAAATTATCCAAAATGTAATTTTATGCTTTTTGTTTATGTTTACTTTTGAAACCACAAAATGGATAACCCTGTATAAAAAAAATCTCAATTTCAAACGACAGTCTGATGGGTACACACAGGGTGTACCGCTATAAATGCAAAGCATTGTGTTGATTGGAAGGAAGATTGATATGAGGAAGAATGAGAGAGGGAATGCAATCACAGTCAAGCGAGAAAGAGATAGACTGTAACTTTGTAAACTCCTGCACATTAAATGGAATTGAACTAAAGTAAATCAATTCTGACACCATCGCGACAATCGATATTCCGAAAATGGTATAACTCGATGGATTTTCTTATACCCTTCCAAACGAGCTTGCCAACCTCCGTGGTTGAAGCATTTTACAGCGTTTCCAAACTTTTACTAATGAAATATGAACAAAGGAAAAAGGATAAAATAAAAAAAGTACTATAAAATCGATGAATTTAGTTTAGTTTAGTAAGAGCTAATGAATTAAAAATATTTAATCAAATCTGGAGAATTATAATCCTCCCACCAGGCAAAGTGAACTCGACAGGAAATTCCAGTATCTCGAGACGAACAGAGTATAAATGCACAGTAAAATGCAAAACCGCAAGAACGTCGGTAGAAAAGATTGCGTCAGAGAGTATATATGTATATGTATATCCGGGTATCTACATATAAGCGAGTATGTATGTATGTATGCATGTATGTATGTATGTGTGTATATGTGCGAAGAAATTCCGTTTGGTCTTTGTAAGTACGTGTTTAGTTTGTTGAACATTTTTGGTACGTTCCTCGAATTATCAGCTTAACTCTTGCATAATAATTGATGGTGATAAATTTTATTTTTATTGTCATGAAGTTTATGTTTGCTTTTTCTTTGTTTTACCATTTTTTATATGTATTGACCATTTGAGTGTATTCTTATGTATGTATGTAGTTGCACACATACTCGTACATATACATATATACGGTATGTATGTATGTATGTATGTATGTATGTATGCATGTATGGAGTAAAGTGAGCTAGCAGCCTTTTTACCAAAAACAACAACAAACAATAGTTATCTGTGTGGCTGTCTTGCGAACATTTCCCTTTGACCACACCTGTTTTAAATTAAATAGTGTTTCGTTTCTTTTATTTTTTTTGCTGATGTTGGTTGGCTTTTTACCTTTATCTTTTATTTTGTTAACATGTACAATATGCGTACAATGAATTCAAAATCCCGTCCATCTACCATGACACATGACAGGGTACATGTGTCTGAAGTTGTTGTTTTCTTTTAGATTTTGTGGTAGTGATGACGGAGAGGCCCAATTTGGGGTTTCTTTCTTTACCGCACTACACAGCAAGATATATACATACGTATATATGTATGTATGTATGTATGTATGCACCAGTACGCTTACTTGCACAAAGGTATTTCCTTCGAAGTCACAAACACCTACATTCATACATTCAAATCGCCTAAGATTATTGTTTATTTAAAGCTTAACAGTTGTCAATGAGATTTGGAAGAAGTGAAGTAAATAAGAACAGATCGACTGAAAGGCTGACGATTGATAGTAAGACGGATGGACAAACGGGCACAACGACAGATAGCTTAAGATACGAGTATTGCATACTTGTTAATGCCCCACTGGAAACAACCATGCACAGGGTGGTCGATTTATAATTTGGAATTTGATTTTAGTGTAAATAACAAACGAATAATTTTTTTTCAATGTAGATTTTATTATTTGAAAGTACAATGTTTTCGGTTTATTGTGGAATACTATTTCATTCAAATGACTTCCTCGGCCGGCCCATACATTAAACTCAAATTTTCAGTTAATTTTCGACTGTATGGAGCTGTACTTGACCGATGGCTGCACCAATTTCGTCCTTAAGAGCATGAATCGTTGCTGGATGATTAGCGTTAGCTTATCTTTAACGGCCCCCCACAAATAATAGTGCAACGGAGTTAAATCGCAACTGCGTGTTGGCCAATGCACATCACCAAAACGATTTTCAAACTTTCCACGCAAAAATTCGATTGTTGCACGGCTTGGGGGACACGGCTCGCCATCCTGTTGGAACCGAATGTTGTCTATGTCCATACCTTCTAAAATAGGCCACAAATAATCAGTAATCATTATACGGTAGTGCACATCACTTACTGTAACGTATCTTTCTTCCTCATTTTCAAAGAAAAAGGTCCAAAAACCACGCCAAACAGTTACTCGTTGAGGGCGCATTGGCTTCTCAATAATCGCGCATTGATTTTCTGATGCTTATTTGATTTTGCTTATTAGCATAACTACCGAGGTCAAAGTGAGCTTCGTCAGAAAATATAATTTTTCGTTAACCGTTTGGTCTTGGTCTTGGTGAAACGTTTGGTGAAATGTATCACTCCTGAGAACGATGGCGAGTTGATGTTATTGGTTCTTCTTGCACAGAGGCAATTTTGTTTGTTGTGCGGACTGTATGAGTACGAGTACTGGTTGTTTTATGCAATAAAGATCCAGTTTCACGCACACGGTCCACAAATTGGTTCACAAATTGCATGGAAGGGGTTTTTTTTCTACCGAATTTTGAACTAAATTTTATTCCACTTTCGGCAGAAGATTCAACATTTTGCAATTAAATATTTAGTATTTCCCAGCAATTGTTCAAGAGTATATCGACCCAGTTCGTTAACCGCAAATATGAAACAAATTTTCCGTCATAATACGAAATAACCATTAGTTCTAATTGTAAATTTTAGATGCACCACCCTATACATACTCGTACTTTAGTTGTTGCACTTATTCCATCTTGCCATTGAAAATATAGATACTTATTATAGATGCATAGTGTAATGTAGGGACATACAGTTACTCGTAAATGTGATAGCCACAATTATTGACCTAAATCACCAGTCAATTATCGCCACGAAAAAGAAACCTTAATATTAGCGAAAGACTGCAGAAAAATAAAAAAAAACAAAATATAAAATGCAAACAATTTCAGCAGGAATTACATAAATAGCCAATGATTTAACAAATAATAAAGATTAAATAATCGAAGATTGAGAAGAAGCACGGACGATAACAAAAGACGTTGGAATTTTAATCACTTGCAGTGGCTACGCAGGGCACACGCTATGCCTGGTTAACTTGAGAGCTTACATTACGTAAATGCGATAAACGGAAACAGACTGGTTTACTTTCACCGTTTGGATTCTAAAAAAATATTCAGTGGTTTACAAAGTAATGTTTGCAATTTGAATACGATTAAAATGGTTTTTTAAATGTATGTATTCAAACGGTTCTTCAAAAATATCGAATATTCTTCATATTCGAAAACCAGTTTTTCCGCTTGGAAAGTTTACAAGAATAAGAACCATAACCACACTTCCAGGGTAAAATTTCATAAAATCCTAGAGGATTTTGTAGATGGGGATCAATGTGCATTAATGTGTAAATATTAATATTCATAAATATGCTAAAGCTATCCTTTGATAGTGATAATAAGACCAATAGGTAATGAAGAAGGGTCGGATTTTGTGTAGCTAAAAACTAAGAAAAAGACAAAATTAAATTAAAGGCAAAAGAGACCCCAAGAAATTCAAAAACATAAATATAAAACAAAACTGAAAAAAGCACACAAAAATTATAAATTTAGATAAAAATGAAATGCTTAACTCATTTAATAGCGCATAAAAAAATTCTAGAATCTGTTATTTTCTGCTGTTTTGCGATTTGCTTTCGGCATTCTTAAGTAATGGTTCTCTTTTTTTTTGCAATACTTCTTCTAGAAAATCCAACGACTTTCTCAGTTTTTATAAACTTCAATCTGCTTAAAACCTCTGAAGATCGTTTTCTTTTTTTTTGACCCTAAGTCTAGATTTAGAGGGCATATTCGTAATTTCTAGTATGCAGTTATTTTAAGTTCAACTAGACCTACAATTTGTACTAGGTCCCGTTCACAGTAATTGTTCAGGGTATCTTCTTTCTTCTTTAATCGCACAACAGCCCATGAAGGGCCTAAGCCTTTTCTCATTCATTTATATTGTGTGTGTGAAAAAAATCGAGAAATTTTACAAAAGTGAATGAAATTTATATTTGGATAGATAAATTAATTCTTACCATTTACTTTATAAAGATAATTTCACTTAAATGTTGCCCGCGGCTACGCTTCAAGTGGTCCATTCTTATGGTCCAATTTTGTAACATTTTCCACACATTTCGGTCGGAATCTCACCAATTGCGCGTTCAATGTTGGCTTCCACAGCGACAATCGAGTTTGCCTTGTCCCTATAGACAAGAGACTTAACATAGCCCACAAAAAATAGTCTTACAGTGTCAAATCACACGATCTTGTTGGCCAATTGACTGCATCAAAACGTGAGATTAACTGCTCACCAAATTCGCCTCTTAATTGATGCATGGTTTCGCGTGCAGTGTGACATGTGGCATGTGACACCGTCCTGTTGGAAACACATGTCGGCCTCATCGAATTCTTGCATTTTCGGCAAAAAAAAGTCTGTTATCATCGAACGGTACCTCTCTCCATTGACCGTAACGTTGCGGCCTTCATCGTCTTTGAAGAAGTGCGGCCCAATGATGCCGCATTGCATTTTTCGGGATGCATTGGTAGCTGCTGTATTGCCTCTGGCTGGTCTTCATTCCAAATATGGCAATTCTGCTTGTTCACGTATAAAATGGACGTAACTTGTGAAACATATTTTCACAGAGCACGAGTTTTAGTAATAGATTTCCATAATTTGCAAACGTTGTTCAGCGGTAAGTCTATTCATTATGAAATGGCAAACCAAACTGAGCATTTCTTACTTTGACACATGTCAAGAAACACGCGTGAACTGTCAGAAATATAAACGTCAAAAACCAAGTAGCAAAAAAATCACCCTTTATTTGCACATGAATGGAAGTACAATTTTGCCGAATCCGAGCTGCGAAGTGAAAAGTTTTTCTTAGGCATTTTTTACTCAGTAGGTTTGTTATTGCCTGCCAAGAGGTGTTGCCCTGAAACGCTGAAACGCTAAAAACCTGGGTAGAAAAATTGATTGTTCTACTTTTTGATTTTACCTTTGTCGGGATTTGTACCATTCTATAATATTTCTAAATGCAACCAAAAGGTAAATGAACTAATAAAGTTCACTTTTTCAGTTGTAGGGTATCGAAAATAAAGATGTACACAACAAAAGCAACAATAACGACCAAAAATATAACCAAAATAATTTTATAATCTTATTAACAAATTTGCTATGTTAACACTTACAAGCAGAAAAAGCAAAAGGAAAACAACAACTTCAAAAAGCAACCTCCAAGAAAGCTCTCTGTAGAGGGAGAGAAAAGCTTATAAATGGGAGAACAGTGTATGCCAAAAGTAAATGAACATCGACAGCGCAGCTCAACGCAAAACTCAGCTCAAAAGTGTTTTTGCAGCTTTAGCCGCTAAAAAGCGCTGGCTTCGTTGCTGTTGTTGCTGCTGCTGCTGCCTGCTTCTTGTGGCAAACGAAAAATAGTGAGAGTTTCGGTTTAAACAATTATTTTATTTTGTGACACGAGGCGACGAAGCTTGTTGCAGTTGCGCGTGTACGCGAATTGAGTTTGCAACGTTAATATTTTAGTGCTCGCGCGGCTGTAAGAAACGCGAATAAGCTGTAGCAAAATTTCTCAAGTATGAAATTCAAATATTAACCTTTAAAAACGGTTACGTGGATTGTTGCATTTGAGAAAAACCTATATTAATAACAAAAAAGTTATTCTGAGTTGGTGATGTGGTATATAATAGTTCGCTTGGAATTCACCACTACAACTATCATAAAGTTTTTGGCCTTTAATGCCGCTTCGTAAAATCGTCGGATCGTCGGCAACATCGCCATTGCCGTTGTTGTCGTCGTCGTCGTTGTCGTTCATTCATTGTTGTTAGCTGCCTTTGCCGCTGTTGTTAATCGCTGCTTAAAGCTGACTGCTGCACTGGTTATTGGCATCAGTTTTCAGTTTTTAAAACGCTCATCATTTTGCCATTTCTTGTTCGGCTGGCAACGAAATCAAAAGTGATTGTAAAGTGCGCGCACACACAGAGATACGTTACGACTTGAGACAGACCGTAGTACACCAACCGCACCGACCATACCAAACGACTTAGTGACTTTCTGATCGTACCTTGCAGTCGAGAGTCGAGTAGTGTGGAGAGGTGCCGTTTAAACCAAGTGCCAACCAAGTGCTGGTAGTAGTGTCTGCTGCATATATTTCAATTTGGAATGCATCTGCGAGATACACCCATTCATAGCATATAGCCATCGCCATCGCCACCGCCACCGCCACTGCCGTCGCATAAACCGAAGTGATTTTTAATACATTTTACTCTAACTATTTACTTACTATTTGTTTTTGGTTTTTTGTTTTGATGCACTCTCATTGCATTTACATTAACACTAGAGATATTTATTTGGACATGAAAGTACGTTCAAAATTTGAAAATTTCGCGAATAATAAAAAGAAAATCAGCAAACTTGCAAATTTGCCAAATTGTTTAAGTGAAAAACAAACAGAAAAAAAAAGAAAAGTGAAAGTTACAAAAAATCGTTATTTACTAAATTTTTACTATTTTTACTGCCAATTCCAGCTGGACACTTTTGTTTAAAACCTTCAAATATTTCATCGCACGTCACACTTAATACAAGAAAACAAATAACAACGACAATAAGCAAGAACGACTCCGAGAACGTAAAACACCAATAAAATGCTTTTCAAATTGTAAGTACCTTTTTGCGTTTTAAATTCTTATAGTGCCCGTAAATATCTAGATATTTCGAACATAACTTTAATAACAGCTACAAAATTCATCTGCAACAATCGTGATGGAAGAAAATTTTGCAATTTAGCTTCTAGCTTAATGCGAATATTGAAATTTAGGGTACGTCGTCGCGCCTCGTCGGTGTGAAATGTGAGAGAGACTCTGTGTGTTTGTGTGTGTATTGCGTGTTTTGTGTTAAGTTTACCTCAGCACACACACACTCTCATGTGCTAAATGCATCATTTCATTCCACGCCTTCTCTTGTGCCGCCCAATTTATGTTTATCTGGTGTATTAAATTGCAAAAACTTTCAACTTGCACTTTAATTGTGTTAGCGGAAACATGCGTTAAAGTTGATCCGAACCCTTTGCCATAACTACTTTTCCGGGAACAGTTATAGTTTCACCGCCAGCAGCAGCAGCAGCAGCAGCAGCAGCAGCAGTAGCTACAGATTGCATGAATTTCCATTAAGATGCTGTAGGAAGATAGAATAGAATGCGGATACCGCCTCAGGGCTGCTGCCTCCCCTTGGATGTACGATATTCGCGATATGATGATTAAAAGTTTACTACTAGGTGAGGCAAAAGAAATAATGTGAATATGCCAAATATTTAGCAAATGGCTTCAAATGTCGTTGTGCTTTGATATTTATGTTGTGGACAGATAAAGAATTAGAAATACCAGATTTTGAAACAGCTATTTCCGGGCCGTGTGATCTCTGGCCAGATCACCAGAGATCTGGCGTAAAAATCGGATGTTTTGCGAGCAACAATTAAAAATACCACAAAACGAGCACAAATATGCATCAACTCAGGAGGTTATAATTTTTCCAACTTAAATTCATTAATTTTACACCTTCCGCGAAAACAGAATACCATTTTTTCATTTCAAAATGAAACAATTGAACAAAATGGCAGCCAATTCATATTATGACATTACTTTTGCCTCACCTTGTACATGAAGCTAGCAGGGAAATGAAGAGAGATAGAGGAAGGAAGCGAAAAGGGAGTGGGAAAGGAATGTTGTGAATGGGGAGAAATCGGCCGAAATTAAAGAAATTTGAAACTAATAAATGTTATGTTTCCATTTATTGAATCGTTAAATTTGGAGTTTCCACTGTTCTGATATGAAACTTTTTATGTTGCTATGAAATATCGAAATACTTTTGGCTCATTTAGCTTGCTGTCGAAAGTTTGACAGGCAAAAGGTGATGAAATTGCCAGAAGCAATTCGTTCCTATTGCACCTAGAACTTTACCACAGGCAGAAGAAGCTATACAAAGTATGTAACAAAATACACTGCGCGAAATACGTACGAGTATGTATGTACTTATGTACTGCATTAGATACCTCATTTAATGCATACATTTCGTTGCTTTCGATGCCACTTCTTGCATCACTTCCTACCAGCATCGCTATATCGCATTTCATGAAACCAGTTCACGAAGGAGAAGCACCGCACGTTTTTCGGTATTGATTACTATTTCTTGCACTTGCCATCAACAAGGCATTTGAAGAACGCTTTCACTTCCATCGAAAATATCCCTTCGAACGTTTTTTTAATTTACGCTAAATAAAATGAGAAGCGTTCAATTTTGAAAAATTCAAAAGAATAAGAAGAAGAATATAACTGATCGAAATTAATTACATTATAAGTAGTTTCCGAGAAATTACTATGTTTTAAAACTGCTTGTTAGTATTTTAATACACCGGAAGTAAAGCTTTGGCAGTCGGATTCTTGGGATTTTAAAATTTTATTGAATATTAGTGGATCGACTTTATCTTTGATACCAGCTTTCCCAAGAGATACAATCACCTAAAATATTTCACAGTAATTCGGAGTAGACGTAATCAAATATCGCTCCTTACTATTGTAATTAAAATGAAAAATTCGTATTCTACGATTTTGATGCCTTGCCAGATATACATACATATGTTACATAATGTATGATAATGCCTATCAATCCCTTCCAAATTCATCCAAATGAAAGCTGATTGCTTTGCATTAATGGAGCCAATTAAGTACTTATGCTTGTGTACATATCGCTGCCCTGCTGCAAAACTGTCATAAATACAAAAAATAAGTTAAGTATAAAAAAACAGCTTTTTAGTTCTTTACTCTGGGTAAAAAATCATATTTAAATCTTATGGTATAAACTCTTTACATGAGAATAGTATTCGTCCTTACCAATTGTATGTATGGAGTGACAGGTAAATTAAAAAGTTTAAATGTATTTTTCTCTAAATTTATGTGTTTTTGTGTTATGACTGTCTTGCAGCAAGATCGTACCATACCGACTGTACAACTGAGCACTTCGCGTCAGGAACCATTTGACCTTACATATTTATGTCAAGCAATGCGCAGACAAATCCATTACATATACTTCTTCTCTAGTGCTACAGAGTAAACTGCTTTAATAACAGGACAGAATGCAGAAAGAAACCACGTTGCCTCGCCATCGAGCAGAAATCACCACTACTATCAGAGTTAATGAAGATGACATTTGTGCTCATTAACGATTGCTATTTAACGATTGAAGAGTCTGTCTGCATCTCATGATGATGATTTGTTAGTGAATATTAGCCCACAACAACCAGACAGTATCTGCCTCTCTGCTATCTATTTAGCTTGATATATGCACTACATACATGTGTTTGTATGTATGTATGTTTGTAGTTACGAGTATTACGCAAATCATTTGTTTAACTAAGCATGAATGTTACATTAATGTTACAGCAGCAATGACTACACCGCCGGTAACACCAACATCAGGCAACAATCGAGTACCAGCTGCTTCTGTTTCAATTGTTGAGGCTGCAACAAGCTCACCCTCTTCTGCAGCGTCTTCCAAAGCCAAAAGCAATAATAGTTTTACATTAATTTCGTTGTTTAAGGCAAGATTTGAAGAAATTTTCTTTAAGTTTAGAAAATAACATATAGAAAAAGTGTAAAATGTGCGCCCACATTCGGCGCGGGAGTCGCCGTCATAGTAAAGCACAAAATGATACAGATTCATAGGAATTTCACATGTACACCACTACTAACTACAAACTACCACCAGCAGCTCCAGCTCCTGCTCCACCATCACTTCAACATTATTACCAACAGCAACTGGTTGGTGTATTGCATTTTCTTTAACTTGTATATTAATGTATTATACGAGTATACTTACATATGTATGTACATATGTACAGATCCATATACCATACATATACCATACATATTGTACATATGTATGTATGTAGTTGCCGTTGTTGCCATTATTATTATTATTGTTGTCACTATTTGTTATTTGTTGTTGCTTGGCTGGTAATTTCAAAAAGTTGAAGTTGTCTACCTTTGCTATAGTTTTAGCCATGTAACAACAAAAAAATACAAAAATGAAAATGAAAATGAATATGAATATGAGAAATAATTGAAACAAATGAGAAAGAAGAAACTGGTTAAAGTGACAATCAGCAACTATGTAAATACATGCACACACACATACATAGATACTATGTAGCACATAACTTTGGCAACCACAGCACAACTTACCTACGTCAATCTAAACGAATGTACTACACAAGTAAAATTTCAAAAGGCTCTTAAGCTTTGAATACTGCCAGATCAATTCATTATTGATGCTTGTGATTGTGAAAAGAAAAATTGAAAGAATAATTATGTTAAAATGACAGTAACTACCTACCTACCTACCTACCTACCTACCTACCTAGTATAATCAAAATGGGTTAATTTAAGCGAAAGGGTGAACTTTTTCAGTGTTTCATACCCGTTCTCCACTCTACTCTATTCCACTCCACTCCACTCCACTCCACGTCTATACAATCGATTCGTATGTGTCTGTGAACCGGTTTCTTGTTGTTGCTTACTACTATTCGTCCCCATTTACCTTGTATGCTGTGGTTGTTTCTTTTGCTGCTGCTGCCACTGTTGCTTACAGTAAACAAAGCATTGTTTATGTATGTACATACATATTTATATTGCGCGGCATAAGGTATGTAACAAGTTCCCGGCAAATTTTATTTTATTTCAATTGACTTTCGCATTCGATTTAACATCTGTCTGTTTGGCAGTCTGACGATCTGTTGACCAGTCTGTCAGATTGTCTGTCTGCATCTCTGCCGCTGGCCTTTTGTTTTTTAATTTCTTACTGTCTCTGCATCTCGGCGGCCGTTTGCCTTGAGTTTTAATAACTTGTTGTCTTTGTTATGTCTTTGTTTGTTGTCTTTGTTGTCTTTGTTGTATTTGTTATATTTATCGCAATACGGATTGGAAATAATAATATTATACAGGGATAATATTATACGAGTACAAACAAACATGCATATGCATTAAAGATATGTATGTATATGTATATATGTACAATAAGTATGTAAGTATGTATGTAAAAAGTCTTGCCTGTCTATCTCTCTCTTGTCTGTCTTAATCCCTGTTTGCCTCAAGTACGAGTATTTGCTGCTCATTGAACTGTGCAATTGTTAATGTGTGTATGTGTGCGATCACTTGAAATCGCATGCGCAACCATTTAGCACACACGTACGAGTACATACTACCTTACGGTAAAGTAAGTTACCGCTACTCATGCATATGCAATTGCAATTACTCATATTAAAATTTTTGCAGCGTTTAAGTAGCTCTTTAGGAATGTCTGGTATTTCCCTATTCTTCATTGGATAATGGGACTATTTCCAAAATTTAAATTCTGCAATGATTCAAGGTCATGATGTGCACATACATAGTGCCATAGTGCCATAGTGCAGTCTACTACTGAACCCGTCACGACGCAACAATACCCGTTTCAAAAATCAAATGTATAGGTAAATCAATCTCTCTTTAATATTCGAATTTATTTATACTGGAATTTATTTCTATTCTTGTGCAAATATGCATGCATTTCAGTAAAAGAATTGCCACAAATTGTTAGGTATTATAGAAGGTACATAGTACATATGTATTTCAGTGCAGTGCACCGAAATTTTTTCAATTTTATTCAGTAGTAGCAAGAAATAGGCACTTCAGTTTACATGTGAGAGTGAGTTAAGCCAATCACATTGATCTTGTCAAAGAAATCAACAGGAATGACAACTTTAGTATTCATACTATTGATCAATACTTCTCGCGCTAGAATTTCTGCCACAACTTTAAGGTCACATTCCCTAATACGAGTATGTAGAAATAATGGCGAAAAAATAACAATGAAGCTTACAGTTGCTTTTTATACCCTACATACACTGAGTACAGGGTATATTGGTTTTAGTCGAGTAACGGTTATTTGTGACGCCCACAATTAGGCGCCATTGACTCAACAAATTGATCAAGGGAAAGGACATTTTTGGGAGATGCCAAATGGTCATGCATGTTGACAAATCTTTGCGCAGGAAATTGGGGTACACTCACCAACGAATATAAGTAGGAATCAATTTTTTTAAAAATTTGATATTTTCAGGTATTGGATGGTCTCGAACGTGAAATTAAAAAGTTGTTTTAATGCTACAGTCTTTTATATTGCCCTGTATAAATACTACTTAACATAATGCAAGAATTAATTTTCAAATCGGATAATGTAATGTTTATTGGTGCCGCAAGAGGGAATTAATTTGAAAGTTGTTAGAAAGTTAGAAGTTTTAGTCTTAAACTTTGAAACTATGGTAATGTCTTCTTTCGGCGCCAGTAAATATTTTTGTGGTCCAAGTTTCGCTACTTTTGAGACTCTGGCTACCTAAAAATATCATATGATTTCAAGAAGTTGTATTTATTGGCGTGAGTTTTTCTGCGCTGATATTGACGATTTGCCAACACCCATGGCCATTTATTATATCTCATAAATTTCCTTTCACTTGATCAAATTGTTGTACATATATCTGTGGACATTTGACGGAACAACCATATAACATGCACAACATGAGTGGATGTGAAAAGCTTGGCCTTTGGCGCTATATGTGGTTATAGTCGACACTGATAAACTGAAGTTCATTGTGGTAAAGCATAACACTTGCCACATTGGCTGTGTGATTGCATTCCCTCTCTCTCATTCTCCCTCCTTCTCCCTTCCTTTCAACACAATGCTCTGCATTCATAAAATTGCGATGGCGCTCTGTTAATCTAATAAAATTTCTCACAAGAATCGATGTTATAAAGAAATTATAAATATTTTCTTTTTTCGGAGGAGACCACAGGCCCGTGTTGAACGGTTCCGTGAGTCCATGCAGAAGAAAGGAAGCTAAATTATGTCAACTAGCTTTTGCTTTGTTAGCGTAAATACTACTTCATACAAACATACATAGTGAGAAAGCTTTCCTCTAACTTGTGCTTATTTTTGCCATTATTTTGTAGTCTTCTATTGCTGAGCTGCCTAGCATTGGTGGTCATTGCCGATAATTCTATTGAATCTGCACTCGATCCATCAGTGAGACCACCTACGGAGACACGAGTCGAAAGTTCAGTGTCCTTTGAGACATCTCATAAACGACCTGACGATATTGCACACGACAATGACGATGACGACTTCCAAACATCGCATAAAATTGGGCTTCACAAGCTTCCCAGTGATATAGAACTAAACATGGATACGATGAGTGATTTTGCAAACTTACAAACAGCAATGAATTTGCTTCCAACTAAAGAACGTCCCGAATTGAATCCCATACTGAGTGCATTAATCAATGAAGATGTAATGAAAAGCATCGAAGCGAAACGAGCCATTGAACAGGAAGAGCTGGAATTTATCAGATCAGAGGTTGAGCAGCAGGCAACTGCAGCTGCGGGAGAGAAAGAAGGTAAGATTAAGGAAGCCGAAGAAAAAACAGCAGTAACAACTGAAGCGGGCGTCTTTGCGTTAACAACTGCGGCTCCAGTTAAGAAAATTGATCTTGATGATGATATTAATGTGGGTTTTGTCGATCAGACTATTAACTTGGACGCTGCTGGTTCAGAGAACAATAAAAAATCTCGCATAGAAATTAAGAAAGGTCCCAATGGGCAAGACTACGAATACGAGTATGTGTACTACTATGAGGAGGATGATGATGACAGTAAGGCTAAGCCATCGGAGACAGTTGTAAAGGCCGAAACTGATACAGCACGTGGCAAGTCGCGTTATAGCAACATTGATCGTAGTACTACTGCGTCAGCCGCTGATAACAGCTTGGTAAACACTAAAGCGAAAGGTCGTTCGAGCAATGTGGAAGGCGGTTCTGCTGGAGGTGATGACGATATTGACGCGGAACGCTTGCCCAATAATACGCGCTTCCCAAGTCGCAAAAGTATTGAGACACAGCCTACACCTGCTCTGGATTCACTTGAAAATGCCGCTGAGAAGAAGAAGATCAGTGTGAAGCGGCCAAGCTTAGAATTGGTAGATAGCGAAACATTCAATACCGATGAGAAGCAAGTCAAGGGCACCCGCAACGGTGACACTGAAGCAAAGTCGGCTATTGCCATCGAACAAGAACAAGCTAAAACAACTGCCGCAGCTGCAGCTGCAGAAGCAGCAGCAAGGGCAGTAGCTGAAAAACCTAGTGTGGAAACAAAGACTGACGATGGAGATGAAGAGAGTGCAACCGAGAAGAGCGACAATAACGATGACGTGGAACAAACAACCCCGTCGATGGAGAAGGCTGCTTTGGACTTGTATGCAATTTTGGCAAATGAAAATTTCAACTTGGATATGACCACAGATGCTGATATGGATGTCACCACATTGCTGCCAGACACAACAAACGAAGATGGTGGTTTAACCACTTTGCTGGATGAGGAGTCAAGTTCAACAACATCGACAACAACCACGACTACCACGACTACAACAGAAGCGCCAACGACGACTACAACGACAACAACTACTACATCCGCAGCGCCGCTGTTTGGCGGCAGACGTCATGGCGCTGGTTTGCCCGCATCGGGTCGCAATCGGTTTAAGCTTAAGCAGGGTGGTGCAGGTTCTACTACTACCTCAACTACAGAAGCTCCATCAGCAGAACCACCAAAAACAGGCAAAAGTGAGTAGCATTTAGTCAGTGTACCGGATAATGTATGTATTTGATTTTTAATTGCAGATCGTTTCTCGCGACCATCAATTGGAGGACGCAATCGCGCATCATTTAAAACCACTTCTGCTCCAGCAGCACCACCAGCAGCAGAGGAAGAAGAAGTTGCTGTCAAAGAAGTGAAACCAGTGAGCTCAGGATTCGGACGAGGAAGACGTATGTCTGAAATCACGAATTAGAAATAAAAGTTCCGCTTATTGCATTTTATTTCAATTTTAGCACGCAACCGTTTCAATCTGCGCGGTAGTACCACCACAGAAAAACCGTCCGGTGACGCAGAAGAGGCTGCCGCTCAAGAGGAAATCCCGTCAAGTACAACAGCTCGTACATTGCGTAGTCGCCCAACACTAAATTTGCGTGGTCGCAGTCGCACAACAACAACTAAAGCACCTGCCTCTGAGGATTCTAGCGATGATGAGGCTGCTTCCGCAGAAAAGGCATCAGCTCCTGCACCAAGCAGTAGTCCAGTCAGACCATCACGATTCAATATCCAACGCCCTGGTGGCAATCGTCTGCTACCACGTGGCAAGCTGGGGCGTACCACCGAAGCACCAGCTACTTCAGACGACTCAGCTGCTGACAGCAGCCATCACAATGATGTGAAAGGTGAGGGCAGCGAAGATAACGTCGAGAAAGGTGAGCCAGAAGCAGCGCCAGCAGCCCCACAATCTGCAGGCGGCTTGAATCGTCTCAAGAGTCGTTCGCGTTTGAATAATAATCTACAAAAGACTGATAACTCAAAACCCAAAGTGGCACCAGCACCAATTGCGCCCCGCAAAATAAACCCACTACTAGCAAAGAGGCGCCTGCAATTGGGACACTCAACAACAGGTAAGTCATTCATGGCCAGTCCTGGTTCAAGATTGTACAAAGAATTCATTAACTATTTTATATACTCATCAAATCATAACAGAAACGGCTGCGGTTGAAGATGACTCCTCTACGGCTGCCGAGGAATCTGAAGCAAAGGATGAGACAACCTCTGAGGAAAACGAAAATGCTGCGAAGGATGACGCGACCGAAGTAGCGGAAACAACAACAAAACAACAGCCGCGTGGCTTAGGTTTATTGGGGCAAAGAAGGCGTCTCCCAGCAAGAAAACCTGGCACCATCCTGTAGAGAGACTGGCATTTGCTATCGTCAATTCACAGCAATTCTAACTACTAAAATGCTCAACCACACATTCTGACGCATGCTTGCTTGTCTTAACATAAGTGTGCACCTTAAATATGAATGTGAACTGTTTATACTTTCTTTCTTGAAACTTTCTCGAAAGGAACGATTTAATTGATATGTATCTGCTTTTGGACTCTTTTCTTATTTTCTTATGATTTTGTTTTCTTTTTTCTGTTCATAGTGTTTTAAGTATATTTGCTAAGAATTAAATAGTTACACCAAACGTGAGAAAACTCTTTACCTAATTGTCAATGAAATGAGATATTGAATAAGACGAATTGTAAAAAAAAATAAAATTCTGTAAGTCGAAGGGCTTGGTTTTCATTTTCAACTCCCATTAGTATTTCGCTTCTCTAAACTACGGGTTTTCTCCCTACCTCGCAAACCACAGAGCAACATTTTCCGCTGACATTTCTGAGGTTCGAAACTACACCTCACGATTGCATACGCACGCATTATTCAGCTAAGCTTTACACAGATTTCTAAACACCGCACAGTGCGTCAAGCCTTTTCCTAGGCAATTTTTACTCTTGTAGGTTCGCCATTGCCTGCCAGAGGTGGTGCTGTACAGAAAATTGTTTCTTCTACGGACACTCTGCGTAGCAGGCCGACGCACTACCAACTACGCCACGGCGACCACTAGCCAGTAAGAACTAAGCCTTATAAATACGATTATATGTAAACTGAACTAAGTACATTCTAAGCTAATACTGCACGTGTTGCGTTGCTGCGTGCTTTCCGCTCTGCGTGTAAACAAACGTACAAGTTTTTCCTTATAAGTAAGTATAAGTACTATGTACATATTTACTGTGCACAAACAACATGATGCCGATGTTGGTGGTGCTTTGCTCCCGTGTGGATAATTAAAAACTTTTCAACTCTATTAAAACTTTATGTTTTTGGTTTTTCCTTCGTTTTTACCTTTTTGCGTTTTGTGGGTGTTTTTCTATTTATTTACTTATGTACCCGCACCACTCTCTCTCTCACTCTCTCTTTCTCTCTCTCTCTCTCCCTCTCCCTCTTTCAAAAGGGCTATGTGTAATTTTTTACATTCCTCGACTTGACTCCTTGCTGTGAGTGTTGCTGTTGTTGCCGCTGACTCTGTGTGAAAAACAAATCTCAGCTGACATGGAAATTACGCAGAAACGACAAAAAGTTTTTGTTGGACGGCAATTAATTTAATCTGATTACAAGTAACTAAAATTTGAGTCCGACATAATCTGAGGTCGCATTAGCAAGCACATGAATTACACGAATTGCATTGTACAAACAATATTCACTTTAAATAATATTATTACCCGTGTTTTATAGCTTTAGCTTTGGTAAGTATTAAATTTTTAAACATCATTCTCACCCTGTATCTACACAATAAATATGTACAAGGTGTAGAGGAAAAAAATATATATATATGTCATTATACATACATACGTATTTAGTCGCTTTAAAAGTTTTCTCTTTGATAACGCTCTAATCATTCTTCATCATTGATGTGTGACCTTTAGGTGAATGAGTGAGCGTATTTGGCTTTGTCGTTGTCGTCAGTCATTGCAAATGAAAATCACACTGTCAAATCTTTACACATACACACATACATCATTTGGCCTGCTGGCAAGGAATTGAGGAATTGAGTACACCCTGCATTCAAAGGACCCAGTCTATGCTACACACTCTGATTTTACTAAATTTTGTTTAAACTATTTTCAACCATGGAGGGTTTAAGTAACGAAATTGCGGTTTAGTAATATTACCATTGCAGAGCCAGAATGCTGCCATTCGTAGCTGAATCATGGTGAATGTGATTCCTGAGGTTTAAGTCTCGAATCAGTGTGTGCACTGCTATGCTGTAGTCCTAGATTCAATCGCAAGATCAAGTGAAACTAAAAAATAGGAAAAGCAAAGTGATCTACACGGCAGTGACAGGAAAAATGTAAAATTGCAATAAAAAAGCCTTTCAATTCCCTATTCTGATTCGATAGTTTTACATCCATTCGTGTACGAATTAGATATGGGACGCTAGTGGTGTTTTGCTCGTCCAATCGATTAATGCAAAAATTTTAATCGATTAAATTGAAATTTTTAATTGAAAGCATTTTTTACCATAATTGAGTGTACTCGTATGTACATATGTTTAATGTAATCGTGGCGTAGTTGGTAGAGTGCTGGACTGCTACGCAGAGTGCCCGAGTTCAAATCTCAGCACAGACAAAACTTAACAAGTAGAAAAGCAATTTTTCTACACGGCACCACCTTTTGGCAGCCATTGGCAAACCTCCAAGAGTAAAGAAATGACCTACTTTCCATACAAGTGAAATATTTAACGGGCAATATCAAAGGAATTAGTGAAGCAAATGGAACCAAACACTGTTAAAATAATTTCGAAAAATGTACGCAAACACAATAAAAATTTAACCCACCTTTGAATGCAAAAGGGTGTTATATTTCAGAAGGTATGCAGAATATGCAGCCTCGGCCGAACTGAGCCCGACTGTGCCGAGATTTGAATTCGACCATCCTACATAGCAGTCCAACACACTACCTACTACGCGTATTGAATAAACAATGCAATGCGATGCGAAACTTTTTGGCCTCATTCGCATGTTATTATTGCCATTAAATTTTGGGGAATATTCGTTTACTCTAAATTGCAAAGGTTAACCAAATTTATTCATTATTCAGATGCGTGAATGCACAATTGTGCAAAAATCATACATACACATATCGACGTTATTTACTTTTGTTGTACAGCAATAACAACAACAGCAACAACAACAGCCACAAAAATATTTAAAAATGCAGAACAATTAAATTAACACTAAAAGCTTTTTTCCTACATGCTTCGTGTACATGCCGGCGTTTCACTAAAGCAATATGTAATAACAAAAAAACAAACCTTAAAAAAGTTATCGGCATCAGGGCTTTTGCCCAGCAGCATACACCGCGTACGAAAAATGTAAATTTGCATGGAGTCGATGTGACAATTCAATTAAATTATTCTCCTGCTTCTCCTGTAAAATTGAAAAAAGTCGCGTTATGCCTTTCTGCATCCGAATGTATGAAATATGCATAAAAATAAAATAAATAAATAGTCATAAATATGTGTGTATGTATCTATTTATCTATTTACAATTTATAATTTTTACTGCCACTCCTGCTGGCTTCGTCCTTGATGAAAGTGTCTGTCTCGTTGATCGCACACTCAAAAATTTGTTACTGCATTAAAATTGAGGCAAATCGAATAGTTTTACGCTTTAAGATTTGCATACATTTCACATTTATGGTGGTCATTGTTTCTCCAACTTTCTAGCCGAGTAGAAAAAAGTGTGGCTGAACCACTCGCCAGAACATTAAGCAATGATGCATGAATATTTCATTAAAATGGTCATTACTACGCTTCTCATGCAAGCGCTGTTTTTTGTTTTTCATTATTTATGTTTACGCCTGTTGTTTTCCATTTTTAATTAATATGAATTGCATTTTTACAATGCGGAATTGTAATTAGAGTAAATAGATTATTTGCGAGCATTTTAAAAAAGACAAATGCTAAAAATACGTTATATTTGAACGGAATAAAAGTTAAGCCTCATCGTATGATATCATTACCAAGTGCAAAAGCAAATGCAAAATCAATGGCAGCAAAATATTGTGTAATACATGCTCACAAAGACTTGCGTTTCCCCCTTCCGGTGATCATCTCAGCCATTATGATCGTTGGTGTGAGATCGTTGAGATTATTTACAGTAACGAAAACGTGCAAGCGTATGTGCTTTAACCCCCAAGTTTTCAATCCGACTGCCAACCGTAAAGATTTCTGAGGCTGCACCTTACCATTTGAACAAGTTTTGCTCCTTTATTTTACGATTTATGCTAGGCATTTCACCTTCCACTATGTACTTACTTACTTAGTTGGCACTACAAGCTATGATCGGTCTTGGCCGCCTCGATAAAACTTCGCCAGTCGACTCAGTCAGGTCTCCTTTGACCTGGTCTTTCCAACGGAGATTAGACGTCCTCTTCTGCGTTTTCATCGTTTCTATTTTTACACCGTTTTTTTTTGTTTCATTGTCGCTTTTTATTTTTTTGATTATTTTCGTTAATTTTATATTTTTTTACATTTTAATTCTAATTTCATTCTCGCACGACTGACAGTAAATAAGTAAAACGTTCAAAAAATATTAGATAAAGGGGGTAATACTCGATAGTTCGAGAAATCTTCGACAACTGAAAAAGAACGATGTACGATTCTATTTCGAGAATGCTTCGTAATTTACGATAGTCGAGAAAAACTTTATTATGCGATCAAACTTTTTATGGAATACGAGTACGTCTTTTTTTAAGATGGTCGATAAAAATTAAATATTTCTGCATAGCGAATTTTCTATATAAGGAAATAATTATCAGGCCCCTTCCGGATTATAAGTAAGTTCGACTGTAGTACAAAATTTTAGTTTCATGAGTTATACTCGGAAAAGTCACTATCACAAACACACTACGAATGGCATGGGGTTCATGCAAGATTAGGTTTGGCAACGTATAACAATTTTTTTAATTTTGACCACACTATTAATTCCACTACTTGGTAGTGGAAGCCAAATCCCACTGTCACCGAACGTTTAGTGGTTGTGGAAATAAAATCCCATTAGTGGAAGTTTAGTAATAGTGAAATATGCTCGGCCCTCAGAGATTAAAGCGTTAACCTTTGATTTGTTGGGCTCCTGCAGTGTTTGTATGTACATTGTTATAAATGTGCACTTATACCACTTCACGCCACGTCATTTCTGAGCAATGCACTACAAATTTGCTACAAATGAAATAGCTGCGTTTAGGATACAATTAACTTGAGAAAGATCTTCCAAAACAGATGTTCGTCACACACCTCCAACGAAACATGCTACAGATGCAAAAATCTGCACTGTCATTTGCAATTGGATTACTGCGCCAGCCACGAAGAACAAACAAATCTGATGTTAAAGACAAATAAAAAGAGCATTCAAAAGGGGGAAAATTGGGAAATTTATAACTTTACTCCTTTCTCTCTCTTTATCTATCTACCTACTGCACTGAGTATCAGGGTGCTCTAAGAGGGGAGAAGGGTGATAGCCTCACGAGCCTCTCTCCATACGAAAAATACCGGGAAATTTTAAATATACGGAATATTGCATACGGCGAAGACGACGACGACTACTTTCTCATAAATTCCGTGGCATGCTGTCAGTCGGCGGTGAATTTTCCTTGTGAAACGATTCGTGCGCATATGACGTTAAAATGTGTGATTACAACAAAAATAACAACAACAGCAACAACAAATGAATATATCGCAGAATTTAGAATCAATACAATACAAAGATTTTTCAAGTACGCGATTTTCAATTAAGATGAAAAATCGAAAATATCTAAACTAAATTTACATATGTGCATGTGCCAAAAACAATGGAAATTTGTAGTGAAATATGCATGTATATAATATGTATTATGTACTATATGTAATTAATGAAAATTTAATAGAAAAGTGTGAAGAAATGAAATGTTCTCTGGTGTTTCGCCGTTCTGTTTTCTTCTTTAAAGCCCCAAGGGCAGTCACTCCACTTAGATTCCAAACATTGCGATTTTGTGTCGTCGTTTAAAAAACCTCGTATATTTTTAAAATACAATATTATGAAAAATCTTTTCATAATTAAGCGTTGCCTTCATAATCAGCATCAACGTTGTCGCTGTCGTCGTCGTCGTCGTCGTCGTCTTTGTCGCTGTGACTGTGACTAAGGTAGGGGCTGCCGTTGCCATTGCCTTTCGCGCGCTAGTCGCGCTAGTCTGCATGCTCGCCTGTCTGCAGTCTTCTTCCACCTCTGCCGTACTTTTCACCGTACATATAAAATAAAAATCTGAATAAATAAATAAAATAGAGCATTGTATTTTCAAAGATATATGTATGTATGCATTAAAAAATCTGTGCCAAAATATTTAAATCACTAATGAATGATATAGCAGCGCAAAGTATTTAGTTCAAGTGCCACGCGAAAACTAGTGTGCGAGAGAATAGCATCGCTATAGACCCGACCCCGTCCCCTCGGACGTCCTTCCCTGTTTCGTCTTCGGTGTACGCTTTTGCCCGCCACCTTGCTTTCCGTCTTCCGTCGAGCAGTGAGAAGGTGGTGGTGGACGATATTGTAGGCAGCAGCCATCCGCATACGCATACGGACAGCCTGCTGCTTGCTGGGTACTGCTGCTGCTACATTGCTTATGGGTGGTTTGGTTTTCTTTGATGCGCTCATGTTGTATCTGTCTGCCTACCGTCGCAGCAATAGCACGAAAGCAGCAGCAGCAGCTGCTGCTTGTGGCTGTTGCTACAGCACCTCGCCTTCTTTCGTTTTAATAAATTGCCTTAATTTTAATTTTCCGTTCTTTTTTCTTTTTCATTCCATTTTTCATTTTTCTTTTCTCCCATTTCACTTTCCCGTTTACAATATGAACATAAATGAATTTCGCTTTCGAGGCAAAAATTGGGCACATTAGCTTATGAATTTTGAAACATGTTCAAGGTTCTGCGCACCCTACACCTACAACATGGCATCATGCTTTCCTTTCAGTTACCATGTACATCTTTGTGTTGAATGTAAACATGCACTAGCAGATCCAGATATTTCGAAAGGGAGATATGAAACTCCTTTCTTATATAAAAATAACTGTAATTTCCAATTTTTCAGCACCTCGCTCGAATTCGTTAATAGCTGATTGTTTTGTGGTTTTGCGCAGTTATCTGCAAAATGCATTTAGATCTAACGCATTCGACGAATTAGACTGCTCCCCTTGGTTCTACCTACAGCCGCTTCTGTTGCCGTAGGTAGAATTATCAAAGTATGAAAGTTTAAGTTTAACCTATTCTTTCCCCATTCCCCTTCTGTTGCAGATTGTACCCAACGTTCAAAAAGCCCTCAAACACACGTAATAATTACAAAACTAACAATTAACCAATCAATTTTTTGCACCAAGACAATTCAAATGTACGAACTGGCGTCATGGAGACACTTTGCTCTTGCACTCGAGTGTGTAGTGACTCACAACTTGTGTCAGATCAAACAATTCTTATCATCAGCCTGCCTGACATTCTGTTTATAGCATTGTAGGGTCTTTTGCACGCGTACATTACGAATTCTTGCATCCCATATGGAATGCATTGAAACAGAGAAGATAGTTACGCCCTATGACCATCACTGGTGTAAATCTTAAACCTTCTACTTTACGCCAGTGAGGGGCTAAGAGTGTAGAGAGCTTCTTCTTCTTTCAATATACGTTCAAACCTTTTAGGCACGCGTATAGAGGAACGCGTGCCCACCAATGCTTTACGCTCACTACGCATCCCTGTGAGAGCACCTTCAAGTATGTAGCTCAAAAAGAACTACTAATACTACACCGGGGACTCATTTCATCATTTCATGCATTATAAGGTTAAGCATCCGCAAAGTGAAAAGTAGTCAGAACTATTAGGTACTACATTTTTCAAGTGAATTTAAAATTTTCTTATTTGTCATGATTTCATCTTTATCTTTCTCTCTTTATTTTTCTAACAAAATAAACAAAAATGATTAGAAGCAAGTCCAAATGCCAGGCATGATGCAATCCAACTAATTAAGTATGAGGTTGAATAAATGTGTACTTCTTTTTAATAGTAAGTATGTAAATTTTTGGAGTCAGAACAGTAACGTCACGCTAAACCAACAATTGTGCGACTTTACCATCTCCAACATCTTCAGTTTTTTATTTTCTCCTTCTTGTTCATCGTCATGTTATTCATGTATTCAGTGTCACATGCAAGAGCTTACGTGTGAGCGATCATGGTGATATGAAATACATATGTATGTATACTCGTACCTCTGTATGCAAACTCATACACACAAGAGTGTATATATGTATAAACTCGTATACGCAAGCAACGAAGATGAATATGAGATGAAAATAAGTACTCGTATTTTTTGATTTAATTTTTACAAGACTTACTGCCTTAGGTAGCATGTCAATGAACCGCTAGAGCATATTACAACTTTTAATTAAGATTGCTTCTTTTGTACGGTATAGTGTATACTCGTGGGTACGCGGGCACTACCTAGTGCATGCTGAGCAAAGTAAGAAAGCAGTAAACTGCTTCTGTTTGTCGAAAATAAGCCATTGGCACCATTGAACTAGGCACGTTTTCCAACACATTAGTAGGTAGGTAAAATACATTTTAAAGAGCATAGTAATTTATTTATTTAAGGATTGACTCATGGCATAGGTAGCTTGGTAGTGTGTTGGCCTGCTACGCAGAGTGTCAGGGGTCAAATCACGGCACTGGCAAAATCAAAAGGTAAACAAAAAAATTCTATAAGGCACCAGGCAATGGCAGGCAATTGCAAACCTACAAGAGTAAAAATTGCCTATGAAAAGTTTTTCACTTCGATGTTCTGATTCGGCATTCATGTACAAATAAAACTGCAGGTCTCTTCCACTCATGCTCAAATATAACACGCACAACGTGAGTGGATGCGAAAGCCAAAAGAAGAAGAAAGAAAACATAGATAATTTTCGAGATTATATCTTTCCAGGAATCATGTAATTATGTCTGTATATCGAATAAGTGCTCGGTCCACAAAATAACTTAGCGAATTTAGAGCCAAACTATACATTACTTGCTTAAAAATAATAATTAATGACGTTTATCAAAGCTTGGCTTACAATTACAAATTGTATGTCGATAGTTGCATAATCAGAAAATTATATCTATGTAATTGAAATATGTATATGAATATCACAAATGCAATTTCGTAGTTCGAATTTTCAAATGTTCGGACACCGTTTTCCTCCATTTGCCCTTTTGCATTTTACTGCCACATATGTACGAGAAGGTAACTACGAATAAAATATATGAGATTTTCATCGGGTAGATTTTATTCCTAACCCCAGCCACTAAACTGAGCTTTAAGCACTCCAATTATATTTGTAAGCAAATGGAATGAGACTACAGTTTTACACCGAGCCCAAACGGCGAAGAGGCCTCTTCATATTTAGCATTTTACTGCCAGCAAAGAGGTGGCAGTAAAAAAATTTAAATTTTTCATGTTTCACTCTGCCGAGTTCCACTACCGGGCACGTTGCATAGAAGACTACTACTACCAACTACGTCACAGCGACCACCCACTGGAATTCGCTAGTGTATGTATGTTTCCATGCTATGCATATGGCAGTGCTTTTGACAGGAAAATGGGGAGGCATGCAACTACTCGTGGGGAAATTTTTTACTCATTCCTTATTAATATGAAAAACTTTAGCCCGCTGCATAACGTTGTAATTTGTGTTTGGCATACCAATACTTTCTTTCATAGAGACCGCAGCGATACCCAGCAAGTAATACGTATAACACACATAAGTATAACATTAATACACAAATTGATAAATAGAATTAAGCCACTTCGTAATGCAAAAAAAAAAGTGTTCCGATTAAAACAGCATGAGTAGCAAGAAACAGAAATTCAAAAGAGGGAAATCCGATTAAGTTTCAGAAAAGCGACTTACTGTCACGAAAAATATAATTCAAAATTTGTTTGCTTCCAACACGACGACTGGCGCACCCACACACTTGCAGCCACGTTGCGAAACGTTTCTACCAACCAGCATATGCGTTTATTTACATACATATAATTATATATATACATATGTGTATGTGTGTGTGTGTGCATCTTTTGTAGGAAGAGAAGGCAACACGCACATTCAACACACTCAGCAGGAATTGTGCTGCTTTTTATTTATAATGGCATCAAGAATTAATATAATATTATGTTTGCAGAACAAAGAACTCAAAGGACGTTTTCGGTTCCTTTAATCCTTTCGTACTGTCGTATTAATAAAATGCTTAACAATAGAAGATAAAAATAAAAGTCTTAGAAATTCTCATCGGGTTCTTGTATAAATTCATAATGTGGCTACACTCAAAGACAGAAATAAGCACCAACAACAAATAATAGATTATTCACTTTTGTCTTTACAACGAGATCAATAATGCTCAAAAATTATATGTGCAAGTCCAATATATTCTGAAAGATGCGTTCAAAGTAAAATACTCGTGTCTCCCAGTTTTTCTGGATCACTTCGTATTCTTATTTTTATTTATTTTTTTAATTTTTTTTTATTGATTCATTCAACACACAGGGTGTACCCCTATGAATGCAGAACATTGTGTCGAATGGAAGGAAGAAGTTGAAGGGAGAACGAGAGAGGTAATGTAATCACACAGGACACCGATAAAGAGATAGGCAGCCATTGTGGCAAGTGTTATGCTTTTCCCACAATGAACTTTCAGTTTATCAGTGTCGACTATGACCGCATGTAGCGCCAAAGGCTAAGCTTTTCGCATCCACTCATGTTGTGCATGTTATATTTGTACATGAATGGAAGGGACCTACAGTTTTATGCCTCATCCGAACGGCGAAATGAAAAGCGTTTCATAGGCAATTTTTACTCTTGCCATTGCCTGCCAAGAGGTGGTGCCGTGTATAAATTTTGTTGTTGTTGCATTTTTTTTATATTTTTTTATTTTGCCTGTGTCGAGATTCGAACCTTTGACACTCGGCATAACAGTCCAACGCACTACCGCTACGCTACAGCGACCACGTTGATATTTGATTAAAATTCCTCATACCACCCGTGTTCCATATGATGGATTTATTTGTTTGTTCCCATTAAAAATTGAGAAATTATTGAAAAAAAAACAAAGTAAAAGTATCACAAATGAAATGCCTAATCAAAGGTCACTTAATACAGTGAAAGCAAGAAATGTATGTACCATACATAGTATTAAGACTCCCAAGAAAAGCTGCCTGCTCTTCTCATCAATAACCAAATAACTATAATGCCATTAAAAGAAAGAAAGAAAAGAAATATTATATTTTATTTATTTCATAAGAAATTTTGGATGCTTGTTTTGACGTTTGTACAAAGCCAAAACCGTTTCACAGCCGAGAGACCAGTGCCCTACAACCACATTTAAAGACTTTTCTTTTAAAATTTTGTGAGAATGTCCTTACAATTCACATATTTGTAAGTTGGTGAAATATGGCACAGCAGTACCCAGCGAGTATATATTGAATTCATTTTCCTTTGTATCTGCTTTCAATTTCGGCGATATCTTGGTGAAAACTTACTTTGGGGAGGATGAAATCGAAATGATAGTGGAAATAATTTTTTTTGGCTCTTACACTTACGAAATGTAATTATGTTTTTTCAAGATATAATACTTAACTTAACAAACTTTAGAATACCTTTTGAAACATATTAACCCATTAGCTTTCATGCGACCCAAATAAAGAACACATAGTGTGTTCCGTAAAAATGATGCTTATTAAATTGTAGCAAAATCTGTAAAGCTAGATTTAGTAGAAAGCTTTAAAACTCTAGATCGCTGTTTTGCCTTTACCCCCTTGTCCTCCATTTCGGTCCGCCGTTTTGGTTTGCAGTCACCCATCTTATAACTGAACTCTCAGATAATATCATAAAAAGGAAAATTGAGTGGTAAAATTATATAAAAAGTTGACTGTTCATAGAAAATGTATGCAACATTCTCACTAATTTTGTCGTACCATAAAGTGTTATTCTTTACTTTGTGGGGCTTTGACATATTTGCCGACCCTACTGTTATGGTAACTCAAGTGCTATTTATAAAAATAAAAAAAATAAAATGCAAAGGCAGGACTTATTGTTTTTGTAGAATTAATGAAATTACTTGGTATGAGACTGCTTAATAAGCTTCTTACCCTGTCGAAGAAAAGGATAAGATAAGTTATCCCTTCTTTTTCAGATTTTTTAATAGGTAGGTAGCAAAAGTCTTCACACTTTTTGCCCACGAATGTTGGCGTTGATTCAAGAAATAACTATTTAAATGTATCTTTATTCTTGTATGCACAAAGTATGTATAATACCAATAATTTTGCGCACTTTTGTTTAGAAAACATAAACATAAAAAAGGAACCCAATTCACTTTAAGTAAATTATATTATTGGTATCCAATCAATGGCGCAAATGCGACGTATGTACATACATATATGATGTCAATTTACTTTGGCGTATAATGAAGACATCTTCTACATAAATTGACATCATATTCGAGTACGTCTCATGCGGTGCGGTGCGTTTATATCTTTGATTGAATACCCATATTATGTCAGATGATAATTTACATAAACTATGGACCTAAGTGTGTACACAGTTTAAGATTTCTCTATGATTTTTCTTAAAATTTAATTTCGTGTGTTTATGTTTTTCTTGTAAGCACTTAGTTTCTTAAGCAAACAAAACGATGAACCGTCACCCCAGCTTCACTGCCCCCATCCGTATTGCCAGTGACAACAATGACAACAATGACAACAACTTCGACAACAAAAACCGACATCTGCTCTCGTCGTTCTCGTCGATAAAACTGAAATCTCCTGTACAACCGAGAGCAGATATCTATTGAAAATAGATAGATATGTATGTATATACAGACGAAGAACAACAATAACAGCAACAATATTAAACAGTAGCAAAAGAAACATTATTACATATTTTCATAAAATATTGGAAAAACAATTTATTTGTTGTTGTTGCCATGTGTTGTAGCATCGTTGGCATGGTTTGCTGTTTGTTGTCCGTCGCCTGTCTTCGGCTTGTTAGTTTCTGAAAGTCTTTAAATAAAATTCTCTCTGCCACTCTGCCACTTGAATCGTTGTCTGTTTTTATTTAAACACATACACACACATACATAGTATATGTACGAGTACGTAGAGTAAAGTGGAGGACATTTAAGTGGGTGTTTAAAAATTCAAAATATTTTTAGGAGGCAGAAAAACAAACTGAGAAATGAAGGAAAGTGCGTAAAAGAAGAAGAAAGGAAAGATTCATACTTACGAGTACATAGTGTGAAATACATACTCGCATGAAGATGAGAGCCATCTCACACTTATGCACATACATATGTACATAAGTATGTACATATGTAAAATGCATATGGCCCCAAACGCGCTAAACGCGAATCAGTTGAAACATTTTTGTTTACATCGCACGTTCATATTCATGAAAATGGTGCGAAATGCAGACACTTGCGAAAAGTTAAATATAATTAAGAAATAGTATTTTCATTTTTTACAATTCAAGATTAAATCAAAATATTGTGAACAAATATATTTTCGTATAACTTTTGATAGCAGTGAATACTTAATGTCACAAATTTATATGTAACGTTCCAGTCTGAAGTTACAAAATCGTGTTTATACTCTAAATCTATTAAATTTTTTCTGTCAGTTTTTGGTCTAATTTATGGAACAATATAAAACTACCGGTTTCCATTGGCTGTAGTGGTTCATATAAACTGTCAAACATGCGTAACGTTCCAGTAATTTTTAACCCATTTTCAACAGAAGCCGTGTATAAAAGCCGGGTGTAAAAGTTGTTGGCCTACCCCGAGGAAATGAGGTGACCAAGTGTGCAAAAAAGCACTAATTCTCATACGTAACATACATACATACCACACTACTTAGTTAGCAATAATTATTCTATTAAGTACAACATTATTTTAGAAGTTACTTATAACAAACTAAATTCAGCGAATGTGAGCAATTTGAACTTCTACTGAAATTTGCTATACGTTTTTTGTTTACAAAAGTTAGGCCAGCTGTAGTCTCTAAACAAATATGTGGGGTTACCTGTGAGGTTATACATACATAATTTCTACATCAATCTTGTTATTTTATCTAGATGAGTTTCCCATTTCAAATCAAAAATAATTAAATTTTCTATTTATTGAAGGTTTTCAATTGTACTCATATTTCTTTTGATTTTGTCCTCTGAAGATTTCAATTGTATGCCCTCTTTTCCACACGGCAAGTTTTCTTGAGAGCAAGTTACTTTCTTCTATGCTGTTCGTTCTTTGACATGTCAGGCAAAGCAAAAGCAAAACTGATCAAGAAATCTCGCTGTGAGGAAGAGCAAGGAAGAGCACGACAAAACTTGACGTGTAGAAAAGAGAACTATGGAAAGATGGCGTTGTTTTTCTCCACTGATGGTACCTTTTAATCTGCATTTTAATCTGCACATCTGAAGTTATTTTACATGTGTGCACCGAATTGGATTTAATTCGCTTCATTATTTCATTTGATATTGCACTTTTGTATGTATTTCATTTATACGGAAGCTATCACAAGAAGTATTTTTGAGGCTATAATATTGTAGTGTTTAATTGTATTTGGAATTTATTTTCAATATCGCTCTTTGAAAATTTAATTTTCAATTTATTTTGCCCATTTCAGAACTTAACCTCGTCTTGACTATAAGAAATATCTTTGCCAAGATTGGTTAGATTGCTTAAGTTTTACTCGAGTTATCGCGTACACAGACTGATGAACATACAGACAGACGAACATAGCTGATGGATGGATGTGAAGAAGGCCGAGAACCTGACCTGCCAGTGCAGGACAGTTCCTCAATAGCACTCAGGCTATGTAGCCCATTGTACTTAAGGCCTAGGAAAAGAAGAAGGGGTGACAGCAAGTAAGGGGTTAGAGAAAAGAAGGAAAAAGTTGAAAAAGGGGTTATAGGGGGACTACGTTCTCTTCCGCAAATTTTCCGGATTCTCTCACAAATCTCAGAAGATCGCAGAAGGGGAAGGAGTGAACTTTGTCCATTCCTGTGACGAACATAGCTATATCGACTTCCTTTTTATTCTTCTTCTTCTAATTTTAATGGCACAACAGAACATGGAGGGCCTAAGCCGACCTTTTCGCATTCATTTATGTTGTGCGTGTTGTAATATTTGTACATGGAGTTTTATGCCGAATCCAAACGGCGAGGTGAAAAGCTTTTCGTAGGCAATTTTAACGCTTATAGTTTTGCCATTGCCTGCCAAGAGGAAATTAATTTTGTGTACTTATTTCGTCTCCAAGAACTTATATTTTCTGTGAAGCTTTACATTTGAAGTAGATCGAGGAACTTTGAAATCATTTGCTAGAATAAAAATGTCAAATAAATTGACAAAATTGTAACGTTCCTCCATTCCGTTGTGTGGAAGGCCACATATAAAAAATTATCAGAGATCGAGATAAACTTTATGAATAACAAATGTAGTGCCTAAAACCTAGTTTCTCATAAATACATATAAAACATTTAGGTGATTCACAAGGTGTCGTATCATGTCGTATTGTCATAATGTTGTAAAATTTTGTGTGAAAAATGGGAAAATTTACGACAATTGAGATGATGCGACACTGAATACGACACCATGTGAATCGGCCAATTATAAGATTTACGAGTAAAATGAGCGTGCGAATGTAAGTGATGATGTTTACATTTGTTGCCGCTTCAACAATCACATAAAGGAATCGTAACAACTATTCGCTTGCTATAGGAAAAATAAAAAACTTTTATTTACAAAGAAAAAAGAAAATATTACAAGAAAATAAAACTCGAATGTGAGCAAAACTGCAGCACTTGACAGCGCACAACAGCGGAGGAAGGAAGAGAAGTGGTGGATCGGAATTGAGCCACGTCGATCTCGATCTCAATCAATTAAGCATAATTTCGATTGGCTTGCGGTTATAATTGATCGCACAAAACGGCCGAATGTAAAATTCATAGCTTAGCCTGCTCTATCGGTAGCAGCGTGTTGCAAAAAATGAGGCACAGCAATCTAAGTCGATATTGTTACTACTGCTGCTGCTGTTGCTACTACTGGGTAATAATCCTGTTGGTTGCTTCAAGCGTTGTTTACGGTAAGTGCAAAGAAAATTTTATTTGATTTATTTATTGTAAATTTGTAAATATACTGTCGAGAAATTGTATGTGATTGTCAAAAGGACGCATTAGGATTTTCGAACGATTTTAATATATTTATAAATGTACTCTTTAAATTACATTCTAGTTCCTTAAAGGACCTCCATATCACAATTTTTGAATCAATTTGATAACAAACTAAGTACTTTCGAAAGGAATATTGCTAATCCCAACTGGCATTTTTCGCATACCCTTTTAGAAAATATGAATTTCCCCGACATTTTGTTCAGGCTCTGAATTTCAGGGTCAACGATCCCGAATTACCCCTAAAAAGTGTATCATTCGTAATTTCAAATTTACTGTAGCTCTGTAGAATTAAATGAAATTCGCAATGGTTGCGGCTGTAAAAGTGAATTCGAAAATAGAACTTTAAAATTTTTATTTGAATTTCAAACTTTTACGTTTAATCTTTTATGACTTTACTATGTACATAAGTATGTACATACTCGTATATAACCTCCACTAAACTTTAAATTTCCCTTGACAACTAAGTATTTATGTCCATAGACGCTTCTTACATACATATCAAGTACAATGTACATACATACTATGTATAATACTGATGAATACCTCTCATCACACTTCCCATTACTTTTCTTACACAATCAAATAATTGAATTATTTCAGGAGCTTCATTGCTGCCTTCCTCAGTTGGGCGCCATTTTACAGAAATTCTCATTTGAAAGACGAAGTTGAGGGTGTAGCTTTAAAATTAAATCAATGCAGACGCAAACACAGTGAGTTTACTTGCTCATTGTTCGCATAGTGAAATTTATAAATGTATTTCATACGCTTTAAAACAGACAGATAGACAGACGGACAGACGGACAGACGGACATACAGACAGGCGGATAAAAAGCAGCCAGCGACTGTAGCATAAATATGTACATACATATAAGTTAGTATTTGTAAGTCACCAAGAGAAATACGAGTATGTAATGAAAAGATAAATTAAGAAAAGGCAGCATACCGAAGAGCACTCTAAGAAAATTATCAATGTAACAAATTTAATTAGAACTCAAGTAAATGGACTTTAAACGGAGAATATCATTTCCAACGAATACTTATGGAAGGAAAGGCTTTTTCATTTATGAAGCTATGATTGTACGTATGTAAGAACAGCAGCTTTAGCTAAATAGAGTGATTCTTATTGGCGTTATGATTAAGATCAACTTTGATACTTAGCTTTGTTAGTTTGATTGACCTGGGTCTCTTTGATCCCAATCATCGATTAGATTTAATACAATATATGTGTGATGTGTTACGTGGAATTTTGTGTGGAAGTGTACTTTACAGGCCTTCGCAACTGACTAACCAGTAAAGCAAATTAATTAATCAGCAGTTGAAATCGATAAAAAGATTTCAAAAATTTCATGTGAAATTCTATATTTTCACTTAACTAATCTGTGAGCTTTAACTTCGATTTGTACAAATTTAGTAATAAATATACATACATACCTGTTTAGTTTTAGATATAAAGATTAGATTGTTCAATTAACCAAAATTATACATTTATGTTTATGATATTTACCAACATTTATTTAAAAGTTTCACCGGAAATCTCAAGGACACCAATTTCAAGTGGCATGTGCAAACATCAAAAACATTCACTAACATCATCAAAATCAACGTCGAGAACGATGAATTTTTATAATAATATCAATAATCAGAATACTAACAACGATGACAATGACAATGATGTCTCTAATAAGAGAGTAGAAACATTAGAAAATCCTAATTCTGCTGTGAATGAAATGATGACAATAATGATGGAATTATCCACAATGGCAATGGATGACGACAATTACGCACGCCCAGCCACAATGGCTAGGACAACGACAATGAGTACAATATTGCCGCAAACTACTGCTAATACTGATGTTACCGATGCCGATGCCGATGCCGACGCAGATGCCATTGCTTTAAATATGAATGTGAGGAGGCATAACACCATGAGCAAAATCGAAATGCTGCAAAATCAGCAAAAACCGACTATAACTGCTACTTCATTAGGGACAACAACAACAACAATAACAACAACAAATGAAACACCTACCAGAATAATAACAAGAGTCATGTCGCCGGAACACAACACCAACATCATCACCAATACCCTGTTTATGTCACATCAAGAGAGCAATTTGAGGCACAAATTCATGCTGGAAAAACAGCAGCAACAATATTTGAAGCGATTGTCGCCAGTGCAGTACAATGGCCGCCACCGCATACCTCGGCAAGCACCCGCCGGCGATACGGAGCAAATTGAGAAGTGCCGACTGTTTTCGGAAGGCGATCCGAAGAAGTATGAGTTCTACAGTCCCGATTATCCAAATTATTATCCGAAAAATATCAACTGTACACACATAATAATAGGTAAGCATTGGGGGTGTTTGTGCATTTTTCACTGTGTGTGTGTGTGAAACTCATTTTTGGAGAGCTTTCAAGGTTTAAAGAAAGAAAAAAAAGCGGTATTATTCAATGGCGGCGCTAGTCCGATTCTGTCGCTCGCTTGGTGTAGAGGCTTTCATTTTTCTAAATTTCTAAAATAAACATTTGTGAGAAGATTTTTATAAAGCCTGAATAGTCTTTCCCTGGTGCCATGCACTTTGTAGTAAGGCAGTATAAATTATCAAATTATTTTATTTTTATTTTCTTATGTCATCCCCTAGTTTTGTTCATTTGAGAGACAAATGCACCTACATGAACTGGAAATACATAAACAGAATATCAATAAGTGCATATTAGTTTTTGAAAATGCTTTTCTTATTCCATTAATGAAGCATTAAGAAGCACAGCCACTAAATTTGTTAACACCACACTTCAATTACTTACCATACCATTTCCCTACTTTGTCTGTCGGAAATGAAAACGGAGAGCGAAGAAAAAAAATTAGCTCATTTCTACTAAGCCAAACTGGTTAGTTCATGCGGAACTCATTGCGATCAAAGAAGTCACGAACTGGTAATAGGTTTCTAAAAAGGGATGTATAGTATGTATGTATCTTTACCTTTGAATTAGATTACCACGCTTTCAAAGCATCTTCTGGCTTGGTTAATTTATTTTTTATTCACTATTTGTTTCCGCGCTTAATTGCGGGAATAGGAAAAGTAACGAGTAAATATGTGATAGACAATTAAAAAATTAAAAAACATATGCATCATAAAAATTGAAAAGGAGTTTTAATTTAAATTTTAACAACTTTCAATGGTACCGTTTCGTATTTGCCGCTTCCGGTTTAATATCTAAAAAGGAAGCCTAACTCTGATGCTCGCGTTGTCTTTAATGACCTCAAAAGCTTGACTTACAGTGCTGGCCACCCACCAGCACAGCAAACGAAAGAAAAACAAAATATTCCGAACTTCTCGCAGTGAAGCAGCCAGGCTATGAGCTCTGATGTTAAGTTCCCACATTGAAACGCTTGACATCATTTTCATAACCTTTTCACGTTTGCGTGTCAATCTGTGACATTATAATTATTCATATTAAATGCATTCACAATGTTCTCACAAGTACCGATGACTCCAATAAACTTGTAATAACATAATTAAGTATGTGTGTGTGTGTGTGTGTGTGTGTGTGTATAGGTATGTACATATGTATATGTGTGTGTATATTTTATTAACTCTACTCTACTCTACTCTACTCTATTCCGTACCACTGTTTAGCACCAAAGGGACAAATAATACGATTGGATTTCCGCAATTCATTCCACATTGAGGAGAAGGAAGAATGTAAATTCGATTTTTTAGAGGTATGCACTAAAGTGAAGATTTCGAGTATGCTGTTTGTATGTACGGGTATGTACATACATAATCGTACAATATGTTGCTGCAATAGTTAGCAGTTTGCACCACTTTCAATGATTTCTTCAAGCTTTCTCCCATTCAATTTTGTAAACCTATTGCGAAATTGCATGGGCATGTGTAAGTGTGTTTGCTGTTGTAAATCGGTCAAGGGCTTTTATCTTTCCATTGCTACAACATAATATTTCGTAAAGCACTACGGCATACAGCACATTCCATTTTGCTGCACCAGCAGCAGCGCATCATTGAAAATGTGTGCTGCTCTGCTTTGTGAAATTTATTAACTTCCGGAAAAATAGGAAATATTTTATTTATGTAATAGCAAAACATGCATTGCATAACATTCATTAATCGCAACAATATCACAATATATTGTACGTATGTATGTATGTACATACATACATATGATAAATATTTACGAGCAACCTATCTATGTAATTTAATTTATCTCATATTCAGATACGTGATGGACAATATGGCTTCTCAACTTTAATTGGAAAATTTTGCGGTACCGATTTTCCACCTGTAATCACATCGAAGGAACGTTATCTCTGGTTGCATTTCCATTCGGATGAAAGTATTGAATATTCTGGTTTCACTGCCGTTTATGAATTTATTGATAGAAATCGGGAAAGTAAGAAAATTTAGCAAGTACAAGTTGTGGAAAGTTCTTGAGCTAGATATAATAACAAGGTTAGGTTGTCTGATTTTGAAGAGACCTTTGTAGAAACCTTTTTTTACAGCGGCCTTAAAAAGTACACCGAATCATTTAACCTCGATTATACTCTGGTCACAATCCGCTATTTTAGCAGCTAACCGAATCATTGCGCTCAATTGATTATTATTCAATATTACAGCACCCAGCACGGATCTAAATTGTACCATCTATATTGAAGGTTTACATGAAGGTTTCATTAACACAACACAGGTGCCGTCAGATATCAGTGATACTGTAAACAAAAATAAAGTCCCATTAGATTGTATATGGCGAATACAAGTTCCAGATAATTGGAAGGTAAAACATTAGAATCGATCGGTTTATGTAAGCTCTCCTAAATACCTACTCTCTGAAATAATTTTCTTTTTCAAGATTCAATTAAAATTTTTGGACTTCAAATTAAGCAAACCCAATGACTGTGAGATCAATTATTTGGATATATTTCCGGAGGAAACTCTAATGCATTTAAGGTAAGCGCAATGGTTTAACTACTTAATTTCAGTATAGTTAAACCAGCAAATGCCATTAGTTAACCAACAGCTGATGAAATTGAATCTGCGTTTTATGAAAATTTAAGCATGTCTTAAGACCTAGAAAATTTGAGACGGTAACAAGTTTTTCGTTTGTGTAAAGCGGACCAGAGACGACAAAATTTTTGCTTTAATCCACATCAATCAAAATCAAACACATCTTGATTTTCGTTAATAAAGTTATTAACGCGTTCGTGTGACGCATACACACTTATTTTTCACTAACACACATATATGTACATATATTGACTGAAGCAATAATTTTTAATTGTTTTAAGGATGTGGCGTGGCAAGTCTTGGAATGCATACGATGAAAAATCAAAACATAAACAAAAAACACATGGTTTTGCAATGTTCCACAAACAAAATCCACAAATTTGCCATATTTTTCTCTTATTCATTGTTTTGGTTACCGAATTGTGAATATGAAGCATCTGTTCAACTCTTGCCACCAATTGGTGAATCAGGACCTAACATAGAAAAAACAAACACACACGAGGCAAGTTTTTCCTTTGCTTTCAATCTTCTGTCTGGGTTTTTTCTACTACAGTTTATTCCACATATCCAGCAAAAAATGCAAAATCGTTCTGAATAGAAACTGCTCTGTGACAAAAGGCAAGACAACGTGATTCGAGTTGACCTCAAATTAAGTATTGGGTATTTTTAAATAATCTTGCAGCTATAGTCTGCGATCTGTACTGATATGTTTTGTCACAAAATTTGTTAACTTGTCAAATAGCAATCAATTTCTGAAATAAGTTTTAGTATTCGTTTCAGCCCAGGAAAAACAAAGAAAGCATATAAATAAAGGAGCTTAACCGATAGAAAGAGTTTTACTCCATTCTGAAAGAAAACTTTCTTCAGCAATCTTTCTTCTTCTTATTTCGGGATTTCAGTCGTCATTTATTTATTTATTAAATAATTTAGGCATCCATTAGAGTAGCGATTATTTTATTTGTTCTCCTCTCTGGAACCCTTTTTGTTGTAAGTTTAGATTCTGGGTGGGTAAATCCTACTTATGAACAATATAGGTACTTGCATCATACGTGAGTTCAAGTAGATATAGGATAATTTGCTTTACATTTTCCAGAATGAAAAACTTTTGCGGTTCAGCTGGTGAGAGCATTACATCGGAATCAAACATTATAAATATACGATTTTATACTGAGCAAATTGCAAATTCAACATTTGACATTTTGTTTACCGCCTTCAGAGATCGTGGAAATGGTAAGCATCCGCAAATATTTTTCGCATTTTATCTTTGTGGTGGATGTGGTTTTTTGTTGATTGGCTTATGAAATACATAAATATTATGTATTATAGATGAATTTTTAACGAGCTGTAGGCCGAGAACTCGTTAAAAATTCATCTATTATAAATCCAAAGGCCGTTAAACATTATGTATTATGATATTTTACCTAAATAAAGTTTTTATTGTAATATTTTCTTTTAGCTCCAACATGTGCTGAGGACGAATTTGATTGTGAGGATGCTACATGCATAAATGAGACACTTAAGTGTAATGGGCGTGATAACTGTAAATTCCGTTGGGATGAAGATGAAGAAAAATGTCATGTTGTACGTCACAAAATTTTTTTTGGTTTTTTCGTTTTTTCACACTCTACCCATTTTGTCTAATTTAAAAGTTGTTTATGGAATTAATGGGGCGACCGATTTCGCTCAAGATTTGCATGACGAGGTTTCTCAGGATGGGAACTTTTTCGGTTTTCGTTTTGCATTTTGAAATAAAAATCTAGGTAAAAATTAAAAGGGCGGGGGGGGGGAGGGGCGGGGGGTGGTACTTTTTTAAAGAAAAGCTCCAAGCTCTTGATAATAATAGTATTGAAGTAAGGTACATGCGAATAATATCAATATACATATTTACTTTTTAAAATAAAACGTAACGTCTCCTCGTTTTAAAATTTCTATGAAAATTGGACTTTAATCACCTATACTCTGAAATGTAGGATCTAATTTTATATAACCCTTTTCTAATATCATACCAAAGGTTCTTACTCCATTTAACACTTTCAAACGGGTTGGGACAATGCATCCCAAAACTATCTGAATACTGGTATAATTTGCAGAAGAGAATGCATGGGAATGACTTTTATCCGTTCTTTATTATAAAATATTGACGTTTGATTCGCAGTTGATAGCTGTAGTTATCTGTCATCGGTGAATTAGTGAAAATGAATTGCGAAATTCTGCAGAAAACGATGGCAATTGTAAATGTGTATAACCTAACATCTTTTTCCGTGTGTAAAGCAAGCCCAAAAGAGGTAGAAAATATATTTTTAAAACTTGTCTAGACGACCTATGGCCACGCCTGAACAGTACATAAGGATAAATCTCTCGGTCAATAAATTTGATAAACTTTAATGTTTACCATATGTAAATGAAACCTATTTCTCATTTATTTATAGACGCATTCAGAGGATCAATCGGAACATGTAAACATCATTATTGGGGTGTTTGGCACAATTCTCAGTGGCATGGTGTTAACATTTTTAGTAAACTGCGTGCGAAAAATTATGCGCGATCAAAAAATTATAAGGGTAAGTTGAAGAACATACATACCATATAGAAAGAAAACAGTGAAAAATAGAAAAATTCTATACCAATTGGCTACACAATGAACAAATCAATTACTTATATACGGGACAATAAATGCTGCAAACCCATTTCGGCCAATACTAATACTCATATTTATGGCTGTGACATGAAATACTGATTTGTTTTTGGTTAGCTTAAAAATTTCCGCCAAAATCCGAATGGGATCAGCAGGGAAAGTTAACCAAAACATGTTGTTGCTATTGCATTTGTTGTTCACAAACGTACACGCATACACAAATTTACTCTTACTTAAGTATAAGTACATGGGCGTACGCAGTGTTGTGCAACGAAAAGAGCACCTTTTCACTGAAGTATCATGTTTTGAAGGGATGCATTACCGTACGTATGACATTTGTACGCCCATGCACATACAAATATGTATATACATACATACTTATGTACTCACATGTGTATGTATGTGTGTATGTTTGTGAAAACCCAAGTTTAGTTTTGTAGTTACAGTAGTAGCTTAGCCCTTTTAGTTTGCATTTGTTTATACTTAAAACCGCAAACAAATAAATTCCGTATGTATGTAGCCATTAGTTCTTGCAAAGTTGCGGCTTCAAAACTTCCCTCTCTGCTTTACGTAGAAAAAAAAAAAACACCAGTACGAATGGAACTTTAACCCATGCACTAACTTAATAATCTGCATATAAATTTTTTTGCATGTACTATATATGTTTCAGCAAATCTCTATTATTTCTGTGGTAAAAAGCAATAACAGCTTAAGTCTATTTTCTGGTTGGGCGAGCTTGATATCTTTGAATGGAATATTATAGAAACGAAAATAAAATTTGAGAAAACCCTATATTCATGTCAAAGACCATTCCTGAAATTATATATATTTAGTTCTGGAAATTTTCTATTATTATTTTATTTACTAGTAGTACTATGATATTTATTAGTGATGGTAGATTACTAGCGAATACTTTTAAGTATCGAGTACTTCGCTATCGATACTTTAAAGAATCGGGTATTTTTCGAAAGAATCGGATACTTTTTGTACATTACTTAACTTTGAGCCATGTTTTACTTCTACATATACTATACTACATATTTCACTTCAGTACCCAAACTAAATTTCAATATGGCAGCACTTTTTCACTTTTACCAAACAGCTGTTTTTTAAATTTTTTTTTTTTTTTGATGAGATAATATAAAAATAAAAAGATCAAACATCTAGGAACAGATCAAACATCTAGGAACATACTTGTTCTTTAGACTCGCGTATTAGAGCCATTGGGTTTGCAAACGATTCATCAGGAACGAACAAATGCGATATATGATCACATTCTGAAGCGCGGATTTCTAGGTAATTCACAAACACTACTCCAAACTACTGATGGGCTTTGCAGATGGGCAGAAACTATGCCAAAATATTGGCAAAATATCTGCTGGAATTTTGGCAAATACACAAAAATAATTACTACTTTATACTAACTTGCTGCAAAATATCTTTGCGTTCCTTCAACTAGGGCGCCGTCCGAAAGAATTTTCTTGAAAACAGGTCAGAAGCGAACCAAAGAAGAAACCGCTTATCGACTAAACTTTTAAATATCCTCATATTTTTGAATAGCTGCAATTCTCTACAGACTTTGTCGTTTTTTATGCATGATTGTAAATTAGCCATAATTGTTTTTTGCCACAGAATTACTAGATATGTAGATCACAATTTAGGGTGGTTAGTCTTGGGCTTAAACTTATTAATCAATAATTCTGGTTACGAACTGCTGGTTGGAATAGCTAAAGGCTATATGCTTTAAGTTTAAGTGTGCTAAATATTGGTTTTATCAAATGGAAATGCATTATTTGCTAGTTTTACTTGGAATCAGAGTGCAATAACAATGGCAACTTCTCCCCAGCCGCAAGAAGAATACGAGCGATATAAACGAACAATGACGACGTCCATGAGTACAGAGACATCGAAGTACATGGCATTTCACTAGTGGCGGCTACGGGGAAACCGCAAATCCACAAAATCTTCAAAAACGTGCACATATCGCACAGTATCATGAACTCAGGGTTTCTATTGGGTGTATAACTTCAAAATAAGGTTTTCACAATTTATAGGGTATTTCTACTAAATCACATCTGGGAATACTGTAAATACTTTCATGTTTTAGCTACGTCATGTAATGTTTGTTTATTAACAAACGTATTAATTTTGCAAAGTGTAAACAACATAACCTTACATAAACATGTCAAAATACGTGCCAAATAAAACATATACCATGCGAACTCTGGTTTCTACGCATACAAAGATATTTGATACGGACGACAAGGGTGTTCCTTGGCCAAGTGCAAAAGTTCAAAGATGAAGAATTGGAGATGTTATTCGACGAAGACTCGTCCCAACATCAACGCCGAAGCAGAACACTATTCATAGCGCCATGGTAATGCTCTGTATTTAGTTGAATCAGAAGGGTGTCATCTATTATGAGCTGCTAAACTATGGTGGAAACTATTACTGGAGAGCTGTATCGAAAATAATTGATTCGTTTGACGTGAGCAATGGCCGACAACGATCAGTATATGTGACCAGGCACGAAACCGTAATTTTCCAGCATGACATGCCGCGGCTTCATGTTGCTAAGCCGATTAAACATTTTTTGGAAAATATTGGATAGGAGGTTTTGGCTCATTTATCAGACCTTGCTCTGTCTATCACTTACTTCGACCGATGCAGAATACCCTTACTGGAATATGCTTTACTTCAATTGAAAGTCTCAAAAATTGGATTGATTCATTAATAGCCTCAAAATATGGCCTGTTTTTTATGGCATGGAATCCATAAATTGCCTGGAAGGTGGTAAAATGTCATAGCTTCCGATGGACACTACTTTGAATAATGTATTCATTCGTTTAAATAACACAACATACAAAAAATAAAACTACAATTACGTTAAAAAAAGTTATACATCCAAAAAGTGCTTTCTCCCATTTGTCGCAGCTGACTTCCTTCTTTCCGCTGCTTGAAAACACACCATCACTAGTGAGGTGGTTCGGAAAACGTCTCACTGCATTCATCCACTGTTTCAGTCTAATATGACGCTCGCCAAAACCAATATTTGTTTTTAATGTAGCAGATATATACCGGTGGTTTGAATGGATGCCACTGGTCACAATTGTAACGGGCATATATGTAGGTGTTCCTCACCTGCTCTAGCCAGATCTTGATATGGAAACCTGGATGGCTTCCTTAATATATGTATGTAAAGTAAATATTGACAGTGGCATCTCGAGATGCCACGAAAGTTGTTACATTCATAGTAACTGTCAATAGTTATAAATTGTAGTCATTTTATTCGTGAATAGCTACAAAGTTGCACAAATTCATAAAGTGGAAATATTATTAAAACTTTACTATAGGCTCTAACGACGATTTCCTTCCTTTGAATTGTAGCATTTGCCTGCCCGAGAAAGACATCCACTTTATTCTCTTGGGTAAAATTAAGTATATTCGTCACTTTACTTTGAAGTCGTTGTTTGTTGTTGTTTTGTATTGCTTGTTCGGCCCCGTAATGCTTAGATAAATATTTTCTTATTATATTTGCAGAATCACTTTATCAATTAAGTAAAATTATCATTCATCTTACGATTTTCATTCTTAATTAACTCAAATACATAAATTTGGTTGTACACGTGGAATATCGTAGCAATTTATCTTATTTAATAAGTTCACGGCAACGTCACACCCTCATCCCTAACCTTCCACCAACCACACTCACATACAGTTAGAAAATTACTACACAACCCTGTGGGCCAAATCAATTTAGTGCACTAAATATACTAGTCTTTAAAGTGGTTGATAACAAATGCACTTTAATAATAAGATTCAGTGAAAATATTTTCTTGTAATTCTCATCTACCTTACAATATTTTGCATTTACATATGTATACAAACTGCATAATTTGGAACAAATAAAAATCTGAAACAATTCTAGACTAAACGAAACTAGTTCAAAAACATTTATTTTCCTTGAAATTCGATTGGTTTAAAAATTATTCAAAAAACATTTGTTTATTAAGTACTCTAGTTGAAATTTGATTGTCTTACAAACTATTCTAAAATAATCTCTCTGTCAACAAGTTGAAAAGATATTCCATCCTAGACAATTGACTTGCGCCTCGGGCACTTACTTACTTAGATGGCACTACAACCGATGATCGGTCTTGATCGCCTCGATAAAACTTCGCCAGGTCTCCCTGTACCTGGTCTTCCCAACGGAAATGAGGACGTCCTCTTCTGCTTGTTCCTCCAGCGTGGCTCGAATAAAAAAAAACCTTCTAGCCGGAGCGCATTCTTCCATTCGCCCAACATGACCCAGCCAGCGAAGCCTCCGGATTTGTATGTGTTTGACTATGTCAGTGTTGGCGTACAGCTCATACCACCTTATGCAATACATGTCGTCCACGCATGTCGGACCATCGATTTTACGGAGTATCATCCTCTCGAACGCTCCTAACAGCCGGCGGTCAACGTCCACACCGGCGCCTGCGTACACTAAGACGGGAAGGATGAGGGACTTATAATAGAACGTTATTTCTGTCTGACGGGAAAGGGCTCTACTTCTCAATTGCCTTTTGACAAGTGTTAACATATTTAACATTATTGTTGGTGTTAATGTTGGATCCTAGGTAAACGAAATCCTTATAGACTTCAAAAGTATAATTATCAACAGTCAACAGAAACCATATCGCGATGAGGAAAGACACCAAGCGTGGGACTAGTTTTAAACCAGTTGGTTGCCCTACAGGGAAATAACTCGAAGATTAACATCACTGCCAAGGCTTCCCCTGAAGCTTTTACTGTGCGCTTAGTTATGTTATATCTGTATACTTATAGTTAGGGCCCTCTCGCCCTTTGAAATATTGCATTTGTACCTATGTAGGTATAGTACATGTCTTTGTTTTTGCTCTTCCTTTAAGTAGATACTTACTGCACTAACACTCATACATATACATACACATTTGTCCTGCTAAAATAGTATTATTATATTCAATCACTTGTGTGTGTGTTTGTGAAACTTCTGTCAATATATTCTAATTGTTTTCAGCTGTTGCGCCATTTCACCCCTCTCGCGTTCCCGTTCCCTCTTTTAAACTTCCTTCCGCTTCCTTTCGATCCTTGGTTTCACTGGTCTTTCTTCCTTCTTATTCCCAGAATCTACTCTTCTATTAGTGTGTGAGTGTGTCTGTATGTGGTTCTGTCTTAAGTTGAGTTGTTGCTATGTTCATATTCTATTCTGTTCAATTCTATTTATGTACATATTGTGTTGTGATGTGATGTATTGTTTTTTTGTTGTTAATTTTTGCTCTTGCTCTTATTGTTGGTTGTTCCTTCTTCGATATGCTTCTCTGTATACTCTATCCACAGGATGTTCCTTTACCAAGCGATGGCATTTATCATATTGATTCGTTCATATTGGGTGCGCCGAAAACCGCAATTCTGGTTGGAATACAAAATGACGATTATATGTACGAATATAAGCCAGAAGACAACAATGACTACGACCACGATGACGACGACGACGACGACAACGACGTAGTCAACATCAATGACAGCGACATAGACAATGCTATCGATGCTGAAAGTGGTGGTAGCAGCAACATTAGCAGCAGCAACGAGCACGTAAAAGCTGCTGACAATCATCATTTGTTTAGCAGTAGACATTGTGACAATTGTGAGATCGATTCCTATTCCATACAACAGCGTCAGGCGCTGCGGCAACAGCACCGGCACCAGCTAAAACAGAAGCAGCATCCGCTTTGTGATAGCTTTAATTTTAATGATGATGATGATGAATTTGTTATAGCCACTAATTGGAATGACATGAGATATTCTCGGAGCTGCACCATTGGAAACAACGACGATGGCGATTATGTTCTTGATTACGATGGTGTTGTTGCTGATGATGATGGGGCAGTTGAGGTAGAGGCGGAGGAAGTGACACTATCAATCTCGTCTCCTGATTCGCCCATAACTGTTGAATCATCACCAACAGGCGCCACAAGTTCATTGGAATCTGCAACAGATGTAGCGCATTCTTCCGACGCTGCTGTCGTAATGCCGCATGCTGCTAAAATATTTTGTCTGTCGGCTAGTGGTGGCAGCGAAGCAACAACGATGCTACAACGACAACAAAAGTTAACTTTTCAACATTCAATATCAAATTGTTAGAATGCACAAAGACAGAAACAGTTCAGCATATCATTCTTCCAAGAGTTTCAGCAACAATTTGAAAAAATAGAAATTATAACTAACTGAGTTTGAATGGGTATTCATTATGTAAACCTTATGAAACATATAATAAAATATGCTGATATTCATCATAATATCATATTTGCCATAAGCTACGTCTGTCCCAGTAATTGGCTTCTTCTTTCTTGTTTGGTTTGTTTTCTGCATCCAATGTTTATCAAACTGTTCAAATATGTGTTAGATTTTACTGTTAATTTTGGATGATGAGTTCGATTTATTGAAGATCTGCTATATGCGATTTCGAACTTGTTCAGCGCTTCCATTTACAATGGCGGAACTCTCTTCATTACGCACGTACCTTGTCGTTTTGGTGTCATTAGATAATTTGAAGAATACTTGGTACTATTCACTGTTCGACTCAGGTAATGGATTATGCATTGTATGTGCCATAAAAATCATACGGTTGCGAATCGGCAAATGATTTTCAAAATAAAGCTGTTATAATTATCTCTACCGAAAGTTATATCTAAGACCGAACAGACAAGCAAGACTTGTGAAGCGAATGAAAATATTTATAAATGTTGCTATCGGATGAGATTTAAATACGTTGTAGATGAGTGTTTCTGTTTAATAAAATGTAACAAAAAAAAAAAATACAAATTATACAGGAAAAGCATAAAGAAAACACTAAAAGACTAAAATCGTAACCTTCATTGTCCCCTTCTTACGTTATGTTACCAGGCGTCTAAGTATGACACAGATACATTTTTTAAGAAAACACACGTTTATTTAAGAAAAATTGTTACAAATTCAATCTTCAAAGTAATGGCCATTGCTAGCTACACATTTTTCCCATCTCTCTGGTAATTTGTGTTTGCCTCGCCTAAAAAAATGTTCGTTTTTTGAGTCAAACCAGTCATTGAGCCATTTTTTCACATTTTCGTAAGAATCGAAGTGCTGCTCAGCAAGTGCGTGCCCCATTGATGAAAATAAGTAGTAGTCAGATGGAGGCAAGTCTGGTGAATAAGCCGCATGGGGGAGGTCTTCCCAGCTGTACGAATCTACCAATTCGCGAGTGTGTTTTGTTCGATGTGATGTTGCGTTGTCATCAAGAAAAATCACTTTGTGTTGCTTAGCTTGATATTCTGGACGTTTTTGGCGCAAGGCCAAACTGTTTCACCTGGATTCAGAAGGTCAAACCAGATAACACCTCGCTGATCCCAGAAAACACAGAGCATTGTCTTCTTTCCGAAGCGATTTGGCTCTATGATCGTTTTCGTTTGGGATTCTCGAAATAGATCCACTTTTCATCGCCAGTAACAATTCGATGAAGATATGACTTTCTTTTGTACCTGCCGAGCAATATTTCACAGGTGGTTTTTCGATTTTCTTGCTGTCTTTCAGTCATCTTCCCACCTTCAATATCAATCCCATGGCTTTTAAACGTTGAAAAATGTATAGTTGGGTCACATTTATTTGTTATGCAAGTTGTTGCTGCGTTTGACCATCTTCAAACTTTTTCGGTGGTCTTCCACACTCTTCGTTTCTCACATCAAAATCTCCACCTTTAAACTTATTGAACCACTCGTTGCACTGTAGTTTGCCTGGAGAGTGCTGGCCGCAAACTTTCACAAGCATTCGATGAGATTCCAAAGCAAATTACTTCAATTGGAAACAGAAAATCAATGATGAAAATATGTTGTTGTGTGAAACTTGATTGTTTATGAACTGAATTGTTGACAGAACTAAATGCGAAGAAATGGCGCAAATTATTTGTTTTGACAGAGCGTATAGTTTTACCTAGCAACACAGAGATGCCATTACCGGTTTCATATTTGGTATAGGTATAGGTAGCAGAGATCTGCAACAAGTATTCAACATTGAAATATACTCGAGTATACTATGTATCTATACTTATACATGTAATAGGAACTATCACTCACTATGACTTGAAAACGTTTGTGTGTTTGGTTTTTATAACACGAAATTTGAATTCTATTTTCTTAGTGTGCTTCGTATTCTGACTAAGTATATGTCGCCATCGTCTATCGATGATCTTGATTCTCTCTTAATGGATTGTGTAAATCAGCATATGTACACGACTATGTGCAAGTATAAGTATGAGATGACTACGTATGTATGGAACTACCACAAACGAAAGAGAGTGAGAATGCAAGAGAAAGACGGTAAATAACAGTTATGCCAGATTTGGCGAATGTGGTAAAGTAAAATGTAAAAGTTGTTCAGCGCCTAAGTGAGTGTTTCTAGATCTCAACGACACAAACAATCAAATAAATAATAAACACACAACGGCAGCACTGGTATTCTTGAAAACACAAGTCACACAAAAATAATAACCCTCTTACGCTCCCTACAACAAAATAGCATAAAGAGAATACAATTTAGCAAGAAAAATACTCATGTGACTTGCAAAACAACTCTGGACTTTCAATAACTGATGGGATTTTGTCTGTATATGAGTAGTATTTGGTTATGGCGTATCAGTAAGAGTATTTTTAAGGGTACTATTTTTACACGAGTATATGTATGTATATGTATATGTACTATTTACTACGAGTATATGTATATATGTACTTACATATGTATATTCATAACAAATTCTACGATGTGGTTTTCTTTCGTAAGTTCCAGTAATAGTGTACGCGCTTTGACTTCGTTTTGTATGAGTGGCTACAAGTCGGAAATAAGCCACTCGTTGCAGATCTCTGGCAGGTAGAAACCTAAGTACGTAATTACTTTCAATTACCAGATAGTGTAAGACAAACAAATCTCTAAATCTCTAAAAGTTATCAAGTTATATTCGACGATACAAAATCAATAGTCATATTCATTTGGTTGCAGTAACCTTGTTAAGCTTACTAACCTCATCTAAAACTTTGCATAGATACCATTTTTTTCATATTTAAATGCAAACAAGATATGTTTGAAATATTTCTTAATACTTAGTTTTAGGTTCATATTTATTTCGAAAATGTTTAGTTTTTTGTGAACTTCTTTGCAATTGCGGTAACATATTGATTGTTGCTAATGATGTTTTCTAGTATTTAACAAATAACAAGTTTCAAAAGATTTATTTACATACAAGTACACAGTGTGTATAAGCGATAATAAATGCCTAAAGACGTATAGTACATACATATGTACCTACAATCATATATGTATTGATTACCCGTTGTTAAGTTTAACTACTGTGTGCATTTCAGGAACATATACGGCAATCGAAAGAGAGCAAATTGAATGAAATGGGTCGTAATTCGAAAGCACGTTCCAGGGAAAATATAAACGCTGTCATTTCGCCAAGGTAACGATTTGGCTTCCTTTTTGCTCCGAAAACAGCAATATGTATAGCTTCATTCTTATATGTAATGGGAGACTATTACCTATTGAACTACTTTGCTTCCTTATTGTGCTTCTTTCAGGCAAAAACACTCGCAAACTTCATTACAAATTCTTGATGATGTTTCGAATCGTTATTACCGGGAAGTTATTCCCCTTTCGGTACAAACAAGCAAAGCTGACTTGAAAGGGGAAAAGGAGCATCGCCATCACGACATGGTTGTGCAAACGAGTTTGTGTGCCGATGATGATTTCTCGACGACAACGACTGTGGCGCCCACCGCCTGTGATATGGGATGTCAAACGAGGTGAGTGAGCCGCACGTGTTAAGCTGGTGAATAAAATATTTCATGCAGAAACTACGAATGGCGAATATAACCACACATACCTACTATTCTGAGCATTGAAGTATTTTTCCTTGAAGTTCGATCGGGTCGGACCCAAGCTTTCATTCTAGTTTATTATTTAAATATTAAAACATGGTTAACATTATAAAGCTTTCTTTTGATTTTTATGTTTTTGAATTCGTACTTTAAAATTTCCAAATTTGGATTCAAGAGAAAACCAAATTGATTACATTTGGACTATTGGCCATGATTCAGTCACTAAATGATTAATGCCGGTAGTAATTGCTTATCAAATTTTACAATGTTTCTTTGTTTAATGTGAAATGATTATAAATTAACGTATTGTTCATTTCAATTATGCTGTAATGAAGCAATGAAGTTTATTATCTTAATTTCAACTTTTGCAGGGAATCATTGTTTGCTCCCACACTTATGCGTCAAAAATCCGTTGCATCAACAATAAGCAAAGGTGGTGGCGACAGCGCTGTACCACGTTTCTCTACTTTCGGCTATGATGCGCACCAGCAGCACTCGTTGCCATCACCTCCTGTCACCGCAATCACGACAGATGCACATCATCATCTCATGGAAACACAGCATCCTCCTCATCATCGACCACAAGAAGTCTGTCAACATCATCATCATCACCATCATCAACACCAACAACAGCAGCCGCAACAACAAGACTTGAGCAGCACAAATCAAACACTGCCACAACATGGTGGTCGAAACTCTCATCACCATCATCAACAGCAGCAGCAACATCCACAACAAATAACGGCGACGTCGGCGGCAAGGACTATGAAATCCACAGCAGTGTTACCCTCTATTGGTAAAAACAAACAATCATCTCAACAGCAGCAACAAAAACTTGATGAATCGAAAGTATTTCTCGATATCAGGAGTTCCGCGCCGGACGTTATTATCATGACATCACATTGACAATTAAGGAAATGCAGCGAGTATGTTATTTGATGACACCGTCTAGTCTTCATCCGCCTCGTGTCTCTTCTCATCTTCGTTTTACCGCTCATCAGCTCATCCCGCTCCCAGCCTTTGTAAACATTATCGTAAACGTCAGCAACAAACATAAACAACAGCAACGACAACTTCACTTTTCTGTACATACAGCAGCAGCAGCAGCAAAATGTATAAAACATGCAAGCTACACATGACATCTTTATTTGCGGTCACCACCTCACCAAAACCTCAACCTCATTTGCGATTGCAAATGCAATTGCATTAGCCTCAGAGTTATTATTATACACATACGATACGATTGCACACACATACAGCCACATGTCTTGCATATGAGTTGCCAGTAATTTCGTTCGTTTGCTCGTTTATTTAACCTGTGGACAGGACAGAAACCGTTCAATGAGAAAGAAGGACATGGGCTATGTGAATTGACACGCCCACAGTTGTTGTGAGCACAATTGTTGAAATGCCACACAATTTAATTTCATAATACTCGTACACACTTACAAACACGTGCGCACATGTGTATGTGTGCGTGCGACCCATTTGTATTTGCGCAGCAGACTAGCAGATAGCCGACTAAAGGAATACCTCCCAGGAATTTGTTTAATTTGATGCAAAGCTTACACGGTGCGACAAAGAAATGTTTAAGTGATATGTGTTTTTGTTGTTTTACTTTTTGTATTTTTTTATTTATTTTTATTTCTTCTTACAGTCTATCGATACTGTTCATAAAAATCGAAATTTGCTAATACATACTTACTTAACTACCTTTCGAATTGATTGATTGACTATCCGATGATTCCACTATCAGAGATTTGGTATTGTTACATTAATTCCCATACAATTTCATTCACACATATTGAATGTTTCTTCAATTCGACAACAAGTAGACATCGGATGCGACCCAAACAAAACCAATACTAATAGCTACTTAATTTTTTAGTTGTTTTGAAATGTATAGAGAGAAAGTTGAATATGATCGAAGACATAATTTTTCATCTTTTAGGTTAAAATCATTGAAAATGAATGATAGGAGCGATTGATAATGAAAAGTCACTTAAACAAGAATCTTTTTGGAAATTTGTCGCATAGTGTTAAGTGTTAATATTTAAATAAAATATGGAAAAATAAAAGTAAACAAATTGTAAGTTATTTTCTTTGGGATAATTACACTGTGCCACAAAATCCAATTATTATCTTCCGACTGGCGATTTAAAATGTTTTGTAGAGTCATTTGGTCGCAGAGCTCGAATCTGAAGATCGTATGTCCCCATCACTTAGCGGTATATAAAATCAGAAAAACAACTAGCACATCCTTAATGTGAGGTTTATCGATTTTGGTGAATACTTTTATAGGAAAGTTGTTTAGTATAAAGAGAAGAAAAACAAAAACCTTTCATCTATACTGCGAACCCCACTTTTTGGAAGTCCCATTTGCAATATTAATCTATGCTATATTTAAAAAATACTTCAATGATTGCCTTCTGCACTCGTCTCATGATGAGAGATAACATAGTTGACGCATTTTGTTTATTTTTTCCAATATTGTTAGCGGTTGCTGTTAAATGCTTCGGCAGTGTTGTCGGGGACCTATCTTCAAATCCCATTCTCTTCTAAACAATGCACCCTCTTTATCTATTTAGGAAAAAAATTGGAAAATATGGGCGAAATCCCGGGTTCTGACCACACTGATGCAGAGTATGATTGTATTTGCAATACGAATGAAAACTTTCGGAAAATGAAAATGAACTTCAAAAAGTGTGACTGGAAAGCAGAGATATGTATGTTCACTCAAAAGAACGAAATACAAAACGACTGAAAAAAAAGTTCGCGAGGTGCTCGCACCCTTATCAGGCAATTTCTGTAGGCAAACTTATTTAGTCGCTGAGGTGTAGTGGTAGTGCGTTGGACTGCTACGCAGAGTGTCCGGGGTTCGAATCTCGGCACAGGCAAAATCAAAAAGTAGAAAAAATAATTTTACTATACGGCACCACCTCTTGGCAGGCAATGGCAAACTTACAAGAGAAAAATTGCTATGAAAAGCTTTTCACTTCGCCGTTCGGATTCGGCATTAAACTGTAGGTCCCTTCCATTCATGTACAAATATAACACGCACAACATGAGTGGATGCGAAAAGCTCGGCCTAGGCCTTTCATGGGCTGTTGTGCCATTAAAAGTAAAGTAAGTAAACCTATTTAGTCAACTCTGTTCTCTCCCTCTCTTTCTTTACTTACTTTACTTTACTTTTAATGGCACAACAGCCCATGGAGGGCCTAGGCTTTCGCTTTTCTTTCTTTCACATTTAATTTACATTTTACACATTTGTACGATAGCTGATTTACGCTCTCAAAATTTTGCAGAGTGTGCTCTTGAAACGGTATATGCAAATTTTGCGCTAATACGAATATGCGCTAAATTTGATGAAGATCACTATTGTGTTCAGTACTCAGGAGCGAATGAGATGAAACTGAGAGAGCAGACGTTAAGATTTGTAGGTGAGGGATTTAGAGACCTTTTTTCTATAGATGACGATTTTGCAAAGTCATGAAATGATTAGCGACCTCAAATTACTCAAATTACTTACATGTTAAATCGCCAGTCCGACTTTTGCTGTTGCAAAGTGTCTCACAGAGTGACGGACTAAAAGTATTTATTACATAAGTATGTTATTTAATTTGTTTCTTCTGCATTAAATATTTTCGGTTATTCCATTTCTTTGACTTACAAACTTTAAGTAATCGTAAGTTAACTGGACAAAAATTAATTAAGCTAATTGTAAGAATAATTTTCTTTATGTATTTTATTATGTATGTAAAATAAAAATTTTAGTAGAAAAGAGAACAAAAATTAAATTAATAAAAAAAATAATAAAAATTATGCCTAAAATTATTACAAATGCTTTCAGTTTATCACCTATGTAAATGTAAAAAGCTGCTGGTGCAGCCACGGTGCTCCTCGGTATGGCATACGAAAAGTTACACGCATAAAAACCAGGAAACTAAGGAATGTTGAGCAATTTAATTGAATGAGAAAAGTCAATGCATCTACTTCGTCCTGGAACATTTTTTGCAGTCAATTGTTTCAAGAGATGAAGAAAAACATCATCAATTGTACGCAAATTGCACAAGTGTGAATGGAGGTACATTAACACCACACTCTTTTCATTTTGGCCCTATTTATTCATTGTTCGTTTTCTCGAACAATCAATCCCATTGAAGGTGTATTACATACACCTTGACCGTAAGAGACCATAGGGCTTGGTCTGAAAACTCGAGAAGCTGGACAAAACATGAAGGTATTTCCATGATATGTTGTACGTTAATCTATCCTAGGCTGCTATCCTACATATTTAATATTTATTGGTCAAAAACCAGAATAGAGAATACAAAATGGCGAACTACTTTTTTTAAAAGTCAGTAAAAATCCCTTCGATTCGGAGACATTTAAGCCCATTGTGATTGCTTTAAAAAAAATTTGGCAGGAGTAGGCAAAGGAGTAGGTTTCCATTTAATGTCAGTCGCTATCCCTATTAAACCAATTCGTTTTCCAGGTGAAAGCATGGAAATCTGACATTTCCACAGTCATCTCGGTTAGTCCACAAGTCGCTTGCCGCCGCAATGATGTATGCGTTTATGTTCCTAAATAGTTCGCCTATCAGAGTTTTTATTGAGGTATGAGGTATCGGCTTCTCTTATGTTCATTTGAGAGCCTCTTCTGGCCAACTCGTCCCCTATCTCGTTCCCTTCAAAACTGCTTTGTCCAGGAATCAAGCAAGGAGAGACATTGCCATACTCAATATCCACAAGAGAAGCCCGACATTTCATTACAATCTTCAATTTAACCACCTTGGATTCTATCCATTTCAGTGCTGCCTGGCTGTCAACAAATAGTGATATTCAACGACCGAATTGTACTGTTTTATGTTAGTTTAACTGCTTTCTCAACTGCATAGATATCCGCTTGAAAGGCGCTGCAGGAGTCCTGAGATTCTCAGGCTAGCAAGTCTTCCCTTCCAATACGAGATTGATTGTTCTTCTTAACCAACGCCTACCACCAGATGAGAGACCCGTAGGTCACTATAAGTCTGATGATTGTGGGGTATACTTATTCCATGTATAATGTACTGTGGCAATCCTCATCTTTTCACAAAAGCACTTTTACAGGTATAATAGGCAGCTAACCCCTTCATTGTTCTCTCTTCAATATTCTTTCTCTAATTTAGCTTGGAGTCCAGAATGATTCCCAAGTAGCTTGCCTCACAGGAGAGATTCAGTGCCACTCCATTCAGCTTTGGTATGGAGAACTAAAGAATTTTGGTAATGTTGTAGCATACCCGGTATGATACCATCCAGGTCCGCTGATTTTAACGGATCGAAAGAATTTATCGCCCAGGAAACCTTATCCCTCTCTACGTAATCTGAAAAATCAGTCCTTGATCCACGGACGGGATTTATTATTTGAGCTTAAACTTCGACAACGTTCGGGTCCGTGCATCCTGGAAAGTATGTTCCCATCAATACCTCGAGAGATTCTTGACTCGTGACTGTACATGAGTTGTCTGGACAATAGTTCTAGACAATATTTCCGAAGACACGACGCCTCGCTTACATTCTCCAGAGTTCCACAGACCTCAGCTCTAATTCTACTTTTGTGTTCATTAAAGATGATTCTATTGGTCTCCGAACCCTCTCTTAGTCGGCTATTTTTCGTCTTGTTGAAGAGTTTTACCAAACCGGTTGAACTTTGACCTAGTTAATGGATAAGATAATTCAAAATGTTTTGTTTGTATTCCCGTTAGATATCCAACCGCCTTAGCCTTATCAATGTTAGCGTTGCCTCGACCAACTAAGACTTTGATCGAAGCCAGCTTTTAAGATGAATAGTATCCGACTGTGATCTGAAAAGGAACATACTATATGTCAGACACTCTCCAGTTGTCTACTCTAATACTATTGGAATCTATGGTCAGAGTAATGTCTATAACTTCTTCTCTCATCCTCACCTTTGTTATTATTAGTAATGCCCCAGAGCTCGTGATGACTATGAGCGTCGCAGCCTACCACCAGGCCCAATCCGCGTGACTACGCATGAGCAACCAGTTGTTGGACTGTTTGTCGTGGTGGTTCTACCTCGTTATACGGAAGGTATGCGAACATAGGCATAAGCCTATGTTAACGTTGTTTGCTATGAACTTCATTAGGTCGAGTGAGGCTGAGCGGGGCACGTCCAGCTTCTTGTTAGTTTGTGGCCTATCACTAGAGACACGAACCATTACGGAGCCCAACCAAAACCTGATGGTGCCCCCACAGTTCCTAATATTGGCAAGTGACGACTGATCCATAGTGTCACTGGCCACTCCGTTTTTGCAGGGGTTCATGGAGACCACCTTTCACCCTTCCAAGGTAAATTTAGTGTTTTTATGGCCGATAAGTTTGAGCACGGACTATTGATCCAGCATAACTGGAATCACTTTCACTGGGCATCCGGCCAAAGCGCGTCAAAGCTGTTGATGGCTTGCGTTAAAAAATTTACAGATATCTTGTTGTTGCATCCAAAAACTTTGAACACTTCTGCCATCCAGCTCCATAGGTATGTTGAAAGAGGCCAAATGTTTCTGTTTTTTCGACACCTTATGAAATACCTCAATGATATCGAAATGTTGCGGGACAAGAACGAGGTCCGAAAATTCTTTGAACGAATAAGACGCCTGACTGATGGTTTGAAGACCGGGACCTCTTCCTGCAAGGATGAAGACGGAAATCTGTTCAGGGCATAATGAGATTATGGAGGGAGCACTTTTCGCAGCTGCTTAATGGCGATGACGGCAATAATCCCGCCACTGCGGAATTTACTCCGGAAACCCCAATCACTGACGGCGTTGAAGTACCTCCGCCCGACTATGAGGAGGTCTTAGCAGCCATCGTTCGGCTGAAAAACAATACTGAGTTGTTTCACGCAGAAGAAGACGTTCTAATCTCCGTTGGAAAGACCAGGTAGAGGGCAACCTGCCTGCATTTGGCCTTATCAACTGGCGCCAGCGCGCGCATAGCAGAGGCGAATGGCAAAGCTTTATAGAAGCGGCCAAGACCGATCATCGGTTGTAGTGCCCGTTAAGTAAGTAAGTAAGTAGGAAAATCCTCGTCGGACTGTGCTCTATTCAGAGCTTTGCCCGCTAAAGCACTCACCTTAAAGCTGTTAGAACCGGGCATTGGCGCAGCGTCGACGCTGACACTCGTGGCTTGGTCTTTGGTTATACGAGTATTCTCGCACAAATAGTTCGCAGCGTTATTCTTCTCGAACTTGGTCACAGTCTCCTCGTGCTTTCCTATAGGGCCTTCCCTTTTCTTGTGAAGGAAGAAGGATCCTTGTTCATGTTGCCATTTCTGGCACGCTACTCTCGGTCTAATACCATTTCCCCCCCCCCCCCCCCCCTTCTCCTTCACCAGCATGGAAGCCCCGGAAGTGGAAGACTAGTGGGGATCGTGGAGTAGTTGCATCTCAACCTCAGAACCTAAGTTATCAACGTTGCTGGCCTCTGGTGACAAGTCTTCATCGGTAACGGTGTCAATGCGGTAGCTGAAAAAATGAGACCCAATCTTTGGCGCCTCTGCTAGTCCAACTCCCACGGCTTCCTACCAAAGGTAGAAATCCTTTTCATTTCTCTTGTATACAGTCTATATTTCTTTTCTGTTCTAAATTTTAGAAACTTATATTTTGATCGACGATCAAAACAACTCTCAGGATAATTTCTTTGATTTAAATGACACATAAGCGTATGGGTAAGAACCAGATAAAGTATGCTATTTTTCCCAACCGTTAATGTGCTTTCATTTCAAAAAGTTATTCCATGTCACATGGACTACGGCGCTATGAGCGCACTTACTATTCGGAAAACTACAAAGGCCGAGTAACTGAAGGATTCTATACACAGGCTCGAAACTATGGACAGCAATCGGTCTTCGAACTGCGCTGTTATCGCTCAGATTATTTTAGTGGCTATAGAGTCTTGCCAGGTAAGTACGAATAATATATGTACCTAAGTCTTGCTGATTTAAAAAAAAAAACTTTTTCTAATATGATGAGCAATACAGTTTAGTGCAATATCTCAGACGTCTGCCGCAGGTACAACGATATGCAGAACCTGTTGTAGATTGTTTTCGCAGTTAGTTAATGTATAAAAGAACTCAATTCGAATAAATTAAAATTCATAATTTCAAATTATTATACGTACATATGTACATATATTGTGTATGCATGCTTTACAAAATCTTCAAATTGATTTAAAAATGCTCGTTTTTAGTTTATTCACCTACAATTATATGAGTCACATTCGCTTAACATCTCCCTTCAACTCATTGAGAGCAGTCAATGAACACTTACTCCACCTTCGCCCTTCCCACCCAAAAGTGTTGCGAACATTTCAATGCCGCGTCGTACAGTTATTTTAAAAAACGTGTCAACATTTAATTTCCTAATTAAATCATGTAGAGAAGAACTTCAAACACATATCTTCTTCGGTCGGTGTGTCTATTTGCCTGTACATATGTACATACTTATACACATGTTCAAGTACACGCATACATACTTACATGTACTCGTATACTTCAGTTTCCATATTTGGCCATAAAAGGAATGAAAAAAACAAACATCGCAAAAGATTTTTATGGCGAACGTGCTTCATGGTTGCGGGCACAGCACAAATGAATGAGAAATATCAACTGCTAAATAAAATATATGTAGTAACACTCAAATCTTAATGCACACATGCAAATTGCGAACACGGTTTCGGTTCAATTTATGAACCTTTTCAGTCAGGTGATGGTTCTCGAGTTTATTATAAATACATAGGTATGCTATCACAAATTCGTAATTCCAGGATATTCTTGAATGTACTCTTACATACGATATCTAGTGACGTAGGTGAGAAGGGATCTACTCCTTCTTTCTTTGGCATAACAGCACACGGGCGACCAGGCCGAGCTTTTCGCATCCATTCAAATGGTGCGAGTTATATTTATACATGAATAAAAGGGACTTACAGTTTATGCCGAATTCGAACGGCAAATTGAAAAGCTTTTCTTAGGCAATCTTTACTCAGGTTTGCCATTGCCTGTCAAGAGGTGCTGCTGAGTAAAACTTTTATTTTTCCTCTTTTTTCCTGAGATTTGAACCCGTGCGCTCTACCAACTACGTCACGCAGACCACGCTAAGCAGGGGTAAAGGGGATGCACCTTTTTTCCAGCAATTGTATGAAATCTTAAATAATATTTCCCTATTCCAAAATCCTATCTAATCCACTGTGCGTACATGTGTGTACCATATATAGGTACATACACACCTGGACAAAATAATAGGTGTGAACACAAAAATTTTTAAATGAACGAAAAAATTAATTGGCATGGTCTACAATCAAAAGGCAAATTTGGAAGTTTGGTGGCACTGTTTTGGAATGAAATGGGGGAATCCCCGCAACAAAAGTTCTTCTCGATAAATATTGCGGCTTGTTTATTTGTTCAACCTTCAAATTGATCTGGACAATAAAATATATGTGTTTTGGTAAAAATTAAAAATGAATACATTTAAAGCGTTATTTAGTTGCAGAAGGTAAGATCTCGATGAAAGTGAACTAAATAAAGGTTTAATTATAATTTTTAATAATATTAGATGGGTCATGGAGTTCATTGCAGTACAGAGGAGAGAAGACTTATTCGTCAGCTCCAAGACAAAGGAAAAACCTACAAATCCATTGACAGATCGATGGGATGGTCTCAGAATTTCGTTACAATTGCCCTCAAGTCAGAAAAAGCTATCGAAACGCGTGGAGCACCTAAAAAAACTTCATTAGTGACCGACAATCGTATCGTTACATTAGCTAAATGCGACCCGTTCAAGTTGCCCAGAACAATTGGAAGCGAAATTGCACAAATCTACCCCGTAGGATTGCTCGCAAAGTTTCGTCTGCTTAGAACTGCAAATTTGCAGAAGAGTAAAAATTTTGCATTAGTTCATAAAACGTGGTGCGGTTCACAGGGAGAAAAAACTGGCGCAATATTCTCTGGAGCGATGAAACCAAAATAAATTTGTTTGGTAACGATGTGGAAAAAAACGTTCGTTGCCCGAAAGGCAAAGAATTCGACGTCCGGTTCACAAAGAAAACAGTGAAGCACGGAGGTGGCAGCTTAATGATATGGGGCTGTTTTTCTTGGCTAGGTATTGGTCCGATACATCAAATTAATGGCGTTATGGATAGATTCGTGTATAAGGATTTGTTGGAAACGGTAATGTTACCATATGCCGAGGATAATATGCCGCTTTTGTGGAAATTTCAGAAGAACAATGATCCTAAGCATTCATCGCAAGTTGTCGAAGCATGGTTCCAAGAGCATAATGTAGACGTCCTTGAGTGGCCAAGTCAATCCCCAGATCTAAATCCTATTGAGAACCTCTGGGGAGAACTTTAATTACTTACTTTTAATGGCACAACAGCCCATGGAGGGCCTAGGCCGAGCTTTTCGCATCCACTCATGTTGTGCGTGTTATATTTGTACATGAATGGAAGGGACCTACAGTTTAATGCCGAATCCGAACGTCGAGTTGAAAAGCTTCTCATAGGCAATTTTTACTCTTGTAGGTTTGCCATTGCCTGCCAATATGTGGTGCCGTGTAGAAAAACATTTTTTTCTACTATTTGATTTTGCCTATGCCGAGATTCGAACCCCGGACACTCTGCGTAGCAGTCCAACGCACTACCAATACACCACAGCGACCACCTGGCGAGAACTTAAACGTCAAAACAAAACGGAGTTATGGGAAAATATTAAAAAAATTTGGTACAACATTCCTGTAGAAACTTGTCGGAAGTTGATATCGTCAATATCCAGAAGAATCGAAAAAGCCATCAAGAATAATGGTGGATATTCTGGGTACTAATGCGTTCTTACTAATACAGTAAAATACGGGACCATAACTACTTAGCAAAATTTCAAAATTTACTCCTAAGTTTTTTTCTGTCCAATCGAAAATCTGTGTATTTTATGAATTAACCAAAATATAAGTTATTTTTTAGAGTTTTTAAAACCCTTTATGTTTTGTTATGACGCTGAAGTATGGTTATGTTGAAAACTAATTTATTTTTTGAAGGATAATAAAAAATATATATAAAAAAACCAAGTTTTTTTAAAAAAAAATATGTTCACACCTATTATTTTGTCCAGGTGTGTATGTATGAACATAAATACGTACAAATATATAAATAGATCAAATACAATTACAAAAGTTGGACATGTGCTTTTATAAAGTATGAAAAATGTGACAAGAGTTTATGTGGCTGTAAGAAATTGAATCCAAAGAGGAACTAGTACCTGGGCAATAACCTTAATAATGGCATTGCTTCAAAGAATTGTTCGTTCCTTTAGCACTGGAGTGCCAGAGTGCTCGACCCTCTCCTTAAACCCCTCCCCAAATCTTCATTAGCCTTCTGCGATTGGGGCAGAATCGACAAAACGTAAATGTTCTACCGAGATTCACAAATTCGTTTTAAATTAGCCAGTTCGTATGTTATGGAGAACAGCACGAACCATAAAAACATACGACACACGACAATCTAGCGTCCTCATGGAACTTTTCCAAATCAAAGCAGCGTTAGATAACTCTTCCTCCCTTTTATCTCTATGCCTTCCCCAAACAGAACAATGCTTAAATTTTTTCTGTTGACAGTCAAGTAAAAAAAATACAACCAGCTGGTGAACCAATCACGGAGGAAAAGTTTTGGGAAATCATTTGTCTTATGTTTATTATAACATTACAACAAAGCTTGAAAATATCATTTATTTGGCCCACGTCTATAAGTATTATAATTTTGAAACGTATGTATACGGTTTCTTCTTAATAATGTGAACAAAAGCTAAAAATATCCCAAAAACTTTAAGAACTCGACAAGTTCTTTCTTTATTTATTCGTACATCACATGGGGCAATTAACCCTGATACGGAAGTAATTAATTATTGATTGCTTCATTGGTGTTTCCCGATTTATTCTCATTTGTTTTTTGTTAATTCATTGCTTTCGAACTCTGCATTCGACCTATGCTAACTTCGAAAGATTAAAATTTTTAATATTTCATGCTCCTAACTACTCGCAGTGCAGTGCCTAACGCTTAGTGGTTATTGTTATCAGTTGCTTTTAATGTAAATATATAAATTATGTATTCGTGTGCAGCACCCAATAGCGTTTAGTGGGCAGAAGTATTGCAGACAAAAAATATATGGGTACTGCTTGCGCACAACATTTAAATTAAGGTTCATTGGTTTAAAATCCAAATTAGGGTTAAAGAATCACTCTTGGATAATAAATTCACGGCATTGTAAATTGCTGAAGCACACATTTTTTTTATTGTTTATGAGTGTTAAAAGGAATTCTGCATTTGCATTTTTAGTTAGAGTTTTTTATAAACGTAAGACTGTGATCTGCAGCAAAAGTTGGCTGGCTGCTGCTGTTGTTGCTCTTACTGTTGCGGTTGTCGATGATGGTCAATGACCATCTTTTAGAATGAGGCTCTTATTGGCAACAACTATCAAATGCGCGAAGCTGCGGGATTAATATATGGCGGGGGAGAAGTGAGATGCACCATCAACATCATCAATTGTGTTTGTTTGTTTGTTGCGAAAGCTTTTAGGAGAACATTTGGAAATAAAAGAAGGAATTGTCAAAAGAAACGAGCAGGGAGGCACATTCTTATGAAAATAATTTTCGATATAAAAGCGAAGTGTGGCCCGTTTAACGAATCAATTATAAAAATTTAAGCGAACCAAAAAGTTGCAGCAAAAATAAATAAAAAGAAACCATACTCATAAAATAATAATCGCAAGAGGTAATAAAATGGAACGTGCTCTTGTACTGGCAACATTAATTTGTTTCGTTTGCGTGTTTGGCGCAGCGGAAGCACTTAAGGCAGAAGTGTACCCTCCTCGGAAGACGACCACCACAGAGATGCCCCCACAGGCTCACGTACATGGTCACAATCGGCCGTCAGAGCATTCGAAGCCGAGGCTAATCGAACACTTCGATCAAAGATACGTGGACGGGCACTATGAATATAGGTGAAACATTTATCGTCACTTCGTCAGTTTCGTGCTGTGCAAATTGATTTCTTTTAATTGTGTTTACTTGTAGATATGCGTTAAGCAACGGTGATACACGCTACGAGCGTGCATACTGGCTGCCAGTGGGTAAAACTAAAGTTCTAGCCCGTCGCGGTTACTATTCATATCCAATGACAAATGGCAAATTCATGACAGTCTTCTACAAAGCCGACGACCGTGGCTACCACACGGAATCATGTATGTATGGTAGTTCTAGGGGTTTGAGATTGCACATCAGCATTTAATCTTTCATAACTAAACTATAAAAATATTTTCCAGCAACATTCTCAAAATCTCAACCCACATTGCCACGCAGCCTAGAAGTTCCCGAATACGATCCTCCAGTTGTGGTGCCAATAGTGGAAGTTTCTCCAACCACAAGGAGACCAACTACTAAAAGACCCATTCATTTAACGACAACCACACGGAGACGCATTACAACGAAATGGCCGTCAACGATTTACAACTGGAATAAAAAGGTTCGTGCTGCGCATACGAAGGACTTACCAGCTACCGTGAAAAGGCAACAGCAAGATGGACTTTGGCATAGAGACATGCAGGCTAACAATGACAGCAATGGAACTAAACCAAAACATATGCTAAATAAACACGACAGTCAAGGAAAGGACATTTACATGAAAGTACCCACTCCCACAGAAATTGTTGCTGCGACTGAAGAGGATTAAATTAGATACTGACTACCGTTATTGTGTTACCGTTGCAGCTGCCAAATTGAGCTCACCCCGATACACTCCCTCCTGCCACAGTTCGGTCCGTAAGCCTCAGCCTGTCATATGTATGTCTTTTTATTGTATTGTCCGGCATACACAAACTCAAACATATGCACCATATTTAGATTTAATTAATAACTGGCAAATTCACTACGATTAAATTTTCTACTAAATGCGCATATGCTAAATACAATAGGGGTATTCTCAAAGTCTAGCATTCACCGTTGCACGGTGTAAAGCAAATAGCGAGTTTTTTTTTCTTCGTTTGCGGGATGTTCAAGTTTGGCAATTCTGTTACTCTTGCACCGTGCAAAGGCATTTGCTAGACTTGGAGAAACCCCCTAATTTGTCTTCTTTATGTTGGAAATTTCACAATAAGAATGATATGAATAATTCCGCAAGAAGTTGATGGCGGATTGTTTGTTAGATACTGCTGTCTGCCATATTTTGCAAAAGCCCTAACCCACTTTCTATAAATTTTACAAGAGGAGTAAACAACATTTCAAACCAAAATGTTCAGAGTATTGCTTTTCAAATTTGTAATTTAAACTAAAAAAAAACAAAAGCGTAAGTTTTGCAAGAATGACTGACTGCACATGTTTGCAGTTGGAACAAGGCCAGTTCTACCATATTTCGGAAGTTTAATATTAGGACTTTAGCAAATTTTGCTAGCGATACACAAATACTGTTCACATAAAATTCATACCATAGAAAGAATGTAAGCAAGTGAAGAATACTCGTAGAACACTGCAGTGCAATACAATGCAATTAAAAATGCTGTGCGACAGGGAATTGGGGGTGGCTGGAGTAGCAGGTGATACTCGCATTTGCATCCATAAATCGGTTATAATTTCGAAACACAGGTAAGGTTGTTCTTTTCTTTTGCTTATTTCTTTTATGCTCTTTAATTAAGTTTCTATTCATAAAATTTCCAAAAAAAAAAAATTAAATCATACGATATATAGAGTGGTCCATCTAACATTTGGAATTTGATCTACTGGTTATTTTGAGTGTGGCAACTCTAATGTCATTGGTATTATGACGGAAAATTTGTTTTACATTTCCTGTTAACGAAATGCACTGATATGCGCTCTTGCTCAGAATGTGTAAGAAGAAGTTGCAGTGAATGGTGGCCGCTACCGCACAATGATAGCTGATTATTTGTGGCCTATTTTAGAAGATATGGACTTAGACAACATTTGGTTCCAACAGGATGGCGCGCCGTACCGAAATCGATCTTTTGCGTGAGAAGTTTGAAAATCGCGTTTTGGTGATGTACATTGGCCACCACGAAGTTGCGATATGACTGCGTTGGTTTATTATTTGTGGAGAGCCTATAAAGATAAGTATAACGCAGACCATCCCGCAACGATTGAGGATCTTAAGGACGAAATTTGTACAGACATCGGTTAAGTACAACTCCATACAGCCGAAAATGTCATTTGAATTAAATAGTGTTCCACAATTAACCGAAAGGATTGTACTTAAAACCCACTTAAAAATGAAAAAAATCGTGTCTTATTTACACCAAAATTTAATTCCAAATTATAAATGGTACACCCTGTACTACAATAATATATATGTGCATAAGACAAAATGAATAAAAAGACTGATTTTTTAATTCAAAAGTAATATTAGTATACATATACTCGTATATTTTCATACTTTGAATAAAAAGAAACAGTGTGCTGTACATACAATATATACGAGAATATGTACTTATGTACATATGTGGTCTGAGTTATTTGGTACATACTTATAGTAACTGTGGGAAAATACAAAACTGATGCATTAGTTCAATTGAATCTACCACAAGTGTGTGGTCGAGAAGCACGCATAAATACAAACTCGTTTGTAGCTTTGAGGGCTGCACCGAATGCAATGCCACAGCTACAAATGTAGACGTTTTTAGCGCAGCACACACAAAAAATTTCCAGAATGATTTAGTTGATGCATGTCAATTATAGAAAAAAATTTTAAAAACATACTTACTTTAAAAATGTATAAGTATCATATTTACATGTTCCGGTCTTGTATCTAATATTTTGATAAGTTGAATGGCTTCTTTTATAAACACTTTCTTTACTTCGGCATGGTTAAAAATGTTCATTGAATACTTCTATCGGGAACTGAGTACCTACTTTCTGTACATACCTTTAAAGGAGTACATATTTACTTGTAACTAATATCGAATATGTAAATAGAATTTTTCATACTTAAGTATGAAAAATTTCGTCATATTTACTGGGGAACTTTAAACCAATATTGACTGGATTTGTAACAATTTTGTACATACTCGTATGTATGTAAGTAAATGAAATGAAAATATGTATGTAGATAAATAGGTAGATATTAATTGAATCTCTTTATGCTTCGTTATTTTTAATATTGTTTGCAACTAATATCTGATACTCATACGACCAGATATCGATCAGTTTTAGCTGCGCTTTATTGGCCATCTTATTTAACATGTGCCAATAAAACGACCAAGGTGTTAAGTCCCTTCTTCCATGCATTGTTGTTCACAATGGAGATGGAATTGTTTTTGGTTTTCACTCTTCATAAGAATATTTAACAATGAGAAGACAAATAATGGTAAATATTTTATGGAATAAAATAGTTTAACAATGTTCGCAGGTGTTAAATTATAAAATGCCTTTGATTTAAAAATATTATGGATAAGCTGTTGAAAATAAATAGAATTAGCAAATCCCTAATGCCAGCTGATGTTATTATTTTTGTTTGAGATTTTGTGCAAATTTTGTTAATAAATAGAAAATAAATGTCTATTTTTCTTAAAATTTGTAATTATTTAAAATTTTACTTACTTTTTCTCGCTATTCGACATTTGTATGTGTATTGTATATCCTGTGTTTTATTTTTTATGTCGGACTGTTGTTTTTTTTATTGACAGTTCACGGTAGAGTTTTTGTGCAAACCAGGGATGTTAAGCAACGTAATAACTATAGGTATACATAGCAGCTATAAATTATACGTGTTGCGGTTATTGTTGCTGCTTCCCCATACAATTATCTCAACCAGTTATTAGAGTTCATAACGAGTTATAAGAATATCGTGCCGTGGTGTCGACATAAAACAAACAGGCAAACAAAAAGCTTTTCTGAGTCTGTAAAAGAGCAACATTTAGTAGAAGTAGTGACGGCCAAATCCCAGAAGATTAAGCTTTTGCTCTAATTCAACTACTTTTTGTACTCAATACTACACTTCAAGCATTTTTCTTGGTATTTATTAAACTATTACATATATGTATACTAAACTAAAGGGTTTTTTGCTACTTCGTTTTTGACGTTATTATATCTGACAGTTCACGCGTGATTCTTGACATGTGCCAAAGTAAAAAATGATCAGTTTAGCTTGCCATGTCATCATGAAAAGACTTACGCCTTAACAACGTTTGCAATTATTGAAATTAAGGATCCATTTTTCTATCACAAAATTTTTTTCAATTCAGCAGCTACCAATGCAACCCGAAAAATGCACTGTTTGGTGCGGCTTATAGGCAGGCGACATCATTAGGCCGTACTTCTTCAAAGGCGATGAAGGCCGCAACGTTACGGTCAAGAAAGGTACTTTTCGGTGATAACAGACCTTTTTTTTGCCGAAAATGCAAGAATTGGACTCGGCCGACATGTGGTTCCAACAGAACGGTGCCACATGCCATACTGCACGCGAAATCATGATTCAATTAAGAGGCGACTTTGGTGAGTATTAAATATCGCGTTCTGGTGCAGTCAATTGGCCACCAAGATCATGTGATTTGACCAAAGGACAAGCCAAACACGTTTGCTCCTTTGGGAACCAACATTGAACGCGTCATTGGTGAGATATTCCGGCCGAAATGTGTGAAAAAGTGTGCCAAAATTGGATCTTCAGAATCGACCACTTCAAGCGTAGCCGCGGGCAACATTTAAGTGAAGTTATCTTTAAGAAATAAGTGGCAGGAATAGATTTATCGATCCAAATAAAGCTAAGGCTCCACGATTGTTCGAATGCGCTCAAGTTATACCAAAACCACAAAGACAATCGTGTAAACTTATTATGTTTTCTTACGCAAACCGTAAAAATTCTTAATTTTTAAGAAGACGATCATGTGACATCGTTGCAATACGATCAACGTTTGTTTATCTAGTTCGAAGTTGATACGGTAAAATTTATCGCATCCATTCCTCCACTCGTGTGATTTAAACAGAAATCAGTTTGTTCAACTATCATTTTCAAACCGTTCAGTGAACGAACAGATCCCATGAACAACGAACAAATCATTTTCGACAAACGTTGTTGTACAGTGAAAAATACAAAAACAAAACACAAGTAACGAGGAGAGTCACGACGATTTCCGTTTTACATAATTTGAGGGCTAATGCATAATCTCGGTCACATTTAACATAATAATATGCGATATATATCAGTATGTACATATTTTATTATTTTAAAATTGGTGACTTTTTGCATCCTTCCACACAACACAGCAAAGCTGCATTCTGATTGCATTGCTTGAGCATGTCATCTGAAAACAAAGAAGTACAATTTAATGTATAAAAAGATTCGTTTAAACGATTCCACAGAGCTGACATGTGCGTTAACATCAGTCCCGTCTCTCGGCAGCTGGGTACGAAAATACATACGAGTATGTACACTTGCGGTCATTAAAATCGCACCACTCTATATATTTAAGATAAAGTCAAAATAGCAATTTGTTTATTATATTTGAAACTCAATTTAATTTTTATTTGCTTCTTCCTCACTTACAAACTATTTATGTACTAATCATATCTTTTTGCAAAATTTTTTTTTATGGTTGCATTATATTAAATTTGCATTTGTTTAAAAATAAAATAATTCACAAAACATCAAAGAAAAAAAAGGATTAATTTAGGCAAAAACTTCGAATGTTTCGCTAAGTTCCCCCAAACCTCATTAACTGCCATAGATGCTCGATTGGGTTTGAATCGGGTGAGTTTTCTGGCCAGTCCAAGCACTGAATTCCAAGATCACTGAAAATAAAATAAAAAATTATGTTTGCATTTTTATACACAGTTTTTAAGTGAACTTATAAGTCATTTTTTTCCAATTGGCACTAACCCATTTTGCACGATAGCATGGCGAATAGTCGTCCTGAAAGATCAGATGGTACATATTTGAACATTGCTCTTCAATTGTGGGTACCAAGACCACAATTGTTGATCACTTCCGAATATTTTTGTGCGTTCATAATGCAATCAATATAGTGTAGCGGTCCCAGGATGTAGTAAGGAAAGCAGCTCCAAAACATTTAACTTTGGGTAAATATAGCGTAAATTTTAAGTTTAATTTTAACTTAACAAATTAAAAATACATTCGTCAGACCAAATAATCATCCTGAGTCCAATTTTGGTATTTCTTAGCCCAAGTCAACCGAGCAGTCTTTATTTTTGCTGTTAAAAGAGGTTTGTTTGCAGGACGCCTTCCGATTTTGCAATACAGTAGTTTGGTCTATTAATTGGCCGATTCACAAGGTGTCGTTTTCAGTGTCGTATCCTCTCAATTGTCGAAAATACTCTTATTATTCATACAAAATTTTACAGCATTATGACATAATACGACACCTTGTTAATCACCTACAAAAATGTAAGTTTTCGTGCGGTCATAGTCGACACTGATAAACTGAAGCTCATTGTGGTAAAGGCGTAACACTTGCCACAATGGCTGCCTATCTCTTTATCGCTGTCCTGTGATTTCATTCCCTCTCCTATTCTCTCTCCTTCTTCCTCCCACCTATTAATTCTCCATGCTCTGAATTCATAGAAATTGTGTTTTTAGTCTACGGTGTCCCAAAATGACAGCTAAGCTAGTTGAGTATTAAATATTATAAAACTTCTGTTTCTTTTATAAAGAAGTGGGTTCAGAGGCATAAACAGAACGTGGACCACGAGCTTGGTAGAGGCTATAGCAGGTGCTCTGCAAGGCAAGACAAATTGATTTGCTCATTATTTGATACAAGTGTCATTAAACACCATAAGAAGCAGACTTAAAGAGTCTGGAATGAAGAACAAGAGTGTGACCTTCCAACAGCTGCTGACCGAAAAACATATTGAAAAATGACTGACTTGGGCAAAAGGAACTCACCGATGAGTCCACTGGTTTGAAAACGGGTAAAAAGTTTTGCTTTTGCACAGGACAGCACTCAGCGAAGGTGCATGTGTATGAGTGCTTCTTAGCAAAAAGAATTGGGAAAATTGGTAACCTTCACTCGAAACTTGGATAGTCCATATATGGTTGAACTTTAAAAGCGTGGACTTCTAAAGTCTGCAGATTATTTGTATGGCCGCGATTGGATCTTGCAAGAAGACAACGGTCCCAAACAACGCAGTCACCGTTGGAAAGCTTGGAAGCTTGGAAAGAGCAAAATGCAGTAGAAACTTTAGATAGGCCTTCACAAAACTGCGATGGTAATTCTATTGGACACTTATAAAGATTAAATTGCATAAAAAACAAATAATAGGAACGGGCTAGCTCATTTATGTCAGTATTTACAAAACTGTGGAATATGCTGAAAAATTTATCTGCGAAAGAGATATTAATGTTGTAGGTACTATAAAATGAAATCTCAACGCTGACTTTTTAGACGCTTTCTTGTTGGAAACACTGTACATATTTGCTCCATTCTTAACTGCTCTCCTTCGCATATCTTTGTTTATCTGAAATAATTTCTTTGATAACCACTTGGTACTATCCCAATCGATATGCGATTATGCGAGTACCTGCATACATATAAGTAGATATACTATACATACATATATACTTATATGTAGGTATATGTGCAAACATGTATGCGAGTATGTTCATACTTAAGTGGCAGTGAAGATTGCTGTTTTTGTTGTTGCGCTATAGTTACCTTCATTGTAGTGCATACTTGACATTCATATAATTGGCGTCATTTTGAATCTTTTATGTACGAGAAATCGTTTAAGTATTTTTGATTCGGACTACTGCACATAATAAACTGAGTAGTATTTTCCAGGATTATCCTGTTTTCAGAGTTTGTATCATGTCAGAAATTTATATCCTGTAAAATCCTGTAATTCCTGTATATATCTTGTATTCAGAGAACGTTTATAAATGTTCGTTCAAAGCGTACATAGAAAAACAAAATATCAAATACGATAGTTTTATAGTTATACTTTTCTTTTACCATGACACTTATTTATCACACATAGTTTTGTATCTAATGAGAACTTTTTATTGTGTACTTACTTAGGTATGGACAAAGTGAAAATATCGATAATTACAATCGGTTTTAATAATATGTTCACCTTTAGAAATAAAAATGTCTATAGGTACAAAAATTAAAAATTATAAGAAATTACACCCATAACTTTATATTGTAAAGATAGTCACATAGTCACAGAGAACGAAAACTCAATTCGAAAATTCAGCATATGTGATGTTTTGCATGTATCAACTTATTTCAATAGGTTTAGAGAAAAACAACAAATACTAATTCACAAAATAGTGTTATGTTTTTATCTAAAACTACAATTATGAATATTTATAAAGAAAATCAATAGAAACGTTGTCAAGTTCACTCCCTTTAATCGACGTTCTCTCTCATGGCCTCAAATATATTAAAACTTCTTACTTAGAATCTTAGAATTTGGGATCGCTGGTTCGAATTTAGCATTTGCAGAATTTAAAAAAACAGGATTGAAAAAGAAAAACCGAGTCTTAGAGTTTGAAATCTTTAGCAGAATCAAAATAAAATTTATTTCCAAAAATGAATTAGAACAATTGAACTGGCCGGCACTTTTAATTGGAGAATTAAAAAACAAAATGCACGATTGCCACCACTCGATTTTAGAAAAACACTTGCTGTCGCCAAGCAAGAAATTTCACTTTGAGACTTTTATCCCATTTGTGGACCCCATAGCCACGATTCTATCGCAACGAACAATTATAGTTAGTTTTGTAAAAGCAGGTCGTAAAAAGAGTAACTTGGCCAAGAAGCGTCAGTAATTGTTATTTTCAGAATTGTTCAGAGCAATCAAAATGCGTCCCATCTTGAAAGGTTAAATTTAGAAGCACATAAATACCAAGCTACTCCTAAACAACATGACAAGAATACGATGGAAACATTTCTCTATCGCACCATCGCTCAACGTTTGTCAATGCAGAAATAGAACTTCGCATTTACTTACAAATGATGGTAAACAATGATGGTAAGTGGTCGCTGTGGCGTAGTGGCAATGCGTTGGACTGCTACGCAGAGTGTCCGGGGTTCGAATCCTGGCACAAGCAAAATAAAAAATAAAAATAAAAAGTTGAAAAAAATAATTTTTCTACATGGCACCACCTCTTGGCAGGCAATGGCAAATGGATTCGGCATTAAACTGTAGGTCCCTTCCATTCATGTAAAAATATAACACGCACAACATGAGTGGAAGAGAAAAGCTCGGCCTAGGCCCTCCATGGGCTGTTGTACAATTAAAAGTAAGTAAATAAAGTAAAGTAAGATGGTAAACAATTGCAATGGAGACACGTTGTTTTCAAAACAGACTTTTAAAAAACAGTTTATGAGCGAGTATGGGACAAGGTCGTGATTTTAAGAATTGAAAGCGACATTATTTGCGAATTATCTATTGACACTTCGAAAAAATCGCGAAATGTTCCTTTATTTTCAAATAAACCAAAGAAATTGTTACTTTTCATAAATTGTTCAATTACTTGCCTCACAACATTTAAAAAATGACCCTCACTATCCTCGGCCCACCCCTCCACCAATCTACATCCGGCCCTGAGGATGGCAAATATGTATGTATGTACCAACTATGTGCAGCAACATCAACATTCACCATCATAATTATTTATTCAGATTATTCACAGATAATAAAACCTTAATTCTTCAAAAATCAGATAATATATTCAATATTGCGTGACCACCGTGGCAATGCGACTCTTATCTCAAAAGTCATCACGTAGACTATTCGCATAATTTTGTTTCAACATAAACACGTTTACTTATCTTTTCACATCAAAAAATGTTTGACTAAATTTTAGATACAAACTCTTTTGGTTCCCTTTCATGGAGATAGCATGTGCATGTGCTGAATCTTTATCCTGTACCAAAGTAGACCTGGCAACTGAAAACCGTAGAAAGTGATTGCATTGCTCTAAGACTGTAGTTGAAAATGTGATAAAATTACTTGGACTTAGTATGGGCTTATCAAAGAAGTTGGGCATTTCCAAATCCGGGAATTAAACAAATTGAATACATATTTCTGTATTGTGGTGTGGTTAATAGTGGCAGCTGGACTGAAAAATCAAAAGTTGATAATACAAAATTTACACTGCACCATCTCTAGGCTGACAATGGCAACAGTCGAAGAGTTCGAGTTAGCCAATACATTAGAGATCCCTTCCATTCGTGTACAAATACAAAGAGAGAATTTGTACCTTAGAAGGTACTTTTTCATTTCAACTACTTCGTACATAGATTTTTAAAAAGAAAGGTTAGTCATTATTTTTCAAAACGTAGAATGTGTGAATTGTTTTCGGCACGAAATTCCCTGTAACCGATAAAAATCAATAATAGTAAAAATAAATTACAAGTAAAATAAAAAAAAAACTTAACAGTAAAAGAAACAATTATGATTATTTTCGTAAAAGCAGGTCGTGAAAAGAGTGGATTGGCCAGCAAGCGTCAGTAATTGTTATTTTAAGAATTATTCAGAGTAAATTTAGAAGTACATACATAAATACCAAGCAACTCATAACACGCCCAAAGAAAAATGATTGTGAAGATATTGAAAGAACAATGTGCTTTATAGTTATTGCCAACTTAATATTTTACTTGCATTCTTACCACAAAAGTACCAATTTTGTACCAATTTAAGTTATACCAAAGAAAAATAAGAAAAATAATGATACCAATTATGTTAAAGTTAATGCCACTTTTACTATATTTTGTTGGTGTATGGAGGCGCGATAAAAACCAAACCAAAGCAAAGCAAAAAGCGAGAATATGTGCGAAATTTAAAATTGTTGTGCAATTTGCGTTCAAAGCACAAATTGCGATGCCGGTGGATGTTTCTGAGATTTGAGATTTATTTATGATTAAGCATTTTGAATTTTGACATCTTTATTTCATTTTTTCATAACTTCTTTCTCTTTCTCACTCACCTCTTTACTTGTTCGTTTTGTACTTCTCCTTTCCCCCTCCCCTTTTTGATGCTACAAAAGTACTATAAAAGGCGAGCAATACACCATTTCGAAATTAAATTGCTAAAGTAACATCATCCAGACACACCAGACACGTTCTCGTTCATGTAAAACAAATATGCTTGCTTTCTTGGCAAAATATCCGGCTGCTTTTGCAGCGACCACATTGTCCTTGCTCTTATGCATCGAAGCCGCAACTTTCGGCAGCAACAGCAACAACTACCAACAGCAGCAGCAACAGCAACAGCTACAACAAGGCTCAACATTTGTCAGCAACAACAACTATCAACAGCAACAACAGCAACAACAACATCATCAACATCAACAGGAATCACAGTTTGCATCATCATTTAACGCTGGTGCAAATACTGGAGCAATAAGCAGTTCCAATAGCAATACACCGCTATACATTAATGGTATCAGCAACGATAAGAATCGTAAGCCAACTAAAGATGATCCCGAGAAAGCATACGTGGATCGTTTCAATCATCGCTATCCGGATGGAAGTTATGAGTTTCGTTATGAATTAATCGATGGAACTGTACGCTATGAACGTGGCTATTTTCTGCTGTACGACAAAGTCAAAAGTCTAGTGGTAGTGGGCTACTATTCATACCGCATGCCCGATGGACGATACATAACCGTTTTCTACAACGCCGACCACAATGGATACCGGCAAAATCAGTGTAAGCGAAACGTAGCCATTTTCTAGCTAGCATTTTTCTACATTTTACTTATTCAATTATGTACGTAATTTAAATTGATCTAAATTCTTTCAGCAATTACACCTCAAGTTAATAAGAACCTGCCACGCTCGATAGAGGTACCGGAATTCAAGGATGACTCCTCGCAACAACAGCACTTTGCCGCCTCAACGACCCCATATCCGAAATATTCGACCACACCAACACGAAGAGGCGCTTTCTAGAGAGTATCACAAGAACTCCTTAATTAGAACTCCATGCTAATGGCCAATATTATTATAAACGACGTTAATTGTAATTCGAATTAAACTCAAATAGAAAATCAAATCGAATGTAAGTGAAGATTAAAAATAAAAATTATCATGCTACAATTCAGAATCAATTTATAATAGGTACTTATTAGGTATTTGGAAATTTTCTGATTTTTGGCAGATACCTCGAAAAACCTTCGTACTCAATGTTGACTGACGTTGACACTAGGACGGCCTACAACTATTGGCCCATTTAAATATTATAAATTGCTGATCTGAATACAATAAACGCAATGTATTCAGATCATTAATCGAAGAATCGTTAATAACCGGCGTTAAATTTTTCATTCACGTTTATTTTGAAAACCATTGACGGTTTGATTAAATTTCGTTATTATTATAACTACTATGTATATAGGAATGTCTGCTAGCTGCTGCCTTCCACCCCAAGTTACAGCTCATGTGGTTAGAAAAGTACAATATTGCCAAGGTCGGTATGGTTAAGAAAATTATGGTGCGTACTGCCAAGGAAGCCAAGATCTCGATGAGGAACGAGACCGATATTTTGGTCAGCGCAACTAGCAATAACGAGGATGCCCAACACTGAACACAGTTCATCTTGTGGACAACTTATTTTTTCACCGAAACTTACTTTTTCGACAGTTTATAAAAACCTTAATATTCATATTATATATCCAAAGTATTGCGTTCTTGTCGAATGCTTTCTTGTGTCCAAGGATGACGTAGGCAGTCAGGCTGATGGATGGCTAGGTTGCATAAACACGAGTATCCGGTACCAAAAGGCAAATACAATCTATTTTAGGTATTTTATGCGTTTGCGTAATTATAATTGAACATTTGAAAAAATTGCTCACTGTGCGCCTCATACATTCATAAACTGCATAAATCTCTCTACCTCCATTTGTTCCCTTTTCTTATACAATACCCTGGGCACTTTTTGTGGCTTCCGTCGAGAAACATTGCCCTATGAATTATTTAAATGCTAGAATGCTAGTCAAATGCGCTAGAAAATATTTGTATGCGTATGTATGTGTGTACATGTTGTTTGTAGGTACTCGTATGTGTGCGTGTGGAGCTTATGTGTTTGAATACTCGCCCACCCCTCACCAGTATGGTGCACAAAAACTTGGTTTTTTCGCTTTTCCCCCATCTCGATTATATTTTATGTATTTCCTCAGCCAAAGCCAAAACCAAAGCATTACGAAAAGTATTCATCGTTTTGGCTTTTATGCTTTTTATGCTTCATTTTTATTATTATTCATTGTCTTCAGTTTTTATGATCCTTTATTGAAGTTCTCTATTTAACTGTAAGATATTTGTCGTTTTCAGCTCTTTTTTTCTTGGTTTCTCGTGTTCATTATTTGCAAAGACTTAAAGGACATAAAAACTCAATATTAAATTAAATATTTTATGGCTGACAGATTTAAAAAAAGCAAACCATACAAACATCTTGTGTAACTGCTAAATTTTTGTTTGAAATATCTGTTATGGAACGAGTGATGTGTGAATTGGTGTGAAGTGATAAAATACCATTTTAATTCATTTAATTTCTGCGGGCGCTATTACCATAGTATAACACCATAGTGATGCACTCGCACCTAAGAAGGTTTATTGTGTATTCATTCGTTTATTGTTCAATTCATATTTTATTGTATCACCTATCTTCGTATAGTTATCCTCATATTTTGAGCTTCAGTCGTGTACATGGTAGCCATGTTCGTCGGCTTTGTAGTATGTTATTTTAAACTTATTCCTTTTTCCTCTTACGGGCACTGTATAGTATCCCTCCTGTATAATGAACTTCTCCTTGCCAACCTTTTCGGTATATATTTTCTTATAATCCGTCATGCCATTGCTCAACACCAGTCTATGAGATAAAAGAGGAGGTGAGAAAACAAACCAACAGCTGCAGATTTCGCCAACAAGATTCAATATTATGGTACAACTTACTTGTATTCACTTGTGCCATCTGGATATATCAAATGAAAACGCTCGACTACTTTAATTTTTTCGTCGTAGTGGTCGTGCTCATCTGGATACCACAATTCCTGTTCAGCAATCACGGGCACTTCCGTGTCCTCAGTGTCACTCAAATCGTCAATATCCGATGGCCACACAGTCAATTGCTGTTCATAAAGCGGTTTTGTGGGGTCGTGCTCCTTCTTCTCGCCTTCGCCCTTATCCTCTTCGTCTTCTTTGTTATTCATACCATCACCAACGACGATGACATGCTGCCTTGCTTCTGCCAGAGTCTGTTGTGTGATACTGGTGGGGACGGTGGGGTTGGAGGGGATGGAGGGGATAGTGGAGGTAGGTGAATTTACCACTTCACGCTCTGACTGCAATGCAAATACGAGATTGCAAATTGTTTCCTCTATGCGATTACGTTCACGTTCCTCCAGTTGAGTTGAGGGTGTCTTCCGCACATTTTGGAAAGCCAATTTGCATGCATTGTATGCATTTTCTCGATGTTGTTGCTGCTGTTGCTGCTGTTGCTTTTGTTCATCAACATCTATGGGTGCTGCAAACACAACCGCCTGCACGGATAACAACAGAAATGCCAATTTCAAGACAAACATTTCTTTATTTGTTCGGTGTTCCGCTCAAAAGTTTCCAAATACCAAAACTCTCGCAAGCCAAATTTCCAGAAAAGAAGCTTCTAACTCTGAACCGTTGAGGTATTTATACCAACACCAAGTGGCGGCAGCAAAAAGTGCAACTTCAGATCATTTCCTTTTGTTTTTTGTAGCATCTTTATGTGTTAATCGGTGTCCAGTTTGAAGAAGCTTTTTCCAGCCCATTTGATTTCGAAAGAGTTTTTGGTATTTTTCCCTTATCTCTTTTTCTTTTTTCATTACGAATTGGACTTGAATTGTTTATGACGGACAATGTTCTTTTTTCTGCTCTTTTTTATCAGTGTTAATTATAAACTTACACAGAACTTTTCGTTGTTGAAGATGTGGATGAGATAAAAATGCGCAATTTCAGCACAGCTATAAAAATTTGAGAAACTTTCGCGCCCACTTGCCAATACATACATAAATAAATGCCAATGGAAATATGTATGTATGTATGTATTTAAATATTGATACAACAAACAAGTACGAAAAGCTCCTTCGCCACAACCGATGATTGATCGCGCATAAAGGAAATGCCAGTTTTAATATTCCGCTCCAGATTATGAATGCACATCGATGTTCTTTTCGAGCTTAAGCTTAACAAGTCGGAATAGTTTTCGATTAAAAATTGACAGCGCCTTAAAGTCACATAAATTTCGTTCAAAAATATAATTCCTGAATATTAATTTCAACTTATCCACAATCGTTTGAGTTTGGGTGACTTAAAGCTTAAAGATTTCGCAAATTATTAAATATTTGGGTTTTTGCCAAAAGTGTTCTTTTTACGCCTCTTTAAGTGAGCCCACTCAAAGGCAATGACAATTCCAAACTAATATAAAAAAAATGCTACACAATGGCTATTCCTGGATTTAAGATAATCATGTTAAATAAGACATTCTCCACTTTCAGACACCATAAACCTTTCAAAATAATTGATAAGTTTTAAAAAAGGTGCCAAAAACACAAAATGATCTCAAAATAATTTTAAAAATGAATTAGCGACCCCGAATACTTTTTGATGAGAAACATTTTCATCACAGATTGTTTGATGTTTTCCACTTAACTGTTTTTCTATGGGAAATCCTTTTACCCAGAATGGTCACATGTATATTAGACAGACCGGCGGGGATTTAGTGATCACATTTCGCTCTCCACTACATTTAGTGCCAGTGTGAGTAAGACTCCACTACCACTATATTTCTAATGACAGTTGAGTTTTATTTTCACTATCACTGACCCTTTTCGAATTGCAATTCCATTACCACTAAACGTTTAGTGGTAAGGGGACAGAGTTCAATTGGCAAGTTAGCAGAAGAGCAAATTAATTGAAGCACTCGACGTCAAAATCTTTCCGATTTTAATACCGAAAAGCTTATTCTTTGTACTTAGGACCAATTAAAATTTCGTATAAAAGGAATTTGGAGGCAAAAATACCATGCATATAAGTACATATAATGCGTATAAGAGTAATAATAAAAAGAAACAATTTTTTTCCACAAAAAACTCAGTTCCCACAGCTCAGTCGCAGTTGTGTTTGATTTCCACTACCACCAAGCGTTTAATGGTAATTAGATTTTATTTCCACTACTACTAAACTTTTAGTGACATTGGGATCCCACTAAAGATTTAGTGGTAGTAAAAACTATAGTACCGTCAAAATTTAGTGAATAAACGCCCGTTTTGATAGTATTGATAACATCCCAAAAGGAGAGTAAGGACGAGAGGTAGGATGCTGCTGCCCACGTCCTTTTGACAGTTTCGTTATGCTTCCCGGAATGAAATGGATCAAGTCTGGTGGTAAAATTTTGTGTATAGCGGTATAATTTTTGATAAAAATATGCTTTCGTAAATAGCAGAGTATAACTATATCGTTTGCACAATTGTGTTACCTAGGCATTAATTGACTATTCTCTGTATAGGTATACTTGCAATTATGACATCTAATCAATTTCTAGGTACAAATTTCGAGTTTTCAAAGGAATCAGACCTTCAGCAGGTCTTAGATATACTTGAGAACTTCAATGCTGATTTCTCCTCTGATGATGACCTGGGATATTAGCGTTGTAAACCCATCAACGCTGGAGACGATGAAAGTTCCTCTAAGGATGAATTTGATGAGGTTGATTTCATCAAATAAAATTCACTAATGTTTGTATCTAATCTTTTTTCCCAAGCAAAGTTCCCCTTACTGATTCAAAGTGCAACGTTACTCATGAAATTCAAGAACCGACGTATGGAAACGAAAGGATTTGCCAACTCATAATATCCCTACACTATAAAACTGTAAGACTTTCGTAAAACTTCGAGTATACTTCATGAAATTTCCAGAAAAACATTTAAAAGAGGTTGCATCATATCCAAAAATATATGATCTTGCAACAACTGACATAGAAATGAATGTCACAGAGGTCGACGTAAAGTATTTTTATGGTTATGCTATCATAATGTCTTGCCGAAGTTATCCTCAAACAAAAATGTACTGAGCAATTGCTTTTAGAAATGAAGTTATTTCCGGTTCCAGGTCAAGGAATAAACTCATAATTAAAGAAATACAATACACTTTGTTGATATCAGTAAGCGAAGTCTTAAAAACAAGTTGTTTAGCCAATTAAGCCAGTTATGGATTTAGAACAAAAAGCATATTTTACTGGCAGGTGTCCAACACAACCAGTGCCGTATCTTTAGTTATTTCTCATTTTTAATTTTTTTAATTTTGTGTTCAACATTAAGAAATGATAAATGGGCCAAACATGTTCTGTCATAATAATTTCCGAAATAATTTTTGTAATTTTTATGCAAAACACCGAACGAGTTTTCAACTGCAGCTGTACTCGTACTGCAGCCAAAAGGGCATAGATAATCATAAAAGCTTGTTTCATTGGATTGAACTTTCCCAATGTTTCATCGTCAGAACTTTCGTTCTAAACAAAAAATTTCACAACCTCTGGCTCATGTTCATTAGGTAATTCAATTATCTTTTCAATTGTCATTTATTCATTTATTTTAAGTAATAATCACATTAAAATTTGCTCGTTTTCGGTAAAGCACATGGCAATCGATTTTATTATTGTATCCAATGTTTTGTAGTACCCAGATTTTTTTTTTTATGCTGTAGGAATGAATTATGGCACAAATTATTTACAGCGGAGACAAGTCCATGGCAGTGAATGAGTTTGCGACTTGGATAACAACAACGAAATGAGTCAGAACAAAAGTCTGGCAACTACGTTATTCAGCATAAGCCACTTGGTTAACAACAGGGTTTCTTTCACACGTACTAATTGTTTTGACTTCATTATGAAATAATTTGAACGATTTTCAATCTTTTCAAATTACATAAGTTTTTTAATCCTTGCATGTTTCTGCAGTATATATTATAATTATTATAACTATAAAATAGATCAGCACAATAAAGTTAAATGTTTATTTTTACAATTGCAACCTTGCGCACTTCAAACCTACTGCCCGAAATTATTGGAAGTTGTAGTTAAAATTGTCAAAAAAAAGAGTTAATAAAAGCTAAACTGCACGGTGATATAAACTTTCTTTTGTACTAAACATACAGGAGCATATTCTTGTACACCATCAAAGGTTATCACATTTTTTCATTAATTTTATCCAATCCTGTAATTCCATCCATACTGAAAAACAGTTCTTCTTTTTTCAAAAAAGGAAGTCAGTCTTTACGGAGTTGCCAATAGAAAAGATTCTATATTTCCTTAAGATTCAATATTTTGTGGTACACGTGAAATATGCTACAGAAAATATTGTTCGATATGTACGAGTATATATAATCCGAGTAAAATTTTAGTAGCTTAAAAATAGCTTAACTGGAAATACAATTTTTGTAGGTGACTTATGCTTCCTTCTTTTTCTTTCTCCTTTAAATGGCACAAAAAATTGTGGTTTTTACTGCTCCGAAGAAAAGAAGGAAATTTAAACCTAAGCTACTAATATACATACTAAGCAGTTTCGTATAAACTCGTAAATATTTAGTAAGTTAATGAGTTTCTAAACTTGTCAACCTTTTTAGGAGTTTACATGTGTCCGAATACTGTGTATGTGAGTATAAAAATTAATATTAATTCGAAGTTTACATTCTCTGCATACGAGTTGTGGTAATCAGAGTATACTTTGACGCGATTATTTGTACATATGAAATATTTAACACGAAAAATAAAAGGAATAAAAGCAATTTGCACATTAATAATAATTTTATAAATACAAATTCTTTTGCGTTTTAATAAAAGGATAATTACAAGGCACATTTCACTACTATGCATTATGTAGAAATATCGTTTTCTACAATGATATTCCAAGGTAGCTGATAGCGAAGTACATAGCAGGAAAATCGTTATATTTATGTAAATTTAAAAAACAATAACAGTTATATTTGTTTGCCACATTGAAAATGTGTAAATTAATGTGGTTGATTTACCTTAATCCTTATTCCATTCATGTACAAATATAAGACGCACAACATGAGTGGATGCGAAAAGCTCGGCCTAGGCCCTCCATGGGGCTGTTGTGCCATTAAAAGTAAAAGGTAAAAAAAGATTTACCTTATTCTCTCTATTGTTGTTTATGGTAAGTGAACTTTTTTGCTTGTTTTCTGAATATGTGGGAGTTCTTATTATGTTGAGGAAATAATGTATTTTTCAGCCATAGCGGTGGGAAATTTTATACCAAATACTGGCATCACTGTCATGGATGGTTGCTACCAATCGAATAAAGGGTTGCCGTTTAAAATTTTGAAAAGGGCAAAAATGGGAAATGAAGAAAAAATGGACCTCAATACATTTTTCGTTAAATAACTAAGAATTAACTTTTGCAAAAAGAAATATATTTGTCTATACAAAAATTAAAGTAATATATTAAGTATATATGTCCATAACTCAAACTTTTTATGTATTAAGAATGTGCATATATAAGGGTATAACACATACAAAATAAACACTTTATTTATTCAATTCACAGAAATATACAATTACAGATTTTTCATCTCATCGCTTAACTTCGTTACCCACTAAATTCAAAGCTGAAAGCATTAATTGCCAAGTGTTGACTTTAAGTCTATCAGTTATTCTATTTATCATTAATTTTAATTTTGAAAAAAATATTTCAACACAATCACTGCGATGTGGTAAAGTGGGTATTTTATTAACAAATTAATATAAATTTATTTATTTTTCAAAATAAAGTGGTAACAATTTTTTAATAATAGAAGAATTTTTAAACAAAAAAGAACAAATAAAATAATAATAGCCAATAATTAAGGAAATGGGCAAATAAGAGGAATTCTGGAAAAGTGGATGCGTGCCGGATAAACAGTTAAGGAAAAGGGAAATTTTTCACTTTATCAAACCAACGGTAACCCCAATCGGTTCATATTTGTCAACGCTGTATTACTTTTGCTCGGGCAAGAGCTGGGTGCACTTGTGAAACAGAAAAGTTGCTAAAAATAATAAAATAGTAATCCGTATCCAATAAATTCTACGCGATAATTATAGTTCATTTTTTGTTAGTTTAGTGCGTTCAGGGAATTTATCGAAACCTACGACTCCGAGATATCACACATCAGAGAAGTGATTTTTTTTCTTGTTCGAAACTGGCAAAGTATTAAAAATCGATTTGTGCTTTCCGTGTTGTTTTACAGACAACGCTAAGAATCAACGTGAGAAGAGAAAATCGAAAAATTTTAAGAAAAAAAGAAGCGCCGGTGTGCAAACAAATCTTTGAGAGGCGATTCCGTTGTATTGTAGTGTTCACAAAACTTTTGGAATAGCAGCATGTAACATAGAAGAAACACAACGAGAAATAAATGAAACAAACGATCCCGAGGGAAAAATATATTAGTTAAATAACAATCGAACAAAAGTCAAGTACGACGTACACTCTGTGAAACAAAAGGTTTGTGTGTAACAAAAACTCTACTAAATAATAAGGTACCTACTTCTATTACAAAACGCCCAGTTTATTACTTATACAATAGAAAATTATTATTTTCACATTGCACTTGAATGAATACTTACCTACAGACTGTCATTATTTATTGCACCTGAAATTAACAAATTATCTGTACTACAAAGAGCAGTTCTACTACTCCCCTCCTATACTTGCAAACTAGCATACTAGTTCATATGTAATATGTAAATGTGTGTATTGGTACTATGAATTGCGAAAAGTGTTAACAGTGTTAATAGTACATATCGCTCGTTTACTGCAAGATTGTCATAACTTAAAAGTATTTAAAGTTTGCAATTTACCTAACGCTCCATACAACTGGTAAGGACAAATACTCTTCTCATATAAAGAGTTCTAAGATATGATTTTTTTTACACACGATAACGGTTATCTCTGTAGACTTAACTATTTTTTTTTATGTCAGTCTTGCAGAACACTAGCGATATGTACTACTAAGTGTTACTTGTACTTACAACACCAGGTACTTACCTTTCATTCAAAATTTTTCCACATTCATACATATGTACATATGTATATATATGATATATGTGTGTATATATGTATATCGTCATATGAGAAATTAAGTGTCGTATGTGTAGCTCTCTATAATTCTGAGAATATTCAATTCAAAATTAGAAATCTCATAGTTTTTTAGTATGTTTTTTTTATGTATGTCTCCATACATCACAGTCCAGAGTACCTAAGGATTGGCTCTTAACCCAAAACCATATAAAACGCACCTACGAAACGATCTTGCGATTGGTGTCTGTACATGTGCGTGCGTATGTGACTTGTGTGTCACGTTCGTTAATTTTGTTGTTGTGTTCGCTCTCCTCTAAATAAAGTTACCTACAATATGCATACAATAATTGCCTCTTATCAGTGAGCCAACCAGGTAGTAAGTAGTTTGTTTATTCAATTATCAGCAAAGATAAACGCGTTGGAGACGACAAAAAGTTAAAAATTGCTGACGTATAACATGATAAAACCTTTTAATTATTAAATTAATTAATTAATTAAAGAAAATGCCCATTTAAATAAGTGTTTTAAATATATATGGTACACAGTATTTTTGTTTATGTCTGGTTGCAAATTTTCTATCTTCTGAGCGTAATTGAACAAACTGTGTAATTGTATTTCCATTGTACCGAGGAACCCGTATTTATAGATATGAACTTGAACTCGAACATTGTTATCACTTATTCTTCTCTATGGTGCATTATTATTATAACGAAACCTCAACTTGACTCACCACTTATACCAACAACACACAACACAAGCAAAGATCACAGTAACATTTCTCGGATTGATGAATCATATCCGCTAAATGCTTAAATCAAAGTAAAAAAAAACGGCAATGAATTCAATTTAATCAAGTGTAATACCAGCATTTATTGGCGCTTATCATGAACACACACACACACACACACACGCGATACACAGTGTTGAGGAAACAGAATACGGTGTGAGAGAGAAGTTGCAGGGTTCTCACGACAGTACCTCACGACAGGTACTACAACAGACTGTCTAAAAACGTGAACAAGTCCGGTTCGTCGGCTTCGGCAAAGCCGAAGTGGCGAAGTTGGCAATGAAGACATTTTATAAATATGTAAATTCAAAGATAAAATTTGCTTAGGGAAAATGTGTACAAATTTCTTATAACATAAAGTTATTCAACTTGTGAAACATTCATTTTATATTATTTGAATTGCACCTTTTTGTTTATGCCCAGGAAACACAGTTTCAAATGTTTGAGAAATTTGGATTTCTTAATTTGATATTAAATGAAATCTCAAATCATTCTCAAATGAAATCTCAAATCCAAAAAATAAATTTGAATTCCATATTTGATTTAAATTTGATGTTGCATTGAAAACGATTACTTTTCTTTAGTGTGTGTCCACGAGCGATAAACTACATCGCGTATAAAATAGACATCATACAAGACAATCAAGCCATATTTCAATCATGTAACGGTAGGGGAGAACGGGATAATTTTGGACACGTTTTGAATATTTTGCCATAAAATGCTTAATTTTAACTGTATTCTCAAAAAGATTGTACCATTGGACATATTAAGTTCATTATTCAAAATGACAGCAAGGACGTGGTCGCCGTAGCGTAACGGTAGTTGGACGTTGGACTGTTACGCAGAGTATCCGGTTTTCGAATCTCGGCACAGGAAAAATAAATATAATAAAAATAAACAACGGCACCACCTCTTGGCAGGCAATGGCAAACCTACAAGAGTAAAAAATTGCCTTTGAAAAGCTTTTCACTTCGCCGTTCGGATTCGGTATAAAACTGTAGGTCCCTTCCATTCATGTGCAAATATAACACGCACAACATGAGTGGATGCGAAAAGTTTGGCCTTTGGCGCTACATGCGGTCATACTCGACACTGATAAACTGAAGTTCATTGTGGTAAAGGCATAACACTTGCCACAATGGCTGCCTATCTCTTTATCGGTGTCCTGTGTGATTGCATTCCCTCATTCTCTCTCCCTCCTATTAACCTTCCTTGCGTTCAACACAATGCTCTGCGTTCATAGGGGTACAACCTGTGTGTTGAATGTATCAATAGAAAAAACGCACAAGAAAGTGTTTCTATATCGATTTGAAGTCAGACCTCTGTGACGGGGTAATTCTGGACACGACGTGGTAATTATAGACACAAACGAGTAATTTTAGGGAATTTCGTTGTTGATATTTTTAAACATGAAAAAACTTTATTCAAAACACAACAATGATGGCAAATGATAAAAAAAAAGGATTTTTAGTCAGAATTCAGAATCGCAGTTCAAACAAGTGAAATAACTGTTTCGTGCCATTATGACAACAAAATGATTAAAAATCGAAAAACCAACTTATTTTTCATCGAACGAGTGTCAAAACAAAACAAAAACAACAATGGAATACAACTCTAACATTTGCCGCCATGTGTCAATAATTACCCAGTCGGGCTTATTTCAATGTTATCGGGACAGGAATGAAAGAGAAAGGACCAAACTTCAATATCAATTCACTTGCAGGTATTAGTTGTTGCAAAAAATAACAAATTCAAAACACAAAAAAAAAACAGAAAATAAATTAAATTTTTTCGATCTACTCAGAGAGTTCCGTGTCTTCGAGAGCATATACACATGAAAATCAAGTGTATCGCATCCCCACAAATCTGTGTCTCACCCAGTGCCATTATGTGGGGCTGAATGAGGTTTATAAAAGCACAAAAGAAATTTGCCCTGAGGCTCCGGATATTACAGAAATTTACAGACATTTGTGACCTTGGCCAAGTTTGAGCTAATAACAATGGCAGGAAATGCAATCAATGGAATTTTTGCTTTATCCTGAAAGTAGATTCTTCCAAATAAAAGAAAAGAAATTTCTTTATTAAAATTGAATGAAAAAAATTAAATTTAATGGAAAAAGTAGCCTGACTTCGTGAATCCAAAACTCCAGCTAGGAGATTTCTCCATATGAATAACTCTAAACACAACTCACCTACATTATGTTATAAATATTGGAAAAATATGGAAGTGAAAAAAATATCTACGCCACGGTTTAACACTCACTGTATTACCAAATCTTAATACACGGAAACGGAAACGGAAAGTCAGTATAACACTCTCAAATTCAATATACAAGTAACACTATGTTCGGGTATAGGAGAATGATTGATGAATTTTCGGTGCCTGAGATGAGCAGAATATTTGATTTTAGCAGTTTTATTAATATCTAATGACTAAGTATTGTACGACTTTGCATGTTCCAACGCGTCACTGTGTGACCTTTGAATTAAATAATGTGAACTCAACTTGATACTTAATTGTATGTACTTACATAATAGAATGGCAATCTTATGTACGTAAGCATATTTGTAGTGTGTACATTGTCAAACGAAAACTAAATATTTGAACAGTGAGCCCCTGAACCTACATTGGCTTTAATGTTTTTTACATTTGGAAGTTAATAAGTATTTAGCATACACACAATAATAATATTCTCGTATAAATATAGTATGTATATGGGCAATTCCATATTGTTTGCATCAATAATCTTTTTTAGAAAAATATCAAAGTTCTTGTATAACGAACAGAAAGCCTGTTTTTTTTTATTATCTATATACGGTATTAATACGCCAAGCAAAAATCAGTTAACTCAGTTTTTACCTATTGTATATTTACATCAACATAATCGCCATAAACTTATTTCTATGGAAAGGTAAAGGTATGGTGCCTCCTGCAATACATGCAATTTTCATGCGAATATGTTGATGCCAACTTACTTACTTACTTAGCTGGCGCTACAACCGATGATCGGTCTTGGCCGCCTCCACAATGCTTCGCCAGTCACTTCTGCTATGCGCGCGCTGGCGCCAGTTGATAAGGCCAAGTGCAGTCAGGTTGCCCTGCACCTGGTCTTTCCAACGGAGATTAGGACGTCCCCTTCTGCGTGATCCTCCACCGTGGTTCGAATAAAACACCTTTCTAGCCGGAGCGCTTTCTTCCATTCGACATGACCCAGCCAGCGAAGCCGCTGGAGTTTTATACGCTTGACTATGTCAGTGTCGGCGTACAGCTCATACAGCTCATCGTTCCATTTTATTCGATACACGTCGTCCACGCATACTGGACCGTAGATCTTACGGAGTATCTTCCTCTCGAACGCTCCTAACAGTCTCTCATCATTGATGGTCAATGTCCACGTCTCTGCGCCATACATTAGGACGGGAAGGATGAGGGACTTATAGAGCGTTATTTTCGTCGGTCGAGAGAGGGCTCTACTTCTCAATTGCCTACTGAGCCCGTAGTAACACCTGTTGGCAAGAGTTAGTCTCCGCTTGATCTCAAGGCTGACATTATTGTTGGTGTTTATGCTGGATCCTAGATAAACGAAATCCTTGACGACTTCAAAAGTGTAGTTGTCAACAGTGACATTTTGTCCAAGACGCCGTGACTCTTTGTTTGTTATCACAAGGTATTTCGTTTTGTCCTCGTTCACCACTAGACCCACACGACGAGACTCCCTTTCCAGGTTGGAGAATGCTGCACTGACTGCTCGAGCGTTTTTGCCAATGATGTCAATATCATCAGCGTATGCTAGCAGCATGACACTCTTGTAGAAGATAGTGCCAGAGATGTCGATGTTCGCAGCTCGAATTATTTTCTTCAGCATTAGGTTAAAGAAGTCGCACGATAGGGAGTCACCTTGTCTGAAACCTCTTTTGGTATCAAATGGTGCGGAGAGGTCTGTCCCAATTTTCACTGCGCTGGTGGTGTTGGTCAGTGTCATTTTGCAAAGACGAATGAGCTTTGCAGGGATACCAAAATCAGACATTGCGGCGTAATGTTGATGCCAACACAGGTAAAAATAAGTAAGAAGTCCCGTATGTACAATACAATAACAGTAGAGTAGTACAGAATCACCAGACACACGGGAAGAGTAGAATGTTGTGAATGTAAATGTGCGCTCTCACTCAGGCAGACATTACATAAAAGACTGGTATAAAAGTAAGGTAATAAGAAAGACATAGACGTTTTGCAACTTTTTCTTACTACCTGTCTCTCTATCACGTCTTTCAAGCTTGCGCCAGTGTAAACAACCGTTATAGCAGTGTTGCTGTTAGAATAGAAGCTACCAATACCAATACATTAAAATCAACTACCATTGTTTGGAGTGTTGTCATCATTAGATAGTGCCCATTTTATAGTGTATCATTTTTTATCCCTAGAGTGTGATCTATGTAATTTCGCTCACTTGGTTTAACGACTAGTCGTTTTAAATACAATATTTAGTCTAAAGAAAAAATTCAAGAAAGCCGGAAAGTTAATTGTATTTGATTGTTGGTTTGGGTGTTACACTTTTTAGCACTCACTTGACATGGCCACATTTCTGAAATTGATATTATTAAAAAATATAGTACAAGAATGGTGAGAATTTTTTTAGCCACTGTTGTAAAAGTGTTTTGGAATGTTGCAACGAAATTCACTATGCAAAATTCCAAGAATAAAATAGTATTTTTGGCGTTGAAAAAACTTCTAAATCTATCAATTTTTTCTTTGTGAACAAACTAGGCGACTAGGTGAACAAAGGAAGCGACTGTAAAGTCAAAGAAACAATTTACTCCAAATTCATCAAAGTTTTTGGAAGTTTTAATTTCGATTCAACATTCACGTGGAATTTCCCTATATAGTGACTCACAAAACTGATTACATAAAGGAACATTCTTTAAGCACTATTAGTACGTGGCGCAGAATGTTGAGAAATCAATAGGAAAGCTTCTACTCTAGAAGAACACAAGGCACAAACAGTTTTGGATATTTTATGCATACTTGTAGAAGGCATCTGTGTGATTATCAAATGCCAGATGTTAATTCAATTAAAGTAGGGCCAAGCCAAAACTAAAGTTTCCGTCGGAGCTTAGTCTTCTGAAGTACATATTAAGGAGTGAGATCGAAAAAATCGGATAACTTTGAAAGACCACTGCTTTGAAACTCTTCATCTGAATGAAAAAATTCAAACAGTAGGTTTTGCGTTGGAGAAATTCTGATGAAATACAATCACATGTTTTTTGATTTGTGAACTTTCAGTTGAGTCATGGCATCGGAAGTGGAAAGACGCGATTTAGTTGTTGAATTATTTGGAGAAAATCCGGTGTGGAGCCAGAAAACCATTGCAAATAAGGCGAAAGTTGCACAAAACACTGTCTCGATGATTCTTAAAAAATTTAATACCGACTTAACAGTTGCTAGAAAATATGGTTCTTTCTGGAAGGAAATGCGGTTTCATGTCTCCACAAAAGACGAAGAAAGTCGTTGCTCTCTGAGAGAAGAATCCAGCGTTGTTTAATCAAAAGTTGGCGGAAAAAGCGAGTTGCAGTGAGTTTTTAGTTCGTAAAATTAAAAAAAGATGCGGGCCTTAAAACATACAAAGTACAGTCAGTACCCGAGAGGAACGCTACTAAGAACTTGGTAGCACAGAACCTAGCTAAAAAGTTGAAGACAGATTTTTTCCAAAAATTCGATTGCTGTGTTATGGACGATGAAACATACGTTTTGTCTAAATTTTCTCAATTGCCTGGTCAAGAGTTTTACACCCCAAAGGAACGAGGAATTGAGGAAAAATTTAGGACAAAACAAAAGTCCAAGTTCCCGAAGAAGTTTCTGGTATGGCAAGCGATTTGTAGTTGTAGGCTAATGAGTAAAAGTTTCGTAACAAGTGGCACTGTTAACGCCGAAATTTATGTGAAGGAGTACCTCCAGAAGAGATTGCTGCCCTTCATTAGAAAACACACTTTTCTGACACCTCTTGTTAAAAACTCATTAAACCAAAAAGATCGATAGGCCGAGCTTTTGCTGTCTCTGTGTGTACTGAACACCGAGATCAAGTCAGCATTTGCCCTTTTGCTCTATGTGTGGTTTCTGTCCGCACTGAGCTGGCCTTTCTTTTGGCCTGATCTAGCCTCCTGCCACTACAGTAAAGTAAACCTTAAATGGTTCGAAGACTAAGACATGAAATTGGTACCAAAAATCGCTAACCCACCAAATTGCCCAGAACTTCGGCCTATCGAAAGATATTGGGCTCTAGTGAAAAGAGCATTAAAGGTAACAAACAAAAAAGTTTAATCCATGGAATATTTTAGAAATAAGTCGAATGCTGCCGTCAAGAGAGTCTCAGAAATGACAGTAAAGGCATACCGGAAAAGCTGTCCGAATTCTGTAAAAAACAACAAACAACAGTTTTATTGATAATTTTATCAGAAATTAAATTTTCTTTTCAAAACTGTTTACATTTTTTTATTTGCATAAGGTATTTCAATGCTATGACAATTTAAAGTTATCCGATTTTTTCGATCTCACTCCTTATAAGTCATTCATACTTTCCGTCTCAATGTAATGAATGGCATGGTAATTCTCGGTTACCTTTTGAAATATGTATGAGTAGCTTATACGATTTTATGGGAACACAAGTTTACCACTAAGATCACTGATGACGAACCATGGCTGGTTCAGTATGACTGTTCCATATAGTACATACATTATTGATATTCTCTTTTTGGCAAACCCAACGTTCATTATGTCGGAAAAATTAAAAAACAAATCAAACATAAAAACTTTTTTCTGTTTACATTAACGTTTAACGTATTTTGGAGGTTTTTAACGTATTTTTGGAGGTTTAGTAAATATCACCAAAAAAAAAATATCAGTATTATATGCAAAATAGAAATGATGGTAAAAAAAATTGACTGGAACCATCGGGAATGAGGGAAAGGAAATGGATAGATGGTTGATATGAAAACGAACAATTTTATTTTTCATAAGGAGCAACTTTGCCTCAGACAGCAAACCTCTATCTCTTGATGTTTACATAGTTACTCATTAAATATGTTGGCATGGCAACTCTTATCTAAAAATAAGGATAAAACAAAAACCAGGACGCGCTGGACTCTAATTTTTTTCAGCTAAGATTTTCAACAGAACATAATCTTTCAGTATTTCATCATGGTTACTCTGTTGCACGCAAAAAGTTTTAATTGGATGGACTGTGTTATTTTTATTTTTTTTTTGTCTTCAAAATGATCAAAAAAAAACCAAAAATGTTAAATGAAAATATTACAAAACCCTAACATGATGGCGAAAAACAGAGATAGTGACCAGAGCCCGTGAATTATATGTATAGTATGAGTTGTCTGATATGAAGGAAGGAGGAGACAAAAAGTTGAATTTTCTTAGCACCTGATCTTTTTGTTGTAAGATCAAATCCGGCATAAAAATTATTTTGAATTTTTTGTTTCAATTAAATATTTTTTTCAAAATAGGCTCAAATGGATATAATATTATATTATTCTTGAACCGAAGTGGGGCGATTTTGAATGGAATTATTATAGAAACTATAGTTACTTGAACGAGGTGTGATCAAAAAAATAACCGTTATTTTCAAATTTCGTGAGCTACGTATGTTCGATTTTCGCATTTTTTCTGTTATGTTGGTACACATGTCTGTTATATATGTTGGCAATACCAACCATTTTGGATTGTCAGTTTGTTTTTGACAGATAAAAAGGTTAGTCGTGTTTTGGTGTGATCTTCGATTTTTTTCTATTCGAAAAAATGGATCAAAGAAACTGTATTCAGTTTTGTGTAAAAAATGAAATTAAATGCGCAAGGACATTTGAAATGTTGACTGTGGCCTTTGGCGAGTCTACTATGAGCAGAACACAAGTTCAATTGTGGTATAACCGGTTTAAGGAAGGCCGAGAAGATGTCAATGACGATGCTCATCCTGGTCGCCCGAGCACGTCAACAACCGATGAAAACATTGACGCAGTGAAGAAAATGATTTTGGATAATCGTCGAATCACTATCAGAGAGGTTGCTGATGATGTTGGCATATCGTTCGGCTCATGCCAAGCAATTTTTACGGATGTTTTAGGCATGAAAAGTGCGGCAGCGAAGATTGTTCCAAAATTGCTAAATTTTGAGCAAAAACAACGTCGCTTGTGCGTAAGTTTTTGGCCAAAAACAAAACCGTTATCATGCCGCAACCACCGTATTCACCGGACTTGGCCCCCGCTGACTTTTTCCTCTTCCCAAAACTGAAGACACCGATGAAAGGAAAGCGTTTTGCTACGATTGAGGAGATAAAAGAAAAATCGAAACAGGAGCTGTTGGCGATACCAAAAAGCGCGTTTCAGAAGTGTTTCGAGGATTGAAAAAAACGCTGTCATAAGTGTATTATATATGAGGGGGATTACTTTGAAGGGGACAAGATAGTTGTTGATGAATAAATAAAAAATTTATCATACCTCGTATGTACATATATTTTCAAAGGCTTCTTCTTATACTTCCATACTTATGTACATATATTCATACATGTATGTATGTATGTATATTCAATTATATATTTATTGTATATATTATATGCACATAAACATAACAGTCGTTTTCCGTCTGAGCTACCAGAAATGGAAACAACACAACTTTATGATAACGCATATCATGTTAACATAGTGCGTGATGGTGCAACAGTACTGATTACAATTTTGGTGGTTTTCCATCGAATAAAATTAATACATAAGTAGAAGATAAATAATAATAAAAAAAACACAACTTGGAAAAGTCATATGTAGAGTTGTATGTATGTATATTTGATGACAATTAGTACTTAAATCCAAAATAATTTAAAAAGTACAAGTGAAGCTATGTACTTATAACGCGCAAGTTTTCGTTGAATATATGGTGGTGTGGTGTGGGTTTTATGACAAATTTCAATGTTTTTCGATACATGTATCGCGATGTCCAGAATAGGCACGCATTCTTTGAGAAGTAAATAGATTTAATGCCTTTTACTTTACTCATTTAACTAATTTGTTCTTTACTCCCTCTCCATTCTTTACAGATATGTATGTCACAAGCAAGATATGATACGTAATTAAAATACGAACAGTCAACGAACAGTATTTATAATTTCCCTCGTGGAATCTGGTCACATGCCTCACACATGCAAATCGCACAGCAGGACGAGAGAAAAGGATCGCTGTAAAACTAAACAACAATTCAGAAGACACTAAAATTTTAAATAAAGGATTCAATTCGCGAGCGATCATTAAAAGTAGAGGGAGCTTTTTGGTTGTTTCAACAAGATACATTAAATTTGAATAGCTTAAATAATTTACTTAAACAAAAGTAACAAATAGGAAGGAATTTGGGAGCCTACTTACGGTGTATTTACCAATTTATAACCGTACACACGTTATTGTCTCCATTCTGCACAAACACCATACAAGCCACTTGAAAATATTCGCAATGAATTCAAGCACAAAGCATCTGTTGCACTGCACACTTCTCATAATTGTGATAGTAACCTTCGAAGTATTCTCCGGCGGTATTAAGATCGACGAAAATTCTTTTACCCTCGTCGACCCATGGACTGAGTATGGCCAAGTGGCCTCGATACTTCTGTACTTACTGCGTTTTTTGACGTTTCTAACGCTGCCGCAAGTACTATTTAATTTTTGCGGTCTCGTCATTTATAATGCCTTTCCCGAGAAGGTAGTACTCAATTCAACACCGTTACTGGCGCCGTTCATCTGTATACGAGTTGTGACACGTGGCGATTTTCCCGATTTGGTCAATACGAATGTGTTACGCAACATGAACACATGCCTGGACACGGGACTTGAGAATTTTCTCATTGAAGTGGTAACAGATAAGCCTGTCAATGTGGCACAACATCGACGTATACGCGAGATTATCGTTCCGAAAGAATACAAGACACGTACTGGCGCTCTGTTCAAATCACGCGCACTGCAGTACTGTCTGGAGGATAGTGTGAACGTGTTGAATGACAACGATTGGATAGTGCATCTAGATGAGGAAACTCTGTTAACGGAGAACTCAGTGCGTGGTATTATTAATTTTGTGCTAGATGGAAAGCACCCGTTTGGCCAGGGCCTCATTACGTACGCCAACGAGAATGTTGTCAACTGGCTAACAACACTGGCGGATAGCTTTCGCGTCTCGGACGATATGGGCAAGCTGCGTTTGCAATTTAAGCTGTTTCACAAACCTTTGTTCAGTTGGAAGGGCAGCTACGTGGTAACGCAGGTAAGAAAGTTGATGGCACAGAAAAGTTAGAGGATTTACTAATTTAATTTTCTTTTCCTCTTTCGCTCGCTTGGATATCAGGTCAGCGCTGAACGTTCGGTATCTTTTGACAATGGCATCGATGGTTCGGTTGCCGAAGACTGCTTCTTTGCTATGCGCGCTTTTGCCCAGGGATATTCATTCAACTTCATCGAAGGTGAAATGTATGAGAAGTCACCGTTTACTCTGTTGGACTTCCTGCAGCAACGCAAACGCTGGCTCCAAGGTATACTACTGGTCGTGCACTCCAAGCTCATACCACTCAAGCACAAACTACTACTAGGCATAAGCGTTTATTCGTGGGTGACAATGCCGCTTTCCACTTCGAATATTATCTTCGCTGGCATCTATCCGATACCCTGTCCAAATATTGTGGACTTTGTGTGCGCTTTCATCGCAGCTGTAAACATTTACATGTATGTGTTCGGCGTTATAAAATCCTTCTCGCTGTATCGATTTGGATTATTAAAGTTCCTGGCCTGTGTTTTGGGCGCTGTGTGTACAATTCCGGTTAACATTGTTATTGAGAATATTGCAGTGATTTGGGGTTTGTTCGGGAAGAAGCATAAATTCTACGTGGTACAAAAGGACGTACGAGTTTTGGAAACGGTTTAGAGTGGGGCACAATTTATTTATTCAGTTAGAGGGGACGAGGAGACAAACACAAGAAACCAAAAAGTGGAAGTGCACTTGATTTGCAAGTGTTGACCACGCCCAAATACACAAACACAGACATAAAAGATTGGAAAGTAATTCAGAGTTTGACCTCTGCTACATACTAAACCGAAGCTAAACTATTCTTATCCGAAAGACCCACACGTCTTGTAACATTGAACAAACTTGAAAGGAAACTCACACAAACAGAAGCACTCAAAATTGGCACACACACACACAACCACATTTAGCATATATTTATATCATAGTAGTAGTTGTAATAATAACCTTAAGTTTGAATATACGTTTTTGCATATTTTTAAGGTGCTTTCGTTTTTGTTAACTTATCTTAGACGTGCTACAAACACACCAAACACATATTTATACATGTGTACATACATATTTATAAAAACACATAAAAACGCGCGCGCATACAAACACATTTAACTATTTTATTAAAAACCTTAACTTGTTAGATTACCCTAAAGCAATTGAAATTTTTTATCAAAACATATAGTGTAGCACTTTGGCATCGTTCGAACAAAAATCGTGATATGTGTATATGGATTTCATTAACGCATACAATATACATACATATGTTCTTATGTACGTATATTGAAATGGCTGCAGCCGTTGTTAAGGTACTTTACTTTTAAGCTAAATGAAGAACATCTAAAACTATTTCACAAGAACTAATCGATCTAAAGAGGAACTTTGTTTTCTCGCATTGCTGATAAATTATGAAATGCATGTGATTTCCTTTGTCTATAATGTCAGTCAACCGCCTCCAAGCAATAACAACTACAATACAAAAGTATTAAAAGTACACGGTAAAAAAAAAACAGCAGCAACAGCAACAAGAAATAGAATTGGTTTGCTGATGCAAAAAAAAAACGAAGTAAACGATTTAAAATTGTTGGTCACGCATAACTCTCTTCTAATTCAAATCAATTTCCGCTTAATTTCCTAAAAATAAAAAATTTGTATTCAAAATAATAAAAATGATTGAAACAAAAACATCAACAAAAACCAAAACAAATCACACACACAAGCACCAGAATATAGAAAATAATAGTGCACGAAAAATTATAAAATAAATTTTCACATTTTCGCTATTGTTTGACTTTTTATATTTACATAATTACTAGTATGAACAATTGTTAATCGCGTTATTCAGTATAAAGTTGTATGGTATTATAGCAGAGAAGAATAAAGATATGGAAATGGAATCTTATTAAATAGAAGTCTCATTCAATGTGTATTGACATCTTATCCGTAAAATTATAAATACATAACTTAAGTGTTATTGCCACACAATACTAAGAAAAGCTGCTGGTCAGCTGCTTGCACACTAGCTGCTGAATGGGATTTGTGACAAACTGAAGTAAGCTGAAGCAGTAATCAGATAACAAGGCAAACAATTTGCAACTTTAGGAATCGCATAATGCATACACAAATAATTACGAAAATGAATAGTTTAACAAAATTTTAATGTAATTTGTTCGATGAATGCTTATGAATAATCAATAAACTAGCCCAACAAACTTTTATTATAATAAAATTTATAATTCAAGAAAATCGAGTTTGATTTCAATCATGACTTCACTTGGAGCCTTTCTTAGCTTGACTTGCGCGTTATATTTACGAGTGATAATAGTTTTAAAAAGGGCGAAAAAAATATATCATGTGCCTGCCCCCACAATTAATATACTATATTGGGAGTCTAACGCCATTAAGCATTATTCGATTGCGAATACGTGGGCTAATTTTACATTACGAAAAAAAAAACATGTAGGGACAAATTTTTGCAAGTTTGTTTCAAATGAAAGAGCAACAAAATATATTAGGACCGTTCAATTTTCAAAATCCGAGCCGCAAGAAAATTAATTGTTTTTGGCGTGAAATGGCGTTCACTGCAATCAAACATTTTTTCATCGGATTTTAAATGGGATAAGGGATTGTTGGAGAGGTGTCAGTGAGATCCAATGATTGGCATCCCAAACGTTTCGACATTTAACAAAATTAAACGTAAAAAAGGAAATTCCATTTAGCTCACGAGAAGATTTTTTTTATCAATATTTAAAGGCTAAGGTTAAGTATTTTCGAAAATAAAATAACGGGAAATTACGAATACTTAGAGGAAAACTCTAAAAGTTATGCAAAAATACGTTTCTATATTCTAGCTCAACTGTAGAAGGTACATTTCGTTATCAGAAGCTGAATAAAAAATGGAGGGGTAAGTGCACTTGCAACCAAACCAACAAATTCTGTCCTAACATTTATTTATAAAGGCTTGATTCGATATGTTTATTAGATTATGCAAGTTAGTTATGTAAATTATGTGTGTAAGAAAGAGATACAAAATCACGCGTACAGAAAATTTGTTAGTTGTTACAAATTTTCGATATCAAACCTAATTGAAGATGTTTGTTTTTGTGTCACTCATTGCTAATAGTTTATATGCGGCCATTATGGTCGCATCAAACAAAGATGTGTTTTTATCGTTTTTTGGTCTTCTTTTACTCTTGCCTTTTTCAGCTGATTTTGACATTACAATTAAACCGTCACTACGAAGGCAACAACCAAGCATTGTTATTATTCCCCAGGTTAATTTTGTTGTACTTCAGCCATTACCGTCTATAAATTTATGTAGTGCCTTTGCACATAAATACATAAATTTTTGCCAATCATTTTAAAAATTTACTCACTTAATACTTTGATACCATTTGCAGTGTTACCAAGTTTTCTTTATTGTAGCTAAATTTAACTCTTTTCTTATTTAGCTACTAAGTTTGTGTTTCAAGTTGGTTTCAGGAAGGGCAAATAAGGAATGAGATTGAAAAAACCTTAACACACGTTTTACCTAATAATTTTTTTTGGGTGTAAACATTAAAAATTTCTTGGTCTAGTTATCTTTGAAAAATATGTCAGTTATTATTTTTAATTACAAACATGTTTATTTATTGTGAGTTTGATCCAAATGAGTGAAAAAGAAGTACGTCTTAATATTATTAAAAATTTTCAAAAAAATCCAAATTGGTCCTACAAAAAATTGGCCAAAAAATTTAAGATCTGCCGTCAAACTGTTTCCAATGTTATTAAACAGTTTCAGGAGAATTTGACCATAGATAGGAAACCTGGTTCGGGAAGAAAACAAGGACCACATGATATTGGGAAAGCCAAGAAAATAGAAAGCATATTGATAAGATCTCCAAACACTTCTGCTAGAAAAGCTGCCCGGTTAGCCCAGTGCTCTGACTATTTGGTGCGAAAAGTTAAAGCCAATGCAGGTTTAAAATCATACAAAGTCCAAAAATTTCCAGGCAGGAATACTGCAAGAAATTTAAACGCCAAAAGTAGGGCTCGGAAATTAAAAGCGAATTTCATGCAAAAATCCATCTGGAGTGGTACCAAAATAATAACAGTTTTTGTACAAAGAGAGGTCAATCCTCCAAATTGTCCGGAGCTACGACCAGTGGAGAGACATTGGGCTCTTGTGAAAAGAAACTTAAAGAGCACAAAAAAGGTTTCCCAAAATATCGAAGATTTTATAAGGAGATGGGCAAACTGCTCCAAAAAGGTGTCTGAAACAACTATCAAATCTCTAATGGACGGCTTACCAAAAAAGGTCCACGAGGTCATAAATAGTGGTTAGAACTATAAAAGTTTTTTTTTCTGTAATTTGTAAAATACTATCAATTAAATAAAAAAAAAATCAAAACTCTAAGATCAACCGTTTAAAAATTATTGAGTTTTATATATGTTAAGATTTTTTCGATCTCACTCCTTATGTAGTAGGGAAGCTTTTGGGAGTTTCGAAACACTGCGGAGATTTTAGTACGTAGCCCTCGTACATTCTGATAATATATATATATATATATATATAGATGCAAATTGAGAAGAGCTTGGGGGAAGTGGGTTAGTAGCGGTAATAATTTTTGAAGTTAGAACGTGTTCTTTGAAGGTGCCAAAGACGTTTTGAGCTTAAGTGTGAGGCGAATGTAGTTAAATCATTACGCTTTGATATCTCTCCTCTTGAGGTAACAAAGATTTTTCTCAGCTCACTTGGATTAGTTGGGAGGCATTCTTGATTTATTGATACCAGAACGCTTGTTTTAGTAATACTATCTATGCAAATAGAATCCGATTTATTGTGCAGTTATGCAAGATCGCTGGTCGCTGTGGTGTAGTGGTAGTGCGTTGGACTGCTACGCAGAGTGTCCGGGGTTCGAATCTCGGCACATACAAAATCAAAAAGTAGAAAAGATAATTTTTCTACCCGGCACCACCTCTTGGCAGGCAATGGCAAACCTACAAGAGAAAAAATTGCTATGAAAAGCTTTTCATTTCGCCGTTCGGATTCGGCATTAAACTGTAGGTCTCTTCCATTCATGTACAAATATAACACGCACAACATGAGTGGATGCGAAAAGCTCGGCCTAGGCCCTCCATGGGTTGTTGTGCCATTAAAAGTAAGTATGCAAGACAGATACGTACGTTTTCGTAAATTCGGCGATCTCTCAAACGAGATAGAATAAACCGGTTATCGTCACTGTTATCTGTTAGTTTTTTAGTAAGTTTACTTATAGGTGGGAGGAGTGGGTCTAAAAAGGCTGGTGGTGCATCAAGTGTGCTTTGGGAGGGCTTTGAAGAACTAATATCATTGTTTTCACTAGGGGATATTGAGGAGTAAGATGTCTGGCATCTGGAACGTGAGAACGAATAAAATTTGGGTAATTAACGGTGGGAAGAGTGCTAACAGAATTTTCGGTCTGAAGTGGAGAAGGAGAGGGATTCGACGATAAACTAAAGGATACGCGATTACGTTGAGTAGTTGGGCGTTTAGTAGTGGGTTTTGAAGGCGAAGTGTACTTTGTGATTTAGTAGATGTATTAATAGGAGTATTAGAGGGTTGGATTGATAGTGGAGAAAAATAAAGAAAACTATTAGTTTTAAATTTCCAGTTCGGATCAAGGGTGGAATTATTTTCAAGGTTAGCTGAGCTCCTAGAGGTTGGTTTATTAGACTTAGGGTAAGGCTTACGAGTATTAATTGATTTTTTTGATGACTTAAATTTAGGTTTAGTTAGTGTTTGGTTTCCTTTCGGCTTGACAGTCCATTTCGTGACAACCATTTTCCCATTCGAACTTAGACGGAATGTTGAGTTTATAACTACAAGCCGTTTTGGTTTGAGAAACTCTCTGGCATTCAGTTATATTGATGGTGAATTTCTGGAGAAAGAATTTACAGACCCAAGAATAGTCAGCATTTCGTGGAACGCCTTTGAGGAATAACGTAGTAAAATCGTCGTGATTGTCACTGCGAAACATTTTGAGCCTATCTTCCCATTCAAAAGGTGTCCAAGTTGTACCAAATTGGTTAATTACATTGCGTTAATTACATACACGGCTACAGGGTAACGAGTTTCGATGCCATGACCTTTAGAGGCAGTATAGTCAGCAGCCACTGTGAAAAAACATTGGCTACCAACCACCGTCGGTAAATAACTATTAACAACGAGGGTGTCTTTTGAAACTTGAGGCAACATGTTGGCCCGAGAGAGCAGAAAAATTTAATAGTTATAATTAAATATTTAATAATTAATTTTAGCCAATTGTGTACCACTGCCCAAATCGTTTATTACCAAAATAAGAAAACAAAAAAAAAAAAAAAAAAAAATTAAGAATTAAATCAAATGAATGAATCGCTTACATTACCGTCTTATCTAAAAAAATACATATGTTGGGATATTGAAGAAAACCGTCAAACTTAACTAAAAGCAGATATGTTCTTACGATAATAAGGTTTGTACATTTTTGGTACAATTTAAAGCCCAAATATACATGAGGACTACAATGACATTATTGTTACAATATTCTCCTCGCCCAATTTTCTAAACAATTATTATTTAGATGGAAGCGTAAAACTCGTCAAGGAAACAATATGGATTATGTAATTAAAACTAAGGTTTTATTAAAATCAACAAGTAGTTTCTTTCCACAAGTTTCTGTTGCGATATAAAACTTAAACACTGACATTTGACATTATTATGTTACCACATATTGATTATTATTTTGTGTTTTCCCATATTAACTTTTTAGTTTATATAATGAATATAAGGATCAAAGATTTAAAAATTTCGAAGAAAATGAAAAAAAACTTTTATCATCCCTGGTGTAAGCACTCTAATGGTGATCGGTAACACTGGAAACTATCGATACATCACTCGGCTTATCGGTAGTTGTCGAAGTTTTCCCAGCCCTAGTCAGAAATTCGTGTTTCAGTCGAGAAAACAATGTCTGAGGAATATAGTTTTGTGGCAAAAGGAAAGCTGAAATTGAAAACCGATTCTCAAATTAAGAAAAAGAAGAAAAGCAAAAGCAAGGACAAAGAAATCATAGAGTTGCAGAAACAAAACATAGAGTTGGATCAAACTGCGACACAACGTGCTAAATCAAAAAGCTCTAGCTCAAGGAGTGAACGGAAATTAACGAAGGCAGAACAAGCATTCAAGCAGCAACAAGAGAAAATGGTAAACAAAAGAAATTGAGCTTCCAAATGTATACCTATGAATACCCAATCTAAAATATTTACAGCGAAATAAAAGAATAATGGAGAGGGCTTCAACGACACACAAAGAACGCGTCGAGAAGTTCAACGAACACTTGGATACCCTGACGGAGCATTTTGATATACCGAAAGTTTCATGGACAAAATAAATTTGCTTTGTGTCTGTGTCTTCAACGTTTTCCAAAATATAGTGTAGAGTATATATTTATCCTTTATCGTTCTAGTGAAATAAAAATAATATAGTGGGCATATTATTGTAACACTTAAGAAATTATACAATTATTGAAATTATACAATTAAAACACTTTTTTGTTTTTGGTATATGGTACTAACGTACAAAATTTATATATTTTAAGTAAGAATATCACAAGTATTGTAATAAGCCGTCGTACTTATCTATATGCATCAAAGGAAGCGGAGCAAAAGAGCTTTAAATATGAATCGTTGCGAGCTCACTCCCATTTAGATCTTGTCGCGTAAATAAAACCTTTTTGACTCTTTCGATTAGTGGAAACCTACCATGAGTGCTATAACTTCGGTGACTGCAGTAATTTTTGGTATCATCAGTATTCAATGAAAATACCATAACACCACCCAATTTATTCGACTTAACGTATTGGGTTTTGCATTCGATGCTAATTTCATTCTCATACGAAATCCATTCAGTGCCACTGCTGAGATACGGTGAGCAGGATGTATCATCGTAGAAGAGTGAAACCTCCAAACTTCGTGAATTGAACCAGCATATCTCTGAATACGAGGCAAACCCGTCACTGCCGCAATGACCTATTGCTTCGGCCGGAGCACCAATCTTCTTGTTAAAAATGTTTACTAAGCTAAAAACATATGGGGAAAACGAAGAAACAAATTAAATGAGCAATAAAGCGAAGCACAGTGAGTTATTTGAGCAATCTGAGCGGCCGGTGTTACAAAATAATTTTTATCCACCTTAGTTGAATCTACTAATGCTTTTACTGACTTATAAAGTTTTTTTTAAATAGTTATTTCACTCCACTGACGTAGGTACAGGGGATACCTTCCCCTCACCCAGTCAATTTTTTTATATTGATCTTTATGGAATCAAATAAAGAAAACATTCGTTTCATTCCAAAATCTTATCATCTATGCCACTGCTTCGCTTTTTTTTTACTATTAAAAGAAAAACTAACTTTAAAACTAAAATATATTTTTCAAGCAAATAAATGTCTAAATCTTACTCGTAGAATCAAATTAAGAAATAAATCATAATGGTTGCTTCAAGTTTTTATAGTGAGTCCAGGAGCCGTAAACTTTTGAGTATAAAATTAGGCGTTTCTGATGCTGTAAACATATATGAAAAAGTATAAAATTTTCTAAAAGCGGTTCCTCTTCCTATTCCAAGAATCATGAGATTCAGATGAAAGTAAGACACCTATTGTGTTTTTTTATTTTATTACTTTCATCTCGTTAATTTCGACTAGTATTCTCATCATCATTATTTTTTTTCTTACTTTAGCACCCAAGTTCTCACTGATTGTAGGAACAATAGCCTTGTACAAGGAAAGGAGGAAGTGACGATAATTATTACTACGGTATTACAGCTCATAATGCCATGTTATAATATTGTTATTTAGTTATAATTTTTGTAATCGCCTTTGCTCAAATGCCCCTCTGTGCGACGTCTATAAACAAAATAACTTACGTAAATGAGTGTCCGTAAGTTGGTAGCCCTACAACTAGTTTCTGTCGCTCAAGGCCATTAGCAAGCCACCAATTTACCGAATAGTTTATGTTGAGTGTAGATAGAATGGACTGTTCATTGTTTCGTGCATATAGAGGAGCATTTAGGCCTAGAAAATGTATATTATATTTATTAATTTAATTGCTATATACTTTACACATTAATTTGTGAAGTATGAATAAGTACGGCCAATGAGGCCGTACAGTGCCTGACCCCACAGTCTAGGTTGTTTTCCCATTGCCTCATTCACATTCATGAGAATCAACCTTCAGACAAGAAGGGAATCGGACCCGCAACCTCCTGGGTGAAAGTCTAGAAAGCACACATACCTGTAAATGGCGTTCCACGAGAATAAAAGTGATAGTCGTAAGACATTAAGTTGACGAAATCCGCATATTTGTTTATTTCTAGTACATCGTAAGCGAATAGCGCAAGGCCTTCTGGTGCAGCTACGGCAATGGTCAGCAGGTAGTTACGTCGCTCGCGCCGATATTCCTGACGAATTTCATAGAGCAGCTGTGAAAAATGTTGCCGCTCTTTGTTGTGTGCGCTGGGAAATTCCCAATCCAAATCGATTCCATCAAGGGTGAACTGACGTAGCACCGCTTTCACAGACCTGATAAACACTTTTCGCATAGTGTGATTCTTTACCATTGCAGGAAATCCAGCACTGCTTGATTCGCCTCCTCCAATCCAAAGAAGAAATTTCAAATTGGGATTCTCCGACCGTAGTATGGGAACATCCTTCTGTAGTATACGTTTCAAGTTTGGTGAGAGCACGATTGCCGAATTACTCACATCAGCCATTCCAATATTGATGTGTGTACAGAGATTCGAGTTTACATCAGTAAGACGCAGGTCATCAAATTTCTTATTAGGATCTGGTGTGACATAATAGCACACCAAGCGGAGCTGAGGCTCGCTGCTGTTCAAATAATTCGTTGTGCTTGACAATTTGGCAAGATTGTGTACAATACTATCGTAAACTGAATTCAAAGTCAGTAATAATAATGCAGCCGTAAGTACATAGAAAACTAATAGGGCAGCAGCAACCCGCCACCGTGACAAACAACTGAGGAATCAACGAGATGATCATTGCATTAAAGAATTGGACACAAATTTGTGTTAGTGATTTTACTTACCTACTTGTTTCCTCTGTCATTCTATACGCTGAGTGCAAGGTTCTAATTTTTACTGATTTTGTTTGTTAAGTCGGGCGAAATATCTACTTTTGTTTTCATCCTACTTTCATTAGATTTCTTATCAACAGAGAAACAAAAGAAATTAATCCAAGCAGTTGCAAACAAGAGAGAATAATAACAACCGAACAAGAACAAAAAATACATAAAGCAGAGTATAAACGGTGTGTTTTCTAGAAGTGTGGTTTTCAATCTGGCAATACTTTCTGCGGAGTTGGTCTTTTTAACAGCTGTCACTTGATTTATGCTCAGTTTGGTTTGCCATTTCATAATGAATAGACTTACTCTTGAACAATGTTTGCAAATTATTAAAATTTATTATCAAAATTCATGTTATGTGAAAAAAGTGTTTCGCAAGCTACTTTCATTTAGCGACGAGGCTCATTTTTGGCTCAATGGATACGTGAATAAGCAGAATTGCCGTACTTGGAGTGGAGATCAGCCTGAGTCAATTCAGCAGCTACCAATGCATCCCGAAAAATTAACTTTTTTATGGACAGACGGCATCATTGGGCCGTACTTCTTCAAAGACGATGAAGGCCGAAACGTTATGGTCATTGGAGAATTGTACCGTTCGATTATAACACTTATTTTTGGCTGAAAATGCTAGAAATGGTTCCAACAAGACGGTGCCACATGCCACATGTCACACTGCACGCGAAACCATGCATCAATTGAGAGGCGAATTTTGTGAGCAGCTAATCTCACGTTTTGGTGTAATCAATTGGCCACCAAGATCGTGTGATTTGACCCCGTTAGACTATTTTTTGTAGAGCTATGTTAAGTCTCTTGGAGGCCAACATTGAACGCGTCATTTGTGAGATGCCGGCCGAAATGTGTGAAAAATGTGCCAAAATTGGATCTTCAGAATGAACCACTTGAAGCGTAGCCGCGGGCAACATTTAAGTGAAATTATCTTTAAAAAGTAAATGGCGGGAATTGATTTATCGATCCAAATATAATTTTCATTCACTTTTGTAAAATTTGTGTGTTTGTTTTCATTTTCAAAAACTAAACTCTTATAAAAATCAAACTTTATTTTCAATATATTGTTTCTACGTATGCGTACTCAAACCTATAAACACAATCAAAGTATTCAACCTCCTTCTGCTGAGAGAATAAGCGCAACGGCTGCATTCCTCACCATCATAATCTTCCAGGTGATATTAGAAACGCTCACAAAAAACATGGTTATCTCATCGAGGTGAAGTCTTGGATTTTTAGATATAACTTTTATAACTTTTTTTCACTTCTCAGTATGCTTAATTAAAATAAAAAATAAAAATATTCTTAGCATCCATACTCTGTATTTATATACCCATATTTAACCTCATACTTATATTATCTTTTGTCCTATGACCCTATGTATTTACTTACTTTTAATGGCACAACAGCCCATGGAGGGTCTAGGCCAAGCTTTTCGCATCCACTCATGTTGTGCGTGTTATATTTGTACATGAATGGAAGGGTCCTACAGTTTAATGCCGAATCCGAGCGGCGAAGTGAAAAGGTTTTCATAGCAATTTTTACTCTTGTAGGTTTGCCATTGCCTGCCAAGAGGTGGTGCCGTGTAGAAAAATTATTTTGTCTACTTTTTGATTTTGCCTGTGCCGAGATTCGAACCCCGGACACTCTGCGTAGCAGTCCAACGCATTACCACTACGCCACAGCGACCACCCTATGCATTATATTAGAGATTTAATACGCATCTCTTTACTCGATACTAGCTTTTTTAGGACCACAAAATGCAATCAAGTTATTATTATTATTAACGATTGTTTGTAATTTTGTCTCATAATGTAATAAATTATTGTTAATAATAATAAATAATTAATAACTTACTTACTTACTTAACTGGCACTACAACCGATGATCGGTCGTGGCCGCTGGCGCCAGTTGATAAGGCTAACTGCAGTCAGGTTGCCCTGCACCTGGTCTTTTCAACGGAAACCAGGTGCAGGGCAACCCCTTCCCCTTCTGTGTGTTCCTCCACCGTGGTTCGAATAAAACACCTTTCTAGCCGGAGCGTTTTCTTCCATTCGCTCAGTGCATTCTGGGATAACAGTTTATTAATTTTGTACAAGAGGCCTTCATGCCAAAGGCATTCTTGTCAAACTTCCATGTTCTCCTGAAATCCAAAGAATTAAGATAACACAGGTTAACAAAAACTGAAACATTTTTTAAGTGTGGTAAATTTAATTGAATTTTAGATATTTTGGATACGTACATTGAGAATTGATGAGTATGGGATGTATCGGAAGAAAAACATCGATATATGACTACAACGAAAGCTTATAAATTGCTCCCAAAACTTCCAATGCATTGACACCAAAATATCGATGGTTTCGATGTATCGATGTATCGATATGTATCGCCCATCACTAGTTGAGATTGCATCTCTGCTGTGCATTATTCAATTTTGACAGAAGCTGTAGACATTTTTCGGGTTTTTTAATACGTGTGTTCTTCTTGTAATAGAAATAGCATACAATAGCAGCAAAATAACTGTTTGTAGTTGCAAAAACATTTCCCAAAGACACTAACTTAATTTAACCAAAATATTACTTTAAAATGACATCGGCAACGGTAAGAAATGTAAGGTTTCCATGCTCCTTTTCTCTCTAATCTGCTTTTGTTTACATTGTCCTTCTGCTACACCTAATTTACTGCATACATATCATTTATTCATGTACATATATGTATTTAATGAATAATGAAAAGTTCCCCATTAAAAGGACAAACCATTTGCATCTGTAGGTATATGTACCTGTGTATGTAGTTACAATTATATTACTGCGGGACAATTTGTGTTTTCAATAAAAATATGAACCAATTACCCATTATACTTAAGACCCCTCCTTTGAATTAGCTGAAAGATACATAACTCCTACTTAGTTTACGTGCATATTTACCAGGTGCCATTGCTAGACGATGACACGATACCCTTTGGTGAGGAAGATGAAATGCAAGATCAGAATGCATTGGCAAAGAAATATACGTAAGTATCTTGTATTAGCCCTGGAACTGATGACTAGCTTATTTTAATTGCAGGCATCCCTATGTGACCTTCTTCCACTTGTTTTTTCGCGGTGCTGCCATAGTAATTTATGTATTTTGTGGTTGGTTTAGCGATTCGTTTATTACGAGTTTCGTCTTTGTGGTGTTGTTCCTCTCTGCAGATTTTTGGGCTGTGAAAAATATAACAGGACGACTGCTGGTGGGGTTACGTTGGTGGAACTATGTGGACGATGAAGGTGTTTCGCATTGGGTTTTCGAGTCGAAAAAGGTAATTCTCATACACATAGCTATAGATATACACATAGCATGAATTATAAGTGGTTACATATTCGGGTTGTCAATATAGGGTCTTAATTTAGGCCCAAAACTCCCGCGGTTTTCGGGATTCTCACAAAGTTATTGAGACTTACATTTGTTTTTCAAAATATTTGAGTAAAAGCATCCCACTGGCATAAAGATCGTAAAAAAGAAAATTAATCTTGATTAATAAACGGTTGCCACTCTCCAGAATGTTTGCCTACCCAACTTTCTAAAAATATTACCATAATGTTTTTAATGCATTTTTTATTAAAAAGAAAAGCAAAAACAAAACAAAAGGAAGTTACATTAAATTTTCAGTAAATATTTGCGATAACTTTGAATTAGTTTTAAATTCCTCGTGAACATGATTAATTTGCCAAATCCTTGTTTTGTGAAGCATCCTCAAACATGAACGTTTCCTGGATGTTTCACTGACCGCTGGAGCATCTTACCGTCTTTAGGAGACCAAGCACGCTTAATACTGTTTGTCATTCAAAAGGAGGATTTGTCTGTGAACACCACTTGGCTCCAATCGTCATCCACACGTTCAGTTGCCCACTCTTGACGTTTTTTTATTTGCTTTGCAGTTAGTAAGGGTTTTACCGTTGTTGCTCGAAATTGGATCTGAAACTGTTTCTTATTGTATTCAGAGAGACATGTATGCCCTTTGTGCCCTTTCAAGAAACATTTTTGTTTAGCTGCTTTCAAGGATTTGGCTGGATTAGCTTCGAAAATCCTCTTTATAACCAAGTCCTCCTATTTCGAGGTAGCTCTGCAAATGCCGCGATTTGGAAAGTCGTCCACATTATTGTGCGCCAAAAAGTGTTGGTTCCAATGCTGGCCAAACGCCTTCGACTTTTTTAAGTACCTCGAAGCACTCAAGTGGGACATCTTGGGACTTGTTCCTTGTGAAAGACTGCTTCAAAACGTTTCGCGTATACGGAACTAATTTCTTAAATATGCTCTTGAGACGAAAGCATATAATGGACTGTTTCTACAATTACATTGCGAAATTTACAATGAAATCAAGTTTTTTGAAAATCAAGGCCTACTTGATATTCAAATTATTTCATGCGAAAAAGTCGATTGCCTTCTTCTTGAAAGTACTGTACATTTTAACTTTAAATTTATTAAAATATTGCATTTAAGTAAATATATTTTTTTTTAACAAAAATAGTGTGGATTTGTAAAATAGACTGATGTGCGGTTTTTCGAACCAAACCATTCTTAGCCGAACCTGCGTTTCAGAGGTGCGGATAAACCGGTTTCAGAGATCTTGAACCACTGAACCAAAACATACTGTGAATTTTTTTTGGGTGACATCCCTGGATATACTAATCAATTTTTTCATATCAATCGTGTTCTGCCAGACTGTCGTTTCGAGTTAAGTAAAGAAATAATTTGATATTTACTGCTTTATCTTCATTAAAAAATCATAGCTTTATCTTATGAACTCTTGGCGTGAGAAGAGTTTTCGTCGTTACCAATTGTATGGAGTGATAGGTAAATTGTTTTTCACAAATCCGAGTGCACTAAATACAATTTCGTCGAGTTTTTATGTTTTTTCTTACATTGTCCGCGCTTTTGCTTTTTGCTTTTCCAATCTCTATCTCTAGTCCTTTTAGTTTACGAATTAAAAATAATAGAAATTTGGATATAAAAGCAGAAAAATCTCATGAAATTGAAAAGAAAAGATGAAACATCATATGTTGAAAAATGTTGTTCTGTGAAAAGGCCAGAGATATGTATTCATCATAATGGATGACGTTACTACTGTTGTGTTCTTTAAATAGCCATTTATTTGATTAGCCAACACAGAAATATTAGCTCATATGGACAACATATAAACAATAGCTTTAAATTAAAATGTTGGGTAACGAAGTAACTGCATAAAATGATGAAAATGATATCGTAGGGCTCTATTCTTGTTCGAATAATATATAAAAACCGGTTAATCGAATGTTCGGGTAGATTGTGTGAATACTAAGGCTGTGGTTATGTTCAAAGTTTACTCGGCGAACACCATGCAATTGTAGTTGCCCGAACACGAAAAAAAAGAGCTTTTACTCACTCTCACACCGAAAACGATATGCTGGGTGAAATGTACATCGAGCACGCCGAGTATTCAGGGTTAGCAATGAGTTATTCTACAAAAATGGAAAATCGTTTTAAGACTTTTAGTGTTGCCGTTGCGACCAAATATAGTATGACAAAAAAAACTGAATTTCGACAAAGAGCAACTCTGTAACGAACACCAATGTAACCACTACACCCAGCACGAGAGTAAAATATTATGTGTTCGTCGAACAGCGAACCTGTTAGTGATCCGACAAGTCGCTCAGCTTCGACTAATCGATTAACCGTTAAATTTCGGTTAACCGAATAGGCAATCAAATCCGACTAATCGAGTACTTTAGTTTTTTTTCTTAGGTAAAAAGTTGTTCTTCGAAAAGTTCGAGGATGAGAGACAAGCATCGTGCCCCATATGTGGAGCAGTCTTGTGCTGCAACTGGTCCACATTCAATTATTCTTTTAAATGTTTATGACAACCATTTTTTTTTGTCCTATTTCTTTCCGTTAGTTTGCAAAATTTATGAAACTTTCTTTTACGTATCTTTTACAACTAGTTCCTCTCATTTATAAATTATGATTTCGTCTCCGTTAAACAAATTAAGTAAAGACGAGTTGAATAATTAGCTATCCGGTTAATTCGCTTATTAGATTAATCGAATAATTAAAGCTCTAGTAAATGCGTGTTTTGCTCTTATGTCCATGATATATTTTGATCATGGGCATGGTGGATCTTATTTTGTAAATTGATTTATTTTCTTATTTAAATTAACTGCAAGTGAATTAGTCACCTATTATTCAGTTGGTTTTTCTTTGTTTTTCATTCTAGGGTAAAGTCAACAATTATGAGGCGCGCATATTTTGGTTAGGCTTAATACTTTGCCCTTTATTCTGGGGGCTTTTCTTCATTGTTGCTCTATTCGGATTGAAATTCAAGTGGCTGTTATTGGTACTGATTGCACTGGCTCTCAATGGTGCCAATTTATTTGGGTATGTCAAGTGCAATTTTGGTGCAAATAAGGATTTGAATACGGCTGCCACGGATTTTGTAAAAACGCAACTGTTCAAGAATGCAGTCGACATGATGACAAGACCTAGCGCGCAACCAGCAACAACAAGGCCAAGTGGTGTAGTCTAATCCATGATATTTCATTCCATTAACCATTTCACTAATATCAATTATAAATACAGTTTATTTAATATGCCAATTTGTTCAACACAAATTAAAATTCCATATCCTTGCTAATATATGTTCTTCGTGATAGCATTCGCTAATGATCTAATATACATATGTGATACATATGTACATGTTTGTGCATGAAAACAAATAAATAAAAAATATATGAAAAAAATGGAAAGAAACAATACTCTTTTATTATAATGTTTTCTTATAAGTTTTAACAAATATTTATTTCAACACGTACATTTACGGATAATATTACAAATAACTATCGATACTATTACACAATGCTCTCAAATCAACTCTCGATCGCCACACGGAGTACGGAAACAATCCTTCGTGATATGATTTTATCTTTGGTCGTGAGTCGATTGCAGAACATGTCTGATAATCACATTTTATATATAGATATACATACATATGGATGTACATATATATATATGTATTCAATTTAATAGAATTTAATTTGAAAATAGTAAATCATGTGGGTTTCCCAGGTTGCGCTAACAGTTCATCTATTTGCGTTTTATACGCTTCTTTTAACTCAACCAAGTCCAGCTCTAGCTCTTCTGTTCTCTCAACTTTTTCACCATACATTTGCAGTAGCGCATTGTATCTGTGCTGCAAATCACTAAAGTTCGCTTCCAAATCCTGGTACGTTTGCAATTTATCCTTAGCCTGAAATTGTTATATAATATTAATTATATTAGTATGCATACCACAAGGTAGATATGCCAAGCTATGGTGGAAATAACTAACGTTCTCCAACTCGATTGTTAAATGGGAAATTTCATCACCCAAAGCTTCACGCTCGGCTTGCAGTCGTGAAAGCTCCCAATGCTGATGTCTAAGTTCGCCATCCCGCTGCTTGAGCAGTGATTGTAAATGCTCCAAAGTATGTGTTGTATTGTGTCCCATAAAACTCATGGTCGTTTCATAATTTAATGAAGCGACGTTTGCTGCAAGACGTCCCGAGTTCGAGATACAATCTAAATCATCCTAGATTAAAATGGGTAAGTAGTTGATAACAAAAAGGAATCAAGTGAACACTGACCGCATGCCAATCTATGCTGCCGCCCATTGCTTCTTCTAACGAATTTCTACCAAAGCTTGTGGCAGGTGATTGTGCACGTTGCTGCAAATCTGTTAAAGCCACCGAAACAGATTGTTCCCGATGAACTAATTCGTCCGTGCTGCTGCTGAGATTGGCTTTGTGCTCTGCCTTCGCATACGCCAGGTTTGCCTCTAAACGTTGATTGGTTTCTTGCAGTGTTGTAAGTTGCTCTTTAAAATCGTTCAGTTCGATCTTCATCTGTGATATTTGCCTGCAAAAAAATCTTTTTTTTACAAATTACTCGGAAAACTTGCAGCTGTGAAAACCCACCTTTTCAGATTGAATTCTTTAGAAGAAAAATCCAATTGTAATTGACTCATGGAGATTTTCAGCTTTTCCTCTTGCATTCGTGTTTGTGAAAGTTTCTCCTCCGACTCCATGCAACGTGTTTGCAACAGATCTGTTTTCTCTTTAAATGCATCTTCCACTTCCACCATTGACTGCAGACGGGACTGTGCAGCATCTAAAGCATGTTATAATATGGAACATTATTTTAATTTGATTAAGTTCGATATAATTTTTGACCCTATCCTTGAAAATTTATTTGCATAGAAGGTGCAAGGTCACTTTAGAACTTCACCTACATATGTCTATGTAAAGTAAAGAATGTCTGCCAAGTTTGATCCAGTTAATGCGAGATCAACTCCACTATGCACGCTGTTCATTTATTTATCCACGAATCTTAAATATGGACATAACAAACCACTCAAACAACTGGTACTCGATCAAAACCAATATATGTTAATCTGTACACAGAGTTGCAGGATATAAAAATAATCTTATAAATACATGTATAATAATCTCACCTAGTTTCTCTAAGAGAATTTTCTCCTCTTGATTCCAGTTGGTGGTGCGTTGACTCAGCGTATTCTGTAACGATTCAAGTTGCCGCATTAACGGAATGGTTGTTAAGCTAATTTCGTGCGCTGATGTTTCAGCACGTAATTCAGCCGCTTCCAAGCGCCTCAATAGTTCTCGATTCTCTTCTCTCAATTGCTGTTCACGCTTTGCCACAGCTTGCTCCGATGTGCGCAATTTCTCACGCAACTCATTGAGCTGCAGCATCATCTCTTGATTTTCCGCCTTTGTCAACTCTTTTTCCTTGCGTGCTACTACTGCATCTTCGCTGGTGCGCACAAGAAGTTGAGTTTTAACAGCGTCGAAGTTAATCTGCAAAGTTTTATACTTTGACTGCAGATCTTCTAGTTTACTACGATACTCTGCGTTTTCCTCATCGAGTCTGCGCTTCTCCGCAGACATCTTATGAACCGCTTCTATTTGTGACCGCTCAACGGCTTCCTTTGCATTTAGTGTCTTCTTTAGGCGCTCAACTTCATCGGTCATTATAGAAATTTGCTCTTTATTTTTCTTTAGAAGAGCATCTGAAGATTTTTCTTTGGCTCGCAATTTTTTTATGATGTTCGATTGCTGCAGTATTTCCTTGGAAAGTTTTTCACCTGCAAAGGAACTATTTAAATAAGATTTTTTGGAACTCTAAATACAAATTAGAAACTTACCTTCCAATTGCAGTTCAGCAATCATGGTGTTGCTCTCGGTCAGCTCATCTTTAGGTATTTTACTTTGCAGTTCTTGCTTGAGCGTGTCAATTTGGAGACGTAACGAATCGCGTTCTCGAATGCTCAATTGAAATTTTTTTTCCAAGGCGGATAGTCTTTGCGTATACGTGTACTCCTCAGATGAATCCAGGTTACTGACCGTATTGCTTTTTGTTATAGTGTCCATTGTAGCCTGTAGCTCATTATTTCTTTCCTGCAGCGCAGCTACTTGACGCTCGGACTGCAGTAAACGCAGCTCGCGTGCCTCCAACTGATCACTAAGTTCGCTTATGCGGTGCACAAGCTTATCAAGTTCCGATTGGGAGTCCTCGGAGATAATAGAGATTTCAGAGGGTTCACGATAATGTCCTTTTTTACTAGAGCCATTGCCGCCACTACTTGTAGCTGCCGGCTGATTGCTGGCCGCCAGTTTTTTCAGCTTGAGCGGACTTGTACGCGTTGTGCTGTTCGTGCTGGATGAATCCCCACCGTTTGGGTTGGAAATGATTTCTATGTCGGAGGAAGTTGTTGTCGTTTCTATTTCATCATTGGAATTATGAGGAGAGTTTAATTTGATGATGTCAAATTTTTCGGACGTTGGCTCTTCTTTAACGAAGCTTTGTGGGCTAGTGATGCTTTGCATTTGTATATCTTCAAAGCTTTGCGTTGAATCTGAATCGGCAACGGTTAATGAAGACGCATTTGCAATATCCTCCATGGACATAAGTAATTGTTTAACCGTATTAGTGGAACTGTAGGAGTTTTCAAGTAGTGCTCCTGTGGCAGCATGTGTTGTATATACTGCTGCTGACTCATTTGAAATATCCATCAAGCTGCTGGGCATTGCTGCAGCTGTGTCTGTTAACGAATCATCCATAACTGTGTTGTATGATAGGGAGTCCTCTTCGTCGTCACAACAACCGCTTTCTTCGTTACTACCAATTATGACGATACTTTCAGGTAACGATCCTGTCGTACCCATCGCGTCAGGGGACGACATCTCATTTGTTGATGACGTCGAGGGTGGCGAAAGCAATTCAACAGAGTCGGAATTTGAAGCGACCGACTGACGTTTTGTTGCTAGTGTCGTAGGCGCTGCAATCGATAATGGCGACACAATTGTTTGTTCAGGTGGTATTGCACTGGTGCTTGCAGCAGTAGCTTTAGGTGGAATAGTTACCATTTCATTAGCCTTCGGGTTTTCGAAAAATGATCCAGTGAAGGAGCCCCAATTTGAAGACGCCATGTATTCATTGGCCGACATCGTCGGTGACGTTGCTGTTGTTAAGGACGTGGCAGCGACATTACTGAGAGGCGGTTTTGCAGCGGGTTCTTTCTTAATTGTGTCTGGATCAACGACACTGTTGACGCTGACAACTACCTGCTCTGATATTGTTGGTTCTTCTGGTTTCATAGATTCTTCCTCCTGAATATCTAAGGCTTTATCGATTTGTTTCTGAGCTTCCTTCAGAGCAGTTTTCGCTAGACTTGCCAGCCCTTTTGTTGTATTAAACCAACTCATTTCTTCTGATCACACATTACGTCGATTTCATGCCTTTCCAAAATGTTATTTACTTAATTTTCTCCTAATATGCGATACGATGTCTTTCGATCCTTTCCTAAAATATTTTGACAGCGTCAACTGTTACAGTGTGACACATAAACAAAAGCTAGCGAGGGTTGCCAAAGTTATAGATCATCATCATAAAAACAGTACTATATATAATTCAAGTTATAAATAGAACTCAAGTTTACTCCATAGATGGCTTTTAAAATGAAGGTCTTTATATAAATATCTTCGTTTTTTTGTATAATATATGCGTGAGTATTGTTTTCAAAACTAGATGTGTATAAAACTTTATGTTTCCTTTTAGCACTGATACTTACAACCCTGAAGAAAATTAAGAGCTATTATTTTATTTCTTGCAAATACTCACACAAAAAATAGCTAGAGTTCATATATGCACTTTGCCGACGACAAACTATAGCTCCAGTGGCGCAATTGGTTAGCGCACGGTACTTATAGACAGTATGCCATGTGAGCAATGCCGGGGTTGTGAGTTCGAGCCTCACCTGGAGCATTTAATTTTTTAGTTTTTTTTTTCATTGATCGTTGCAAAAAATTTCTTGTATGGTATGTACGTATGTATATCTGATATTGAATTTATTGGAATTTGATCTGCACGCAAAAAATGTTTATTACTTATATATAGAAATGATAAAAGTGTAGAACACAATGTAAGCAAGACCATATTTTCATATTAAAATTTTATTCAAATCAACTTAAAAAATTTCGTGATTAAAAATGTTGCTAAAATCCATGTTGATTCAGGAGGAGGGAAAATATAATATTGGGGATAACTGAAATGAAGACACAAATACAATTTACAAATATAATTAAAAATAGAGGAGAAAAATTTATCCTATTTCAGTGGATACGACTATATTTTACGATGCCTCCGTATGGATACAAAGCAAGTCAGCTAAAGCTGGTAACAGTAACTGAATTGTAAGCAGAAGTTGTATGATGGCTAATATCAGAAGGGCGGCCGAAAGGAGCATTATGTATGTATGTTGTATGTATAGATATGTATGGGTAACGAAAAAATTAGTAGTCGTAATCGTAATCCGTACTACGGTTTTAGTAGTTAGTACGCATGATGATCATATGTATGTATATGTAGGAATAAATTTTCTTGAGCTTCGTTCTCTCATCTTTGAACAGGGCACAACCAACACAACCAACCATTCATCCAACCAATCCAATCAATGAACTTATCAACTTCAACTTGTATCCTTTTCTTACTTCTGTATCTATCGCTATCGCTATCGCCATTATTGCATATTTTGTTTCTTTTGCAAATAAGAGAGCAGCAACAAGCCAGTAATTTACGATGCTGATGATGACGTAACTATACAAATTTTCGTTGGATTGTATTGGTAATTGCTGTTGTTATAGATGACCCGATCCGACCCGAACCGGATTCAACTCGACTCAATAATCTTATCAACTGCGCTCTTGTGCCTGAGCTCCTTTTGCACCGGAGCCATATCAATGTCGTATTACACCCACGGCGTCCACCCCTCATACAAGACGGCCAAATTATCAGGGTTCATTGCCTCGCGTATAATGAAGTCAACTTGTTCAGCGACAGTACTGCGACGATTTGGATCTGGATCGCGTCCCTCTAACTTCATCCGAATTCGTTTCCAGACCGACACGGCATAAGCATTACGTTTTTGCTCATACTGATTGTTATTTGTGATAGCTACTGCAATAAAACGTTAGCATAACAAAAACACACATATATTTAGGATAGACTCTCTCACCTTTCCTCTCGTTAACATTTCCACCTGTGCCACTATTATTTTCACTGTTCTTAATATGCCCATCTGTAGACGACGCGGCGGTACTGGAAATTTGTAGCAAAGACGCCAGTTTTTTGTGATTCTCCTGAATAGCAATCAGTTGTTCAGAGACTTTATCTTTGAATTGCTGTGTTAGTATATCAGAATAATTACGAGCTACTAGCTGTATCTGCAATTCGCCAATTTTGTTGTAGAAATATTTCAGTGCGTGTTGTAGTTCACGCACTCGAGTTGCTGTAGTTGCTCCTTCGGAGTTCATGGCCCTTGGAGATTTATCCATTTTAGATATAGCCTTCAGAAGATGCCTCATATCAATTCGGATAGGGTCGTCAATAAGGACCTTCGAAAAATTATAAGTTTAATATTCGATTGAATATGTGTAGGCAGGTAGAGTGGATGCCTCCACAAATACAATGCCCTCTTGTCTGTCCAGCCAGTCCATCACAAATTTAGTTATTAAAGCCAGGCCTATTGAAGTTAATTCAGTACTGCGCATTTGGTAAACCCCAAATTCCCTACAATTGATAAATACGGAGTGTTTCCACATGCACAGTCTATTGCTGTGTGAAGATTGCTGCAGTCCTGAAATATCTAGTAATTTTTTGGTTCAGCTAGCATTACATATATTTTGTTTCTTTTTAACTCACTGTTGCAGATACCCATCCATCTCGAAAATATCTATGGTAGACCCTAGGTAATACATACGCCTTCTCATTACCCGCAATGTTGGCATGGCCGGGTTCCCATATAAGAGTAACACTGAAACTTACGCCACATTGAGCCATCATTTAAGAAGTTCTTCTTAAATTCTTAAGTCACCTTAAGCCTGGTAACCGGTTTATTGAGAAGATACCTATGTATCTTTCTTCTACTTTTAACTTTTGTTTTTAAAAGTCATATCGCCTTTATATCGCACATTTTTACTACAACGACAATTTTCATAAAACACTCTCTTGAACTATTAGTAATATTTTTATTTATAAGTTCCCATAAATGACAAAGCAAACTGCATTCTCCCTTTTAGCCACATAGTTCGCGACGTGAGAAGCATAGCTTTCAAATCCCGAAATTGTCAAATTTCCTGTAGTGGCGGTATGGTAATTAATGTACATTATGTGATTCAACCAGCTATCTGGCATTGGTTAAAACTACTGAAAAAGTGATTTGGGGAGAGAAAAGTCAGTTCTTTGTGGTGTAAATCATTAATTCTATTTCACTCGCATTCACTCTCAGGCTCCACTTAGGCCCTGTCTGGAAACATAAGGGACACTATTAATAGTGACGCTATGACATCGATTACATTACTGTCGATATTGAATGTATTCCCCCTATGACATGTACATTCCGTCCATTAGTACGGTTTGAATATTACCTACTTCCGCAAGTATTATTCTAGCTCGTAGCATTTTAGCATTATTATTATTATTAACTTAATAATGCCTCCTCCTCTGTCCGAGAATGTGTTGTGCATTTTACAACTTATTAATTGTTACTTACTTGCAATTGTTGTGCATCTTCGTAAAGATCATCTTTTAGTTTTTGCTCCTCATGTTCTAGATTTGCCAATTTTGTTTGAACACCAAATGTCATTTCGTCCAATAATCCAGCAATATTTTCAATCCAACATTTATCGATTTTGCCTTCAGGATCCAGTAAAGTGACAATAGATTGTTCCACAGGAGTGATTGTTGCCGCGCTGCGCTGCCATTGCATTAAAGCGTCTTGCCACTGTTTCACACTGACGGTGAAGCTATTTCTGGCCGGTGATAAATCGAATTGCGTAAGGGTATCCGAGTATTCAATCAGTAGTGTGACCAAATTCTGATAGAAATGGTAGCGCGCCTTTTGCGATTTCACATTATTCATTAGAGTATCCTGTAGGCACAGCAAATTCGAATTGGCGTCTACTGCCCAATTGACATGTTGTGTTATAGCCGTTGTATATTCTTCAATGCTATTTTGTATTTTCATCATGGTGTGCTTCCATACATTCAACGCCTGACTGCTACGCTGAATACCTTCGAGAAGCTTATCCCTTGCTAATCCATACATGTGTGGTATGTCGTTGGACCAGAAATGTGCTGAGGCAATGAGTGTGTAATGCTCAAAGTATTTTCTATTTAGCACCATTTGCTGCTGGTAAAATTTAACACTGGAATTGTGTTGCAATGACATGAACAGACTTTGACACAGACTTCCTGCATTTGCCATTGTAACACTGTCGATGCATGTGTTTCGCAACTGCGCGATGCTATTGAAACCTTGGTGTAGACTATGCACGAAAAGCGATGGTAACCCCCCAATGAAGCATTTTTGTATATTATGTATGTAATCGTTTATTGGTGCAGCGATAAGACGAATGTCGTAGACAGTTTGAATATTACTGCTACAGAAAGAGTCCACATGGTTACGAGCGATGCGAAATGTCTGCGTTATAGCCTCAAGCTTCCAAATCTCATTTAGCGAGCTTAAGTTGCTGCCCATATACTTTAAATTCTGAAAATGCGTTCAACATATTATAAATTGAGTACATGTACATAATAAACCAGCATTCTATACATACTACAAATTGTTTAAAATTACAGTCCGTGGTTTCATCCATAACTTTTTGTGTGTGTTGTTGTAATTCTTTCATTTGCTTCTCAAACTCATCAAAAATATTGTGAATTTCACACAGCAAATCAATCAATTCTTCAACACCAGCAGATGCGTTTGTTTTTGAGATTTGCAATAGCTCGGAAGAACTCTTGAGTGAAGAACATACTATTTCCAACAGGCTTTGAAAGTCTGGTTCATTATTCTGTATGACTAGGCGTAGAATGCGGTCCGGAATTGACAGCTCAAAGGTTGATTTTATTTTATACAGGTATTGTAAAGTTATATTGAGTTGCATTATTGACGTGTAACTTGGCTGCTGAACGCTTTCTGGAAACACAGATTGGAACATATTCTGCACCACATCAATGTAGTTCATTTGCTGATTTAATAAGAATGCATCGTTGGCACTGTTGTTGAGCAATGCTTCTTCTTCGAATACCAAAAATGCTTCGTTGGCACTGGCTATTATTTCCAACATGCAAATCTGAAGAGTTTGAGAGTGGAGTTCATTATTGGTGGCTAGAAAACTTTGTAGGTCGTTGATTGTAACCTTAATCGGAAGGATCTGCAAGTATGTATATAATTTTAATAATATATCTATGTACGTACGAGTATACTCAAAATGCTTTGTAAATCACAAACTTACAGGCTCTTGTTCTTGCTTTTGATTGTCCAGTTCGTTAATAGACTTGTGTAAGATACAATTCAGTTCCGTCCAAATATTCTCCATGGCTTTTGAATATTGCATTGCACGTGACATTTCAAGCTCGTTTATTTTTGCATTCGCTTCAATGACTTGCTGCAGACGCTCTCTAATGAGTTCACCTGATTGTGGTGTCTCATCCAGAAGCTGTCGACACCAGTCCTCGTACCTTCTAGAGCGATTTCGATGCAATTGCAATAAGGGACAGAATTGCACCACACCAGAATATTGCAGAAGCAGCTCTAAGCACTCCATAGCGGAACGTGATGCTTGTTGAAGAGTGTTATCCATTTCCTTGCGTGCAAAATCACACTGTGAATAAAGTGTCTCCTGTGCACCAACGCTAACACCACTGCCGCCACTATCACCTGTTTCGAATAGACTGCGAACCGCCTCGAATTCATTCGCAAGCGCGATTTGTTGCTGCTCACACAACTGCTGCTTAAGGTATGTCAATTCGTTGATCTTAGGTGCAGCAGCCGTTAAGCGCATCAAATACTCTTCAAACCAGTTAATGTGCTTTTGGTACTGCAGAAAATTTTCTTTCGCAGCATTATAAGCTTCAACGTCTCGCTTGGAGGCGTTGTAGCGCTGTGTAATCGTATTCAGTGCATGGCTTTCCATAGCAGACCCGAGTGCTTCCAATTCACGAACCATTGCCAATTGTTTGGTTAGGCTGTCGCGTTCCACCTCCTCGGATTCTATCCGCTGATGCAAGCACGTCAATTGCTTAATTTCTTTCTCAATCATCATCATCTTCAACTCAAGGTCATCTCTTTAAAAACAGAAATATTTATTGAGCAATATCTAAAAATTTGCATTTGTCTTTTTAAACTAATACATACTTGTATTTAATCCAATATGGCTTCAAATCACAGCATCTCATCTCAATGCCATGACGTGAATATTCCCAATCTTGTTGTTGTTGCTGTTGTTTGTGAACGAAATCACCTGGTTTAGAAATCTTAGTGGAATCTTTCAGTAAATTCATAGAAGAGAGCTGATTCAAGGCGGCTATACTAATAGCAGCTGCATGAGCCGAGGTTGCTCGTGTCACTGCGGCGGCAGAGCTATCGTCACTTATTGTCCAATCGACAAGTGGATCATAAACGAAAGCTTCCAGTAAAGTCAGCAGAGTTTCTCGCTCTTTGCGCAAAGTCTTTAAAACATGTTCGCAGCCCAAACGGAATGAACCCTAAAAAATATTGAAATTATTTGAATATCTTAGTGGTTTTCCTTTCAATTGTACTATTAAACTATTGAATTGCCAATGAAAATGACACTACAAAAATTTGAAAGTTCCAATAAATCTACTTAAGTAGTGATATCCAGATCCAAGTCGATTTAAAATGCTGAAACTATTTTTCACCTGTTTAAATTCATATAACAGGAATTCATTTCAATAGAATCACGTCATCACATTCCGTTAATGGTACCAACATTTTAATTTTTCAGAAAGACAAAATTTACACCTGATATTCACTTATTTCTCTGAAAAGTCTTTAAAATATATAAGTAGCAAATCTTTGAAATTATTTAGGGGTTTCTGTATGCTGAATGAAAATCAATTATGTATACTTATAATAGTCCAAACTACATATAAAAGATAAGCTAAACCGGTATTTACCAGAAACTCGAATATGCCTTGGCCAAAACTAAAACTAATATTGGAAGGTAAATACCTATTCTTCATAATTGCTCAGCTGAGCTATTACAACGATGTAATTTATTTAAAAAGGCCTTTATTACATGGTTACTGATAGAAAATAGAATAATTTAAAAGCTGATCTTTTAACTCGAATGTGATTTCTAAGGATTCATTCAGGGTGGACAATTTATAATTTGGATTTTTATTTTGGTGTAATCAAGAATCGAATAATTTTTTTTCAATGTGGTTGCTGTTATTTTAAAGTACAATCGTACAAAGTACAAAGTTAAATACGGAAGACAATTTCACTCAAATGACTTTCTCGGCTGGCCTTGCAGTAGCCCTTACTATCAACCCAATTTTTCAGTACATTTCGTCATTAAGAGCCTCAATCGTTGCTGGATGGTCAGCGTAACACCAATGCACATCACCAAAACGGCTAATATCGCGATTTTCAAACTTCCCACGCAAAAGATCGATTGTTGCACGGCTTTTGTGTCACGGCGCTTTTACTCTCAGCCTTTGTTGTTGAGTGATTTGCATAAACATGAGGGGGTGCTCCGTTACCGTTAACGAGTGTTGGTGTAATACAAGCAAAAAATGCAATCTTTTCGATAAAACCTACTATTGACAGCAGATAACACGGCTCATTTTATTTATTATTTATTTTCGGTTTACCCTACACTCATTAATTTGGAGTAATTAAGTTTATATTTAAACTTAGAAAGGAATGATTGAAATTGAGGAATTTTAATATCTTCAATATTTCAAGATTATGTTAAGGAGCCGTATCACCGTTTTTCTAGCAGTTTCCAATTTTTGTGACATTAGTAAAGATACTACAAGGTGCAGTGTAGGACAATTACGTTTCAACTATTCCTGAATGCATTCTTTAATAATATAAGCTGTTATCGCTTTTGCGTTTTTTTTTGGTGTCATTTGGTTTTTTATCAGCGATGAACAGAAATTGTGGATAACACACGGCGATTATGAGAGAAGAAGGATTGAACGAACCACCAAGCGATTCAGCTTTCACCCACCCACCACCAGTAACTTAGCCAAACATCAGCGAGTCCAATTTTATGTTCATTCTGTGGTAGCATGCCGTTGCGTTTGTCACTTAATTCGGATTGCGTAAAACAACGACTTTCCTTCATCGGCTAATTAAAAGAAAATCTGGTTGCGTCGAAAACAGCAGCTTTAAATTGTGAATTGAATTTTGAGGGGTATCTGTGATTAACTATAGGTATATTTATATGTAACTATCAGAAAAATGTTTTCAAAATGTAAGCCTTAAACGAAAGTCAAATCAATATCAAAGAAATGGAGGCAATTACCGATTTAGTGCACATTTTAAGTAATACAACGCTAGTGACATCCAGCGCGGACTCAATTTTACATTCAAGCGATGACGAGACGGCAGGAGAAATCGGGTTTGGCACAATATTATGGGCTTCGGTCAACGGCATATTATTTGTTTGCATCTTATGCGGCAACACGTTGACAATAATTGCTGTGCGAACGTGTCGCCGTTTGCGGTCCATAATCTCGAATTTGTTTATCCTTTCGCTAGCAATATCGGATTTTATTGTTGGACTGGCCCTCCCATATCATATAACATTCTATATGGGGTCAAATTTAGGCAAATCGCATGAATTATGTTTGAGTAGATTCTTTTTGATTATATTCGCTTGTTGCGTATCAATATCGACATTGATCGTAATTGCTATCGATCGCTATATAGCAATTGTATACGCTCTGCATTATCGACGGTAAGTTGCAAATGAGTGGGATGTGCATCGCCTGGGTGACTAAGAAATCGATTTTTGCTTCATACAATTTTTAGTTATATGACACGCCGTGTGGCTCTTCTGATTATTGCATTCAATTGGATTGCCGGTGCTACAATCGCAGTTATTCCCATATTTTGGAATCACTGGAGCACAGCTGTAAAATGCGAATTTAATGAGATTTTGCCACCATGGTATATGGCAGGCTTCCTAACACCGGGTTTTGTTGTCATTTGGATGTTCATGTTATTAATTTACTGGCGCATCATGCGTGAAGCTTCAAAGCATGCACGACAATTACGAAATTCTGCGGCGAGTAAAGGATCATCACGTCCGATTTCCGATTGGAAATCGGTACAGGTAAAAATAATGTAGTACGTACATTCATATGTACATACTATACATGTACATAGGTATATGTAGGTATGTATGTACATACGATACTAAATATCATTTACAAATGTTAATAATATTATTATGGGCACAATAAATTACTTGCTTGACAAGCTAATAAAAATGTTAACGTCACGCTATTCGATGTTAGACATATACCACCGGTGCCAGGACTGTTGATAAAAGGCAAACGTACAATTACCGTGATCAAAATAGCCAAGTTATAAATATATATTGCGTTTGTTATAAAAATGTTTTTTTATCATCACAGAAATTACACTGACAATTTATACAGGAACAATTTTAAATAATTTCGATTAAATATACGTGAAGATTTCCATTCCAAATTAGAAAATTAATACAATTAATACAATTATTGCAATTTTTCTGCAATTTTCTTCATTCTTGTATTATTTTACGTAATTAATAGCAGATCTGATTTGATTTCTGTGTTGTCTAGATTTCATTTAGTTATTTATTTTACGATCTCAAATAATCGGTCAGTTATTATGCATAACATTGCACCAGCTAGGCAAAAGTAATTGTGAAATTACTTTTGCGCGGCAGCTTCCCATTGCTCGTTCGTTAGTTTCTCCTGCAGTTAAACGGTTCAAGAAACTGGGTCATGAAGGTGATCGTCCAGGAAGAGACAGAAAAAACCCACCGTCAATACTCCCAGGAATAATTACGCGTAGCGTAATTCGACTGTTTCCATGAAAAAAAGCTGCTTACGAAAGTGACATCAATCGTGTGCCAGTTCAATGCCTAGAAGCTCGAAAAATGCCCGTTACTTATAGATAAAACAAGAGCATAGGACTCCAAAGATGTCGACTACTTCAACGTCGGGCCGCACTGTTGCTGTTGAACAAGCGCTAACCGTCAAAATGACAGAAGCTGGGAAGCAGATTTGCGCAAATGACAAGACACCCTTGATTTTTTTACAACATGTATTCTAAATCGACCAAGAAGTGTACCGCCGTGAAATTTTGGAGACTGTGGTACTCCCCTGGGCCCGACAGTATTTTGGCGATAACGATTGGACGTCCCAGCAAAACTCTGCGCTCCCGAAGCTAAAACGACACGAGAATGGTTCAGAGCTCATTTTCCTGATTTTATCACATCTCAAAAATAGCCACCATATTCGCCGGATCTCAATCCGACGGATTACAGCGTATGGCCCATTTTAGAAGCCAGATTCTGTGCTAAGCGTCTGTTCCTTCGTTCTGTTTTTCATTTATAATTACAATAATTTTTTTATGTTCAAAACTGTTGTATATACTTATTAATTGCCACCCTGTACATTATGTAATTAATTACATATACAATAACAATTACAAGTAATATTAATTGTATAATTTTTAATTCCAATTAAGTACTTGCAATTTTTTCATATGGTATTTTGAATTACCAATTACATGTAATTTGAATTTAATAATTCCCAATTACAAATACAACGATGTAATTGCAATTTGGAATATGGTTTGCTTTTGTCTACTTAAAACGACATAACTGGGGAACCATAGCAAAGAAGGTAATGAAAACTTTTGCGAGAAAGTGATATACGAGGTAAATCAATAAGTACCCGTGTGTGAAGACAGGTGGCGTTGCTAAGGGAAGTTGGCATTACCGTCGTGTACTGCCATCTGTCACACGACACCACACAAAATCAAATTCAAATTGATTCATAGGTTAGTTTTTATTTGGCAGCCATTAGTTTCATACGTGTGTTAGGTGTTTCACGATAAAATGGAAAAAGAACAAAATCGATCCGTAAGGAAAAACATGCGAAGAATTAAAACCGAAGTTGACAACCGTAAGATATTGGTTCAACGAATTTAAACGTGGTCGTACATCTGTCCAGGCCGCCCGGCAGACGTGGTTACCGAGGAAATCGTTGAAAAGGTCACCGACATAATTCTAGCTGATCGCCGAACAAAAATGCGCGAAGTAGCAGCGGGCATAGGAGTGTCGTACGGAACGGTAATTAATATTTTAAGGTTTCGGCCCCATGGGTGCCGCGATTGATTACGGTGGACAACAAGCGGATACGGAATTGTCGCGGCCAAATTGCATGAATTGAACTACGAATTGCAGCCGCACCCACCGTACTCGCCCGACTTGGCTACCTGCGACTTCTTTCTGTTCCCTAACATGAAAACGTGGCTCGGGGTAAAAACAATTCAGTTCAAACGAGGAGGTTATCGTCGAGACAGAAGCGTATTTTGAAGAGATTGACAAATCATTTTTTTTGGAGGGGTTAAAGAAATGACAGAAACGTTGGGAAAAGTGTACTGCAGGGGATTACGTTGAAAAATAGAAAAAAAAAGTTTGTGAAAAACTTGCCTTTTCATTCCTAACATGGGCACTTATTGATCTACCCTCGTATTAGTAGAAGTTAGTTAGATTAGTAAAAAAAAATACATGAGACGATCCGGGCTGTTAGTACCCATGAAATGTTCTACTAATGGGAATATTATCCATTCAACAACTTTCTAGCAAAAAGGAATTCAAATGAGAATAGCTGCTCACGAAACTGACAATTTATTTATGTAACCTGTAAATTTATTTATATGTTTAATTTCGAAAATTACTTCAGAATTTGGCAAGTTTATACTGTTATAAAGTATATTTAATGTATTTAAAAACAGGCTAAATGAACGTTAAGTTTGCCAGAGAGAATAACAACGATGTACATACTTACATAAAAACAGGCAGATCAGAAAATCGTCAGTGATCTTAGTGGTATTCCCTTGTGTTTCAATAATCCATTTAAGCCACTTATATTTTGAAATTGTAACCGAGAATTACAATTACAAGAATTGCAAATATTTCCACTGAGTGGTATTATTGAAACAGAAATACCCTGTTCTATACATATAAGTACTTGTATTTGTTGTTATTCTCTTTTTTACTTGTCTACACATACGGTCAGAATTTTTTGTGAACTAGCGTTTGTGTTCAATCTATACATAATATGTATGTATACATTTTTAAATTTAACCGTTTTGTTAACTTTAAAATTTCGAATAATGGAACAAACCAAATAAATAATTTTGAGAAATTTTAAATGGTATTTGTATAAAAAGATCTACGCATTTCTGCAAAAATTATATGAAAAGTATAAGTTTTGGTAAAAACTTCTGTCCTTTTGAACCACTCGCGTGTTCAGTAAACATTATTGTGTTTGAAAAATTCGTTTGCACTGTATTTGTAATTATAAAAGGCAGTAACAGATCTGGTGGCGCTGAAATAATTTCCCTCAGAAAAATTCTAATAAGTCAAAACTTATGATAAAAATTTCGGAATCTCAAAACCCATGTGGGGCCTTTATTTTATTTAAGTTTTTCCTATGTGTTCGATGGAACGAGTATAAACTTTTCGGCGCTTTTTCTTTTTAATTTCTCAACAGTCTTGGTTATGTATCGTACCATGAAAATGTTCTCTCATCCATTCGTGCTTACCACAGTACATTGGATTATTTTTATTATATTGTATTATAAATAGACAATTCTTTTCTTACAGATTGTGGTTTTTATTATGGGATGTTTTTCTATATGCTGGCTTCCGTATTTCATTGTAGCTTGTGCTCAAATATTCGATATATGTAAAATTGACACTTTACTTTATAAGGGTGCATTTTCCCTCGCTATGACCAATTCCGGTTTAAATCCCATCATTTACTCATGGAAGAACTCAAATTTTCGACAGGCATTTGCACAACTCTTGCATTGCAAAAGTCCAAACGGAGTGCGTCACATGGACGCAAGTCAATGGAGTGTACGATCACATTCGATACCAAGGCATAATTCAATATCAATTAAAAAGTCAATAACACCACCACCACTCTCCGCAAAGCAATTATCAATGCCAGAACAACAACAGGTGGAGGGATCATTTGAAGCTCTGGAAATTTCCAGCAAAACTGATACTGCCGTTGCCGCTGACGTAACCTCCACAAATAATGAAAACTATCATTGTGCCATAGTTCACCTGCATGCATCGACGAATGAAGATGCAAGGTCGATGAGCTATAGCGATGCAGCAAATACTTATTGCGTTATGTGCAAGAAGTTGTTACGCAAATCAATTAAAGTGAAGAATAATATTATTCAAAAAGCTATATATGATGGAATGGCAAAGTATACTGTACGAAATGAGGAGACATCCCATACAAATGTCGAGGAGAGCAGACCAAATATTCCTAGCAACAGCAATAATGAAGTTCAAAGATACAATTTATGTAAGCAAATTAAATAAAAGATGTAATGAAATAAATTAGCATGGTTTCATCATTATAGATTAAAAATATAAATCGAAAATTTACCTCAATGCCTGTTATTCCCAAAGCTTCCTCCAAGTTCGGCGTCATCCGGAATGGTACTTTTTCTGGCACACGTAATGTTTTACCCTTTTCGAAGCAAACATTGTAATCAATGTGTATAATTTCGCCGGTCGATAGCTTAATTAATACATTGTCCAAGTGACGATCACCCAGTCCAATGACATAGCCAATTACGGACATAACCGCTACTGACATTGAATAGTTACGTATAGATTTATGCCATTCGGCCGCATTGCTGGCATGACACCAAAGTTCCTTGGCTAATAAATCTTTCGGCGTCTCCTTAGTGAGTTCTTCTAAAACGCGACGCAATGTTCCTAATGGCCATTGCTTTCTTGGATCAGAAACTTTCATATTCTGCTCTGCCAGTAGTGGAGTTAGTTTATTGTAGAAAAGTTCCGATGGCCGTGTAGCAGCAGGAGGTATTGATGCCTGTTGCTGCTGTTGCTGTAGCTGAGCACTATTTTGATGTTGTGAAACAGTGGCGGATGTGGACCGTTCTTTTTGTTGTTGCTTTAGAGCCACATCTCGCTGCTGCCACTTCTTATATATAGAAAAAAGAGGTGTAACACCATCTACCCAGCTAATGAGGCCAGATTGTGGCCCCAGTGGTATTACGGAGTAGTGATGTGCTTTAAAGTTGTTTGCGTTTGAGTTGCACGTTAAGTCGCTCGTAGTGCGCGCCATCATAGAATTAGATATCGATAGGAATTGCATAATGCGTTCATCCAAGTGCAGATCTTCGAGTCCTTTAAACAAATATGTATACTTGCGTCCATCGCTGCCCCAAAATGCCAATTTCTTTGGTTTAGTTTTGGTTGGCAGTATATAGACCGTATTGTCCACCGATTTGATGTGGATTGGATGCTTTTCGAATGTGTCCACACCGGGCATAGAAATCGAGGTGTTCCGCATGCTTGCCAAAACCGGACTGAGATCGAATATTTTCAGCGTTGATGCCGAGCCACGCATGGCTCGTTGTTGAAAGATACCATACAGTTGCTTAACACGCATCCAGCAAGCTTCATTTGGCATTGACGAACCTTTCATTTCCGCAATCGTGCTGTTAATCAGATGATCGTAACGATCTTGAAAATTACGTTCGTAATTAGTTTCAGCTTCTTTAGCTGTGACTGAAGCTACTGCTTCCAAATCGTTAACCAAGTGTTTCATTACAATTCTATATTTTGAATTTAATTTTTCGGAATTAGTGTCACTGTGTTTTTTTTTTGTTTCCGTCTCTAACGTATTAAAAAGGCACGAATATTCGGCATACAATTGCGCTAATGAATGTATCCAGTACTCTTCCCACAGAAGTGTAATGCGTTTCAACTCTTTGACAAGAAGTTTTACATGTAAAACTGTTTCGGGTGCCTGATTCGAAAGTGTTGACAAAAGTGAACTGAAACAGGTGGAAAGAACTGTGCTCTTGTAATTGCCACTCGAGCTATCATCTTTGCTTTCATCCACATTTTGTGGTGCTTCTGCGATCTTGAGTTCCTGCTGTGCACCAACCACAGCTGGAAATATGATCAAATGAGGTCTGTCCTGTGCCAAACGGCAAAGTAGCTCAGAAACACTTTTCCGTACATATGGTTCATGGTGATTCAGCCTACTGAACAGCTGTGGTATTATAACCTTCCATGGACGTAATGGTGTTGTACACAGACCTTCCTCCAGTACGTCCTGCAAGCCAATTGCATGCTTCACAACCAAACGCAACAGTCTCAAGGTGGTCGTTACAAAAGTACACTCAGCGACACGACGTCCAGATGCTTTCGGTTCGCTGTCCACTGTTTCGATTGCCAAGTACTTGAAGTATGCAGTTGTCGCCATTTCGTAGTATGTATAAACACTTTTATGTGCTTGCCTCCAAATTTTAATGATGTTGGCAATGTTTTCTACCGACAAATTTTCAACAAGCGTATTAGCTTTCCGTAATTCATGTTCAATTATTTCGGTGGAACTAACTTCGCTTTTTTCAATATCCTCCACGCTATCATTTAAATTCAATTCGTGACTATTGAGCACATAAACAAGTTGATGAACCAACTCTTCGCTGGCGCTGGCGCCTAATATCTCTTTTATTGCGATCAAATCACGTTCGGTCAAATTTCCGCGAAGGGTGTTGTGCTCGGCGTTTTTCGCCTCCATAAGTTTTTTACCCCAACGATAACACCAATTACCAAACGCACACCATGCCTCCCCTGAGCTATTGTTCTGTATTATGCTCGCATTTAACAGTTTCCCAACAGCACGATCGAAGCTGGGTATTATTGCATTAGGAATGATAGTATCATCCATCAAATGCATTGAAATTTCAGGTAGCATACCCAGCAATCGCTGTAATTGTGGTGAGTTCGCTACACTGCTAACATTGCCCGCTCGCTGAGCATGCGCAAGCCAGTCAGCAATGGTACGAAGCATATCGGAACTGATATGAGGATATTGCTGCAGTTCATTCGACTGCATCATTACTTGCTGCATTATTTGGAAACAGTAAGCTGATGCAAAATTTACGGCATCCAGTTGATTGTTCGCGGCATTCACATGTATACATTTAGCAAGTTCGGCAAAACCGCTGAGCAAATCACTGTCATTGATATTTATAATGTAAGAGCCGCTTTTCACATCCTCGCAAATACTTTGCAGTGGCTCGGCGAAACCTTTCAACACGAAGAACCGTTCCAGCATTGAACGACAGTAATTTCCATTTCCCTCGCGACGTGCACTAGCCGCCACATCCAAATATAGCGTGTGATGTTTGTATTCATCAATTATATGTGAACGTTCGATGAAGAGCAGTGCCCATAGCAAATATTTAGTAAGGAATGTCGAAGATTGTTCCTGCATTTGTTTACAGTGAAATGCAGAAAAGAACTTCTGCTGGTCTTCATTTATTTGCCCGTCCACTTGTTCGTTTTCCATACATTTTTGAGAAACATGATTTAAAATTAGAAAATCAGTAAGTTGTTCATTCTTTTCCACAATGCTGCCACTGCGTAAACTTTCCTGCAGCCCCATGTGTATCGCTGCTTGAACATCTTGCGAAAATTCAACTGAGTTATTTTTGAAAACTTGCGCAATACAAGCGTTTTCAAGTGCGCGCATTCTATTTGAGTAAGAAAACGATGACGAATCATTCTCCATTACGGCATATTCATTAACGTAACTTGGCCATTCGCTTAGTTCGTATAAAGCTTTAGTTATATCAGCAGAATTATCTGGCGCTTTGTTGTAACCATAACAAATATGCTCCATCATATTCAAATGCGCTGAGGAACGCCAATTCGTATAGTTTGCCGTTTCTTGTCCAAGTGCTTCGTAGCGTTGCAAAAATTCACGCATTCGTGACCACTGTCCAGTATTATACAAACAATTTAGCAGTTGATCAATGAGGAAATCCTTAACATAAGAGTCCACTTTCATTTCGTTTTCATTGAGAAAATTCATGTACCCTTCGGCGGCTTGCTCCTTATGTCCAGCCGCTTGTTCGGCTGCATATTGTATCCATGAAAAACTTTTCCCTGTTTTTGACTTGAACCAAATGTAAAGACCTTGCAAAGTATCAGATTCGCCGCAATGTAAGAGTGCATTTACCAAAGATGTTACCGTGTGATCCATATGGGCATCATTCAGTTTATCCGTTCGTAAAATATTCTGAAAAATTTATGAAGAATGAAATATAATTGAATAATTGAGAATAAAATAAATTACTTTTTACAGACAGGGATATTTAGCGTTTAATGAAATGTAAAGATAATTCTAGAAAGGCAAAAATTAAAAATATATATTTTTTTTTTTATACATTCAACACACAGGGTGTACCCCTATGAATGCAGAACCTTTTGTTGAATGGAAGGAAGATTGAGGAAGGAGTTTATCAGTGTCGACTATGACCGCATGTAGCGCCAAATGTTCTATAGAACATTTTTAAGTGCGATTATCGTATTCAAGGGGCCAATTTACATAAAAACTAATAATGGCAACTGCTACACAATTTCTTTTTTTAGTTTACTATTGTGAGTAAGTAAGTGGGTCAGACGAACCACATTTTTTATCGAATGCACATGGAGTTTATTAATGATGGTGATTGAGGGTCTTGAGAGTTGGTCAACTGCGGCCACGAACCATTGCTAATTTTTAGAGATATCGCTTAAAACAATCGTGGAAAAAACGCATTTAAAGTTTGAAATTAAAAATATTTTTATATATTGTTCTTTAAATAATTGGAACACGCACAATCTTAGACTTACAGTCTATAAGAATAGAATCCCCTTTAAAAATATACGTACCTCTGATGTTCGCGCAACCATCTCCAGTTCCATGGAATGTGTAGCAATCAAATTGACTGCTGCACGTATGCGCTTCAACCATTCCATGCAGGTCGGTGAATTAATGCGAAAAAATGTCTTCGCTGGTTTCTCAAGAGGCGATATAGCAAATGCAGTTCCTTCTGCTGCATTATAAATATGCTTTTCCAAACACTCTAAGAAACCCAGTAATACGCGCATTTTCCTTTGAATGCACATGGAGTTTTGTAATGATGGTGACTGAGACTCTTGAGAGTTGGTCAACTTCGGCGAACCATTGATATTGGTGGTAAGCAACCGCGCATACTTCATTATTATGGCTTCAATAGCCAAAAATGTATCCTGTGGCTTGCCAACCGTAGTGCGCAGTTTATTGCGTACACAATATCGAGCTGCCTCATATTGAACCCATGATTCAAGCAATCGTGAGCTAACACGTGCCACTTGTTGAAAGTCCGTAGCCTCGGATTCTCGAAACTGCGCTGTCCAACATTTATCGAAAAACGAGAGAAATAGTTCATCCAAAGTAGCGGGCACTGACGCCATTGAGTCAGTGGCAGTGGACGAAAACTCGATACTATGAAGAAACGGCTTAAAATATTTATTCCGCAATGGTGCAGAATGTGTGGTAGACCTGAACCATTGCTGCAGTTCGTACGCTTTGTTTTCCCGCTGTAAGATAACGTTATTTCCTTTTGAATTGGCAAGAATTACGACCAATGGTAGCCTACCTAAAGTTACGGTATACACTTCTCTCACTTCGGGATCAACTGAATCTAGCAAATGTACAATCGCATTTGTTATGTACTCGAGTGCTTCGATATTTAGTGCGGCATACTTTAGTAAAATGCGAATGCTGGCAGCGCTCTGCATTGGTGCTAATATGGCAGTAACACTCAAAGACTTGCAAATTTTTATGAAATTCGCATTGCTCTGCAAGATTTCTGCATTATCCCTGCACTCTTGCAGCAGCTGCTGTACCCACTGTAGTATTAAGTACAAGGTCTTACGGTTTAAATCCGTTACACAATTAAAAATCTCTGCTAAAAACTGCAAAATTGTGCTGAAGTTCTCTGATGTCGGCGAGTTGTTTTCATCAACAAGTGACGAGTTTTTAGCACCAAATGAGAGTTGATTAGTGAGTAGACGAGAGGTTGGCCTATAGTTGTGATTCCTCTGACAATGCACTATAAGAAGATTCAACAACGCATTGTGCAACGTGGGATGCTTGTGCCATAGTTGTATGTTTGCTGCTTTACAATTTACTATAAGCAAATCCAAAATTGAAGGATTCAACGCATACATTCCAATTATAGATGAAGTCTGTGTTGCTAGCGCAGTCAAAGCACTGAAATAGAAATTTAAAGTCGCTTGTGCAATAATGATGATATGCGAATTATTCGATTCACATGACTCCAGAACCTGGATGCTATAGTCAACATCCATTTTTATGTGCCTGTATGCTTCTTGTAAGAGTGGCACATTTTTAATCATCAACACTTCATGATACGTGCGCAAGAGAAGCTTGTAAAGTAAGATATTTTTAGTCAGCTTTATTGATACCAATGGATTCTGTTGAGTTTGAAAAAGCAAAGACACCAAAGTGAGTGGCAGACAATTACGCAACTGCTTTATGATGAATACAATTAGGTAGAGTAAACTTCGAGATTGATGATCACTGAAATGATTAAATTGTTTCAATTGCATCGCAATAATCTCCTCAATATCGCTTAATTTCATGTTGACGGTGTCATAGTTTTTCGATGTGAATATCAGGCATAAGAAGTCGTTAATATTCAAAATTGTATCCTCACTTGCAAGTACCGTGGAAAGAGTTTGTTTGGCAGTCTTTATGATCACAGCAACAGCTTCTCTAAATACGTCCATTCCTTGATTGGCTGTAAAGCCTATAAATTCTATTCGTGTTGATAACGATTTTATTATGGAATTAAATGCGCCCAAAAATGAGCCCACACGCACTTCAGCTTTTTGCTTCATCTTTTGTGAGCTTCCTTCGGCTACAAGATCTTCTCCAAAAGCAACAATATCTTCGAGAAATTGACCGAGCAAGCCGACCGTGAAATCCAGCTCTTTGAGAAAATACTGTGAAAATTGCTGCAATACAAAGGAACAGTGTAATTTAAGACATTGAGGCTGTTCCACCTCTAAATGCCATCCGACAATAATATCGACAATGTCCGTGAAGTGGGATTCGAAGGAAAGTTTATAGTTTTTTGAAAATTCCGCAATTGCTTCGCTCACTGAACGGAAATTCTCGGCGATTTCGGCGTTTTCTAAGTAATCTTTTAGTATAACCAGTACACGTTCACTGTAGATATTAAGATCTAAATTAACAGCATCACAGCTGAGGAATAAATAAAAATACACATTTATGTGTGAAAAGATTAAAGAGCACTTTTAAATCAGTTCACAATTATCTCTTACCTGAAGGTCGTTTTCAACGCCAACATAAGATACTTTCGCATTCCCTTGTAAGTCTGATATGATTTCGTAATGCAAGTTTTATAAAAAGAGAAATCTGCTCTATTGATGTATCCAATCAAGCCCAAGACAACACTAGCTTGATTCAGGCATTCTAAAGGGCACTGTCTCAGCACGCTGATCATATTTTCCAGCAAAAATTCAAATGAACGACATATATAGGAGGCATTCGATTGAGATCGCACTGCAACCTCCAACTTGTTGCAAAGATTTACAGAGATTGCAGCATTGTTCTCAGCCAGAAGGCGCCTCAAAATCTTAGAGATTCTCAAATCCTCCAAATGAGTGAGAGTGAGCGATGCAACATTATTTGCTTTGTTTTGGATGTTATTGGCGGCAACATAACGAGCGCCATTACGTCCTGCAAATTGAAAATGTGCAAATTAGCAAGCATTTTATAACAGGGCGAAATCTGTCGATTTCTGTTACCTCCAATAGGCGCCATTTGTACATATCTGCTAGTGTCTCGATCGCCCACTGCATGCATAGTTGAATCCGGGAATCCACTCAAGGACGACACCAAGCTATTTATTTCGTTCCAAATAGTTTATTTTTGTTAAATTAGTTGTTTATGTGATATCCTCGATATTTTGCATTTGTCAACGTTGTTCTTCGTTTGGTTAGTGTTGCCACTTCGACAAAAGTTACTGAAATCTGAAGAATTGTAATTATTTTACTGGTTTAGTGAAATAGTGGCCAAAGACACCACAGACAAACTTGCTTTACGCAAACACATTCAATTAACATAAATTTGAATTTGACTGACGTCTTGTGACGGTCAGACCGAAATGTCAAGTATTAAGGCATGATTATGCATACGTAACGTAGCGTATAGCAATGTTGCCAAATGTCATAAGCATGCATTCGATTAAGTCAGCTTAAGTCTGAAAAGCACTCAAAAAGTCCTTTCGGAGTGCTGACAAGTCACGTATGTCACGCCGTTTTTAACATTGCATGTCAATGGAAAAAGCACTCCGTTTAAGCTGCTTTTGGAGTGCTTTGAAAGACCTATAAGAAATCTTTATGTCAGCAGTTTGTTCTTTTTTTTTCTCTACTTTAGACTATTCTTCTTCTTCATTCTTCTTTAAAGGGTTTTAAAAGACCTTTCACGAAATCTATACGTCAGCAGTTCCATATTTTTCCCCTAAATTCTACTACTATGGATAAAACGATGATTTTGCTGTCGTTTGTTTGATTTTCGGTAAGGCCGTGATTACTTTTACTTTACTTTACTTTTAATGGCACAACAGCCCATGGAGGGCCTAGGCCGAGCTTTTCGCATCCACTCATGTTGTGCGTGTTATATTTGTACATGAATGGAAGGGACCTACAGTTTAATGCCGAATCCGAACGGCGAAGTGAAAAGCTTTTCATAGCAATTTTTACTCTTGTAGGATTGCCATTGCCTGCCAAGAGGTGGTGCCGTGCAGAAAAATTATTTTTTCTACTTTTTGATTTTGGCTGTGCCGAGATTCGAACCCCGGACATACTGGGTAGCACTCCAACGCACTACCACTACACCACACCGACCACAGGAATTTGCACTCAATTGGAATAAATATGTCGTAATAAATATATGTATTTGTTATTTATTCAACATATATTAGTGCTGGAATTATTTCGTGCCGAATAGCACTTCAGCAGCTATAACGTTTCCGCTTGGGTCCATTTTTTCGTTTGTTAGTTAGAAAAATTCATATTTTGGAAGTAATTTTCTTTAAATAAGTCAAAATTTCAATTAATTGTATAACCGTTCTTCTTTTCGGTCATTTTTTCTACTTACCTATTTGACGTTTAGAGATGAAACTTTTTGTGTGTTAAATTTCGATAGCATATAGCAAACTACACTTTGCCAACACTGCTTTTTATCAATACCTAGCAGCTAAGTATGGATGAATATAACCACTTAGCTCTTCATACATAAGCGTCCAATGAAATACGGTCAATGTTCATTGGTACCGTAATGTTTAAAATTGAAATTAATTATCACAAGGTAACACAGGTGATGAAAATTAAATGCTTACATTAAAAAGCTTTATATTATTATTGTAGTCCTCATAGGGTCTTCATAATAATAGGTGAACTTTCCACATTTCATTTCCATACGGAGTAGTTATTCTAAAATAATTTTAATTCATAATCAATTTGGTCTCAAAGATCATACTAATGCGTGAATTTTTATTTCCATATACAGGGTGGACCATTTATAATTTGGAATGATTGATTGATTTGATTTTGGTGTAAATAAGAAACGAATAATTTTTTTCCACTGTGGTTTTTATTATTCAAAATAACAATCCTTCCTGTTAATTATGGAACAATATTTCATGCAGTAGTCCATACTATGTATCAAACCAATTTTTTAGTACATTTTCGACTTTATGGAGGTGTACTTGACCGATGGCTGCACTAATTTCGTCCTTAAGAGAGAGCCTCAATCGTTGCTGTATGGCTAGCGTAACACTTATCTTTAACGGCTTCTCTTTTACCGAATTTTGAAAGTAATATTCTTACACTTTCGTATTTATAGCCTGAAAACTTACCATTTTAGTTGTCCTAACGTAACAAATTAGTTAATTGCTCTGGAGACACTGCCTCTGATAAAACTATAAATTCAGCATCGGTTGATGGAAGAGCTACACATTTTTGTCGCTTGCAACTCAAACTGTTGGATTTTCCGCCTGATTAATTTTCCGCCCAACTAACATCTGCGTAACCTACGAAATCAGTTTTGTTGCATCCGAGTAGTAATGATAAGTCTGATAACCTTCTACGTACTTGAGTACTCGCTTGAGTTCGTTCCAGTCCTCTTGTGCTGGCACGGAGACCTTCTGCGAAAAAATTTAAATGCTTGCCAATTTATCTGATCTTGTCTTAATGGAAATTAACATTACATTTCGTTGCTAAATCCTGTTGGATTGGAACAAACATCAAACGATTTTGCATCAACTAAAGCGAATTTAATAAAGCGGTGTTACTAGGAACACGCTTCTCTTTTTCCTTTGTGGTGACAAGCTGATTTTCACATTATAATTATATACTTTCCTACTGTTTTTGTCAGCTGATTTTTGAAATTCTAATTATCCCGTAAATATGGCCTTAACAACAAAGCTCTCTTGTTGTTGTCCTGGTGATTTTTTTTGTACTGCTGCTATATTTCTTTTCTTTTAATGGCACAACAGCCCATGGAGGGCCTAAGGCTGAGCTTTTCGCATGGAAGTGATCTATAGTTTTATGTCGTTATGTTATGTATTTTTTTACTTTTGGTAAGGTTTTTTACTCTTGCAGGTTTGCCATTTCCTGTCAAGAGGTAAATGTTTTTTTTTACTTTTTGATTTTGCCTGTACCGACATTTAAACTACGCCACGGCGACCACACTGCCACTGCTGCTATTATCTTATGTAAATTCGCCTTGACCAAGCCGAAATCTCTAATAAATTTCTGTATGATTTCCGATTTATGAAAAATTTACCTTTCCAACCTTTTTTATCGAAACGAGCCCCAACCTCTTCCAACCCTCTTCCCGCCCAACACGACCAAAAGGCGCATCCGCATAACATAAAAATATGTAAGTAATGAACTGCGTGTATCCGAATTGGTATTTCTTACAACTACAGATATAAAATCATTAGTTGTTTATCGATTTAGGATAATGAGAAAGTTTGTTTTGATGGGTTCCAGTATCAGAAAGGCTTTATTTATTATGAAGTCCCAAATAATTACTAATTTCGTCCAATTTTTTTTACAAAAGAATAACTGTTTGTATATTTAAAAACAAAATTGTTAAGTCCATATTGAAAAAAAACTTTATGTCACGTATTTATTGCACGTATTATTATTTTTACTATACCGTAAATGGATTCGTCGTCACAAGTAATCCGTAATTATATTTAAGAATTAAGATCAAAATAAATTAAAAACCATGTTGCAATATTCAATTAAAGTTTATTATATGGCTACATTTTGAATGTATAGTCTGGCCGATTTGTTTTTAAATATCAGAATCTGTGTTCCGTTTTTATTGTTTTAAATTATCAGTAGTAAGTTTAAATTATGATAGTAAATTACAAGCTAAATTAACATAATTTGTTACACTTAATTTATAAAAGTAAATATTTCTACAATATGCAATTATGTATGCACTTAAGGGCGAGCCAAACATGTTTCCCCTATCGGCTGTATACATATGCATACATACATATATCGTACTTAGAAAGAGCGCACTTTAAATTTTGAATAATCTCATATTACCAGGCATAACAATAGGCCCGTTCGCGTACTACAACGCGAGTGAAAGCGTTCACTCAAAATCTCACAAAACGCGTTCCTGTACTCGAAAAACAAGAGAGAGCGACGATGAGAGGGGATTGTCATGTTCTTGCCTGAAATAGTTTCTACTTTTTTTCGGGTAAAAATGTTAGAAGTGGCAAACTGTCACTTCTGAAAAGAAGTTTTATTTAGAAAGGAAAATGTTTCAAAAATTATTCATTCATTTGTTAATTCTTTGATTACCATTTGAACATTCTCGACAAGATTCACAAGTTGACTCGGCAAAAATGTGACTTTTTGCGTTGCCATACTTTTGTATATTCTTGTCTCTCACAGAGAGTATTTTCTGTTTACTACCATTTTACCAGGCTTTGTCCAAAATGTAAGGGAACAGACCGAATATTTATTGTGGCCGTTTAAATATTATATAATATTATATACATACATATAAGTATATTATGTAAATTTACTTTGGCGTATGAAACAGAATGCTTGCATACAGTGCATTTAAGTATTTGAATGAATACCCTAATAATTTGTTCACGATTTATGTTTAAATTTACAAACTTTTTTAACTTTGAATTTAAACTGAAAATAAAGAATTTATTTAATTGAAACATTTTGAGCTCGTTTTGGACCTCTATTTTTCTTCAAATATGTACAACATATGTTTTGCTCAAAAAAAAACCGGACAACCTATTATTGATAAATAACCGATTTTTCTTTAACCCTTGATAATTTCCCGAAAAACTGCAATTAAAGATTTGCATCGGTGAATTTTCATTTCACACAAATGACTTTATAGCTGATATAGATGAGGTTCCCTAATGCGTGTACATATTTATATGTATGTATGTTTGCATATTAGAGTGGATCAATTTAAGAGAAATTCAAAACATATCAAATTCTTGAAACGTCCATGTAAACAGTGGGGTTAAGAAATTCCTTGAAAGGTGATCCAGTCTAATCTATGTAGCCTATAGCATAGCAATCAGTTTTTGAGTTAAGCCGTCATTATTAATAATAATAATTTGAGATCTTTAGCAAATAGTTCTTGCTCTATAATTCTGTGGGAATGCAAACAGAATACATATCTACGATGACTTCGCTGATGTCGATTTCGATGTTGGGGTTGAGGTTGTGTTGTATATCTTGTATTTGTTTTCGCCTTCCATTGGCGTTTGACGACGCCGTTGTTCATTGTTATATTCAGTTTCTTCGTCATCACTATTTGAGAAACTTTCGGGTGCTGACCATCGTCTTTTTCGCGACACAGACTGATCTTGCTGTTCATCTAATGTTGTTTCTGACGTTTCAGTCATATGCTCCGTCATTCCGCTAGAGATAATGTGTTGGTGCTGCTGTTGTTGCTGATAAAACCGGCTGAATATTAAGTCTGGTGGTGGATATGAATGATGAGCTGTTAATGGCACCGTTGGTGTATTGCGAATGGCAGGGGAATATTGGCACATAGAAACATTTAAATGATTCATCAAAACGCTCGCTGAAACTTTGTTCGCCATTACATCATTTGCCGCATTTTTTGAATGTTGATGCAAGTCTTGTGTTAGATGTTGCGACACTGTCGTTGAACTATTTTCCTTACATAATTTATAGTTGGACGGGGTAGCTCGCGCACCTGGTGACGTCTTTAAGTTGGAGTCCTCAACATCGATCGAATACGCATATGCAGTGTTTTTATTTGTTAGTGTACTCGTTGGTTGTGGTTCTCGTTGAGTTAGTGAAATGCAGATATCTCCGACTTGTAAACGTTGACATTTTAATCCATATGCCTTCAGAGACATTTCTGCATTGCACGATGCCCATCCTTGGCCATAGACAAAGAATGGATGATCTGATGAAACTTCGATATCGGCCTAATGTAATATATATATATTTACAAATGAGCATATTGATGGCAAAGTCAGGTTATATGAATGCAATACCTTTGAACGATTTTTATCATAGCTAAATGCAATCACAATGGTGCCGGATGATGTTGCAGTGATTTTAACTACTGTTGATTCTGTCAATCGATGAATTGGACTACGCTCTGCTGATTGTATGAAGTCTTCAGTGCGCATGTCTTCAACTCTGCGTAACACTCCATTGAATAACTCAATATAGGACCCTTTTATAAAGTTTGAAGTAGAGTTGGATGTCCTGTAATTTTGAACAAGTAAATGCATGAGCTATATTTAATTAAAATAACAGACTAACATATACATACAACATTGAAAATCGCGAAGGCTAAGTTTGGCCACCGCCAAACTTCTATAAATACCTATTAGGGTGAACAATATATTTATTTTAGTTTTTCTTACATGGTTTCGTTTCTCTACTTGAAAACTGACCCGTGGCACCCGGAGAACTACAGTCTACCACTTATGCATAAAACCACCAAAGTGACTTATTTCTTTAGAACAAATAAACCTTTATCAACTATAGCAATGGAATGTTTTATTAACCAACCGTACTCTCTATATTGCCTTTTGAAGGTGTCAATCGTATGGGAAGTACATCTGTACATGTTGACAATTTTTACAACAGTTATTATTATTTTCACGATGCATTATGGATTACAATTATGGATTGGTTACATTTATTTGAGAATTACTTTCGATATCACTTTTTTAAACGTTCACTTGTATGACGGTTTTCATTGCCACTTGAGCCTGCACAAAGTTTGATTGAGATTGGCTTGAGATGGTTTGAGGAACTGCGATCAAAGAAAGACTGATATATATAGTTAGGTATGTAAATATATAAGGTAGGCTAACAAGAAAGTTCTGAACTTTATTTTTATATATTTGATGCTTACAGGTCAGTAGTAGATTGTTTCCACCACTAATAATGTATTGGAAGCAAGGAAGACTGGTGGCGAAGCACACAATGAAAAGTACGTGAAAGTTCCGCAAACGGGATAGTCCATGTTCGATCCTTGCGCTTCTCCGTCTCAAGCCGACACACAGTCTCCTCGTAGCACCCCCTGGATAGCGATCTGACACCCGACAGTGAGCTAATGAATGTGTACGGCGGTTTTCTCCGTGACTTTGAATGAACGGTTTTGCTTCGGGTTTGGAACCCACCACGTTAAAAATAAATCTCGGATAATGAAACCCTCTAATGTTGATGGCCTTCGAAAACGCCAAAGGAACTTCAGTTTATCAATGTCAATTATGACCCATGTAGCGCCATGTAACCAAGGTGGCCAAGGAGTCTCATCAGTTCGACGATCGGCGTCTCAAACATCGATTCAGAGCACTACCTGGTTGCAGCCAAGGTCCTTTGTGCAGAAAATCGCGTACGGATAGGTACACAGATAAAGCTGGATATCGAAAAGCTGCAATCACAACGGCAGCGGAAGCCTTCGCCAACCGACATCCTATCGCAAAACATCCCCCAGCTTGATGAAATATGTGGTACGACTAAGAATGCCGCGATGCTACTGAAGCGAGAAAAGTAGTAAGTATATAGAGCCACCCTGCAGTCAGTTTTAACTTGAGTTGCTAAGGAGCGATACGGAGAGTTGAGGAGGGACGAGGTAGGTGCAAAAAAGAGAAGCTAAAAGATGTAAGTTTGATGATATTGAGAGCTTTGGAAACAGGAATGAGATCCAAAAATTTTTCGAAAAAATAAGACAATTCACAAGAAATGTAATTCCAATTCCGTGGGATAAGCCTTCTTAATAACGCATATAAGGTTCTATCGAGCATACTGTTATCAATGTGCTTTCAGGCCTGCTAAATACACCATCGACCAAATATTCACACTACACCAAATCCTGGAAAAGACCCGATAAGTCCCTCATCTTTCTCGTCATAATATATTGCGCGGAGACGTGGAAATTGACCATTCGAGAATAAGATACTCCATAAGATTTACGGTCCTATATGCGTGGGCTACATGTATCGACTAAGATATAACCATGAGCTATGGGCTGTACACCTACACTGATATAGTCAAGCCCATAAAAATCCAGCGACTTCGCTGGCTGGGTCATGTTGAGCGAATGGAAGAAGCCGCTTCGGCTAGAAGGGTGTTTATTCGAGCCACGGTGGAGGAACACGCATAAGAGGATATCCTAATCTCCGTTGGAAAGACCAGGTACAGGAAGACCTGACTGCACTTGGCCTTACCAACTGGCGGCAGCGCGCGCATTGCAGAGGCGACTCACGAAGTATTATCGAGGCGGACAAAAACGATTATCGGTTGTAGTGCCAAATAATTAAGTAAGTAATATTATAATTAATAGAAGTAAAAAGAAAATCCGAGAAATTTACAAGTTAATAAATGTAGTAAATAGACTACAAAATTCATAATGTATGTCAAAAAGTGAGAACTAATGAAAGATTCAATCAGAGTATATATATTGAATAGTACTTATGGTGTTATTTGAAAACAAATCTTACCGCATTGCTGAGGATTTGCACGTTTCAGTTGACATCGGTTTCTCCGAGTTCATGGGTCGGGTCAAAATGCGGTGTTTGAGGGATCCTTCCTTTCCATTTGGAACTTTAAAGAACTTTTCTTCGTCCGTATCTGCTGCATTGGATCCATTGACTTTATCATTTAAGTAGGTACCAGTTGATAATCTTGTAATTTCTGTAGTTTGTTGATCATTTTTTCTTAGTTCTCTTTCAGAGTTATGCCTCAAATCATCAGCAGTTGACGATGGCAGTGATGATGTTGGCATAAAAGAAGAAGAGTTTGTATTTGCTTCAGACAATGAACCAACCGTGGAACTATTGTGCATATTTGATATTGATACAAATGGAGCTGCCTGCGCCTGTGCAGGTGGACTATAAAAACAACCAGCTGTAACAGCAGCATTTTGCATTGCTTTCAAATACTCAGCTGAAAATACATTGCCTGTTTCATTTGGTATCATTGAGTGTGGGTGTGCCGATTGTTGTTGTGGTGATGATTGTGGCGGCGTTGATGGTGATAAAGCATTTAAAAAGCTAGTTCGATGATGCGGCGATGAAAAGATAACAGGGCCTCCATATAAAACTGTTCTTGGACCTGAATAAAGATGATTATAATTATATTGGTAGACAGCAGCAGCAGTAGCAACTGCATTGGCATTTTGTGTTTCCTGATGAGTGGTGATGGGCGTGGCGGCAGCAGATCCAGGGGCACCGTCATAAGGCAGTCGTTGTAGCTTCATTGAGGTTTCGAAAATTTTACGTGTTGGAATGCTTACCGGTGACATACTTCTATCGTTTTCAATGTCCACCGATGATGAGGAAGAGGCAGAGGAAGGTGGTCGATTTGTTTCGAGTGCTGCTGTCGATGATATTCTTACTAAATTCATCGGGCCTGATTGCTCGTTAGTTGAGTAGTTGATAACAGCACTATTGCGTTGTTCATGTTTGTTGTTGTGGTTTGGTTGATGTGGTCGTGTAAATTCAGTTATTGACATTATCGATTTCGGGGAAGAGTTCTCTTGTTCTGTAGACGACGAACAATTTAGTGGCTTCATGTCCTGATGACCCTGCTGTCCATCTACAAATTCAACGCGCTCCCGTAATCTGTCCGTAGTGCTAGATTCAAGTAGATTCTTATTAGTATTCACCATTGAAAGTGGAGATATTGGAACTTGGATATTTGCAATTGATGACGAGCTCAAAAAATATCTATATTCCTGTTGTTGTTGGTTGAAGTGTAGCTGTTGTTGTTGTTGATGTTGTTGTAACTGAATTTGCTGCGCTTGAACTTGAAGAGCATTCAAATGTGGATGGTGTGGTAATGGCAATGGTGGTGACGGTGAGGTAGGTGACACCTGAGGTGGTGGTATTATTGCAGCAGCACGTGCTGCGGTAGCTACAGCAATTGCATAGCTAGCATGATGACTATGATGATGGTGATGACCAGTAGCAGCGTATGGAAGAGATGCAGACGCACCAAAATTTTCAACAGCCGATAACATTTAGTGTTTGTGTTTATTCATGCATATATTTTGAACACTTTTACGAGCACTCGGTTTCAATTTTAAAAGCTTCCAAAAGTTGAGGCACAGGAATCTGGAAAAACACATATACTTACATATTTACATACACGTACATATAAGTATATTAAATTGTTGTTATATTTGAATATTTGAATTTAGCTCAGTTCATATTCTTATTCGTATTAAATAACGATATACGTATGTAGTTTTGGTTCTGTAACTTAATTATTATCGCACCTTAAGTTGAATGAACAAGAAAAAATAAAAACATTGATTTGCCGACTCTACTTTTCATGTGGATTATTGAACTTGTACTAAATGGCAGAGAATAGAAATACTTATGGATGGATAACCAGTGTTTGTCAGTCCATCACTCGGCTTATCGTTGTCGTTGTTGTTGTTGTTGTTGTTGTTGTCTTCCCACAGAACGAACACACGATCGTTGATGAACGTCGTGTTTGCGTGTTTATAGTTGTTGTTATGTATCTTACTATTGCTGCTTTTGTTGTTAATATTGTGCACTTCTCTGACCTGCTCGTCTCTTCTTTGTCGCTCTATTCAACAAAATTGTGTTTTGTAAAGACAACAAAAATCCTGAAATCGTCTATCTCTCACTGACGTCTGAGACCGTATTATTTACACACTTTTCATATAGTTTATGTATGTAGGTATGTGCACACATATATACATATACATACGTACGTACCTTTGAACATTCGCACATACATATATACATACATACCAGTACATATCGTTCGTAGATATCTTTTCAAGCCTTACGCATACCGATAAACAGGTACAAATTCTTGTTATTCAGGTTTTAATTTTCTTAGCAGTGACTTCGACTTCAATGCGGCTGATAGTGCTGGTTGATGCTGTGTGTGTGTGCCTCGCCGCCTGACTCACCTATAGCTATGCTGTTTAAGTATTATTTGTTATTGTGTCGTTGGTTGTTCTTTCTGTCTGCGATTTGTTTGTTTCAGCGGCAGGGAATAGGATTTCTGAATCTTCTAAAAATTCTTTTGAATAACTAAATGTTTCATTGTTTTTATGCAATCACCATTCTCCGAATTCTTTGTGAGCGTATCATAAATATTATTATTGAAATCAAGTTGAAATAACAATATAGTATGTACGTACAATACATACATACGTTCATATCGCTTGCTTGGAACCAGACTGTCATAACTCAAAAAACGAAAAATTTGTTTAATAATTTATTAACGGTAAAAGTAAACATAAGATATTGCTTGTTTTTTAACAAACAAAAGAAGAAAACAATTTATTTAAAGAAAAAAAAAATGTTGCGTAAAATTTAAGTCCAATTACATTGTAGGTAAAATTTCAACTTTTGAAAAAAAAAACACAGCATATAGCCAAGACACTTGAACTTAATTTTCAGTCGTAGAATCCGATGGTGTGTTGTGTTTTTCCCAGCGCGTTAAAAACAATCGATAAAAAATTAGTTAAAAAGTTCAGAAGTATGAAAAAACAATTGTGTGTGTCAATGGGACGCCCTACAGAAATTTACTTTTTCAGAACGTTTGCGTTTTTGTTTTTCAGGTTAGTTTTACCATAGCAATTTAGATTTTATCGGAACACAATCGCTATTTGGTTGCGCCTTGTGTTTTTTCTAAATCTTTTTGTCTGAAATTTCGGACGAGAATCTGTTGAGTATCTTTTATCAATCAAGTATGAATCATACGCGAATCAAATCAGCGCCCTCTATCAATCAAGTTTGGAGCATAAGCGAATTAGCGCCCTTTATCAATCAAGTTTGAATCATACCCGTGGATACATTTGGATGCATATGTGCTGCCCATCATTTATGTGTATCCGAACATACTTATTTTGAAATTGATTATGTGCTGATTTATGCAAACGATAAGTCTTGATATAGTTCAGTTTGATGATTCTGTGATCGCAGGTGTGCTACATCTTAATTTTAATCGTTTGCACTTCAAATGCATGCTACTCCCTCTCTCAAAAATGTGAATTTATTTGCTACATCATTATAATTATAATCTTACTATCATCATCATTGTTATCATCATTATAATAATCATCATCATCAAATATATCAATATTCAGGTTGTATGATCTCAACAGGTGGAAAATATGGCTCTTGCCGGTCTGAGAAATCGCAAATGTTATGAGGTTGACTAGAAACTTAGCAAATCCTGTCTATATTTTGTTGTGCTGATGTGAATTTTTTCTTTCCACGGAGGAAATATTTTCAGGCAAATTTTCAAGTAAATCTTCTTCTCTCTTTCGTTGAGAAGCTGGGATTTCGGCCACCTCAATAACTGGCTGGTACTGTGTAATCTGAGGACGATGCGACGATCATCATTTACCCCCTCTTAAGTATTAAAACAATTCTAAAGAAGTAAACTTAACAAAAAGTGTATGCGCATAAGAATAAAGGGGCATCATTGTAACAGTTGCGTTTTCATTAATAAAAAATAGCTATAGACTTTTAAAAAAAAATTTCTGCGTTTTTCCCAGCTTCTAAAGGGTGTTTTTTTCTAGAAGTGTGGTTTTCAAACTGGCAATACTTTTTCCGGAGTTGGTGTTTTTGATAGCTGTCACTTGATTTATTCTCAGTTTGGTTTGCCATTTCATAATGAATAGACTTACTCCTGAATGTTTGCAAATTATTGAAATTTATTATCAAAATTCATGCGCTGTCAAAAAGTGTTTCGCGCGTCCATTTAGCGACGCGGCTCATTTTTGGCTCAATGGACACGTGAATAAGCAGAATTGCCGTATTTGGAGTGAAGACCAGCCATAGGCAATACCTATCCAACCCGAAAATGGACTTTTTGGTGTGGTCTAAGGGCCGTACTTCTTCAAAGACGATGAAGGCCGCAACGTTATGATCAATGGAGAAAGGTACGGTTCGATTATAAGACTTCTTTTGGCCGAAAATGCTAGAATTGGACATGTGGTTCCAACAGGACGATGCCACATGCCACACTGCACGCGAAACCATGCATCAATTGAGAGGCAAATTTGGTGAGAAGTTAATCTCACGTTTCGGTGTAGTCAATTGGCCACCAAGATCCTGTGATTTGACCCCGTTACACTATTTTTTGTGGAGCTATGTTAAGTCTCTTGTCTATAGGGACCAACCAAACACGAAACGTGTGAAAAATGTGCCAAAATTTGACCTTCAGAATAGAGCACTTGAAGCGTAGCCGCGGGCAACATTTATGTGAAATTATCTTTAAAAAGTAAGTGGCAGGAATTAATTTATCAATGCAAATAAAAATTTCATTAACTTTTGTAAAATTTCTATATTTCATTTATAAACTCTTATTAAGTTTACGTGTATTGGTTTCCGCTGTATTTTTGACGCCTGACAGTGATACCGCAGTTAAGTCCATACATATGTAAATTATCACGAGTTCAATCTTTATTTATTGCCTTATCGGTGTAAACAATAAATTTTTTTGATGTTCTCAAATAAATATTTCCCGATTGGATCTTAAAATATTTTTGTACAAATAATCACTCACATCAATAGACGTTATACCTAGGACACACAATTTTTTAGAATAATTTCCTTCTTTAAATTCAAAAATTATCGTAATTTATAATTTTACTTAGTTAAATGACTTACGCTAAAAAGTTATCTAAATAACAAACAATTTTGTACGTAATTTTTCGAAATTGGCAAAAAAAAACATGAATATAATATAAAATATTTTACATAAATATCCATTTATTGTAAAATATGCAAAAATATGCACTATGCACTTTAAAGGAAATTCCATAGTTCGCGAAGGTAACTTAACCATTCTACTTTTAAGATGCCCAGTAAAAACATTCATGTGCATGGAATTCCTTGCGCTAGTTATTAGGAATCTTAAATATCGATAAGTACCTACACCTACATACATACATACCATACATACATAAAAAACGGTATACAATATTTCCATGTACGCAACTCCATATGTATGTATGTACAGGGTCCTACTCAGAATAATTGAGATATTGTGCTTAAATTTATTCAATCGTTGGCAATTGGTCACACCATACGCTCACTTTTTGTAGACGTAATGGAGTCTCTTGAAGAACATGTTTATTGCTGTTTAATAGCGCACATTTTGCTTATTGATTGACAAAGCCATTAAGCCAAAATGAGCTTAATCGCTGAAGATTATTTTTCGACGAAATTCAGGATTTTTTTGATTTCGCCACTGTCACTATTGCAATGTCATCTGCATGGCCCACCATCTTTACACCGGGCGGAAATGGCAGCGTAAGTACTTCGTCGTACATAAAATTTCACAACGGAGGGCCCAGTGTCGATCATTGCGGGACACCTGCCGAGAAGTTGTAGTATTGAATGCGTTTCTTATATCTATGATAATTACTACACAATATTGTTTCGTTGCAGCTTCCACCGGTCTGGAAATAAGCCTTCTTTCCTTTTTGGATTACTTCGACTAAGATATCTAGGCTTTTGAATACTGCCGTTTTCAAGGCTACATTTATTCGGTACTCCATCCGGTCCTGGTGCTTTATTGTCACCTATTCTCTTGCATGTTCACTGCCTTATAATCTACGTTGTGTCTGTAGCAGGGGCGGCTTTAGGCATTTGATCTTAAGGCACTATACGAATCTTTTAATTAAACGAGTAGAACAATTGTATTTTTAAAGTATCAGTTATCACATTATTAGCTACTCCTAGTTTACAAGTTATTTACTACTCCTAGTTTATAAATTAAATGAAGAAATAACAAAATTAAATGTTTCGAGGACTTTTTCTGCGGTAACCGGTGGAATTTCTTCTTTAATGTTGACTCGTTGAAAACAGATCACTCTACAAATCTAGCTACGAATTTGTAACTGACCCCTATCATAATTCCTCATATCGAGGGTCATACGTTGACACCACGTGAATACTTTTCACCACCTTTGGAATAGTCGGTATAAACGCAATGAATTTATATAAAGAATATGTAAAAATTGGTTTTAAAATATTTTTAATTAAGAAAAAAATAATATTTTTGCAATTATTTTATCTTTTTACAAACTCAATTTTTATGATTATTTTCCAGCGCAGATGCTTCTCGTGCTATAAATCGTGAAGAAATTGAGAAGGAGATAAAAAATGTATCGATCGTGCCCACAACAGACACAAACTTTTCTTTTAAACAAAAGAAAATAATTGTCCTTTGCAATGTTTGAATTGTTATTATTTCTTATTATTCTTATTCATATCATTTAATTTCTTTGTAAAGAGTTATTTGTATCGAAAATTATTAATTATTATTACTATAACTTTTTTATTATTACAAATATTATAATAAAACTTCTGCTCATATTAATAAAAAAAAGAATGAAAACAAAATACAAAAACTAAAGATAAAAATCAAATCTGGCAATACTGTTTTTCAGACTATTGTTTTTTTAATTTGGCAACAACCATACAAAGGGGCATTTGAAAAAGAAGAGGAACAAAGTATTGGTCAGAAAGGGATGGGAAGCCACACAGATAGTATATTACTGAATCAATGAATAACTGGCAACTTACAAATTAAGGGTTACATAACAGGTTAATTACCAGTTACCTTTTTTGCTGGGTATACATTTAACATTGTACGAGTAATATCAAATTATAATGTAAAAGTTACATTAAAAATTTTCATATTGCGTTTTACATTTTTCATATTTCATGTATTTAATTAAGTTACATTCATAGTGTAAACACCATAAACCATAAACATGACATTAAAAATTAAGACTGGCGACACTTTTCCATAAGTATAATATTATGAATTTAGACAAGCAAAACTTCTCAGTTGTGAAATAGCATTTCAGTAATCGACTGTATTTTAGTAACAGTTGGAAACAGTTCATTAAAAAGTGTAAATAATTATGGATAAATGCATTCTCTGGCTTAGTAAAGACAATGTTCATTCGATTATGTTTTTAGTGTTAATTTCTGAAATTTCTGTCCACAGAAAATTGCCGTTAATAATTGAGAAAATATGTAAAGCCGATTTTAAATTTAATTTTCAAAAGTCGACTGTTAAATTTAAAATCGACTTTATTTTATCTGCCATATTACTAAGGGCCAATGAGTCTGCAATGAATTTCGTGTAAGCCTCAAAACATGATGCAGTTTGCAAAACTGACTGAGGAAACACTATTTTGTCTGTTTGTTTTTACTGACAAACTTGTTTAATGTGTTTCATTAAACATTATCATATCAATTTTTCATTAATTCTTCTTTAATGTTACATTTTTGAAATCATTTTAAACAATTTTTCATATCATTTTATAATCTATAATTATTTTACATTTTTAATATTAAAACTACATTATTTGTAGTAATATTAAAATTGCATTTATAATGTAAATTTAGATATTTGTGATTATTGGCTGAATATTGTAAACAAAAAATTTTACTTTTACAGCGGTTTCATGTATCGGGTGTTTTTTTGTAGAGCCGGAGAACTTTAAATTGAAATAATACACAGAAAAATGTCTTAAATATCAACGAAATTGGCTTTATTTTAAAGACAATTTATTGACAAGCGTAAATGGCGTAATCTGGACGTCCAATTTCCACACCAGGATCTTTATGCAAAATTTTCACTAAAGTGGATGGACACAAGCTTTATTGTTGAGCATGATTATAATCATGCGATTTTTGTAAAGTCGCATGCCTACACCGATAAATAATTGAGCACTTGGAAGGCAACATTCGTCGCGTTATTGCCGAAATACAGCCTGATTTACTGCGAAGAGTGTGTGAAAATTGGACCTCCAGATTACGTCATGTACACGACAGCCACAGGGGCCCAAAATCATTTTCAAACATTAACACCAAAAAGTTATCTTTAAAATAAAGCCAATTCTATACCTTTTTTTTAGCGTATATACATTACTATGCTTTTTGATCTGGCTTGTAAAAACAAAATATACTAAATCAAATTTGAGAGATTAGTCAATAATTGTAACTAATTGATATCGTTATTTAAATTATTTATAGTAGAAATATTTAAAATGTAAAGTAAAAAATTCGCAGAGATGAAAATAATAGAGCAGAAAGTCGTAGGTCGTACGTGACCTATGTTCACATTAGCCTCAGAGAGCCGATTTATTTTGACAGGAGTCCACTCACTCATGTTAGTACTGCCAGCTCTTTAACAAATATTTACTGCAGGAGAAAATTAAGCAATGAGTGATAGTGAAGAAGTTTCAATTGTGTACTCCTTTTTATAAGTTTCGTTTATTTTTCTATCATGCTAAATAAAAATTTGTACGGCTAAATTATTTTTCGCAGCTGATTGAAATGTCATTTCAACAAATGTTGTCAAAATGAGTTGTCGGCTCACTGAGGCCAATGTGAACAGGAATACAACAGGAATTCAACATAATATAGAAAAATTTCGTACGATTTTACTAAATGCCAGTATGGAGTACCTAGCGCCTACGTATCGCTCGTTTGCCGCCAGACTGACATAACTCAAAAAACATAATTTCTGAGAAAAACTCATTTAAACTTTTCAATTTACTTATCACCATGCAATTGATAACGACAAATACTTTTCTCACGTGCAGAGTTCATAAGATACACTTATGATTTTACATAATATAAAGCACTAAATAACCGTTATTTCTGTATAACTCACTAGACATTTTTTTTATTTATATTTATGACAGTCTTGCAGCCAACGAGCTTTACATATATCTTCTGTGTCCAGTCAGGCAGATACTTGCAGATAGAAATTATTTTTCAAATACCATATAGTAATACTGATAGTATTGTTTACTCCAAAGCATATTTAACTGCTAAATAACTTTGTAATGTTCATTATACTCAAGCATGTGTTTTTATAAATTAACATAAAGCTTCTCGTTGGTATGCTGATAAACTGGTAGTAACAAGTTCTCCGAAACGTTTTTTTTTCTACAAATTAATTATTCTCTCAATTCTCATAAGAAAATAAACAAAAGGGAGAGACACTTTGTGTGCAGAGAAAGAGAGTTAAAGGGGAGCATGATGAGTATAGTGGAATGGCCTTGAACGTAAGAAGAAAAAATAGAAAATATCCCATCCCAAACTCCACAAGTACAAATATTTGTGTGGATGTTGTCAGTTATGTATACATATGTATGCATGTGGATGTGCGAGCGGGCATGGAAGCCGTGCCTAAGTGTCCTGCTCGTTGAGCGCCTGCAGCACAATATAGAAACAATTCTAAAAAATTCAGAAAACAAATAATATGTAGTACTTTAAAAATTTACTCATACTATTTGCTTTCGCTCTTCTTTTTTTCGCGATTGTTCGTACTACATATACCATATAATATGTATGTTTGTGTGTAGATACTATAAACACACACACACATTTATAAAATTTTCTACTATACTCGCACAAAACAACATGGATGATTGTCTATTTTTAGACAAAGCTTATGGCTCATCAGTGCGATTTTAATGTTTGTCTGGAAGTGTATGGGGGTTGTGTCTTTAATTCTTTTTGTTGTTTTTCCGTTCTATAGCGTCTTTTTATAATGAGAAATAAAAAATTACATCAATTATGTACATATGTATGTACTTACTTACGTTTGTATGTATGCATATGTGATGCGCTTTTTACGTAGAATATTGTTGTTGTTTTAACCGGTACAACAAGTATGAACGCTCGCACCAGTGAGTGTATGATTGTTAAATTACTATTACAATTTACTTGTTATACTCAGCGGTTGTAATTAGTTGCATTCGCGATTTCCGTGCATATTTAAGTATGTGTTTTTCGTAACTTTAACTCTAACATTTTACAGCGACAGATCCAGCAATCACGTTGACGCGAGGGCAAAGCCACATTTTAAACTTCTCTACGTACATATGGTACATGCTAAAATGCTTGGGTCAACACTTTTGAAACTTCTTTCACCAACGTCATAACAAATACTTAGTTAAATCATTAATGAAATTTGTGGAAATAAGTAAGTCCTAATCTCCGTTGGAAAGACCAGGTGCAGGGCAACCTGACTGCACTTGGCCTTATCAACTGGCGCCAGCGCGCGCATAGCAGAGGCGACTGGCGAAGCTTTGTAGAGGCGGCCAAGACCGATCATCGGTTGTAGTGCCAGCTAAGTAAGTAAGTAAGTTGATCTATTATTTGTGAAACAAGAATCAAGTGTTTGACTATTCGATTAGAGCTCGGGTGATATTTCACAATAAAGGCACTTTTAAACAGGAACTGTGTCTATTTAAATTGTGTAATTTTGCCTATATTTAAATAGACGGATAAATGGACTGTACTGCGTTTAAAGGAATTCTACATGAACGACAGCAGATAAAGACCTTAATGGGGAGAGTGAGCACAAATTCAAGCATGCAGTGGATGAGTTTAAATTCAAATTCAGAACTACATCTTCATTGTCAACCACTTGCATTAAAAATAAAAGAAGTAGAAATCACAATGTGAATAGTTGCAGCTGAAATTGTGTCTTTTTGCAATATGAAAATATGTCTACAGTTAAACCCATTGTCAATACTAATCATTTTTAAGCCTATAGACATACATAATGACCGCAACCACATCACTATGTTCGTCACTATACCGAACTTAATCATCTGCAGTAATGTCAACTAAGAAGGGCAATAGTTTTTTTGGGACGTTATCACGATGTGAGTCAAGATTAGAGTTTGTAACTGATAACATTGACAACATGAACCAACTATTCTATTTACTTTTCCACACAATACTCTTAAATAGGCAAGCCCTATGGATAATTGGAGCTAGTTTCAAATTCACGTATACCGATAGTTATGTACCTACTGTCTAGATACTTTGTTTTGATCCCTTACATAAGTAGGTAGATATGTTTGTATGTATGTATGAGTATGTATATCACCAGATTTACTACTACGACGTAAATTGTGACGGAATGCGCATGTCATTTTAAGAGTTTTACATGGGGAGAAGGGATTTACTTTTATTTACAGCAAATACCCCTATATAAAATGCGATTTAAAAGCTTTTACTATTTTTATACAACGAGCCTGGATATGAATTCGGTTTGGTTTGGTGTTGGCGCTGCTGATGGTGATGCTGGTGACTGTGGCAATCCATGGGTGGAAGTTTTAGCACGTGTACGAATATACTTTCATTCAGAAATTTACAGAACAATGAATGAAAAGTGATTGTAATTTGTATGCATGTGGCAGATGGAGACGAAAGGAATGAGTTTAAGCTTTTTTACTTATAGGGAATGTCCTTGCTGTTGAAAAGATTTGTAATGTTGTATACAATATCTTTGAAAGTAATAGTAGTCATTACTATGTACGACTAGCATTTTGTTAGTTAAATTTTGTGGAAACAAGTAAGATGAATCTTATACTTGTGGCGGCCGATACATATCCTATGATTTTCGTAACAAATATAATTTGTATAAAGCCTTAAAGTGGTCGCAGTGGCGTAGTTGGTAGTGCGTTGACCTGCTACGCAGAGTTTCCGGCGTTCAAATCTCGGCACAGGCAAAATCAAAAAGTAGAGAACTAATTTTTCCTCACGGCACCTACATATATACCTCTCGTCAGACAATGGCCAACCTACAAGAGTAAAAATTGCCTATGAAAAGCTTTTCACTTCGCCGTTCGCATTCGGCATAAAACTGTAGGTCCCTTCTATTCATGTATGTATATACTAATATAACACGCACAAAATGAATGGATGCGAAAAGCTAGGCCTAGGCCCTCCGTGGGCTGTTATGCCAATAAAAGAAAGAAAAGAAGAATTGTCTGATTACTTACTAAAATTAATTATATAAATATGGTAAATTGGAATTGATGCCTAGTGAGTTTAATTCAATTATTTATACTAAGTACTTTATAGTTTACATTGTGACGATTCTGAATTCTGAATTCTGATAAATGTATGTACATATTTATGTCTGTATGTATAAGTGAACATCCTTCGCAAAACATAAACATTTCCGTACAAAGCTTTAAGATTAAAAGTAATGATCTCACTGTTTTATAAATAGATTTCTGCTAAACATCTTACCAAACATAGAGAAAACAAAATATGTATAAACTAAGGAAAATAATAAATAAAAAAAAATTAATTACTATCTCAGTACGTACTTTTTCATTCAAATACAGAGGTAATAACAACATTTTCATAACTCACACAACTCGAGCATACCTATTTTATAAACGGCTATAATTTCAAAAAGGATATACTCGTACATACATATTCGTATACAGTAGATTTGGGTGCGATTTTTCAGTCAGCTTTCCACCAGAGAGGAGGAGGGTGTGGTCGAACTGACTGAACTCAAAATTAAACGATCGAGCGTTAAACGAATATTTTCACCATGGCAACTATCTCTGAAGAGACCTGGGCTCACTTGGGTACCAGGTCACACCACATTGCCTTCTTATATAGTATACTATATGGTAAGTAGGTACAAATGTGCAGAAGCCGCTGTAATGTGTTTATACCTAAAGTGTGTCAGTTAAAAGCAAACAATCGGCGATAACAGATCGCTGTATTGTAAAAATGTGATTTGAGGTGACATTACGAGTATTTTCAGAGAGTAAATTCAACACAGTTAATTACATATTCATACCAAGTATATTTAACTCGCGAAGATATTTTTGTACATACGAGTCCTTATTTACTATATTTAATAAATTTTGCATCCCCAATTAAAAATATTGGACATTGAATGAACTTTACTTTCTGTACCAATATTTTTGTATACTGAAACGCAAATTGCTTACTCACATTTTTAATTTTTTATATATCTACACAACTACATATATTATGTTTAATCAGCGAATAATGAATATTCCGGTTGACAACACCGCAGACTTTCGCTGCCTTCGGGAGTATCAGAAGTATCAGCAACCAAGCGATTTCCGAATAGGTTTCTCAATGTAGTATTCAATATTTTTAATTCAATAGCATGTACATAGTTATACGCTCGTGTAGATAGATAGATGTACTCGTACATACATATGTATGTACATATTTACATATGTAGGGGCAATACATTAAATTCTTATGAATTAAGTAATTATGAACGATATTCCATTATTTATTTATTGAAATATGCGCCATGAGATATAAGATTAATAGAAAAACAAAACGAAATCAAATTTGAAATTTTATCCATTGTATTGTTGTATTTTTGTTCATTACTTTTTTTACTTTGTTTTTTATTTTATTTTATTTTATTTGTTTTTTTTGTTTGTTTTTCAATTGCTTTTGAATAAACTTTTTTTTTACTTTGTTTTGTTTGTACTTGTGCTTCTATGCTTGCATGTGTGCGGGAGTGTGTGTGCGGCGTGTGTGCATGTATTTCTTCTCTTTGAATAGAACGCGTCATTTAGTTCTTTTTATATACACACATATACATACATATACATATGTAACAACAACAACAACGACAGCAACAGTACCAACAACAATATGATTACGGCTTACAAAATCAAAATCAAAACGAAAACAAATTGCTTATTAATTATAAATAAATTTATTTAAATTTTTGCTTTTCTATTTTGCCGATAAATACATTGAAAACTTGGCACGACATTATTCGACGGAGCTTTCAAGCACACTAACCGAGAGACTGACGGCCACACTACAGCTGCAGCAGTTGCTCGTTTCTGCCTGCCTTCCGTCCTGCTTGCCAGACTACCAACATGCATACCTACCGTACACACAGTAGTCTGTACATACTTACATGTGTACATACTCGTACGTAGTAGAAGTACATACATACATACATACAAACATACATAGTACATAGTAGTATTTGGTAGTGGTAGTGGTAGTGGTAGTGGTAGTATTATGCTCCAAGAAATTTATCTCCTGCTCTCCATCGAGAACTATTTTTATTCCTAACGATGAGAGAAGATTTTACTTAATCATCATTATCGTCATCGCCGTTGCCATCGTACGTAAACTTAATGTACTTTTCTTACTCCTCGTGCTGGTACGTTCGTTCCTACATTCGTTCGTTCGTTTATTAAACTTACCAATTCTACAATACTCGTACAGCAATAAAGAAAATAATAACATTCAACATTGTCTGTTCAGCTTATAATTTAGATTGTTGGGTTGATGAGCAAAGCGTCACCACCAAATGCGATCACTGATTGCTCTCTCCCACTCTTTCGTTCTCCCACAAGATATCTCCGAGAATTATAACAACTAATATTAAGCCTATAACATACATACACATGTACATACGAGTACATACTCGTACATACTTACATATGTACATAAATCGGTAAATGATCTTTCAAATATTTTATTATTAATACATAATCGTACCTGATGCAAGGACAAGGTTCTCAAATATGTATAAGTATAAGTAACATATACTTGTGTGTATGTACATAGATACTACATATGTATACATATATGCACATAGTTTCTTCAAACTACTTAATCTCTCAACGTTTTTATTGCATTCAATATATCACGCATTATCAATTATTTATTAGAAAATTCATTATGGTTCATTCAATGCATACAAAACTTCCATTAACCGCGAAGCTTTATAATTCACAGATACACCAATTTATGCTGTAATACAGGGTATTTTGATGCCATACAGAAAAAGAAGAAAAGAAAGCTTCTGCTTTATTTTTTAGAAATTAATGTCCAGACAGTTTGTGTAGAGGTGCAAACTATATTTAGAAAATTATTTAGTTTAGAACGCAAGGCAAATGCAATGTTTTACTTCACAGTACACATGTACATATAATGAACATGGTATTCCAAGTAGTACTCCTTCCCTATTTTGTTGTCTTTTAATTTTATCTCAGACAGAAAATTTATGTTCATATAGGTGCCATATTCAGTGTCGTATCCTCGCAATTGTCGTAAATCCTCCAATTTTTCATAAAAACTTTTACAACATTATGACAATGCGACATGATACGACATCTTGTGAGAATAGTATCTTACAATTGCTCCTACATACAAATACCATATATACCGCATCTCAAAGTGAAGTTTCGTTATCTGTGTGTACTACGCGTCTCGAAATCCTTGTTTCCATCACTTTTTGGCCTGCTTATGCTCTTTTTGTTTGTTTTAATGAACTCATTTCCGAACAAGAAGCTATTAAAATACTTGATACTTTTTCCTTCATATTTTTCTAACTGTGGCATCAATGTGTGTAGTAAGTAAATGACCGACTTTGAATGAAATAAGCCTGTTTTAAGTCTGTCCCCTTTAGTTGGACAACTATTGTATAATCATTCAACTATGATTTTATTCCGAGTATTCAAATTTTAAAAAATTTATATAATATGTGCATATTTGAAGTTAAAGGTTTAAAACATCTACGTTCTTCTTTATGTAACTCTGTGTGTACGAAAAAACAAGTGAACGAGTGCAGCCCAGGTGCTGATGCACGTGATCTTAACTTGAACAAAATACATATACAGTGTCGGACAATCAAATAAGAACACCTTGCACTATAAAACTTCCATTGGTTTTTTTTTTATCGGACTGCTTACAGCAAACAATTTGCCAACACTACATTTAAACATTTTTTGGGGATTCCCAAACAAAAAATTTAAGCGAAGCATTCGAAGGCGGGCAATCTAATACGAAAAGCAGACCAAAAAATGTTTGTTTTATAAAGAAAACTTAAATTTGTTTATAATTTGTACTGGTAAGCATTTAAATGGTAGCATTGAGGGTAATTCAACAAATTAAATGTAAACTATTCCGTAATGTCACAGCAAAATGGGTCGAGCAAAGCACTGCAGCAAGGAGGAGCGTGGTATGGTGAAAAAACTGCGAAATGGGGTAGAAAGCATCCGCTAAATAGCTAAAACTATTAGCAGATCCTCCTTTATTACCTCAAAAATTTCATTGCAAGAGAGGTAGACCCCGCATAACTACAAGTGCAGATGACAATCGCATAAAAATTTTGGCGGCACGCGATCTAGTTAAGGCAGCTGCCGCAATTAGAAAGGAGACAGGGGTTCAAATTTGTGCTCGATCAGTAAGGAGACGTTTGGTGGGGGAAAAAATGTATAGAAGAACAGCACGAAAATTACCAATGTTGACACAAAGACATCGAAAGTGTCCCTCAGAGTTCGCTGAAGCGCACATTGAGTGGGGTGGTTCAATTATTGCAAAAGAATGGACTAACGTATTATGGACAGACAAAAGCAAGGTGAATCTTGTTGGAAGTGATGGCAAACGTTGGGTTAGACGCCCGAGAAATGCAGAATTGAGCCCAAAATATACTAGCAAGGCGTTTAAGCACGGAGGTGGAAGCATTCACCATTCACTTGTATGGGGAAGCTTCTCTTGGTATGGTGTGGGCCCTCTGTATTGGATAAAAGAAACGATGGAAAGATTTCTTTACGTAAACATCCTTCAGGAGGTGATGCTTCCTTATGCTGAATGGGAAATGCCCCTGAAATGGTAAATGCAACAGGATAACGACCCAAAGCACACCTCAATCCTTGCGCGAGATTGGTTTTCCCATAATTGAATTCCCGTTATCCTGACCTTAATTCAATTGAGAACTTGTGGAACATTGTCAAAGAGAAGATTGGCAGTACAAGAGCTAAAAACAAAGACGAATTGTGGCAAAGCATTCAAAGAGCGTGGTATTCCATACCCCAGGCTACTTGCGCGTCTCTGGTGGACGTCTCTTTGGTCCTTTTGAAATGTGATTTTATGTATAACTTTTAAATTTACTTTTTTACACTGAGTTGATTCTGTTTTTGTTTTAAGAAAAATTAAACTTATGGAATAAATGCATAAAAGTAAATACCTTTTAAATTTATCATAAGCCTAGAGAAATATTTTTCTAAGGTTTTTGGTTTCAGAAGAAGGTGTTAATATTTGATTGTCCGACACTGTATAAGAGGAAAATTTTTTGGTTTTTAAAATGTTTTATTCATTTAAAATTTACAATAAAAAACAAAACACCAAAACACCAAAAGATGCTAATTTATGTAAATGTTCAGAGGAAAAAATTATCTACAAACTATTATAACTATTAATTATATTTAATATGGAATTAGATTTTGTATTTAAGAAGTAGGAATTAGGGAAATTTATATTGTGAACTAAGTATTTTTGGGGCTATTTTGCTTCTTTTATTGATTTAGTTAGACACAAATTTTACATAATTTGACGAGACTTCTATTGGCTGTTATTGATTGTGATAGACATTTAAAATTTGAAGATTTGCATATAAGTATTTGATAAGGAAATTGTTGCATACAAATTTTGCTGAAATAGAAAGTAAATTGTTGGCAATACATTGGCGCTTTATGTAGAATTCAAAGAAAGCTTCGAATTCATTTCTGTATGTATTCAACAGCGAGTAGCGATTGTGGATCAAGGGTCATATTTGTAAGAAAAAGAGGTGGAAAATACCTTGGCCAAGCAAGGAGTAATGTGGTCATGAATCAAGGGCTGCAATGGCTGCAATGAACAATTGATATCATTTTAGTGCCGATATAAATTTCAGCATGAAAAGCAAAATGTAAGGCAACAACAACAGCCTAATCTAACTTTCTACAACAAATAAAAAATAAATAAAATTCATAAAACATGCACAGCATTTTCAACACTTTTAGGTGATTATATCTGAAATCCTTGTCGTGTGGTATGCAATTTTCAATTTAACAATATGAATTAACAAAGCACACTCTCTTTTCGTACTCTTGTTATTTAAAATTTGTAGAATACTTGAACAAAATTGTTACCGATTTGTTTAAAAAAAAAGTTGTGAATAAATTGTTTTAAATTAGGAAAAATATTTAGTTTTTGGTAAAAAACCAAATCAAAAAGTTTAAAGAAACTGTTTATAAAATTAGAGAGGCAACGACATCAGGTCGGTTCGTTTACCTGCAACGTTTTACTAGTTTTACTATCTTTTACTACAAATTCTTTTTCTTTTATACCGGGTGTTTTTTTTAGAAGTGTGGTTTTCAAGAAGAAATAAAACGCATATAGTTTAATGTTATGGCCATTAGCTTTATTATACAGATAAGGATTTGCCACTATGTTTTAAAAACGATTTCGGACAAGTGGCCGCCGCGGCTGGTTCGAATAAATTCCAGGCGAGAGGCCCAATTTTTGACCACTTTTTGCAGCAATTGGGGCCGTATGTCAGTAATAACGCGCCGAATATTCTTTTCCAAGGCGTCAATCGTCTCGGACTTATCTGTGTAGACAAGCGACTTCACATAACCCCACAAAAAATAGTCCAGCAGCACGATCTTGAAGGCCACGCCATAGGCCCACGACGCGAGATAATGCGCTCACCAAAAGTTTCCTTCAATAAATTGATTGTTTCGTTGGCTGTATGGCTGTATGGCATGTTGTACCGTCTTGTTGGAACCAAAGGTCGTCCACATCAACATCCTCCAATTCAGGCACGAAAAAGTCATTAATCATGGCTCTATAGCGTTCCCCATTGACTGTAACATTATGACCGGCTTCATCTTTGAAGAAATTTGTACCAATGCTCTGCCCATAGAGCACAGCAAACAGTGACTTTTTGAGGATGTAACTGCGTCTCAACAATGGCTTGTGGATTATGATCACTCCAAATGCGACCATTTTGCTATTAACGTACCCATTCAACCAAAAGTAAGCTTCATTGGTGAACAAAATTTTCTTGTGAAAATCGCGCGAACCGAACCATTATTTTGGTAATAAATTTGCACGATTTGCAAACGTTGTTCTATTCATTATGAAATGGCAAACTAAACTGAGCATAAATCAAGTGACAGTTGTCAAAAAGACCAAATCCGAAAAAAGTATTGTCAGATTCAAAACCACACTTCTAGAAAAAACACCCTTTACAAGATTTTTTTTGTTAACGAACGCTATTCGAGTAAAAAATAGTAATATATCGAGTAAAATAATAAAAAGTTTCAAGACTTTCCAATTTTAATTTGTTTTACGGTTTTCCGTGCAAGCGTAATTTTCTCTGATTTTCTACTTATTAGGCGCGCAATGGTTGTATCATATTACATTTTAATGTTAAGTGAAAGATATTGAAATGTATTTTAAAGAATTCATGTGGAAACGAGAGTTTGAACCCACAAAATCACCCTGCTTCCGCGCCTGGTGTAGCTATGGTACAAAATATGTATTAAATACATACCTAAAGACTAAGTGTCGTATCTCATCTTTCATGCAAAATCTTACAACATTATGACTATACTACATGATACGATACCTTGTGAATCACCTAAATGAGTTGGGAGTACTATGGTAAATGAAAATGGCATCCAGACAGAAAGAAACCAAAACAAAAGTGCGCATGAAATATCAGAAGTGTATCAAAACATGTAAAATCGCAAATGACGACAACAGAATAAACATCAACATCAACAACAACACATTGATCGCGACAATGAATACATAAAACTAAAACAAAAAAACAAAAACACAAATATAAAACTGCAAGCTGAAAAAGTTGCAATTCTCGATTCTAAAAGCGAATAAGTGTGTAGTAACAGAAGATCAGTGACCTGGCGGCATAGAATCAGAAGACTTTTTGGTTAAACATCAGTAAACATAAATAAGCATACATATGTACATACATACATGAATATGCGTGTTTATTGTGTACATACATACATACTACGTAAGCCCAAAAACTTTTTATATGGTAATATAAAAATGTCTGTATGTATGTATGTATGTACGTATACGGAATTGATGTTTTCAACAAATCACTTGTAGTGCGCAATGTGCGGTTGAAGTTTTAAGTCAAACATATCCCATGCGAAATTTCGGTACGCTTCTGAATTTTTAATACTTATTTGAAGAGGTCTTTGGGGAAAACAATTTTTCTAAAAATTAATGGAATACATTTCCGTAACAGTAACCTGCTTTTAAATGCAATTGAAGATGGTCGATGGTCTTGGCTTGTATTAAGTATTATTTTGCTGGTAATAAATAAACAAAATGTTATTTGTTATTCAAATACCCATGTGCTTTTTATTCTATATAATTAATAGATTTCTTCTTAAAAAGCACAACCGCTCATGTACGACATAGGCCGAGCTTAACGCATCCGTTCATGTTGTGCGATTAGCAGCCAATGTGTGGTGCCGTTTTCTTGACGTCTGTCAAGACTGATAGAATACAAGATTGGGCATTGCTTAGGTTCGTCACTTTTTGGCTACGTAATACCAAATCTTAGTTTACATTCTGCTTAGCAGCATCTCTTGTTCTTCTTTTCCCTCGTAAAGTGAAAAAGTATTATCGCCAATCAGATCACAGCATAGGGTCTGGTATGACGTACATGCGCATAGATTTCATTTTTGACCAAGCAAATGCGCAATCTGTTTTCTATTTTGTATTCTTGCGCGTTTGTTCAGTAGGGTGCTGTGTACTGAGCTGGTAACTCTTGAAATCAGTTAACACCTACCTTCCCGATAGTCCCCAATGTTCTGCACAATGCATGTTAATGCTTGTTTAACGCATGTTTATCCTGATTTAACACTTCGCGGCATTCAGCCATATTATCGTTCACGCAATTGCATCGTTGCTAAGAGTTTGGCGAGGAAATGCATCGGCCGCGCAACGACCCTTGTGGAACGCGTTCCACGACCCTATATTACTTCACAGCGTCAGCACATTTTAGAAGCATTCTAAGACCTCCGGACGCTCGAATTGCTGTAGTGCAAAGTTGACTCATTTTTGTGTTGCACAAAATTTTTATAATAAATATTTTTTTAATTTCATTGAATTAAAAAAAAAAAAAATATAGTGCTGTTATAATTGCATGAGTTTGCAGCTGGCATAACAATTATATTTATTTTAAAACTCATTAGTGATTTGGTCAGTCAAGCTAATAATAGTGCCAGGACCGAGAGCGAAAAAATTCTACTTGAGTATTCATTTGCACAAAAAGTTTACAAAAAGGTGAGTATTGTTTTTATATTGGATTTAGTAAAATCTGCTTGAAAATTGTTCAGTAATCGGACGAGGCAACCATTGTACGGCTGATCAGCGTGATCTTATTAAAAAATTAATTTCTGAAGGGAAAACGTACAAAGAAGTTCAAAATCTTGTTGGTTGCTCACAGATGATGGTTCGTAATGCTCTTAAATATCAAATGCAACCTGAAACACGTGGACCGCACCCTGCAATGTCAAAGTAATTAATTGAGCGTACGGTAAGATATTCCAAGAAAACCCCATTTGCCCCTGCTACTGAAATAAAGGATGAGTTACAAGTGGAGGCAAACATAGAAACTGTACGTAGACGCTTGCGATAACATAATTTAGGAGCTCGTAGCCCAAGAAAAGTACCATTGCTAACAAAAAAGCATGTGACGAAGCGATTAAAGTTCGCGAAGCAGCATTTGAATTGGCCCACAGTAAAATGGAGAAATAGTTTACGGACTGACGAATCAAAAATAGTTTTATATGGTGGAAAAGGATCACGCCAATATGTCCGACGACCACCCAACTCTGAGTTCAACCCAAAATACACAACGAAAACCATTAAACATGGAGGGTTAAGCATAATGGTTTGGCATGTTTTTCGTATTGTGGATTTGGACCTATTCACAAGATCAAAGAAACCATGGATTGATACGTGTATCTGCGCATTCTGCAGGAAGTCATAATACCGTATGCCCGTGAAGATATGCCACTGCTTTGGATCTTTCAACAAGATAATGACCCAAAGCATACAAGCAAGGTAGCGAAAAAATGGTTTCGCCAGAATAGGATTAAGGTTTTGGAATGGCCTGCACAATCACCAGACCTCAATCCATTTGAGAATTTGTGGTGTGACATGAAGCAAGCAATTGCTCATTGCAAGCCAGCAAATAATAATCAACTTTGGGAAGCAGTAGAGCTCGCATGGAAGTCAATACCTAAAGAAAGATGTGAAAAATTTGGTTAATGCGATGCATCGGCGCTGTTCTGCAGTAATGTCGAACAACGGTCACGCAACGAAGTACCTTAATATTTTTTAATCACTAAATGATGTCACTTTTGAAATGTTATACATTTTTTGTTGTATTTTCACGAAAGTAAAGCGTACTACTATTTTTTTGACCGCCCATGTTTTTGGAGTGTTTGCCCGATTTAATTTAAATCGTAAAATGAATTGAGTTCTTAAGTTTTCTTTTGTGATTTTGTAGTTAACATTTATAACGTTTAAGAATAATGTTAAGTATAAAATAAATGTTTGTAAACAAAATCAGATTGTTTTCTTTCTGTAGTTTATTGCAGAATGAGTACTACTATTATTTTGACCGCAGCTGTATGTATATATGTATAAGTATGCTTATTTAGAAATAAGTTAGAACTTAAAAATATTGAAGGCAACAGCAATTAAAATGAGCGTAACGGGTGAGAAAAATGACAGCAACGCACAGTGTACGGTGCATTGCGTTGTTGTCCATACAAACTGCGTTCAAAAATATAAAAATATTTCATCGATTTACCTGAAATACCTAGAAGTACTCCAAATTAATAGAGAGGGGGAGGGCAGAGGGAACAAGGAATTTTTGGTCATAAAAGAAAATAGTCCAAAGTTAAATTAGACTCATTAAAACTCGAATATTTTATATTTGGGACTTTGATAAAGTTAAAGTGATGTACCCGAAATGGAGAAGATCGGAGGATAGGATTTGGCATTCTGACTTTTTTAAAAACCATTTTTTTTGGGGGTAACGGTAATGGTAGAATGACTGTGTACTATATGTTGTCCGACGACACCTTAACAATAATAGAATTTACTTAACCACCTGAGATTTTGTGTAGGTGTAAAAAATCACATTATTACAAAAAACAATAGGAGCACTCGAGATCGCAGCGGGAATGAAAGCAATTTGAAAGAGCGGAGTAGAACAATTGAACGAAGTCCAAAATTTTCTACAAAATGCCATTGTGAATGTGCACCTCCCTCTGTGAAAAGGACGCACTGGCGGACGGACATTTCTGAATGCGATGAGTTTTACCTGAACATCAGCGTGTATAAACAAATGTAACTAACAGCTTTAGAATTACTAGAATTTACAAGTATTTAACAATGAAGTTAAGCGCACAGAAATAATGAATACAATACCAAAAAAAGAAGCAAATAATTTTTTATTTTTAAATAGACAATAGACGAATGAGTATCATACGAGAATAAATAGAAAACGCATTCATACAGAAATAAATGTACCTCTATAGATCTGAGTGTATGTACCACATGCAGTATGTACAAAGGAACAATAGGGAAGAAATGGTAGAAGAAGAAGCGCCACAGTAATTGCATATTGCACGTTACTTGTATTCACATGCAGGAGACCAAGGGACGACTGGTCATTTGGAAAAGTAAAAAGACGAAGAAAAGAAAAAGTACAATGCCAAAGAGTTACAATTTGGCTATAATTGTTGTTGTTATATAAATGCCTACGTAAATATGTATGTATGATTTTTTTTTTGCTGTGCATTGGCATTTGGAATCCTACATAAGTACCACTGAACTGCAGTTCTTATCCGGCTATGTCGTATTCCTACCGACGAAATCCACCTACTTTCTCTCCTTCCACTCTCCTCGCGGGACTACCATCAGGTATTACTTCGTCGGAATGGTTCAGCATCAAGTTGTCTCTTTGTTTTTTCTATGTCCTCTTACTCCGTTGTTGGTCGGGGCTATTTCTGTGGTGCCACCAGTTGTTGACTGCTGTTCACCTGTTCCCCCGGCGTCTTCTGTGTTCGCGATGTGTTGTACCCATCGATCAGCTTTCCGTGCTCGTTCCACAATCCTCAGCGTAGTTATTTTAATTTGACGCTGCATTACGAACAGCATTCCACTTCCCTACTGAGTCGCACATACATACATATATACTTACATATATGATGTCAGATTTTCAACTATCCAAATGCTGAAACATGAAAGAGGATATGCGTTGATTCCTCTGGCTCGTTTTGGCAATGAGGGCAGAACTGGTCTTCTTCTGGATTAAGCCTGTCGTTATAGGCCTTAAAACCTCCATGCCCGCTGAGAAATTGGTTGAGATAAAAATCTATGTCTCCATGTTTCCGATCCATCCTTTCCTTCTTTCTTTCTTTTAGTGTCACAACAGCCCATGACGGGCCTCGGCCGAGCTTTTCGCACTTTCCTGGTGCTCCAAACACGACCTGCCATCTCAATTTAGAACTATTCAGCTATCTCCTCACTCGCGCACGTATTAGCATTATTGCATTTAGCCTGTAGTAAGTCCAGATGTTGTGCGACTACCGCCATGGCGATATCGTCAGCGTATCCTAATAGCGAAGTGCTTTCGGGAAGGTCCAGATTGGGCCCCCTTGTACCGCGGGCATTAAGACGACTTGTTTTAACCCTCGAAGCCACGCCGAAACCTGTACCGCCAATCTAATGGTAACGAACTTTGAACGTACACGAAGGCCTGCCAACCTTCTAACAAGACAGAAGCAGCTAGAACATTAGCTGGACAGCCATTTCACTCCGCCTACTGAAGTGCCTGAATGCCACAGCCGTCAGCTCAATTTTGTCAATTCCATTTATGTTTCCAGTTTCATACAGTCAAAACCCTACTGGGCTCAGGCTCATTGGATGTCATTATCGAAGTGCTTCTGAGTCAACAATAATGCAGTGCCAGAGCACTATCTTTTGCTAGCATAACTCTTAACGCTTCCGTCGTAATGCCAGTCCTGTGCAATTCACCGTCCGATCTAGCGATCGAGGCCGGACAGTGATTGAAGGTAAGAAACATATTTACTGTACTATCTGCTATTGTGGATCATGGTGATTCCGGACGTTTACATTTGCCAAAAACGTCGATCTCGTTCCCAATTATTATGGTGAGTTAGAGATAAGATATAAGATACAAGTACCCGGGTTCTCCAATATTGTCCCACGATGCCACCCCAGGGAGCACTTACGTAAAGTACGGTGTTGTTCTTTTCTATTGAATTGCACATCTGTTTTGAGAAGTTGATTTCAAAACTCGTCCAACTCGTCTCTGTTACTCCTGAAGCGCGGACAGTGAAATAGTATATGCTGCGCAATTCCAGTTCCTTCAGGCGCCTCGGACAAAACCGGTCTTCCTCTCCGAGAATGCAACTGTGCAGGTACTGCTTAAAACACCCATGACCACTTACTAATTCATATGACAATTCAATTCACCGTGTTTGAGTTATATCCATTCTTCTATGTTAGGAATTATGTTGAATTAGTCCATTGACCAACCTCGGATAACTCCCACTTTCGCTGCCATTCCATAATGGTCCATAATGGTGTGCTGTAGCTCTTCTTTTTTTGTAGCATTCGTTGGTCTTTGGTCCAATTTACCATATAGCAGCTTTATTTTTTGTGCGTGTATATTAATTGTGCGATACTCACTGGCCACATTCAGGGCACAGAGTCTATGAATTGTGCAGATATCTGTTTGATGTGCCTTTCTTCAAGTGCTCCGGTGGCATGAACTGCCATGGCAGCAACTGATTCGACATGGAACGTTGCGTCGCACCAAACAAGATTAAAGGTGTCAGAGTGGAACTCTTGCTTCTCCCATCCTTTCTACTGCACCTTTTGCATCCGATTTTCAAAAGTGACAACTTTGGAAGCAACGTCGATAATGATGACTTTGTGTCCATCATTAACAGTGTATGTATATGTTGCTGGTGCACCGTTTGGCAGAATGCGCAACCACTGTGTGTGCGTTGAAGGTGTATGTCTTGAATCCATTTAAAAGTTCCAACTCTAAGGGCACTAGGCTCCCGAGGAGTAAACTGCCAACTCGGTTAGAGTGAGCGTCACCCCATGTTGTGGACCATGTGGATGCTTTCATAGGTGGAGCGCAGCAGCTGAAAAACTAGATGCCACCAAACTTGTCATTCTTCCTTGCAGGGTTTTTCCTAACGCCCAAATAGTTACTTTGTTCGCTGAGTCCGATGCAAATCAATGTATATCTATGTTGGCATACTTCTCTGAGAGTAACGCTACGTCGAAGTCATGTTCTTTTCTTAATTGTCGCTGTATTATTTTCATGATCTCAAGTCTACTCGCTCCTTTTGAAGCCAAAGTTATTTAGAGCTTTTTGCCGCGTATGTTCCTTTGCTCTTGGGGTCACCTTCCTGGTATCATAGTGTTCCAGGTCTATGCGGTCCGGTGAGACCGCTATTTTTTATGTTGTTTTCAACATGCTTGTGCCGGATTTATCTAGCGATTGCGAAAGTCTTCGCTCTTTGAACGTCGCCTTTTCATCTACATCTTATCGGTTGTTGCGTTAACGTTAATTAAGCCAGTTTAAATACTGTCCGTTAACCTTTTACTACATAAAATATTAATCCAAAAGCAAACGAATTGTAGTTGCTGTGATATAATTGTAGGGATATAACTACTGTTACACATATTTTATGTTATAAAATTAAAAATAATTAATTTTTTTTGGATAATTTTTTAAAATATATTTATTGATATATATTGTATACAAAAAGCAATTACTTATTCGAAATACCCGCCTTTGTCCTTCACGCAAGCCTTAAGTCGCACTGTCAATAGCTGCACGCACGTCGTGCGTTGGAAAAGTGCTGACAGCACGAATCAAAGCTGTCTTCAGAGAATCAATGCTAGGGTATCTTTTTTGGCAAACCATGTCCTCTAAAACTGTCCATAATTTGTAATCCAGTGGGTTCAGATCAGCGCTGGGTCGTCTTAGCCTTATGGGCTGGCGCAGAATCCTGCTGTAAAGTCCACGGTTGGTTTTGGAACAGGGAATTGTTAAGTGTGTGAAGCCACAGCTTCTAAAGCGGTTTCTTGGTAAACTTTGGCCGAAGTTTTGACCCCTTGTACGCAGAAATGCAAGTCGTAAGAGACACCCCACCAAAGCATGACTGAAGCTGGGTGATGACGCTTTTCGACTCGTGGGATCAGTTCCTCATGATGACCGTGCATACCTGCACGGTAAAATCTTGTTCATCCGTTAACATCTGTGCAGTTATCAGCGTGCTTCACCAAAAGACGTTTGGATTTTTCTACCCCATTTTTCAAAGCTGCAGTCAACAAATGTCCGGTGCGACGTTTAAAGGCAGCAAGTCACAAGTCTTTTTTAATAATTCAATTCATGGGCTTTTGCGTTTTTTAAAATTTTTTCTCTTTTGTGAGTATTTTTTTAAATAATGAATTAATTTCTAACTGAAGTGCTCATTTTCGCGGTAAATATTTAGGAATTTTAATATTTAGCTTCTACTCGATTTTATTTGCTACATTTTCAAAAATATAAACGTGAAACTCGAATGAAATTTCAAATTCATGTCAGGGTTGATAGCTAAAATACTGTCTTGCCAAAAGTTAAACCATTGTAATAAGGTGTTTCCACTAGACTTTGGCATCACAAGACTTGAAACATTGCTTTGAATTTTGGCTAGTGTAATCTCAGTGTATAGTGGGCAATGAACGATTGCTAGTGGAGACACGGTGTAAAGTATTGCCAGATAATCGAAGTTCAAGAACTTTATAAAATTAACCAATTTTTGTCTTGGCAGTTGGTAACACTGGGTGACATATAATTATTGTTGTTGAAGCATTTGTTCGTTTTCCCAGTGGTCTTTTACGTTCATTAATCTTTCGTTTTTAGTACCTTGGAAAACTTCGGAAATTCCATGGACAAAATTGAGAATAATAGTTTTAAATAAATACGAATGTAGCGTTTAAATGTATAATTGAGAATAATTGCGAACAATTGTAAAATTTGAGAAGTTGTGAGGGAGAAATGAGCCAGCAGCAGCGACGGAAGGCTCAGATCAGTGATGCCGATTATGATACGTTAATGCAACGGCTGCAGTTAAGTGAACCAAAATGTGGTGAGGGCGAGTACCAATTGTATGAGCGAAACAATATCCATACTGCCTCGAAATATGCAGCTCCCGATTCTATCGAACAACTAATAGTAGATTCTACGCCTGCGAGAGAAGAAGCCGAGGGCGTAGGCCGGTATTTCGTACTGCCAGTAAAACAATCGCCGGTGTATGAAAATTTGGAGTTTTACGGCAATGCGGCAGGTGGTAACATTGCTATTAATTTTGACTCTTCGCACAAACGTGCACAACCACAAAGCCCGTCAGCTTCAGCGAATCCTTCAAAGAGCCATTATCTGGTAATGCAAGCTACTAGCAGCGGTGGTCGTTTTGCGCATACTCCAGTGCCAGAGCATGAGGCAGCGCCCATTTACGAGAATATAATACCACATTCCGGTAAGAATTTTGTGTGTACTATTCTTACTTCGTATTATACAAATGCGTATTTACTAATAGGTCAACGTGCTCAGCCACAGGCTTCACCAGCCACGGCGACTATTTATCAACATGCTGAAATGGCATCACAATTGGGAAGTAATGCTGGCAACAATATTATTCTGCAGCATCATCATTGTCGAGAGAATTCTGGTCTGGATATGTCCGCAATGTTAGCATCCCCAATGCACCGACGCAGCACATCAAATGCATCGTTGAAAACACCCCCGATCACAACTGTTCCTCAACTAGGGGCAGGTGCAGTAGCTTTGCCTTCAACAACGCAGCGCTATCGCAATCTTTCATTGCCCAGTCACTTGACCAATGCGCCAATATCCCCCTCGAAACCTAACACCAGTGACTACAAACAACTACTGCAGCAACATACGCCTATCAAAAGCACGGTAATAATGAAAAATCTATAAAACCTCAATGAATTTCATTGAATTATTCATTTTAGCATCATGTCACAACACATCCACATCCCAGCATTAATGTCTCGGTTAATCCAAATTACATTGAGGATATCAATAGTAGTGATTATGTGTGCATGACTGCAAATCTCAATCGTGTACCAGTAGCGCCATCGAAACCTACTGTCGCTGCAGGAACCTTAGCGCAATCTCCTATGCGTCCAGTTGCCAGTAACAGCGCAGCAGTTACACCCCAGTTGCCACTATCTAATCAATACATAGCTACGGATTGTAGTGGTGTAATGGAGCAGCAGCTGGTGGCTGGTGCACGCAAAGTTTCGTCAATGAGTGAACGTGAATTCACTCAATCGCCATCAATGCAGTTCCGTTCCAATAACATATCTATTTCACCAACTCCTTCAACAAATAGTACTGGTAAGTCATTTTAGTACAATACGATATTTATTTGAATGCTTTTAGTTTAGAGATGATATTTTTGCTTTTTTGTCTTCAGGGCTGTCAAAGAATCTGTTGCCGTATAGCGTAACCCCACCGCGTCCGGCTGGACCAACAGAAGCCCAACGGAAGATTGAAGAGCTCACACGCCAGCTGGAAGAGGAAATCGAACAAAGCGAAGAGCATGGCGAGTACTTTGGTATGCTTTTCCTCTTTCTGCATTCTTCGATTCTTTCGATATATTCAGGATTATGCCATCATTTTCAGGAATATGCCACACTTGCGGTGATAAAGTTAAAGGTGCAGGACAAGCCTGCCAAGCCATGGGCAATCTATATCATACAAATTGCTTTATCTGTTGCTCGTGTGGAAGAGCATTGCGTGGCAAAGCATTTTACAATGTTCATGGACGTGTTTATTGTGAGGAGGATTATATGGTAGTATGCTTTTCATTCTGTACGTGCATTTTCAAATATTTTTTTTTTATTAATTACAGTACTCTGGTTTCCAACAAACCGCAGAGAAATGTGCGATTTGTGGTCATCTAATAATGGAAATGGTAATTAGTAATAACCGCTGGCACATGATTTTTAAATATCGAATCTTGTTGTTTTTGTTGCACAGATTCTTCAAGCAATGGGAAAATCGTATCATCCTGGCTGTTTCCGCTGTTGTATATGTAATGAGTGCTTAGATGGTGTCCCCTTTACAGTCGATGTAGACCATAAGATATATTGCGTTAATGATTATCACCGTATGTTTGCACCAAAGTGCGCCAGTTGTGGAAAAGGTTGAAGTTCATCTAACGCCGGCTTTACTTATCCACCCGAAACTAATAGTATTTTCGTGTTCGTTTAGGCATAACACCTGTTGAGGGCACTGACGAAACCGTACGGGTCGTCTCTATGGACAAAGATTTCCATGTCGATTGTTATATTTGCGAGGAGTGCGGCATGCAGTTAACTGACGAGCCCGACAAACGTTGTTACCCATTGGATGGACGTTTACTTTGCCGTTCTTGTCATTTACAGCGTTTAACAATGCAATCTGCACCGCATGCTCGGCATCAAGAACCAGTTTGTGCCTCGTATCAGTACATGGGTTAAAATGGTGACAAGTAGCGCATCTCAAAATAGACAGACAGACAGATTAGACAAAATCAAAAAGAAAAACGCAATATTCCTGTTATTTTACATTTTTAGAATTAAGCTTATCTACATTAAAACCAAACAAAACCGACATAAAAATATAATATTTGTAAGCAAACGCAGAAATCTACAAGGCGTCATAAACTTAAGCGTAACCGTGAAAAGACAACAGTGAATATCACATATTTAACGAGCGAAAACCTCTAAAATTCTCGAACTTACTATCAGTATTTACAAACTACATACATAATTACAAATCTATTTATTTCGTCGACACTGAAAAATTGCATTCAACAATAAAGAAGATATCGAGCCATAACCAGATTACTGTAAGATTAACGTAAGCGCCATTGTTAAGCCTCAATTTAAAGGGTGTTTTTGTTTTAGAAGTGTGGTTTTCAATTTGGCAATACTTTTTTCGGATTTGGTCTTTTTGACAGGTGTCACTTGATTTATGCTCAGTTTGGTTTGCCATTTCATAATGAATAGACTCCTAAACAACGTTTGCAAATCGTTCGGTGAATGGGCCCAAAACGAGATGACCGATCCCGATTTTCACAAGAAAATTTTGTTCAGCGATGAAGCTCACTTTTGGTTGAATGTTAATAAGCAAAATTGTCGCATTTGGAGTGATCATAATCCACAAGCCATTGTTGAGACGCCGTTACATCCTCAAAAAGCCACTGTTTGCTGTGCTCTATGGGCAGAGGGAATCATTGGTCCATATTGCTTCAAAGATGAAGCCGGTCATAATGTTACAGGCAATGGGGAGCGCTATAGAGCCATGATTAATGACTTTTTCGTGCCTAAATTGTGAATTGGAGGATGTTGATGTGCACCACCTTTGGTTCCAACAAGACGGCGTTACATGCCATACAGCCAACGAAACAATCAATTTATTGAAGGAAACTTCGGAAACTTGGGCCTGTGGCGTGGCCTCCAAGATCGTGCGATTTAACACCGCTGAACTATTTTTTGTGGGGTTATGTGAAGTCGCTTGTCTACGCAGATAAGCCCGAGACGATTGACGCCTTGGAAGAGAATATTCGGCGCGTTGTTACTGACATACGGGCCCAATTGCTGCAAAAAGTGGTCGAAAAATGGGACCCTCGGCTGGAATTTATTCGAACCTGCCACGGCGGCCACTTGCCCGAAATCGTTTTTAACACATAATGGCAAATCCTTATCTTTGTAATAAAGCTAAATTCTTGGCCATAACAATCAATTATATGCGTTTTATTTCTTCTAGAAAACCACACTTCTAAAAAAACACCCTGTACATAAACATAACGTAATAGCTAAATTTTAATTTTGCAACTTATTATTTATACATTTTTTTTATTTTAAAGAATACTTCAATAGTATTCATTATTTGTATTCTGGGATTCAATAATTTTGAGCCATTTTCCATTCCAGCATATGATTTTTTTGGGTTGTACATATAAAGAGAATTACGAATTCGAAACGGCTCCGGCAGAATCTGGAATATGCGTGAACATAGACTAATCGATATATAAAAGCATATATTCGTCAGCTTGTAAGTTTGCGCTACGAAACTGATATTTAACTAGTCGGAAAGCTCAGCTCGAGCGGGGCTAAATTTTAGATTTTACGGGTTACGTTTTTATGGGTTTAGCATGAAATATGTTTTTAATCAACCTAACGCACTATACTAAATTTTGTTTTATATTTGTATCATTAGCTCCTTTTATATTGTTCTTTAGACGTGGATATTGCCCAATGATGTCAATTTTGCTATCAGTTATTTTTGAAGATATTTTAAGTATGCTGGATTTGGTTCCATTTGCTTCACTTTTCCCCTTGTATGGGAAGGAAATAGGCATCGCTGTTGCTTATTGTCACATTGCTATCGGATTTCTTTCAATATCAGTTTCAAAATTTCACTTGTATGGGAGATGCCACGGCCATTTCAAAACTAACCTCTTCCTGATTATAAAGTCTGTCTGCCCCAAGTTTGGTAAAAATTTTTAAGTTTTACTTGAGTTATCGTAGTACTTGAGTTATCGACAGGCAGACATGGCTACATCGTCACAGCAATGCATCTTCATCACTTATATACAGTATACAGTAGTTCCAGCAAGATGCCCTTTCGAGGCAATTTTTGTTTAGCTGCTTTCAAGGATATGGCTGGATTAGCTTCGAAAATCCTCTTTATAACCAAGCCCTCCTGTTTCGGGATAGCTCTGCAGATGCCGCGATTTAGCAAGTCGTCCACATTTTTGTGCACCAAAAAGTGATGGTTCCAATGCTGGACAAACGCCTTCGACTTTTTAATGTAATTCGAAGCACTCAAGTGGGACATCTTTGAACCTTTTGGATGGGAACAAAGAAAGACTGCTTCAAAACGTTTCGCGTATACGGAACTCATTTCTTAAATATGCTCTTGAGACGAAAGCGTATAATGGACTGTTTCTAAAATTTACAATGAAATGAAATTTTTGGAAAATCAAGGCCTACCTAATTTGAATTCAAATTATTTCAAGCGAAAAAGCCGATTGCTTTCTTCTTGAAAGTACTGTAAATATTTTCATACCTACGACGCCTAATTGTGGACGTTACAAGCAACAGTTACTCGATGAAACCCAATGTACCCTGTACACAGAGTGTGTAGGATATGAAAAGTTATTAAAGTTATATAATTTCACCCCGAAAATCACATATTTAATTTTTGTTCCGCGTTATACGGACTTGGTTTTGAAGATCTAAGAGGCCGTTTACACGAACGAAATCTTGAAAGACTGTGGGAGAGAGATAGGAAAAAAAAGGTGGTACCTATCTCTCTCGGCAGTATTTCATGCTCACGATATATTCAAAATGACCCAATGAGTCAATATACAAGGGGCATTACACCGAAAGCAAAATTTGGATATTTTTTAAAAACTTCCAGTGAGATTAGTCTATTTTTCCACATGCATTTTTAATAGTAGGCTCAAGAGGATTTGATTGATTCTATGTCCTGCGGAAGTACACGAATTACACAAAAACAAATATTTTGTTTTTGCCTATACACAGCCGAGCTAAATTTGATAACATTTTACACTAACAACTCTTCGAAACACAAAATATTCAACTTTCATATGCTAATTTGGCAATTTTTTTGGGTAAAAAAAATTAATAACTTTATTTTATTCAATCAATGCATCAAAATCTCCGATTGGACGAGACGCTTATTAGTGTCGCCAGGCATGCGGTAGGGTACAGTCGCAGCCATATTTGTCAACGCTTTTGCTTTTTGGCGTAAATGTTGCAGTTGCTATAAAAAATAATTATACTCATACATATTGATAGTCAGTTGAGAAACAGAACTAGTATTCCAAAACTTACGGCATCTCTTCCCGTGTCGACAATGCCCGTATCTTTGCCTTTAATATTTTTGTACTGCGAATATAAGATGTCCATGGCTGCTAGTAGTATATCCGGATAGACCTTACATATCTCGCCACCCAAACGTTTGAAATTATTGATACACTCCTCCAGTTCGCTCATGGACATTGGAACAAGTTTTGTATTGGCGAGCACTTCCAACGCTAATTGGTATTTGCGATCGTGATAGTAATCGAAAAAGGCGACTAGCTCGTTGAGGAGATTGAAGGTGGCAATGACTTGTGGCTCGCATTCAATGCGATTACCTGCAAAGTGTTGGGATGAAGAAGTAAAGTTATATTGTTATGTGTATGCAGTCAGAGCTGCAATCGATATCAATCCTTACCATGAAGGCGGTCACTGAAATCGGAGGCCATCGCAGTTAGGCGCTCACGTAAGGAGTCCTTCTTTGAGCTTTGATGCACCACTTGTGACAACAAAATGGCAATGTATCGCAGTGACTGATTTTGCATCTGAAATGGAAGAATATTACATTATATTGTCCTATTGAAAAAAGTTTCAAAACGCATTATTCCAACACGTACACCTGCAATATCGAACATTTTAATGGCATCCTCAAACATGCCTTTGCGTATTAATTCCTCGGCCACCATTCCCGCTGCAGTGCGTGTGTCGAACTCAACACAATCAAATTGTTCGAAAATTCCGCTGTTTCAACAATCAAACGAATGTCGCAAATTAAAGTGTGGAAGTTGAAAGAAAGAATTACCCAAAATAAAAGAAAAAGAAACGTACCCACTACAGATGCCATTCGGCTGCATTTTACCGAAAATTAAGTCATAATTACGACACTCAATCGCCAGATCACTGACACAAACCAAAAATAAATTACGTCCTTCGGGATCTTTCAAGTTGCGCAAAAAGAAATAATACTGCAATGCTTCGGCAGGATCCGTTATTTCAAATTTCTTGACGTACAGCATCACTAGTCGTGCAATGTTCAAGCGACGCATAGGTACAGGATCCTCAATATCCACGGAAACTGAAGATGGAGATGAAGATGAATGATCGTAATTGGATTAAGAAATGTTCAAAATCTGGTTTGAGCAACTTACGCAAAGGCTCCTGCACGCTACGTGGCCCACCGATCAGAAACATTTCATTGAGTGCCAAAGCAATGTGAACTGCATGGGTGCGATACTTTTCGGTGCGTGCCAGAAACTCAATGGCTGCTTCAAACTGCCCTGTGAGTGCCAGCACTTGAAAGTACAAATGCTGTTGTTCTCCAGCGTTGAAATGCTTCTCGCCATATTTCTCAAGAATCATCGTCTGCAGCCCTGAATAGGTGAGTACCTCAGAGCAATCGCTGGTATCACTGCGCAGTATGGATAGTTGTATCCAAAGGAAATCATCAGTGGTCTTGGCGACTTCTAAATGTTGTTCATTGATATCGCATCCAGCAATGATACAGTAAACCTACAAACAAAATTTAACATGTTTCAATGCAACGTGACACTTTACGAACATACCGCCTTTTTGTACGGATCAGTGGAGTTTTTTATTTTATTGCTGTAATGCAATTTCAACTGGCCTTCCAACTTTGAATTGATCTTCTGTTCAGGCTTATTAATTTTATCTTCGAGCACTTGTATGAAATCCTCATGGCCAGCACTATCATAATTTAAATGCATACAAATTAATCAATGTTAGATATTGAAGATGAGTCCCACCTACCCTCCCATATGCATACAACGCAATGCCGAGTGTAAGTCGCCACTGCGCAGGCAATAGTATACCATTGGCCAGAGAGGTTTGTTTTCGATGCTGGCATCCTGCAGGCCGAAGCAGTTGCCCTGATTAAAAGTTAAACCCACAAATGAAGAAACCAGATTAAATGTGCTCGGTACACCGCCTCGCTGAGCTTCACGCAAGTTACCACTGATTATAGTTGACATGTAGAGTTTGTACCTAAATGTAGAATATGAATTAAGTGTATTTTTTGAAAAAAAAAACTCATGAGGATTGACGTATGTATATGAAATTAAATTAAAATCACCTATTTTCCAAGTATTTTTTTGCCTGGTCAACGAACTGTGTAATCTGCGATCGACTCTGTATGGGGTCACGATTACGCGATACTGGCGTAACATTCACCATATATTTCATAATCTCCCAGATTTCATTCACTTTTTGATCGTCGAAACTTTGTGCAACTTGAGCAAATTTCTGAACTAAATTTGGACGATACGCGCCTTTGATGATAATAATATTGTATTCGTAGATTTCGCGAGCATATGCCATTTCCTAAACAAACAATGCACAGATGTTATAAATTAAAGGACAATAAATGCATTAGCTGATCCAAATTCAATTTAATTTTTAATTCAGGTTTGAGGTTACCCTCCTTGGATCGACTAGTGAATGGATGTGTTTTTGTTCACAGCGAAACTTACAATTCGATTGAGACATGAACGCGTTGCAAATGTTTCATTCAATACAGTTTGTTCTGGCAACCTTTGTATGTCAATCCAATTTTGAGAAGGTCCAACCAAGGCGTTCAACAATTTAATTTTTTCCTGTCTCCACTCTGCTTTAATGTGCTCCCATTTACGCTTCTGCGCTGCTTCATGTGACTGTTGAAGCGAAAACGGAAAACGAAAACTTATTACAAGATTATTCAATTCACTTCATGCCAGCGCTTACATTCTTGTGCACCTCCTCAATCACGGACAGAATTGCATTCTCCTTTTCATTTTTGAGAAAGCTTTGTATATCAGTATCGGCAATAGGATCTAGTGGCTCAAATGTTTTGCGCGAGCTCAATGCTTCCAATTTCTGTGAGATTTTTGGCAAATCAATTCCCTTAGAACCTAGTAGTATGTGTCTGCCAAGATGTGCAAATATTAAATTAATGATTCTTGTCGTTTCATTATCTACTACTACAACTTACGCCTGAATATCCTGAGCACCGGTTTGGGTGACACGTGAGTGCAACTCTTGCGTCGCCTGCAATACTTGCGAAATGGTGCGCTCCACACGTGGCAACTCTTCCGAATTTTGTGTTTCATTCGTAAGTCGTTGTGCTTGCTGTAATAGTGAATTAAAATCCATTTTATTCACACTTTTTTTTTTAAAATATGTAAAATTTATGTTAGCAGCTTGAAAAAACTCGTTTCGGCGGCGAAAAACAAAGTCGCAGTCAGTGTTACCACTTTTCAAAAAAAATTTAGAGCCTATCGTTTGCCAGTGTGAAATATTTAGGCCGGATTACAATGGCAACAATTGCTGCCGGGCAAATTTGTTCTACTCATTGCTGTTGAAAGTACTCCGATCAGAGTATTCGTACGCTGCTTGTATCTCAATCCTCCTGTCCACCCAATCGGTAAAAATCAAACAAATTTTCTCAGTCTATAATTTTTATGGTTTTTGTAACCTTTTGTACGTGTTTAATTTTTGCTGGTTGTGGTTCAGACTCATTTTAATTTTTGATACTCGATAGCAGGCAAAAAGTGTACAAGTTTTTTTTTTTTTTTTTTGATATTTAAAGTTACTCTGTAGGCTTTTCCTAAGAAAAGGTGTAGAGATTAATTTGGCCCGATTTCCAGGGGAAATTATATCGCCATAACTGATTATTGAAAGAAAGAAAGTAAGTTTGAATATTTAATCCTTAAATATTAAATAATGAATTTATATAATTTTAAGTTTTGATCGAACTCAGTCCGATCATCTCGAACAAAGTTTTTTGAATCATTCAGAGTATGAAACTGTTCACACCGCCTGAAATATTTTCCTGAACATTTTATAGCGAACACACCACAGCGGCCGCTTACACCAGCCGAACGAATGAAGATTCTTTCGTTTGTTTGGGCGGTCTAAAACCAGCGTAACGCAACATTGGCAGCAATAAGATATTTGATGCAGATCAGTAAAGGTAAAAATTGTTTATTCATACGATATTAATACTATAATTTTTATTTAGTCATAAGTTAATAAATAAAAATATAATATAAAATCTCGAGTCTGTTTCCTCACTCTCCTCAAGTTTGATTGTTTGTTCCGGATAGGCATACATATTTTTCACTTGAAAGTCGAGAAGGCCGTTAAAAACAGGAAATCATAATAAATTGTGTTGCCATAAATTCGCAAAGCGACAAATCGATAAATTGCGATAAATACGCCGTATCTGGCAACTCTAAGAGTTGTTTCGATCCATTGTGAAAATTTGGGATTACATTTTCTTACTGCTAGTTACATACACAATTTAAAATGGCAGACATAAAATCCATTTTCCATGAATGGTGTTCAAAAAATAAATTGGAGCCTCAGTTCAATGTCCGACCAACTGGTGAGTTTCGTAAATTTAGTGAGAAGTTGAGTGCATAAAAATGAATAATCTTACCGCATGCAGGTCCGAAGCATAGGCAGCGTTTTCTATGTGAAGTGCGTGTACCTAATCAGCCATATGTTGCGGCTGGTAATTCGACCAACAAAAAGGATGCTGAACGTAATGCTGCTCGGGATTTTATTAGCTTTTTGGTGCGCACCGGAAAGTTAAATCCCAATGATGTGCCGGCGGATGCTGGCATTGCTGCGGCTCCACCAATATCAAGTGATACAGGCGGCAACATGGACGGACAGAGACGGAACGTCTTTGATGGGGGTATGGGTCCGCAGGATCTCGGGCAAGCCTACCGTCCAATGGATCGCAGTGGCAACAACAGTCAACGGGAGCATTTCAATTTCGTTGATCGAGCACAAGAGCAAATGGACATGAAGGAGGCTGAATCGGTTGATGTTAACGCTGCGATTCATGGCAATTGGACGATTGAGAATGCTAAGGCAAAACTGCATCAATTCATGCAAATGAATAAGATTGTAGCGGATTACAAGTACACTCCCGTTGGACCGGACCATTCCAGGTAGCGATGGAATCAATGCATAATTTAATATATTTTTCTGAGTTGCTCAGCCATTTGATTTTGTAGCTTAAAATCAAAAGAGAGAGCACTAAGTATTCATATTTATTTATACGTATCTATTGGTAAGAGCGCGTGGTCATCTTGGGTAGTATGAAAAAGTAAAATAGAATGCACATGGAATCTGAGAAAAGTGGCCTATATATGTAATGTGTGGTTTTCTGCGAAAGTACAAGATGTATATAAATGTGGAAATATAAATGGATTTGGAGCAGCGCGGGCTATTAATCGCCGTGCGCTGCTCTGAAGTCATTTATTAGAAAAAGTTGGAATTGTGTTTCCAAAGATAATTCAGATCGAATAGAGTTGTCGGAAGTGACGAAAAAAAAAACTTTTGGATTGGATTTAGAATGTCAGTATCCCTTGACACAATAATTTCAATTTATATTCTTACTTTAATTAAAATTTCATTAATTCTTCAGCTTCAGGGCATAATTAGAATAGAATTAGTTTCCTTTTGTTGTTTTTTTTTACTGATTTTCCGAAAACATCTGTTTTATTTAGTTTTATGGAAAGAACATTCGCAGAAAACCACATATTAATTGTTATGGAATTAATATTAAGACTTCAAAAAACTTAACAAGGTGCTCACGATCTACGCTCAAATTACGCTTACTGGGTAAGTAGACATAAACTAGTAATTTCACAGTACTTTCAAAAATATTAAACATTTAATGAATTACATTGAATTATTAATTGTTTTTGCTTAGGAGTTTCATGGCTGAAATGCATATTTTTGTTCGTGATTTGAAACGTACAATCACAGCTCGTGAGACAGGCTCTAATAAGCAGTCCGCGAGCAAGTCATGTGCTTTGTCATTGGTGCGGCAGTTGTATCATTTGGGTGTGATTGAAGCATTCACCGGCACGCTGAAGCAGAAAAAAGATAATGAGGATCTCAAACCTTACCCAGTTAATATAGCACCCGAGCTCATGCAACGAATTGATGAATGCATAAATGATCTACAGTTACCAGTGGTAAATTGTGGTGGAAATGTCAAAATGGATCCAGAATCAAACACCGTCAGTTTATTGGTGAGTAGTAGATCCATTCAATAATAGCTACAGTTTTCGTTTTTCTGAATTCACGTTCATTCGATCTGACCATAGGAGACTTCAAAAAAAGAACAACTGCAGCGTCCCCACAGCGATGTGCAACAAATGCAGGGAGCAGTTATACCGTGGGCGCCGCCACAGCCTAACTGGAACGCATGGAATGCATGCAATATTGATGAAGGATATTTATCTACCGCTTCTCTCGATGACCTCTGTAACGACCTGGAAAATACTAGCAAAGAAAAACGTAATGATGCGGAGTATCAGAAATTTTTGGAATTTCGTGAAAAGCTTCCAATTGCAGCGATGCGTAATGAGATTATGACAGCGATTAATGAGAATTCCGTCGTTATTATACGTGGCAACACCGGTTGTGGCAAGACTACACAAATCGCCCAATATATACTGGAGGATTATACATCTTCAGGGCAGGGCGCTTGGTGCAACATTTATGTTACCCAGCCGCGTCGGATTTCGGCCATTTCTGTAGCCGAACGTGTAGCAAATGAGCGCTGCGAGAATTTGGGTGAATCCGTTGGTTATACGGTTCGTTTCGAGTCAGTAATGCCACGTCCTTACGGTGCAATACTCTTTTGTACCGTGGGTGTCCTGTTGCGCAAACTGGAAATAGGTTTGCGTGGCGTTTCGCACATTATTGTTGATGAGATCCATGAGCGCGACGTGAATAGCGACTTTATACTTGTTATTTTGCGTGACATGGTGCACACTTATCCCGACTTGCGTGTTATACTGATGTCGGCTACTATTGACACAACTTTATTTTCTGATTATTTTGGACGTTGTCCCGTGTTGGAGGTGCCAGGCCGTGCCTACCCCGTACAACAATTCTTCCTTGAGGATTGCATTGAGATGACGAAATTCGTACCTACACCAGAATCACGAAAAAACCGAAAGGATCGTGATGACGAGGAAAAAGCTGTGATTGCTGAGAATGGCGAAGATGTCAACGATCAAAACTTGAACAAAGCGTGCGACTCTAAATACTCTCAACAGACGCGCAGCGCAATGGCAATGCTTTCGGAGTCCGATTGTTCGTTCGAGTTAATCGAGGCACTACTGACGCATATCAAGTCGAAAAATATTCCTGGTGCAGTATTGATTTTCCTACCCGGCTGGAATTTAATTTTTGCATTGATGAAGTACTTGCAAAATTCACAATTTGGTGGACCTCAATATCGTATTTTACCATGTCATTCGCAAATTCCGCGTGAGGATCAACGTAAGGTTTTTGAGCCGGTGCCGGACGGCGTAACCAAGGTATAAATAGTCTCGTTATAAATTCCTTAAAACACGTTTTATTTACTTCTGATTATTTTCAGATTATTCTCTCGACCAATATTGCTGAGACTTCGATCACCATCGATGATATTGTCTTCGTCATTGACGTTGTAAAGGCACGTATGAAAATGTTCACTTCACACAATAATCTCACCAGTTACGCCACTGTGTGGGCTGCTAGAACTAATATCGAGCAACGTAAGGGCAGGGCTGGCCGTGTACGTCCTGGTTTTTGCTTTACGTTGTGTTCTCGTGCTCGCTTCGAGCGACTAGAAGAGCACTTGACGCCGGAAATGTTTCGCACACCACTGCATGAGATGGCACTTAGTATTAAACTTCTGCGTCTCGGTTCTATACATCAATTTCTGTCAAAAGCATTGGAACCGCCGCCACTGGATGCTGTTATTGAGGCGGAAGTTTTGCTCCGTGATATGCGCTGCTTAGATGCTAATGATGAACTTACCCCGTTGGGTCGTATCCTTGCTCGTTTGCCAATAGAACCACGTCTAGGTAAAATGATGATTTTGGGTACAGTCTTCGGTTGCGCAGACCTTGTTTCCAGCATGGCATCGTATTCCAGCACTTTTTCAGAGATATTTGCACTTGATATTGGCCAACGCCGCTTAGCCAACCATCAGAAGGCATTAGGTGGTCGCAAATGTTCCGACCATGTGGCCATGATTGTGGCAACTCAAAAGTGGGATACTGCAAAGCGCCGGGGCGAGGACGAAGAGGTGCGTTTTTGCGAGTGGAAGGGTTTGCAGCTGTCGACGATGCGCGTCATGGCCGAAGCTAAAAGTCAATTGCTTGACCTATTGCAGCAGACGGGCTTCCCAGAGGAATCGATGATTACTTACAAAATCGATGCCAACTCGGATGACCCTGTTCTTGATATGACCACGGCGCTATTATGCCTCGGGCTCTACCCCAACGTATGCTATCACAAAGAGAAACGCAAAGTTCTTACGACTGAATCAAAAGCTGCACTGCTGCATAAGACTTCTGTGAACTGCAGCAATTTGGCAGTAACTTTCCCGTATCCGTTTTTTATTTTCGGTGAGAAAATACGTACGCGTGCTGTGTCCTGTAAGCAAATGACAATGGTTGCACCACTTCATCTGTTGCTTTTCGGCTGTCGCAAGGTAGATCTGGTGAAAGAGAATATAATTCGCCTGGATAATTGGCTCAATTTTGAGATGAATCCGCAGCAAGCAGCTATGGTGGCCGCACTTAAGCCAGCTATTGAGAATCTGGTGACTATTGCTTGCGATCAACCAGATGAAATATTGCAACTTGATGAAGCGAATAGTAAGCTGGTCAGTGTCATTAAAGAATTGTGTGTGATGAACGCTGGCGATTATCAGATTTCACGACAGTCTGGCGTAATGCCGTTCCAAAGTCGTGGTAGTAGCGGCAATGGTGGTGGTCCGCCGAATAAACGAGGTCGCTTCGATGGTGGAAATAGCTATTCGGGTGGATTTGGCGGCGGTGGTGGCAGATTTGGCGGCGGTGGTGGCAGATTTGGAGGTGGTACCAGCAATTGGGGTAGCTATGGTGCAGGTGGTCGTGGTGGTAGCCGTACTCGTAGATTTTAAAAAGTTTACTTTGTGCAACAACACAGACGTACATTATATATTATACCTAAATTGTATCTCAAAATATTCTGCAATTATATTGAATAAAATTAAATCAATTACTTCAACAAATAATAGAAGTTGTGTTGTTTCTATACTTACACTTTTTCCACAAAAGGGACCCACAGTTTTATGCAGAACCTACTCGGCGAAGTGAAAATCTTATTTAGAAAAATTTTATTACTGGAGGTTTACCATTGCCTGTCAGAGAGTGCCGTGTAGAAAAATGTTTGTTATTGTCGTCTGTTGCGAGTGCACTACCAACTACGACAGGGCGACAACCATTCCACAATTGAAATTGTTCTCTTATTTAATATCTTCGAAAAATGTTAAAAATGAAAATTTTCTGTTGCTTTTTGTGGTCGCTGTAACGAAGTGGTAGTGCGTTGGGCTGTTACGCAGTGTCCGGGGCAAAAGAGTCAAAATCAAAAAGTAGAGAAGCCAATTTTTCTACATGGCACCACCTCTTGGCAGGCAATGGCAAACCTAAAAGAGTAAAAATTGCATATGAAAAGCTTTTCACTCCGCCGTTCGGACTCGGCATAAAACTGTAGGTCCCATATAAAAATATAACACGCACGACATCAATGGATGCGAAAAGCATGGCCTAGGCATTTTCGCATCCACTCCTACAGTTTAATGCAGAATCCGAACGGCGAAGTGAAAAGCTTTTCACAGCAAGTTTTACTCTTGTAGGTTTGCTATTGCCTGCCAAGAGGTGGTGCCGTGTAGAAAAATTATTTTTTCTACTTTCTGATTTTGCTTGTGCCGAGATTTGAACCCCGGACACTCTGCGTAGCAGTCCAACGCACTACCATTACACCACAGCGACCACCAATCTAAACTAAATAACAAACATAAAAATGAAGCTATTCACACAGAGTACGTAATATTAATTCAAGGGAGGATATTTACTTGATTGTTAACTAATTTTTCTAAGCGAGGTAATATCTCAATATTGTATGTACATATTATGTACATATATATGGAAGTATGTATATAGTGATTGGCTGATGATGAAATCTCTCAGCAGATAAGTTAGGGAATGCTCTCTGACTGTAGACGACGGTCGTTCTCACAAGATTTAGAACAATAAAAGTACTGTTCCGAGTTTATTTTGCGCATGTATGTTGCCTCCTCTTCACACATGTAGCACCAGCGCTTACGTTTCATTTCCATTAATTCGGCTTGATTCGCGCGCAATTGTTGATTGAGATTGATGATTTGCTCCTCCAGGAGTCGCGTGGCTTCCTGCAGAAGTAATTGTAAGTAAGACATCCCTAATTCAGTTCATTGTTCTTACCATGACGCTCGGCCACAAAAATCGTATCTTTAAACTATTATCATCCAGCTGCTCCAGAAGGTGTATGGCTTCCGGGAGACTTGTGTGCAATTTCGAATTTGCCAGCTGAACTTTATATTTCACAAGGTGCAATTTTGGGAGAGAGCTCCTTAGCGTTTCTTGTTTTTCGTTTTGTTTCTCCAAGGGTAAAATTTTTTCGGATTTACTGCACTTGTGCTTCTTGGGATTACCGCGGAGCGTCTTTTGTGCACGTCTATTTTGCTTCTTCTTTGAAGGTACCCAAAAAGGTTTTGATGCAACTTCGTCCATTTGAATTTTATTTCAAATGATACACGACCGAAATTTTGTTAACGTATATTTAAATTTTTTTTGATTGGCACACATATTTAGATGCAGGCACAGATATGTTTGAAGCCAATGTTGCTGGCAATCTCCAATGCCAAACAACGGAAATTTTCTACTTGGAATGGGAATGTGGAATAGGCGGTTATTGACGTGAAATTTGTTAAAGGACGGGACGGGAATTGTGCCGGACGACGGGAAATTTACTGTCGGTAACCCGCTGTCAACTTTAAAACGCACTTCATCGTGTTCATTAGCTCAGGATTTACAGCTGTCAATGCTGGTATGCCAACACTAATACATTCAAACGTTTTCAGTAATACATTCATTAAATTTTTTTCCCTGGTAGAGTCCCTAGCATGCCAATTTTGATCATAATGAGACTACCAGCGATTTGACATAAGAGCAAAATGTTTGACGTTTCTGCGAAATGTGAGGAAGAAACAAAGAGAAAGAGAGAAAAGAGGTGCGAAAATTTCAATCTTCTATAAGAAAGTGTTTGTTTGTACACGACCGACTTTTTGTTAGAAATGAACTGGCATGACAATTAGCAGAACGCCTACGTCACTTAGACAATTTTTCATGCCAGCATTCGCAGGTGTAGACGCACAGTTACATGAAGCTTACATTGCACATGCGTTATTGAAAGTGTTTTTCTTTACATTTTCATTTTCTTTGCATTTTGTTTGAAATACATGTACACCATGTACATTGAATTAACGATGCCAACAATGATCTGCTCTATTCGGAATATTCTTGAATTAATTTTTATTTTTAAATAAATTTAATTGACATACAATAATTTTCACAAAATAAAAATAGCTGATTTCAGTCATCGCGTTATATGCCGTCTGTGCAGTCGAGCGAATTAAATTATAAACGCAATTGCAGCATATTGGCGTAACAGCGTACGGCGTATAAAATAGAAATGGTTTTAATTTGACGTAAATACGTCGAGCATGTATACGCCGACTTTGCAACTCTGTCCCAACCCATATGATTAAAAGACCATCAGTATTTTACCAAATTTATAAGAGCTGTAGTAAGAATGGTCTATTAAAATACTGTAATATTGACAGTATTCTGACGTTTATAAAGTCAAGTAATCAGATTTATAGCATTAGTATTCTACTAATTTAAGATCAGTAATACTGGCAACAAGGATAGGAGCGTTATTGCTAAAAAATCGTTTATGATTCTAATCAATGCTCTTGCTAAGAAGAGATTCTTGTCTATTTTATATGTATATTTAATATTTTAATTTTTTAGGAGCAAATACCATTGAGCACGAGTTAGCCATGAGTGTACCTTTTATATTAGAGTACATTTTGCTATATCTATTATATAGTACCAGATCATGTATAGAAAGCCAACAGCATAATGTCGTTTTACATATTACTAATGATTAGTGATATTACTAATGATTAGTGATATTACTAATGATTAGTGATCGCTGTGGTGTAGTTGGTAGTGCGTTGGTCTACTACGCGGAGTGTCGGACGTTCAAATCTCGGCACAGGCAAAATCAAAACGTAGAAAAAAAATGTTTCTACACGGCTTACTTACTTACTTAGCTGGCACTACAACCGATGATCGGTCTTGGCAGCCTCTACAAAGCTTCGCTATTCACCTCTGCTTGTGCGCGCTGGCCCAACGGAGATTAGGACGTCCTCTTCTGCGTGTTCCTACATCGTGGCTGGAATAAAACACCTTCTAGCCGGAGCGCCTTGACTATGTCGGTGTCATACAGCTCATGGTTTTATTCTATTCGATACACGTCGTCCACACATATTGCACTATATGTAGATCGGAGTACCTTCCTGTCGAACGCTCCTAAAAGCCTCTCATTACTGGTAGGCAACGTTCAGTAAAAACTATTGACAATTTGTAATCGTCTTTTGTTAATAAACATACCGTATGGATCCGTTCCTGTACTACAACGCTGGTGAACACTTTCACCATAAACAACACACAAAGCGTACCTTACTCTGAAAACCTTGCAAATTAGAGCGATGATGAGAAAGTAATTAACTTGTTCTTCTCGAAATAGCCCATACTTTCGCTCCGGATAAAAACGTTATCATATGTTTTGCTTTTATCAGCTGTTTTGTGTTTGTAGAAAAAAATTTGGAATTAGAAATAGAAATAATTTCTGAAAATATAAGATTTTTTTAAAAGGGAAAATGTTAAAAAAAGTTCGGTACCTTTGCACATTTGTTAATTTTTTGACTATAACTTGCACATTCTGGACAAGTTTCTGTTTTCACATTTGGACGTTTTGTTTTGAGTAAGAAATGTGTTTTTTTGCGTTCCTGTACAAAAGTACATTTTGGTCTCTCACTTACAGTATTTTTTGGTTAATCTAATTCTACCAAATTTTTCCTAAAAAGTACGGGAACACACCTCATAAAATGCTATTTTTGTCAGTCCAGCATCACTAAAAAAAAATGTACCTTTCAAAGATACAACATAACTGTTCCTTCTTTTGCATTCCGAGTTTTGTTTAATTTTTAACCACGCTATTGAATAAAAAAAAATTTAAAAAACAAATTCTAGCTTTTATTTAGCTCGAAATAATTGATTTAGCGTATTTTAACCTTTTTCCTAGGGGGCACTAGCTTTTACAACTAGCTCTACAAAGTTCTGGCAACACTAGTGGTTTCGCTTTGTATATTTATCGATTGACTTGCCTGGAGGAGGAAATAGTTGCGATGCAGGAAAGTAATTATCCTGCCCCAAATGTGCGAAAAAATTTTGATAAAATATATTAAAAGCAAAGATACGAACTCGTGATTTCTTAGTGAGTGGAAGATTTGCAAAAGATGTTCTGATTACATTTAAAATTGTGTTCTACAAATTTTCCTACAAGAAAGGACGAGAAATCGATTAAAGTATTTTGAAAAATTTGTTTACATAATATATTTGAGATGGTTGGTTTGTTGGACCCTTTGAAATATGGAGAATATTTTTACGAGTTGTACACAAGTAATACAAGAAGGTAATTTGAAATAATTAATAAAATATTTGCAAATTTTCTTCAAAATATCTATATGGGAAGAAATCGATTTTTCAACTAGCGCAAAGGACAAAAAGCTACCCTTAAATGTTCTTGTAGTGGTGTGGCGGCAACGTGAAGGCCATTGACTTGAACTGCTATCATGCTGTCACAGTCAGCTGATATGTCTGTCTGTTAGAATAGGGGAATAATCGATTACGGTTACAGCTGCACTTTGTTTTTTTAGGTTTAGCCGCCGCATTCCTATCAGCTGTGTTTGTAAACAAATTAATGTTTTGATTTCACGATTTGTCGTGATACTTGAGTCAAGTTGACATACAATATGTAGGATATGATGCTACGAGTGGAGTGTCGGTAGTGTGGTAATGATGTATTTTGAAGTGTGTGGGTGGAAAAAACGTATAATAGTATTTGGCTTGCACTGATTTTTTGTATTTTTTCATGCAGAAAACTTGAAAATGATCGAAAATCTGTGGAAAAACGTAAAAATAAGGATAAAAAAGGAGATGCTTTGGCAGTGGCAGCCGCAGTTCTCGATGGTCATGCCGCCGCTATTGTTAATCCAATGGATCCACCGATAATCAAGGATCAATTGGTCTTTCCTGCTTTCCCTGTGGCGCATATCGAACTCGAGGCGAATGCTTCTAAATTTGCGGTTTTTTCAGTAATTCGATCAACGGTGTTGGAAGCGGAAACTAGATATGCACTGTTTCAGGAATCGAATTCTGTTAATAGAAAATTATTTAATTTAAATTCATCATGCTGCCTTGTATGTGCTGGGACATGTATGGTTAGTAATCTGACTGATTGCTCATGTCACTCGGTATTGTCGGCAGGACTTTTGGAGAAACGAACCCGCCAAGAGTCGGTCAACAGCGATGCGAACAGCGATTCGGAGGATTCCACTGAGAAAGAGGCGACTATAGTGCGAGTACCATTGATAGTAGGAGCAGGATTACGTAGCCTGTTTGAGTTAATTGCCGATGCCCGTCATATTCACCCACTTCTATGCACGAAGGCCTTAAAAGCGCTTCTTGACGTTATACAAGGACAACAGCCGGAATCCTTCAAACTGGAACCAGATGATCTAATTAATCCCTTTTACGATCTGTTGTTGGATTTGGCTACCATGCCAGCTTCAATGGCACCAAATGCCACCAATGAATCGAATTGGTCAGCAATGGCTTGTGCCGCTCTCATCGGACTTTGTATAGCACGCGGAGATACGGGAAAGATTCTAAAGGCGATTGCTGCAATGTTAATGTCACCAAAGCAACTTTCGTCACAGATTATTCAATTACCTGCTGTGCTGTCCTCGCTGCAAAATACAGTCATGAGAGTTGCTCTTAATAAGCCAACGCGTCCAGATTTTCATACTCAAGGAGTTCCGCAGAATTCACTTATTGATGAGGTGGGTTGATTAGGTTGTTTTAATTAAACCAACTTTCGAATTTTCTTGGTCGTATTCTACAAAAAGATTGTGACGGTCAAAAAAAAAAAAAATAAATAAAAAAATTGTCTCGCACAAGATGAGCTTTGTGGAAAAATCCGATTTTGCACTCTTTACTTTTTAAGAAAGTCGATGCTGGGAAAAATTGAAAAATGTTTGGTTTTGAAGCAGCCTAGTAGATATGTACCATATATTCAATAAAAACCATATTCTTCATACAATTTCGTTCAATTATAGTTTGTCTTGAAATCCTTTACTACGGGCAATTCTCTACTCCTCTCTCAACCCGCCATGGCCTCAGATGGCACATACATTTATTTGTTGCATAGCAGCTCACTGCTAAAGATCGGCACTGGATTTAGTGGTTCATTCAAGGGTCACATCTATGTGCAAAATGATGAGTTCACTAAAGAGAAATCAAATTGGCTGGGTTTCTTTGGAAGAAATCTTTACTATCGACGCAATTCTAAACGCACCGCAGATCATTTGCATCTGGTGAACACTGACACATTGACTGTAATGGGAATTAAATCTGGTATTATGGTGCCGATGCGAGAAGGTTTAAATTATGTTCTATTCACAGATGAGGAATCAATCAGTGCCATCTGCACTAATCGGGATGTGAGTTCAATTGGTATTAGATCATGTTCATTGATTTCACATACATATAATTCTTTCTTTTGTTGCTACTGCAGGATTCGCTTGTTGTTAAGAAGCTTAATATTAGCCACACCAAAAACTCCTCCAACAACGAAGCAGCCTCATTTGAATTGCCACTGCAATTGGCACGCAAAAAGTTCCGTACACTTGGTTATGCCGCTTTTGAAGATGAGGTACTCAACCAGAATCAAATACAGAAAATACAATCTACTTATAACAATTTTGAACCGAAACTACCGAATGATGTAGAGATACAAGGTATTGCGTGTGGCAAAGAGTTTGGACTTGTGCGCGCTTCCAATGGAAAAGTGTACTACTATGGTAAACCCGCTTCGCTAGGCTTGAAATCTGTTGGACGCTCACCGACCATGAAAATGACTGAACTCATAATTACAAAGGTATCAAATATTGTACACGTCGCAATGGGGCATGATGGTGTACATGCGCTACTCGTGCATGACGATGGCACAGTGTATTTCACGGGAACTGCACGACGTGGTGAAGATGGTGACTCTTCGAAAAATCGGCGAGCACCCAAAGCTGTTAAGCCAAAAAAAATGACAAAGATCGATGGACACGTGATTTTGCATGCGGCTTGCAACAATGGGACATCTGCTTTTGTCACGAAAACTGGAAAGCTGATAATGTTCGGCAAGGATACGGCGCACTGTGATGCCATGGGCTTTGTCAGTGATTTTATAGATCAGCACATTACAAAAGTGGCTTTGGGGAAGGCCCACTGTGTGGCACTCAATTCGAAGGGTCAACTCTTTACATTCGGTTTGAATAATAAGGGTCAGTGTGGTCATGTTTTCTCCAAATGGAAAGAGACGACTAGTACATTTTCTGGCAGTGGGTATTCATTGGATGGTGTTGGGTCGGCTGTTAGTGGCAAAGGTGGAGCAGTTACGAAAGTGAAAATTGATTTTTCTTCCTTATGCGATTATGACGATCACAGCTTGGTGCAAGGCCAGTGTCGCGTTTGTATAGTATGCCGAGAGTGTACTGGGTACAATGTGTCTTGCATTTCGACACGGAATGTACCCGCTGAAGAGCGTTTATCCGGATCGTAAGTTGCATTTTGAAATATAAAGATATATTTTTTCTATTCCATTTGGCTTTTTTCGCAGCATTTGCCCTTGTGGTCATGGTGACGCCGGGTGTTCCAAGTGCGGATTGTGCTCTACTTGCATTGCAGTGCAGGAATCGGAAAATGAGACAAAGGACTCGAAGCAATTGCAAAGTGAAATGAATCGCCAACGTTCGAAGAGTTTTATTTTGCGGCACAAGGAGAGAAAGGCAAATGTGGAGGACAGCACGACCTCTGATCCAATGGAAAAGGACCCACCACGTGTTGCCCCACTAGCACCCCAACTACTTGTTCTACCAACAAAATCACCAGTGGTACAAGTATCATGCGGATTACACCACACTGTTGTCCTTACACTCGCTGGTGAAGTTTTCACATTCGGCAGCAATCAATATGGGCAATTGGGAACTGGAGACTTGCAGCCAGTTAATGGCGTGGTCAAAGTGAATGTACAAGGGGCAGTAAGTCAAGTTGCCGCTGGCAGTAATCACACTGTGCTTATGACTCACAAAGGCATGGTTTACTCATTCGGCAACTACCAGAGAGGTCAATTGGGGCGCCTGCCAAATGATTTTCAACACAAGACCAATGGCGTAAGTGAAGAGTCTACGTGCAAGTCAACAGAGTACAATGCGACCCTTTCAGCTGGCACTGGTGTTGGTGTAACCAAAGATACGACACTATCCAATTTGATAACGCAACGCCAAAAGTTTTTATGGCATTGTACGCCAGGAGCCGTATTGTAAGTTTCTAGTGCGCTTTGACAATTAATTACTTAAATTTACTTACAAATACATTATATCTAGTGGACTTGGTCCGAGCTTTGGTAAAAAGGCTACTTGGATTGGGGCCAATGGTGATCAGACATTTGTCAAAATTGACGAGTCTCTAATAACAACACACATGTTGCCCAAAGTAAATGTGGTCGCAAATAAGAAAACAATTTGTAAGTAGTCGCTATTTGAGAAGCATTTACGGGTTACTTTACCTTCATATTTTCAGTGCTCATCCCAACAATTCCATTAACATTCCATGCGCTCTCCATTAACCGATGCGATGGAAGATGTACGGCGCACTATCGAAACCAAGTGAACTTTGTAAAAATCATACAAAACAACAATGCCAATGCAGTTCCTGAAATAAATCAAAATATCACTTCAAATGTCACACCACCGACTGGGGTGCCATCAGCTGGCCCAATTAATGAACAAATGTCACGCAGCATGCACGAGGCACGCAATCAGATATTCGATCTGCAAGAGCATCAATTGCAGGGACAGACCCACGGCCAAAGCCAAGGGCATGGCGAACAGCATCGCCGCCGGCAGCGAAGACAAGAGGCGCATGCCAAGAAGCCTTCTAGCGGAGGAATCGGTTGTGCAGTATCTGCGGGTGCCAGTAGCATAACAGCGGATAAGTTACAGCCACAAATAGCTTTCGCCTTGGATCCACAGTACAACGTTTTATGGGTATACGATGGCGTTGCTAAAAAAATTATGTGTTACAATGTGTTGGCAAGTGAAATCGACTACAACGGACCGGTAAGCATTAAGTAACATATGTAAATGTCTAACTTGCCTGATTGTGTGTACATACATATATGTTAACAGAATTCTTCAAACTATCGCGCAATTCTATCTCCTGAGTTATCATTACCCATCAAGCCCGAGTCGCGAGTCTCACGCTCGCAGGCATCATTAAATTTGCTGGCATGCCTAGATATTTTGACATCGGCACAGGATTCAATGTAGGTTTAATTTTTATTTTAGTGGAGTTCCAGGAAAGACTGTTTTTTGTGCCTTCTGTTTTAGACCCGGATGCTTCGAAGAAACTGCACCAAAGCAACAAAGTCTAGCTAAAGAGACAGAAAAGAGTGAGTATCGAATCGTAGATCGTTTTGATAACTTTGGTGGAGGGTGGGGCTATTCGGGGCACAGTGTGGAAGCTATACGTTTTTCAGCGGATACGGATGTTATGATTTGTAAGTTAAAATTTCTACTCATACTTCGCAATCCAAAATAAAATGTAACTTCATTTAAAATAGGCGGCTTTGGTTTATTTGGCGGACGTGGCGAATACACCTGCCATCTAAAGCTGTTCGATTTAGGCGTCGATGGTGGGAGCTATGAAAAGGAAGGAGCACTGATAAGCGAAACCCCAGAAGTGCCTTTCGAATGTGCTCAACGTAGCAAATATCACATTATGCTGCCAAAGCCCGTTAATGTGATTGCTGGGCATTGGTATTTGGTGTGGGCGCGCATTAATGGTCCATCCTCCGACTGTGGTTCCTGTGGTCAGGCATCGGTCACCACTGAGGATCAAGTTGTATTCAGTTTTAAATCATCAAAGAAGGCAAACAATGGCACAGATGTGAATTCCGGACAAATACCTTCGATTCTGTATCGTCTCATAACAGAAGAATCAAAGCAACCGTCTGCAACGATTGATGCTGACCCCGTGGAGAAGATTTCCAAGGCGTTTGCTAACAGCGTAACCAAAGAATGCTTCGAAAGTCTGGTTGTGCTTCTCAATTGGTCATGGGAGACTTTTAAGATGAATCTGCGTGAGCAGCGCGATAAATCACGTCATTTGCAAGTGAAACAGTCGCTGGAGTATTTGATTTATGTGAATAAATCATGCTTGCGTCTTCTACGGAAATACACCAATGAAATATATCCACAGCGTGCTACCGCTTACAATTTGGATAATATTGCGAATGCACTCGCCAAAGGGCGAACTGCGAAATGTGAAAGAGCAAAGGGAGAAAGCAAACGTACGTCAAAGATTTATCAGTGTTTGGAAAAGTATGTTAATGCATAATATAATTACAGATAAAAGCGCAAATCTCTCCGCTTCGATTATAATTGCAGAGAATGTCGCAAAATATTTTGGTGATGCGACTGTCACCGCAGCAACCTCTGCAACATCCGCTGCTGCTTCTGCTGCCACAGCAAGCACCACACCAGTGGCACGTAAACCTAATATGGAGAGTATACAATTGGCTGAATGCATTGGCAATGTTCGAGCCTTACTTATTGGAATCTTTTGCGATGATATATTCAAGGATATATGTAGTGACGAAGGTTTCACACATTACCTTTCACTTATTTTTATTCATTTTATTCATTTTATTCATTTTATTCATTTTACTCATGCTCAAACTCGAATTTGTTTAGGTTTCGCCATGGTGCTGGAAATTTTCGAAGAATGTCACATTAGCTTTGTTGCCTGCTTCGATGCTTTTTATCCCACCGCAACGTTAAAGTGGAATTGCTTATGCGATCTACTTTCACAAATGGACAAAGTAATCAATTTTGTGCATAGTAACATGAACTTTGCTCTTCTCATTTGCATGATTTTCACTTTCAGCAAGGCACGTTGCATTCCCGTCTGCTCAGTGCCATTGTAGCTGGCCTCTGCTCACCCTCTGTGAAGTTGCGTTCTACATTTTCCCTTCTAAATCCTGGCAATGAGCGTCAATCCATTATTAGTCCGAGTGACAACTCCGGGTTGCCAATGCTCTCATCAACTGAGACACATCAATACCCGATATTGGTGGAACAGATGATCCATCGTACTCAGCAGGAAAAAAATAATTTCCCAAGCAATTCGTGGACGTTTAAGGATGTACTTGTGCGCCTTTTGGATATTATAGCGAATCCCATACGCTCGAAAATCGAATATATCTACAATCGTAGTGTTCAAATGAATTACGCAAGTTCGTTTGGATGCAAAGATTTAAATCAGGGGCTCATAGATAATTGCTGTCACTTGTTGGCACGTGTGCTTGCGGAAATCGTGTATCAAACGTCTTTGGGAGATGTAGGCATAGCCTGTTGTTTAATATGGAAAAAAATATATTAAAAGTTGTTAACTTATTTTTGTAGTATGACAAAATGTTTCTACCTCCGCGTAGCCTACATTCAACTGGTTCACGTTTTGCGCGTTGCGATGTGAGCCGAACTTGGAATACGGGCAATTTTGGGCCTGATGCCATTGCATTTTCTGTCGATAGGCCCGGCATAGCGATTGCTGGTGCCATGGTTTATTCAGGTTCCGGCAGCTATGACTATCAACTAGAGTTGCTTTATGATAACACAGTGGATTTGCAGTCACAGCATAAATGGGAAACTTTAGAATCTATTTCTGGCTCTTATGATAAGGAGGCAGTGCACAATGACATGGTAGAACTTAAATTTGAGCGTCCCGTACATATCAAGGCAAGTCTAAGAATGATATTTCTGTCATATCATTGCAATACTATAAGAATACAAATATATTTCAGGAAAGTGCACGTTATGCGATGCGCTTGTGCTCTCAAGGCGCACGAACTTGTTCCGGCGATGTTGGCATGACATCAGTTCGTGGTCCATGTGGAACAACATTCTTTTTCTATTCCTGTGATTTGAGCTTCAATGGGACTACGCCACAGCGTGGGCAAATTCCGTGTGTTTTGTATTATAGTACCCCAATTAAAAACAGCGATGGTTCCAGCGGGTGTGGCAACAGTGGTGGTGCTTATTCAACTGAGGTGACAGCACGTGACACTGCACTGCAAATAGCTTCCGATATTACAAAGAAATGTAGTGAATTGCTTATCTTAGCACGTAATGCCCTTGCAACTTCAATTTCGCCTTCTGATAACTCATCAAATCACACGCAGACTATTGACTCCGAGCATAATATAACTCCAATCGAAGAACATATGGATATCAATTGGGCAAATAATTCACGAACTGCCTCATTGCCTGTGGACCCGAACATATCCACTGCACGCGATATCACAAAGCGAATCGAGTCATTTTCTAAGGGCATCATCGAGACATTGAAGTTCGATAAACGATCGACAAATCCCTTCGAAATGGAAATCGAAATCGGCGCTATTGAAATACATCCGAAGGATTTGATGATCGAAGAGAGTGCAGGCATACAGGACTTAAATTTTCGCAACGGACAAATTACGAAATTAAATGGCAATGAACGTACCGAAGATGAGGTGGCCGAAGACTTTGTTAATACACAACATCATCATCATCCAGCTTTAATGGCGAGATCGGACTCAGAGGAGGCCGGTGGCCTGCCACAATCCCAATTGACAGTGGTGCAAATGCTGGAACTATTCAATATGGCTTCTTCAAATATGTTTCATACACTGTTGCCATTGGTTTACGCTCATATTGCAAATTTAGCTTGCAGCGATCCAAAGGTGAAAACATTTCTTTTTATGTCTCCGAATCTATCATATTTATATATGATCAAGATCGGCTAATGATTCTGCTTAATTGTTTGCTTCCTTATTCCTTAGAGCTCTGTGCAAATACTCGGTTTGATCAAAGAGATTCTACCACACATTGCTGCATTAAATCAACTCTTCATCACAAAGGATCAACAAGCAGCATCAAATGTGGCTGGGGGAGCCGTTCAACGCATGCGCAACGAATCAGCAGTAGCTGCCGTAGAGAATCGTGAATTCAAGGCGTACCATAAAAAATTTAGCGAAAGTGAGAGCCAAGCAGATATGGCGGATAAGTCCTCCGCCTCATCTACAAGTTACATATTTACTACTAGCAATCATTACTGCGTCGTTGAGAGTGAACATCCATATCGTAGCGCGTCGATTAGTTGCTATCACGTTGAGTTTCCTCCTTGCGTACAGTGGTTCACCATTGAGTTTGATCCGCAGTGTGGAACTGCACAATTGGAAGATTATCTTTTGCTTTCCATACCAATGCGCTCAACTGCAGTGGAGCCATGCGATAGCAATGAAGATTACTTTGATATGCTCGATAACAATATGCGACGATCGGATTGCAGGAATGCTACATTGATGAGAAGTTGTTATAAAGAGAGTGCGGATGGTGGTGGTGATGGTGTCGGTGCAAAGAAGACAACACAGGAAAACGTCGAAAAAGATTGGATTGTGGTGAAAAAGTTTAACAGGTAAGTAGTATGCAGCGGGGAACGGAAATTTATAGAAACATTTTCGCTTAATCCATTTCGCTTTTCTTACTTTCCAGTGCTTCAAACTGGATGCAAAATGTCATGATATTGCCCGGAAATTGTGTGGAGTTTTCTTTGGAGGCTTCGTCGTTATATGCGCAAGATCCACACAGCAATAAATTTGGATTTAAATGCTTAGTGGTGGGATATGATAATCCAGTTTCAGTGAGTTTGAGATTTGGTACTGAATGCGAATTTCACAAAATAATGTTGTTTCTACTGAACTTTCAAAGGGAAATGCTATAAACTCTTGCTTAATTCACTTGGAACAAGAACTTGCTTATTTAGGTGGTATGTGCACTGCTAATTTAATGAAGAAGGACTTAAACCTACCAGGTTGGTTTGCGTTTTTGTTAAGGGAGGATCCTTGAAATTGTTGCAATAATTCTGTGTCTTGCAGATGATAAAGATATTGATGATCTCTCTAGTATAGAAGAAACTTTGTCTACGCACCAAAGTTTACTTGGGAAAGGTTTTGCAATTTCGGAACCAGCACTTACGGTGTATCAAGCATTGGAATCCTATCTACCGATTGGGTAAGTCGCCACAAAACACAAATCACAAAACACAAAATTTACAACTTTTAAAAATTTAATTTCTTGAGCAATTATATTTAGGTATTTACATTTTTCATTTGAACTAATGTCTAACATTTGGTAAAGCAGCGTAATTGGTTTGTTTGTTTTACTTTGTTTTTGGTGCGTTTATCTGCAAAATTATTAGCATCTATTGTTGTGTTTTACTCCTTCCTCGTTTATTTTACAAGTCAGTCTTAAGGAGACCAGCGTTTTCTATTTGATAAACAATTTGCGTTTCCTTGTAAGTGCGTGGCTCCGGCATTACAACGTCCATTTTTCGTCGTTTACGCTTTTTAGCCAGATGCAAGCACACTACAACTATAACTATTAGTATGACTAAAACTAAAGCTAAAACACCTATAAGTATATACAGCCAATAAGAGTGCTGCTGGCAATCCCATTCTATAAGTTTACTTAAAACTACAAAGCTTTGATTGTTGCCGTTCGCCGATTTAGGTGGAGATGTGGCACCGTCGTCTCTTCGGCGGAAGTAGATGTTATCAGCAAATGTGCGAAAGAATACTATTTTCGGTTTGGGTGGTTTTTGTTGCATATCAACATCCTTGCACGAGTAAACGCTTTCGTAATGCAACTGCTTCAGATTCAGGGCAAAGTTGTCGCTAAACTCAAGAGCACGCGGCTCCAATGGAAAGTGTACTGTGTTGTTGATAAAGTGCAGCTCAAGGGGTTCACTGCGTGTATAATCACGGTGGACCTTGATGCCTGTCCAAGGAAGTAAAATTTAATACACCCATTTAATGAATGCGATAATCATTCGTTACCTTTAAATGCAATTGGGCTGGTGTCACCAAAATAATTATCTCTTATTGTTACACTCTCGCGCACATACGCCTCAATCCACTCAGCATCCACTGCCGCGAAATAGTTGTTTGTTATGATGAGTTTGCTGATCACTGTAACCAAAAAAAATAGTATACGAGTATGCTCAATTACAAAACAAAATATTTAACATATGGTTGCCTACTTTTGAAGGAGAAAGCTCGCGAGTGCACCTCTTTAAAGTGTACGTTGTGTATGCGTAACGTATTCAGAACTTCCAGCTCGTAAAAAGCTTTCGATGGCACATTGAAGTCAAAAATGCAATTTGTAATTTCTATTTGTTCGACGGAAAACTTTTTAAACGCCTAAAAGTATACAATAGTAATTGCATATGTAATTGTTAGTACGTACTGATCTAAAAGACTGCTTTCGGTGGTTTTACCTGCGGCTCAATGCGCTGTACATATACATTGTCCATTTTCAGAAGTATGGCACGATCTTTGAGCGTGGTAAATCCAAACGGTTGTATTACATTGATGCGCCCACCAATAAATGTGATCTCTTCAATGTTTCCGTCGATGGCATGCGAATCAATAATTTCGAAATTGACCTGAAATTTGAAAATTGTATCCCCATTAATCGCTTATGTACATACATACATACATAAATAATATTTGTACGTAGTTTTACCTCTATTCTTCAATCATCTTTCTCCAAAAGTACCATTTTGCAGAAAACGAAAAAAACTAAATGTTTGAAATTATACTTTAACGTTCAAGTGGAGATACGTGGTTGAAAAATTGATTCAAAAATTTTGTTTATACAATTTTAGCTAACAACTTATGGTATTTCAATTTGTATTCTTAGACAATTTTATACAATGTAAGCAAAAAACTCAATTTCGTCCAAAATGGAGACACGTAGTTGAAGAAACGAGGTAAGGATATATACGAGTATTACATAAGTATCGTCTGTACTAACATTTTCAAATTCTATGATTAAAGGTGTATTGCTGGCATAACGTGGAACAGCCAAAGCATTTTTATTCAGCACCAAGTTATCTACATTCTTAACAGTAATTTTGCGCAAGCCTTGAATTTCGAGGGCATTACTGTCGATCGTCAACGATTTGCAATTTCGAATTTCCACTTGATTCACATAGCCCATGAGATGAGGCAGCAGCATAGGCTGTAATTCATACATATCTATTTAGTAAATGAATGATTCATTCACATTTTATTCAATTTATTCTTACCTGATTCACATTTAGACAATCGCACGTATACTTGGTATCGTGTGCTATGCAGCTCACATTCTGTGGGGCGAAACCACTCCAGTCGCCATGGAAAGCTTTACCCTGCGCCTGTGCGCTGCCTGCAGAGATAATGTTGCAAATATTGACTATATATAAGAATGTTGCTGCATAAACTGCTCCGTAATTGCGATGCCTTCGTCTCGATTTAATTATTAGCATATTTTCATATAGTGAATTCATCGATGTGGCCATATAATTTTTTGTTCTATGCAATGTTTCATATTTTCATAATATTTCCCTTGTTTGTTTTTACTTTTAGGTATCGAATTCGTTGCTGCTTTTCAACGAACTGATAAGGGAATTATTGTCTCATTATTTCAGTTTTTATGATTCGATTTTGGAGCTTACTTTTCGAATTGGTCTGCTCTCTTTTTTGTTTTGTGTTTTGTGAAATTCAATAGTATGCCACGGTATGTATCCGTGAGAATGAGTGTCTGTGTTCGTGTACTTCTTTGTGATTGAGTACATAAGAATGATTCTGTTTAGATAACTGCTTTTGTTTTGTCTTGTCTTATCTTATCTTATCTTCTCTTATCAACGTGTATGCGTGTATTTGTATGCTAAAATCGCAATAAATGAATTTTTATTCTCTTTAGCGGGAAGTTAAACATTCGTTTTTTGATGACGAATTGCTTTTAAGAATTAACTAACGGACAAGCGAACTAAACATATACATAGCCACAGTATTTCAGCCTAAAACAATGTGCCTGATATTTATAACGATAGTTTGAATGTTTATGACAATGCATGCAATTAGATTCTTTCTTAAAAATGGCGCAACAGCCCATGGAGGGCCTCATGTTGCGTTAAATTTGTACATGAATTAAAGGGCACTAAAATTTTATGCCGAATCCGAAAGGCGAATGAAAATCTTTTCATAGTCAATTTGTACTCTTGTGGGTTTGCCATAGCCTGCGGATATGTGGTGCCATGTAGAAAAATAGTTTTTTGTACTTTTTGATTTTGCCTGTGCCGAGATTCGAACCCCGAAAACTCTGCGTAACGGTCCAACGCACTACCACTACGCCACAGCGACCACCTGCAATAAGATTGCTTCGCTCTATATTCGCAAATGTAATTCGAGGCTACTTAAAATATAAGCTGGTGCGAAAGTAATCATTATTGTGAATAGACATTATTCACAAACAAAACCGAATTTTTTCATTTACAAAAAAGTCAATGCCTTATGAAATGGGACGATTGATTACTTTTGCATCCGGTGATTACATTCGCGCTACCTTGTATGCAAACTTACAGGGTTACAATTATTAAGTGTATCCAATTTTCTTCGCGCTATAGAAAAAGTATTGTAATTTTCCTGCAATTTTCTTGATTCTTGTATTATTCTTACATCTGATTTAATTTTTTTGTGGTCTAGATTTCATTTAGTTATTTATTTTACGATGTCAAATAAACGGTCAGCTATTATACCATAATATTGCCCCAGTTAGGCAAACGCAGTTGTGAGATTGCACGGCACCTTCGTATTGCTCGATCGTTATTTTCTCGTGCAGTTTAACAGATTAAGGACCTGGGTCATGAAGGTGATCGTCCAGGAAGAGTCGTCCAGGAAAGCTACAGTCAAGACTCCCAGTAATCGCAAACTCGTTCAAAAGTCGGTGCAGCGTAATTCTACGGTTTCCATGAGAAAAATTGTTCAGAAAACTGCCATCAGTCGTGAAACAGTTCGACTCATAGCAAAAATTAGGACTCAATGCTTACAAGCTCCAAAAAGGCCAGTTACTTTCGGAAGAAAACAAGCGCGTAGGACTCCATAAATGCCGCCTACTTCAACGCAGGAATTGAATGTGAAAAAATCGTCTTCACAGATGAGAAGTTGCATCATAAAAATTTGAAGTCCCTGAAACAGTCGTTGCGTCGTGAATGGGACCGAATAACGGTGGATTAGCTGCGACCGTTTTTTTTTTGTTTTTTGTATGCATTTGTATTTGTTTTGAAGTCTTCAGCAAAATATTCTGACTTGGGAATGATACTTGATGTACTTATGTATGTACCTATGTACATACTTATATGCAAAAAATGTACTTAAAATTTATATAAAAATGATTTAATGCTGAGAAATGCAAAAAAATGCAAAATTTAATTATAAATCATGTGTATCTACTCTTCTTCAGTTTGTTTTTGGTACTCCCGAACTAAAATGTCCATTATACCCACAAGAATCTCACTCAAGGACTTCGGCTTATTATCATGCTTCAGCTTTGTCTTATTACATTTAACATATTTATTTACATAAGTACTTACATGTTGTACTATTACATACATATGTATTTTATCACCTAAAATATTGCTAAATTAATACTAATAAATTACTAAGTTAGTGAGATTCATGATATGGAATTAAAAAGATTTCTTCGCTCAGCTGCTCAGTGCGTTGACATGCCCATAAGATCGCACAGAAACTTATCTGGACTGTGTCAAAATTATTCTAAACAAATTTTGACAGCTTATTTACTAGCTGGTAAATAAGTATATGTATTAGTTTGTGCTGTTTACGATGTTTTTGAGCGTCATCATGAATTGCTATGTACGTATGTAAATAAGTTTTTGTTTTCTGCAGTTCCTTTATTACTTATCCAAACTATTCATCCTGATTTTTATTCTTTTCAAAAGAGTTGATAGAGAGAATAATACATAAGTACATACATATTATATTATATATCGTTGGTTAAGCTCACAGATGCGTTAAGTGAAATTTTGTGTGAAAGTGTATTCCTGGTTTTCCAGGCCCTTAGCACATAACCTATCTAGCGTGCAGTTGACCAATGAAAGCAGATTAGTGTTAAAAGTGCTCAAACTTTGACTGATGAAATCTTATTCTTCGTTTAATGGCTCAACAGTTCATGATGAGAATAGGCAGAGCTTTTCGCATCCATCATGTTGTACGTCTTATATTTGTACACGAATGTAAGGGACTGTGATATAACGAATCCGAACGACGAATTGAAAGCAAATACATAATTTTTTGCGTACAATTATCAGGTCTTATTAAATATATCTTTCACTATAAAAGTGAACTGACTTAAATTTGCTTTTCATTGTTAAGATACGGTGCTACTTTTCCACTCGGGGAATTCACAAAACATAATAATTCACAATAATAATGTAGCAAGTCCAAAGTTATGCTTTATCAAGCATTTGAAAATTAATGCAGCATCACAAAAGCACAAATAGTTTATTTAGCTTATTTTACTGAACAAAATCGCAATATAAAAACAAGCCTTTCCCTAGCGAAACTAGTACAAGACCCTGAAACTAGTACTAGACACAATAGACACCCAAGTTCTTGGTATTTAGTCACTCTTATCTTCACAACGATTGAATATTTGGGAAACAGCCGCATTTTATTGACTCTCAAATGTACCAAACGGAGTTTCTCAGTACTGCTGCTTTAGAAAATTTCATTACAAACAGAAAGAAGACAACTTGTGGTTATGATTAAGATTTGAAATAGATCATCCTTACAAATGATATTTAAAGAACACTGAATATGGTCGCTGTGGTGTAGTGGTAGTGCGTTGGACTGCTACGCAGAGTGTCCGGGGTTCGAATCTCGGCACAGGTAAAATCAAAAAAGTAGAACAAAATAATTTTTCTACACGGCACCACCTCTTGACAGGCAATGGCAAACCTACAAGAGTAAAAATTGCTATGAAAAGCTTTTCACTTCGCCGTTCGGATTCGGCATTAAACTGTAGGTCCCTTCCATTCATGTACAAATATAACACGCACAACATGAGTGGATGTGAAAAAGTTCGGCCTAGGCCCTCCATGGGCTGTTGTGCCATTAAAAGTAAAGTAAGTAAAGAATGTGGATGCACTGATTTACGAAGTGAGCGTGAGTAAAAAGATCAATGTCGGCTAGTAACAACTTCTACCACATTCAACAGGTACCTTTCTATCTACTGAGGAAAACTATTACTAGTGAAAATATAAAAAATTTACTTGATCTTCACCCACCAATTTATCACAATTAGTTACTATGTATAAAAATCTTCCAGTGGACATTTCAATCTGTTTAAGTAGGTTCATCTTCATCAACATTCATCTGATGATGTAATTATGTATGATTAGTGTTGAGGATAAATATAACATATAACGCACAACATGAGTGGATGCGAAAAGCTCGGCCTAGGCCCTCCATGGGCTTTTGTGCCATTAAAAGTGAAGTAAGTGTTGATCGATCGGATATAAATATGTGCCTATTTCTTATTTAAAATCGTCCCACGAGTTCTTACAGAAATAATTGGGGTGTTCACAAGGAGTCTTATTCCGTGTCGTATCCTCTCAATTGTCGTAAATTCTCTCCTTTCTCATACAAAAGTTTACGACTTTATAACAATATGAGAAAATATCACACGTTCACCCCAAATATTTCACTATAAGAATGAAGTAACTCCGAAATAATATATAGATACATATGTACTTATGTACTCGTATATGATAATTTAGTACTTATACAAAATTTTGACTCAAACCACAAATTTATGATTGTCGCAAAATGTTGTGTATTCTCTTGCAATAAAAGTTGTAAAACCAAGAAATTTTCGCTCTTTTTTCTATAGATCATTTTGCAAAATACTTGATAACACAAAAAAAAAAAAAAAAAAATGGAGTTGCACCACTATGGTATTATAATGAACGAGACATGTGTTATATATTTGAGTCATATTATGTAGGATTCCTATAATTCTATATACCAGATATTTACATACGCATGCCTTCACTTCTACGAAATGCTTACATAACATGGAAATTGAATCGAACCCTAAGTAAAGCGATCACTTCTAATAGAAAATAATTAGTAAATTATTCCTATATTCTCCAATTCAAAATAAGCAATAAAATACTCGTAATAAATAAACAACAGAACAGAGAAGCTAATGAAAAACAAATATGCTTGAAACGGCTTCAAATAGCAATCATAATGGAAAACAAATAACAAACCCACATGTAAAAGCAAATATTGCCAAAGACAGAACAAGATGGAGAGGAGTCGAAAAATAATAAAGCGTTTACTGTAACTAATGTTAGTACCTAAGTATTTACAAAAAATGTCGAAATGTCGAAATGTCGAAATGGCGATGAATAATTAAGAGCTAAATGTGCTGAAATATGAAAAAAATTATGTTTTAAAACCATGTGATAAGCTGTAAAAACGCGGGTCACTCTGGAATAAATGTAAAATCTAACGTGTGAATATGAATTTAAAAACTTGAAATGATTATTTAAGCTTGACAGAGGCATTTCCAATGTTTGGCAAAAGCTTTGCACTGATAAATTGTTGGTTATGAGGGGCTTAATTAAAATGTTGCACTCTTACCTAAATCCAAGGATTTCAGTGTTTCTACTTTGTTGGCCAATCTGATGCTTTTAATATTAATTAAAATAATTTGTGCATAATGCTGAATCGATTCATGAATTTAGAGTTGATCTAAAGTCTAAAAAATCAGTTTTCTTTGCTAGAATTTCTAATAGCAAATGTTTGCTTGCCACTTTTATTTGCGTAAATGTGAGCATAAGAAATAAATCGAGCTCTTAGCATGTCATTTAATTATCTGAGATTTTTACAACAGCAACATGAAGCAACTTTCAAACTCTTAAGTACAAACACACAGCCACAGAAGCCTAAGCAGGAAATGTCTACACTAACAATTCGCGTTAATTGAATTGCTTTTAATCAGCAAACGTAGCTACCCTGTAGGAGTAAACAAATCTGCTGCACTAAAATTACTATTTTTTCAAATATGTAGTTATGCAACATCAAGTTTTTCAAGTGGTTGAAATCCACTGGTTAAAATGATCAACCACAAAAAAATTTTCAGTGTAAATATTGTCTTGTAATTCTCATCTACTTTACAATATTTTGCACTTATATATAGATTTTGATATTTCACAAAGATCAAGAACATGAAAATATAATTTTTAAGAAAATATAAAAATGTTATTCCAAATTAAAAATAGTTTTTCTCTTTTTGAATGTACAACTTTTGAAATGCAAAATGCAATTTAGTTATCTTAGTTACCTAAGTTTTTATTTAATATACTTAGTACTTAATGAATACTTACCTACTTAACTGGCACTACAACCGATGATCGGTCTTGTGCATAGCCTCTACAAAACTTCGCCAGTCGCCTCTGCTATGCGCGCGCTGGTGCCAGTTGATAAGGCCAAGTGCAGTCAGGTTGCCCTGCACCTGGTCTTTCCAATGGAGATTAGGTCGTCCCCTTTTGCGCCAGTTAATAAGGCCAAGTGCAGTCAGGTTGCCGTGCACCTGGTCTTTCCAACGGAGATTAGGTCGTGCCCTTTTGCGTGTTCCTCCACCGTGGTTCGAATAAAACACCCTTCTAGCCGGAGCGCTTTCTTCCATTCGCTCAACATGACCCAGCCAGCGAAGCCGCTGGATTTTTATACGCTTGACTGTGTCAGTGTCGGCGTACAGCTCATACAGCTCATCGTTCCATCTTATTCGATACACGTCGTCCACGCATACTGGACCGTAGATCTTACGGAGTATCTTCCTCTCGAACGCTCCTAACAGCCTCTCATCAATGATGGTCAGTGTTCACGTCTCTGCGCCATAAATTAGAACGGGAAGGATGAGGGACTTATAGAGCGCTCTCGTCGGTCGAGAGAGGGCTCTACTTCTCAATTGCCTACTGAGCCCGTAGTAACAAGAGTTAGTCTCCGCTTGGTCTCTTAATTAATACTAGTACAATAAGAAACATATTTAAATTTTAGTGGGTTCTAAGAACGAACGGAAAATGCTTTTAATTTTTCCACGGACCACTGCATTGAAAATCTGAATCAATTTGAATGGTCTACCAACTTTCGAAAATCATGTATCTTTCAACTAGTTAAAGTTTACAAGCTCTTACAAAGCTCTTTGGTGTTCCTACGTGCCATTTTCTGATCATTTACATACAGTTTTTTTACTGTCACTTTTGTTGCAATTGATGATGCTTATGAGAATTATAGCATTCTCCCACCAGCCTACACCTACCCTGCCAATGTACATTGAAAGCTATGCACAAAGATACACACAAACACACACACACACACATACACACACACACACATACACACACACACACACATACACACACACACACACATACACACACATTCTTTCTTTCCTATTTAACGGAAACGACAGTAGTGTAAAGTAAAATTTATCTTCAACAACCCTGCAGTGAAACAAGAAACTAGTTGCCAAAAAGATCTAGTTTTGTGGTTGGAATAAATTCGCCAGTTCGTTAGTTAGTGCATAATTGAATGCAAAGAAAGAAAGTCAGTAAAAACAAAAAATTTGCGGTTTGTTTGTTTCTTGAACTAGTTCATATTATGATATTATGGTTTGAAATCTGAAATTGCAGTTATGCAGTGTTGATTAACAAGAAAACTCTTTATTTTTCGCAATTTTCAATTACAATCACATTTGAGAATTCGTCAGTTTAAAGTTTAAAATGATCGGTATGCTATTGAGTTGAAAAAAGAAACAAGTCAGTTTTTGTAATTGTTCGTCTTTTGCTGTTATTTGATCAGTTTTTAAATTTATCTACAACTTAATTTATTTCTTATTGTGCAATTTCTGAGCGATTCGGACGCAAGAGAGTAAGTAAAGTGTATACTTATAAGTATTTGTATTTGTAAGCACAAATATCCAATATTAATATAGGTAAATAATAGATATACTACTGTGGGCAAAAAGTAGTAAGACTTTGTTCATAATTTCAAATTTTTTTATTCATTCTTCCAAATCTATTTCGTCCCCTTCAAAGTAATCCCCCCCGGCCCCAATACACTTGTGCCAACGTTTTTACCAATTCTCGAAACAGTCGTTAAAGTCAATTTCCGGAATAGCCTTCAATGTGCTTAGCGATTCATGTTTAATGTCTTCAATTGACTCGAAACGGTAACGGTGTCCACGAAGCGGTTTTTTGAGTTTAGAAAATAGCCAAAAGTCACACGGTGCTAAGTCAGGCGAATAGGGTGGTTGCGGAACGATATCAGTCGAATTTTTGGCAAAATGGTCTCGTAAAACCAATGCAGTGATTTTGAAACCAATCGTGCATTCACTCTTCTTAAGCCCAAATGATGTTTTAAAATGGTTTTCACTGATCCTTCCGATATTCCAACGATGCCAGTAAGGTCTCTGACTGTTAATCGTCGATTCTCGAGCACCAATTCCTTGATTTTATGGACGTGTTGATCATCAGTTGATGTTGATGGCCGTCCTGGACATGGTTCGTCGTCAACGCGTTCTCGACCATCTTTGAACAATTTGTACCAATCAAAAACACTTGCTCGCGTCATACAATTATCACCGAAGGCCTTTTGCAACATTCTGAACGTTTCGGCACCAGAAATTTGATTCCGCACACAAAATTTAATGGAACTTCTTTGTTGAATAATTTCACTCATTGTGAAAATCGCCGAATGCACTTTTTGTACTTCAGAAAGACAAGCGTATACTAAACACTAATGATTATTTTGATGTGACATTTGGCACAGATGTCACCGACAGTCATACCAACCTTAAAAAAAATAATATTTTGATGAATGGGTTTCCGCGCGAAATGTAAATTACAAAGTCTTACTACTTTTTGCCCACAGTAGTAGCTTCCATAAAATCATTGCAAAATTTATGTGGTATTGAAGAACAATCTCGGAATATTTCATTTATTATTATAATTATTTATTTACTTATTAATCTGAGTTAATACTATTTCATTCATTTTAACTTGAAGTAATTGAATTTTCTTAATTATGAATTAATCTTTTTTTTTTAAATAATCTGAATGAATTCTGATCCTTAATAGATAACATAGATACAAAATAACCATACGTTTTCTTTAATATAAATACCTAAACAAAATATTTAGTTATTATGAACTAGGTATAATAGTCCTTTTATACACGAACGTGTTACGAAAGGAGTGGTGAAAATTCCTGTTCTCATGTAATGCATAAGGTAAACAAACGACAAAGTTCGTTGGTTGTAGCAAAGCTAAGTGGATACATGGAACTAGTCACTGCCACTTAAAACTTTCGAATTCACTAGTTCGGAACTAGGACTTTTTACTGCACTTAAGCTGCTGAATCACACTTTTGCCTGGCCCTTGCAACAATTCTCTGTCCGTCATTTCACAGACATAGCATAGTAAACAGAAACGTCAAAATTATTTAACACAATTTTGTTTAATTTGTAATTAATACATAATAACTAAAAGAAAACATCTCATTTAATACTTACATGTAGGTTCGAGTATATAAAAATATTAATAGAATAAACATTTATTGAACAGTTTTAAGAAATGATATGTGCGACATTGAAACTGTTGAAATGGTAAGAACAACAAATGAGTATGTATGTGCGTGAAAAAAGCATGAGAAACCACAGCACGAAAGTGTCGCCCATAGAAGACCTCGAATTCAATTAACCCTATTATTATGAGTAGAGGCGATTCTTGAGTCTGGCTGAAATCGCAGCTTAGTTGTATTGCATTGATGTTTCAGTAAAGATCAAATTAATAAATAAGCAATGTCAAGCAATAAACAAAAATTAATGCAGTTATTGAAATCCATATTTAGAGTCTAAAGAATGTTGCATTTGAAATATAAAACCAAGTCAAAATAAAATTTACTGAAGCAGCACGAAATGGCTTTGAATATAAGGGTTGGCATGGTATAAACCATGTGGTTTAAACCGACATTAAAATGGTTCTGAGCCATTTAAATCGCTCTTGTTTAAATCGTAATTTTCTTAAAAATTTAATCAAAATTATGTAATATTTAAGTCTTGAGGCTTTTTCGTATCTTTATTTATTTCATTGAGGGGCACTACATTAAATGTATGGGGAAAATAAAATTCTGTGAGATTTTACAAGAATTACCATACTTAAATGGTATTAACATCTGCCACGCTGCAATGTGGTCGCTGTAGCGTAGTGATAGTGCGATGGATTATTACGCAGAGTGGCCAGGGTTCGAATCTCGGCACAGGAAAATTAAAAAAAAAGTAAAAACAAAACACTCTTGGCAGGCAATGGCAAACCTACAAGAGTAAAAATTTGATATGAAAAGCGTTTCACTTCGCCGTTCGTATTCGGAATTAAACTGTAGGTCCATTCCATTCATGTACAAATATAACACGCACAATATGAGTGGATGCGAAAAGCTTAGCCTTTGGCTCTACATGCGGTCATAGTCGACATTGATAAAAAAAAAACTGAAGTTTATCGGTGTCCTGTTATTGCATTCCCTATCTCATTTTATCTCCTTCTTCCTCGCACCTATCAATTTTCCTTCCAATTAACACAATATTCTGCATTCATATTTTAAAAAATCCGATTTAAACTAGAAAAAATGTGTTCAACCATTAACATTGCGATTATTCTGGTATGGATAAAACAAAAACAAAAGCCGGCTCCTTGCCGACTTTGCTTTAAATAAAACCAATAAAGTCCATGACGTTTTGCGTCTACAGGCGAATAACTGGAATAAGTTAAATATGCAGTAAAGGCTTGATTATGCATACGTAGCGTAACGTAACGTAACGTAACTGCATTACGATTTCATTTGCTTTCACTTTAATAGTAATTAAGCCTTAAGAATACGCGATGTAGGCCTTTAACAGCTATTTTAAAGGACCTAAACCACGAATTTTGTGTTTGTTAAAATTCTTTCAAGTTTCGAAGTCTTGGATTAATATATTCTTCAAGAAAATCTCAAATGTAAGTTAATTTAAAAGTATAGAAGAGGTGTGATCATATCGATTTGCAAAAATGTATGTAGGCGTAAAGACAAATAAAATTTCTCATAAATAAACAATATAATTAGCATACTGTTCCCTTCATATTCGATCAACTGTTGCCAATTCTAGCACCAGACACTCGCATTTGAAAATAATATTATAAAAAATGATATTTGTTTTGTGCCATGAAAACGACATTTACTTGAATTTCTATAAACAACTTTCGTCGTTCTGTCGTTCGTTTATTCTGGCTTGTTTATAATATTACGTAACGTTTCATCATTTGTTCATACATACAATTATATCGGTTTTATTGGGCGTATAACTTGAAAATGAGGGATTTGTTTTACAAATATGGCTTTATTTCAATAACAACTCGAATGAATACAATACATACTCAAAATGGTGTTAATCGGGAGCTATGACGTCCAATTGTTAACACTTTCAACTTAAGTAAAGCGTATTCCAGTAAAGGCATTCTGCATCGATCGAAATAAGTGATAGTAGACGGAGCAAGGTCTGGTGTACTACTGTGGGCAAAAAGTAGTAAGACTTTTTAATTTAAATTTCGCGCGGAAACCCATTCATCAAAATATTAATTTTTTAAAGTTGGTGACATCTGTGCCAAATGTCACATCAAAATAATCATTAGTGTTTAGTATACGCTTGTCTTTCTGAAGTACAAAAAGTGCATTCGGCGATTTTCACAATGAGTGAAATTATTCAACAAAGAAGTTCCATTAAATTTTGTGTGCGGAAACAAATTTCTGGTGCCGAAACGTTCAGCAAAAGGCCTTTTGATAAGGTGATAATTGTATGTCGCGAGCAAGTGTTTTTGATTGGTACAAATTGTTCAAAGATGGTCGAGAACGCGTTGACGACGAACCACGTACAGGACTGCCATCAACAACTGATGATCAACACGTCAATAAAATCAAGGAATTGGTGCTCGAGAATCGACGATTAACAGTCAGAGACCTTACTGGCATCGCTGCAATATCGGAAGGATCAGTGAAAACCATTTTAAAACATCATTTGGGCTTAAGAAGAGTGAATGCACGATTGGTTTCAAAATCACTGCATTGGTTTTACGAGACCATTTTGCCAAAAATTCGACTGATATCGTTCCGCAACCACCCTATTCGCCTGACTTAGCACCGTGTGACTTTTGGCTATTTTCTAAACTCAAAAAACCGCTTCGTGGACACCGTTACCGTTTTGAGTCAATTGAAGACATTAAACATGAATCGCATGAGCGCATTGAAGGCTATTCCGGAAATTGGCTTTAACAACTGTTTCGAGAATTGGAAAAAACGTTGGCACAAGTGTATTGGGGCCGGAGGGGATTACTTTGAAGGGGACGAAATAGATTTGGAAGAATGAATAAAAAAATTTGAAATTATGAACAAAGTCTTACTTCTTTTTGCCCACAGTAGTATAAGGCGGGTGAGCCAAGAGTTCCCAGCCATTATTTCGCATGTTTTAATCGATGAAGTATATTCACCGTAAGCTTCCAGCAATCGATATTTGGCACGAATGCTGACATGTTTGTAGCCCGAAAAGGTTATGTTGTTTACACTTTGACAAATTGATACATAAGCAAAACAAAAGTTACATGACATAGCTAAAACATGAAAGTAGTTATAGTGTTGCCAAATGTGATTTAGTACAAGTTACGCCATTAATTGTGAACCCTTCATTTATCTCCGTTTAATTAATAACCATAATTATTACGTATGCAGTTCTTGACAAATAGGAAAAGTGATCTGAAGACTACGAAACAAAGGCGCTCAAACATCGAATGCTACAACCTCAAACGTAACAAGTAAAATGTGCGCAAATAACTTATGCGTTTGTATGTACAAAGTGCAACTTTCGACAAACACACATTATGCTTGCCCGAGCAGTGGACAGCCGCAGAGCTAGGGCTAAGCGTAAAGTAGTAAATATTATACATAGAAGGAGATTCAGATTTTCCGTGTTGCACGCATACAAAAGCACTTGAACACAATCAAAAGGCAAAGAGAAGCGAAATTAAAGTCCCACAAACAAATAATAATAGAAAAAGAAGCAAATTCTTCTAATTCTTTTCGCGGAATGCAACAACAACAACAACATAATAACTAACAATAACTAAAGATCAATGATCCTCAAATGTGCGTCTGTCATTCTTGATACCTGCTTCCCTGACTGCCGCGACTGCCTTGCCTGCTTTGATTTCCATTTCTTCGAGTATCTTTTGCAAAAACCTAAGATTTCTCGTGCTATTGCAATGCAGCACTAGAAATTTTGAATCTTTACTCTTCCGCCACATATGTACGAGCACTTCTCCATTGTGCTTAACCTTTGCATGCCTATACTATGTAATATGTATTTACATACGAGTATGAACATATCTAACTATGAAGAGGTAAACTTTTCAAGTGTTTTTGTGCTTTGTTTTCGACAAATGAACGTGTCTATTTGCATATTTGTTGTTGTTTGCACTTGTCACTTCATAATATAATTTTATAAATAACAATAAAAAGTATAAAAAGCTCATAACATTGACCGATTGTCTTTTACACGCAATGTCTTGCCACGATTTGCTCGTATTTAAATTTTCTGTATTTTCGCAACAACAAATCAATTCAATTGAACAACAACGAAAAAGGCAAATCGAAAAAAGAAATAAATAAATTTAATTAAAAAACAAAATGCTGAACATGCGAAATAGTTCCTCATCTACGTCGTCGTCGGCATTAATGTCTAAGAAGAACCTTATTCCAATAACTAGCACCACCACAGCATTTAATTACGTTTTCGTTTTTCCGTTTCGTTTGTCTCTAAACTACGTGCGACCGACAGACCGACAATCAACCAAGTTTGTACGTGCTCAACCACCGGCAACGACGATGTCTAATTTTACACTGATCGTTTACAGTCACACAGAACGCTGTGCAGCGCAGCGATCGCGTCTTTCAATATTGTTGTCCCAAACAAAAGCTGCAGTCACGCACACACACACACACACACAGTGATTCCGTTCAGTTTGGTTTCAATATTTGAAATGATACTGATTTGAAACAGAAAGAGCAAATGAATGTGGCCCGCCCCATGCTATCGTATTTGTGGGACAGTGTAGACTCATGTGTCTAACACTTTTCCATCATCATCACTTTTCCGTCGTTGTCAACAAAGCATTTTTTATATTTTGCTCTTTTGTTTTGTTTATTCATCACAATTTCGCCTTTGCGATCGCATTTTATTTGCTTTGTTAGACGATCAAGCTGTTACTGACCAGATGCAAAGCTTTTCGTAAAGCCTCAGAATAACAATTTTGAATTTTTAGAATTCACTTCCAAGGTGTTATCAAGAGCTGTAAGTTATTTCAACTAATAAATTCATGTGGAAATGTAGGTCCCAGGTCTTATTGTTTTTGTTTGTGCCGAGATTTGAATCCCGGATACTGTGCATAGCAGGCCAACACACTACCAACTACGCCACAGCGACCACCGTACGTAAAGCCTTTTTTGAAATCAAACTGTTAAAATACACCGTACAACAGCCAACACACATGTTCTATTTAATGCCACACACTATGTGGGTTCATATTGTTGAATTTTTGGAGATTAAAATAGTATATGAGTTTTTTATATCAAATTTTAACACTGTAGATTAATAAACTAGATTATTAAGCTTTGGTACCCGCATGTATTTTATTTGAACGATACTGACTTCGAGAAAAAAATTGATAACATGATTTTTTCCACAAAAAATATTGTGGAAACATTTTAAACTGCTACAAAAAATTTTTGAGAGTGGCAACCTTGTTCGATTACAAATCTGAATGGAAAATTAGATAATTTGGTGCTTTGTTATTTAGTATATTTGTTGTTGGGTTCGTGTTCATGCTGATGATATACATACTGATGATATATCTAGGTGGAAGAATAAATGTGGACTTATGTATTAACCATCAGTATATATACTTTTAAAGAAATTACAAAAAAAAAAAAAAAAAAATATCCTTGACAGATATTCCACCCTTATATAAATATGTATAAGAACCGTAAAGTTGCAATTTGTTGAAAATATAACTTTAGGTTTTCGTATCAATTCTAATCTGTGTTGTGTAATCATGTCAATAGTGTCGTTAGCTGCTGCATTTTATCCGGTGGAAGCAAATCGGGAACTGCCAATCCATTTGCTCCACAAGCTGGAATTAGCTTTCAATAATGTAACACGCTACGTTTACGGCTAATGGAGAAATGGTATTCTAGGTTGTAGTCTTTCTGATTACGTGAAAGCTAGAAATTTTTATGTGCTGGAAAAGATTCCATATTTGAATGTGCTACTATATTTTTTCTTTATTGAATAAATTGAATTGAAATTGAACATTTTCTAGACGGCTGACATTAGCATTGAAAAGTAGATCCTCCCTTCCATTGGTGTACAAACACAGCAAGAATGGATTTGAAAAGCCCGGCCTCCCCCATTAGTGCCATTAGTAACAAAAAAAAAAAAGTATCGCATTTTCTTTAATTTGCTGTTGAATTTCCTGCAATATGAAATATCTCACTTGTTTGGAAGGTACAACGCCCACTCTTGCCAATGTTTCTATCATTGCGTACGCAGAAAGACGGACATGGCTACATCGACTCCGCTGACACGCGGAATTTTTTCATGTAGTACGTACATAAAAGTGTATGCATTTTCATACCTTATTCGCCTAATTGTGGGTGCTACAAACAACCGTTACACCATGCAATCTACTGAGTCTGCATGGTATAAAAATTGTCCCGAAAGGCGTATTTCAGTGTACTTACATACCCATGCCAAACAAAAAGCCTTACCTTTTCTTACGTGTGTATGAAGTGCAAACAAAACTTTTTGTGACTTTCTGATTATCATGTGGCATCGTATGATAGGCTTCCAAGTTCTGGATCGCATACGTACGAGTACAAACGTGCATAAATCTATTTGAAATAATCAAGGGACTGCAGTGAATGGGTCCAGTGAATGAATCTCAATTGTAGGTATTGTAATTGAAATCACGCAAACATCAACTAGCAAAACCGAACAAAATTTTTCCAACACAAGTTATGCTCTTTTTACATACTACATACGAGTAAATATTTAAATCATGATAAATAAGTAAGTATTTAGAATATGCCAGCCACATGTTTGTTTTTCGTTTCTTTTTCATGTATTTAAAGTAGTTTTTCAATTTAAATGTTGTACAATTTTCTGGAATCGTAATCTCAAAGCTGTTTAACTTGATTTTCCACTCCACTCTTTAGCTGCGGCGTATACCAATATGTAGAGTAGCTACTTACGTGTGCTCGTATGTTCATGCAAATTGCTTTTGAGGCGTTTTTATCCCCCTCTCTGCCAATTCGAGCACCTTACAGTAAAATGAAATATGAATTGTTCTAACATTTAGTTCGGCATTGAATGTAGCATGCATTTTGTATTTGTATCTAAATGTCAACGGAGAGTCATGAAGTCTCATCAAATGAGAAGGCCCACTATTGTTTACTAATACATATTTATTATTTTAATACCCTATAAAACATGAGCACATTAGTGTTTCCTGTTGGAAAATGATTCTCTAAATTAATCATAAAAACAAACTTCATAAAATTTCATTTCATTTCACTATCATTTGAGTGATGACGCATTAATTTAATTTTAAACAAATAAATTGCATTGCTGTTGGGAAAATATAGTTTCGCTTGATAAGCAATTCGGATTCTTTAAATAGTTGGAACCTTATGTCTGAACAAATGTCCACATATTTCCATAAAAATAACCCATTGTCACCACTTCAATCTGGTTTTAGACCTGGGCATAGTTGTTCTTCTTACTTACTTACTTACTTACTTACTTAGCTGGCACTTCAACCGATGATCGGTCTTGGCCGCCTCTATAAAGCTTCGCCAGTCCAGTCGTCTCTGCTGTGCGCGCGCTGGCGCCAGTTGGTAAGGCCAAGTGCAGTCAGGTTGCCCTGTACCTATTCTTTCCAACGGATATTAGGATGTCCTCTTCTGCGTGTTCCTCCACCGTGGCTCGAATAAAACACCCTTCTTGCCGGAGCACTTTCTTCCATTCGCTCAACATGACCCAGCCAGCGAAGCCGCTGGATTTTTATACGCTTGACTCGTTCCATCTTATTCGATACACGTCGTCCACGCATATTGAACCGTAGATCTTACGGAGTATCTTCCCCTCGAAAGCTCCTAACAGCCTCTATCATTGTCTCTCCACGTCTCGGCGCCATATATTACGACGGAATGGATAAGGGACTTATAGAGCATTATTTTCGTCGGTCGAGAGAGGGCTCTGTTTCTCAATTGCCTACTGAGCCCGTAGTAACGCCTGTTGGCAAGAGTTAATCTCAGCTTGAGCATAAGGCTGATATTATTGTTGGTATTAATGCTGGATCCTAAGTAAACGAAATCCTTGACGACTTGAAAAGTATAATTGTCAACAGTGACATTTTGTCCAAGACGCCGTGACTCTTTGTTGACACAAGGTTTTTCGTTTGGTCCTCGTTCACCACTAGACCCACTCGACGAGACTCCCTTTCCAGGTTGGAGAATTCTGCACTGACTGCTCGAGCGTTTTTGCCAATTATGTCAATATTATCATGCTAATGCTAGCAGCATTACACTCTTTCATAAGGTTAAAGAAGTCGCACGATAGGGAGTCACCTTGTCTGAAACCTCTTTTGGTATCAAATCTTCAGCCATGTAAAAATTATGGATGACATAAGGATTTCTTACGATAATGAACACGTTACTCTTCTGTGCTTACTTGAATTTTCATAAGCAGTTAATTGTGTTAGTCCTTCGCTGATATGTAAAAAATTTAAAGCCCTGTATGGATTTGAAAACACCGCTGCAACACTTATGAGTAGCTATTTTACAGATAGATTGCAAAGGGTTAAAGTTGGCAGAAAATTTTCTAGCTACACGTCTACCAATTCTCGTCTTCTGTTGTGTTGAATGCTAGGACCGCTTATGTTTAGTATCTTCTTTAATGGCCTTTTTTCAGTTTGCAAACATTCTACTGTCCGCGCGTACGCTGATGAGGTACAATAGCATTTATGCAGTCCTATTGGGCTAATTGATGACTTATGCGGACTTGAAAGCTCTTAATAAATGCAGTAATTATAATGTTCTATCTTTAAACCCGAGCAAATCTTATGTTTTACCAATCTCTAGAAGATCTTTACTTAGTGTTGTTTTCCCACCTTTGAATATTGGTGTGTATGCATTAGAATGAAAAAGAGGTTTCAGACAAGGTGACTCCCTATCGTGCGACTTCTTTAACCTAATGCTGGAGAAAATAATTCGAGCTGCGAACATCGACATCTCTGGCACTATCTTCTACAAGAGTGTCATGCTGCTAGCATACGCTGATGATATTGACATCATTGGCAAAAACGCTCGAGCAGTCAGTGCAGCATTCTCCAACCTGGAAAGGGAGTCTCGTCGTGTGGGTCTAGTGGTGAACGAGGACAAAACGAAATACCTTGTGTCAACAAACAGAGAGTCACGGCGTCTTGGACAAAATGTCACTGTTGACAACTACACTTTTGAAGTCGTCAAGGATTTCGTTTATCTAGGATCCAGCATAAACACCAATAATATTGTCAGCCTTGAGATCAAGCGGAGACTAACTCTTGCCAACAGGTGTTACTACGGGCTCAGTAGGCAATTGAGAAGTAGAGCCCTCTCTCGACCGACGAAAATAACGCTCTATAAGTCCCTCATCCTTCCCGTCCTAATGTATGGCGCAGAGACGTGGACATTGACCATCAATGATGAGAGACTGTTAGGAGCGTTCGAGAGGAAGATACTCCGTAAGATCTACGGTCCAGTATGCGTGGATGACGTGTTTCGAATAAGATGGAACAATGAGCTGTATGAGCTGTACGCCGACACTGACATAGTCAAGCGTATAAAACTCCAGCGGCTTCGCTGGCTGGGTCATGTTGAGCGAATGGAAGAAAGCGCTCCGGCTAGAAGGGTGTTTTATTCGAACCACGGTGGAGGATCACGCAGAAGGGGACGTCCTAATCTCCGTTGGAAAGACCAGGTGCAGGGCAACCTGACTGCACTTGGCCTTATCAACTGGCGCCAGCGCGCGCATAGCAGAAATGACTGGCGAAGCTTTGTGGAGGCGGCCAAGACCGATCATCGGTTGTAGCGCCAGCTAAGTAAGTAAGTAAGTAAGTATGCATTAGAATTTGTTAGTAAGATTGTTACCATAATCTTGGTTTCCATGTGAACTCATCTTTAACTCGTGTTGATCATGTGAATAGTATTATTTGAATAATAGGGTTTCCTAAAAAAGGATGATCTACGAATGGCTGCTGAGTATTTACCTCTTGATACTGGAATAAAATTAGTAATAGAATTGATTTTCCCAATAATTTCTTATGCTGAATTGGTTTATAGTATATTAGATTCTCAATCACTTCATAAGCTTGATGTAGCTTTTAATAATGGCACTCGATATGTTTACGACCTTAAAAACTTGATTACATTTCGACTTGCAGATGGCAAATATTAGGCTTGAATTTGGTGGAATACCCCGAGGCTGGAAATTTCATGTATCTGCATAAGCAAATTATGACGAGAAATCCAAGATATATATTTTAAAAACTACAATTCGTGATAACTTTAAATACTTATTGGCAGTGGCGTAGCCAGGTCGGGTGACACCCGGGGCGGACCTAAATGGTGTCACCCTAAAAGTAAGTAGATACTACAGGAATTCATAAAGATGAGTGGACTTAAATTAATACGTACTTAATTTAAGTCACAAAATAGTTAAATACTCTACGAGTATGAGACCAATAATGGAAATTTTTATTTACACCATGTTCTTCTTAAAGATCTTGGATTATTTGAAGATATAATTTAATTAGATTTAACTTTGAAAAACTTCTTTTACATGAAGCCACAGAGACACAAACTGTTAAGAACAATTGAAGAGCTAAAGATACGTTTGAAACAGACTCTATAAAGTAATAAAAGTTAGCATATAAAGCGTAGATCATTTACTTGCGACTTTAAATTCAATGTTTGCTGCCTTATTTTGTATACGAAGTCTTTGTACTTCTACTTTAAGTTCTTCTTCTACAACTTTGCATTGATATTCAGTTCTTCATCCGTGCGAAACAGCAAGTCATTTGTTTTCACAACTTGAAAGATATCGGCTATATCGTTGAATGCCATGGTTCGAGATTTAATTTTGTCGAGAAACGATCGATGCATTCAAGCATCGTCCTCTTGTTTTCTTCTTTAGCAGTTAAACCAATAATACTAGCAAATAATACTAGCCTTCTCCAATGCACCTTCCACTAAACATTCCCGCTTTTCTTGTAAAGAATTAGGGCATTCTATTTCGCTATTACTTTATCGAGTCCTAGAGTTTGCAAATATTTTTGTGTAGCATCCACTTTCTCCAACACATCGTGCAAAAAATAAATGAAAACAAATGAAAGTATAATTTTAGACATTCACACCTACTTAGGTAATTATAATACTTTTTTCACTTTTTCATTGCGAGTGGCACCCCAAAAATGGTGACACCCGGGGCGGACCGCTCCCCCGCCACTGCTTATTGGTTAAATAATTAACCAATTATCTAATATAATCTTTTTACGTGTTTAGTTTTTAAGTATAAAACGAAATACAACATAGAGATTAAGTAATATGGTACTTTGTTTACAAAATAATTATTTCATTTTGTAAATTTTTTTTTTTTTCAATTAAATAAATAAAATAAATAAATTCAAATCGAAAAGATCACAAAAGATCATCTTGCCAATCTACCATTCTAACAATTTTACTCGTTAAAATATTATACGAGACTTTATCAATATATATATATATAAATAGCATCCTTATAAATAGCATCAAATTGAAAGCCATTAGAAAATTGTGAATTACATTAATTCGAGAAAACTGTCAAATTAGTGATCGCCCAGCGATAGCGACCCCATGTAAACTAAATCTGAGATTTTAGAAAAATTCTATTCACTCTACTCAATGGAAATGACTGTATATTTTGAAATTACGATTACAAAATTACTGTAGATTTAATATCACTGCTCACAATGGACATTTCTAGTGTTTCTATAAAGAGTGGCTTGGACGGAAATATTCTCTAATTTTTTTCCTGATACTTCGGGGATGGTAAGCACAAAATTAAAACAACATGATATTATTGTCATTTTTTATTATTCCAAAAATGTATAAACTTCTGCACGATCATTTATAAAGCTTGCAGTATTGGCAGACATTTAGTGAGGGAAGGAATTATTGTGGTAACATCAAATCGTATCAGCTTACAAATCTAAAAGTATGTTAAACTTAAAATTGAGTACATACTTGTTTTTTTTAACTTAATAAAACTCTAAAACATATTTACAAATGCTTTTACATCTAACCTCTTGGCTGGCTCTGGAAAATATTCCTGAGTAAATATTGCACAAAAAGAGCTTTCCACTTCATGCACAAATATGGTATAACTCGCACAACGCGATTGAATGCGAAATGGTCGTCCTAGGCTCTTCATGGGGCCGTTGTGCCATAAGGGTACATAGTATTTAATTGCTAGTAACAATGCCAATAGTTTACATACTCATAGTTAAACAATTTATTAATGAGTTAGTTGATAATTTATAAGCTAAAAATTACAATTAATAATCACAATTCTGTTTCTTAGTATATTTATGCCCGCTGACTATATGGGAAACTAATTAGGGCGGACTTCCTATTCGGCTATATACTTACAATAAAGTTATTTTACATATTACATTTGACGACTTTTAGGAAATCGCGATTGAAGTTTGAAACCCGATTTCTCGAAAACGCCACCACGAGAGATTTTCTCCAAAATTAATGGGATTATTGCATGTGTAGAGAATAAAATATGTATATCCGAGAAGGTTGTCCTTAACAATATTTTGTCGTATATTACATCTTGCAATATATTTGCGACTGGTTCACACACATACGACAAAATTTAAGTGAGTACGAAGCGTTTTAAATAGTATAAAACAAAATTTATGTGATGGGAAACTTATATTTCAGTCTTTATTTTACAAGAAAAATAAGGTTAAACAAAACATTTGACAAAATGTCGACTAAAGAGGTCATGACCCCGCTATATACAACAGAGTCAGTTTCAAAAAATTTCTCCTTCAAATGTAATTCCTAGTGAAAATGAAAAAATATCGTAAATAAATGTTAACATTTTCGAAAAATTTCGTAGTATATGTTTGAATTACCATAAGCGGATCAAAACCGGGTGGTGAAATTAAATGAACATATACATAACTAAAACCATTTTATTTATCTATTTTTAGTTGTAGGACTTAAAGTGCCAAAGTCGTTTTTGGACCTATACTTTCTCTGACAACATTGCTTGCTTTGCATTTCATGCAGAATAACTTTATCACATAGGTAAAATTCCTGCCATACAATTTGACCCACTCTAGTGCACGTTCATACGTCCAAATGTATGTTTATGGCACAGTTGCGTGCTTACAAAAAACTTTGGAGGTAGCATCAACGTGAGCTTCATGCGTCTACATATTCGATGACATCATCAATCTTGACAGTCTCGTTACTGCCACCTGAGTGGTCTGAGCCATAATCAGGCGGCAATGCAGTAGCGCCGCGCATATCCATTGTGCAATCGGCATCAGTGTCATCATCTTCGACGATTTCAGGCGATGCTAAGCGCGCTTCTGTGTTGGCGGGGCTCACATTAAGCTTATGTTGCTTGTGGCTCAGATCGGGTGCAGTGTAATCTGGCGGCAATACCAGATGCAAATTACGTGGCCGTTGTGATGATGGTGGCTGTAATAGATTCGGATGGAATTTTGGCATATTTTGAAGATCTTGTGCGATTTTCCTAACATTTGTTAGCGGCTTGCTGCCAATATCGTTGGCAGTGGACGCAATTGCTGGTGAATGTGGGCTTTGGTTATTGTTTTTTTGACTTTGGTAGAGTACATCGGGAAGGTTGTTGTTCTGTTGTGTACGTGCCGCTGTTGTTGGTTTGCCAAAATTGGACGGTATCGATGGCAGTTTGACATTTTGATTTCGTTGAGGTGTGGCATATTGGGGAAAGCGCTGTTGAGGTTGTGGCTGTTGTTGTTTGAGAACTGTTGCAGCATATGCCACATAAGGTATATTCGCTTCTATAAATAAAGAGAGATATTTTAGGTTTACATTTGTAAACTATTAAGCAAAATGTTTAAATTATCTGACAGTACATATTAGATGAGAACCAACACCAGTTTTGTAATATTATATAATATATTTTGATCGAAGCTTGGTTACCCCTAATGACCCAGCGCCGTTTAAATGTATACATAAAATATATTGGGATTATTGGAATACCTGAAATAGTGTTTTAGGTTTGTGTACTTGTGATTTTTGTCCAGATGCCCAAATTTATCCATCAGTATACTTCTAAAATCTACAATCCGTATTACCAGTAGAAACTACTAAGTGCATATCGCTCGTTTGCTGCAAGACTGTCATAAAGCAAGAAACAAAATTTCCGGGTTAAGTATACAGAAATAAATCTTATTTAGTACTTTATCTTTTATCATCACTGTAACTTATGAACTCTACACGTGAGAAAAGTAGTTGTCGATATCAACTTTATGGAATGATTTTCTTGAAATTTACGTTTCTGGGGTCATGCGTTTGTCTTGCAGCAAAGGAGCGATGTATGTAAATATGTACTACTAATGAAGAACCAAGAAAGTGCATTAATTTTGAAAAATCGGCTTTATTCTTTTTGACTATTCGATTGTGCAACCAATTTCAGGTGTTGGAATTTTCAACTTAAAATTATTCATTTGATATTAAAAATAGGTACACACATACTTAAAAAATTACACAATTAAATTATATTATATAATAGATTTAACAAATCACTTAAGTAAATAGAAAACAGACATACTATATGTAAATGATAGAAGGATTAATTTGCTTCTTCGTCGATGGCTGTACATTTCATTTAAGTCTATAATATTTACACATAAAATCGTAACATTATCTTAGTTTCACAGCCCACATTCAGTATTCCATACAGTGTTTCTTTCCCCAGTGCGTTTTTACTACATTAAATTACCTCGTTCGTTGATTGGCTCCGTGTACAAGTCCATTGAGTCCATATTGCGATCTGCTGGCGAGGCATATTCATTGCGTAACAAAGGTTGCTCTGCACAGTTTGGCTCAGCGTAAATATGTTCGGGTGAACCATTCTGGGCATCACTGCCAACACTAGCATTGGCGCAAGCACCAGCAGCAGTGAGGTGCGGCCTTTCGTAGCCTTCCGGTGGAATGGGCCTAATAGTGCTCGATGTGTAGAATCCATCATCCAAACTACTATTTCCGCCTAGAAAGCCGGGCTCAGAGTAAATGGGATCTGCGGGTGGTGCGGTGGGTGGTTGAAAGTGCTGCGTCAGCACACCATTAAAACCAGTAAAATCCCCCCGCGCATCCTTCACTGTACTCAACAAGTGCACAATTTGAGCGATGATATTTATGCATTTCTCATGGGGTAAATCGCTTTGCAGTAATACCTGCACACAATCGTTTGTGGGATCGTAGATTTCCGGATATTTAATCTGCATTACTCTCAAAGTTTGATCGATCACATCACGATCGGCATTTGTAAATACATGGTGGTGATGGTTTGAATGCGTCATTGTAGTGTGAGCTTGATTAATTCTACAAACTCTAAAACATAAAAAGAATACCGCGATCACTACGAGCGCGAACAGTGCAATCGCTCCCGCAATAATGAAGTACAATTGATTTATGTTGTGATCGCGCTGCTCCAGCTCTTCGTGTGTGAAGAAGTTGCCATTTATTTTCTTCAGATTACGATTAGCCACACAATCTAGTTTATCTTTCTTTTCATCACAGACTTCATTGATATACTTAAGCACGCTAAAGGTGCTAGAATTGAAGCAGTACTTCAATTTTTCATCGATCGTACAATAGGTTTCAGAACTCAAAGCGTGATGTGATAGTTTATTTAGCCAATCCATACTGCAACGACATGGTTCATCCACCGATATTTCGCGGAAAGTGCAATGGGTAAAATTCAAACTTCCCGGTTGGGGACGTGTCAAAGAATTGCCAGCGAAGCTGCAGTGTATGGGTTGCTTAGTCTCTTCAAGCAATATGCTTCCGAAATCGCCGAATTGATTTTTTTCAATGGTAATGTTGGACCAGTCTTTTATACGCAACCAATTGTGGCCCAATCGTTTGATATTGTTGCGTGAAATGGTCGCCTCAATGGCAGTCACGTAGATGGCATTTTCGAATATTGTGTCGATTCTGGAATGCGACCGAATTTATGTTAGTTCGTCCTGCAAGTGGGACAATGCAATCAGAATCGCAAGTATTTATACTCACATATTTTTTGTTAAAATCAATTCCGTAATGCCACTACCGTAAATGGCTTCACCTTCGATGTGTCCGATTATGCCACCAGTTATCGATACATGTTGGCTCTGTAACTGTAAACGGGAATAGTATTAGAGAATATTATAGTAGAGAAAATAAAATTTGTAGGGTGTAGGGTGTAGCGTTTGAAAATCTGTTTTCATACTACCTTTTCCGATATAGCTCGCGATTTAATTACATCAATGCGACAATTCTCGAATATAATCGAATCGATTTTAATGACGTCGAAAGTACCGCTATTGATCGTGCCAATCGTACAATTGACGAAGCGTATCTCCCGCAACGAAGCCTCAAATCGATAAATGTTATCGATAGACGACGATTCAATGCGAAGCTGTAAAGATAAACGCAAATAAATTGCAATAATTACATTGAGAACAATGTTTTCCTCTCTGTAGACCTACCCTAGCTTTAGCAGAGTTAAACGCCTTCTCCTCGATCCGTAGATCATTGATGCCAGCAAATATACCATTTATTTCAGCATTCTCGAACGCATTCGAATAAAGTATGAGGTCGTTACTATGGCGTACTTGAAATTTGACGCTTTCTGCTTGTTGTGAAAACAAAAAGATAACAAAGCGATGACAATTACATACAAGCATAAGTCTCGACTATTGCTGTATAAAATTACACTTACCCGAAAATGCTTTTGCCCGCACAATCACCGAGTATACATTGGTTATTTGTACGTCTGGGTATGGCCCATTATTTCCCTTGAAAGCATCGGTGGTAATTTCAACCTGTTCGCTATTGCTATATGTGCCATTAATTGTGAGGCTATTCACCGTGATGTTGTTGAAGAAACCACGCTCCAAGCGGAAATGTGTGTTTGGAGCTAATATGATTGTGATTGATCTGGCATGAGTGGGCACTTGAAAATTCTCTCCGAAAACTTGAGTTAACTGTAAGAATGGAAAAAAGAAAAATATATTACAAATAAGTTTAAAGACTTAAGCCTGTATGCAGTTGTAAATTTTTAATCGTTTTGGAATTTTCATTCATTGAATATTTTTGAGAATCACCATAACTAGTTTATATGTACATATGTACGAGGGTAAATCAATAAGTACCCGTGTGTGAAGACAGGTGGCGTAGCTGAGGGAAGTTGGAATTACCGTCGTGTATGCGATCTGTCACACGACACCACACTAAATCACTGATTCATAGGTTAGTTTTTATTTGGCAGCCATTAGTATCACACGTGTTTGGTGTTTCGCGATAAAATGGAAAAAGAACAATAGCGATCCGTAATTCGCTTTTTATTTTTGGATGGAAAAAAATGCGAAGAAATAAAAGCGAAGTTGGATGTTGTCTATGGGGACCCTTCACCATCTATGACAACCGTAAGATATTGGTTCAACGAGTTTAAACTTGGTTGTACATCTGTTTTTGATGAGGAGCGCCCAGGCGGCACGGCAGACGTTGTTACCGAGGAAATCGTTGAAAAGTTCCACGACATGATTCTCGCTGATCGCCGAACGAAAGTGCGCGAAGTAGCAGAGGCCATACGAGTGTCGTACGGAACGATAATTAATATTTTACATGATAGGTTAAGCATGAGACTTCGTTCTGTTCCCCAACATGAAAACGTGGCTCGGGGGAAAAAAATTCATGAGAAAATGTATATCTCCATTTATCATACATATATCATTCATAAAGACGCAATGATCACATAATGTAGGCAAATGAATGGTACATTACATATACTCGCTTAATTCAAAATCACAAGTGAAACCCACAAGGAAACAGGCAACTCACTCGGTCTACTGGATCAAAAACTGGTTTCTAGGCTGAATGGTTTATAGAAAATTTTTTTCACAAATGTTGAAGTATTCGATAAATCATTGGTTTGCATGAAATATACTTACGGACTGAAGGAGCTAAGTAATATTAGCATTATAATTTTATTCATAATAATACGAGTAAAATATTAAAAACGATTTCCACTTTTAATTCAATCTTTGCATACCTGCTCTTCAAATCCTGGGAGTAAGACACCATTTGTCGAAAATCTATAATGATTACAATTATTTGGACATTCACTGTATGTACGAGTAGAACGAGGTTTGCACTTATCTTAAATACATATGTACATACTTAAATCCTAAAGAAACAAAAACATATTTTTACAAATCGAGATTAGAGTACATAAGTACTTAAATGCGTAGTTGTGTATATGGTATGTGTGTGTGTGTATGCACCTAAGTATGTACAAGTGTATGTTGTTCTTTTAAATACAGTTGCAGTTCCAGACTATGCACAGATAGATATTCTGAGCCTTTAGGTATATTTCTTTTGATTGAATAAACATGAAAAGGGAATATATGTAAATACATTTATGGTATTTACCTAAGAACGAAAAAACAAAATGATTTTCGTCGTTCACAAAGGAATATCGGTAATACTTACAAAACATGTAAAGAAAATAGCTTCACGAAAATCTTTTGGCCTTAAAATTAAAGTGAGCCTGACGAATGTGATACTAGAAATTGCTCGTGATTGCTGTGAACAACAATATTTTTGTACATATGGTATGTGCATGAGAGTGCATCGAAATTGTAACCCCCCCTCTTAACAGCACTTTTTTAGGAGAGGGGGTTACAACTTGCCTGATATTTATTTTTTTTAAACGCTCCCTTCCGCATTTGTACCCCCTGAGGAAAAGTTAGAAGTTGAAATCTCAGTTCAAAAATGGATTTCTTGGCTTAAGAAATACTGGTACACAAAATTTCAACCAAATAGGTCAGTCCATACAGAGGTCTCCAGATTAAGAAAATCATGGTATACAAAATTTTAAAACAATCGGTCGGTACATATGGTAGACGGCGTGCCAGTACAAGGAATTGCGAATCTGAAATTTTTTTAAGAGATTTAAGATAATTTAAAAATAAAGTTTTACTAGTGCGGGTACCTATTTTGAAAGAATAAACCGAGAGTGTTTCAGTAGAAAAAAGGGGTCTTCATATAAACCGCTTTTTGAAATCAGGTGTTAGTGATGCTCCGATGCTATCTTCTATTAATTATTAAATTTTTTGTACTTCTCTTTTTAAATCTATTTTATTAAATAATATTAATGCTCTCTAAAATGTGGTCGCTGTGGCGTAGTGGTAGTGCGTTGGGCTCCTACGTTGAATGTCCGGGGTTCGAATCTCGGCACCATCAAAATCAAAAAAAAAAAAAATAAATAATTTTTCTACACGGCAGGCACCTCTTGGCAGGCAATGGCAAACCTACAAGAGTAAAAATTGCTATGAAAAGCTTTTCACTTCGCCGTTCGGATTCAGCATTAAACTGTAGGCCCCTCCATTCGTGTACAAATATAACACGCACAACATGAGCTCGGCCTAGACCCTCCATGGGCTGTTGCCATTAAAAGTAAGTAAAGTAAATGCTCGCAAAAATATTTAAACTTTTGCAAAAAAAACTTTTTTTTCTTTCAATCCGATCAAGCGCTTTTTTGAAAAAATATATTGTTGAAGACGCTACGGTGGGGAAACTCTAAAAATCACGGGGTTTTTTTTTGGTGAAACCACACCTGTATAACATATTCCAGATAAATGTTATTTAAACAAATTGATGGGGAATATTTGCATTAAATTCATGTTTCACCATCAGAAGTTACTAAAAATTAACAAATGATAGAATTAATTAATTAATAGCGGTGTTCACGATGTGATGCAAATGATCTTGCATTATTGTAAATTGTTAACTTAACTCTCCATCTTGATTCAATTGTTTAAAGTTTGATTTTATGCGATAGTTTTCCCCGTACAACTTTCGCATCCAAAATATTTAATGTACTCCACGGTCAATGAAGAAAATTTACCATTGGATTACAATTTACCATTTGGAATTTTTGTTTTGTGTTTACAACACTGACACATAAAAAGGTGGACACATAAAAAGCAACCTTTAAAAAATACAGTTTTTTTCAATTATATGTAATTTTTTGTGTTCAGTGTGTTAAAGAAAATATGAAATACATTTAATTTTTTATAAAACGGGACATACGAAAAAGGTGAGAAAAAATTGAGAAAAATTATAGCTGAGATAGATAAATTACTGTAGTGCTCATGGAAAATGGTATATAATGTCATTAAATAAGTCAAAATTGACAAACCTTGCTGACTCAGAAGATTTTTATGAAGTGACTCCATAAAAACGGAAAGAAAGATAATGCTTAAAATTTCGAAAAAAAAGGTAGGAAGGAAACTAAATAAAGCTTTGGCATCATGAAGTTTTGGCCACGTTAGCAGAAAAAAGCCACTCTTAACAAAACGACACATAAGAAATCGGGTGACGATCGCAAAGACGTGTAAGAAGAAAAACATGCAATTTTGGAAAAATGTTTTCTGGATCGCTGGAACAAGAATAACGAAGATGAGAAGCACGAAGTACTAATCTGGATTGTTTATTGAATTAATTTTTCTTCTTATACTTTCATGATTTTCAGATTTCCAAGGCATTTTGCAGTAGTCCTGAGTTTTTCGATTATTATTTTTATATTAATATTGTTTTCCGATGCCTTCTGAATGACTTTCGTGATGTAATTTTGTTTATTTAAAAAATAAACTTTTCTTTCTGAATAATTGTGCTATTTCTTTGTCCATGTCTGTGTATACATATATTCTGTAGTACCATACAAATTACCTTCTCGTTCCATTCCACAATATTAAATATTAAGAGTAAGTATTTTGGATATGAAAATTCCTCACAATTCTACTGAATATTTGTGTTAAAGTGTATGGATCAAAGGGGCTGAAAGAAGGGGAATTTATTCGTTTTTTAACTTCAGAAATAATGCGCCTTTTATGAGTTCATTCGTTTTTTCTATGGATTCTATGGAATTGCTGATTTCGCTCATAAATTGCATGCCGGTCGTTTTTGAGGTTGAGGAATCTATTTTGAAATGAACGATAAGAGGTCGCATCATAATAATTCGGATAAAACACGATTATAATAGCCAAAAGTTCTTGTGTTCAACCTCACTTTTAAAAAGATCCATGCATAAAGTGGGGTTAAAAACTTTCCCTTAAAAGTGGTCTCCAGCACTTGGGGGTCATATCTGTTTAAAAAAAAAGGTGAGATCAACAATTGTGGGTGTGAAACAATAAATATAGTACCTTATACATATACCGTCATAATTCAAAATTTGAGAATATCTGTGACGTCAAAAGTTTGTCAATTAAAATATCAACACTAAGCGAATCACTCTGCACTATTAGCTACCATTTGACAAATGTTTCAAAAAGATATAATAGAAGAATTTAAAAAAATTGGGGAGTGCACTGCAACCTATGTAGATTTACAGTACCTGCATAGGTTCAACCACCGATAGGAAATTTAGTATTGGTCCAGTTTCTATGAAGCTGAAATTGACATCTGATATTTGACAATCATCAAGATTTCAGCTACGAGTATGTATAAGTGCAGGGCACTTATATTCCTCCGTCTATTAGTCCCTACCACTGTCCTTGGCTTTGGTGTAAGCTTACGAGCTTTGGTACTTCTGCCATCCGTACGTCTTGCAGTTTTCCTTCTGCAACAAGTATCGTTACTTTAATATCACTTTATAACGGAGTGCTTAGGCCGAACTTTCCCATCTATTCATACGAGTATTGTGTCAGTTAACTATATGCGTACACGAACGGCGGGACCTATACGAGTTTTAGGCCGGATCCTAACGGTGAAGAGTTAGGTAGTTTTCACTTTTGTAGATTTACTATTGCAAGTAAAGAGTTGGTGCAGTGCGGAATATTTTTTTATTTACGATTTTTGCTGAGTAGCAGCCCTGAAGCCCCCCCCCCTCTCCCCCTCCTAGGGGCTGTTATGGAAATTTAAATTCTCACAATTAAAATGAAGCCATTGAACACATTTTGTATCTCCGACCGCTTGGGCGGCTAAGTTTCCGTCACCGTGCGATATCTTTTATTTTCCCTTAACTATTTTATGTATTTGAAATTATTTATAAAGTTTTTCGTTTATTTATTTATAGGTTTCACTTTTAAGATAGCATTGTATGAGTTGTGTGTTTAGTTGGTGGTCACGTGTGCCTTATAAAAAGGTTCTACTCTTTTATCTTATCTTAAATATGTCATAATCCGCACCCGCAGATGCTCTTTCATTCAAAATACATGAAAATATCCGCTTCAAACTTGGTTGTTGCTTGTCGGTGCAGTTGGCTACATTTGGATTTTTGTTGAAGAATGGGGGAGCAAGCGAATCTTATGTTTTTACAGCCACAACAACAACTGCTTTCACAAATACCTTGAGTATGTGTGTGTGTGTGTGTGTGTGTGTTTAAGCCCTAGTGGATAATTGTTTTGTATAGAAAATGAATACGACGTTGTATTTAACTTTATATTAGTCATAAAGTAGATAAGAATAATTTTATCTAACATAAAGTTTACAACTGAATTTAAATGCATATATTTTTTTGGTTTTTGTTTTTGGTTAAAGATTTTATGCAAACTGGTTGAATGTTTTTTTTTTATAATAAAAGAATAAAAACACTTCTCTTTGGAAAAAAAAATTTCTGGACTATTTCCTTTGAGAAACTCTTATGGCTTCTTTTACACTAATTCTAAAGAAAACAAAGAAACACTGACTGAATCAGATGAGTTGTAATTTAAGAAGTATACATGAAAGTGCTCCTATGTTAAGCATAGCATAGCACTCTTCGCTTTTGTTTTTATTCAGTGAACCTAATGCAAATCTCTTCGAGAACCTACTCTCACATCTCACAAATAGTTGACTTTAATCAAATACATAGTTCCACCGAAGGGACTATGCTATAGTAACGCTCTGATGCTGTTACTATTGGGGCGCTGCACTGTCACGCATCGAAGCTTGACTTGAATTTCATTGCACTTTGGCACTTGTGACTTTATCACTCATGGATTCTTAACATATGTAGTACATTATTTCCATTTCTTCTTATTCCATACAATTGCCAAGCGCCTAAATACTCCGTAGCAGTTTGAAATGATGCACATTCAGTAGTCAAGAGTTGTTGATAAATTACTTTAAATAGCATCGTGCTGCGATTGCCGCTTACCTCCCCACATACGATTACTTACGCCGAAACGAATATCGCCTGATGAGCAAGCCCAAGTGAGGGAGCTCAGACAGTGAACAAGCTAAGTAAGTTCGACCCCACTTTACTTCTTGTTAGACTTTTTCTTCTGGAGGAATGAGAGTGATGTAGTGCAATCTTTTAATTAAATATAAATTAATGTTGCGTTTGGTTGTTGTACGTTTACTCGGCTTTCGACTTGACTTGAATTTTACATCCGCATGCGACAAATGCGAGCAATTGTTGTATTTTTATTTTATTGTAAAATATTCGGCGGTCATTTCTTCAGTCTCTTCCTCCTCTTCTTCGCTCCCATCTTTGTTTTGTGTAAATTGCTTTACTGTCTGCCTGTTTAATATCCGCGTAATTATGAACGAGTACGTAAGGGAACCCCACGAAACTGAAATACTAATGCGTTTATGTTAATGTCGCCGAAAGTGTTAATAAATAAGTAACTTGTCTCTGTCTGCATTTGGAATTTGAGCATTGAATACGCGAAAATGCGTGATTTGATTTACGTCCATTCTATTTTATTATTTATTTGGTGGGTTCGATCAAAAGAACACCTGCGATTACAATTTCGATGAACAATTTTCCATACAGCATTTTATTTGTAAATATGTACTCTTAATTTTTAATTTGTATTAAAGTACATAATACATAATCACATTGCGCAAGCATGAGTTTTAAAAGAGCGTTGCATTAAGAATTTCATAAAAACAAAAGATTCACCATGTGTTGTCTAGACAAAGTCAAAGACTTTTCGTTGTTGCGTTGAGCAAAAATAAAAACCTAAATTGCATGTTTCACTCGTTCCTTTAGTACTGATTTATTTGAAAACCCAAGAATAAACGTTGCTGGTATTTAAGTGAAATGCCGTCCATAGTTGTTCAGCTGGAATCACGAATCATGTGCATAATTGAAGCTAAAAATGATGTCCAAATTATGGTATGAGGCTTATTTTTGCTATTTAATAAAAAGTAGAAAAAAAAAATTCTACACGGCACCACCTCTTGGCAGGCAATGGCAAACCTACAAGAGTAAAAATTGCTATGAAAAGCTTTTCACTTAGCCGTTCGGATTCGGCATTAAAACTGTAGGTCCCTTCCATTCATGTACAAATACAACACGCACAACAAAAATGCGATGCGAAAACCTCGGCCTAGGCCCTCCATCGGCTGTTGTGCCATTAAAAGTAAAGGAAAGTAAGGTATGAGGGTTAGCTCGTAGTTCACCAAAACCCCGAGTCTCCCCAAATTATGCACTTATAGAATACATATAGACTTAAATACGTTTTTACAATTTTAGGAGAATTTAAACTCTCAGATAAAGCGACAATTTAGTAGTAGCGGCTCGAGGCACAGGAATGGTATTTAACTGATTTCAATTTATTGCAGCCAAGTCATAGTTTTTAATTTTGACAGTTCACGGCGTAATTGTTTGCATTAAATGGCATCATTTATTTAATTGTGAGTGAACGAAGGCAAATAAGTAGAAGGGTGACAGTAAGGGTATACAAAAGTTTTTATTAGATTTTTTTTTATTATACATTTTATTTTAACGTACATTTTTATTCGGAAAACTTGTGATTTGAATACAGGAAAGCAAAAGTTTTTCTCAGAAAGAAAACTAGTTCTCTTTTGAATTTTGGGCTGTTTTATGGGTCACAATTGTACAGGGTGTTTTTTTATAGAAGTGTGGTTTTCAAGAAGAAATAAAACGCATATAATTTAATGTTATGGCCAAGAATTTAGCTTTATTATAAAGATTTCGGGCAAGTGGCCGCGGCGGCTGGTTCGAATAAATTCCAGCCGAGAGGCCCAATTTTCTACCACTTTTTGCAGCAATTGGGGCCGTATGTCAGTAATAACACGCCGATTATTCTCTTCCAAGGCGTCAATAGTCTCGGGCTTATCTGCGTAGACAAGCGACTTCACATAACCCCACAAAAAATAGTCCAGCGGTGTTAAATCCGACGATCTTGAAGGCCCCGCCACAGGCCCACGACGCGAGACAATGCGCTCACCAAAAGTTTCCTTCAATAAATTGATTGTTTCGTTGGCTGTATGGTTATATGGCATGTAGCGCCGTCTTGTTGGAACCAAAGGTCGTCCACATCAACATCCGCCAATTTAGGCGCGAAAAAGTCATTCATCATGGCTCTATAGCGTTCCCCATTGACTGTAACGTTATGACCGGCTTCATCTTTGAAGAAATATGGACCAATGATTCCCTCTGCCCATAGAGACCACCAAACAGTGAATTTTTGAGCATGTAACGGCGTCTCAACAATGGCTTGAAATGGCAAACCAAACTGAGCATAATTCAAGTGACAGCTGTCAAAAAAACTAACTCTGAAAAAAGTATTGCCAGATTGAAAACCACACTTGTAAAAAACACCCTTTATTTATTTACGTTATAAATTTATCGGCCCGATACATTTTTCAATGTAATACTTAGACAAACAAGAAACTGACTACACACAAAAACGCTCGTTCACGAATAAATTTCTGCCCGTTATTTTGCTGAGTATTAGAAAACAGATACCAGAAACAGAAAAAAAGTTATAAATTTATTTGAATTTAACTTAGTGCTGCCAAGTTTTGCTCACAAAAAATTAAGCAGGGATGCGTGTTTCTTTTGTCACTGCAATGGTCGTATATCTTATATACGCGTCAAAAGAAACACTAAAAAAAACTAATATGAATGCTAACCCAACCAAACTCTCCAACTGCTCTAGCATTTCCCGAACATAGGTTTAGAATTTTTAAGGTTGTACCGTCGCTAAAGAATTACTTTCGTTATCAAAACAGCGTTAACTTTAGATAGAAATATCTTCCTTGTTGAAAGTGGAAATCGAAAAAAAATGATGTCCGTAATGCAGACACTATTCAGAATTGTGAAGCAATTGGTCTTGTATTGTACATTTGTGATAAAATTGACATAAAAAGAAAGAACGAATGTGAAATTGACCAAAAATAGAGAATACAAGACGAAATTCATCAAATGCCGCTAATTTTTATTGCTTCAAATCGAATTTTCAGAAATTGGACGTTTGGCCGCCCAAAAAGCGACGGTGCGTTCCACATTAGTTATGGTAATGGCGTACAGCTCCAAAAGCAGAACAAAACTAAGTTCGTTTTTAATTATTTTTAGTTTTTGCTGTGCAAGTCACATTGTGCTGCTGTCTGCGACTTGCGTTTTTCAATGCTGGACATTTTTTATATACGAGTATTTTGAATTTTTTTATTTCCCAGTTGCTCTTATTGCTTCTCCATTTGCTTTCGTTTTCTGGCCAAATGAAAATTTATTTTAATTCATATCAGCGGATATGGTAGTGTAAATATCATCATCTTTTTCATTGTCGCGGTATTCGTCTGATTCGCGCCATCGATTTCTTTTCATTCTGTTCGTTTCGAATATATTTCGTTGTTATTGAAGCATTTTCTAAATTTGTTTAAATTTCTCAGAGGGGAAGTATTCATAGATGCAACATTTTTTTCATGTATGTATGTATGTATGGTATTTAGGTATTGTACTCATAATATGAGTGATTTATGTTCTTCATAGAAAATATTTTTCTACAAATACTATACATGAGATACACAATGTCTTCAATATGAAGAAAATACCCAATCTAGATTATTTATATTTGAAAAGTGCTGGTATCAGTGTAAGGCATATCCGTAATTACTTGATTTCCGATTTAGCTGTTCGGAAAACGAAATTGTTTGTATTGTTTTGATAGTGATTTGGAAGTAGAGCTCAACTCAATGAATTTCGCAACAGCAGCAAAATATGTTTCCAAATAAATCGCACAACATGAATGGGTGTGAAAAGTGTGGCCATCCATGAACTGTTGTGCCATCAAAAACAACAAACTAAGTTAGACTAATGGACGAGGAAACACCATCAGTAGTCAGACAACGCTTTTTCAATATAAGTAGCTTTGTGATGACAATAAGCATAATTACACTGTGCTAGTTCAAAACAGAGACATACGGGGCACCTATTAAGTGACTTTCGTACAGGTGTATAGATTTCAGATCTAATCGGCATTTGGCTGGATTGGCTCTAGTTTAGGAGAAATCCGTATTTGAATTTTGCTTAATTAAATCAGGTTTGCAGCTTAAGACATTTACATTTGTAGAGGCCCTAAACCGTTTTGAATATCTCTTTACGGTCTTCGGCAAAGTTGTAGCTATGATTACGGCCAACAAATTTGCTAAACACACTAACACAAAAAAAATACATTCAAATAGTGTTTTCGACTAAAATGTCGAAAAAACTCAACTTCTCCGTTGACTTATTTTCTCTTCATCTTGTTCTTACTGCAAGTTCCAGCAAATGTCTCCTAGGAGAGCGTCAAGCATTTTGCCACTGTACCAGTGCTCAAGTCTTGCCGTCACTTGATGAAAACGTTCACCATGCTCATCGGATTCGTCTGGTGTTTGTTCGGCGAATTTCTCCATATGGCAATGTAAAAAGTGAATTTTTAATGACATTCTTACGTTGATATTGTGGAAAGCAGCTAGCATGTTTTGAATGTCTGTGCGCCAATTTTCAATGACTACTTTCACACAATCCCAAGCCACTAGCTGTAAATCAGAGAAACAGGCTTCAAATCGTTGATCCTTCATCAAGCGTCGAATATCAGGTCCATTGAGAATGCATGGTTTTACCTTCTTTTATTTTCATTCCGCTCAATCTTGGGAAAATTCGGGTTAATTCATCGAATATATATTCACTAATTATTATGCTGGACAAAAGTTATGGCAATTTAAATTTGTCGTTACTTTTGCAGGTGGGCGTGATCATTGTGTAAATGTTCATATGTGCAAAATTTGGTTGCATTTTGGCCGTTTCGACTTGTATAGAGTCGCGACACTGTGCAACGTTAGAAGAAAGAAAAAAAATGGATGTGATGAATCTTAAATACAAAAATACGTAACTTCTGTCTGTCTGCATATGGAACTTGAGAATTGAATAGATGAAAAAGCGCGAGAACTTCCACCGTCAGATGAAAACTTTCATCAGCGATGAAAAATGTCAGTCTCTATTTTTTGTTGGAATTGGCGGCGGTCATTACGGGCTTCTGGTCCATCGGTGGGTGTCAAAATGAGAATCCCGTATAATACCCACTGTCGTAGCTGCAAACATCCGGGGGAAAATTAACCATTCCTGATTTTACTTGCAAATTCCCGTCTCTAGGATGAACCGGAGCGAAACCTTTAGCCAAACCCTATTTCAATCACCTTGGGCAACAATCTGAGGTATTCATAAATGAGCTAATAACTTACCAAAGATCGAAAAATACCCATTACGGAGGGATATATTTAGTTATATACCAAAACTATACGTATTCTATGGAAGATTTTACTAAATGATGCTGAGCATATAAACAATTTCGGATGCAAAAATACCCAAAATACCATGTTTTATTATACTCTAACAACATGTTAAGAAATTTGACGTTGAGGCCCAAATTGGACTTACCCATTGTACTCTGGAGCACTTCCGCTATTATGTAAACAAGCGCTCTCTGATCCCGATCATTTTCTTTGTGTCGCATAGTATTATCTACCTAATAGACCTGAAAGTTGTTTTTGTTTTTATTGGTGATTTTTCGTATGTATGGCATTAAAAAAGATGTGGCAAGTTAACTGCAATGAGTTGTTCACTTTCAGCAAGCACATTTGAATTGAATACATTTTCAGCTTTATTCGTTACACACCGAAGTTGAAGAATTTATTCTTGATATTTCTCTTCATTTTGGGAAAATATACTCATTTGTAATGTCAAAAAGTGATGTATGAAGTAATTTTGCTTCCATTTTTGAATTTTAAATATTTTTAGAAGTTTGTGGCGCACAGTACCGGAAACATAAAAGCAGAAGTGGAAATTGAAATTCTGTTATATTTATATTTTATTTCTAGTGTCGTTACCAGTGACATGACATGGACGATGATGCTGACGATCGAACAGCACACAGGGACCCGCATCACATAGAGAAGCAATTAAGAAATAAATTATAGACTTTTTTTTTTGGTTTGGGAGCATACTACATAGAATACATCGTGTTGCAGGCGGCCTGCTCATTTTATTATTGATTTCGCTTCTAGCACGGTCACGTTTTCTTCTAATTGTGGCCTTTAGTTTGTTGTTTTGTAAGGTATTTTTAAAGTATTTTGATAAATATTAGCATATGCTATTTGTAGACTTAAAAGCTTTTCATTGAATAATAGCTCTACTTAATTTTTCGGTGAGCCTTAAGTTGTAGTTTTTTTTTTTTTTTTTTTTTGTATATTGTTAATATCCTTCAAATACTTTTCAATGCAATTTAGATGTGTAATGCTGCTGTTTGGAATTCATACTAAATTCATGTCATAAAATGAACGATTAATGTATTAACATAAATAAAATTAGAAGTCTTTGCCAACGGATATTGGACGGATATCCTACTGAAACGGCACATTCTCGCAAATAAATTGTTCTGTCTCCTTACACTTGTGTTATCAGCACGTTCGACAACTGAAGAAAACTTCTTTATGATCCCGCTACTTGTTGCTGGCCAACTTTCCCACACTCAGTCAGTCTTTGAACAAGTGATTAACACGCCACGAAGTAACAACACACATTCACACACATGGAGGCAATTGCATATTTCTTAAATGCACGTACCACAAACTAATTTCAGTAACTAAGTACAAACAAGTACAACCGAAGTGAAGAAAGAAGCAGTCAAATGAAGCGAGAAGGAAAGTAAGTAGAATAAGGATTTCGAACGTGCTGTGTCTTCTCCGTCCTTTACTTGTGCGGAATCTAGTTATGAAAATTTGTGTACGTTTGCTTTATAATGAAATGGTTTTGAAAGCGCTCGAATGCATTTGTGATGATGTTTCTGACTGAGTTTAATAAGTGCTACCTACTGTGAAGATTCACAGAAAATGCTTGTGCGTATGTCGGATGCATGTAAAAACGTGATTTTTTAAGAATTTCACATATGTTAAACAAATTTTCCATTTTCAACTTGTGTGCCAAGAAGAAAATGGATACATACGTGGCACTATAAATAGTTTTGTCTTTTCTTTTCTGGACTCTGGCTTTGCACGATTTGACTGTGAAACGTGACAATCACATATATTTCTTAATGCCTCAGAAAGGGGAATTCAACAATTAGCACTCATGGCATGCATTGGAAAATCGATCTTTTACATACTTAAGTATATTTGATAAATGTTGGAGAGCCTTTGCAGAAGCAATTTTTCGAGATGATAATACGATTTAAATGGTCGTATATATTGAATATATTTAAAACCTTCAGATAATACACATTTACAGAAAAGTATGGGGAGTAATTCATCAATAGTTTCGGAATTTTTATGAAAAAAATTGAACAAATAGGTTTTTCGACATTTTTGGAAAATCTGTAGTAAGATAGGGGGGCAGTTATGTGATCGGTCACTCAAGATGAAATATTCCCCACACTTTTCTGCACATGTCGTCGTCAGATACTGAAAACGAAAACCTCCATCTTGAGGCTTAAATTTGCATTAATTTTTGGAACGGCATAACAATCTATTTAATATTGGGTTATACTCCCACAGAAAAGCTGATACAGGTATATCACATTTTTCAATTTATTTTCCGAAACCGTCATCTAAAAGTAGGGATCATCAAATATTTGTGATTTTGTTTCACAGTTTTATCAACTGGCACTACCCCAAGTATGGTGAAGTTGATAGTTTTTTGTTTATACTTATTTTTGTTTCCGCTTGATAAACAGTAGCTATCCATTGAAGCATTGTGGTTCAAAAATCAATTGAGGTTGATTGAAATTAAGTTTGATGTCTTCAGGGCCGTGGAGAAAAAATGCCGTCCCCGGGGAAAAGCTCATGATCATAGCTTCAAGCCCCTTATTGTTATGAACTAAAATTAATTACATACATGCTTTAGCTGAAGCGAAACGGTTTATAACAGGGTGACAATTTATAAGTGTATACAACGCTCTTGGCGCTATAGAAAAAGTATTGTAATTTGTCTGCAATTTTCTTCATTCTTGTATTATTCTACGTAGTCAAGATCTGATTTAATTGGCTAGATTTCATTTTGTTAATTGTGAGATAGCGCGGCAGCTTCGCATTGCTGGGTCATGAAGGTGATAGTCCAGGAACAGGCAGAAAACCAAGAATCAAAACTCCCAGAAATCGTAAAATCGTTCAAAATCCGGTGCTGCCTAATTCAACGGTTTCCATGAAAAAAGTTGCTCACACAAAACTGGCATCAATCGTGAATCAGATGGACTCATAGCAAAAAATGAACTAGGTCCCAATGCCTACAAGCTTCAAAAAGGCCAGTTACTTACTGATGACATCAAGCGCGTACGACTCCAAAGATGTAGCCACAACGACACATGAATGGAGTAGGGCTCATTTTCCGGCCACCATATATGATGGATTACAGCATATGGTCCATTTTAGAGGCCAGGGTCTGTGCTAAAGTCATAAACTGCGCTTGAAGCAGTGTATTCGTGCCAAGGGTGTTTTTTTGTTTTGCGTGTTATGTCCAAAACCTTTGTATACACTTATTAATTGTCACCCTGTATTGCACTGAAGTCTAACTGGCACGGGTCCTATAAAAACTGCCCCGGTGAATCCCCTAATTTCACATCCTGTTGTAAGTTTTTAGAAATTTTTTTTTTTTTATTTAGAGAAAATATCATATTTGACCTAAGGTGGTAATTTTAAGTGGGTTGCATATTTCTGACGTTGCAACGTGTGATTAGAAGCCTCTGCAAAGTGGAAAATGTATCACATTAAAACTTGGATTCTTTTGTGAATAGATATATTTAACTTGAATGTGCCACTTGCACCACCTCAAACCATATCATCAAATGTTTTTGACTAAGTGTGTGAGCGAGTGAGTGAGTGAGTGAGTGAGTGAGTGATACTGTGTGGGCGTTGACTGACTATAAGAGATGTTTTTGGCATTTAAGTTTATACAAATTGACAGCTAAGCTTGTTGTCGCTTATTCTCTACAAGTTTTTATTGTTTTGTTGTTATGATTTTTAAGAGTATGTGCGAAGTGAAATTAAATACAAATGCAGTACTCGTATATTCCTGAGTTATTTATTTACATCCACATACAGTTGCGGGCAATAAAATAGGGTGAAATAGGATGCTATACACTTCACACATATTTAGGAAGGGTACTCATACAGATCATAAAAACATGTTGAAATTATATAGAAGGTGATAACAGCAGTACAACAAGTTCAACACGGCAATAACAACACATCTTTGCTATTGCTGAGGAGAAATCTGAATCAAATCAGCTGCCGAAAGAAACAGTACAACAATTACAAAAAACAATAACAACACATCTTTGTTGTTGTGGTCATAATGGTGGCCCTCAGTAGTGCCAAAATCAGCTGAGGCAAACAAGAAGGCGGAAAAAAGTTAGCAAACAATCAAACGTAAACAACGATTTTGATAATCGCTCTTGTTTCAGCACACAACAGAAGGGTAAGAGCCAGTTGCTCGTAACTCCGTCGTGCTTCACTCCACCTTGATAACAAGAAATTTATAAAAACTTGTAGAAATTAAGCGATGACATAAGCTGTAAATTTTCTTGTCTATTTACATAATTCACTATCAAAAAAAGAGAAATTACGGCTGCGGATGAACCATAATATAATAAGATCAAAATATATATTGACCAATATATCTAAATTTTAAGCATACTTTCATGTCCAGTCAAAAGTCCTCTAATCTAGATTTTGATTATTATAATTTATTATTTTGATTGAATGTATTATGGAAGGAATAGGCCGAGCTTTTCGTATCCACTCATGTTGTGCGTGTTATATTTTTGTGCATGAATGGAAGGGACCTAAAATTTTATGCCAAATTCGAACGGCGATGTGAAAAGCTTTTCTTAGGTATTTTCTACTCTTGTAGGTTTGTCAGTGCCTGAGGCCAAGAGGTGGGCCCGTGTGGAATAATTCGATTTTGATGGTTAAAGAAGTTTAATGAATAAAATTATATTGAATTACTTGTAATATAAAAAGAAACCTAGAAAACCGACCCTATTTTATTATCCGTAACTGTATTTATGTAGTATATATTTTTTTTTTTTTTAAAGTTTTTAAGTGCCAAGCATGACAATGTGTAAAGTTGTAAATTGTACAATACCATGGAAGAAGAAACAATCTTTTTTTTGGGAATGTCGTTTTTATAATAAAATTTTTCTCTTCTTCGACTAATGCAAACAAATAATTAAAGTAATACTCGAACTACATTTCGGAAACTGAATTGTCGTCTCTCACACATGTGCATTGAATGAAATGTGCGTGGTGACCTATTTTACAATTAGAATTTTTATATTTCCCCAAAAACATGCAATTATCTATAAAAAAAAAAGAAAAGAAGTGAGAAAATGTATGTCGATTTTTTTAAGGAATCACATGAATTTTTAAATTTCACATAACAAATTGTTGGACTTCCTGATTATAAACCTCGGGTTTAAGTACGTAGAGCAAGTTAAAAATTTTAAAACGTAAATTACATATTACATAATTACATGAAATTCTGCAATCCACAACAAAAAAAACCGCAATATTTTTACTCAGCATAAAAATATAAATAATATAAAAAACAAATCTCAAAATTTAAAAAACAATAAAGAAATTGATGATGAAGTGCTGAAGTTGCTAAAATTAGTAACGATTATGAATCATTAATGAAATATTATGGTGGAACAACTAAGAGTCACATACAAAAAGAAAAATACGTAGTAAAAAACGTGTTCCAGAAACACACGTAAGTTAGTGACGAATGGAACAAGTGCGATTTGTATCAATAAGACATTTACTTATTACGTTGAGTGCATATCGCATATCGCTTGCGGCTATACCGTTTCAACTCAAAATGTTCAGTTTCTTTCAACTTGTGCTGGAAAAGCTTGTAAAGTTTTCAAATTTAACTGATATTGTGTGAAGGCAACAACGATGCATATGACCTCCAGCTATGGCCTTTGAGAGTAGATTAGCGAGATTATGTCAGTTGAAAGATCAACTCTACCCGGGACATTCTGCATCATTACGAGTAATTCAAAGATGTTAGATTTTAAGTTATGACGGTATTGTCGCAAATGATCAATATCTGTGAGCACTGCTCAATTCAGTCAAAATCAGAAGCATGTAGCTTGGCGCTAGCTACGATATGTTGCTTTATTCAGTAGCTTCGTAATACTTATAATAAATAAATCTACATATTGTGTGTACCTATCTGTATACATACATACATACATATACGTTGCTAAACTGGTTGCCTAATTAAATTTATGTATGTACATACATATATATATATGTATATATACATACTTATATATATATATATACTTTTGTATGAATGTATTTCGTCTTCGTGATCGTTTCAGTTAAATTTGTTTACTATGGTAAGTTTTGCTGCTGTTAGTTTTATTTAGCGAACTTCATGCGATAAAATAAAAGCACTAACATATTACTTTATGTACATACATATCGTATTTACAATCAATTTCGATTTCAATTTCAAATCAATAAATTCTGTGGAAGTTGAATTGAGTCAGAATTAAGAACTTTGTCTGTGTCTGTGCCTATTCTTCTACCATTTTCCTTACTTCCATCACTTCGTATCACTCGCACAATTTCTGATTCTGATGCAAAACTTATTTATGGCATTGTCACATACATACATACTCGTAGACAGGCACACACACACAACGAATACACAAATCCATACATTAGCATGTCGCAGAGGGCCACCAGCTCAACCTATTTGTCTACATCAGTGATGGGTAAAGGGCCTAGTGACCTTCTCTCTTGCAATGCATTGCATATGGGATGCTCAAACCCCGTAATTTTCGACTTCTCTACAATGGTCTACATTGTACAAGTATCAAGTTGGTATCCACTTTTGGGGAGTGTGGCAATAATATTGTCGTCACTGCCGTCACTGCCGTCACTGCCGTTACTGTTGAAGTTTTTGTATAAAATGAGCGTAATTGTTTATAAATTGCTTACAAACAATTATCATGTTGTAGCTCGTTTAATGTGTAACAAAAACAAAAAAAAACACGAAAAACCCAAAGCGCAAAATGTTTTATTTTCAGCTTTATTTGCTTTATTTTTCTTTTCTGAAAGTGGCTATGGCGAAATCAGCTGTGGCTGGGTCTATTTATTAATTTACACGTTGAGTGTGTGTGAAATTGAGGTAAGTCTTTGAGGTCAAGAATGTTGGAGCTTTGCATTTATGTATGTATGTATAGGTATAACCACCATACAATCAATAGCAATCTATCACATACGAAAACTGGGCAACAATTGGATTTTGTTTCAAGACATTCCTATTTTCTGATCTGGCTTAAAGCCAGCATTAACTGTAGATCAAAACTTGCCGTTTACTTACTTCTCGATTAGTTTGAAAATTACAGATGACAGGCGGAAACGTGTTTTTTAATGGCTCGCACGAGCAATGCTTGCAGATATCCTGGCGCTTGTTGTCGTTGTTTACTAAATTTAAACTTGTCATATCGCTGCCATCACTGGCCACTCCGACTCCACCAAATCTGGCCGCTTTAGTATAGAACCGCTGAGGTTTATTTTTGTTTGGTGGATAATCAGCTGCTGCTGGTCGATATGCATTAGCATTAAGGATGGCGTTGCGTGCGAAGCGTGAAATTGAAACTCCCGGCAGCGCATGAGTTGGTGGCGATGGTGGCAATGGTGGCGCCGCTGCTGCCGACAATAATTTATCACAATTTGCAAGCGTAATAAAAGTTGATGAAGACAATGTTAAAATTATCATAAAGCTACAATGAAGCAACGTGAGAAGTGACCTGGGTGGTTCACTATTGAAATGTGTGGCGTTGTATATTTTTTGTTGTTTTTCACTAAATTGTGACACTGTTGTTGTTTGTGCGCTTTTTATTAATTTCAACGCGCGGGAGGAGGTCAATTGATCGCTGTTGCTGTTGTTGCAGTTGCTGCTGCTATTAGCAACGCCTTTTGCCATTGCATCGGGTAAATTTGTCATTATTGTGTTATTTTTGGAATTAGAGTATAGTTGTTGTTATTTTCACTTGGCCCGATACAAAAAACCATACAAAATCTTAACTGATCTTGGCAGAAGAAGCCATGAATACGAAATCTGAATTCATAATATTCTTTCGGAAATCTTTTACATTTTTTTATTTTCCTCCTCATTCAGTTGAGTATAATTTGGTTCATTTAAAAATTAAATGAAATAACAAAGCACTTTCACTTAATGTGTTGCTTCGTTGTTTTCACGTTTTAGATATTCGATTTTTTTTTAAAATATAATTTTTGCTTTATTTTTGATACACTCTTTTATACATATATACAAATGTACATATGTACGAGTATGGATATTAATGTACACATTTATTTTCTATTAATACAAAACTACCGTCATCAGCACCGCACACGATCGCTGTATTTCCATCATACGCTCTACACTGCTATCCAAAAGATACTAAAATCATTTGGGCTCTCACAACTCTTAGTTACGGTATCACATTGATCGCTCGCGCTTTATTTCTCTCAATTCAATTTGACTCAAGAGCAAATGAGAAGTTCGGCAGTGTTGCCACTATTTTCTTTGGTGCATTTAGTTTAGTCTTTTAGTTTTTTTTTCTATATATTTTATATATGTGTATACATATTTTTATTTTTAAATTCATGGAAAGACAATAAAGATTGTATTACAAGATTGGTTATTATTTTTGTTGCTGTCTTTTTTGGAACTAATTGAGCAAATTAAATAATATTATGGAGAACTACAGGCACGCGACTACATAATTAAAAATGCAGTTTCTCTCAATTGGCGTCGGTAGTCGAGAGAGTGAAATTGATTAACGACTTCAAAAGCAAGTAACATTTGTCTAATTTTCTTCATTCTTCTTTTTTTTTATTTTGTCTGCTCTCACTTCTTTCTTGTTCTGTATTACCGCTGTCCAAATAAAAATAGATTCAAATTCGATTACAACTTCAAATTGTGCAATGCAGTGCATTACTGTAGTTGGCTTATTTTGCTGTTTTATAAAATCTTGTGTATTCAAATTTTTGACAGTCTCCTGGTGCCCTCTATTTGCATATATTATCCTGATTAAAAATAAATTTCTAGCATAACTAGGCTAATGCTCTAAGTATAATAGACGTGAGGTGAAGTATTAAAATGCCACTTAATTTTCTGTAGTACGCACAAGTAACAGAAGCAACTATAATAGACGTTAAACAACGTCAAGTGAAGTAAGTATCCGTAGATAATACATTTCTATGTTACGTTACAGAACTTTGACAGCTGAAATTTAAAATTTTACAGGAAAAAAAAGCGAAAAACATTATTTTTGTATATAAATATAAATGATAATAATATAAATTTTCATAAGTTTGTAGGTACATACATACATACATACATACATACATACATACATACATATATAAACTTATCAAAATTTATATGAAATTTGAAACTTTGCTTACGATTTTATAAGATTATACAATTTGCCAGGCTTTTATGAGTTTAAATGAATCCTATTAGCAATTTACTTCTTTCTTTTTTTGTTTACAAATACTACAAACTTTTTTTTTCTTGATTTTATCGTCGCTCGATTTTTTATATGACTACTAACACTTACTTAATTGAGAATATGCAACTAATTTAACAAGGGAAAAACCACAAATCTTTTTAATTTCATAATTTTAGATCTTGTTTTGCTTTTGCTTGACTTACAATACGTGAGTATCTAAATGGTTGTGAAACTGTTATTTGCTGGCAAAGACTAAAGATTTTCCACAACGAATGGCAACACTGATTTTGAGTTTAAAATGTATTCCTTTGTTCCCGAATGCGACTCGTGAGTGCATTTGTCTTTTACCGCTCTTTCTTTTTCTGTTTCTCAATTCATATCTGTTTTCTTCTACATACTTACATTACTACTGCCCCTTTGTGAGTTTTTTAAACCAGAATTTGTTTCTTTAATTACAGCTGATCTTGTTTATTTTCTCATATTCCGTGTGCTTTTCTTTTTAGTTTATTTTCTTTTTTCAGCTGGAAACTTGTTTTTGTATATGAATTTCTGTTTTATTTTTGTTGTCTCCCAACAACTTGACTCACTCCACTGTGTTGTTGTTTTATTTGTGCTCTTTACTTTCTGTGGCAATCTCTTTCACATACATAGATTTAATTTGATTTATCATATTATAAAGAAAAATTAATCATCCGAGTTAGATTGGCTCGTTCGATTTTCTTGATAGAACAAGCACTTTTGGCTTCTTTTCATATAATCATGTCTTATATTATTGGAGTTATTTCGCCAGAAATGTCCAAAAAACTGCAATATGAAAATTATCGAATGCTTAATGAATCCGTAAGCAGCAAACCGTTTAAAAAAAAGAAAACCTTTTCAGAAATCAATGCAGGAAGTGAGGAAGTGAGGTTGAAAAATATCCATGTTACTCCATGATTTACGAGAACTACTACCGTTTCTTAATTTTTATATACGGTAATAGTATAAAATAACAAATTGATCTTGAATTTAGAGTAATTATACCATATTTAACAGGAAGCTTTAGAGTTAATTAATTCAATAGCCTTAATTATGTACTTAAACCTTAGTTTTGAACCACCAGGAGAGGATTCTTCAAACCCACCGCATACTTGATTTCATAAATTCGAACGAAGTTACAAATTACATAAATATATTTCAATCAACATAAATAATTATCGTACAAGTACCATATGTACAGTATATTCAGTGTACTCGGATGTCGATACATACTTATGAAAGCAAATGTGTAATTTGCCATAGTAATATTTGTATTATAAAGATCTCTCTAATTGCTGCATTGTACTTTAATCTCGCACAGTATTTATTTATGTAGTATGTACATAAATACTCGTATTGCGTTTCTACTTTCGTGTGCAGCTAAAGCATTTCTTTTGGAAACAGTATGGAGGCACTTTGAGTTAGTTGTTTTTATTGTGAAATGGCAGACTTCCAAGAGTAAAGATTGCAATACAGATTCTGCATAAATCTGTAGAACGTATAACCTTTTCATTCGTGTACAATTATGACTCACACAACATGAATGAATGCGAAAAGCTGAACCTAGGCTAGTGCCCCATTAAAAAAGAGGAACCGGTAATATTTGTGTACGAAATTTATTAAACCGGGAAAAACGATTCTCTATGATTATCCCAAGTGTAAACTTATACTGCATGGACAAAATTTGCCCACTTTTTTCGGGATATTTCAGTTAAAAAGAAATTAAGTAATAGGATGCACTACAGTGTATAGGTATTGAGGGATACATTTGGAAGGTTTCCACCGATCTGCCTCTGATGCACAACTGTCTCCCGTTGGGTTTATTTAAACCTAATCAGTAGCAACCAGAGTTCGTTTAATTATTGACGTTTTGCTCTATTATTTTTAAATTAAGAATGGAAAAAATAACAATAGAATGCGCTTGCTATTGTTGTAGTGATTCGCGGTTATCAATCAATGGTCGGTCGGTCGGTCGTGTTAATAAAATATTGTCAAGAGTTTTATCTCTACATTTCCTCTGCTCTTGCCTCCTATGCCATGCCATTGCATCATTGCATGTGGTTCAATTTAATTTCACTAAGAGTATTTGGTTTTTTTTCTTCAAATTTATTTTGTTTAATTTTATTAAGCTAAGTACTCGATTCTTGTTGTTATTGTTGTTATCGCCTTATGTGCGAGTTTGGCGAGTTTGTATGTATTTCATATAAAAATTACTTTACATTGCTTTACTTTACATATTGTGCTCGCTACAGAGCGTGCGACTATCTACTCTTTATGCTTGCAAACTAAGTAATTATGTATGTATTTATGTAAAGTGATCTTTTTTGTGATCTTGATTGCTGTTGCATCAGTGGCTGCCTGCCCTAATGTATCTTGTATCTTTGCCTATATCTATAGGTACATCTTTCTGTCTGCGGTATTGTTTACTTTATGCATGAGTTTATTTCTTTTGGCCCTTTGCGTTAATCAAAGTCTTTCTGTCTGTATTTAGAACATTTGTATGTTATTGCATTTCATCACTTTAACTTGCAAAACTTGTCAAGTTTTCCGTGCCATCAATTCCACTCGACTTTTTGGTGCGTGTACACAGAGTAAGTATATTTTTGGTATACTTATTGAAGCGATATACTTATGGTCGCTGTGGCGTAGTGGTAGTGCGTTGGACTGCTACACATAGTGTCCGGGGTTCGAATCTCGGCACAGGCAAAATCAAAAAGTAGAACAAATAATTTTTCTACACGGCACCACCTCTTGGCAGGCAATGGCCACCCTACAAGAGTAAAAATTGCCTATGAAAAGCGACATGAGTGGATGCGAAAAGCTCGGCCTAGGCCCTCCATGGGCTGTTGTGCCATTAAAAGTAAGTAAAGTACTGAAGCGGAACAACATTGAGTTTACAAGTGTGAACTAAGTATGTAGCTGCTTTTACTCGTTAAGATGAATGAAATAAACAATTTACAATTTATTGCTTTTTGATAACACGAACTAACGAAATTACGAACTACATATCTTAAAGACATGGGCAAATTTGTATAAGATGAGGTCAACGCGACACCGTAGCATTTCCCCGAAAATTCTGGAATACTGAGGTTTTTTTCAAAGTTGTTAAATACTCGAACACTACTAAAAGCGGTAAAGTGAGTGTGCTTAATTGTATGGATAACGAACGTTCTCATGCTAATCTAAAATCAAAGAATCGTCAGTCCAATTCCTTCCCATAATCGTTTGTAATCTTATCAACATTAAAATATCGGATTTTTCCCTTGCTAAAGTGGAACAATTTTAATTTAAGTATTTTCAAAATACTAGTACATACTAGCAAATTCAAATCAACACTTTGCATAAATTGAAACAAGAAACATGTCGGTCGTTGCGGTTACTGCTGCCCATGCTAACCCCCTTTACTCAAAATACTTTGGAGGATGCCTATTTGGAATTGTGTGTGCGGTAACGCCTTTCGATTTCGATTGTTGTGTGTGCGTGTTTGTCTTTGTGCAGACTACTGCAAGAATTTGCTATTTTTATAACAAGTTGCGATTGTACTTGCAAGATTTGGATGATTCCGCCACTGCGTTTTCAGCATAATTCGTAGAACTGGAGTCAATTCTTCTATGAAAGTGTTTTATATACACTGCATAGATACCGGGAACGTTGTTCAACTTTGTATGGTGGTGGCGCAACGAAGACGGAAGCGTGTTGTATCGTTACGTGCTACGATAAATTGATGGGTACCAAAAGTGGCGTTTAAACATTTTTCGTTTTTCGTTTTTCGTTTTCTGTTTTTTTTTTTTATTGCATATTTTTGCGTTTGTTTGGCTTTTCAACTACAACGTTTTTGTCTCAGATGTTGGCGGAGTATCTCTCGTTAAAACAACATTGAAAAATTTGCAATTGCGCCGCCATAAACTACGCTTCGAGTTTGCTGGTGTGAACTACCGCAATTTAGTGACGCGTTCGTGTTTCGACTTGTAAGCATTCTGCTTCATTCCGGCTTCAGGCACTGATATTAACAAACCAATCAACCGACATAACCTACAGTTTATGCGATTCAAATATAATGAAATTTAGCAAAATTCTTTATGGTCATTTATGCACATGCTGTGTGCATATGAATAATCTATACGTTCTATATGGGAACATATGCAAAAATGTCTCATATATTCCCAAGTGTCCGGTCCGATCCATACAATATTTGAAAAAGCGGCGTTTGGGGGCTTAAGGAACTCTCACTTTTGCGTACCGATACCTTCCTGGCACATCGTCGTAGTTTTTCCAAAATACCACGTTTTGCTCTTAATTTCACGACTCTATCACATACACAAACGAAACTACGAAGAACAGAAAATGGAAATTGTGTTCGTATTCTGAAATATTTTGTCGCTTAACCAATTTTGAACAGGTACCAAAGGCAGTGATACGAAAATTTTTTAAATATGCAATTGGTTCCTAATGATATTTTCCAACTCAAACAAATTCTAAATAAAAATATGTTGTGAATTTGAGAGGGTTTATGGTAAACGTTTTTGGCCACCCCGAGGAAATGAGGTGGCCAAATGTGCAATAAGTATTCTCTGGGATCAAATGTTACTAAAAGAATATTTTAGAAGTTAGCGAAATGTTTAATAATTGAATTTTTGCTGCTTTAGTCTCTGAATAATATATGGAGACCTGCGAGGTTATAAGTTCTACATCAAGGTTGTTATCTTGCTAGATGAATTTTACATTTTAGATGCAAAATAATTAAATTTACTATTTTTTGTTGATTTTCAAAACGACCTTCCCTAAAACCAAGTCTGTTTACCTGACATTTGAGCAATGTGAGACCTAATAATTATAAATCCTGTAAGTGCAGTTTTAAAGCCAGCTTATCTTGAAATAGTTAACGGTGATTATTTTTGGGTGAAGTTTTTAAATGTAAAGATATTCATAATGGGTAAATACATTGCGGGAAGGTATCCACTCTTACGTTACTAAAGTCTTCTTCTTTCTTTTAATGGCACAACAGCCCATGGAGAGCCTAGGCCGACCTTTTCGCATCCAATAATATCGCGCGTGTTATATTTGTCCATGAATGGAAGGGACCTACAGTTTTATGCCGAATCCGAACGGTGAAGTGAAAGAGCTTTTCATAGGCAATTTTTACTCCCGTAGGTTCGCCATTGCCTGCCATGTAGAAAATATTTTTTCTGCTTTTTGATTTTGCCTGTGTCGGGATTTGAACACCGGACACTCTGCGTATCATGCCAATGCAATGCACAGCGACTTAGCTGTTAAATAGCTTTATTTTGAAACATTACTCGTCAAAACGTTTTAACGCTATTTGGAATTCGCACAGGGAAATAAGCGAAACCGGTTCTGCGATGCAACAGTTTGACATAAAAAATGTTCTTATTTCTTTGAACAAGCTAAATATTTTTGCTGAATGTTGTGCCTGTTTTCTTCTCATCCCCTTTGTTCCGTCTGTGGTTTAATGATGACTTTCTATGTAATGATACATACTTAACAGTTCAATAACTGATAAGCAGTATTGGAATTTACCAATATGAGCATTTTCGATTGAGTTACACTATCTTATCGCAAGCAGTTGTGAGTAAATTACAGTAAGAATAATTTTCTAGCCTCTAAAATAATTAAAAAGGTAAATGTAAAGGGTGATTTTTCTAAGAGTTTAGGATTTTGAAAATGAAAAAAAAACACAGAAATTTTACAAAATTGAATGAAATTTTTATTTGGATAGATAAATCAATTTCTGCCATTTACTTTTTACTTTTTAAAGATAATTTCACTTAAATGTTGCCCGTGACTACGATTCTGAAGGTCCAACTATGGCAAATTTTTCACACATTTCGGCCGGAATCTCACGAATGACGCGTTCAATGTTGGCTTCCAAATCAGTAATCGTTTTTGGCTGGTCCCGATAGACAAGAGACTTATCATAGCTCCACAAAAAATAGTCTAACGGGGTCAAATCGCACGATTTTGGTCAATTGACCACGGCTGCACTAAAACGTGAGATTAACTACTCACCAAATTTACCTCTCAATTGATGCATGGTTTTGCGTGCAGTGTGGCATGTGGCATCGTCCTGTTGGAACCACATATCGGCCGAGTCTATCTAGCATTTTCAGCCAAAAAAGTGTTATACTTAAACGAACGGTACCATTCTCCATTGACCATAACGTTGCGGCCTTCATCGTCTTTGAAGAAGTACGGCCCAATGATGCCGCCAGCCCATAAACCGCCCCAAAAAGTTCATTTTTCAGGATGCATTGGTAGCTGCTGAATTGCCTCTGGCTGGTCTTCACTCCAAATACGGCAATTCTGCTTATTCACGTATCCATTGAGCCAAAAATGAGCCTCGTCGTTAAATGAACGTAGCTTGCGAAACACTTTTTCACAGCGCATTTTGATAATAAATTTCAATAATTTGCAAACGTAAGTTCAGGCGTAAGTCTATTCATTATGAAATGGCAAACCAAGCTGAGCATAAATCAGGTGACAGCTGTCAAAAAGACCATCTCCGAAAAAAGTATTGCCAGATTGAAAACCACACTTTTAAAAAAAATACACTATATAATAATAATTAATAATAATAATTAAATATATTAATTTTAAATTAACACTTTTCATAAACTGTTACAAAAAAAGTTACTCAATGCCCACAATGGTAGTTACCTAATTCTTTCTTTGTCGATATATCTTGTATTTCACATCTTGTAAAATCTTAAACATATTACATGTATTATTTTTTTTAGACGGTTTGTCAACATTTTGCAATAGAAAAAGTCGCTCCGTCTACATCAGCTCGTTAAATGTATAACGTAAATAAGTAGTAGGTACACTAATACCAACGAATGCAGCTCTATTCGCCTTATGAAAAATATTGCTTTGAATGTTTCGTAATACTGAAATATGCATGAATAATGACATTATTCTAAATATTGCTTAAAACACGAACTCTAAATATTGCTCTTGTGGAATCACCTTGGTGTTATCACATCGCATTGGAATAACATACGAGTATGTATTATTGTCATTTTATAATTCCCCAAATTAAGTTAAAATGCGGGTCAAAGGGTTTGCTATTTTCTTCAATAAGTTCCTTATGCGCGTATGTGTGTATGAGATACAGGATTTAACCCTCATAATGTCCTAATCCGGTAGATATTTTTTCAGAAGATGGCCAAATAACTTTTCTCCTAAAGCTGCTTCAAAATTGTAGTATTTTACTTTCAAAATTTGCCTCCTTTTGTCACAGAGTAAGATAATATATCGCTGCCCAAATTTGTTAAAACCCGATCATAAAATTGTACAAAATCGAGTTTTGATGGATTGGATTAAGCGTCTGAATTCCAAACTAGATTTTCTTTCTACCTTAAATTTTTGAAATTAACACTGAGAATATTAAAATTTCAAAATGTTTATTGTTCTCCTGAAATATTCGAAAAATGCATAGCAATCATCGTCGTGGTATCAAATATCACTAAACCCATTTTGAGCAGATACCAGTTTCCAAAGAATTTTCACCACTCAAAGATATTTTCAAAACTTGTTTGTTAATTTCAGAGAGCGCAGTTAGTCTACGAAGTTTATATAACAAGATATGTGCTCAAAAAGATGTACAGTGGTAGTCCAGTATAACGTATGATATAATGTTCTCGGTCGAATAATTTTATTTTTCATAATTATAAGTAGAATAAGAAAATTAATTCACTTTGTTAACTAAAAATCCATTTATTGAAAAAGAAAATCATCAGAATTTAATTCAAAAAAATTAAAAAAATATTACGTAATGTAGACATTCGTTATGGTCGATTCGATTCGTTGTAGTCGGTGTGGCGTAGTGGTAGAGCGTTGGACTGCTGCGCAGAGTGTCCGGGGTTCGAATCCCGGCACAGGCAAAATAAAAAAGTAGAAAAAATAATTTTTCTACACGGCACCCACCACCACCTCTTGGCAGGCAATGGCAAACCTACAAGAGTAAAAATTGCTATGAAAAGCTTTTCACTTCGCCGTTCGGACTCGGCATAAAATTGTAGGTCCCTTCCATTTATATGTACAAATATAACACGCATAACATGAGTGGATGCGAAAAAGCTCGGCCTAGACCCTCCATGGGCTGTTGTGCCATTAAAAGTAAAGTAAAGACATTCGTTTTACTGGACTTCTAATTTATTGGCAAAATGACCTCCATCAGAAAATACCAAATCTTTTCATTAAAATACAAGATCTTTGCACGTTGATGAAAAATAATTTTAGCAATATTTTATGAATGCAGCTCGGCATCAGAAGTATTTCGTAATCCATACATAAATGAATAGTGAAGTAATTGAATGATGAAAATCTAAATCTTCAACCAGGATTAATTAATACTGAAAATGCGAGTTTTAAAATAATGCCTGAATTTAAGGTATGGTATATCGTATTGTAGAAATACTTATGGTACTTATAATCTATTTTTAGGGTTGTTTTCTGTTTGACGCTTAATAGTTGGCCTATTTGTTATATTTTACAACATATTTATGTTTAGTAAAGCTCCAAATATACTTACAAACATATGTACCATACGAGGGTAGATTAATAAGTACCCGTGTGTGAAGACAGGTGGCGTTGCTGAGGGAAGTTGGCATTACCGTCGTGTACTTCCATCAGTAACACGACACCACACTAAATTTCAAACTGATTCATAGGTTAGTTTTTATTTGGCAGCCATTAGTATAACACGTGTTTGGTGTTTCGCGATAAAATGGAAAAAGAACAATATCGATCCGTAAGGAAAAACATGCGAAGAAATAAAAGCGAAGTTGGATGCTGTCTATGTGGACCTTTCACCATCTATGACAACCGTAAGATATTGGTTCAACGAATTTAAACTTGGTCGTACATCTGTTTTTGATGAGGATCGCCCAGGCCGCCCGGCAGACGGGGTTACCGAGGAAATCGTTGAAAAGGTCCGCGACATGATTCTCGCTGATCGCCGAATGAAAATGCGCGAAGTAGCAGAGGCCGTACGAGTGTCGTACGGAACGGTAATTAATATTTTACATGATATGTTAAGCATGAGAAAGGTGTCGGCCCGATGGGTGCCGCGATTGCGTACGGTTGACAACAAGCGGATACGGCTGTCAATGTCGAAGCAGTGTTTGGACCTCTTTAAGCGAAATTCGCAGGAGTTTTTGCGTCGAGTCGACATCGTTGATGAAATCTGGATCCATTATTATACGCCAGAGACCAAGCGACAGTCAAAATAAAGGATTTTTCGGGGTGAATCTGCCCCCCGAAGAAGGCAAAGACGGTCCCCTCTGCCGGAAAGGTCATGGCCACGATTTTTTGGGATTCCAAGGGAATAATCCTAATGAACTTTTTGCAGAAAGGAAGAAATATCACGGGGCAGGACTACAGTGAATTATTGGACCGATTCGATACAAAATTGAAGGAGACACGGCCCCATTTGTCTAAGAAAAAAGTGCTGTTTCATCACGATAACGGACCAGCACATTCATCCGGAATTGTCGCGGCCAAATTGCATGAATTGAACTGCGAATTGCTGCCGCACCCACCGTACTCGCCCGCAGCCACCGTACTCTTTCTGTTCCCCGACATAAAAATGTGGCTCGGGGGGAAAAAATTCAGTTCAAACGAGGTTTTCGTAGAGACAGAAGCGTATTTTGAAGAGTTTGACAAATCGTATTTTTTGGAGGGCTTAAAGAAATGGCAGAAACGTTGGGAAAAGTGTATTGTACTAAAAGGAGATTACGTTGAAAAATAGGAAAACAAAATTTGTGAAAAACTTGCCTTTTCATTCCTAACACGGGTACTTATTGATCTACCCTCGTATGTAAATAGTTGCGATAGTTTTACAAAATAGTTATGGGATATCCGTCCCCACATATGAAAAGTTTCATCTTATTTCACCACAGTTTCATTGTCCATTGAACTGAGAATTGTTGTACGCAACGCAACGCACCGCAAGTTCAAGATTCAGTTTTCAGTAAAGCCATAAACGAATATGCCATTCACCACTCTCGGCTTCTACACGATTTGTTTTTATACTATTTATTTATGTCCGTTTATAAAAAGAAATCTAAACAATGCGTAACTGACAACAGCAACAACAACAAATGAGGGCACTGTCCGATAATACCAGCCGGTTCTAGCGATGTTTCTATCATGTTTTGTTGTTGCCTGTAAATAAATGCATCAAGTATCAAGTGTTTTATTATTTCGTTTCAAAAAAAAAAAAAAAAGCCAAAAAAAAAATAAAAGATTGTGGTCTCCCCTTTATTGTTGTTTTTTGTACTCGTATATTCATTCCATTCATTCATTGATAATCGAAAACGAAATAACAACGAAAAGCAGAAAGGGCAATCCGCTCTATTTAACACACTCACTCACTCACTCACTCACTCACTCACTCACTCACTCACTCACTCACTCACTCACTCACTCACTCACTCACTCACTCACTCACTCACTCACTCATGACAACAGTCTGTGGCATTGGCGGCGCTTCATTTCCCACAGGCACCCAATTTTTCATTAATTTTTTTGAGTATTTTTCTTTCTATGAAACTGATTTCAAGTTTTTAATTTGAAAATATGATTCCTTAGAACCTTTCAATGGCAGTGTGTTAGTTTTATTTTTTTAAAAGGACAACAACTATTTACTTATGTTGTGTGGGATATAAGTATTTTGTACACGAATGGAATGACCCATAGTTCTGTGCCGAACCCGAACGTTAGAAGTGAGAAAGACGGAAAGAGGTGCTGAGTGTAGATAATCTATTTATGTTCCACTTTTGATGTTTTCACTATGTCGAGATTTGAAGCTGGGCCCCCTGCTAACTGAACTCTTTAACATTACAAGCTAAAAATTGAACTTTGCTAATTGAAGCGAGGTGAAATTTTCATTAGCATATGAAGCGCTTGCAGATAAAGCTACACCATTCCCAGTTCAGTAGCTCCAAGATTCGACCAATTTACCTTTTCCCAGTTTATTTCGCTATATGCGCATGCACGCCGCTTATTAGCACAAATTTTTGTATCAACGGCGAACTGGTTTTACAGGGATACATTTTTTAATGTATTGGCAACTTCTTTTGGTATGATCTTGTGTATAGTATGTAGTTATGATAGTATGTACGTATATAGTATAACATGACACAGTAAATTCTGGTTAAATACTTCAGCTGAAGATGTCAGACTATTGAGGCACTTCAGTGGGGAAGGCACTTAAAAAGGGAAAAGTAGCAAATTACAGGCACTTAAGCGGGAAGTCGCTGTAGTGTAGTGTTAGTGCGTTGGACTTTTACTTAGAGTGTCCGTGGTTCGAATCTCGGCACACGCAAAATCAAAAAGTAAAAAAAAAAAAATAGTATTTTTACACGACACCACCTCTTGGCAGGCAATGGCAAACCTACAAAACTAAAATTGCCTATGAAAAGCTTTTCACTTCGTCGTTCGGATTTGGCATTAAACTGCACACCATGAGTGGATGCGGTCATAGTCGATATTAATAAAAATAAAAAACTGAAGTTCATTGTGGTAAAGGTAGGTACAAAATTTGTCACAATGGCTGTCTATCTCTTTATCGGTGTCCTGTGATTGCATTCCCTCTCTCATTCTCCCTCCTTCTTCTTCCCACCTATCAATCTTCCTTTCAATCAACACAATGCTCTGTATTCATAGGAGTACACCGGAAGCCAGTCCATCACATTTCATGTATAGCGGTGATGTCAGCTCGATATCTTTTGATAACTTCTACCTCAATAAAGGCACCCTTCCTGTAGAGGGTTCGGATATTCCAAGTTCATATCCGTAAATCATTGTCCTTTGACGTTTGCGAAGTTCATCAACATTAAAGGGTTTCCTTATCCGAGATTTATTTTTAACGTGGAGGGTTCCATGCCCGACGCACAACCGTACTTTCGAAGCCACGTAGAAAACCGTCGCACACATTAATTAGCTCACAGTCGGGTGTAAGATCGCTATCCAGGGGGTGCCGGCTTGAGACGGAGAGGCGCAAGGATCGAACATGGACTATCCCGTTTGCGGAACTTTCACGAATTTTTCATTATGTGCTTATCCACCAGGCTCCCAAATATGTTATCAATGGTGGAAAAATCTTCTACTGGCCTGTAAGAAAGTTCTGATTTTCTTTTTAGCCTACCTTATTAATTTACATACCTACATATATCAGTCTCTCTTTGACCGCAATACCTGAAACCATCTCATTCAAAGTTTGTGCAGGCTCAAGTGGCAATGAAAATCTTCATACAAGTGAACGTTTAAAAAAGTGATATCGAAAGAAATTCTGAAACAAATGCAACCAAATCCATAATACATTCATAAAAATTGCCAACTTGTACTACTTAACCGGGGTTTACTGCATTTGTGCCTTTGCCCGTAGAGATTAGCATAAGGTCTGCGATATACGTTTTAAGTACAACATCTCTCTCTCTCTCTCTCTTTATGTATTTTCGAGTATACATACCTACATATGTACACACGTATTATTTTTGTATGTGATTGTTGGATGTCGTTTAATAGGTAAACCTATTTTATTACATATTAGCGCTCTATATTATTTAACGAATTTCATTCTTATCACAAGTATTGAAAATATTGCATATTTTTCGTTAATGTTTGTTTATCATACCAATTAACTGCAGTGCGACTATTCCCTGCTTCCAAAACCATTTATCTTAAATGGGTTGCCTCCATTGTCTGGGCACGTTCGTTGAATTCTTTACACTTGCATACATTATTACATACATGCCATACATTTGTATTGGCTATTAACAAACGGATTTTGTCATGAAAATAAAACATCGGGGTTGATAACAATAAAGTAAAAACTCCATCGGCCCGGGTCGTATCCTAGCATTGCTCAAAGGTTGATTTTGGAATTTTTTGGCAGTGGTAATGCGTATTGTTCTGCCCCCTATGATGTTAGCATTTAAGCGTGCCTCGTGACTTGTGATTGTCAAAGTGTATGGCATTTATTTGTACGTACCTACAAATTTATCGATTAACAGCTGTCGCTTTTATGAGTTTATTTCAATTTACAAAGAATGTTCTTGTTTCATTTTCAGATCTCAATCCAACGAACGTCAATTTCTCAAAGATTTTATCAGCGGTGCTCCTGGTTCCTCGGGTGCTCGTTTAGCTGCGTGGCTGCAACCAGAATCACGCCTTGATACGAACAAGTCAGTCTAGTTTTATTTATTTATTTACTGTCATATCGCTCGTTTGCTGCAAGACTGGACTCATAAATGAAAAAAAATGTGACCTAAGTATTCAGAAATAATCGTTATTTACCATAGTGCTTTTTCTTGTGTAAAAAATAACATATCATATTTGTATCTTATGAACTCTTTACGTTAGAAGAGTATTACCAATTATATAAAGCGGCAGTTAAATTAGAAAGTTTAATGCGTTTTCTCCAAATTTATGTTTTTGAGTTATGACAGTCTTACAGAAAACGAGCGACATGTATACGAGTACATGTAAGTACTTATATAAGTATTTATATCGATAGTTAAGCTCACAGATATGTCAAGTGAAAATATAGAATTTTATAGGGTTGGTTGTTCGGTTGATTATAAGTACAATGTGAAGATGTTATCTGTTTAATTTTGAAGCACTTTTCTCTTGCGAAAACTGCTTGCTAGATAGGTTAGAAGGGCTGGGAAACCAGTAACACACTTTCACTTAACACATCTTTGAGCTTAACCGATGTGAATGTTATACAATATCATGTTTTTATAATATGACACCGTTCAACAGATGTGAACTGAACACAATAACCGAACCGTTACGTTATGGCTGGCCGACACAGGTTACAGTAACTATACGTGATCAATACGGAGATGCGGTATTGGTGCCTGAGTTAAAAGTTAGTATTTGTCTTCTCTGTTATTTTGTCATCACTCAGCTTACATGATATTATTTTGAGTAGGTCGAAATCAAGGCGATACCGACTGGCCCTAGTGGACTTGGTAATATGAAAATGCGTCGCGCCTCGTACACAGATGCAACATCATTTGGTGGGGTCGCCCCTCCGCCAAGCTTCGACTACGAGCCTACTATAAGGGAAAAGATGTGCTTCAAGGCTATCAACTTCATGAAACCCTTCTGCAATTACTCCTTCGAAGAGTTACGCTTCAATAGCCCCATACAAACTCGCGCCACCGAGACGCTGCACGCTAAAGATATGGAGGATGGTACGTTCAGTATACACTGGACACCGAACTCAGTTGGGAGTTATTGTCTGACTGTTGCCATTGATGGCATTCTGCTCGAAGAGGTGTATCGTGTGGAAGTGAAAGAGGGCGGCCTACCTCCACCTTCACAGAAGCAAACCCTTAAGAAACCGCAACCGCCAAATAAATTGCGAAAATTCTTTACAAAAAATACCGCCGGCTTGCGTATACGTTCACACCCTACGCTACAATCGGAGCAAGTTGGAGTTATTAAGTTGAATGGTGTGATTTCGTTTATTGATGAAATTGAAAATGATGATGGCATTTGGTTCCGTCTTTCCACTGAGTCCATTCGCCAGCATTGCACAATGGGTTGGTACCCCACGGAAGCGTGGTGTCTGCAATATAATCAGCATTTAGGCAAGACTTTGTTACACCCCGTGGTTGAAAGCTCAACTTCAATTACTTCAACCAGCACATCAAGTTCAGCGACTTCTGCAACAGCAGACGCGGGCGCAATTACATTTCCTACTGGTAGCAAAAGTGTGTTGAAACCACGACGCAAGAACATGTTGGATATTACCGATCCGCCCCCTTCACCAATTGCTGTCGAATCACCATCCAAACCAAAATCAACTTCTCCAAGTAAGAAGATTTTTGATTTCTCCCAGGCACGCTTCACACCACCGCCACCACAATCTTCAGATACCCAGCTATCATCTACGAATCCATTCTTATTTTCTAATGTTGAGAAATCCGAAACAGACTCCGTGAGCATTAACGAAAGCGATATAAATAAGTTGTTCGATTTGCAGGATTCTTCTGTTTCAAATGACTCGCAGTCTCAATTACGCCATCAACAACAACAGCAAGGCGATGTTTTGTCACTATCCTCGCTCCAGAATACAAGTCCCGCAAATATTGGTTCAGCAATAGCTGGTGTAGTTGGGGGTGGAGCAAGTAAGTTGCAAGCTTTGCAAAAGTGGTTCAAAGGAGATGCTGTTGATGGTGGTGGTAGTCCTGTTAGAGAGCATCAACGAAAGCGTTCAGATGTAAGTGAGATGGCATCTGTGTCCGTACGCGAATTAGTCCGTGTTATGGGAGGACAAGAGGTTCGCAGTAATGGAAATGTAGGATCACAAACCACGCCAATGCAAATTCCTACTGTCGCGGGAAAAACTAGGGAGTCTACGAGCGTTAGCGCCAAATCTTGTGAAATGTCGGAGACATCCGGTTTATGTAGTTCTGTAACACCAGACTCAAGTCACTCGCCAAAGAGTGTAAAAGATGAATCGGCGAACTTAGAAGCCACTGCGGTCAATTTCGACATATCCTCAATACGAATGACCAATTTTTCAGCTAGCCAAACGGCTGCACTGCTGTCAACGCCAAAGCATTCGCCTCGTAGAGTGGGCAGTTTACGTCGACCGAACTCGCCATCTGCTTCGGAAACAGTTGCTGTTAAGGAATCTGACCTAGAACATTTAGAAGAAGAAATGAGCTTATTGCAGATCACAACAACAACAACTGGTGGTGGCATAACATCTCAAGATCAAGTTATGTTTGGAGAAACGAAAACCGCCAGCACCACCGCTAGCACTGACAACTCTAGTCCCCCAGTTTGGCCTGCACCTCTAGCTGCACCATTTTCACAGGCCTCCGCCAATCGTTCTGTCATCGGTCCAATTAAGCGTGCCATGCCACCTTCATTGGCCGAGAGCATACGCTCCGTTTTTGCCGCATTCCTTTGGCATGAAGGTATCGTTCATGATGCTATGGCTTGCGCTAGTTTCTTAAAGTTCCATCCATCTCTACCGAAGGAAGGTGCCACTCTTGTAACACGACGAGATCCTACTGACAGCAAATTACAATTGTCTCGTGAGCAGAAAGCACAACAGCGACACTCGGTGGAAGTTGCTAATGCGGGAAACTATTTAAATATACGTCCATCCACTTTGGAGACACTCACAAAGAGTGGCAACTCTTCCGTCAATAATCGAAAGTATCGTAAGAACTTTGCAACTGAAAGTGGGGAGAATGGAGAGAGACAAAAGTTGCATGCACTTCCTGAACTACTGACGGGACTTCCACCAGCGCTCAGATGTCTCGTTTATCTATGGGATCAAATTTGCACAAATTGCATTCAAATTGTTCAATCGAATACGTTGGAGCAAGAGAAAATGAGTTCGCCCACACGTGAGGCGAATGACGATGCCAAAGATAAACTGGAAGCTAGTGAGAAAAAAATTAAAAAATCCAAGAAAAGGGACGACGGCTCATGGTGTGAAATTTGTAACGTATTTTTGCCAATACCAGTTACGTATCATATGCGAATTGTACATCCCGGATGTGGCAAGTCGGCTAAGGGTAAAGGGTTCAATTCGGTGGGAATGTTTTGTGAGGGCTGGGCTGGGAATTGTGGAGAAGGTGGCAAGGGGGCATCCAGTTGGTTTCTGATGTGCGATGCCTGCCGCGAAAAGTATACCTCAGCAACTAAAAACACTAATAATGTTAACATATCGCCAAATGTTGCAAACTCGGGTAAATATGAGCATCAGTGGACCACTTTGAGATGAACTGCATAGCTTCTTATTTCATACTTTACCTTTATTTTAGCCAACGAAATGAATTTATTTGGAGTTAAAACGACGACTTTGATTGCGAACTCGGAAATTTATACCACAATGCGGGAAAACGCAACATTTCTTTTAGAGCTCTCTTCAAATGTGTCGAACCTCCCAGCCGCCCTGTCTGCTGCTGGTGTCAGCTTACCTAATAATATAATGAATTCCTCGGCAAAACGTTCACCCCAGCAAATGCCTGTGGTAATTGAAAATCAGCATTTCAATATGTCTGACTTAAATAAGCCAAGTACAAGTCGAGGAGACTCGTTACGGAATAGTCGCGTAGGATTGAGAATGAGTGGAAGATTTGGAAGTAAGTATCATCTGGAAGTTAATTTTGATTAATATTTTCATTAGCAATTCATGTCATTTAGACTCCACACCACATAGAAAGAGTTTCTTGTGTGGGCCAGCTTCACCCGATCACATTTGGATAGCGCCTGAAACCTTCGCCTGCTTGGAATCCTTAGGAGCAATAAACAATGAGGACTTACCATATGAAATATTTGGCGTGAATGCAACCGAGAATGCGGGATTCGATAGAGTAAGGATTCGATATTATAAGTATATAATTTAAATTTCAATTAATATGCAATTTAATTTCATAGCCCCTGTCAGACATATCATACGAATCATGTGATCCAAACAACTACGAAGTGATGTCAGGTTCCGCATCGACGCAACCAACCGCAGGAGCTACGATATCAAAATTTCATCGTAGCTTTTCGATGGGGCAAGGATGGGCTGCGGTACAGCAGCAGGGGAATTTCAGCCTTAAGGGCTTACCTTCAAATGCCAATGAGAACCAACAGTCCAAAGTGGTGTTTCGGCGCCGCAACAATTCTACAAGCGAAGGCGATGGGTCGTTGCCCATCTGCTACCCATCGGAGAATTTACGCAGACTCGTACCAGAAAAAATATTGGCCACTTCAGTAGTTCATCCCGCTATACAGCGAGTCCCTGTTAACGAAGTGACAATTGGCGACATCGCTGCTAAATGCCAAAATGCTAACGACCAGAAGCAGCAGAATCAGCAGAATCAGCAAGACAATGAAATTGATTTGCGGGAAGATCAACCACAACCGCTGAACAAAACACTGTTGCCGGCAAATGGTATCAATAGTTTAGTCAATGCAATAAGTACAGCTGAAAATGAGCCTGCTACTAGCTCGGCTGACTTGGATATACCTACTCAAGTGAGTGTCCTTCTCAATCGTCCTGCATTGTCCTTCATAACACAAAAGCATGACTTGAACAAATTGCGGTATGCTATGAAGCGCAGTTTACGTGTAGCCACTTGCCGAAATTACTCTCTGCAGGCACTCAATTGGCTAATTCGTTCGGTTACACAAAGCGTATGTCTGCACGATTTGATGTGGTGGTTTGTTAGCTCCCTCAATGTTTCAGCTATTGATATGATCGACGGTAAATATGAAGACGCCGAGCCTGCTTTGGATCATCCTGTTTCCTATACGCAAATCAGCGGTCGTTTCTCACATATGGTAACTCAGAGTTTGCATGTGTTTCTGCAATCTGTGGCTGATTTGACTTTATATCTGCCTTTGGGATCGCCATTACAACGAATTGCCATTCAATGCTTTGGCATACGTTTTCGCCAGGCCGATCATCAATTTCTGCATAGCTCGCATGTATTCGGCAATATTTCGAAGATTTTATCCAAGTCAGATGAACAAGATGATGCTATGGCGGTGTCTACTGTGGCAGGAGCTACTGATGGTATGGGCGGCCATGACATAGAACACAACTTCCAAGGCAATAGCGGAGGTGCTGGTGCAAAAATGATTTACTTCTCTGATTTGAATGGCATGTTCGAGGTCACAGTATCATCGCGGCAAGCTATGGCCGAGGCACTTACAGACAATTCGACGGAAACATTTTGGGAAAGTGACGAGGAGGATCGTAACAAGTGTAAAATAATTGAAATCTCAATGAATAAGCTCAGATATACGTGCAAATTGGTGTTGGTTCATATTGACAATAGCAGAGATATTCAGGTAAGACTAGAGATAGCCGAAGTTGGACGAACATTTGATACATTGCTCATTCCTAACAGAATAAGGTACTCAATGTAGTATTTTATGCTGGAATATCGTTGGGCGACACGAATCTCATAAAAACTGTGGAAGTTGATCAGAAAGCTTGCGGCTGGATCTCTATCAAAGTAACTGATGACAGCCACACTCATTTCCGTCTGGAATTCAATGGTCCGGACAACACTTTGCGTGTGCGACAGATAAAGTTGCTGGGCCTACCCAGCGCAATGTGTGCCATCGAAGACCCATCAAATGAGCACTTTGGCCTTATACCAGGCAATGCGGGAAATATACAATGTCTGAAGTCAAACTTGAAGCTTACCATTGCAATTCGCATACAACAACAAATTTGTGAAGCAGAGACGCTCCGAGTATTTCGTTTGATTACAGGTAAGCAGTTGTTAGTTGGTAATCGATCGCTTTAATTTTTCCTACACAACTTTGCTTCTAGGTCAAGTCTTCGGGAAACTAATTAGCACCGCAGCTGCAAGTGATCCGAATAAATTTGGCGATAGTCGTCTTCAATCTGTGCTCGGCATGGACTCCAGTGCCAATTCCGTACTAGCAGATTCGCTTGATTTGCGCGAGCATATGGTTGGAATTCTGTTTTCACGTAGCAAGTTGTCGCATCTGCAGAAGCAAGTAATTGTGCACATTGTGCATGCAATAAAGAAGGAAGCACAACGTGCCAAAGAAGATTGGGAAATAGTGAACTTGGCAAATTGCTTCAAAGAAGTCAATGGCACGACAACTTCAGCCACATCAGCTGGTGATCCGAAAAGCGAATCCAGCTCGGATCGCTATCGTGCCCCAGACACTTACTGTTTCGAGATGTTAAGTATGGTATTGGCATTGTCGGGAAGCGTTGTAGGGCGTTCGTATCTCTCACATCAGTATGGTTTGCTCAAGGATCTTCTGAGTCTTTTGCATACCGGAAGCGATCGCGTACAGCGACAAGTGACTGCGCTGTTGCGGCGCATACTGCCGGAGATTTCGCCAGACAGTTTTGCGGAACTTTTGGCTGTTCAGAGACTACCCCCTTCCGATTACAATATCGCACATCAAAATGCCGCTGACTTTGATATGAACCGTTTGGGTTTGTTCGATATATTCTTGGCAGCGATTGCAAAATCGTTACAGCTGCAAGTTAAGGTGAAAACTACTTCAAGCAAATCAAATGTTGAAAAGACGCCTTCTTTCATAAGGTTATGCAATTCCTTGGACTTATCCGTACACTTACTGAAACAGTCCAAGAAGTCAGATGAAGGCACAGGTCCCGTTGATCACGGTTTAGAAGATAATGACTTTGTGCGATCGTATCCTTTCCGTTTCGATCATAACCCCGTGATAAATAATAGTAATGCTCAGCAAATGGAATCAATCAGTTTTGGAATGGGCCGTTCCACTCTGAAATCATCAAAGAAAGAGACGAAAAAGAATCTCAATCAGCGTTGGTTTCTGAATGGAGTGATTTCCACAAAGCAAGCGGAAAGTATCATAAGTCTGATACGTGATCTTGCAAGCGTGAGTGTTTTGGTTCTTCCATCTGATAAACTAAACTAAAGATGATGTTGATTTAATTTTAGGGAAAACTTAGTGATAAATGGTCGCAAATAACGAAGGCAGCAATTGCCGAAGCGGTGTTAAATTTAACACGTCTGGATGAGGTTTTCCGCACTCCGGAGCACTGCATTAAAACTGCAACGCTTTGGCTGGCTTTAGCGAGTCTTTGTGTGCTAGATCAAGACCACGTGGAGAAGCTATCGTCTGGACAATGGTCAAAGGTTTCAGATACAAGGCCAATGTGCACCAACCACGACGATGGAGAAACGGCTGCAATTATACAATGCGAAACCTGCGGATCCTTATGCGGCGACTGTGACCGTTTTTTGCACTTGAACCGCAAGACGCGCACTCACAAGCGAACGGTATGCCTCTTGATTTACTAAATGTGCATTTGAATGAGAATTTGACTGAAAGCTGAAAATTTTGTTTCAGGTATGCAAAGAGGAAGAGGAGGCTATACGCGTTGAGTTGCACGAGTCATGTGGACGCACAAAACTCTTCTGGCTGTTGGCTTTGGCTGACTCTAAGACACTGAAAGCTATAGTTGAGTTTCGTGATGGTAGCCACACCATTATATCGGGGCCGCAAGAAGGTGTTGGACGCTGTCGCTTCTGCGGCGTCACCGGCAACTCTGGATTGTTGGAAATTGGCAATGTATGTGCCGATGCACAGTGCCAGGAGTATGCAGCTAACTCGTGCATGAAAACGAAACCATGTGATCATCCTTGTGGCGGCGTTGTCAACGAGAAAAAGTGCTTGCCATGTCTGCAGCACGGGTGCCATGTGCGCGAGAATAAAGCGGCTGAAGAAATAAACGAACCGAAGCTGACGCAGGATGCAGATGACATGTGCATGATTTGCTTTGTAGAGGCATTGTCCTGCGCTCCATCAATACAGGTACTACGTTTGAGCTTCCGAATTCTGCTTCAATTCAATTCCTGGAAATATTAACTTGTGTGCATTTTCAGCTCGAATGTGGTCACGTTTTTCACTATCATTGCTGCAAAACGGTGCTGGAAAAACGTTGGAGTGGTCCCCGTATCGCATTCGGCTTTTCTTTGTGTCCCATTTGCAAGGCTGACATTCAGCATATGCTGCTGGCTAACATTTTGGAGCCTATCGACTTACTCAAGCAGGATGTTAAGCGAAAGGCATTAATGCGGTAAGTGTATTTTATATTTAAGATCATTATCATTTCCTTGCAACCTCTTTAAAATGCCTGACGCTTATTACAGTGTTCGGTATGACGGCAAAGTCAAAGAGACCGACTCCAAAGATGTTACGAATATGGCTATGGACCGCTATGCATATTATGTGTGCTTTAAATGCAAAAAAGCTTACTACGGCGGGGAGGCACGTTGCGATGCCGAAATCGGCGAGAAATTCGATCCTGAAGAGCTCGTGTGTGGCGGTTGTTCCGATGTTGCACGTGCTCAAATGTGCCCGAAACACGGCACTGATTTCCTCGAATATAAATGTCGGTATTGCTGCTCGGTGGCTGTGTACTTCTGCTTTGGCACCACCCACTTTTGCGATACGTGTCACGACGACTTTCAACGTCTAACGAACATACCGAAAAGCAAACTGCCGCAATGCCCTGCAGGACCAAAAGCTAAGCAGCTCATAGGTGACGAGTGCCCCTTGCATGTCATACATCCAGCTACTGGTGAAGAGTTCGCGCTGGGATGTGGCGTCTGTCGTAATGCTCAGACATTTTAGCAAGACGTTGTTGTAGATGTTGAGGCTGCAGCACCCCTCGTGGAAGTAATTGATGATGAACTGACGGAAATCGAGTCAACTGACTTGGATAATGAGTGGTGCTATGTTGGCTACGCATTGGCCTTTAACAAATAATTTTGATCTCCGTTTGAATTTAGCTTCAGTCGAGACGCGTCGTATGCATTCATAGTATTTAATTAAAAGCAAATATGTACTTTTATGTGGCTAATATTTAACTTACTTATCCAATATACTTAATACTCGTTCATATAATAGTAATAATCGTACGCACTGCAATATTTCATTAATCAAACTCAGCTAATTAAGAGAAATTGAGGCAACCACAAAACAAATAAATAATTACATTAATCAGAAAATAAAATCAGTACTTCCGTAGTGTTTGAATTACCTACATTTGCTATTCCTGAAATCAAAGGCTTTTTCTGAATTTAATGTAAGTCCTCACATGGCCGACGGAGACATCAGAGTTCTTTTCTACGTTTGCTTTGATTTAACTTTGCTGTCGTAGTTTGTACTCTCGAACCAGGTATGTTTAGTACTTATTAGAGATTCTCTGCATATACCGAATTAATAAATCAGGTGTTTTCATTTTCTTTCATTTAAGAGCTCCACAAAATCGAATGCCAGCTAAAACGGCTCCGTCAAAGGTTGAGGAATACTGGTGTAGGGTATATAAAGTTTGGCTGCGTTCGATTTTAGTTTTTGAAAATGTTTGACTAATATCATATTTGATTTAATCATCATAAAATCAAAACACAACAAAATTGGTTAATTGGTTAGTGATCGACAAATGTGTCAAATTATTTGAGGAGTTGATTGTTTAAGTGAGCGTAACAACCAACTGCTTTCGATATTGGGATCTGCCATAATTCGAGACTCTTTCAAAGATTTTTTACGTTTATTAAGAGAAGTTTCTGAATAACTTAGCCAAAAATTCGAGCCGTTCGCTGTTTGTTAAATTCGTATCAGTCTCTAGTGATCGAATGGATTGAAACGGCTTGTGTGGCTTAAGAAAATTTGGTATGACAGAGTGCAGTGCTATGAAAATGCTTATGGAAAAACATATGCTGCGTTCTTTCGATCGTAATAACTATCGCCGGCTTTTAAGAATAGCAGTTTGATGTATGTTGGACATGAAATTACCGTTCATCTGGTTGACAAATGTGCAAACTGGCTGGCGAAATTTTGTTGACATCTACAATCTTAAATGAGTGCTTGGAAGACGAAATAAAACAAATGCTCGTTGTACAAAAATTAAGTCGAAAGTACGCCTCTGCCTGCAGACAGACCAACGAGTCGATAAACCAGTTGAAATCGATCTCAAAAATCCAAAGCAATTTAATTTTTCTTCAACTATTTCCAATCAACTGTGAAAAGTTTGCCAACCAGTTGAACGATAAGTTTGTATCAATTAATTTGTACCTTTAACCAAATAATTTTTGATGTGAAATACTTTATTCGAAGATTGTTGTGGGTTGTTAGGTTGTGCCTAAAAAACAATTAAATAATGGCTTTCGCTGTTGTTGCTGTTTCAATATTTTGTATTTACATTATTACTATCGTTTCTCTTTTTAATTTATTAGTTGTTCATCTCAGTATAATGAAAATCTTATTTGCCGTTTAAAATAATACATTAAAATACAATAAAAAGCGTCTGTCAGTTTGACGGTGTGCTCCGCAAATCATATGGCTCCTCCTAGTTGATGTGTGGCGCTTATTGTTGAGCGCTGCTCATCATCAAATCGTTGGGTCGCTTACAAAGTCTACGGGTGGTGATTGCGCTACGTTGAGTCTTTGGTTGGGCTGGTGCCCTATTCTGTATGTACGATTATGTATGTATAGTAGATATTCTATTTCTTTTGATTCATTTTTGTTTTTACACATTATTATTTCAAAAATAAACTAAATTAATAATAATAATAATAATAATAGTAATAGTAAGAAGAAGTATTTCATCGAAAAATAATTAAATTGATTTGTTTGTTTTTTATCTAAATATTTTTGTTGTTCTTCGTTATCGCTGTCGCATACGGTGACGGTGATGCTGCTGGAGGCGTGTAACCTATGCTGGTGTTTCAGGTGCGTGTTCCTAAAATAATATCCAAGAATGTGAGTGAGTCAGTTTTTTACACAATGTCATCGTTGTCAAAAGGCCGTCAGAAGTCGTCAGGCATCGGGCTGCGGGGCGGCGGGTTAACATGCAAACAACAATGCACCAATGCAAATGTGTATTTAGTTGTTGTTGGGATCTGTAATCTGTACTCGAACTGGGGGAATACCGCGAGCGAGAGTGAGTGAGAGGAAGAGAGTGGGAAGCCTTTGGCTTGCAAATGAATTTATAGTATTTTCATGCGTAGCGGTGTTACGTAGTTCATTCTCTGAAATAAATGAGGAAGACCTGGGTTGATTTCGGTTTGGAGGCCTTTTCATGCTACATTTGTGCTATTGGAGTAAGTAATATGTACATGTGTATGCAAAAGTTGTGGACTGACGAATAAAAAGGAAATAAACAAAGAACGAACGAAAATGGTTTAAATTTTTTTGGTGTTTGTTTTTTTTTATAATTTTTGTATTTATATTACAATTAAAAAATTAAAAAATTGTAGTTTATTGATTTTAGGTGTTGTTGTTGTTGTTGTTGTTCTTGATCTTGATCTCATGATACATTTTATGCGAAGGAAATAAATTTGAGAAATTAAATACATTACTTTAAAAAATATATTTGTAAATAACGAAATATACTCGTAATTTTGACGTTTTTTTTTATTTGGTGTTTCTGATTTTTATATATATTATTATAGAATTTATGTTAGGGCGGGAGTCACACTAGGTCAAGGACACTTAGGCTTCGGCTTCAACTTCTTCCTTTACCTTAGCATCACCGGGTTTGCCCTTGGACCAGTCGGGTTTTTTCTGTTGAATAGCACAAGGAAAAAATTCAGATTAAATTAAATCACAAATTACAAATTAAGATAAAGAACAAATATGCAAATGTTGGCTCAACACAAATATTCGAGGAGAAACAATACATACACTACACAATCTGATTTGCTACAGTGTTTTTCAATACATGCACAATTGCACAGTGTGTGAATGTATGTAGGTGTGTGTGTGTGTGTGTGTGTGTGTGTGTGTGTGTGTTGGCTGATTGGTGGTACGGTGTAGGGTAAAAAGGATACACATTGCATTCATTGTTTTATCTTTTCAAAGGAAAAGATGGACAAGTCGAGAACTACACTATTTTATTGTTGGTATTGTTGGTTTTTTTTTATCCATATCTGTAATTTTGTATTTTTTTTGTATTTGTATTTGCAGTGTATCATACAAGTGTGAATGTGCCTTTCACGTGTATTTTCCAATACACGTAAAATACAATACAAAATACACAATTTCTGTAATAAAGACCATTCAGACAATTTCTGTGCACATGTATGTATGTACTATGTATCTCTTACACTTTTTGGCTGTTTTTAAGGTAGACTCTTTTATCTTTTTCTATATTAAAGAAGAGGTTAGCATAAAAAGAAAGCGTTATTGTAATATTCCATCTGAAATCATAGTTGTCTCAAGAAAGAATTCAATAAACTTGCACCTGATTCTCTACATAATTGCATATATTTGTAACGAGGTACTGATCCATTAAACTATAGATTCAGGCAATGCTACCCATTGATTTTTGTTGTTGTTGTTGTTGTTGTTGTTTTCTTAAACAATATGTACAAAGTAAATTTGAATCGTGGGCTTGCCTCTCGCAGTGATTTTGCTTTAATTATAGTTAAACATTTTTCTAAAAACCAAAGCAGGCTGTGTTGCAAATGAATTTGTATTACGATAGAAAATATGTCTAGAAGCTTAGTTAGGCTCAGAGAATTAGACTGCAGGATCGATGTATCGCATAGCCACAAAGTCAGTGCACTACCAGAGTTTTAGGCGACCCACCGTCGATTGTTTTGTAATTTTAGGATTTCCATCCCAACAATCACAATCGAAAAGTGATTGTGATTATACTCTATACACAGATGGGTTAAAAATGGACTGTGGAGTAAGCGTTGAACTCTTCTAAAGGGCATAAGATTTATCAAGCTCGAGCCGGAATACTTACTTTTAATGGCACAACAGCCCATGGAGGGTCTAGGCCGAGCTTTTCGCATCCACTCATGTTGTTCGTGTTATATTTGTACATGAATGGAAGGGACCTTCAATTTAATGCCGAATCCGAACGGCGAACTGAAAAGCTTTTCACAGGCAATTTTTACTGTTGTAGGTTTGCCATTGCCTGCCAAGAGGTGCCTGCCGAGATTCGAACCCCGGACACTCTGCGTAGCAGTCCAACGCACTACCACTACGCCACAGCGACCACCGAGCCGGATTACACGAAATGAAATAACTGAGAAAAAGAGGCATCCCTAATTCAATCCGTGGTATCTAAACGTTTGTGGCATTGATTGGCCTTGCCAAGATCTAAAAACGACTACTCAACATTTTTCGTATTTAAACAAAAATATAAATATTCTATGGAAAAATTGTAGAAGTTTCACCGATTTGCCTAGTGGCAAATGACCGAATTGAAATTTGATTTTGTTGAAAGTTTATTGAAGTCTTTCTATTTGTTTTTATACTTTTTTCAATTCTTTCGAATTTTTTTTTTATAGGTTAATATATAATTTTTGCAACTGAATACTAACTAACTGCCCAAGCTGTAAATAACTTACCTCCTTCTCTTCTTCTTCCAATGTGAATTCCTTCTTCTTGACAACCTTAAGTTGATTACGGAAGTTGAATTCAGCTGCCTTCTTTTGAAGCTTGGCAAATTTGTTCTCGTATTTGGAGACCTTCTTCAATGGTGGTTTGACGCTGCAACGACATGAAAGAAAACCAGTTAGCAATACTAATTAATAGATATTGAAAGGAATTTATCATCTATAAACTTACAATTTGCCGCGAAGATCGTTGACTTGGGCATTGAGATCGTTGATCTGTTGTTGAATGGGAGAGGGTTGAGAGAAGTCTGAGTTAATATCATAATGTGATTGGAATATTATGTTTTCAACACCGACATGTACTTTTCTAAAACATTTACGATTTAGGTATAGGGTAAGAGTTATCAAAATCAAACATTCTGGGTTAGGCAAATATTTGATTAGTCAAAAATATAATATATATAATTTTTTATATAAGTTATTTAATGCATAGCAGTAAAGTTAAACTGTTAAAGTTTTTACTTAAATTTTTCGGTCTGTTTGTTTGCACAACAAGTCTTTATAATTAAATTGAGACTTTTTCAAGTGAGAAGTAGTGAAATAGAGCATAGCACAACTATTTATGTTTTGATGTTAGTAAAATAGTTAAATTGCAGTACTTATCATCAGCATATGATGTTTGATAATACGAGTATAATATTAATTAATGCACTTACTACACGCAATAGTAATATATAGAGTATGGGCTTATTTTGGGTAAGTATAGGTATTAATTCGTCTTGACAATGAGTATTTTTAATAATAGCATTTTGTGAACAGCATAACATCCAAATGTCGATTTTATTTATTTTCGGGGTTTTCCCCATTTAACGAAAACTCATAGAGTATTATTTTCATTTGCGGGAACTAAGTACTTTAACAAATATTTGTTTGTTTAATAGTTTTAACTAGTAAAATTGATAAAAATTAAGGCTGTTCCTTGTTTCGAATGATATGGTAAAACCTTTTTTATTCCAGATTCCAAAAATAAAAGCTAGTAGTTGTGCCTGAGGCCGTCTGCATAACCAAATCGAGAATCAGAATTTGGGAAAGCAATGAAGGCATGCAAAGTTGAGACTTCAAATTCCAAATCATTAGAATTTGAAGATTGCTTACAAATTTTCATACCACGTGGAATATTAAGTACTACATATTCCCAGACTTCATTCCCTAATGTTGTCACTAAACATTTCAAGTTCCTTATCATCATATCAAACAATTTTCAGCAAACAAACAATTCTGAATTATACAAAATGAAAAATGAAAAAGAACAATAACTAAATGGAAGCAAGGTCCCTGAGGTACTGCACAGTATGGCACACAATTACAGTGGTTTTCAGACTTTGCTTTGATTAGATTATGTAAATAATGTTTCTTCTCTTGTCAAAAAAAATTGAATAATGTTTGTGTTTTTTATTTGTTTTAATTTCCTTGTTTTTTGATACTTGTTTTCCTTAATTTTGCACTTTCGACGCAAGAGAAACATTTGTCATAGTAATAACAGTGAGAGTAGTAGTTGTGGCATGTAGTGGTACTTAAGGTGAGAGTACTTAGTAGAGAGCGTGAGTAGTAGAGAAAGAGTAGAGAGCGTGAGTAGCTAACAACTGTAAATATTTGCCAGAGAAGTGTGTGTTTTAACTGTGTATAACTCTCATCAAACGGTAATTTAAATAAAAAGTTACTAAGTTACGCATAGAATACAGTAGAGTAGAGAAGAGAGGGCATAGAATGAGAAAACTTGTTGAACAGCAGGAGAAAAAGTAGAAGGGCTTTGTTGTAGTTTTTATTTAGTGTGTAAAATTTGAGCAAAAACTGAATTTTACTAACAAAATATCTTACAAAAACTGTAACTTATATTCAATTATTATTTACAAATATACATACGTACGAATGCACATATGTATGTACATATATGAACATATTCGTATGTATGTATGCGTGTGAAATATCAATTTGTACATTACTAAATTTGAGAATAACATTTTGTGTAATGTATTTTGGTGTGTACGAGTATGTGTGCCATACTGATGCTAATTACTTTGATAAATTCTAGAGAAAAGTTTTATTTTAGAATTGCATGCAATTTCTTTCTTGTATTTTGTACACTATAAAAATTATTTTTATATAAAAACCTTGCTATATATTTCATTTTTTTTTATATAAAATCGACTTCTGGATTTGGTTTAAGTATTACAAGATTCAATGAAAATTTTAAAAGTTTTTTGTGCGCTTTGAAAGTACATACGTAAGTATATTTATGGAATAGTATTTAATGGAGGATTTTGAAAACAATTACTACGAGTATTTACAAAAGTGCATTAAAAACATTTCAAGTGCGAGTGCAAAAATCATGACAAAATGATTTTCGTATTACAAGAACACGTGAACGAAAAAAACATATTGAAACTAACATTTTAGTAGTAGAAAAGAACGAAAAAAAACAAATAAAAAACACCAAACATATTAATTTATGTCTTTTTTTTTTTTTTTTTTTTTGTTGGCGAAAAGTATTTAAAAACAGTTGTAAGAAAATTCCATTTGATTTGTGCTTGTGAGAAGAGAGTATGAAATTATTATAGTAGTAATGTGATAAGAGCACGAAAGACTGATTGATTGATAGTAGTAGTGTGAGAGAACATGTAGTATGTTGTGAACATTGTGTACGTGTGTCAGTGTCTGTGTGTGTGTGTGTGTGTGTGTGTGTGTGTGTGTGGTATGAAATAGCGAGGATTTCTACCCACTACAGGGTTCGGAATCACTACTTGCCAGTGAATCACTAAATTGGGCATAGGAAGTAGGTGTCGATCTAAAACTACATATTAGCAAAAATGAGTTATGTGCTTTCGATGTAGTATGTAAATATGCACTTGATGATGCACTAAAACTTGATGCAACAAAAATGTTTCTCTTTGCGAAAGAGTTCTGTAAATATGACAAACTTTTGTTTGTTGTGTCTTGTTCATGTTCTTGATTTTGTTCTTGTTCTTGTTGTTGGTGTGGTTTTGATTGCATGTAATATGTATGCGTGTCTAAATGTATTTGGAATTTCAAAATCACATACGATCTTTACACTTAACAAAAATATGGTAGCAAAGTCAACCATGTGAATTCTCCACCGTGAGCGAGAATGGACATAATTGTGCGCTTTGCCAATCCAGTGAATACAAATAACAATTTTGGTTTTGGTTTGCAGTACCTCCCAGTCTTTTTTCCTGACTTCGTATTCCAGATCCCATTTCTGGCCTTCACATATATACATACGCTCGTAATACTCTTCACAAATCTCTTGCAATTCGCCTGTAAAAATGGTTTTGGTTTTTTGTTATACATACACAATATATTGGTTACAAATAGTACATGAACTATGTTTGCAGAAATCGGCAAACGTTTCATCATTCAATTCAATTCAATTCAATTAAATTCAATTCAATTCAATTCAATTCATAGGTATTCATAATGGAAGACCACTTTCTCTTCCCAGCATTTTCATTTACATATTTACTTATTTTCAGTATCTGACAAAATCTTCATGATGTTATGTGTTCAAGTGTGAGTTTGCGTGGTGTTTGAAAAGAAGAAGGGGGATTCGTTCACCAGGATATTCCAGTTTCAGATCAAGTAAACAAAAATCATTACTACTGGTCACATTGCGTTAACATGAGGAGAAATCATACAAAATCCAAAATCCAAAAGAAACAAAACTTCGAACAAAGATGCGCCCAAAAACTCGAGATCAATTGTAATAAAATTACAGCATACATTGAAGATTGCTGTTAGATTAATAATTGATTCTTGGTTGATTTGGTACATAGAAATTACATAAAAACTAAGCTCTCTTTCTGATCTTGAACGCCTTCTTTTTTAATAAGAATTTTCAATTTTTTATTTGCGGTGTGAAGGAAAATAAAAAATGTAGTTATAAAAATTAGAAAATATACATAATTAATTAGAAAATCTATACAAATACATACCATACATAGGCACTTGCATATATACATATGTATTTATATAGACTTTCCATTGCAGTTACATATTAAACATTCTCGTAGTGTAGTATGATGTTTTTAAATTTTTTTTTTAATTTGATTTGATTTTTCATTTACCTCGAAAGCCTTTATTTTAAGGATATGCTCTAAATCAAACTTGCCACCCTCCACAGTGAAAATACGTTGCCAATATTGTTTGCATATTGTTTGCAGTTCGGCTGTTCGATTGATTGATTGTTTGTTTGTTTGTTTAACACATACGAGACACATACGAGAGACATACGAGACATACACAGAATGAATTATACAATAGACATTGTAAATAGTATTATCGGCATATATAGTTTTACAAATATTTATTATTTTGTATTCAAGGTGCTCTTTACTTTACTTTTATTGTACCTAGTGTGTATGTATGTATGTATGTATGTATGTATGTATGTAAGTGGTAAGTGGTTGCACAAATTGCTTCACAGTGTAATGATGAATATATAGTAGAACATACTTAGTAGAGTTGTAGGTAGTGTAATGAAAGTTGTGTAAGTGTTTGCTAAATGTGGGGTTTGCTTCTGTGAGTCGGGATTAGAACAAGAGGCTACACCATTCTGAGTTGAGGCCCTGAACTGAACTCGTTACTCGGGTGTGGAAGGGTGTATGGTTACGTCTTCTAAGTTTATGCGAGAGCGTGAGTTCACTCGCAATCATTCTGCTGCCCGAGAAACAATGGCGCCTCAAACACATTTGCAGAATCTTCTTCCTTCCTTCCTTTTTTTTTTACTAATTGCGGATAACTTTTTTCTTTTCAGTGCCTTTCGAAAGGTGAGCCTCTATGCTCACTGATCCAACAACAAACAATAACCATCATATGAAATAGTATATTTATAAAAGGAATTGTTTGTGTAAAAGGATATGCTTCTGTATACGTAGTGCCATGATAAGAATGTCGCAAAAAAGGAGGGGCATGACGAAGATATCATGTAATATTCCGATTCACATGTTTTGACTTAAAAAAGAAACTTATAATTAAATGGGGGGAAACAGTCTCTTAAAGTTGAATTAGTAAAAGCTTTTTTCAATACAAAAAACAAAATTTTCAACCTTCTACAAAACTTGGAGGTTATTTTTATTGATTTGTTTTTTTTTTTTTTTGGTTTACTCTAGCACTGTTGTGGTTCTCGTTTTGGAGGTTAGATTTTTTAGAGTGTATTAAAAAGTAAAAAAGTAAAAAAGCAAAAAATGTTAAATGTATTAAGTTTTATGTAGTATAAGTACGTATGTATGATGAAAAATACAAAAACTTGTTGTTGTTGTTGTTGTTGTTGTTATGTTAATAATTACAGCAAAAAGCTTAAATGAAAAGAAACGAAGAGTTACCAATTTTTGAGTTAAAAAATTTTCCGTTTAAAAAGAAAATATTCAAAATTTGCTGCTCGTTGGTTGAACGAAAATTTATAAATTTTTTGTGTTATTTACTGGCTTTGTTGAAGAATAATTAACTTTTAAATCAACTGCAATTACTACAAATACACTGTTAATAATTACATTCATAATAAAAAAAAAAATCAAGATTTCTACGCAAGAAAACGAATTTGTTTCTTTTGCATTAGAACAAAACAAAAATTCTACAAAAATCTACAGGAAAATTTTAAGAAAATCGAAAAACGACGACAGCTACTGGCCGGTTTCAAAAGGTTTTTCTTTTTTCATTCTACCAAAAAAATAAAAGTTTTTAATTTTAGACTACGATTTGAACTAAAAATTAGGAAAAATAAACAAAAATGTATGACGAAGAAAGAAAAAAGCAATTTTTTCTTGCGATTTTTTGCTTGCCTCCATATCCTTTTTGGCAACCTCATACTCAAGGTCATATTTTTGATTTTCCAATTTGAGAATTTTACTGTAATAATCCTGAATTGTTTTTTTAAGTGTATCTGTAGGTTGGAATGTTCAATGACGAAAACAAAACAAAAAAGAATATAGAGAGGGAGAGAGAGAGAGAGAGAGAGAGTTAATATGTCTGGGCACATGTATACACTTGAAGAAAAATCAGGTGTCAACAAAAATCAAAAATCTTTTGACAACTGGAAGGATTTGTAAGGCTGGTGTGTGAGTGTGTGGTTGTTGATGAGGGTGTGTGTGTGTGTGTGTGTGTGTGTGGCCAGATGTGAAAAGGTGCATGATGGACAAATATATGATTGTATTTATTTTTGTCTATCAATAGGGCAAAGATGAGAATAATAAACAAAAATAACATTTTCAATTGCTATACATAATACGAGTAGGTGTAAGTATGTATGGTAAATATGTGACCAAGTCTAAAGTTGTTTTCTATACATTTGATAGGGGAGGTTAAATGAGGTGCAGTGTGCCTCAACTGATTGCAGTCACCTGCATTGATTCAACTAGCCATCTAACACATTTACTTAAAAGAGCAGAAGAAACAATTAATACAAATAGAACAGTACTGACAGTGTTGAGTGCGCGCGCATGTTGCTAAAAGATTGAAGTTCAGTTGATTGAGATTGCAGTCGGGCTCAATTCCAGATTTGCTAGTAAAGTTGTTGCGTTGTGTTATGATAAAATCGTTTCGGTTTCGTTTTTACAAATGCTGAACAATTTATGGCAATTCAGTCCACGTTTTTTAAATAATTCCAAATGCATGTACAATTGCCACAAATTGTTCACATGTTTGTTATTGCTTTAAAGATTATTATTAGAAATGTTGTTGCTTTGCTGTTGTTGTTGCAGTGCATTAATTTCAAGACCAGTGTTTATTTCTTATTGGTTGGTTTTATATAGTGTGCAAGTGAGAGTTAAAAGATACAATATAAAAAGTAAGTAAATAAGTAGATTATAGAAGAGAGTAGAGTAAAGTTTGGCTGTGTTGTTGTTGTGGCCGTGTTTGTTTTTCATGTCATCGCCAGAAAAAGCGGTTTTAGTGTTTTAATTTGATTTTTAAAATTTGCCAATAAAGGAAGAAATTGCAATCTTCTTTGCTGGCAATATTTGATAAGTATATGTAGTTTTCAGTTAATTTATTTGGAGTTTTATCGTTTTGTGTGTACCTCAACATCCTTGCGCTTAACAACATACTCAAGATCATATTTCTGGTCCTCCAACTTATTAATCCTGTCATAGTGTTGTTTGAGAAGGTTTTTAATTGTGTCTGCAGATAGTACGGAAGAGTTTTGTAGTTAAACAAAAAAGATTATGTCTTCATACTTGGAGAAAGTATTTGTAGTAAAAAAAACAAAAAAACAAAAAAAAAACAAAAAACAACAAATAAAACGAAACAAAATAGATGCATACGAAAAGTTTCTCTGCTAAAAAAGTTGTTTAAAAATAGTTTCAATTTGCAAAAGAAGAACGAGAAAAACTTTTGTGTGGTGTACTTATGTATATAGTGTGCTGGTATAGTGTGTGTGTGTGTGTGAGTGTGTTTGTGTGTGTGTGTATATGTGAGTTTGATTGTGATTGTGTTTTGTATATAATGAAATTTTTGCTAATACCTGAGAATTTATGATTAATTTTGTATATTCTTTTTTATTTCTTCCTTTGATTTTATATCGGAAATCAATGAAAATGAAATGTTACCTTCGCTAGCGTCGCTGAGATTCCTGGGACTACCACAACGTTCTTCAATGATGCGTCTACGTTCAGCTGCTTTGCGTTCTTGCTCTTTCTTCAATTCTTCAGCGGCTTTCTTACGGAGCAGCAACTGTGGGCCAAACAAAATGACAAAAATGCACACAGAACTTCTTTACGGCGCACACAATGAACTTACCCTGAGTTTCTTCTTCCTTTCTGGCGTCATGAAACCCTTCTTGGCCTTCTTGGCCTTGGAGGCTTCTTCCATGCGCTTGCGCACTTCAGCACGCTTGCGCTCAATTTCGGCTTGTTTTGCCTTCTTAGCCTATGTCGAGATAATAATGCAAAGAAAATTATTCAAAAATGGAATGGAGAGTGGAATTGATGAAGGATTCGGAAGGATCTAGGCATTGCCACAACATGAGAACACTGAAGTTTCTACAATCACTTGACGTCACCCAACAATGAAACGAGTTTGACTGCAGCACGAGCACGACGACAATACTGGCTACATGTAATGGTGTGTACCTCCTCAGCTTTAACTTTGGGATCGTTCGGGTCTCTCGGTGGTCCCGCTGGCTTCCCATTAGCTACGACGGGTTTGGCTGCTGCCGGGGCTGCGGCAGCTGGTTTTGCAGCAGCTGGAGCAGCAGCTGGAGCAGCAGCAGGCGCTGGAGCAGCAGCAGGCGCTGGAGCAGCTGCTTTCTTCTGTAAGAATGAATAAAAGAATTGTTCTATTAAAATCAGAAATATTTGTAAATATTAAACTTGGCATGCAGAAAATCTAATTTAATATTAGTTGGCAAATAAAATGCTTTGATTCTAAAGTTAAAGTTAGATTAAGCTTCTAGACCAGGAACACTTTGCAAGTGGTTTTTATACATGTTCCGGTGGTTGCGCAGGTTGGGTTGCTTAGCAGTGAGGGATTATGGTATCTAGAAAGCGTAAAATAGAAATTTCGAAGATAAGCGCAGCTGTTGCAATAAATCAGAAATCAGAATTTTATCTCTAAGGAAACTAAACAATATAAGCTCTAAACATATTTACCTTCAAAATGTCCTCATGTTAACTGCTACAAACATTTTACGATATCGTTTACTGCCATTGTATGTGAAATAAAAAATAAAAAACCAAGTAGTTATTAGTTTTGTATATAAGCGTGGAAGTGGTGTGTTTGAAAATGAGAGCCTTGGCGATACTAACCTCACCTCATCATCAGCCATGTTGAATTTGTGTTTTTGGATGTAAGTAACTGGAACACAGAGAAACTTTGATAAAAATGTGATAAAAACATATTTTCTAACATTATTCGTAATTGGATTAAATTGTTATTGCCACCAACTAACTCCTAATTACTTCAGATTAGTTTAATTTATTTACTATGACTTTTACCCAGAACAAAAACGTGGACAACGGTTTTCTTTTGGAATAATTTCTAATTTTTATAAGGAATTAGGAATCCGAACATTAGTGCCTACTCTTCCTAATAAATATGTTAAATGCACAATGCGTGAATGAACTTTTGCATTTATTTAGATATTCTAAATGACATATTCCATTAATATATTAGGCTCATAGCGTATTCCTGTTCGTGGTGATCATTTTCATTGTCATTTCCGTTGCCATGCACAATAAAGCAGAGTACTGAAGTTAAGTGGTATTGCAATATTGCAATTTGCAGGTTCGAAAAGCGCAAAAGAATCGCTGGAATTCCAACATTCAACATCGTGCGAGTACGTTGACCAACACATCTGTAAGTATTTTGATATGCATTTAAAAATGCTCATGAATATGAAAATAGATTTTTCCAAAAGTGCGTCAAATGCCGTTAAAAATACATAATACTTTTGAATACTCATTCGCACACACACGTTCGCCCCGCTCGCAAAGTCAGCGAGCCTTATTCCATTCACCGTATATGGGGACGCTAAAAAATGTTGATAACTATGAGATCGCCGTGTCAAATGCTTTTCACAAATGGAAAATGTCTTGTATGTATGTATGTGTAGATAGCGAGCGATACATTGTGTGCTGCGATGTGAGAGTGTGAGTGTCCTGTATTATGCGAGTACACACGTATTATCAACATCAACACTAGAACAGTGAGTATCTAGTCGGCTCACCCTCTCTCTTTTTTGCTCGTTTGCTTTCAACCATTTCAAAAAGCAGACAAGCCAATCGGTCGACATAGTGTGATGTAAGGTGTGTGCGGTGGAGTGAGTTTGTGTGTGTGTGGGTCTGTGAGAGAGACCGCCGTATGTGGAAAAGCTTAAAAAGCTTTAAAATTCTTTGAAAATAATGAGCAAGGAAATATAGAGGGAAATGCGAATGTATTGGAGGCGACAAGTAAAGCTGTCATATCCAATTTCATGAAAAAAGTCGCTGTGATCAGTTCCGAATTCATGTTCGTTTTGTTTTTGTTTAGCTTCGTATTGAAGCTGGAATTACTTGTCCTTGAGTTGAATAGGGGCAATGCTAAAAATGTCGAGCACGGCTAGTGATCGATCGATGGTTACATTCCACCTGCATTCCACGCAGGTTGATAATTAGGTTAGAAGGAAAGCTCTGCGAACTAAGTATTTCTTGTTTACATTTACTTTAAATATTATATACATACATTGGCAACATTTTTTGTTCTCGCTCTTAATAATTTTGGGCGAAATAACGCAAGCAGCCAGAAATGAATTGACTCAAATTCTTTAAAAATAGTTTTCATATGCAAATCTATTGTTGTTGTGATGAGTTTTCCTTCTCTTTTCTCTGTTTCTGAAGTAATTTGTATTGTAGATACATTTGGATTCATTGAAACATTTGTTAAACAGTTTTGAAATCGTTTTATATTAAGTTAAAAATAGCTATTGAATTTTGTTTTTCTGTGAAAACAAAACACTTTGGTTTTTTGCGTGGGTTCAAATTAAATTTGGTTATAGAGAAAGCTTTACAAAAATATTAAATTTGCCAAATTTTTAAAACTGAAAATAGCAAACACTATTATCAGATTCTAAATTTAACAGTTTCGAAATTTAACAGTACAATAGAATACCAGCAAGGAGAAATCTTGACCTTCTGGCGCTAAAGAGGCTGCAGCTTTTAGGAATTTGCACTGCTGAATTCGGAATTCGGAATTCTAGCCAACAGACTAAATAGAAGAATTTAGTAAAAGGCGTTGCTCGTTGGCTATAGCTTGCATACAAATTTTCATTGATCAATCTAGCGGGGAAAAATGGTAACCAAAAAGCAAAATCGTACTTTCAAATGTCAAATGTTTATGTAAACTGCTGATTCTTCATTTTATGATTTCAACACCGTTGGTAAGTTCAGGCTGAAAAATAATTGCAATTTCATAGAAAACCTAAAAATGTTGTTAGTAGTTTAAAGAGCTAGTGATAGGTCTGTATATTTCCTCTCGTTCTTTTATGAAATCACTCGTGTTTGCACACAGAAAAGTTCTATTTTCGTATCTGACGAACAATTGCTTCACAATTTTCTAAATAGATATTTTTTCGGTATATTCGATTCGTTCACACCATTACTTTAATGCGTGTGTATGTATATGTACATATGTATGCATGTGTGTACGTATAAAAAAAGATATCCTTCATTTGAAACGATCATTTCATATATTCGTACTCGTATTTTATACACAACTTATGTAATCGTCATTATTGTATTTTCTTTTTTAAATGCCTTTGCGTTTTATGTCTCTTCAGTTATATTTAATTCACCATTAGAAAATAGTTGATTAATATTTGAATATTCAATTAATTTAAGTTAATATCTTTTTATTATTTTATTTAATCGCCACAATTAAGTTTCAGCACTGAACACAATTCCAATTCAATTCATATAATATCCATAATGGCCTTGCACTTATTTATTACAGTTTCTTTACTACAGCAGCAAATCGAAAGTAGTTTCCTCAAATTTTCATTTCTCATATTTTTTACTTAGATTTCTTAGGAAGAATCCAGCAGCTCCTGCACCATTTCTTTTCACTCACCTTAAAGGAAATAAAAAGGTGTGCGAGCAACCACACTAATCGGAAAACACTGTTCGGAACAAAAAGACTGAACGGTCCGACGATCAACGGCAGACTATATTCTTACCAAAAGCACCTCAAAAGATCATTTTTCTTATGTTGAAAGCTTCTGCGGCGAGATTCTTAACAGCACTCACATTCGCTCCTCCATCGTTTACGAGCATTTGTGCGTTCGCCTGACTCTCAATTCAATTTGATTTTGGATGGCAAATGCGAATGCGAATGCGCAAGCGATTTTCATCTAATAAATATCATCATAATCGCTACGAAGATACTCAATGGATTCCACTGTGCCTATGAATCGAGTAGATGCGAGTGGAAATGTGGATTGTTTGTTGCTCTTCATTTCGTTTCGTATTTTCTTCGTCTTGCTTGTATCTCATGGATACAATTCGAAAATAATGTATCTGGGCACGACACCTAAAAATAACTTTCACACAGAAATAGATATCGTGGATTTTCTTCATCGGTAAAGATTTTCAAAATTCTACGCGCTGCATAGCGAAAAATTGAACGAAATGAAATAATAGGCAAAAATAAGCAGGAGGAAAAAGTAAAATAGCGTAGGGTTTTTGCCTGTTGCCTGTTTAAAGTTGTACCATGGCGTCCATAAAGCAAAAAAAAAAACATTTATTCTTATTCTTGCAAGACATGAAACAGTAGCTATTGAAAAGCGAATTTACTCATACATATGAACGTATGTATGTGTTTCTTCGCTCATATGGTTAGCATTGTCATTACTTTATTGCCAAGAATGTGAGACTGATAGTGGGCGATTGTTCTACTTAACAAATTGCAGTAGTTGCTTTTCTTGTTGGCTTGTTGTCTTTGGAAAGTTTCTATGAGTTGGCCACAGTTTTCAGTGCGAGAGTGAAGACCAAATGGATAGATTTCTCTCGTACAGCAAGATACCATAGCAAGAGCCAGGCCCGTACGCTGGATTTTTGCATGAGGGGTTTTGAAAGCAGATTATATATGGTATATATTTAAGAAAATAAACTCTATTGTGTTAGATTACACTTGTAATCTAAGTTCAAAATTAAATTAGTTCAAAAAGAAAATGACACTCATTAATTTTTGCAAAGAAGCGTTTTCGAGGTTTCTGCAAAGTCTTTTCTTTTCTCTTTCTTCAACTATTGGCCGAAACCTCGAGAAAAGTTGATCCAACTAATATGAACTGTATATCGTTCAAAAGGTCTGCCGAAAATATATGTTTGTGTCCAATCGAATAAAACCGATGAAAGTCGAAAAATTGAATTTTCTGGCCTTCTTTTTGACAATCACTCAATTTTCATTCTTCCATGGAGACTAAAAAAAAATATATTATGATTGAAAGTGAAAGGTGATTCTATAAAAAACACATAGAACTTGCGGTTGCTAAAATTTGAGGAAAAATTTAGATATTATGAAGCATTAAGTGACAGACAAATTGGATCTTACACATTTCGTTTGTTTGGTGCAAGACTGTCCTAACTCAAAAAACATATTTACTTTACTTTTAATGGCATAACATCCCATGGAGGGACAAGGCCGAGCTTTTCGCATCCACTCATGTTGTGCGTATTATATTTGTACATGAATGGAAGGGACCTAGAGTTTAATGCCGAATCCGAACGGCGAAGTGAAAAGCTTTTCATACCAATTTTTACTCTTGTAGGTTTGCCATTGCCTGCCAAGAGGTGGTACCGAATAGAAAAATTATTTTTGATTTGCCTGTGCCGAGGATTCGAACCCCGGACACTCTGCGTAGCAGTCCAACGCATTACCAATACGCCACAGCGACCACTCAAAAAACATATATTCTGAGAAAAACGGATTTGAACTTTTCAATTTACATATCACTCCATACTATAATATTGATAACGACAATTACTCTATTCGACTCGTAAATCAATAAATTACAATCCGAAAACATCCGACACAAACGATCGATTACACCGTGAGAAAATCCTATATATTCTGAAAGATGGGTTCAAAATAAAATAATAGTGTCTCCCAGTTTTTCTATATCAATTCGTATTCTCATTTAATTTACAAATTATGTAATGCCTAATTAAAATTCCTCATACCACCCGTATTCCAAATGATAAATTTATTTGTTTATTTTGTTGAAAATTTGAGAAGATAATTGAGAATTTTATGAAAAAGGTCATACATATGTACAAAGTCAAAGTATCAACAAAAAAAAAACACATTGAAAACAAAAAAATTCTGAAAGAAAAACTACTCTTTTCACCTGTAACCAACTACAATGTCATTAAAAACCTGCCCTGAGCATTTCACAATCCCATTAATTTAATACAAACGAAAATATTTTTTTTATTTATGGTAACGTACTTAATTCATAGGAAATTGCGGATGCTCGTTTTGACCATGCTCATTGCTGAACTCTCCAATAAAAACCTTTTTTGAAGTGAAACTTCTTTCGCCGCGTGGTGTGTAAACTAAACAGTAATTTTATGTACAACGTAAATATGGCAGACAATGTGTTTGAATTGGAATTTTATGGCTACAGGTTGAAATGATGTGTGAAAAAGAGATGAATATAAACATATAAACGAGTAGATAGATATGAATAGATTTATGACAGATTGTAAAAAATGTTGTTTTTCTTTTCACATTTTCTTCTGTTTCTTTTTTTCTTTCAATGGCACAACAGCCCATGGAAGGCCTAAGCCGAGCTTTTCACATCCACTCATATTGTGCGTGTTATATTTGAACATGGCTTAAAGAGGCCATGAAAAGCTTTTCCTTCGCCGTTCGGATTCGGCTTTAAACTGTAGGTTCCTTCCATTCATGTACAAATATAACACGCACAACATGAGTGGATGCGAAAAGCTCGGCCTAGGCCCTCCATGGGCTGTGGTGCCATCAAAAGTAAAAAGTAAGTTAAAGAGGCCTACAGTTTTATGGCGAATCCGAACGGAAATTTTTACACTTGTACGTGTCACTGCCTGCTGAGATGTGGTGACGTACAGAAAAATTGTTATATCTACTTTTGAGTTTTGTTTGTGCCGAGACTTGAACCCGAGACACTCTGTATAGCAAGACAACGTACTACCAACTACGTCACAGCGACTAGATATACATACATATCCGAGTATTGTACATACATAAGTATACCATATATAATGTAGTGGTGAAAAAAATAGTGTCGCTGTGTGTGGTAAGCAGCACAGCACTGTCAACAATTAAAATGTATTGAGAACTTTCTATGCACATAGCTGCAGACCAATCATACCTTTTTCTTTTCTACTACAATTTCTACATTTTGCATTCTTAAAAATTTATAAAATTACTAAGGCTGTGGTTATATTCAAATTTTACTCGGCAAACACCATGGAATTGTTGTTGCCGGAATAGGAAAAAAACGAGCTTTTACTCACTCTCACACCGAACACGATATGCTGGGTGAAATGTACACCGAGCACGCCGAGTATTCAGGGTGTCAATGAGTTATTCAACAAAAAAAAGAACAAAAATGTATGTCAAATAGAAGGAAAACATGCAAAAGCTGCACATCACTATTTTCATATGCAGAACAGAGAAGTGGTCGCTGTGGCGTAGTGGTAATGCGTTGGACTGCTACGCAGAGTGTCCGGGGTTCGAATCTCGGCACAGGCAAAATAAAAAAAATAAAAAATAAAAGTAGAAAAAAAATAATTTTTCTACACGGCACCCACCACCACCTCTTGGCAGGTAATGGCAAACCTGCAAGAGTAAAAATTGCTATGAAAAGCTTTTCACTTCGCCGTTCGAATTCGGCATTAAACTGTAGGTCCCTTACATTCATGTACAAATATAACACGCACAACATGAGTGAATGAGAAAAAGCTCGGCCTAGGCCCTCCATGGGCTGTTGTGCCATTAAAAGTAAGTAAGTAAAGAACAGAGAACTCGCGAATGTTTTTAGTTTTTAAAAGTGAATATTAAATATATTATTCATTAAACTATTGAAGAGAAATCATATTATTTTCATAATTTTTCAATTATATTATTAATTGCACTCTCCATATTGATAAAATCGTTTAAAGTTTTTTGGTATACCATTTAGTGTTGCCGTTGCGAACAATATAGCCTTACAAAAAGAACTGAATATCGACAAAAAGCAACTCTGTAATGAACACCAATGTAACAACTACACCCAGCACTAGAGAAAATATGATGTGTTCGTCGAACAGGGAACAGCCCACACCAGTATAACCAGCACCTAAGAAAGTGAAATTTGGATTTTCAACGAGGTGTGGTGTGTTTATCTGATCAAAATGGTAAAAATTGTCTGAGCAATCTGGAGGAGGTTGAAGAATACCTGAATCAGCTGTAAAATACAACCAAAGAAGTTTCACTTCTTTCGAGTTCACTAAATGGACATATGAATTTATTTTCTTTTTTGCTTTTTATTTGGTGTATAATTAACCAAATGAAATGTTTCTCAATATATATATATAGTAAGTAAGTATGTCTCTAATAATAAAAATTCTGTATATTTTCGTGATTTACCTGATTGCGTATAACGGGTGTTTTCATTTTGCTCGCACATTTGAATCACATCAATATCATTTAAAAGATGGGGGGGGACAGTGTTTACTAGAGTCATTTATTCAAAACATAAACAAATTCATTACGTGGACAAATTCGTTACGAGTGTCTAGAAAAACTGGATGGCACTGGTGTGCAACCAAAAAATTTAATTTTTTCGAACGGTGGTGTTATACACAAATCAATCAATTGTTGCAAATAATTTAATGCGAGTGGTGAATAAAAGTGGTGCTTTTTGAGTGATGCCAGAAAATTAATTGTCGCAATTGTCGATATGTGCATACTATACATACATACATTGTATGCACCGCTTCTCTCTCTAAGTTGGTGTAAATTGAGTATGATTTTCTTTAGATAATCAAAAGTGCAACAAAGAGTAAAATAGATTTCCATTTTTGTTCACCAAAATAGACTGCAAATTTTACAACTTCATGAGGTTTTGAGTTCCTAAACTCAGCGTTTCCTCTGCGCACGGGCCATACAAAAGCTCTGACAAGAAATTAACGCAAATTACTTAAAAATTAATTTTATGTATTTCAAACACTGAACGGATACTTATAGTAATGAAATAATTTTATAAAAATTATTACAGTTGTTTTGCCTAAAGTTAACAACAAAAGAAGAAAAGTATTGGTTACTTTCCAAACTATTAGTGATACTTATAATTTAAGAAGCCTTAACGCACAAGTACGTATACTATATCTAAACGTAAGTGATTATTCTGTTTGGCTTCTTTTCGGACATATATTTTGATTCTTTATTTCGTTCGTTAAACTTTTAATTAATACATAACAGAAAATTAGTTGAATCTTTAATGTTTGCTTATGATGCTGCCTGTGTTAATTCCGACTGCCCTATGCCACAAGCGTTTATCACTTTTACCATCCCTGCATCTAAAAGTCTTCATATAAGAATGCTTTGAATGAGCGCATTTGTAATAAAATAAATGAATCTCTGGTTTTTGATTTGATTTTTGATTTCCAAACAATATTTTAAAAATAAATTGAATCAAGAATCTGTCTCTTTAGTATTTTGGCGCTCAAATATTGTTTAAAATAATTGGTGCAAACATATTTATGTATTGTCGATAGAAGGGAGAGATCTATAACTTCAAAAATACTCTCTCAGGGCTCTCGTGCGCCACATAAATTGTGGTGTTAGTGAAAAGGAGAATAACAACAACTACAAGTACATACATATATAAAACAGGGTTGTATATCCCTTTCAATAATACCATTTGGTGGAAATCCTGTAATGGTAATTTTCGGTTACAATTTCAAATTATGAGTAGCTTATATGGAATATTGAAACACAAAGAAATTCCACTAAGATCGCTGATGTGAAACCGTGGCTGGTTACGAAACGATCGTCTGATTTGCCTGATCTATATACATGGTTGTTGTTCTCTCTGGAAAACCCAATGTTCATTAAGCCTGTTTAAAATACATTAAAAACTTTACAACCAAACAAAAGCAAAACTTCGTACTGAGAATTCGTTTTAAGTTTGTAGTGCGCTGGCCTTCTACGCAGACCGTCCAGCAATGTCTTGGCAGACAATGGCGAGAGTAAAAATTGTGGAGTAAGAAAAGTGTTTCACTTCACAGTTGGTATTCGGCATAAAACTGTAAGCCCCTATCATTCATGTAAAAATATGAGTGGATGCGAAGAGCTCGGTCTAGACCCTCTAAAGTCTGCAATACCATTACAAAAAAACAAATACAAGCTGGCTTTACCTGATCAGACATGTCAGTATGACTGATGGTAGGCTTCAGTTTTTTTTCTAACCTTACACGATCAGTATTCTGTCAATATTTTTGAAGAGAAAATATCCTTTCTGGTTTTAGTTTTTGCGATGCATTTAAGAGAGAAAGCTTGTGTAAGCATAATTGCCACGCTAGCAGTACCAACATTAGAAATATTAAATTAAATTCGCAAATTAGTAGACTTAGTAGCTTTACTTTTATAAATATGCACTGATAATTTGACTTTACACTGTCTGTGAGAACTACAGTATTTTAGATCACTGACATAAAAATCAGAAATTTTGAATTCCTTTGGTATTTCCTTCGTTCTAAATACAGATGGGATCAGTAATATTGTCAGTATTTTAAAATTCTTCCAGTATTGAATATTGAAAGAGAATGTTGTGCTGAATATTTTCTGTGAAGAAAGTTATAATCCAGCATTTTAAGGTGAAGTCAAAAGTATTGTCAAAGTAATCAATGGGTAAGTTAAGTATAACAGCTAGAGATTTGATGCCTGAGACAAAGATGTTTCTGATGAAAATATAATCACTTTTTGTTGTTACGTTGGTCGCGTTTCGCAAACGCAAGTGCTAAAGTGCTATGCTACACCACTGCTCCAAGAGTGTCGCAGAAACGCAACTTGCTCAGTTTGTGCTCAACAAAAATTTGCTTCAGCGGTCACCATTTTTTCGAGCGGAGTATTTTTCTGCAATTTTAGCTGAGCATGTTTGCTGAATGAATTTGACAGTTCACAATAGCTGCGCGGTAAGATTAATAAATGATATGAGAATTAATAACAAGTTTACCACTCTTTCAATACATTTGTGCTGTCCATAATACCTATTTCTTTTGTTTTTTTTATTGAAATAATTTTAACTTTCACAATGGCAGTTGTCACAAATGTTACCGCTCGAATATAGTAAGTCGTTTCGCAGACGCAAACATAGCTCAAGAACGCAAATGTAGCCGAAATGTAGCGAATCAAATTTCATCTTCGAATCGCGACCATTAACACTCCATCTCCTCAAGTTAATTCCATATCTACGCAGCTTTAGTATATTTCACATCCAAAAAAAAAAAATTATCAGTACACTGAGAAAATCAATCAATACACCGGCCTTAAATCAAGACCGGCCGTTCATATTTCGCTTAAGACCCAAAAATCTTAAATGAATAACGACTATTTCAAATCAAAACTGAATTTTTATTAAGCACAATATTCTTGATCTAATAACAAAATAATCTTATCTGAAAACTTTTCGGCCGTAAATAAAGATTTATTTCTTCAAATTAAAGCGGAATTACAACAAGAGCAATCAGCAATCTCAAAATAATTTTGGTTCTAGAGAACAAAATACTCTTAAAATAGAATCTTTATCATCAGTATTAAAATGAGGATTTCGTTCTTGTTTTAAGAATTTTTAAATTTTTAAAAGACTTTCATTAACGAATGGGCTTGATTTATGGCCGCTTTTCTCAAATTTGGACCGTTTTAGAAATATGGAAATCTTGTTAAAAAAATTTAAAAAGCCCATCAAGAATGAAGGTAACGAAAAGAGTAGAGGGTTGATGTAGAAACAAAAAAATGTTTATCTTTTCATTAGCAACAAGATTGTCTCAGACAATCTCTAGCTCTTGATACATACTCGCACTTACCCATTAATTACTTGGACATGGCAACTTTTATTTTAAAATGAGGATAGAAAAAAACTAGGACCATAACTTTGTTCCAGTTTTTCACTATGGATTTTCTGTTGGACTGTGTATTTAAACAATCGAAAAGTATTTTGGCAAGTGAGCCAAATAACAAATTTAAAAACTAGCAACAACAAATGAATAGAAATAAAAAATGGAATAATATATATGTTAAATAAAACGAATTTCCCAATTTCAATCGTGAGCAGTATTTTTTAAAACATTTTATTTAACCAAAGCATAAAATACTCGTATTTGAGGCGTAGGCGTGTGTGTTCTGAAATGATAAAATGCATGAAATGAACGAAAAATGGACTCGAGAGCTATAAATTCTCTATCTTTATGTATTTTATTTATTAACTATAAAATGAATTAAAAGTACATGAAAACAAAGAGATTCTTATTTTACTCTATTTACTCTAGCTTGACATAATTCATAATTCGTTAAGAAACTAAATTTGAAAAATATTTGTTTTTTCATGAAACAGAATCAAATACAAAAAACAAAGTAATGCAAATAACTGAAATATCTTAAGTAATAACACGGCTCGAGATATTTGTCTGACATAAGCTTTAATTGTTATCTTAGACAGTGGCCTCCCTCAAAATTTGTATGTTGCTGATGCTCGAGGAACTGTCGAAGAACAATTTAGAACCCAAAAGCAGACAAAATTTTCTAAAAAATTCCTGGTATGGCAAGCTATATGCAGTTGCGGCAAAAGAAGCAAGTCATTTGTTACAGTGGGCTCTATAAATAGCGCAATATACATCAAAGAATGTTTGAAAAAAAACTTCTTCCTTTCATAAGATAGCACAATGTGTCCACATATTTTCGGCCCGATTTGGCATCATGCCACTACGGCAAGAAAGCACTGGAGTGATACCAAAGTAATAACATAGTTTTTTCCTCCAAATTGTCCGGAGCTAAGACCAGTCGAGAGATATTGGGCTCTTGTGAAAATAAACTTAAAGAGCACAAAAAAGGTGTCCCAAAATATCGAAGATTTTAAAAGGAGATGGGCAAACTGCTTCAAAAAGGTGTCTGAAACAACTATCAAATCTCTAATGGACGGCTTACCAAAAAAGGTCCACGAGTTCATAAATAGTGGTTAGAACTATAAAAGATATATTTTTCTGTAATTTGTAAAATATTATCAATTAAATAAAAAAAAATCAAAACTCTAAGCTCAACCGTTTAAAAATTATTGAGTTTTATATATGTTAAAATTTTTTCGATCTCACTCCTTATATAAACACGCACAACATGGGTGGTTACGAAAGGCTCGGACTAGGCCCTCCATGGGTTGTTGTACCATTAAAAGAAAGAAAGAAAGAAGCTTTGTTCCGTAAGCGCCCGGTAGACATGGAAGAGTTATTTCTGTGGAATAAGTCTAAAAGTTCCGGTTGAGTTCGTGAAGTTCCTGGCTATAGTTACGATTTGAATTCTTGAGCCGGATGCAAATGGTATAGACCATGCTCAGATCAGTCGACTGAAGTATTTCTTAGCCCACAATAGACAACCGAGGCACTGGGCTCCTTTTTGTTATACACCAGCGTTACATCGAATTGGCAGGACAGGTTTATTTTCAAAACCGCCCATGGGTCCGCTTATGCATGTACACAAAAATATCCTCACGTATGCAAAATTAAAAGTTTTATTTTTAAAAGTGAAATAATTTCTCCAAATTTAACAAATCATTTCGTTATCAATATTTCCATTTCTTTCTTTATAAATAAAGTAGCGGACCCCATGCACGTTTCACTGTTCATAATTAAAAAAGTAATTCAAAGCAGTTTAAATTGTTAAAGTTTATATTTATTATAAAACTCTATGGAAAACCACATTTTTAGTTTTCTTATTATCTTGCCAATAAATGAATAATACTGATGGTTTGCCTACACGTGAACAGGCTACGTATAATTGTCCATGAGAAAATACTGAATATTCTAAGTTGATACCACAAATTTCCAAAGATTGACCTTGCGCTTTATTAATGGTAATTGCGAATGCAACTCGCACTGGAAATTGTACACGATTGAATTTGCAAGGCAATCATCGGTTGGAATCATCTGAATTCGTGGTGTTAACACGTCTTCACCTTTGAATTTTCTAATCAAAATAGTTGCTATAATAACATTGACCATCAATTTTTTCACAGCAAGCCTGGTACCATTGCAAAGTTTCGGTTGATTCAAATTACGAAGCATAATAATAGTCGCACCGACTTTCAATTGAAGGTTATGCGGCCGTAATCCGGGTAAATCCAAAGAATTCAAAAACTCTGTAGGATAGTTAACCGCATCTTCTTCATTGGTAGCAGTATCACTAGACTTATACGAAACCAAAACACCAGGTATTTTGGATTGTATAGCAAAATTTAATTCATTGACATCTTTATACTTGGCTGCCAAAATATGGCTCTTTCGCTTAACCAATCATGATTTTTGTAGTGCTGTACTATGTTGGGAAATAAACTGTCAATCAACTCTTCTTTCGATGGTGTAATTCTACAAAAGTTATCCGGCAACGTAATCAATCCAGTCTCATCAACTGGCATTGCACCATTTCCAATTGTCATCAATTGCTTTGAAAATTTAACAGCTGTTGCATCATTTTGCAATTGAACACGAACATTTGTTGAAAGAGAAGATATTTGTACATGTCTCCACAAAAGCATGTATTTCATCGGCAGGGCAGGGGTTGATCTTGGTATAATTGGCAAAGTTTGTCGGAAATCTCCTAACAACAAAATTAATCCTCTCATTGTCCGTTCCAAGGCTTCAACTGAGATCTTGTGAGCCATGGTGGCCTCATCCCAAACAATAAGTGCAACACGTTGCAACACTTTAGCCATTCCAGATGTCTTCGATATATTGCATGTAGGTGTTTCGATGATTTGCATATTCAAAGGCAACTTGAGTGCGGAATGTGCTGTACGGCAACCTTCCAACAAAGTTGCTGCGATGCTAGAGGAAGCAAGTGCCAATGCGATTCGATTTTGGGAACGTATTGTTGCTAAAAGCAATGGTATTAACAATGTTTTTCCTGTACCACCAGGAGCATCAAAAAAATGAAATCCACCACTTCCATCGTTAACAGCACGCATAATTGTTTCATATACACTTTTTTGCTGAACCTTTAATTTCGGAACATTTGGTTGAACGTATGAGTTCAAGGTATTCGATTCATATTGGTTTTCACGTTCTAATTCTTGATTAAATATGTCATGCATGGATCGATTTGGTGCTGCCATTCCTAATTGTGGTAATGCTTTCTCTGCCATCATCATACACAAATCAAATAAATTGCCGGTGTAAAATGCATTTCAGGATTGGAATTGATTCGACGCACTCTATGTAAAAAATCTTCCGACATGTAATATTGGTATGTGGATGGGCAGATGCTGATGCAACTGCTAATGTGTCACCCCATGCACGTTTCACTGTGCATAATTAAAAAAGTGATTCAGAGCAGCTTAAATTTAAAGTTTAAGTCAAATTACCGGCATTGGAGCCACCTCCAGAACCATTACGCTCATTGGTTTTAGGTGGTGCACCTGAATCAAAGCCGTTTTTGGCAAATATTCAATCTTACAATTCATGGTTCCAAATGACTTCATTCGGTGCAACGAATATTATTCGTGACAATTTTGTGACCACATTCAAGGTAGTTTGCATGAACAACATGGAAACATGCTATTGGTCTCGAAATGAAAATGAATTTGACAATTATGAAAATGATTTTCACAACAACGTTTTCCCCGCTTCTGATTGTTTTTTTTTCCTAGATCCAAGGACAAATATATGACAACTTGGGTTCTTTATTGCCCTTTTCTTTTTACAAATTTATTTCCTTGGTAATTCTGATCAGCAAGTTGATCGTCGATGTTCAATTAGTTCAAATTTGAAACAAATTTCAAGAGAATAATGAATTGGTTCAACTTTTCCGTACTGCTCTCCACCAAATGCCTACTTATAATCACAAAATTGTAATAAAGGTCGATAAAGTACCATGTGGAGAGCATGCCAGAAGATTTAATGCTCCAACAATGGATGAAGTTGCAATAGTAATAGTTGGCGATGAATTTAATTCTCGAGATATTGTGCTGCATCGAAGAGATAATGGTTCTGGAGGTGGCTCGAATGCAGTTAATTTGACTTTTCCATTAGCACAACATAAACCTGGTGGCTCATTTTTGAATTTGTACGCTTTGCAATGGTTACATACGTCATCCATAGCACCAATAACGACAGTTCGATGTAAAGTGTAATCAATGGTCGAATCATAATTGAACGCAGCTCGCTTAAGTGAATGCTTTAAGGGGTTCAAAAGTTATATGCATTTTACTCTTTTTGCGGGCGTGGCAGTGGGCGAATAAATAGCCTATGTCCGTCAGAAAAGCATGTACTATACTTTAACATGAAAGATGAATTTTTGAGAAATATCGTACCGTTTCCGACATCATTCATCACACACATAACATATCTTCATTTTTATATATATAGATTTGTAAATATTTCCCTCCCTACTTCAGCACAATCATCATTTATGGCCTATTTTTGGAGTCATTTGACCTTAAGCCTACCTTTGTATGTAAGTACATAGTATATGGTATATACGAGTATGGATATGAAGGTATATATATAAACGCTGTTGCCAAGAGAAATGTGAATGCACACAGGCGAGAGTCGCAGTGCATGTGTACGAGTACAATGAATATGACGTCATTGATTCTACGTCATCTCAAGCTCATATGTATGTATGCACACATTTCGTATGCAGCCACGTGTAGATACATATATATATATATATATTTAGTTAACTGGATAATTTGTATTTCAATCAATAATAGAACTAACATATCCACTTGCGAGAGAGGTTGTTCACGCTCCTTCATCCAATAAGAATCAGGAACATATAGTAGATCCTTTAAAATATCGAGCATTTAATTGAATATTTCATTTAAATGCTTGAATATTGTCTCAATTTTTTAATAATTTTATTTTTCATTTAATATGCGGAAATTATAATCATTGATGCAATTGGGTCGTCGCCATGGCTCTACAATCTTTATGTGTATGTATATTTATATATTTAAGTGCAAATCCTACGTCATCAACTATCAATTTGCTGTCTGTCCGTGTCCATGACTCGGTGCATTGGAAGCATTGGAGCCAGCCGACAAATGCAAAAGTATGTATCCATTTGTGTGCATACAAAAAACCTACAGCATACTGTGGCCTCACTGTGCTCTCCGCTATTGTTGTTGTGGCTATTATTCGTCATTGAGTAGGTGCGGTACGGGAATATCCTTAGGTGATTGCAGTCTGCAGTGCGAGGGAAAACATGAATTACAATTTTAGTGAATGAAATCACGTTTCAACTACAAGAACCATTATCAGGATGTACCTAAGTATATGCTTGTAAGTAGTTGCTCTCTCCACTCGTACGAGGAAGTACGTAGCAGCGGCAAAAATCTGCGAAATACAAAATGAAACTTTGAAGGTAACCTTTCCGTCTCTCTCTCTGTAACTTCTTCTATTTTTAGTTTTCTGTGTATCAATAATGGAAGCAACCTTAAAGTTTGTTTTATATAAATTACAAATATGTAGTATTTTAAATTACATATTTTACATTTCTCTCTTGAGTTACAATAATTTTGTCTAGTAGGTGCTGAGGTCGTCGTCAATGTCGCGTATTTGGTACATATGTGCTGGACTGCTGCAAAGAGAGCCCGAGTACGATAGGAAGTTCAATATTATCTATACGGCACCACTTTTTGGCTGGCAATAGCCTAAGGAAAGCTTAGCTCAAACTGTAGCTCCTTTCCATTTGAGTACAAGCACAAACACATAACTAGCACAAAATTAATAAAGGTTCGAACACAATGGCTGCGACAGCGTCATTGCATTGTGGCAAGAAGACAGCGTCCGCAGCAAATTTCGACATGTTGTCTGCGACTGCAACGCATTGAACGCGGCAACGACTAAATTACTTTAATTCTAATCTTCACAATTTCCACGCATTATTTATTTTATACCGATCAAAACAATAATATTTTATAGAACACTTCATTAATTTATTTAGTTTCAAATAAAATAACTTACAGAGTGTCTTACAGGGTGTTCAAATCACGGTACAGGCAAAATCAAAAAAGTACAAAAAAACAACACCCCTTGGCAGGCAATGGCAAACCTACAAGAGTTGAAATTGCCTAAGAAAAGCTTTCCACTTCGCCGTTCGGATTCGGCATAAAACTGTAGGTCCCTTACATTCATGTACAAACATGACACATACATACAAACATACAAAAGCGAATTCTATAATTTCACAGTTGGTAATTTGTTAGTTTTTTCCATCTGCTGCACGTCAAAATAGAATTAGATTGAAGTCGATTATAGCGGCAATTTGCACAATGGCGCAATGATGCTGCGTCGCAGCTATTATGTTCGCCTTCATAAGTATGTATGGCATGGTATTTAAGCGTTGACTTTATCATTGCCTGTTGTATCATTTGCTGTTGTGCTACAATATGTAGTAGCAGTTGGTTCTAAGGGATTCGTGTCAGACAGGTTTCTTGTAATTTGTTTGCTCTGTTTCTTAATGCAAACAACTAAAATTTTATTTATTTTTCAATCGAATTATTTCCATTCACAATTCCTAGCGGTTCTAAAGAAGAAAGAAGACAAAGAGATGTTAAAAACGGGAAAAATATGTATATATGTATGTAAATAGTACAGAAGTACAAGCACATATGTACCCTAAAATGCTTCGGTAGCGCATAAAGTTCAAAAAAGACGAAAAACGATACAATTGTACCTAAAATATCAACACTGGCCAGCTCTGACAATATATGGTAGCTTTGGGCGAAATCACATTGGAAACAGTTGCCGCCGAGGGGACAAAATTGTTGTTGCTGCCTATATACTTAAAATGAAAAAATGAAAGTAAGTCATAGAGAGAGCAGCACCCAGATTCTGCGGTACAGTAGGCTAAACACGTCCTCCATGATAGTGGCCAATAATCGAATATATATTTAATTATGTATTTAAAAAAAATATATTACTTGCTAGTCTAAACTAATATAAAAATTGCTGAAAAACGAACAAACATTGCAACAACTGGGACAATTTTAAGTGAACTTCAAATCAGTGTGGCGATTCCCTCCTATGTAAATAACTATGTACATGGATATGTTTGGCTCAATGCCCGAAATCGCTGAACGAGCCTAATATGTACATATATGGTACTCGCAATCCCGAGTCTGGACATTGAAAATCAAGTAGGCAAAACCGGTATACCACAGATGAATTTCAAAACCTTAATTTTGCTTGAATTTGTGCTGACGTCATACCTGAAATACAATATGCAGCAGTAAGTGTATTGTGTATAAGGGGAGAATGGTGAAGAAGAGAGAGATAGAGAAAGAAAGAGTGTGTATATTGTGTGTATGGTATGCAGCATTGTTCAAACAGTAAGCGTCATCAGCAACAGCTACAATGTCAGCTTTTGACGAGTGTAAATAAGTACTTTCCAAATGAATGACATTTAGTGACAGAAAGGGTTGAAGAGCGAAGGATACCCGAATTTATGGAAGAAGACATTGTGCTACTGCCGCTGCAATCTTTTAGCGCGCGAACGGAAAGAGCGGAAGTTGAAGATTTGAAAGTTGAATTGAATATTTTACACAAATAGTTAATGTGACCTCAATTCATATTGCAGCAACAACATAAATGAAACAACTTATGTGCAGGATAAATTTTCGCGCACACACACTTGCAAATGTATCGGCATCCTAACCAGTCCACCACCAGCGGTCTCCAACGACGACGGCAAGGTTGCCTTCACAGCTTTTAAATTTCTGCTATAGTTGTTTCATTGTTTCGTGCCGCTTGTGCAGAAACATTTTGTTGAATGAAAGTTTTTCTGGTCATTGAAGAAAAAAAAAATGGTGCAGCATTTGTGGCAGCAACCACTGTTGCTGGTGATGCCGCTTCTTTAACATACATACTATATATACATAGTACAATACATACGAATAATATAATATGCATGTGTGTATGAATCCAATACGAAAAGTAGTGCTTTCTTACCTACACTAGAGTACATTTTCTACGTAAGAAATAGCTGATACTTACTTACTTACTTAGTTGGCACTGCAAACTATACAAACTCAGTTTTGGTCGCCTCGATAAAACTTCGCTAGTCCCCATTTGGTAAGGCCAAGTGCAGACAGGTCTCCCTATATCTAATCTTTCCACCGGAGATTACGCGTCCTCTTCTGCATATTGCTGCATTCTGCACCTTGGCTCGAATAAAATACTCTTCTAGACGGAACGCCTTCTTCCATTCGCTCAACATGTCCCAGCCAGCGAAGCCGTTGGATTGACTATGTCAGTATCGGCGTACAGCCGATATAAAAAAAGTGTAAAATGTAGAAAAAAGTTTGGCAAAGCGAATAATAAATGTTTGTATAACATGTTTGTTTGTTCGTTGCAGGTCTAAAGAAACAACAAACAAAAACTATTATCAATTGCTGATGGGCCCTAAGCCAGAAATTGCACAAGAGCTCAGCATATCTATGTTTTAAGGAGGAAATGTCTTCATTTTGAAAAAACGTCTTCATTGCCCTGAACATCTTTGAGCCATCTTTAAAGCAGGGTTCCATATGGAAAAAAGTACAACATCTTTGAAGTTTAATTTTATATTTATAAGCTTCATTTTCCCCTTCTGCATAAATAGGTACTGTAATTGAATTTACAGGGTGTTTTTTTTAGAAGTGTGGTTTTCAAAAAGAAATAAAACGCATATAATTTAATGTTATGGCCAAGAATTTAGCTTAATTATAAAGATAAGAATTTGCCATTATGTTTTAAAAACGATGTCGCGAAAGTGGCCGCCACGGCTGGTTCGAATAAATTCCAGCCGAGAGGCCCAATTTTCGACCACTTTTTGCAGCAATTGGGCCCGTAAGTCAGTAATAACGCGCCGAATATTCTCTTTCAAGGCGTCAATCCTCTCGGGCTTATCTGCGTAGACAAGCGATTTCACATAACCCCACAAAAAAATACTAGCGGAGTTAAATCGCACGATCTTGGAGGCAGCGCCACAGGCCCACGACGCGAGATAATGCGCTCACCAAAAGTTTCCTTCAATAAATTGATTGTTTCGTTGGCTGTATGGTTGTATGGCATGTAGCGCCGTCTTGTTGGAACCAAAGGTCGTCCACATCAACATCCTCCAATTCAGGCACGAAAAAGTCATTATCTGTGAAGAAATATTCCCTCTGCCCATATAGCACACCAAACAGTGACTTTTTGAGGATGTAACTGCGTCTCAACAATGGCTTGTGGATTATGATCACTCCAAATGCGACAATTTTCCTTATTAACGTACCCATTCACCCAAAAGTAAGCTTCATCGCTGAACAAAATTTTCTTGTGAAAATCGGGATCGGTGGCCATCTCGTTTTGCGCCCATTCACCAAACGATTTGCAAACGTTGTTCAGGAGTAAGTCTATTCATTATGAAATGGCAAACCAAACTGAGTATAAATCAAGTAGCAGCTGTCAAAAAGAACAATTCCGAAAAAAGTATTGCCAGATTGGAAAAAAAACTTTCAAAAAAAAACACCCTTTACTTATTTCTTCCCAAAAATATTTATCCATTGTTAAAAGTAATAACAAAACAAATAAATAAACTCATATCACACAAATAAGTAAAATTGCTAAAAAAAAAAAAGTTCGTTTTTTATATTCTACTTTCACCGTTCCAAGCAAAACAGCTGGTTTCAAAATTATGTCTTTCAATTTGATTCAAAAATACAAATTCTGTCGTAATCGTAGCGTAATTCGTAAAAATCTTAGAAACGCAGCAACCACATTATTCCTCTCTGCTTTTTTAGGTTCTCCCTCTCTTTTCTTTGTTTCATGACATTATTACATATGGCAAGTGTATGTGAATACAATATTAATAAAATTAAGAATTATTGGGCTCTTGGTCACCAAACCACTGTTCAACAGTAAAGGGATGTAAACACCGTTTGAACTATGTTTTTTCCTCGAAACAAACAAAACCAATTTCCAACATATAAATAGTTTAAATCAGCTTAATCACTAAAATGTTGTGGGAAATGTGGTTAATAAATTACAAAACAGATGTTACATGTACAGCAGTACATTTTAAAGGTTTATCTTACTTCTCTAACCTGTTACTCATCATTAAAGTGAATGGTCTGGTTTCTGGTTTACCAAATTTACGTTGGAAAAAGTACTCGATGAAAACCGGGTTTTATCAGTAAATAATTATTAAATCGGTTTAACCTACCGGTTTCTTGCATCTCTACACTGTTGACGAGCCAGGCAAAGATCATTAGTAAGGCAACCAAAAACAATGCTAATTTTTCGTCTATATTAATGTTCTCTTTTCTATGTTCTTTTCGATGTACCTCCTTTAGCCTTCTTTTCCTACATCCTCACTTGGTAGCTTAAACTAAAAGTCAGCAGTAATTTTTGTGTGCTTCTTTGGGTGCACTAAGAATTTTCCCGTTGGGTGGATTTATTGTAAAACGTGCAGACGGACGCTATCGTTGCTCAATGCCGTCAAGTACGTAATGCGGCGCGTTGTCGAAGAACAACTCGCCGATATACTCTTATGTATTGTACTACATCTACATAGTATGCATGTATGCAAAGGATGAAGTAGTTTCCTTCTCTAAAATCATTAAATGTTTTAAAATTATACCAATGTACGAGTCTCATTTTAAAGCGCTTCCATACATACATACTCGTACATATGTATGCTTACTAAAGCTTCGTTGCTTGCAAGCTTACAGTATACCATAAACCAGAAATGTTTAAATGGCTCCTATTAATGTTTTATTTTTTTATTTTTTTTTTCTCAGTTTGCATGTACAAGTTTACAGATTGACCTCGTGTTATTTTTAGCACAATGCTAAAAATAGATTCGAAGGTCACCATCATTCGGCACGGAGACGCATCGACACACATTCGGAATTGTACACTCGTACCCTCACATTCGTTTTACTGCTCGCTCGCTCGTGTCTGTAGCCATCGAATGTTAGGCATCCTGCGGAGTAAAGCTCTCAAAGTATCCGCAGCTTTAACGAGTGTCTATGTAATAAGAGGAAAGACGAAAAGCAAAACATAGAAATTCTTCTGAAAGCTTTTACATATGCCAACCTCACCAATAATTGTACATAAGAAATAAAATTGGCAGGTGTTGCGGGTCCGAGGGGAGCTTCTGCATTACGAATTAATATTTCTGGACGCAAGGAAAATTTCGCGTATGTGTGGAGAAGATATGGAATTATTTTGAGACAACATACTTTCTCTACATATGGCATGAATGAATAAAATACAAAAATCTCCTTACTTCAATCGGCTCAATCATAGCCGAATATGAAACTATACATAATCTTCTAGATATACTGCTACTGTACTTTAACGAGTGTATCAACTTATCCACTTAACGCGTTTCCTATCCTAATCTACAATGGTCCAACGGACTCTCAAAGTATGACACTCCTGACCACATCCAAATCTAAAATATAAATATAAGAAAGTGCATTTTTTTTGTAATTTGGAAAATTATTTTCCGATTTTTGGCAAGTTCATGTTGTCAGAGTATATCTAGTACCCTCTCTACATAGCCCGGATACTACATAAAACATGATATGTTAAAAGTTTTGACGACCGCTGCTCTTAATTATTCCCCGATACGTTTCAATACTTAGGCCTTAGTTCTGAACAGTTTGGTGGATTGTTGTCTTCGTCGGCGCAGTTCATGATTTTCTGTTGGTACCAACAGAATAGCCGCATTGTGCCAAACCTGGTCAGAATATTATGGAAGTAGAATGACTTATTTTCAGATAAGTCATATTTATTTATTATTATAAATAAATGTGCACTGCGCATTGACAAATAGTCAACCTGTCCGCATTTTTTACAAATATTTTTTTTAGAATTTTGTTTTTTCCGTTCCTAGTTTTCTTGAAATAGTTTTGACCTTAGAACTGAACAATTAAATAACTTTCCCTTGGATTGGTTTGCTGTACACATTTTAAAGTTTCTTTATTTATTTAATTAGAATGGAAATTAATTTTTAATACAAAACTTTTTATATCAGTATATCAATTAAATTGAGAAGACTTGAAATGTAGGGTATCCAAATGCAAGTGTTTTCAACACTTGCTTTATTTGTATTCGTTCGGAAGAAGCTTTCTCACTCGTGAATTTATGTATGTATTGAAGCTTTCGTGTGCTTTCAGTTTAAGTTGGGTCAATAGTTCGTCAACCTGAAAGAAGGTTGTTGAACTAAAGTAAATGTTTGACGCTCATAAATAAAGATATTCATGATTATGAATTTGAAAATTTATGAAATAAATTTGTGTTAAATACTAAAACTTAAATCTCTCTTCCACCACATACAACATACAGGCAATTGACGACGAGCAGAAATATCCTTAATGTCTTCACCTCAAGCTTTTAGAAAGTCTTGTTATTCCCTTATTGAAGCAATTTGTGTACATATTCGTGTATATGGTATGTATGTATATAAATACTTGCTTGCTGTTTTCTGGCACCCTTAATGTCCATTGGCCGATTGAAGATACTAATGGTGCTGCTAACACAATGACCTACTGACGGCGATGACGATAACTGCACAACATCAACTTGGACGTACCGAGTATGTACTCATAAATATATATATGCACATAAGTATATGTGTACATATATACAGTGTGTCTGTACATATGTATACAAAAACTTTCATAAACATGAATAAAAGCTCACGCTGGTGACGTCTTCGCTGGCATTCATTCACAGGATATACTCGTACAGCTGCTGTTGCTACTCTGCAAGCATCTGATCATCTGCACGGCCACACACACACACACACACACACACACACACACACACACACACACACACTTACAAATAAACAATAACGACACATCAATGAAACAGAAAAAAGCAAAGGATTTCGAGGACAATTTCTATTTTGAAACAAAAAGACTATAAAAATAGAAGTTGAAAAGGAACATAAAAACAAACAAAAATTAATTCATTGAGAAAAGTATAGAATACGAACACAAGTAGTGCATGGAGCATGCAGCTACAGCGAGAGGGGAGTGGCTTTCAGTGGTGTCGTCGTTGTCGTCGCTGTCGGCGCCGTCGTCTGCACAAAGAACATACATACATATGTACATATGACGTCCACCAGCGGAATTGCGGATGGTTATGGTTAACATTTGAAGCGATGCTGTTGAGCGTTTCTGAATTTAGTCTGAATTTCGTTCTCAAGCCAACAGGACGAATTGCTCCGTATTTTCAAAACTTGAACGCTGCCTGTCATTCATTCATCTCTATTAGTGATGGTAGCTAGTATTGTGAAACTGTGACACTGATGACTATTGCCATAGTGATATTAATCTGAAGTGGAAGTGGTCCTTAATAAATATGAAGAAAGTGAATACATTTGTGTGTATAAGTGAAGTATATATGTACATACATACATACATACATACATACATACTGGTGATGGTGTGTATGTATGCAGTGTTCATAGAGAATGTTGTGCTTTTCTTTAAGTAACATATATTTTGGGAAACTAAATGCAAGTACAATGTAAGTTTTGTAAAAGTTAAAACAAAAATTTAAGGAATCGAACTATTCATTATTTTATTATCTACTTTTTAACATAAATTCTTTATGTCTTAAATAAAGATTTATAGAGCAAAACAAAAGCCGTTCATTACGAAGGAAAGTATATATTTAATATAGGCTGCTTGTGATTTTGATTCATGACGTCATTACAGACATCGTCGTTTGATGCCAGAAAATATAGTATTGTGAATGTTGTACAAATACATTGAAGTAAATTCCAACGAATAATAAATTATTTCGCAAGTGTCTTTGTTCTTAAACACTGTCGGGTCCAAGTTGGGGAAGTTGGAGAAGGAAGAGTTTACTCATCACCCTCAATGATCAGAAAGAAACTCATTCTTTACATAAAGTACCTGATCAGAAGGCTTGATTAAGTAACAAATAAAACTATCACTTCATAAAGTGTGCATCTGGAAAATTACAACACACGTTTATTAAGCAAATACCTGAAAAACCCCAACAATTTAATTTTGACACACTTATGTATACCATATTAAAGATCACTTATATTATAAATACAAAACTGATTCTAAAGAAAATATTTATGTTACTACGGTATGTTCTTACGTTATCTTTTCACTTGGGGCCAGAGAAGCGAAATCCCAGAATCCACATCGACAAGAAAACTACCATAAGCAAATAAGCAAATTTTAAAATCATACCCACTAACAATTGAGTATCGATGATACAATTGGATTTGCAATCATTTTAGTATATCAAATCTCTTGCGACCTCAGCAGCTCACTGAGCGAATGAGTAATATTTTATATTAAAAGCTAATGTTACGTATACGCACTGATGCTTCACATTACATTTCCTAAATGCTGCAATAATTCCATAATCAATTGTTTGCATAGTAAATTAAGCAGTACTACAGTAAATTCACGGAAATAATAGAAACAACGTTTAGGCACACAACCATTTTTCTGTAAAAATCTGCAGCTATCAAGAATAGTTTTTCTTGGGTAATTTGATGTCTCTGAAAACTGATCCCGAAAATTATGAATTAAGTCTGAAATTCGAGATATCCTCACCAAATTGGTCATATTCAACGACTTGGTTAATCTGTAGCAATTGACGATATTCATACAAGATTATAAAGAATAACAGTACTTTATTTTTCTTTACTTTGCTTTTCTCCTATCGGGCTTCTCCTTGTCGGCTATTGTACCAAATTCAGGTCAGATTGTCAAAATCTAGAACAGAACCAGCGAACTCAAATTGGCTTAAAAACATTATTTGTCGAACTGTGCAAAGTACAAAATTTTCTTGTTCCTATTCTTTTCTATGGCACATCTGCTCATGACGGCCCTAGGTCGAGCTTTTCATACCCACTCATTTTGAGCTAGTTATATTTGCACACAAATGAAAGGGTGCTGCAGTTCTATGGCAATTCCGAAGTTTGCATTGAATTTTAAGCCTTGGAAATTTGCCATTGCCAACCAAGGTGTATTAATGGCGTATGGGCAAATGTCTATTCTGTATTTATGATTTTGACTTTGCCCAATCTCGATCCCGGGCAAGCTGCCTAGCAATTCAGCTTACTACTAACTACACGGCGACCACGAAATACATACTAACATACTAAGTATAATATTTGTATTATATTTCTTTTGGACGTTTTTATTGTTTGATTGATATTTTCGTAATTTTCCTCACTAAATTTTATTTAATTTTTAAATTATCCTTCGGTATATGTATTGTATGTTTCAGTCAGTCTGTCTGAAACCACGTTCGCACCAATATTTAAAGTTATTTGCAAAATGTGTAAGAGGAAGGTGAAGGGAAGGGGTCACACAGCGTCACCGTCACACATTCACGTTTAAACGCGCAAATTCGGTATCAACATGTTTCAGTTGGCATGACCGAATACAACTTTACAGTATATACTTATTTATGCTGCTTGCTGTTGTTGTTTTATTATATTGCTCGTATGTTAAATTCAGAGGACATTTACCTTGCTGACGTCATTGATGTTTTTGCTGTTCTTTCTATTGCTGCTGTACCAGACCCAGTAACCCAGTAACAGGAAGCTCACGATGACTTTGATGTTCGTGTCTCACACAAACACACACACACACAAGCGAACCGAATTCATTCGTACCGTACGACGATACTTCGTCTCATTTGTTTATACTGGAATTCTCGGATACATTCCTCGATTCGTCTCGCGTTCTAGTATCCTAGTTATACATACATACACAGATGGACAAATACATACATACATATTGGATGTGTACATGCGAGTACTATGTTTTGAGTTTTTCTTTTCCTTTTGTATACGTACTTCAACATGTGATGGAAACAACCATTCCATCCCTTTTTACAATGCAATGAAAATCAAGAAGAGAAATGCGGTTAAGCTTCTAAGCGAAAATTTATATATACTCATACTGATTACTTAATAAGTATTCCCATTTAGAGAAGATACTTTTTTGTATTAGCTTTGGAATCAATAGTTTCTACATGAAATTCCGATTCTGTTAAATCTTCCAATTCAGGCGTAATCTCTTCTGCCATATTGCCAAAGATATGCTCGTAGTAGAAATTAATCAATTAATTTAAAGGAGAATTTGTCTCCCTACATGAAAAGTGAGAGCATATTTTTTATACATACAAGAAAACATGCACGCCGGATGTGCATGTATGTATGTTCGGGTCGGAGACTTGTAAACGCCAGACGCTAGGAACCTTCTATTCCAAGACAAATACATGTAACTCGCACAATAGTAATGGATGCGAAAAGCTCGGCCTAGACTCTGTTGTGGCACCAAAGAAGAATAAGAAGACGTACGTCAGTGAATTTCAATATTTTATTCATAATTCCAAATTGCTTTAAAGTTGCAATATGAGAAATAACAGCAGCGGTGACGGCTAACGTTGATGGCATTGATAGTTGCAAACTTGGTGGCGGTGATTATGACAGTGGTGGCGTTTATAATAAAAAGGGCAATTCGTGCAAACATATGCGTTGCACTTAATTGCATTGTCTTGTCGTCGGTTCCTTCACTTCTCCGCACCTCACCTTCTTTCAATTTATTTCCCCTTTTTGCTCTGTTGATTTTTATTACGCTTTGTAAGGACATAAGTGACGTATACGTGTATATGTATATGACGGTGTATTTATGTAAATATGAGTATGTATGATGTATGATGATTTTGGCAGTATTAATATATAATATATGTGGTATGTATGGTATATATTTATTATATACATACAACGTACATACATATTTTGATATACTACACACAAACGCACACGTAAATTATCATAAATATCACTTTGTTTTCTTTCAAAACATAATTTCCTCATATACGAATCATATCTAAGAAGATAAAAAACAACAATAAATAAGTAATTTATGGAGAATTAAATGATGCCAATTGTAGAATGAATTGCAGCCGTGGTGGGAGTAAGTGGGATGTGCTGGCTTAGCAAATCTACAAATAATCTGGGGACAGTATTGAGGCCTGAATCTTTTTTGGCATAGGTACTTTAGCATTGTTACCATTAAGCGCATAATATTCAGCGGCTGTTTTTCGGTGATGTAATGATGCTATTACCGTGAATGTGTAAATTACTAGAAATAGTAATAAAAACTAAATCAAGCACGTTGGTCACCAAAACTTTCACAGATTGATGGGTAGCAATGACAACAAAACATGATTTTTAGCAATATGTTTTGAAATTTATGGAATTTACCGATTCTACAACACTAATAGACTTGGTAATCGATAACGACCGATCTAAACAAAGAGGAAAAAATAATGAAAATTCGACCACGTTTCACATGAAAAATTACACAGAAAAGAAAATGAAAACGTTGAATTTATTTATCCAAGCAAAGGAACACCGAAAATTAGGAAAGATTTCACTGTCGTCAAACGGTTTAATAATTTCTTCTTTCAAGATGTAAAACTAATGAATATTGAATGTTGTTAGCTGGTAACAAAGGCAAAGTAATCAAACTTGTGTGGTATAGAAGTGAAGTTTGCTTGCTGGACCGAATGAACGCTGCTAGTTGCTTATACTCTCTTAACTGATGTTGCGTCTCATTGCCTGGCAAAAGTGGAACCAGCAACCATGCCGCTAAGAACCTTGCAACACTATTTTACAATCTTTCATAAAACCTTCCGGCTTTAGATCAAATATATTTCTGTTCTTTACCTAAGTATAATTAAATAAATGGTCATTAGTTACTTCTTTGAACATACGAGTATATGAAAGGAAACATATAAAAAAAAATATAAAAACAGTGATTTGCCATATGTGGTCCAAACATTTTCCAAATTAAATATTCACTATTTTCTAAAAGTGATCTGAAAAAAGATTTCCGGTGAGATATTGCAGGCCTCGTGTTAGATTAGTTGAAATGTTTTCTCGCTTCTTGATTTCTATATTTCAACACAAACCATTATTGAAACAATTTAGAAGAAGATTTAGCTCAGATTTCAAAATCGCCCAAATCAAGGCGAGTTTTCGGTATGAAAAATTACCCAAAAAAATTTTAATGATATTTGGCCAAAATTCAATTATTTGGGTGATTTTGCATGTAACCCAAATTTGTGTAGAATTGTTAGGGTAACTATTTTTTTATATTTTTTTTTGATGATGTTTCTTTGGGCGATAATTCTTAGAGCCCCAATAACCACACCATGGAAAACGCACTTGATTGACACTTGATATTTATTTATTACTATTAAATATTAATTTAAAAGTGTCTTTTGAAAATGAAATACCATAATTTCATAGTTCGTCTTTGCTTAACAACGATCTTCCAATGGCGCTCCGTCTAGCTCGCTCGGTTCTTCTGTGCTGGGTTATTTGCTCACTCCTACTATATTTGGTGTTGTGACTGAATTGATCGATATGTCGCTTTGCTATAAAACGCCTTTGATCGTAAAAACATAGTATTCCAATATTGCGTTAAATAATAGAATAATAATTTATTCGTACATAAGTACAGCAATTGCATCGTGCTCTGTTTGATTTCACTGCTATGCAATGCAATTCGAATACCTCGCAAATCTATTCAGAAGGTTTCTTTATGGGGAGCTGTCATTCGATATTCACAAATAATATGTACGTATCTAAAACACATATTTTTTAAAGAGCGCCTGCATGACGGCTTTTAAGCTCTTCTTACCTTGTTGAGATTCCCACCTTGCGAGCAGGCTGCCACACTCTCCACTCAAACGCCCACAAATGAAGCAGAAGCAAAAAGGCACAACTACAACAATACGGACGCGCCAGCATTGTCGACGTCCACGTTGACGATTTGATGCCATACAAGTGATTTTTGTTGTGCCTTTTTTTTATTTTTTTCCGAACGGCAACAAAAAATACTACAAATTTAATTTTTTCACGCTTCTACATGCTTACTCTGTTGTCTGCTAGCATGAGCAGCGGCATACTATCGCTTGAACGAACCGTTACGACTAAATATGGGCATGCCTGTGTGTGAGTGTTTAAAGTGGCAGTCGCCGCTGCCCCCGCCCGCCAACCCCACTACAATTGCATCATATTCTGGGTCGTATTTCAATTGGCTTCACTTTGTTGTTAGTCCCAGCACTCGCACTTACTTTGCAATTATTCAAATTGTATGAGGACAAATGTTTTTAAGCCGAACATTAATTCGAAGAAGATATTTCAAAGAGAACTCCATGTTCAATATTTGGCTCGGAGGAAAAGAACATGCAAATGTAAGAAAAATTGCATTGCCTGGGGAAAAGAGCTCGCGTCTACTTGCCGGGGAGAAGCAGATGGGGAGGAGAGAAGAGATCACTGAGTGGAGAACGGGAGCAATGATAGTCTTACATATATGTATGTACGTTAAATGAATTCTGCTAGGCACGGCTATGTATTCTGCGTGCGACAGTTGTAAGCCTTAAGCGTGTCATTGAAAATGTATTAGGCACAAATTCTTCAAAATAATTACTGTGTCGCGTAGTCAATTCATAAATACCTACATACACACATACATACATACATACATACATACATACATACATACATACATACATACAAATATGCATACAAACATAAGTTGCTGTTTTCGTTGAATCTGGTCCAAAATATGAACATTTGTTAAAAATTAGAATTTTTGCGGAAAGTTCTTGTTCGGATGTTATATGTTTTCTTATGAGGTGCATTCAAATGAAAGGTACAAGTTTCCGTACAGGGTGAGCATGCATAACATTTAACTGATATTTTGTTTCATATGACACTTGAAGATTTTGACTAAATTGATTTTCAAAATTCAAAAAGTGGACATAGACACTCGATTTCTCGGGAAAAGGAGAACTACTTCCTGTTTCTAAAAAATAGAATGGCGCTGTATTATTGACAGACCACGCCGGCAGAACGCTACCCTGTTTGTTTCCCTTATAACATATCGTCGAAGAATACCAGAACTTTCATAGTCATTTCTTTCTATTTTATCTTTAAGTCCTGAAAATGAAAGCTAAAACTTAAAGCAAGAATGCCACTTTCCAATTTGGAAATTTCCTGGATAATATCATCTATGGTTTTAATTTAAACAACATAATTAGGTAAGTATATATGTAATATGGTATATCTCAGGTCTCCTGAAACTTACAAGCATTTCTCTAATTTTCGATTTGTGCCGAGAACTTTATGAACGTTTTAATCTTACCCTGTACCCTTCGTACATGTAATGTGCTCAATATTGGTAACTCCCCAAGGGGAAAATTTGAATTTATATGGGAAAAAGCACTTTGAAAGCACAGACTTTGTGCACAAGACTCAAGAGAATTAAGATCCGAATATTCACCACATGTGTGAAGTCAAGCCTCACAAACGAAAGTAATACTTGATCAATTGCATGCAACATCACCCAGAAACTTTTGGAACCTTGTGAGCGAAGAACCAATAAAGATTCAAATAAAGAAACGAAAATGTACGATAGGAGACACAGAAAGTCAGGCAGCAGCATCACGAGAATTGCACACGATTGAAACCTACAAGAAAGCAGAGGCCGTGGTCAACCAAAGAACATGTCACGAGCTGTTATAAATAAAATATCATTAATAATAAAGAGAAAACAGTGTGCTTCCTAAAGCGTAGGGATAAGTCGAAACCACAACAAAGTATCGACACTTGTACTCATATGAATTATTTAAGTATCTAAGTATTTATATCTACTGGGATCGAGTGAAACAATTATTTATATTTACATACATTATTTTTTTAAATATTTGCCTATAAGTACACTGAAGTATGTTAGAAAAATTATCTGTTTCTATCGAGACAACATCTTAAAATAATCAAGTGAATGAAATGGTTTAAAATTGTTCTTTGTTGAACCCTACAATAAACTTTACCAAACACGAAATGAAGTTTTAAAAAACCACAGTGAAAATTTACCTTATTATTAATATATGTAAAATATACAAAAAAAAAAAAATTCTTTATTTTGGAGTTCAACAAGTTATAAATTTTCAACTTCGCTCTGTCGTTGAGAAATTTTTTTTAATTCTCATAAATTCCAAAGGATCTATCTACAAATTAGAAAAAGTTGTGGAATAGTATCATATTATTTTTAATTAGTGTCGGAACATCACGTTTTCCTACGTTTAAAGAATGCTCAATGTCTGCGCTTCCGTTAAATGACATGCAATTTGAATATAAAATTGGGTGTCCTATAAAAAGGACATGCAAGCGCTACAGCATAGGTAAGATAGCGCTCCTGGTGCGCTTCCTCTCCCGCTGGGACAGTATTGGTAATTCTGTCTTATAATATTACCAGTTCGCACTGCCACAACGTATACGTTGCTGGTCTTTCATTGTTAAAGCTTCTTTAAAATATTTGTCAGACTCACCAGCACGGCTGCACATTCATTCACCCACACATGTGTGTATGAGTGGCCGGCATACAGACAAGCCAAATGGAAATTTAGGGGTTGAGGGATGAACCTCTTGACCGCATCGGACAAGTATAAAAGTAGAATACATTGTTGGGCAATGCTTCAGTCAATTGATTTTAATTACACCGATAGCGTCGTCCTGCATCAAAACATGCGCAAGTGATTTCCGCAATTGCTATACTATGGTATACTCGTAAGTACTTACAACATCGTCCCCGCAGAGATCATGTTCGGTGGTGACATTTATTAAAAAAGGATAACGCAGACTTTGGAAAGACTAATTGATATGCAAATCTATTAGAAAGAGCTATGAAACGTGTGTGTGTGTGCACTATTAATACATTTTGAAGACGAGTTCAAGAGGTTCTTACATTTTCATAGAGAAAACCCATTAATATCAATTAAACTCGATCAAAAACAAACAAAATATGAACATACAACAGTTTCGCTAATAAAGAATCCATACAAGAGGCAAATTTACGAAGACCTTAGCGCGTTTGCGAACATGAGAGCGCATTACGAATTTGTAAAAGTGTGTAAGACTGTGTAAGTGTGTAAGAATGTGTAAGAGTGTGTAAGAGTGTAAGACTGTAAAAGGGGATGCATTCCTATGCTACAAACTTATCATGGCGCATTGGGCAATATGGCTTCATGGCTTCGGCTTTACAGTGCCCCATAACATGTTCAAGTATGGCTGCCAGTGTCTCACTCTGGACAACGTGCATCTCGAATTTCAATGTGAGTAGTAAGGACCAACCAAAAAGTAAAGTATAGAACGAGATGAAAGCCAATATTCTGTAAGTCTAGTGTACGGGTATCAGTAATATCAAACATTGCTTAAAACCAATAGATTAAAATTCAAAAATGTACGATTAATTACGAGTAGTATTACTTCCACGATTCAAATTGGCCATCAGGAGCTTCAGAAATATAGATTTTTCTCAGATTTAAAGGACTCTTAACTTATGTTCTATATTTTACTATGCATGTAGTGTAGGAAGACTACTACTCCTACTCCACCTTCCACTAGACTTTATACCATACTTATAAGTAAATAAATTTATATTAATCATTTATACGAAAATAACATGCAACAGTTTTTCTCCTTCTGTTTCTACTTAGAATTTCTTTAAACAATTTATGTTTTCTTGTTGTTTGGCCATCACACTTGCGTGGCCAACGTGGCCAACGTGGCCGTGGTCTTCTTCGCTTTCTCCTTTCGCGTCCTCGAAAAGGAAAGTATTTTAGAATTTTTAACATGTGTTGCAGTCATTATTTATTCATAATTTTCCGATTTAATTGTATGTATTTGTATTCAATGTGATTGGAAATTGAAACAAATGCTTAAAGTGAGTGAAGTAAGTGAAATCTATGATTATTTACGTAGGTACAACGCTACAAGGCACGACACATTTTCTACAGAACGAAGTGTATACGAGTACATGCGAGTACATATGAGTACATGCGAGTATGTGATAAAATGGTTTAAGCATTGTAAGATGCTCTCTAGTGATAGTGTGACTGAGTGCGCGGATAGTATCTAAAAAGGCGGATGGTACTTATTGCAGCTGCTGGCCACTGCACAAGATTAGACTATGACTCTTGTGCGTGTGACAGCGGCTATTGTGAGATACCGACATTCAACAGACAAGTGTGAAATATTTTGAAATCGACTACCAATATTCCATTTTTTATACCTGCACAGGGTAACTATGTATACCTACTTCAATTATATATAGTATCTTAAAATAAGAAAAACTAAGGAGTCGAAATCAGCAGGAGTGTTAAAAAGGTGTGGCATAAGGCACCCAACTGCTGACATTCACAAATAAAATCGAAAACTAATTACATATAAAATATTTTGGAAATGATTAGGCAGTGTACTCTGGTCACTCTAAGTATATTTCTAACATTTTTAGTACATATACATACATATATGTATGAACGTGTGTATCAGTGCTTCTCAAAATATATTTCATGGTGTTAAACTTAAATATAATAAATATAAATTAAATATAAATATAAATATATTAAAAAGAATATAAGATATGGGATTAGCTTATGATTTAAAATATGATAAGTTAAAAAGTCAACTCCAAAATCTTTCAGCAAATTCCCCAAACTACGATTAAATCTGATATTCTGATTTTATTTTATAGGAAAAAGTTAGAGGTGAACGCTATCAGGATAAAATTTTGCAAATGGATCATTATTTACCATACCATAAATTAAACACACACACTCCTTTCTCTCTCTCTATCCTGACACTTACTTACTTACTTTCTTACTTAGCTGCCACTACAACCGATGATCGGTCCTGGCCGCCTCCACAAAACTTCGTCAGTCACTTCAGCTATGCGCGCGCTGGCGCCAGTTGATAAGGCCAAGTGCAGTCAGGTTGCCCTGCACCTGGTCTTTCCAACGGAGATTAGGACGTCCCCTTCTGCGTGTTCCTCCACCGTGGTTCGAATAAAACACCCTTCCAGCCGGAGCGCTTTCTTCCATTCGCTCAACATGACCCAGCCAGCGAAGCCGCTGGAGTTTTATTCGCTTGACTATGTCAGTGCCGGCGTACAGCTCATACAGCTCATCGTTCCATCTTATTCGATACACGTCGTCCACGCATACTGGACCGTAGATCTTACGGAGTATCTTCCTCTCGAACGCTCCTAACATCTTGACACTTATTCTTGTAAATTGAACCGCACCTATTTCACCATCTGGCAATAGATAAAATTCAGTTCATATTGCACATATTGAATTGAAAATTGAATATCGAAAAAACGAAGGTGATTTATTGTACCACATCTAATTTCCTATCATAGGGAAAAAGATATTTAAAATAATGTTTTCGAATACTTTTCGATGAAACGATTAACATGCCTGTGGGCTGAAAAGAAAACATTATTTAGAAAACATTAATCTAAGGTCTTTAAAATTAAAATGTTAAGCCAACAACTGGACTTACTTTCTGAGAGTTCTTGCTTCGGCAGAACATATTCTAAAATTGGAAAATCGTGGAGCATTCAAAATTTTTTAGCAAACTTTAGAATTAGAAATTTACCTACAAAGAACAAAAGGGAAGACACCGGGTTACAAAATAAACTTTTACTTAACTTACCATATAATAAAATATTGGACATATGAACCTATTAACAAAGCGGACGTAGAGTGTTAATTGCACCCATACCCAGGGTTAACAACTGGTTCTCCGATATAAAAGGGTACCGCCCTATTTCACTGCTACCATGTGAAATAGGGCGGAAGAGATCATTGCTAAACGTCTAACAGTGAACCAAAAAAAAAAAACTTTAATTTCCAAACAAATATCTCGGTTACTTAACAAGTTAGATGTAACATACAAAATGAAAAATAATAAATTAAGTTCAATTTCGTAAGCCAAAACTGGGACACTTTTAAAATTTCATTAAAATTTCAAATTCAAAGCCGTAGGCCGTACAAAGAGACGTTTTTTGTTTGTTGTTCATTCTAATTTATGCAATTGACCCGTATAAGATTTTTTCTGATTCTGGTGTTATTGAAGGTTCAAATTGGAGAAAAACCAAATTTCCAAAGATTTGAAAGATTTAGTAATTAATTATTGCGGAGAAAATACAAGTATTTGTCATATTGCAACTATTATCAATAATCCAAGATGTATGGTGTTTATCAAATCTTTCAAAATAAATGGCTCTACCTTACTAAAGGTCCAAATGGAAGCGGAAGACCATCCATGATTTCACCTGATCCAAAAAAGGCGAATTGTGCGATATTGAAAGAGAAAATAAAATTGTTGACTTGCATCCACAAACAATTCGAAACTTTTTGTATACCCAGGAGTACAGGGCGTGCATCCCCAGGAAAAAGACACTTCTTTCTCCTCAAAATATAAAAGAAAAGTATTGGACTATGCCAAAAGCTTTGCCAACAAACCTCCAGAGTTTTGGAGTTCTATTTTTTTTACAGACGAATCAAAATTTAATATTTATGGGTCTACTGGACGACGTTTCGTTTTGGAGAAGAGTGGGTTCAGCGTTGGCAGCAGCCAATGTTATTCGCACCGTAAAACATGGAGGGGGTAATGTTATGGTGTGGGTGCGATGGCAGCAAGCGGGGCCGGGTCGTTACAATTTCTTGAAGGCAATATTAACAAAATGGATTACCTGAATATCGTGAAACAAAATTTACCTCAAACAAACGTAGTTTGTTTGTTCATGACAACGATTCCAAGCACACAGATTTTGTTGTTAAAGAATGGCTACTGCATAACACGAAATCATGAGCCCTGCCACATGCCCCACAGAGCCCTGATTTGAACCAAATAGAACATCTGTGGGCCTACGTTGAAAAGGAATTGAGGTAAAAGGAGATGAGGGGAAAAAATCAGCCAAAGTATGAAATTCAAGACATTTGCATGGAGGCGCATACCAGTAGATAATACTGCAAATTTAGTTAAATCAATGAATAAACAACTAGAGGCAGTAATAAAAGCAGGAGGCCGTCATACAAAGTACTAAACTATTTATAATGAAGCGAAATTTAATTTTGAAAGCATTTCAGTTCTTTTTGTTTTCTGATATTGAACTTACTTTATTCTATTTTGTTATGAATGGAAATAATTAAAATTATTAAAAAATTGTATGAAGTGTTAAAAAGTATCAAATATTGGTTTTTTACTTGCTTTTTATTTTATACTCCTAACTTTATGAGTTGTCGAGATATTTATTAGAAAATATAAAACGTAAGAATGTCCCAGTTTTTTTCTGGTTTGCTGTATGTGGTTCAATACGTAGGATAAGTCTATAAGTCCGCAATAAACATCATTTAAAAGAAGGCAGTGCACCGTAGATGTGCTTTTACATCTCCAGCTGACTTCAAAAAAGCTTTTGATCGCATTGGAGTTAATATTTAACATAGTTAAGGCCTCTTTAACACACCCTTCAACTTACACTGTCCAAAAAATACTCATTACATAATGGAATCCCCCTAAGATCACAATTATCAGTCGTTGTATTCATTTTAGATTTCGAGGAACTTAGTCAGTTTAATCTTCGTTATAGTAAAAGTAAATACTCCATCTATGAGAATGATGCAATAATCTTTTCGAAACTATTTTATCTCGCGATTGAAATTATATTTTCAAATATCGTCAGCGATTTTAAAGTTTACGCAGTACATCAGGGACATCAGGATATCTCTAAGCAAATGCAAAATATTATATATTTGTAAAAAATAACCTGCACATTCTTACTTTAATAATAACGGAGATATCGAATTTGTAAAATGGTTGAAGAAATACTCGGAGTAGCTTTTGATTCTAGATATACCATACATACATTTAAGCCACATTGTTTAGACTTAAGAAAAAACCAGTTCCTAACAAGTAAAACATAATAAAGTTTCTCTTCTCAAAACATTATTTAATTCACGTTATGACTTTAATTAAGGTAACTCAATCCTTAATGTTACCGAAAATCGGCCACGCTTTGCCTATCTATGGTTATTGCCACCAGCCATATTGCCGCCATATATCGCCTCAATTCTATTCTTTTCCAACATCAACCTAACATCACCAACCTACCGACAGTGACCGAAAGGATAAGGTTATACTTCCCTCAAGCTAATACCAAAACAAAAAACGGCAACATCTCTTCACAAAGCAAATCAACAATTCTTTAAAGCAAACACGTAGTTGCAGAGTAAAATAAACAATATATGGTAGCATTGCTTAGATCTGACAAAAACTAGGCAATTTGGTGCCTCAAAGACAGCGCATTTTATATTGAACCTTCAACGTATTAATAAAGAGTCAACAAACCATTCGACATTTAAGCAGCTCTTCTCAAGAAATCATGGACAGCTACGAGTAGTTATGGGTCAAAAACTAACGACTTTTTAAGTTTTGCTATTGTTCACCAAAAAGGATCAACATTGCTCGATATTTACTGCAGAAGTAAAACTTGCCATAAAACTCGCTGCAGAATTTACGCAACAAACCAAAGGAAAATTTCTAATTTGCACTGACAGTAACTCTAGAATACAAACTGTAAGAAGCGGCAAACTTGGGAGTGACACAATTAACAGCCTCTGTAATATTACATATATTGTATTATATATGCATAAAAAATCTTAATAAAATTAAAATCTTGTGGGTTCCACGTCATATTAGAATTGGAGGCAATGAGCTTTCAGATGAAGTTGCCACCAAAGCAATACACTCACCACTTATTACCTTTTGTAAAAGAGAAAGCATTGATATCCTTAAAACAATTAAGAAATCCAATAACCATTGATAGCGAGCCTTTAAGCCCGAAAGATACAAAGGGATCTACCCAATTTCTACCAACAGACAACAATCAAAACTCTTTTTGCGAGACTAAGATTGGGTCACTCAATAAGTACTACGGCACGAATATAAATAGTCAAGGATCAGATAAAGTATCTTTAATGATATTATACCATCTGCATAAGTGCCTAAAAGTTGTCGACCAACATACTTAATACTTATATGTACATAAAGAGTATTGAAAAATTCTTTAAAATCTTCTCCATGTAATTAAAACATGTCATACTTACCAAATATGATATGGCAGTTAGTTCCCTTTGCTTAATAATAATTATACATAATAATTCATTCTTGTAATTAATGAGTGAAACATAAATAAAATAAATAAATAAATAGTTTCTGAGATTTTAGAAACTTTAAATTCTGATAAATAAGATTATGTGTGTTTATATTATGTGAAGTAGTTCAATTCAATAGAATTTCTTGAATTGAATCTTTTGTGTAGATCCGAGTACATGCCTGAAAGCAGTGATATTTTAAATATCGATAGGCTAATACTTAACAGCGTGTGACACATGAATAAATCGATACGAACAAAGGAACTGTAGGTATTTAGAAATGCAATAAAATTTGATAAGAAGGTGAGTAAATTGGGCTTATCATTGAAAGCAAAACGGTTTTTTTTTCAGATGGTACGAAGTTCGGTCGCGCTCTACTCAAGCTTTACGAATAGTTTTTGTTGAAATTTTGTTGCTTACAAATATTTATGTGCACTAAAAAATTATGGAAAGCCAGGTAAATTTATATGTTTACTATCGTATTTTCCATACAGAAAACATATAGGAATATGAAACCAGAAAAAATGGAATAAAATTCACACATTTCATGCACCCAGAAACCTACAAATTTACAAGAACCTAGGAGAATTTATACCTTTAAAGTTAGACATTTTTGCTATGGAGGTTTGCCATTGTTTGCCAAGAGAAGAGCAAGCAGAAGAGCAGTAGGCATTCAAACACTGGCAAAAATTTGTTCAACATTTAGTGGGTAGTGTGTTGCAATGCTATACAGTGTAAAAATTTTATTTACACGGCACCGTATCTGGATTGGCCTCCACCCAGAAGCATGACTGGGGTCGCAAATCTGGCGCAAATCCATGATGCCAGATCTGAGATTTTCTAAATATGAAGCTTTGTAGAAAAGGAAAACCAAATAATGTTACCCTGTCAATGCTGAATAAAATCTGATACGATTATCAAGCCCGGAACCAGAAGAAAATTTAAAACTTCCAAAGCTCTCGGTTGAAAACACACAGAAAAAAAAATTGTCTTCAAGGGTTAATTTTTGATTTTAATTGATTTTGACTTTCAGTGACCACAACTACTTTTTGAAAGTGTTAGCTCTTTTATTTTCATTGCAACTTTTTTATATAAAAATATCGATGAATCGAAAAAAACACAAGTTGATGACAAAATCAGACTGTCGTGTAATTGGCTCCACGGGAAGAAATTTTTGAGTTGTTTTGCACCCAATTGTTGGTATTGTCCTTCAAGGACAGTATTATCAGTGCCTTTTCATCTTTTTGATTAGCAAAAGAAACTTTTTTCAGTAATAAGTCACGAAAGTTCTCTTTTGGTTTCGCCCTTTGTAATTCCATACAGGAAGAATTCTTGAGCTTTTCTTTGCTTTCATTTCAAAGATCGAACAGCACAAAAGAGAAATTGCTGGTACGAGCGTTTTTGATGTGGATGATAAATAAAGCTTGCAACAAATAATTTAGGAAAAGTTTTAATGGCATATGAATTAAGCTCTTATTCCAATTTGGTTATAAATTAAATTGGAAATAATAAATTTTATAGAAAAGGTAAACGGAAATAGGACCCTGCTGCTGCTAGAATACCGGATGGCATCTTAAAACCTTCTCTTCTGGTGGATAAAAATGAGAATATGAAATGTTTGTAAATTATTTGCGATGTCGCTATTTACACTGGCATAGCAAAGAAAGAAAAATGTTTCAGTTATTGTATTTCTTCATAAAAGGATTAGTCACGAAAGCTCTTATTGGCTTTGCCAACGGTAACGGCGAAATGCCAGCACACATACTAATATACTGCGAAGCACTCACTTGCAGGAGGAAGAGATATCTGGAATACTACCACCCAGAAACTGGGGGCATTATAGCCTTGAAGCTATATCTACTACTGAGATTCTACGAAAACCATGTGTACATGAGTAAAAATACCATTTTTAAAAATTGTTGCCAAGTAGACGACTTGCGCCTGTTAAGGGTAGTCTATCTAACATTTGGAATTTTAACTGTTGGTTGTTATGAGTGTGGCAACTCTAATGTCATACGTATTATGACGGTTTACGAATGGGTCGTGTGGAGAACCTTCCATCGAAAGGGTAAGAAAATTATGTTCAAAATTCGGTGGAAGAAAAGTACCTTTTGCGCAATTTGTTCATCAATTGCGTGAAACTGGGTCTTTATTGTATAAAACAACACGTTTTCGTACTCTAACAGTGCGCACAACCGAAAAAATGGTCTGCGTTACCGCACAATTACAACATATTTGATAATTTGTGGCCTATTTTAGAAGATATGTACTTAGACATATCTTCTATCTTGGTTCCAATAGGATGGCTCGCCGTGTCACTCAAACCGTGCAACAATCTATCTTTTGCGTGGGAAGTTTGTAAATTGTGTTATTAGCCGTTTTGGTGATGTGCATTGACCACCACGCAGTTTCAATTTGATTCCTTGGACTTATATTCTTGTGGGATGCCGTTGAAGATAAATGCTACGCTAACCATCCAGCAAATATTGAGGTTCTTAGCGCGTAATTGGTGCAGCCATCGGTCAAGTACCGCTTCATACAATCGAAAATGTACTGAAAAATTGGGTTGATCGTATGGTCGACTGCAAAACCAGCCAAGGAAGTTATTTCAATGAAGTAGTGTTCCACCACAATTACCCCGGAAGAATTGTAATTTTGAATAATAAAACCCACATTGATGAAAAATTATTCGTTTTTTAATTACACCAAAATCTAATTATAAATGGTCCACCCTGTATGTATGTGTTGTAATAAAGGGTGTTTTTCCAGAAGTGTGGTTTTCAATCTGGCAATACTTTTTTCGGAATTGGTGTTTTTGACAGCTGTCACTTGATTTATGCTTAGATTGGTTTGCCATTTCAAAATGAATAGACTTACTCCTGAACAATGTTTGCAAATTATTGAAATTTATTATCAAAATTCATGCTATGTGAAAAAAGTGTTTCGCAAGCTACGTTCATTTAACGACGAGGCTCATTTTTGGCTCAATGGATAAGTGAATAAGCAGAATTGCCGTATTTGGAGTGAACACCAGCCAGAGGCAATTCAGCAGCTAGCAATGCATCCCGAAAATGGCACTTTTTGGTGCGGTTTATGGACAGGCGGCATCATTGGGTCGTATTTCTTCAAAGACGATGAAGGCCGCAACGTTATGGTCAATGAAGGAAGGTACCGTTCGATTATAACATTTTTTTTGCATAAAATGCTAGAATTGGACTCGGCCGACATGTGGTTACAACAGGTCGATGCCACATGTCACACTGCACGCAAAACCATGCATCATGCATCAATTGAGAGGCGAATTTGGTGAGAAGTTAATCTCGCGTTTTAGTGCAGTCGTGGCCAATTGACCAAAATCGTGTGATTTGGCCCCGTTAGACTATTTTTTGTGGAGCAATGTTAAGTCTCTTGTCTATAGGGACCAGCCAAACACAATTACTGCTATGGAAGCCAACATTGAACGCGTCATTTGTGAAATTCCGGCCGAAATGTGTGAAAAATGTGCCAAAATTGGACCTTCAGAATGGACCACTTGAAGCGTAGCCGCGGGCAACATTTAAGTGAAATTATCTTTAAAAAGTAAATGGCAGGAATTGATTTATTGATCCAAATAAAAATGTCAATCAATTTTGTAAAATTCCTGTGTTTTTTTTTCATTTAAAAAACTAAACTCTTATAAAAATCACCCTTTACATGGTGCACTGCAGTATCGACTGTATGCTTATCACTACATTTACAATTAAATTGAACGGTAATGGTTTGTGTCCACGAATATTTAGTTCCTGGATGGAAATACTTAACGAAAAAAAATGGTACTTCAAATGTACACATTGGGAATTAACTACATAGATTGCGAAAGTTGTGTGGGAGCGCAGAAGCAAGTATTTTTGACATTTCGCTTTATGTAAATATTAAAAATGGAATAAAAACAAACCACGAAATTGAGGAATGATAAAGAAACTAATTTTAATTGGTGGAATATGAAAAAGAGCGTAACAATTGAAGAGAGCGTGCAAACAGTTTAAGGACATTAAAAATTGGCAAAAAATAGTTACCGAAATTTCTTCTTTTTTTTAAATTTCTACAGTAATTTGTATAAGTATAAAACGTGAGGCTCGTTCGCAGAAAGGCTATGTCAGAAATTAAAGTAAAATAAATAACCCAGCATTCTTCAATTAAGTTCGACTCTTAGCTTTGGTTCTATGGTAATCCACTGTCGGCAAAAGCAATTATATTGAACTGCAAATTCTCAAATGGCAATACTTTCACTCTTATTTGTCTCATTTGTGGGAAAAGGTTGTTGTTGTTGTTGTTGTTGTTGTTGGGGTGAAGATGGTGATTGTGCTTTTTTGCTGCTGCCACTGTTGCTGTGATGTTTTCTGAACCACTTCGGGCGCCACTCTTAAATTTAGTTGGTAACGAGATATTGAACAGAATGCACGCAAGAAAGACCACGCGGTTGTATTTGACACTGCGATTGTGTTGTCGCTGATATTCTACTTCTGGTATTGAGAATAGTACAGTAGATGGAGGTGGAGGAGCAGGATGAAAGTGCATTATTATCAAAAACAAGATAGAAAGTCACAAGCACCTTTCTAACGTTTAACTTCTTATCCACCTCTTCCGAATATTGGGCCATTGTGCTAATTTTGGTGGAGTGCCTGCTTGCGTCAGTGTGTGTGTATGATGCGTATTATTGTTGTGTTGAGTGAGTGTGCGGTGATATGTCAAAAAAATCAGTGCTAAAGTGAAACATCACAAATGCATAAAATGTAATTAATAACCGAACAAATTAATAATTAATTTGAGGGATTAAGTGCAGTACTAAACAGAAAAAGAAGAGATTGTCCTACCTTCACCTTTTCATCTTCTCTTCTAAAAATGCTCCCCATTTCATTTCATTTCATTTCATTTAATTCTCATTCTACTTTTACTTTTTCTATTCCGTTTTTACTTGAGCGCACTTAACTGTGTCAAACTTATCATTCCATTTCCAGGAATTTCGGTGCTGTTGTTGTTGCCGTATTTCAGTGTTTGTGGGTTTCATTTCATCATCACAAAGCAGAGTAAAGCAGCAAAGCAAAAAAGAAACTATGAACAGGAAATACATTTTCCTTGAGCAACCTATATTTCACATGTGTATGTATGCATATGTATTTTTGGGCCTAAAAGAGACTATGTTTTCGCACAAATCTGTCTGTGTGTGTGTGTGTGTGTGTGTGTGTAGATTGCAAAAGATTAAATGTGCCCACATAGCGGAAACATGTATATTCTTCATTGTGAGAGGGAGGATGCTCAGTATTTTCCGTTCTGTGGACACATGTCAGACATATTATAGTTTGATTTTCAAGTTATACATATACCATATACAAAATTTAAATTTTAGTAAAACTAAACTATAATTCATCGTAGCATCAGCAGAGGCAATGTTAGTTGCATCTGTTATATGCCGATCTTCATAATATTGTTTTGCAACCAAAAGAAAAAAGTGAAAAAATATAACAATCATTACAAAAACTCTGTTTAAGCTTAAATACTTTTACGTTACGAAGACAAAACAAGAAAACATCTATGGGTACGGTGACCATCCGTTCTGTTTATGGTAATGCAGAGCAGTATGTACTGCATTTGAAGACTGTGGTCCGTATAATTTATTCTTTAATACTAAACTTGCTTCCTACTTTTTAGAATGTTTTCTGTATTTTTGAAGTATTCCAAACACGAGTAAGTTCTAAAAAGTAATTTAAAATAACACAAAAAAGGAAAAACTCCCAAGAACAAGAAATGTCATAATGTAAAATAGTTATTTTAAAATGAATGAAATAGAAGTGCAAGTATTGATATTCTGACAAAAATTGCGCATGAAAAAAAGACTTCCTCGTCTTCTAAACAGCAACACGGACATATTTCGGTGATCTGAAGACGTAATCGCATGGGGAAAAATAATCAAAATGTAGTTCAAACACGGTAAAATAAGTGACGCTCGTATGTTGGGATCGCGAAAATTTATTCAAAAATCGAGAAAGTGTTGCTATTGTTACATGGCAAGGAATTACAAACAATGACAACTTCCCAATAAAGAACTAATCCGAAAACAATCCCCCCTCATGATATTTTCTCATTATCATTATCAGCTTAAAGGACGATTTGGAGAGTTTGGGGTCTAAGTGTTATAACAGAAAAAGTGTGAATTGTGATAAGATGTGAATATTTCTAGCAATGGCATATGTACATATATTAAATCTTTCTACGATTCTGAAACTAATACTTTATATTTGTTTCACCGTTATTTTTATGGAACAAATTGGAACAAAAAACGTTGGGTCTGGCCCTTGCCCGAGATCGGGCTGTTCCGAGTAACTGATGCAGTTAATGTAACAAAATAGCCTTAAGTTTCCGAAATTTTCCAACTAATTGTGTCATATGTATCACGGTCACGACCTCTTTCGTCGTCATTTTGTAATATGTATTGTTGTATTGTTGTCTTGTAAAATAAAGAATAAATAAAAAATATTTTATTCAAAACGCTTCGTATGCACATAAATTTTATCACGAGTATGTGCGTTTACGAACCGCAAATATGTATGTTGGTACATACTCGTATATTGCAAGATGTAACATACGACAAAAATATTACCATAATTAAGGAATAAATTTGTAACGTTTTCAAGCAAGCGCGCTTCAAACTCTAATCCAAAAGTCATCAAGTTCCAAAAGTCATCAAATGTAACATATGACAATAACTGATCCAAGCGACGATTGGTACATACTTATTTTTGTGGTGCTATAAGTGTAATGACCTGTGCCTAGGTTAATGAAAAATGTATACAGTTTTCTTCAGCGTACATATAAATGTATGTACTAGAACATGTGTACGTTCGTACCCAGCGAGCAACCAAGCACAGTTTTTACCAGGATCGTAGCTAACGAACTATTGACGATTAAAACACATTCAAAAAAGTTCGATAGTTAATCGAATCTTAAGATAGTCTTCAAATAACTCTGTAAAACCAATTTTAAGTCGATATATATGTTCTATAAAAGATTCATTAACTATAGTGACAGTAAAGGACGAAAACGAAAAAAGAATCTAAGCTCGGTTCGGTTGAAGAATAGAGGCAGCGATATGTACTACTGTGGGCAAAAGTTAGTAAGACTTTGTTCATAATTTCAAATTTTTACATTCATTCTTCCAAATCTATTTCGTCCCCTTCAAAGTAATCCCCCCGGCCCCAATACACTTGTGCCAACGTTTTTTCCAATTCTCGAAACAGTTGTTAAAGTCAATTTCCGGAATAGCCTTCAATGCGCTTAGCGATTCATGTTTAATGTCTTCAATTGACTCAAAACGGTGTCTACGAAGCGGTTTTTTGAGTTTAGAAAATAGCCAAAAGTCACACGGTGCTAAGTCAGGCGAATAGGGTGGTAGGGTGGTTGCGGAACGAGAACGATATCAGTCGAATTTTTGGCAAAATGGTCTCGTAAAACCAATGCAGTGATTTTGGAACCAATCGTGCATTCACTCTTCTTAGGCCCAAATGATGTTTTAAAATGGTTTTCAATGATCCTTCCGATATTCCAACGATGCCAGTAAGGTCTTTGACTGTTAATCGTCGATTCTCGAGCACCAATTCCTTGATTTTATGGACGTGTTGATCATCAGTTGATGTTGATGGCCGTCCTGGACATGGTTCGTCGTCAACGCGTTCTCGACCATCTTTGAACAATTTGTACCAATCAAAAACACTTGCTCGCGTCATACAATTATCACCGAAGGCCTTTTGCAACATTCTGAACGTTTCGGCACCAGAAATTTGATTCCGCACACAAAATTTAATGGAACTTCTTTGTTGAATAATTTCACTCATTGTGAAAATCGCCGAATGCACTTTTTGTACTTCAGAAAGACAAGCGTATACTAAACACTAATGATTATTTTGATGTGACATTTGGCACAGATGTCACCGACAGTCATACCAACCTTAAAAAAATAATATTTTGATGAATGGGTTTCCGTGCGAAATTTAAATTAAAAAGTCTTACTACTTTTTGCCCACAGTAGTATGTAATAAAGAAAAAGTTCAAATAACGAAGATGTCCAAGATGCTAAATATTAATTGTTTATAAAGTAATAACATGTATAAGAAATTTTTGTAGATCTCATATTTTACAGTCGAAGCACTGGTCAACGCAGATTTTGTGCTACAATATGGTATAATAAGTAAACTTTAACATATCTCAGAGGCATTGCGTAGCTAGAGTATATCAATTATATATTTTTGAAAAATCAACTACAACAGCCCTCCTATCGTTAAATGTACCTGATGACTGCCAGGCATAGTGTGGCTAATATCTCAATGACAAACATCACTTCGGCAATATTTCATAAATAACATTTCATTTGTAATTGACTCCGTAATTTGTGCTTCTTGTCTTCGTTTAATTAAGTACTTATGTACGTATGTACTTATGTACAATTTTCCTGTTCGTTCATGTATGTACAATGTATCTTTCTTTTGAATACGATTACGCCTTAAAATATTGTGCCAACAATCAACTTCAACAAAGATGCCACTTTGATAAAAACTCATCCATAATTTTATGTGAATTCTTCTAAGATTTTCTATGAAACGAAATAAGGATAAGTGGTCAATAATATAAGTGACTGTAAATTCTGACAATTTTAGAAAATGGTTCAATTTAACGATTTTGAAAACAAACTTTCTAAAAATTACAATTTTGTAGAATTAATGTTGTAATGCATAATGTTGTTGACCTTACTTCAATAGTAGGTAAATATTTCCCTGGCCAGTTGAGAACTCTTTGTTGACAATGGCAAACGTCCAAGAGTAAACATTTTCTACGAAAAGCTCTTAACTTCGCCGTTTCGATTCAGCATTAAACTGTCGGTTAAAAATACATTTTAAACCCAATTCAGTCTACAAACAATAATTAAAGAAAGGTGGCAGCAGTTTATAGCTCGTAAGTAATTTTCAATGCTCTTTTATTGCCACAATTTTGTACACCCAATAAACGTTTATATTTGATTTTAATTGTTTGTTTGTCACAAGGTTTTGCATACACTAATATTGTCAGTGCATAGTTAGTTTCCTTTAGTTATAGAATATATTTATGTACATGCCTATATTCATGCCTTCATTCTTCAGAAATTAATGAAAACAGTAAAAATCAATATTAATATAGACTGGTCTGTTAGCGGATTGCAAATTGGGCATACTGTCGTACGTCTCTCTACACGATGGCACCATCTCTTGGAACGAGGGGCAACTTCCAAGATTAAGAATGGTCTAAAAACGGTTTCTCTTCGGTATTCGGATACCTTGCGCAACATGAATGGATGCCTAGGCCTTCAATGGGTTGATTTGCATACTTAATAGCAATAGGGATTGTCAATGCTGTTATGCGGTGCAGCCGCAAGACAACTAGATAAAAGAGCAATAGCAATGCTTGGTGCTTCAAAGGCTTCCACTAATGTTTATTGTACACGTATTTGGCGTATTTTACAAGTACGAGTACATGTATGTATGTATATTGAAATGCCTTTGAAGTGAAAATGGGTTGGATCGAGTTACAAATTCAATCAAGAAACTGTCATCGCATCTCATGCATACACGTGAACATATTTCTCGAACATATTCTCTTATATTGAAACATGCGGGCACATTCATTGTGCGCAATAATATGCGAAATTTACTGTAAGAGGATACAAGATGAAAGTATTGTAGACATCGCACCTCAAGAGCAATTTGTTGGCTTTTTAAATAAATACTTACTTACACATATGCGAATGCTTAGGAAAGAAAAATATACATTACGGCTTGATTTTCGTAGGAATTCGTGTATGCGGGGGAAATGAAATGTGTGGTAATTGATGAAAGATCCTAACAATTGAATTTATCAAAGTTTATTTTAACAAATTGCACCTACATCTAGCGTAGACCTCATCCCTATTCATTAGATTAATAATGATTATTTTTCCTTGCTGTTGAGAAAATTTATAGAAAATGCATAGACGCTTATCAATTCACAATCACTGGAGCTAAATTGAATTAAAGAAGAACCACCACAACAGCAATAATGGATAACGATAGCGCATCAATGACGTTCACGAGCTTAGCATTAATAGTTTTATTGGCGATTCTTCTCATTATGTTTGCTTGTCATTTTTTGGGGCCGCGCGCCACTACATGGATGCGTTCGAATAAAGAGGAAAAAATTGGTTTGTCTAAAAATACACTGTTTCACGCAAATGGATACATGGTAACTATCCTGATGGCGAGGTTGATGTGGCGATAAAATAAAAAGATCTGCTCTATATTTTAATCTAGATTCACTCGGGATCCGAGTTTCTACTCAGCAATAGCGGCAGTTTCAAACGCTTCGACACAATTGATAAAGATGACTACAAGCAATCAGGACAAAATCCCGCACAACAAAGCACTACGCCATTATGGAATCTGCCCCAAACTGAGAGTAGCATACCGCCACAGCCTTTACGTCCGGCGCCAGCACCCGCTCAAGCAGCCGGCAGTGCAAATCATGTTAAAACTGTCACATTTTCATTCAACAAACTTGACGAGACCATGCCCAATTCTGAACATCGTATCACCGTGGAGAGTCAGTTTAACGCAACTCACACAAATGCTGGATGTACAATAAATGATGGCACTGGGGCTGGTGCTGGTTCTGGTGCTGGTACCTTGGTGTCATGCATGAGGTCATCGACGAAAGCGGCGGCCCCAATACCGCAAGCGATTGAAGCTCCACCACCACCTCGATTATCATCGTCGTCTTCGGTGGCTTTATGTTCAACGGCAATACCACGCCCAATAACTAAAAGGCAGATATCATTGCAGAATGTTGTTGGCCGGAATGGCGTACAAGAAATACCAATGCCGGCGGAGAACCTAACCGGGCGATACAATGATGCTGCCGAAAGTTCAATTAACACCTCAGAGTTGCCATCTGCTGCGATTGTTTGCAATCCTCATTCCAAAACGCTAACACGTCGCAATTCAAGCACAAATCCTTTTCTCTGCGAAACCACTGAGAGCTTAAATGAACCAAACACTGCCTTACAGCCAAGCAATTCAAACAGTATACAACCGCATTCATCGACCACCAGCCTTAGCAGCAGCATCACAACGCCAACAGCGCCGGCTACATTAATAACCAACCCTAACAATAGCAATATCAGCAATAAAAACGCTAGTAATCCGTTCCATGAGGAGACCAACGAGACAGACAAAATTCCAGTTGCACCCTCCCCTAAGAAAGCATTACTGCAAAACCAACCGTTTCGAAATCGATCGTTTTCGGAAACTGAAGCTTCCGAGTCCGATCTGAACAAATTTTCGGCAAATATGCTAAAATTGGCCCAAAATACCACAAACCCTTTTACTAGTCTGAAACAAAAAGTCAAAGGTCCACATATGTTGCAAAAGACTATTTCTGAAGACTACCTCTTTCGGAAGCTAGGAAAGAGCTACCTCGGGCAAGGGCAGCACACTGCAAGCACAACTAATACAAATGCAGGAAATGCAGGAAATGGAACATGGAGTTTTGGACGTTCATTTTTACGTCATGATTCCATCATCAGCTTGGGACGCCGCAATGGCTCACAATGTTCTTTGGACTCAACCGGTGGTTCAATGGAAGGCATTAACTTGGAACGGGCGATTTCATGTGATTCGGTCAATTCGGACTCATCGTTATTTCAATATGAATTGGATCAACCTTATACGCAAATAACAGGGTACTTATGTGTTGGCTTGCAGTATGACAAGTGAGTGAAGAATCCCTAATTTAATAGCTTCATAATTATGCAACTATTAGAATACAATCAATCTCTTGGCACTTAAATATACCAGCACACAGGGTGGACCATTTATAATTTGGAATTTGATTTTGATGTAAATAAGAATGTGGTTTTTATTACTTGAAAGTACAATTCTTCCGATTAATTGTGGAACACTAATTCACTCAATTGACTTCCTCAGCTGGCCTTGCAGTAGCCCATACGATCAACCCAATTTTTCAGTACATATTCGACTGAATGGCACCTCAATCTTTGCTAGAGGGATAGCACAATACTTATCTTTAACGGCTTACCAGAAATAATAGTCCAACGGAGTCTAATCGCAATTGCGTGGTGGCCAATGCACATCACCAAAATAGGTAATAACGCGATTTTCAAACTTCCCACGCAGAACATCGATTGTTGCACGGCTTGTATGTTTCACAAATTTATGCACAAATTACACTTTCGGTAGAAGATTCACCATTTTGCAAGTACATTTTTAGTGTTTCCCAACGTCGTTCAAGCGTATATCGACCCATTTCACTCAAAATAACCAGTAGTTCAAATCCAAACGTTAGATGGACCACCCTTTCCATAGTAAGTTTTAATATGCTGACAACCTTTCGAGTGCATTCAAACGTTTCATATACATCCGCATCCGTTAGTTTTCACACGAACTAACACAAATGCAAATATGCACTAACACGTTTGCACGTTCTTTTGTTATTAATTGCACGCGTGTGTGCACACACACACATAATTTCGATTATGCGATTTTCTTTGTTTGCCACTTCTCATAGAAATACCATCACGGAGGAGGGCATGGAACTCATCGTAAGTGTACTGGAAGCAAAAGGGTTAATTTGTCCTTTTAGCGTGGAGTCCTTAGACACATTTGTTCGTATTTACTTAGTACCAGATCAGGCGGGTGCAATGCAAACAAAGGCGAGTAGCTTAGTAGTGGATAGTAGGTGTTTCAACTTTATCGTTTCCACTTTCGCTTCCAGGTCTTCGCAAGCTCACAGACTCCGAGCTACAACGAATCTTTCACTTTCTGGTTGAAGAAACAACGGGGACGTCATTCGTTATGGTTCCATTTATATCACAATGGTGTGGCGCACACACTTTTAGGTGAGTTAATGTGTACTTGGTTATACCACGGGGCTAAGGATAAAAGCTACATTGGTTTCGCTACCACAGTGCCGACCAGCAAAACTTTTGAAATGCACATCTAAACCCTAATATTGAATGTTGTATTCACGCAGGTGAAGCCGAAATGGAAATAGGCGAAATGCCGCGCCCCATCACCACATGGATACCAATCTCCGATTCACGCAAATGCAACGCTCAGTGGGGTGAATTGATGTTTTCATTGAGCTATTTACCAACAGCCGAGCGCCTAACCATTGTGGTAGTGAAAGCGAGAAATCTTAAACTGGGCTTACGAGCGGCTTCGAAAAAACTATCGCCGCAGGAGGCGCAAAATATTTTTGTAAAGGTAATCAGAGCTGAATCAGTTGTGGTATTCCAGCTTTTCTTTCCATTTGTAAAACATTTGTAGGTTTATCTGTTGAATAACGAAAAGAAGGTTCTTAAAAAGCGCACCTCACTGAAGCGCAAAGATCGCTTCCCAATTTTCAACGAATCGATGATCTTCAGTGTACCACCGCAAAGCTTAACCACAGTGCAGCTGCGTCTCACCGTCTTTGGTGTAATCGACTCAAATGAGGGCCCCACCATTACACCGCTGGGTCATGTCATTGCGGGGAGCTGTGCAACAGGGAAAGGACTGCGGCACTGGCATCAAATGCTTTCGTCTTTACGTAAACCCGTGGCAATGTGGCACGTGCTGCGACGCGCAACAAACCAACCAGTATTCACAGGCGGTGCGGAGGCAGTGGTTGCAGCTATGCAAAGTACTACCTTGCGTGCGCACACCAAACGAAATAGTATTATTTAAACTAGAAGCACCAATCAAAGCATTAAAGCATTACTTAGAAACTCGTAGCTATACAGTTTCCATGCCGTAGGTTGTAAACGCCCCTAATTTTATAAGAATTCTATTAAATACTTTTACGGAACTACATATTCAATTGTTTCCAAATTTAATCTAAATTGCATTTACTATTTATATTTACACCTCCTGCATTCTTAAAGTACATATGTAAGAATTTTTTCATTTTAATACTTTTCTACTTCTACATAATACCATATTAAAAGAAAAATAGCCACATCTATCCCTTCTACTATCTAACTAACTATCTATGGTAAACCCGCACCAAAGTACTATCAATCTAGTCCAAAAAAATGTCATACTATAGCACATGTAAAAGTCAGAAATTTATTGAATATTTATTGAATAAAAATGTAAGTAGTTGAATTTGTAAAGAGATTATTTTATATTATATGGAGTATATTGTTAATAAATGAATAGAAATGTTTTCAGAGAAGAATAAATGTTATTAATATTAAACATATATTTATATATACTCGTATATGGTACATACCTATGTACATACATATTTATGTATACATATGTATATAATCATACACGCTACTCCTATAAATCACTATCGGAACCAAGACGATAGATACTCTCATGCGATTACTACTTTTACATATGTATAATACTTTTTAGCAACCCACTGGACTGCTAGTAAAAGTATATTTTCAAGAACTGAAAGAAATATTTGGGAAAGTAGAGATTGAGTTTAAAATGGTGAATTGAACCCTATCTGATACGGTGCCGAGATATGAAATACATTTAGGTGATTCAAAAGTATCGCATCCTCTCAATTGTCGTAAAATCTCTCATTTTTTAAACGAAATTTTACAACATTATAATCTTTGCATCTTCCTTTTCTAAACATTTTGATTCCAATTGGTAGGAAGAAACTACAAAATCAACTGAGTAACTGATGACTAAACTTACGAATAAATCATAACTCTTAGTTACATAATTCCATTTAAGCTATTTATTCCAGAACAAGTAACAAATACTTATACAATTTAAATTTCCAAAAATTAAGTAATTATTAGATTAGAAAGCATTTTTCTGTCATTTGCGACAATAGCGTCATAACAAAAACATGAAATTTTCTAGTTATTGTATTTTTTTTTATGTAAATTTTAAATGATTCTTCTATCTCAATCTTGAATGCGCCTCAGATAAACATAAATAAAACTAAATATAAAAAGTTTGATGTTGAATAGGACAAATTCATTTTCCAAGCTCCTCTTAAAACAAACTTCTTAGTATTAAAACAAGAACCTTAAAAATGTGATAAACTAACGAAAAATTGAAATGTTATTTGTTCGCTGAATTTAAATTTGTTGTAAATATCCCAAAATATATAAAATTCATAAAAAATGTTATTAAATATATATAAATAAACATATGTATGTATGCAGTTACATGAAGATAAAAATTTTATTACAAAATTATACTTATCTTATATACGACTACCAATAAAGGAAACCAGTTGCAGTTTATTTAAGATTTAAAATGAACAGGATTTATTGCAAAACAATTCATAACAAATCAAAAAGTATTTATATTAACCATTTGCTCTAAACAATCGATAAATATTTAATAAAAATGCTTTTGTTTGTCTCTAAATATATCAACAATACTTACAATAAATCAATCCATAAATTCGAAGCTAAATACATTAAAGTGAAAAGTTATGTATATTATTTAAGTATATGATATGAGATTGATTCTTAAATCATTAATTAATTTTAACAAGTTTTTGAATTCATATTTTTGTGTGTTGTAGCCACCAAAGCCCAACATTATATATGTACATAAATAGAACTCAGCTTAGTTACAAAAATGCTTATCATTATTTGCTTAGTCTTATCAAAAAACTACTTATAAGAAATCAAGAAATCATTGTACGCGAAGGGTAGGAATTGGAAGAAGTCAGGGAGATACAATTTTTGCACTCTTTAACTTCTTTTTTCAGTTAAGTAAGTTGGAACAGAGTGATGAAAATGCGGGGTTTTCGGGATCGAACCCAATTCAGACTGTATGCTTATATTGTTTTTAATGATTTTACGAAAAGATGCCCTTTGTGAAATTTTTTTTATAACCTCTGAGGCTTTTCAATTACTTATTAATTACATACACAGTAAAACGAATGGCTACTTTAATAATAACTAGGCGGTAAGACCCCCGTAATCGTTGCTACTTTTTTTTGCGGAAATTATTGATATATTTATAATATGATAAGAGAGGTAGTTAGTTACACAAAGAAATGAATGGAAGATAAATAAATGTACATATACCATAGAAGATTATTCAATAGATACCTACTTAATACTTACAGATTCCGTCACTTAGGCCTTCTCTCTCTCATTTATTATTATCTCCCGCTTAAGCAGTGATAAGTGAAGTTAGCAATGATTTTTACAGGAGAGTTCAGAAAAATGTATGTATGTTATAATCTTTCCCCTTTTCCGGCCGGAATCTCACAAATGACGCATTCAATGTTGGCTTTCAAAGCAGCAATCGGGTTTGGCTTGTCGCTATAGACAAGAGACTTAACATATCCCCCCCCCACCCCCCAAAAAAAAAGTCTAACGGGGTCAAATTATACGATCTTGGTCAATTGGCCATGACTGCACCAAAACGTGAGATTAACTGCTCAGCAAATTCGCCTCTCAATTGATGCATTATACATAGTTTCGCGTGCAGTGTGTCATGTGACACCGTCCTGTTGGAACCACATGTCAGCCGAGCCTTCTGCATTTTCGGCAAAAAAAAAGTCTGTTATCATCGAACGGTACCTTTCTCCATTGACCGTAACGTTGCGGCCTTCATCGTCTTTGAAGACACAGCCCAATGACCGTACATAAACCGTTCCAAACAGTGCATTTTTCGGGATGCATTGGTAGCTGCTGAATTGCCTCTGGCTGATCTTCACTCCAAATACGACAATTCTGCCATTGAGCCAAAAATGAGCCTCGTCGCTGAAGACAATTTCACGTTTTCCACAGAGCACGAATTTTGATAGTTAATTTCAATAAGTTAGAAACGTTGTTTAGGCGTTTGTCTCTTCATGATGAAATCCAAACTGAGCATTTTTTACTTTGACACATGTCAAGAATCACGCGTGAACTGTCAAAAACATCACCCTTTACATAAATTACAAAAACAAATAAAGTTTATCTGTTGCTTATGTATGTATGTAAGTAAGTAGGTACATTGTTCGTTTAAGTTGTTCTTCTATAATTTTCATCTACAATGTTTATGGGACGTAAAAACATAAATTATTTATAGCAAAATATTCACTACCAACTGAATGCCATACAAAAGAATCCGCACCCTAATAATTGCAATATTGGTTGTCAAATTTGTAGACACATTTTACATATTGAAAGCACACGTTAATTCAAAAGCAAGTAATTTCGCCAGTGAATTGAGTTCAATGCACGTAAGACCCAATGTTGTCTGGTATCTCACAAACGAGCTTCCCAGCCCCCCGTTAACCCCCTAGATATGGGTGGGGTAGGTATTGCGGAGACAGCGACTCTTCATGTTCTGTGCATATCCATCCAATATGATGTTCATTGGAATAAACACATTTTTGATGTGTCGAAAGAAGCAGCTAAGTTTCTCTGCTTTCTTAGGAGGTGTAAAAAATATTTCACTCCGGCTGATCTCCGCATGATTTACACCACTTATATACGTCCTAAATTGAAGATTATTTCGCACCTATGGGCTGAAGCTTCACGAACACAACTGGAGCTTCTGGACCTTATCCAACATCGAGCGATAATTGACTCCTTGGAACATCGTCGAAACGTGGCCTGCGTCTCTCTGTTTTACCGTCACTTTCACGGTAGATGTTCTGCTGAGATGCACAAGCCGATGCCACCAATTCGTGTCTTCACCAGAACTACATGAAGAGCAAGCGGAACTCACGCCTGCCACGTAGACACGGTGTTCTATCGCACTAAGCATTACACAGAAAGTTCGTTCATCTGTCGTACCGCGCGTATTTTGAATAAGCTCCCTGCAACAATTTTCCCCAATTATTAAGACCCTTGCAAGTTTAATGCGAACGCTCATAACTACTTCTCCCTCCTTCTTTCTCCCACCTATCAATCTTCCTTCCAATCTTCCTTTCAACACAATGCTCTGCATTTATACGGGTACACCCTGTGTGTTGACTGTATTTAAAAAAAAACACTTCCGTGACAAAGTCCCAGCCGAATATTTTCGCACACATTTTTTACGTTTAATCGGAAAAGGTTATAATAATATGAGAGTTCAAATTATTTCTTGTTGAGGTGGTCGCAGCGGCGCAGATAGTGGTGCCCTGACCTGTTACGCAATGTGTCCGGGGTTCAAATCTCGGCACAGGGGATCTTCTTGATCTTGATCGATGAGAAACTATTTCTATCCATGAGTAAAGGGCTTCTAGGCTAAAACATATAAAATGTAACTTATATAAGTAAATATTTAAGTACATTAGCATTAATGCAATTGTAGTGGCCAAACTGCCAAACCCACAATTGACAGCCTCGAAGCAAAAACCATTAATATTTTAGCGAGCAAAAAGTTCAATAAATCTTTATGAGAGCAAAAACGTAATAAATATAATTGATGGCGAAGCGGAACCCCGGCTCAGAGCAATTTCTATTTCGTTACTGTTTGCAAAAGTTGAAACATTATCGATTTGCTCAAAACACATTCGCCACTCGACGATATGAACAATTTTTTACAATAAAACCATGGCTATAGCCTCCCAAACAAATTCTTTCCCAACAAAGTTCTAAGAATTGATATTATTAAGTTTTTTTCTGTTTATCGTATAACTCTTAAAATATTTACAAAAATTCATATACAGCATACATATAACGTTAAAATTGTTAAAGTTTTTGTGGCGCTCTTTGTATGGACCGACGCGTTTTTGTAGAATTAATTAAAAACATAATACATACATACATATACTAATAAATAATTATTTAATTAAATAAAACCAACTTCAGATTGTTCTAATTTGCCAACACCTACAGACTCGTACATATTAGAGGTAATTACAATTACAATTACAATTACAATTACAATTACAATTACAATTACAATTACAATTACAATTACAATTACAATTTCAAAGCACAAATACTATACATAAATACATAATGGAAATTGTAACAATATTTTTAAAAAGAAATTTATGCTGTTTGTTTTGTTTTTGTTTTTGTTTCAATTTCAATTTCAAGTTCTCGTATACTTGCACTTTGAAATGTGTGGATAATTTCTCGGTAGAGCATATGCGTCATATTATTGGTAGATCTTGCCGATCTATTTATAAAACTATCATGAGCCCAACCAATAGCAGTGAGCACTCAGTGGAGTTTCAATTGCAGGCGGACAGCATGTTGCTGTTAATATTTGTTGAGATTTGTGTGTACAAGTATATCAATTAGAAAAATATTTTCCAAATGTATCTTCTCGTATACATAAAAATTGTAATTTTTTGAATATGCATGAAATCACTACAGAAGGATTCACCAGCAACCACGAGTAGTAGTACTATTCGTGGAATATAGCAGTCACGACGCATTGTGCTCGCTACAAACAAAAATAATTAAATAATGCGACATACATATTATTAAAAATACTAGGTACTAAAAAATCGCAAGATAGTAAAATTACCGTCGGGTTTTGGAACATATTTTCATGATCTTTTCATAATCTTTTCTCATACCGTGCAATATGAGCAATAAATTGCCAGCATGTTTCCCGGACCATTCGGCATCTTCGTCATCGGATGAGTTTGTACTTTCCTGCCAGCTGAGCAGCACCAGTGCTCTACCAATTGCCACTTTCAGCAATAATGGAGGCGCTATTTTCCCTTCAGTGTCATCATCAACGCTGTCATTCAAGGAGCGTCGAATGCTTCGCACGCCGAAGTGTGCACGTTGCAGAAATCATGGTGTAATTTCTTGTGTCAAAGGTCATAAAAAGCTTTGCCGTTGGCGGGAGTGTTCCTGTCCCAATTGCCAGCTGGTTGTTGATCGCCAAAGAGTAATGGCAGCACAAGTTGCACTACGACGACAGCAATCAATGCAAGCACTGGAGGCAAGTAGCAATACGAGCCCGTCGTCAATAGCGAAACCAGCGGCAACAACAGCTACTACCGATCAAGATGTTGCGACGGCTGCAGCAACAGCATCCTCATTCACTCAAGCGCTGATCACACAAAAGAAAATCTACAAACAACGATTACAACAGCTACAGCAAATGCAACAATCAAAATTGCAAGTCACTGCCGCCATAGAAGGTAAGTTTTATACAGCACCAATAAAGCCGAATGCCGTCTCCTTCTGCCGCCCCAGAGAGACTCCGTGTAAAGTGACTGGTTTTCTGCATATTTGAAAGTGATCTCAAAGATCACAGTGGCAAATGCAAATATCAATTAGTGAATCGCCCCCTCCCTCACGCGCTTTCATTTCGATTTGATGGACAGATTCTTTTGCCACCATATGCTGCGATATACTCGTACATATAGGTACATGCATACATACGCCTGTCTGTGTGTCTGTCCGTCATGTTCATGTTTACTTTTACTTAAAAAGATTTCATTTCAATTGAATACACATTCAAAAAGGATTTTCCTAATGTTCTTCTACGTACGCGTAGTTGTTGTGTTTATTTAAACATTTTGTTGTTTGGAACATTGGGAATCAATCAAACTGAAAAATGCATTTAGCCGCAACAGATTGAAGCTAATAATGTGAACGTTAATTGATTTACGTGATTATTAAGCAAAACCGAAACAGAAACAAATATTGATATGATGAAATGTATCTTTGTAATGTGCAACAAAAAGTAATTTAATAATTTTGGATACACGAATGAATATTTTAAATGCCGTCAACACTTCCGAAAATTAAACATTTCAACGATCGAAAATATTTTACAATTGGAAAATAGCTGAAAATGTGATTTCGGAATCAAATAGGTAAATCAGGTATTCCATGGTCTCCGTGTGAGGGAAGCAAACGATAATAAAAGCGGAAGCCTTTGCTTATAAGTACCGACGATCTACTACGTCACGAAGGCCTTGAGGACCCTTGAAAATAGTTTGTTTTATCGGAAGCAACAAAGTACCCTCTCTGTTTAGCGAAAGATCAAACGACCACAATCAAATAAGCAGTACGAATTTTCCTCGTTCATTTCGGCGTTTTCACCAATCGCTCGTCTGGCTTTTATTATTGAAGGAAGAACTGAAATCTTTCTATTAGGCACAATTTAATAAAACAAAATATAAAGAAAAATGTAATCTTCCTCATATAAAAGTTTGTATTTACATAAATTGCCCATAAAATTAGAAGGAAAAGAAGTATTTTTCTAAAATATATTATGGTGCCATACTGTCTGGTATGTCAAAATATTCACAGATTCAACGGATAATACTGCAGACATTCTGTCTGAATGTCTTCTCTTTTTTTTTTAGTAATGTGATGCACTAAAATGACTAAAACAGTAGAAAATAGGAGCGATTTAAATGGAGGCAGAAATAAAGAAAACTCAGAGACAGGAAACGTAAGTAGGTACATTAACTCATATGCACCCTGGCATCAAGAACAATGATTAGAAATTGTTACAAAGTTGCTCGCCCAATTGAAATCTGACCCTGGTCATATGGCTGCTTCGCGCTGAGTTCGTATTTTGGAAAATTAATACGCAGACATTAACAAAGTGTTTGCACATTGAAATGTTTCTAGTAAAATGATATTTAGAAAACGGAAAAAACACTTGAACAACATTTACGACCAATGGTAAATAAAAAAGCAATAACCAAAAGGATTCTTTCCGTGCCCTTATGAAACATAATAAAAACAACACCCAGCACGAAGTCTCAATGAAGTCAGCCACTTGAGATTGCACGTTCCATCTGGTTTCCAAAAATTACTTAGTTCTTGGTGCCGTGCTGTCTAGCTCGAAAGGTCCTGGTCATGTGTATTAAATAGATTTTAAATGATTTTCATTTAAAGATCCTATTTGCATCGTTGGAAATTATCAAATAATTACACCGAAAAAGGGGTGTCGTCCATCTAAGAGATGGTCCCAAATTACATGCTTATTAGAGCAATTTGCATACTTCTCGTACATACCATAGAAGACCCCACGGTTGACATGTCTCATTTCTTCTACTTTTACAGAATACAAACAACGATTTCCCACAATAAATTCGCCATTGATGGAAAGAATTCGTAAGCGACGCGCATTCGCTGATCCCGAACTCGATTACACATTGGATGCGACACTTCTGAGCGCAGCTGTGACTCAAATGCATGTTGAAGCATCTGCTGCTGCCTCGGTTGTTGCTGTTTCTTCCATTCCCCACTCATACATATCCATGCCTGTGCATACGTCATCGCCATATAATCATGAAAACACCAGCTGTACTTACGATTTCCTTAACTTCGATAATATAACGTTACGTAAGAGAATTAAAGGAAACGAAAAATGGAATTGCGAGACAGAATCAGAGCGCCACCATATAGGTTCTGATGGCAATTGCAATATGGGTGCATTGCCATTGGACACGAAAGCTCTCGATCACCACTTGACACCAGTTAATAAACCGAAATTAAATTTCTCAATAGAATCAATAATTGGTGTTAGTTCGTAGGTGCAGTTCGCGTTTATTGTTATTGAATGTTAAGTTTGGAACTACCATAAAGTCTAATTCTAATGAATGAGTATGAATTAATATTAATGTTATTAATTGATGATAAAAATAGTAGAAACAAATATTTTATGTCTATTAACATTTTTCAAGGATTTAGAAGATAAGGGTGCAAAGAACTTTTTAGGAATGTAAATATTTATGCAAAAATCAAAATTGTCAAACATTCTACATATTATCAAATTTTTATATAATATATTCAGATTTACCACTACCATATAAAATTATATCACTAATCATTGGAAGTGTTTTATTCGCCACTCGTTCCTAGTTATGCATTACGATAATTATATGGGAAACAACAACAAGAGCTAGAGAGATACTATTTAGCATGTTTCTACAATCCCTGGTTTCGATAAGAATCCTACTGTGAACTGTAAATAATGAAAGCAGATGAACAGTTTCGTAACAAAAAAACAAAGAAGAAAAGTGTCAAAATTTCCCTTGGAGAAAGAAAAGTGAGTTACAAATACATTTAAAAATGTTGTCTGACGCGCGAGGGCGGCTGCATAATAAAGGAGAGAAATGCCTGTGCTCATGTTGTGCAAAATCACCTTCAGTTGCCAGTTGCTACTGAGCGGGTTTTTTCTGAACGACAACCTGACGAAAGAGGGAGTTAACAATTTGATCGTTTTATTCACACATGGTAAATGAGTTGGCAAATAAAACACATGTGTATATTATTAACTTCTTCAATTTTATCATTCAAGAAACTTGGAAAGGTAAGAATTTTTACGAAATATTTTTGAAGGGTTTCTAAAATGGGTGCAACGATATATACTAACAAACCTGGCTCTAACCGATAGTTTCTCAAAATGAGCAATATCGGCCTCTATAGGCGACTGTATCGGTTATGACCTGCACAAGGGCATTATGAATGCGATGAGAAATTAAATTATCTTCCAATAAAATTTACCCTATGTTATAAAATGTTGTTGTGATGCAACATGTACATTATAGTACATGTTGTACATGTACATGGAAATTCTTGGCCACATAGATTTCCGAATTCGCTCAAAATTACACACACTTGTTCTCCAGATTGGAGAACCCATTATTTGCCATTAATTTGCTAAAAAATTACCGGAATTAGAGCACTCCAGAAAAAAATTTTAAAAATTAAAATAAAATTAGTTTTTTAATAATTACTTGTATTTCAATACTTGCCTATTCAAAAAACCATGTAGAAAGTGTAGCCCCAATTTGTGATGCCCAGTAAGGTCCATATGAAGGGCATGCGGTCAAAACAAGATGAGCCATAATTTCAAAATTATACAGAAGAGGGAAAACGTTAATGCGACAATATCCAGTATATCCAAAATAACAATAGCAGTTTCTGAAATTTCGCATGATTTAATTTAATTTTTATTTTTTTCAATTAATCGACAATTAATACCGACCTTTTTTGTTTACCTGTGTTAGCGAACCAGTTGTTTTTATGTGTAAAATTCTCCTTCCTAGAATTTACAACCGCAATTTGTTTAATTTTACACGTGAAAACCTTGTCACCGATCGCAGAGCTTTGCTTGATGTAATCATCGCAAGCGTATGTATTAAGGAGTACAGAACATCAAGGAACATGTTTTTGCCTTCATAACAACTTGGTTCGGAAAATATTTTTTAGTGCCAGATTTGCAACAACTGGGATCGATTAATCTGAAATCAAAGGTAAGAATGTGGTCCTTAGAGTCAACAAATACATCTTTAACATTGACAGAAAGTCAAAAAAAATACTATTTTAAAAGTATAGCCAGTGGCCCTACAAAAAGTAGAATCACCGTCTCTGTCACTTACAGAACTGCCATTCAAAATAACACCTCCGATTTCATCGATAAGGTCTAACAACTGTTTACCTTTCTTATCAATCACTAAATCTTTCGATTCTCTATGGAAAGTAACATTGGATATACTCGTACCAAGAAATGGTTTGTTCACTCAGTTAGTACAATTAATATACTGCGGGATTAAATAAAAAATTGCATGAGTGCATGAAGAGATTCAATATCTTTTTTGAAAGCAAACAAGCAAATAATGAATAAATTTCTGCCTATTTACTCCTAGAACATGAGTTTCAAATAAAAAGAATATTTCAAAAGTATTAACATAAGTAAAAAATTCATAAGTCTTCAGCTTAGTACATAAATTAGCTACATTCGGCATTGTGAGGCTAACAATCGAGACACATTTGGTTGCTACTCTAGTACGTTCACTGCAGCAGCTGCTGGATCTCGCACATCTAATGTAATTGTATTTGTATTGCTTCTTGCCGCTACAAGAGCTTCCAAATTAGTTTTCGACAGAAGATTTCTTAAAGAAACCGCATCCACGTCGTATGATGCTAGTACACTTTCATCCCTCCAAACATACGTCTTATAATTAATGAAGACGGAGAAGGCACCCAAACGCGCTTTAATGTTCGCATCAGCTTCATTTCTCACGAGCCACAGCCGTAAAGTCTCTATGGACAAATGCCGATGAGCCATTAAGATTTTTACTCAGTTTTACAATAACTTGTCGAAGACAGTCAATATTAAAATTAACGTGGCATGAGCCTTGTATGGTTTACAAATTATCCAATTCCAACGAGAACCCGATCATAAAAATCGGTGAATTTTTAACAGTATTGCTTGTTATTCCAAATCCACATTTGACCTATGGTTTCTGCTGCAAATATTCTTAAAATTGTCCGTAAATTCCATTTTTCACCCCGATTGCTGACGATTTTTCCATTTTTGGACAATTGGATCCGCTCTGTTGCACGTAGAAATTAATTTTGTTAATTAAAAATGTTTTAATTTAATTATGTAAATAGTTTAATTTATTAACGACAATCTTATATGATTATTGCGAGACAAATCACGATTCTTACTTTACTTTTGATGGCACAACAGCCCATGGAGGGCCTAGGCCGAGCTTTTCGCATCCACTCATGTTGTGCGTGTTATATTTGTACATGAATGGAAGGGACCTACAGTTTAAAGCCGAATCCGAACGGCGAAGGAAAAGCTTTTCATAGCAATTTTTACTCTTGTAGGTTTGCCATTGCCTGACAAGAGGTGGTGCCGTGTAGAAAAATTATTTTTTCTACTTTTTTTTTTTGATTTTGCCTGTGCCGAGATTCGAACCCCGGACACTCTGCGTAGCAGTCCAACGCACTACCACTACGCCACAGCGACCACCTTAATGTTCGCATCAGCTTCATTTCTCACGAGCCACAGCCGTAAAGTCTCTATGGACAAATGCCGATGAGCCATTAAGATTTTTACTCAGTTTTACAATAACTTGTCGAAGACAGTCAATATTAAAATTAACGTGGCATGAGCCTTGTATGGTTTACAAATTATCCAATTCCAACGAGAACCCGATCATAAAAATCGGTGAATTTTTAACAGTATTGCTTGTTATTCCAAATCCACATTTGACCTATGGTTTCTGCTGCAAATATTCTTAAAATTGTCCGTAAATTCCATTTTTCACCCCGATTGCTGACGATTTTTCCATTTTTGGACAATTGGATCCGCTCTGTTGCACGTAGAAATTAATTTTGTTAATTAAAAATGTTTTAATTTAATTATGTAAATAGTTTAATTTATTAACGACAATCTTATATGATTATTGCGAGACAAATCACGATTCACTTATCGTAAAATTGTAAAAGTTTTAACTGCTTTTAATCTAAAAATAATACAAATGATATAAATAACAACTAGAACTTGGCAATACGCTGCGCTTTATTTTAGTTGGGTATGCGAACGAGTACGCTGCGTAATACACTCTTCTTTAGGTTGGTTGGTCTGTTTGAACAGAAACAGCAAGCAAGGGTTAAAAGAATCTCATTTCAGAACGCACCCAAATAGCGAAATGTCACTTTTGCTAAAGTTATCGAAGAATAGATTTAGTGTATTTTGCAAATATCTGTTTCTAATTTAAATAAATTCAGTTAAATAAATAAAATTAAGTGCTCGGAGGAGCGTCCGAGTGAAATGTCCGGACAGGAAGTACGAAACGAAATCATACGTGAGAACGTACCTAAATTAATCAAGGAGCTGACGGGTTTCGAGGTAATTTAGTAAATTTGCATTCAGTCGCTCGCGGTCAAATCTCAAATACTCTTCCTAGGATGACGGTGATATCGTTCGGCATTGTGAGCAGTTTGCATGGTCTATAATACGCAACCACCGCAATTTGAGCACAAACAGCCATGAAGTGCGGCGTAAAATCGAAGGGATCAAAGAGAAATTCACTGTAGACAATTGTGCCGAATACGCCAAACATCTTGAGCGTTTGTGTGATGAAGTCATACAGCATCCGCTTTGTGTAAATCACTACGAGGTCGATGTGCAGTGGTCAATGCTGGATTTCCTATTGACTTTGGCTTACAATCCCACTGGAGCGCTAAAGCATAACAAACATAAAATCGATTTAAGTCTTCATGACAGGGCGAACTGCAAGGATGAATTGCAAGAACCGACTGAGGCGGACTACTGGGCGAATATACTCAAAGAAGATTTTATACCGATTGTAAAATTGGACATTGCATCCGATTCTGAATTGAGCGTAAGCATTTTCTCGATTTACATATATCAGACATTCAATATTATTTTTTTCAAAAGGATTGGTCCGATGACGCGAATACGGAGCAGAATGAAACAGAATCCATTCCTAAGGAAAAAGCACGCGAACTTTCAATCGCCAGTACATGCTCCAGATTTGCAAATATAAAACCTCCTTCGAAAGAGCAACCGTTCAAGCTGTTCAATGCTGACCAATCTAAGGAACGGTTACACAACGTTGTGCAGCACTCATGGTGGCTGCCGAATGATACGAAAAATATACTGGTTGATAGTGAACGTATGGAAGCAAATTTTGCATTACTTTATAGCCGTTTCCTTAGTGAAACTTCGAACAATTTAATACGCTATGATGCTCCTGATACAGCAACGGAGCAGTGTTTACTACGCGAGCTGCTATGGATGTTTCATGCGCCGCAGATGTGCAAATTTTTCTACATTGATGCTCAAGGAGTGAAGGTCCGCGATAATGTCACGATACCCAGTCTCACCGTAGTAAGCTAAAGATATCGAGCAAAATTTATTTATTCAGGGGCCTTGACCAATATATTTTCAGAATGGACTTGCCAAATACTTGGAGCAACATTTCCTCCCTCCTATACATATGATGGATGTACTACGCAAATTTCTTGAATCAATATACGTTTGTGAGGATTTTACGCCTCCCAAAACACTGGAATGTTATGCAGCAAATCTGCGTTTACTGCTCGAACCAATTTGGCAAAAATTTCTTGATTTTGAGTCGCGTTTGTTGGTTCAACAAGACTTTGAAATCAATACCATTATCAGTTTTCATGATACACTCCGGGGCACACTCCGTCAACTGGAATGTATTTACGAAGTTCATAGACAGGTGGTTCTGAATCTACATCAATATCCAGCACATATTTCAAGCGCGTTTTTGTTGACGAGTCTCATGCAATACAATCAAGTGGCCAGCAATACAACAGAGTCAAATTTAGCAATGTCGTTGTTCTTGACATCAGTGAAAGTTTTCTGTGTAATCATAGATACCTGGTGGACGGAAGGACGTCTGGATGATTGGCAGCAAGAATTTCTAGTTGAAAGGTGGGTTACTCTTAACTAAGAATGATGTTTTAATATTTGACTGTTACTTTTGTACTAAACGCAATAGAGCAAGCAGCTCGGATCAAAGTATTTGTGTTCGTCAATTCTGCAAGAATAAAGAAAAGGCTTTCTTTGTGCCATCTAACGTTTCCAAGGTTATAACGGAGAATAGCTTTTTCCGACTTCTGTTGGAGCATTCACTGGAAGCAGGGTGCACTTTGAATCTACTCTATGAAATTAATCGAATTGGTGACTTGAAAAATATATGTGGTGTCATTGAAAGCAAACTGTATAATGTTTTCATTGAAGATGTGATGTCTTATGTGCGTACTTTGCAATCGCAGCTTAAAGTTAATGACAGCACGACTTTGCTAGAAGTGCCAGGTGGTGCAGAAATAGCGAAAGCATTAGACGATAGAGACGTTTTTGCAAATGAGACCGTAGATTCTGCCGGCTCTATCCAAACACTTTCAAATATATATCAGGAAATACGTGGAAATTTAACTACCAGCGATGAATTTTTACTTTTTGCGTTTACATCGAATATTGAATTAACAACTGATGAATGTGATGCTGTGGCAATGACGACAGCAGCAGCAGCTGCAGCAGGATCTGCCTTACCAGTCGATCAAGATTTGGATGCATTACGCTTATTTGAGCAATTTGGTAAAACAAAACATATTTTACCATTAGAAGAAGTTATATTGAGTTCGCTTACACGGATTCTTAAGACACGGATTGCTTTTGCGAACTCTTTTGTCATGCAATTGTATCGCGAGGAGTTTGTCATACTGAAGCATTTGCGCAACATACGCAAAGTATTGCTGTTGGAAGCAAGCGATCTTATGCATCAATTCTATGACAAGTTATTCAAACAAGTAAGCAAGGTTCTTTGTAACATTGCAACTTAATTGTCATGATATGATTATATTTTTTAGATTGAATCTGGGAAATCTTGGGCGAATCCATTCTTGCTGTCTATGCAATTAGATGATATAATATGTGCCAAGTTTCCGGAGATGTCAGCGCTGTTTCGTTTAGAAATAAATTCAGCTTTTCGTTGTCAAACAAATAAAGCAAGTCTGAAATCTCTGTTAAGCAGTATCTAAGTAATTCGTTAGCAAATCGTTACAGGTATTTGAAGCGGTGGACGAACTTATTGCCACTTACAATTTTAGCCGCGAATTATCACACATCATCACTCAGCATGACATTGAAGAATACAATAAAGTATTTCGTTTCCTGCTCAAAGTCAAGTGGGGCATTACAACGCTAGAAAATCTACGATTTCCGCGCTCACACAAACGTCGCATACCATACGCGCCCTTCGAAATGATTGATCTGCTTATGCGTCGTTTGGAGCAGTTGCGATTCTGGATGATTTACGCCATTCAAAGCATACATTTCCATCTAATGACGCATGTACTGCAGTCGATGGGGGAGCAACTCGATGAAAAAATTGCCAATTGCACAAATCTCAAGGAAATGGAAACGGTGCACAGATCCTATGTGAGCACAGTGTGCGAACATTGTTTCCTTGTAGACAGTTTCAGTGCCATTAAGCTTGGTGTGGAACAGGTAGGTTTCTCATGATTCAGACCGAGATAGAGTTGAATTAAGTAATAAGCGGTAATCCTCGATGAAAACATTACATTGCACCCACATTTAGACAAAGCATAGAAAATCTTGTAGATAAGTATAACTAGCCATAACTAATGCTGCACTAATCTGTTGGAGCAAGTTGGAGCAAAACACAAGACACCGCAAACCAATACTTATCAACAAATTATAAAAACTAGAAAATACTGGCACGAAATCGCAAAAGCAACGCGAAAAACACACAAGATTCTCCATAAATCTGAAAAGATTAAATTTATAATTGCTGAACTGAAAAGATGAACCAGGCTCCTTTTTAAAAGAATGACATCTCCTATAGTCGTCTAAACCAATTTTATTTTACAGCTTTTGAATTTAACCTTTATTCTGCGTTTGGAATGGAACAGCTGTGTTAAATATATTGAGAACAATAGCCCGCTGGCCATTGATGTAACTGATAGCAACAACGAGGATACAGATACTGATTATGTTGCAGATTCGCAAATCGATGCTATTGAACTCACATACATACGGTGTCATCAGTATTTAGCGAATAAACTGAATAATGAGGTTTATTTGAAGCAGCGAACATTCTGTAAGTAAACTGAATATGAAGTCTACATATTTAAGGCCTTATTCGATTATTTGTTACAGTGTCAGGATTAAGCGCCGCCTTCAACACCAGTTTGCCATATTAGCACAGTCCCTATTTTATTTTGTTTCCGTTGTACTAACAATAAAAGCTAAATTTTTTACATTATAATGAAAGCCTTATTACGTTGCTACGGCAACACGTAGTTGTATGTTTGTCGTTTCCTGAAGTAAACACAGTAATTTTGTAATAATTTGCGAACAATAAAAATAAGCTGAAAATGACACAAAAGCGTGCATTGCACGGTAAGTATTAATTTTCTAGTTAGTTTCTGGAACTGCAAATATAATTTTTTCCCCACAGATATTCCGAGCAACGCGAATCTCCTATTACAAATTTCATTGCTGCTCAATGTTTATCTATCGTCGGCATGGGCCTTGCTTTATGGATTTCATATTTTCTATAACGTAAGATAAAAATTTGTTGCCAATCGCAAAAATACAAAATAAACAGAAAAGTTTTTTTTTATTTGTTTCGGTACTATCAATATGTATAAATAGTTAACGAATTTGGGAGATTTTCATGGAATTTCTATTATAATCGCCTATGCTATCGCAATCGTAACCGAATGCGGACGCTTGTACGCAGGCTATTCGGGCAACCTGCAAGCACAGGTCTGGTTAGATATTTGTTTTTTTTTGTTAATATATAATTCCGTTGTTTAAATATTTTTAACTGGTCCTACCACAATTTCAGATTGAGGAATTGAGCATATTCCTAATAATGACGCCACTGATACAACTTCCTCTGTTGCTGTTTCTCTTCATATCCACTAAAAGTCACGTAATGCTTATACAAGTAAATATATGCGCGATTTTTGCTTTAATGGCATTTGAATGCGTCACTGGAATATTTACATGGCGTAAACTTTCGTATCATCAAAACGAATTATTTAAACTGAAGCGGGAGTTGGCGTTACAAGCCGAAATGATCGAAAAGGATATAAAAAACTGAATAAGAACGTGCTTGGTTTTCATTGTTTACGCATATGAAATAAATCTTTACTATGCGCATATACTTACATAATTATCGATGAGTTTAATTTATAACACATTTTTGGCTAGAAACTTCTGCCCTTGAAATAGAGCTGGTCTTTCACATAGGATAAGTATTACATTTCCAGTTTAGAGCCACATGTGAATTCAATCCCGAAGAAACCACTTTTCAATTTCCATTTCTGTCTTTCAAGGAGAAAAGATAGCAAACTTGTCGTGAGAATAGATTAGGTATTGGTATTAAACTAAACAGTTTCGGATACATTTTTACTGAATTTATTTAATTTGAGAAGTCTTACATAAATTTAAGCATTCATACGTGTAAAGATAGTACTTAAGAATAATGTGCAATTTCAATTCCAGTCAATTAAAATCAACATAACTAAACATAAAAGAAAACATATCATAAACATAGATAGCACTAGCACATAGATACTTGGAACAATTCTAAACTTTGTTGGCATCATCCAAATTATAATTTTTCAAGAGCGCATCAATTCTATTCAAATGTTCGCGCATAACTGGCAAATACGCTTGCAGCACTTGAATGTTCTCCTCGTGCACCGCACCCTGCCCAATTAGTTGTGATCGTGTTGGTACCCAACTGTAAATAATCTACAAAACCAGTTAAAAAAATCTCTACTTATATTTACATACATACAAATGTTAATGGAAACAGTAGCAATTGATAAGTCGGATACCTTAATGGTGCTTTGCACTATAAAACCGTGGAAAGGCTTTAAAGTCATTTCATAGGCATCTTGCAGATGCTTCTTAAGTAATTCAGTTTGTTTCGTATCGTTGTAGATATTTTCAAAAAACGTGCATATCAATTGCAGACCACGTTTTAACCATAACAATGCATCGGCAGCAAAGTTATCAACATTCACATTCAGTATAATGAGATCTTCAAGGAATTGATATTTGTTCCGATCTTTGTCGTATGCTTTGGCCAATTTCTGCAAAATAAGACAGAATTACAAAAATTTGCAAGTGAATGCTATAGAATAGAATTGCTGTTTGAACCTACTGTAATATTGCCATTCATATCACTGATAACTGGAGTAAATAATTTGCCAAATGTCGCTGAAAACACATTACAAACACATTGTCAATTGGATTGTTACTGTTACACGTTTCGCAAATACTGAGCACAAATCAGTTTGGCTCATTCAAATCATCACTTATTACATGGCATGTACGTAAATATGCAAATAAGACTGACTCACTCACCGATTACGCCAACAATTTCTTTGGATGCATTCAAAAACGCCTCGGTTGCGATCTTTGGCTCAAATGCTGGCGGAAAGCCTTTGAGATTTTTAAATAGTACGCGTGGTTCGTGCTCCATATCTTTTTATTTTCTTTCTACTTGTTTCTTTCTTTACACTTCTCTTAAGTATCTACGAGTATTTCAACTTTTATAAGCATTGACAGCGACCATTTGCTTGCTAGACGGCAACTGTTGTGTAGACGCGTCGTCGTCACTAGAGAAACTATTTACCAATATGCGTGAAAAACTCTTTATATGCGACTGCGAAAATCAATGTAGTCGATTGGAATCTATTTGAATTTATCTTATCACGTTTACTCTAACAACTGATAAGGCCGAATCGTTGTTTTGTTTATTTATTTATTCTTTTAATATTGACGGTGCTATTCCAATTGGGGTGGCATTAAATTAGTTGGTGTTAAATCTGATGTTCTGCTCTTCTGCGTTTTATGCCAGCGCACTATCATATAAGCTCAGTCTAGTTATCTTCGTTTTCTTGCAATTAGATTATTTCTTTTCTGTGGCTTCTTTCGATTGAGAGTTTGATTTTCTTGCTATTGTTGTTGTTATTGTGAGCGATATTGCTCTAACAACCCAGATCAATTGTAAAATAAATTGAGAGCGATTTTCTCGTTACTTACATACATATTTCGGATAAAATTCTGTCAACTATTGTCAAAGGTCAAGTTGAAATAAGCAGACGCTAAATAGTACATAGAAGAGATAATACTTATTTTACAAGTAGGATTGATTAAATTCTTTAATTCTTCGAGAGTTCTAGCAGACGATGATTCACCGACTGGGGAAAGCCACTACCAAAAATGAATCATTATCTATATCATGTGCACAACTACGCTTTAATACTTTTTGCGAGGTAAACTACAAAACCTTAAACAAAAACCAACTTTTGCAAGTAATTTGAACATTACAAAACACAGTTTTTCCAAATATTGTATGAATATACCTATTACATATTTGAAATATATTCATTGAATATACAGTGTACCGATGCTAGATATTAAGGTACTCTACATTTCTATAGATTTTCTTTCTGTTTGGGTTAGACTTCACCTTCGTTTCATAGCTAAATACGTAAGCATGTGCTAACTCAACTTATTTTCAGATTGATCGGCTTTTAGATTACACATTCAATTTTCCTCACCATTCCATTGTAAACGCTTTGTGATGCCACTTGTGGTTAAAACGAAGATGTAATGTGTTTGTTTCAACGTGTGCGCAATGTGCTGCGGCAGTTTGAAGCTTAACACGGGAACCTCTTCAAAGTTATTTTGAAATTCATAGAAATGCGTAACTAAGCTATTGTTCTTACAACGCAATTCAATAAGTTTCAGTGGATGTGCATTAGATAATGATATAACTGAATTGGTTTCAACATCGTACGCTATTTGAGCGTCTGTGTTAGCTTTACTGAGTCCTTCATCCTCTTCACATAACCATTTGTGATGCGCCAGTATCACAACACAATTACGAGTGAAAAATACTGAATCACTATTTTTCTGTTCGTGGTATTTGTCCAGGAAACTACTGGTTTTATTGCTGCGACCTTTAAGTAGAGTAAACCTGGGGCGTTGAATAGTTGAAGAAGTGGGTGGTTCAGTGACACCTTTCTGTATAATTCTAGTTGGTAAATTCTCGGTGCGATTGTCGATTGTAAATACGCGATTTATATAATCGAATCCAGTGCCCATCACACCGTCATTCGTATGTCCCAAATCGAAAATGTGCCCCAATTCATGTAGAATAGCACCTAGTGTAGTGGCATAAACACCGCCCCAAGTACGTCGATAATTGCTGTCGTCGGGAACTAGTGTTACATCTACCACTCGCTGATTACCGAACGCATCGATGACTTCGTCAAAATGCCGCGGCCAAGCATAAAAAAACGCGGACCCAAACAGTGCCAGGCCACCACCACCCAAAGCCGCATGTGCCTTCAAGTGACGTCGAATATTCACATAGGAGAAGTCTCCTGAAGCGGCAACAGATTCAGCGTCATATTTGGTGACAGCAATAAAGGCCACAAATTTTATACGACTGATATCGGAGCTCCAGTGTTTAGAATTGAGTAGTTCCTGACCGAAATACTCCCACAATTCGTCTTCGTTGCGCTGCCACGCCTCCTCGCAACTCAACTCCGAATGAAAAAGCTGACAAGCCAGATGATTTAACGTAAATGTACGTCTTCCAAAACCAGCTGCGCGTATTTTGTCAGCGAAAACGCACTGCACTAAACGTAGATTCAAATCAATTTTTTCACAATATTCTCGCCGCCGCTCGTTGGATGCATCCTCTTCGCCGCGACAAATTATTAGGATCGGCTGCAGCCTATACTTGCTCTCAGGCGTTTTGTAGTTAAGCTGAAGATGACTGGCTGCGTTGCAATATTGAAAATGCAATGACAGATGAATTATTGCCCCTGCTTCTTCCTCATTCTCGTATTGCCGTAAGTTCGAGAGTATTTTGAATTCGCCTCTACGTGACACTGGGGTCACTATAAATTGACTCTTGTCATTGGATTGCTGCTCCAAGTGAATTGTTTTCTCGTTTCGAATGCAACGAGGGCTCACATGTCCCTTGATTAGGAGGATTGAATGATTTATAACTTCACCATCACTCAAGTTTACTATTTCGATACTATGTTGGCTGCATTCGCCGGTCATTGCACTTGCTAACACCACCTTGACAACGACCACCAGACAATATAATATACAATACACACAAGATTTTGATGTTCTCTAACGACCACCACGCGTATCAACAGAAACAAGTTGCGGATAGGAGAGTATGCTACGAATTGGTAGTTTGTCAGCTGATAATGTTTTCTTTTTCATCGATTTTCAATTAGGTCTTGTTATAGAATTTTTAACAACGACGATGAAGGGAAAACTTGGCTGAAATCGTCGAGTGCACTACACAACTATTTCCAACGAAATCTGGAAAGATTATATATCCAACACCAACACCACGATATTCAACGGAACAGAAACAGGACTGGTCAACGTTAAATTTTTACATTTTGAAAATCGCTAACTTGTTACAACTGAACTGTCTGTGTTTCTTTTGCCTATTGTCACGTTTGTTTGTTACTTTTCGTTTGCCACATGATCAACAAAGTTCATGAACCCAAAAGAAACAGAAAATTTCATTTTCGAATGAATGCGAAACCTGTTTTTGCAATCGAATAGTTTAAACACAGCTTAAAAATAGTAAAGTTTAAATATTATGTAACAATTTTACGCAATTTCTTGGCTTTGATTGATGATATTCTTCTTTATTTTTTTAATTTAGAAATAGTTGCCTTACTTTAACCTATTCTCATTTGGCTTAAGTTAAAAATAATCTTAATAAACTTAACAACTATTGCCGCGCTTTGCATTTAAATAACTACCCCTGTTCTGTAGCTTTATGACTTTCACGATACGCTATCAACTTGTCAATCTTTTCGTCATGGTCCACCATGGTGGCCAACAGTCCACGATTATTAACTGGTGAACCATCAGGACCATAATCGATCAGTTCATCATTGAGTGTGGTCATTGTTCCGCCAAGAGCTCGCAAAATGGCATCACCAGCACAGATATCCCACTTCTTAATTTTTGTGGAATGTAAATAGGCAGTTGCATTATTGGCCACTACTTGCAGTACTTTATAGCCTGCACCGGCAGCTGTCAATATATTTGATTGTTCTCCAAAGACAGCTCGTGTTAGATTCTTTACGTCTCCAGCGTGTGAACGTGACACCGTTATGATAGGATGTGAGGTATCGTGTTTATCTGAGTGAATGGATGCGAGGTACTCAGACATTGAGTGGTCCACCCATGCCCAAGCCGTTTGCCCTATGAAGGGACTATGTATAACCCCAATAATCGCCCTACCGTGTACAGCTACGCACACCATCGTAGTGACATATTGGTAAAGTTTCTCTGCAATGACACAAAATAGAGATTTATTTAAATTCAGCATTTAGATACCAATGTGAACGTAAACAAATATACCAGTGAATTCTTGGGTTGCATCTAATGGGTCAACCCACACGGTCACGTCGCGCACGTTTACTAATACATCAGAAATATCCGCTGTTTCATGGAGAACCGTAGGATCCAAATCAAAAGTATTTAGGCTACTGCTGCAACTTTCTTTATCTTCTTCAGAGAAAATCTGTACACGCGGAAAAATGCGATGAAGCCCCTTCTTCATGACACAGTGTGAGCGACCATCAGCATCAGTGAACGGATCATTAGCTCCCTCATCCGTTTTGCCTTTGCTACGCTCCTTCAGATTTCTCGAGTGTGCTACTTCTAGAATTTCAAATCCGCCACGCTGTGCTGCTTGAATTGCGCCGATCAAAAGTGTACGCAAATTGACCTTGTTCTGATTTCGCAACATTCCATATATGGCTGGTCGCTCCTGATGGAAATTTAGAAAATAGACAAGCACGCACGTTACCACAACGGCGGCAATTGTAGCGGGCACTCGGTTAATACGAATAGGTCGTCCCATTTTTTCGCAACGTGGCAGGGTCATGGAAATACAACCCCGAAAATATAAATTCCAATTAAACTAATTGTTGTTTGGTGTAGATGCGAATTCTCTTTGAGGTATTCTTGATTGCTTTAGTAAGCAGTTGATGTCGTCGTGTCGTTATTTATCTTTTCGTTTTCTTTACTTATTCACAGAAATGAAGCTGCCGCAACTTATCGGCAGATCAGTAGCTCCAAGAATGAGAAAACAATGGTAAAACATAATGAAATCAAAAATAAACAAATAACAAGTAATTAACTCTAAATCAGCAGCTGATTAGTGATGCAAAATATGTCAAATTTATACCCTGCAAATCGATGACAACAAATTTATCGGTACAACAGAGCTGCATAATGAAGCATTTATTTGACTTAGATAGCAGTGCTGTCGAAATTTCACCTATCGAAGTATTCGTGCTCCGTTGGTATCTCACTCCTCACCATCACACACCAATGGGAAATAATCCCCCATTTTAATTTTCTATAATTTCTAGGTGTATAATTTAGGTTTTTATGCAGCTGGGCTACTCTCAAAATTCAAAGCCATTGTGTTCCACTTGGTAGTGGTCCTGCTTAATTTTTATTGGTTATTGAAATGATTGTGTAAAATGATGAAAAGCGTACAAGTAAGTTTGAATATTTAATAATTATAAAACCTCGTCCTAGGCCGTCCATGGGCTGTTGTACCATTAAAGGAAGAAGAAAAATATTTAAAATCAACTAATGAATTTAGGTAATTAATTTCAAGATTTGTAGCCGAGGACAATAACTCGGATTCCGCCAAGATAGGTCGAAAGTATTGGTATAGGGAAACAAAACCATCGCAAAGATTTGAAAACTTAGTTTCCTTTTAAAAGATATAACTCTTCAAATTTGTGGGTTTTAGTGAAATTTTCACCAAAATTCGCCCTCAACTTGTAAACTGTTTAACATTTTTGTTACTGTCTTTAGCTTAATAATCAGATAGACGAATTCAGTGAACAAAAAAAACATTTTTGGACAATATCAATGCTTTGTTTTAAACAAACAATATAAATGGAAAGCAAATTTTGGTTTAAAAACTAAAAAATAAATTCTAATAAGTACAATTTTTCGGCTAAGTTTTTTTTTACATTATTTGTTTATCAAATTATTAGCGGCAATTTAGCTGGAGGCAATAACAAATTGCATGTAATATCTCACTGCATCACACAAACGTTCAACAGTTATATCTTTACAGATTTCCGAAAAAAAACACCACAAAATAGAGAAATATTGATTAAGATGCGGGACTAAGTCAAAGTTAGTATTATATTGTCTTGTGATGGGAAGTATCAAGTATTTCGGAATCGATACTTTTAAGAATCAGGTATTTTTCGAAAGATTTGGGTACTTTTTTTACATTCTGGAAATACTACGTGTTTTTGGGAAACACGTTGTTGGTCCTGATTCAATGCCACCAACATCAATCATCTGGGACCATAGTATGGAATGCTTGTCTACGAGTAATTTAAGTTAATATAAAATATAGTATACATTTACGTACAACGAATTAAACTGACTGTTTATAACTTGATAAGAAATATCGATTCGATACTCAGTACTTTTGGGTATTTTTTAACTCGAAATCGATTATCTACTTTAAGTATCGATTTTGCACAACACAATATTATCAATTTTAATTCAACGTAGTACCTTTTATCTTCATAATAATTTCTACATGCATGCAACTCTGCTCATTTTCAACGATTCCGCGAGGAGCCCATTTTCATCTCACGCGTAGTAGTAAGATTTTGTTCTGTTTTTGTTTTTGTCGCTGCTGAGAATTGAATTAAATGACAAACACATACATATTTAACAAAAGTTCTCGCGAAATCGTGTGATTACATAAACATTACATTTCATTACACCATTTCCATTATTTTTATTTTTTGGTTTTACTGCGAATGCGAAGCGTATAGCTCAAAATGATTTTGTCATTCTCCTCTTTGATTCTCGTGACTTTGACGTATCGACGAACAAATTAGTGAAACGAGGAAAGCTCAAAATAAGCAAGAAAAAATAAAAATCGCAATAGAACATTTTGGGGAGAAATACGTTTATAAACCGTGCAGAGCCCATTATTTTGTGCTATTATCTTGACCGAGGATTATTTGTCACAAATGTGACCAGGGCAATTGTTTAAGTTGGCGTGTGTGAGTGTGAAACTAAAGTGCAAAATCCAGGTCGAGTAAGAGTATAAACTGCAGCAGCGGAAGGAAAGCACAGCGATATGCATTCACTTGGCTGGACATCGAGACTAATTTCTAGAGCACTGCGTAGTGGCTTTTCCACTCTTTTGGAATCGGCTACGAGTGCGACCTCCAGCGCTAGTGCCAGTGCCACCAAGTCCCGCCCTCATTTTATTTCCGTAGTATGCGGATTTCCTAAAGACTTCCTCACATCCAAATACAAGCCTGGAAAATATGGAGAAGATTCATGGTTTAAGACATCAACAGTTAACGCAGATGTGTTAGGTAAGTTGTGGAAAGCCGCTGTGATGTGAGAGGGAAAGGACGCGGTTAAAACGAGAATGCAAAATAGGTCACACCCCGATTGGGTTGAACGAATAACGAATATTGTTTTTTCTGCATATGAGATACTCGTTGCATTTTAATGTTTAACCCATACTTAATATAAGTATGTATGTTTAAACGATATTATTAGTTTTAGTTTTTGGTATATTACATTTGTGCTATTGTCCTTTTTATGTACATATGGTTATGTATAAATTTTGTGCAAAGCCCTGAATCAAAATTTTCAAGCAATTTTGACTATGGCCTCGACCTACGCTAATTAACTCCCTTTCTTTAAACAAAAAATTATGCTTAGTTCATTTTATTAATGTTTTACTTTCCATTTTATAGGCGTAGCTGATGGTGTTGGAGGCTGGCGTAGTTATGGGATTGATCCTGGAGAATTTTCATCATTTCTTATGAAGACATGCGAGCGTCTAGTCCATTGTGTTAATTTCAATCCCCAACGACCTGTTAATCTTTTAGCTTATAGTTATTGTGAATTGCTAGAACAAAAAAAACCTATACTAGGTGAGTACAAACATAGATCGCAACAACAAAAATCGTGAATGTATTACATAAGCTTAGTCCCCTACTTACATCAAGTAAACTGAACGGAAACTGAAAGTGGAGGCTTACCACCGAACAGTCTCGTTACCGAACAGTTTCCAGAAAAGATGATTTAAATTAAAGGAAAAATATAATTATTTTTAATAATAAGAGAATGGAAAATACAACCGTCTCTTTACACTTGACTTATGTACTTGAACGTCTGAGAAGAGAGGTTCAAGACTATATATAAAAAAAAATGTAAGACTTTAAATTGGAACGTTTTTTCATAAGAGTATTATTATATAGTATATTAAAATATGTATAAAAGCATAAAAGCAATGAGAGGATTTGAGGGAACACCAAAAACATAAGCGGTATTCACGATGTGGTGCCAATGGTCTTACATTTGATACCATATTTAGCAAGGTGTTAAAAAAGCTGTTTTGAGAAAAATGTAAATTTGGTTTAGGATTTTTTTGCAGTACTAAATACAACATTTTGTTTTGGAACTTTCGTTTTTTTGAAGCAATGAAATCATAGTAGAAATGGGCTTGTCAGTTTGTAGTATGTGCAGTAAGCGAAATAACACTATGTTACGGAGATAAATGGATATAGGATATACGGATATAGGTGCTTTAAAAGATGTAGGTATAAATTGTCTGGATGTATGAAGAAGCAACAATATTAGAGGAGCAAGTTCAAACTTAAATTTTTTGGCAATTTAAATTTGTATTTAACTACATTTTAAACATACACTTGCAAATTTATATGTAAGTAATTAATAAACAAAGTTAAATTTTTAAAAACGTTTTTTTTTTTTGCATTGTACGCTAATCTGTCGTACAAACGAGAATGATGCTTTGTAAATATATTTATGTGTTTTGTAGGATTCCATTATGTATTTACGAGTGCCCAAATAAATGTTGCATTTCCGTGTAGATTTTATAATTTTTTCCTAAGCTGATTTTCCTCAGACATTTCCTGTCCTATCCATTTCTTTTCGTCTTTGGCCGCAGCGAAGACGCTCGCAAGAGATTGTGCCAAACAGCTATTACTTTGTAATTTTTGATTGGATTTAATTTCTTGAAATTTTTTATTTAAAGACTGTATCGAAAATTATGAATAAAACTTTGATAAAGATATCGGGATAATTTCGAGATAATTGCATTAAAGATGTTTTGCATGTCTTGTAACAAATTTTAATTTTGAATGGCTATAACCTTTCTTCAGTGACTCCGAGTTTCATAACTTTTATAATAATTTGTTTAGAAAATTCTATTAGATATTAGTATTTTATAATATTTGAAGATTATGCTTCGAATAATTTTTTTTTTGTAAGGTGATTTTTTATTTTCCTTCATGTTTTCCATGGTAATTTTTATTAGCTAGTTTTAATGTATTTTCAAAATGGGTACCCACAGATAAGTCAACCAAGAGGGTGGCAAATGATTAAGCAAATTGACGTTTTTAAATTTTTACGGTATTCGAGCTATACATACCCATACCATATATCTAAACGATACTTATGATATACATATGTACATATATTTTTTAAAGATACTCATCACTTACATACATCGAAAACCATCAGCAGAATTTGTTTAAAAAGGAAATATGAATGAAAGAAAATTTTCCATGATACCTTTATATACATATGTATATACTTGTATCAATCATATCTCCTAATAGAAATGTATGGAATAATTCCATAAAAGTGATAGCAAAAATTGTTTGCATTTGCAATGATGAAATGGCACCAGATTGTGAATACGGCTATACTTTTTAGATGTAGATGCAGTTTACCAAGTTATACCAACGCATCAATAAATTCATTTCTGAATCATAAAATGCTTTTTTAAAATTTTTTTTTAATAAGATTATGTAGCATTTTTGCTTCTCTGTGTAATAAATAAACAAAAATATCATTTAGGGCATTCATCAAAGAAGTATACTTTACTCTGGAATAAAAGCTATAAAATAAGGACGTTATCAGAACATTTTAATATATGTACATACATATGTAGTTCCAAACAGCTCATAAATATTATTTCCAATTCCATTAAAAGTCATATTTTTTGCTATATTCTATTCCAACGCTTTATGGCGTAAAGTGTAACCTTTGTATTGTTAATTTGAAAAATTTAAGTAAATCAAACAACCGCTAACGAATATTAGCTAAAGGTTTTGCAATAATGTTCACCGCTTTGATTGATTGTCGTCATCATCACAAGTTGAATTAGTTGGAATTATTAGCGTTGTGTGTTTGATGAGCATCGACAAGTGGGGCGGGAAGGTTGGTGAGCGTACTGATAAGATTTTCATTTCGTGTTTTTCGATGATTTCTGATTTGTATTATTTGTTTTGTAAATTCAAAAAAAAAAAAAAAAAAACAAACGCAAAAGATTTCCAGACTGCTGATGAAAATAGCGTCAAGGTAGTGGAATGTTTGTTGTTGTATTTTTGTTGGCGTTGACTTTCTTCGCTTTGATAAAAATAAATTTTATAAAATATATATTCTTTATTGCTTTGCTTCCATTCGCAGCACGGGAAAAGTTAATAAGAAGAAAAAAAAACTACAAATTGGCTATTACCCAATATAACAACAAACTGTCGTTTCGTTTTTCGATACGTTTCGTTTGTAATTACGTTGAATTTTGTTACTTGTCGCATAAGCGAATCTAGTTAAGGCAGTGAGAGCACGAGTTTAGAAAGCGAACATCCGCATATCCGCACTCGTACACTCACTAGAGTAATGGAATTTGTTCATATTTAACCAAAAATATGTATTTGTTTTTCTCTGCACTTCTCTTGCAGGCAGCAGCACAGCATGTGTGCTGGTTTTGAATCGTGAAAATAGCATCGTGTACACAGCTAATATTGGTGATAGTGGTTTTATGGTAGTACGCCAGGGTGCGATCGTTCACAAATCCGAGGAGCAACAACACTATTTCAACACACCATTTCAACTGTCGCTGCCACCACCAGGACATGGTCATAACGTACTTAGCGATAGCCCGGACTCGGCAGATACCCTAAGTTTCCCTGTGAAACAAGGTGATGTCATACTCGTGGCTACAGATGGTGTGTTCGATAATGTGCCTGAAAAGCTGTTATTGGATGTTTTAAAGGAGGTCTGTACATAAGTAGTATATTAAATATTTAAGTTTATAAATTGATTAGAAAGCACCAAATAATTGCTAATTGCTCTTAAAATATACTTAAATGATTGCAGGTGGAAGGCGTTACCGACCCAGTCAAATTACAAATGACTGCAAACTCCTTAGCGTTAATGGCACGGTCGTTATCTTTTGATAGCGAATTCATGTCACCATTTGCAATAAATGCCAGGCGCAACAATATTAATGCAACGGGTGAGTGCATAGAATATGAGAAGCGTACACGAAAAATTGATACTTGTTGTTTCGTTCATAAAAACTAAATGCTAAGAATTGGTTCCTTCAAAAGACTAAATACCCATAAAGTATTTTGTTTATATTCATTATTTATTTGAAATTTATTGATATTTCGCATGAAAACCTTTGCGAACCCAACTCCATTGGTCTTGTGAATGAGTGCTAGACTGGAGTTTAAGTTGCCCCAGGAATTGCGAATTCATTAGATGTAATATACTGTGATGGGGTTTCTAGAACCTTACAGTCACATAATGCATTTTATTTTTACCATTTTTAAGAAGCCATTATATTTCAGTGTCCTTTTGGCCTAAGCTAGCTACGTCATGTATCCGTATGATAATGGAGTAAATGTTCTACTGAAGGAATGCAACCTACCTAAATTCACAGATAAGGAACCCTTATAAACCAAAGATTTCAAATTATTGGAACGACAGTGCCTGGAAAAATTGGCATTAACTGCGCGTGAGATCATGAACGAAGGAGTAAATGAAAAAGTAAAGTTAAGACATTTTTTTACATTTTGTATAGGAGGGTTTGCTATTTATTTCAGCGGAAAATTGCTTAAATGTATGACGTTTCGGTAACAGTAACAATTTCAACGCCAGTTTTTACATACATACATGTTTTATTATGAGAAAATTTATGTTATGTCTATGGTAACATTTATTGTCTGTGTCTAGTTATAAGTTAACAATCTTAGTAGTTAGGCATTAGCGTCTAAAAGCTCTAATCAATATAATTGCAAAAAGTGTAAATTTCAGCCTTCTCTCATAGTGGCGCCAGCATGAAAGACTGCGAGAGGGAGACAAGTAGGAAATTAAAATAGTTACCCTATCTTTTCTTCCTGTTTCGATCGCACAGTCGTTCATGCTTACACTATTGTAAACAACCACATTCGAATTTTTCTTTAAGCAGTGATTCCAATTTGTTCGTGTTCATTCCTTAGTTTTTAAACGTAACTGAAATATCAAACTAACCATCATCATCTTTTATTGCAGGTGGGAAGCCTGATGATATAACTGTGGTACTCGCAACTGTAGCAATGTGAAATTAAATTAATTAATCTAGATTTTAATTTTAAGTGCGTAATTTCTTCAATCATCTACTTCTTTCTTAAATGCCTCTATTTTAACGCTTAAGTTTCTCCACTTAACGACGACCGACTATCGCTACCGTACTCCTTTATTCGTAACGCTCTTTGATTGAACGTTTTTATTTAATTACTATTAATTTTTTCTTCCCGCTCCTCCACGACAGAGTTAGCGTAGAAACGTATATTTTACGATATGACTTTGAATGCTATTATATTTTTTTTTAAGCGAAAACAGTTTCAATTATTATTCAACTTTCTTCCCTTTGTGCGCTTCACACATGCTCACACACACACATACATATATATTTTTATGTGGCTTATGTTTATCATATATTAATTTAGTTTCTCAGGTCTGATGTTGTGTTTCCTTTCTTTCTTTTTTCGAATCGTATGGATCGAATAGTCACAAGAGTGAAAATGTTATTTGCAGTTTCGTAGTTTTAAGAACTGCAGCAAATTTGTAAGTTAAACTAAAGAAAACATGTTAGTATTTTGAAATTGAAACAAAAAGGAAGTGCAATGTAAACGTTTGCGTGCTTCATTGTCTGCGATGTCATCAACAGGATATCAAAATTATTATACGTACGCACCGCCATACTCACAATTATACAATAAAGATACATACATACATACATGAAAACATTTAATATAATTATAAATTGTAAAAGAAGAAATACTAAGGGCAAAAAATGCTTTGTAGTCGTAGGAAGTTAATAAATGCAAGAAAGAAAAACACGAAAAATTCAAAATTGTAGTTAAATAAACAAATAAATTGAACTAAAAATACAAACGGAAATAGCGTAATATTTTTCTTCCTCAATGCACATCGATGTGGCGCAGATCATTATAAAAACAATAAACGTTAATCACATTCGTGGACAAAATTTTCATCATGTTTTATTTGCATAAATTACATTTGTTGTTAACTTTACCTTTTATCGGAAATAAGTTTTGTGTTTTATTGAAAGGAGGTAATGTAATACAACGGACATTTAGAGTTAAATAAACCCGGGAAATATGAAATCAATGCTAAATTGTAACTTAAAAAATTGCAAATTGTGTTAAGTTCTTTGTTTGTGTATGCTGTCGTATTCCTGTCATGATTCCACTATCAATTCTGGTCGGCCTGTGCTCTACCCTCAGGCTGTTGGTTCTGCGATGTTGGCTGATGTGGTAACGGCTGCGGTTGCTCTGTCGCGTCCTCGTTTTGCTGCAGATCATTTGCTTCAGGTGCATTGGCAGCATTTTCAGCTGGTTCTCCATCGCCTCCCCAATTAAATCCGCCAGGTCGATCTTCAGGCAATGGCTGGTAATTTCGATCGATGTGCTCATTGAAAAGTACTTTCCTATATACATACATACAAACATACGTCGAAATAAACACACTAAGGACCAATACGAGTATGCACCAAAAGAAGTTAAATTTCTAATAAAACTTACAAAAATGTTGGTGTTTTAAGGAACTTGCAGCCGTTCCGTTGGAATGGAAATACATCCTCTAGGAAGTAATAAATATGCCCGACGCCCATTCCTATGATGTCTACCCAAATAGTATTACCTAAAATCATTGAGCAACATAAAAGTACCCAGGGCAGGTAAGGAGCCTATAAGATGGAGGTTATGTGTTCTTTAATTTTATTTAAAGTGTTGGATCGATCGTTATTAATACTTGCCTGAAAATTCAGCACTCCAAAGAAATTCATACGTACAAATGGATTACGGCGTGACCATACATACACAAGCATCAAGGTGAACGCCTGGCCTAAAAACAGCAAATTCACAAATAATCCGAAGAAGGTCATCAGCGCACCACCAAACAGAAACATCATCACAAAATCCGAGCTACGGCCACGGAATGAACCCTCTTCAAGCATGCGGCAATACCGATACGTGAACACCATATTGAAGAAAAAACTTATGCCTACAGAACCGAAGAACAGAAATGTTGTGGCCAAACGCCATAGCTGGAATTTCCGTAGAATCAATGTTGGATTGAAATATAACTGCAGCGGCGAAACCAAATCCAAGTGCTACAACAACAAAACAATCAAATTCTGTGGATGACGTGTCCAATGTAAGCCTAAAATGCACGCATGCATGCACGTCTTCCACTTACCACCGCCAAAGTAGTTATCACACACGCGGTCGTGTAGAAGCGCGTAACTGTTGGAATTTCCAGATAGAATTGTCGCACCGACTGCAGAGCCATCGCGCGGTGAACTTTCACCTCCTGCCACTCTCTTCCAATATCAGCCTTAAACTCAATTTGCTAACAATATTTTGTGCATCTGTCGTTGGCGTCGCTTCTGAACATGCAATGCATTTACAAAAGCAGCTGTATTGAAAAGTAGTTAAATTGATTACTGGTATAATATTAATCCTCCGCTACTTGCGTTAAGCTATATGCAATAAAAAGAGGTTTATCTGACACAGCCAATAAAAATTGCAAAATATTGTCTGACGTTTTACTTCTGTTTTTATCGCAGTCTTCTTCACTTTTGAAATATTGGAAATGTCACTGTCATCTTCACGAGCACCAGATGTTTCTGACATTCATCCTAAGCACTGCACTATCGACTGGGAACAGTGGCAATCGAGCATTGCCATTCGTTGTTGTCATATAACAAAAATGCTCGGGAATGTAAGTAAATTACAATTCTATTAAATAAATTTACCTTTTGTTAGTATATCTGTAATGTATTTTGGAAAACATTGGATATTGATCTGCTGTTCAATGAGTTAGTAGAGCTGGATAAAATGAAAAAAAAACCAAAAAAAAACGGTCAATACTTACCGATGTTTTCTGCCAAACTATCGATAAACATCAATAATGTCCCCTTCCATAACGTACCTTATTAATGAATCAAATTCTTAGAAACAAAATTATTTTATTATAAATCTTAAATGTTCCGTTATATATTACATATAATTGCGTTTGTCTTGTTAAGTTTTTCTTTATTTCAAAATTAAAATAAAAAATAAAATGAAAAAATCTGTTTGGTTGGGCCATAAAAGGTTGTCTATAATATGCATCAGCCACATTTAAATGATTTCACAAACAGTCACTGAATGACATTAATTTAATATCGGTCATTACTTCTTCAAAACGTTTGCGATTTGAATTTTCAGGTTAGGTTTATTAATCTTGTAAAAACCAGAGTCTATCGCAGACATTACAGGAGTGGTCGAAGGAAATTTTAAGGAACATAGTTTATGTGCTGATTTATGCAAACTACATATAAACCTTGTATAGTTCAGTTTGATGATTCTCTGTTCTTAGGTGTGGTACACCTTGATTAACTTCATTTTGATCGTTTGCATTTCCAATGCATTCAACGCCATCTACAAAATCATCATAATCATCAAAATATTCATACTCAAAGCATACGAATTTATTTGCTACATCATTATAATTATAATCTTAACATCATCATCATTATAATAATAATAATCATCATCATCAAAATATTCAGGTTGCATGATCTCAACAGGTGGAAAATGTGGCCCTTGCCGGTCTGAGAACTCGCAAATGTTATGAGGTTGACTAGCAACTTGGCAAATTTCGTCCATGTTTTGTTGGGCTGATACGAGTTGATTTCTTTCCTCGGAAGAAAGATTTATTACTCTCGCGATCTCTGAGTGCCGGTGCTGGTTCTTGCGTTTTTTTTTCACGATAGCTGTATATCAACAGTTGATGCATATCAACAACATGACCTAGTCAGCGCAGACGTTGAATGGTGACAGGCTTGTCTATATCGTTCAGTTCGTTGTTCGAAGGCGACGCGAACAAAACCGAAGATTTTATGAAGCGCTTTTCTCTCGAATACCGCAAGCGCGGCTGCATTAATCTGCCACACAATCCATGTTTCTGCACCATACAAATCCTTTTTTTAAAGTGAGTTACGAGAGGTCAACATATGACCATCGAAGTATCGATGTAGAATATAGAAATGGTTCATATGATTACTCGTATAGACGAACGAGTTCTAATTTGATAGCGTGTAAACGCTGATACGCTTGTACGCCGATTGGGTTTATACTACTTTAGGTGGAACTACGAAGTTCAAAATCAATAAACTCTTAACCTTAACCTATGTAGTTTAAGTTACAAGTACATACTTTATTAATTTTTTTCAACTTAATTCTGATTATGACACAATTATCTTCTGATACAAATTTCAATGAAATGTGTATGAAAACTGATTTTAAAAATCGTGGAATGCTTTAGCTGCCTTGCTGCTTTCATTCGGATCCAGGTTATCATTGTAGATAGTAATTTCATCTTTGATAATAATATCAAGTGGACGGATCTGCAAAAAAAAAAAATATGTAAGCATTGGTAGTATATGTATGCATTTACACAGTTTCATCCGTATTCATTTACGTTTAGCAAATGTGGTGCTTCAATTTTGAAATTTTTGTACAACGCGATCCTTTGCAATGACAAAACCGAGTGTATTCTTTTATAGGGATCGATCTGTAAAAGCCGCTTCACGACGTCTTTAGCTTCGTGCGGAAGGTATGCTACTTCTGGCGGCAAGAAGTTTTGAGACTCTAACCCTGTTTGAGTATATAATGCCCTCCTTTGTTCGAGATAATCATTATTCCGGACACTTCGAGTACCACCATCGACAGTATTTTTGTTTACAGCAATTGAAGTAGCTTCTAACTGGGATGGAAGCGTGATTTCAAGGAATGGTTTTATATCGGGTCTCTGTTACACAAAATAAAAAAATTGTTTAGTATCATAATGCAAATGTTATTTGAAGTTTACTTCTTTAAAATGTTGTTAAAATCGTTTTTATATTTACGAGGGGGTAAAAGATGATCGTGGCAAAACGGAAATGAAGAGCAGCACCTACTATCAATCAAGTATGAAAACAATGAGGGCAGCACATATGCATCCACTATGCGCCCTCTATTAATCGATAGAGGTGCACTCTAGCAGTCATAGAGTGCGCTGATTCGCGTACGTTTAAAACTTCATTGATAGAGGGCAGTTTCTAATAAAAATTTGACATTTCAAACAAAAATTGTTAGAAAGTTCTAGAGCTGAAAGAATGAGCGAGTATGGACTGAAAAAAACCAATGCACAAACAAATGGCGATTGTGTTACGATATAATATCCAGCAAAAACTGCGGCTGAGAGACAGCGATAATGTAGATTTCGTCCAAAAATGGAGGCCCAATAAAATTCAGATTCTGTCATCCTGAAAAAAAACCCAAAAACCAGCATCGAGAGATCGCGAGAGTGGCATAACTTGAGGCACAACAGAATTTGAATTTCATTGAAAAACAACTCACAAAGACTAACGTGGAGAGACAGCAGGAATGGCAAATGAGTTCATTAGAGCCAATAATTGCATCAACACTCATGTGATGGATCACGACGAAGGTTCTCAGATTATACACCACCAGGCGGTCATTCAGGTTGCCGAATTCCCAGCTTCTCAACGAAAGAGAAGAGAAAAAGATTTACTTGAAAATTTGCATGAACAGCTTTCATCCGTGGAAAGAAAACAACTTGCATCACCACAACAAAACATAGATGAGATTTTCCAAGTTGCTAGTCAACCTCATAACATTTGCGAGTTCTCAGAGCGGCGAGTGGCAAATTTTCCAGCTGTTGAGATCATACAACCTGAATATTTTGATAATGATGATTATTATTATAATGATGATGATGTTAAGATTATAATTATAATGACGTAGCAAATAAATTCGCATGCTTAGAGTATGAATATTTTGATGGAGTTGATGATTTTGCAGAGTGCGTTGAATGCATTGGAAATGCAAACGATCAAATTTACGGTCACGCCTGTAATGTCTGCGATAGACTCTGGTCTTTACAAGATTACTAAACCTAACCTGAAATCCCAAAACGAAAACATTCTGAAAAAGTAAACTTCTGTAGGACGTCAGACCGACGCACATAACTTTTTTTTTAATATTAAGGAGATAGTTTATTTATTAGATTATAGCTAGAGCTGATTTTTTCGCAATGCGATTGTTGATACAATGAACATTGAACATAAAACTCTTCGGTGGAACATTTTTCAATTCATATAAATATATGCATACCTAAGCATTAGGTCAACCAAGTGTTACTAAATACCTAAAAGCTAATATGATCGTTGTTTTTGAGTTAAGACTTTTACAAGAAAGAAGAAACCCCCTTCCGCAATTGCTGGCATCCGCCAGTGAGTGTAAATATTAGTTTTTACATTCAAAGCTATGAGCAAAAAGTGATGAATTTAGAAAATGCTTTAAATACCCGAAGGTATCTACAAGCGAATGTCTATTTTAAACTCAACATCAATTAAAATTCGTTACTGCGGCGACGAGAGCACAAATGCTTCTGGTTATAGACATGTACTTCAATCTATTTTTAAAACTACTAGCTAACTACTAGCATGACTGTGTACTAAGCACTAGAAGCACTGAGGATGTACAATGGACATACCTATCGATTATAATTGACAACATGAAACATAAACATAGAGTCAATATGTGCATGTAAGTCCTTTCCTTAGATTTCAATGTTTGCTACTAAAATAATTGCATTTATTACAGGATATAAAACTGGCTTGTGTTCGAGTGAGTCCATGCGTGCATGCGTGTGTGCTCATGGGGCGTACAGTGTGCGCAAAATGATGGCCAATCAGGTGCATAATTTGATAGTAGTCTGGACATAAAATTAATAGTTTTTATTGAGCACCGCAGTGCGACGGATCATGCGTGCTTCGAATCGAAAAATATAAAAACTATGACTGACGGAAATGAGAAGCTATAGTTTGTACAATTTATATCCATTCTGCTGTGCAAATCAGAATTTATCAATTCGGTAAGAATTTTTGTACTGCACAGCACATTTAGAAATTAAAATGAACTATGTAATAGAGCGGACTGAATCACTTACAGTGATCGTATTTATGGAATACTTGGAAGTTTAAGAAATATATGTACATACTACTTATGTAGATTAAAAAGAAAACAACTAATACTTACTTGCCTAAACAATACAATAATATTTCCCTTCTTCTGCTTCTTTTTCTTGTTGTTACAATTTTATCTTTTGGAAATCTACAACTTCGTCTCCTGTTCTGTGCTGCTGCTTCGTTTACAGCCATACAGCCTAATGCATTGATTTCTTCTTCTTCTTAAATGGCACTACTGCTCAAGGGCATGAGCACCTTGTCTCATGCACTTTCTTTAAATGGTAAATGAAGTTTAATGGTATCGAACGATATTTTTGCCAAAAGAATAACAACAATGTTAATAGAACATCCAATTTGGTTTATTGAGATTGCACGCACTGCTAATATCACAGATCGATACGTTACAATGCGCTACGTTACATTTGCATTATTGACTTAATATTTTGGAAACGAAAATTTCTTCGTAACTCGAAATGCTGCCGTTAAGAGTTAACACATTTGGCTAAAACTTAACATTGATAAAGTGAGTAACAACATGTAGAGCAGCAAACATGTGACCATCCAAACATGCGAGCTCAGCTCTCTTGCAAAAGAGCGAATTATTCTAAAAATAAAATTGCTAATAAAATTAGCAAATAAGACATTCGAGGCAAATATAATTAAAAATTAAATTTTTATTCCAAATTGCAATACAAATACAAAATAGAATTCTATATTTACATTTAAAATTTAATTTTTCGCATTAAAAACAAAATTACAGTAATTTACGCTTAATTGTGCCCCGCAACATTGAGCAAAAAAATTGCAGAAAGAGAAAGCCCTATGCAAAATGTATTATTTTCCCCTTCCAATTGAGTTCAGATAATTTCGCTTCCCTCTCAATTGAGTCCTATATTAAATACTGCCTTGTAAATCGCATACTTAAAATACCAGATAATTTGGCCATTTGAAAAATTAAAAAAAAGAACATTGTGGCAGTTTTTAGGTGCATATCATTTTACTCTGAGGTAATAGAATCCGCATTTATGAGTAAACGAGTTTCTTTTCATTGAGTCAATGGAACAACTAACCGAGTGTGAGCTAATTATTTTCTTAGGTTAATTGCATCGAATCCTCTTTATTTTAGCCGACTCAATTAAGCGGTAATTAAAATATACTTAGTTATACGCTGACTAGGAGAAACAAAACACAAAATTAGAGGCGCTTTAAATACAAATCAACATAAGTACATATCAACAGCACAATTATCTACAATCAAGCTACACCGCAGTAAGAGCTAAATGCGTTGATATCACATTGATATTAACATTCAAATCTTTAGATTTTTAATTTTAAATGTATTTTTTTTTGTTTTCATGCTAGGCTAGACTGAGCTGGTGTGGCTCAGAAAAGCAGCCAAGCCAGGCGGGTAGGCAATTACATACATATAGTATGTATGTAATTATAGCTGACAGACGTTCGACGGACATACACAAGCAGGAGGACATGACGAGGCACATCAACCGACCGTCAGGCAGACAGATAAAGAAAATACTTATAACTCAGACGAACGACTTGTAGTTAATAGCAACAATATGGGTTTCTGCGTTGAAAATCATCAGCGTCTTCTCTCTCTCTCTCTCTGTCTCTGTCTTTGTCCCAAATTAAACTGCATTTATAATTGTACTTACATATTGCATTTGTTATAGCAACAGCAACATTACCAAATGGCGCCTACAAATCAACCTAGACCCTTGTTTTAGTACACGCATACCACTGAACTGCACTGAACTGTTTACATTTTTGCATAAACGTCTCGGTTAGTGATAAAAAAAATTCCAGAGAACAATTTCTATGTATACTTATACCATATGAAATATGAAATAAAAGAAAGATTAGAGCCATTTAGAGTGAGCTTGACTCACTGTGTGTGAATCATGGTAGCTAACGTCGCCATATTGCATAGAACAGAATAGCTCTGCACTCTATATACAGACCCAATCTACAAATCAGGGGAAAAGAATAAAGTGATTAATTACAGAACAACTGTCAACCAATACATTGTTGCCATATAAATGTATGTGATTGCATGTGCCAACATGGAATGAATCCGGGTATATCGACACTAATCTCAAATCATATTATCAAGGCATTTGAGCAGTTAATTCAGTTAGACCATAATATTATTATACTCATACTTAAATAGTTAGGTATATCGCGTTTTTTATTAAGGTTTCCTCTTAATCGTAAATTGTTTGCTTAGTGCTTCCTCAGGAATCCCACAAGGTCAAGCTTCCCCTTAAAATTTATAATATTTCGAATTGCCTCGGTGTGGAAAAATGGTTTTTCTACTTTTTGATTTTTTACTGTGCTGAGACTTGAACCCGGGCACTATGCGTAGCGGTCCAGTGCACTACCAACTACGCAAAGGTGACCACATAGTATGTATTTAATTAACTTAGTAAATTTGTGTCAAATTACTTTTTATTTAAGTAAACTTAGTTAGTCAGTAAGACTATCTGACCCGTAGACCGAAATAAATAAATAAAAATAATAAATTATATATAAAGGGTGGTCCATCTAACAATTGGAATTACATAGGACTTCTGGTTATTTAGAGTGTGGTAACTCTAATGTCACTCGTATTATGTCGGAAAATCCCAAATTATAATTGGTCCACCAATTATAGAGCTGTAGCGAATTTCAAAATATTTAATTTGTAACTATTAAATTAATTTCCGCGCTAGCAATTTTTCTATTCGTTGCGTCTATCAAAATCACAAAAACCAAAATTGTCTTAAAATGCGTGGAAAGATACATACAAAATAAGTAGGGGCTTTTCTTACCCTAAAATACAAACTAAAAGACTCTAAAAACATGGCGAAATATTTTTAGTAATAAGAGTAAGCCCCGGTGGGCCTAGGGCCAAGGTAAAGTTGGTGACAGTCGCAGGTGCGTCCATGGTCGATCCTTGCGCTTCTACGTTTCAAGTCGACACACAGCCTCCTCGTGGCGTCCCCTGGATAGCGACCTGATAACCGTCAGTGAGTTAACTAATGTGTGTGGCGGGCTTCTCCATGGCATTAAATGAATAGTTGTGCATCGGACTTGGAACCCACCACGTCTAAATATTTCCCCAATGAATCCTCAAACGAAGCCTCGGATATTGAACCACCCTAATGTTGACGACTCCAGCAAACGCCCAAACGACAAGGATTTAGGGATATGCATCTTCCTCTACAGGGAAGAGTGCCTCTATCCAGCTGGTGGATGCCCTCCAACAATATATAGCTGACATCACCGCTATACAGGAAATGCATTGGACGGAACAGGGTTTCTCCAAGAGAGCATACTGTGATATCTACTACAGCTGTCATGCTTTGAGACACGAATTTGGTGTTGGGAAGAGACTGCGTCATCTAGTCTCGAGGTTCACGGGCTCGTTCACGACCTAGCCACTATCCGCATCAAATTCTGCAACATCAGCCTAATTTGTGTCCATGCCTCGACGGATGAAACGACCAAAGATGACTTCTACGAGCTCCTTGACAAAACTTATGAGCATTGCCCCCGCCACGATATTAAAATCGTGTTAGGCGACTTTAATGCCAAGGTGGGTAAGGAGAGTCTCTTTGGTCCGACGATCGGAAAATTTTATCTCCACGATGAAGCAACCGATAACGGTTTGAGACTGATCGACTTCGCCGCCGCACGAAACATGACAGTTAATAGCACCAGATTCCAACATAAGGATATTCATAAGGCCACTTGGCTGTCCCCTGATCAAAACACACGAAACCAGATTCTTCACGTTGTGATCGACGGAAGGCACGCTTCCAATGTACTAGACGTACGCACAATACGTGGTGCAAACATCGACTCAGACCACTACTTGGTTGCAGCCAAGGTCTGCACGTATATGTGTAAAAACCGCGTACGGTCAGATACAAAGAGAAAGCTGGATGTCGAAAAGCTGCAATTACAACAAACAGCCGAAGTCTTCGCCAACCAACTCGCACTTCTCCTATCGCAAAACACCCCTCAAATTGATGATATATGCGCGCAGTGGACACACATTTCCCGATCTATGCTTACGGCTGCCGAAGAGATGCTAGGCTACCACCGTCGACGGAGAAATATGTGGTACGACCAAGAGTGTCGCGATGCTACTGAAACGGAAAACGCTATTTACAGAGCCACCCTGCAGTCAGTTGCAACGCGAGCTGCTAAGGAACGATACAGAGAGTTGAGGAGGGAGGAGAAACGTCTTTTCATGCGCAAGAAAAGAGATGAAGAGAGACGCAATTTCAAAGATATCGAAATGTTGCGGGACAGGAACGAGGTCCGAAATAAGGCGTCTGACTGATGGTTTGAAGACCAGGCCTCTTCCTGCAAGGATGAAGACGGAAATCTGGTGACAGAAGCTCAGGACATAATGAGATTATGGAGGAAGCACTTTTCGCAGCTGCTTAATAGCGATGACCGCCGCCCGACTATGAGAAGGTATTAATAGCCATCGCTCGGCTGAAAAGCAATAAGGCTGCAGGTGTAGATGGCCTGCCTGCTGAGTTATTTAAGACCGGAGGCGAAGAGCTCAAAAAACGCATACATGAGCTTCTATGCAGAATATGGTCGGATGAAAGCATGCCAAGTGATTGGAACCTCAGCGTACTCTGCCAAATCCATAAGAAAGTTGATTCCACGATCTGCGCCAACGATCAACTCAAGGTTCTATCGAGAGTACTGTGCGAAAGACTGAAGCCCTGGAAAAGACCCGCGAAAAACAGATCGACACCCATCATCTATTCGTCGACTACAAAGCCGCCTTTGACAGCACGATTAGGGATCACTTGTACGCCGCAATATCAAAATCAGATTTGGTATCCCTGCAAAGCTCGTCTTTGCAAAATGACACGGATCAACACCACCAGCGCAGTGAAAATTGGGACAGACCTCTCCGCGCCATTTGATACCAAAAGAGGTTTTAGGCAAGGTGACTCCCTATCGTGCGACTTCTTTAACCTTATGCTGGAGAAAATAATTCGAGCTGCGAACATCGACATCTCTACAAGAGATTCATGCTGCTAGCATACGCTGATGATATTGGCATCATTAGCAAAAACGCTCTAGCGTTTTCAGTGCAGCATTCTTCAACCTGGAAAGCGAGTCTCGTCGAGTGTCACGAAGTCACGGCGTCTTGGACAAAATGTCACTGTTGACAATTATACTTTTGAAGTCGTCAAAGATTTCGTATATCTAGGATTCAGCATAATCAACAACAATAATGTCAGCCTTGAGATCAAGCGGAGACTAACTCTTGCCAACAGGTGTTACTACGGGCTCAGTAGGCAATTGAGAAGTAGAGCCCTCTCTCGACCGACGAAAATAACGCTCTATAAGTCCCTCATCCTTCCCGTCCTAATGTGTGGCGCAGAGACGTGGACATTGACCATCAATGATGAGAGGCTGTTAGGAGCGTTCGAGAGGAAGATACTCCGTAAGATCTATGGTCCAGTATGCGTGGACGACGTGTATCGAATAAGATGGAACGATGAGCTGTATGAGCTGTACGCCGACACTGACATAGTCAAGCGTATAAAAATCCAGCGGCTTCGCTGGCTGGGTCATGTTGAACGAATGGAAGAAAGCTCCGGCGAGAAGGGTGTTTTATTCGTACCAGGGTGGAGGAACACGCAGAAGGGGACGTCCTAATCTCCGTTGGAAAGACCAGGTGCAGAGCAACCTGACTGCACTTGGCCTTGTCAACTGGCGCCAGCGCGCTCATAGCAGAGGCGACTGGCGAAGCTTTATAGAAACGGCCAAGACCGATCATCGGTTATAGTGCCAGTTAAGTAAGTTAGTAAGTAAACCCAACTCCATATTCAACTCCAGTTCAAACGCACAACAAACACGCAAACTGAACCGAACGAACCAATTTTTAATTATCTACTTTTGTATTAAAATTCTGATTTGCATAGAAATTTCCCTTTTATACTTTTTTGTATGGATGCATTGGCAAGTCCAGGCAAAAGAAGAAAAAAAAGATAGAAGGCAGATAGGCGACAAACTAATTCTCCTCCCTGCCGCTTACTCTATACTTTGTTAGTATGTATGTATATGGTATCTATGTATGAGTGTGTTGGAACTATTATGCGACAATGACCTCTTTTCCCGTGCTTAGGATATTCAAGGCCAATAATAAAGAGATATGTGAGTGTTCTGCCCAACTGCAAGCAAGAAGATACAAGAATACAATTACAAAATCAACAGCCAAAACCACAAAGAAGAAGAAGAGCTCACTTACACAAAAGTGGAAAAGATTGAATTCAAATAGACATAACGAACTCAAGTACCAAACATGCATCTATAAACAACAAATAAATAAGGGAAAAAAGACCAACCATCCAGCCATCAAAGAAGTGACCAACCATCATCTAACCAAGCAAGCAACCAGCAACAGCATACATACTTTCATACATATGTATGTACATGCGTATGTATGTGTGCATGTACTTATATTCACTTGTGCTGCTCTCTGCAAATGCATTTAAAGCTGCCGTGCCGCGCCACTGCGGAAATTTATCGTTTCACTTTTTGCACAGCAAATATTTAAGTTGTTGGTATGCACCAGTACAAGAACAACATGTTGCTGTAACAAAGTATAGCCAAAGACAAAGTCAAGGCAACAACAAAAGGGCTCAGACTCAAAACTAGCCATATTAGTAGAATAAGTATGAAGCACTCTTATTATTGTTTTCTTTGCGCAGCGCAACTTTTTACCAAAGATGCTTTCAAAACTAACTGATGACGATGGTGATGGTGATGGTGATGGCTATGGTGATGGTGCACAAATGCGCCAAGGGCAAACATGAACTTTCCGCTGCTGAGTATAGATAGCACGCACGCACACGCACACGCACACACACACTCACGCACGCATGCTAAATTGCAAATCACTGCTGCAGTGCGGTGCTAGCTGCAATTGCAGCAAAGCAAGTGGCCTCGCTGATAGCGTGCCATCCAGAGATTGAGTTAAACTAAAAAACTTGGCTGGGACCGGATCGAATGGAATAGAATGGGTACATAGCTTGACCAAGTAGGGATAATGGAGATAGACGGACGCTTTTTGCTTTACATGATGTTGTATGAAGTGGAAGTGAGCTGCTGCACATCAGCACATTTGCATGCATGTTTGGAGTATAGTTGATTGGATTAGATAGGTAGGTAGAGTGTTGTTCGCATAGTTTTATGCTTGGCTACCGAACGCCACATTGCGTTGCAAGTATACGCATGCGCTCAAATAACACAGGGACGAAAGTGCATACATACTACATACATACTCGTATACATATGTGGAACTATTTAAAGATCTCAAATTGCTTACCACTATAATACATATATACATATACATATACAAGTACACGTGAAGTGCATTTGTTGAATCTGATCGTTTAGCTTTTTCTTCCTTCAATAAGTATCGTGAATACACTTTAACATGTCACAATGCACTGCGTGCTCAAATCTAATAAATTCTACAAACAATTCTTAGTTCTTAATAACACTTTATTGGAAGAACTTAATTGAAGTGGATGTTAAAACAATCCTCACTCGTTTCTGCTGAGCCTATTTATCAGATAAAATGTGCGTCATACACATATCTGTCAATAACCACCACGTAGTCAGGACATGCAATAATTCTCTGGCATTTTAGGGAACCTTAGATCGTTTGCTTAGCACGCATCCGTCGTTGGTATCACATTGATACAAGTTTTTAAATATGTGTTATGTATTAATCCTTCACATAAACCAATAAATAAAAAAATAATTCAAAAATATAACAAAATCGTTCTTAACAACAAAACAAATATATTTTTTAAATCAAATCAACTTTATTTGTAAGCAATGCGATAGATTACCGTGCAGTGAAAAATTGAGTTAGTCACAAGTCATAACAGCCTAGGTCTGTTTTCCAATTTTCTCAGGAGAGCAGTTTAAAGTTTCAAATCCTCTCTGCAAATCAGGAGTCGATTTTTTTTTGTTCAACTTTCTTCCAGATAAGTAATATCCGTCCTAAAAAATGAATGAAAAATAAAATCCCAATTTTGTCCTAACTCGAGTTAAACCATTGTGGTTTGTGGCCACTGATATTATTACCTTGCCAAAAACCAGCTGATCAATACACTAGCTCAAAAGACACTTAGACTTTTCTGCTTACGTGTATGCGGAAAATAGTGGCTGAGAAAAAATAATTTAATTTTATTATCCAATTAATTAATTATTTGATATAGCAATTAATCCTAGTACAACAACAAGCATTTTTAAATTATAGTAGTAGTATGGAAAATTTACTTTAATTATGGAATGGAAAAATTATTATACAACTGGTTGCAAAACTGAAACCATTCGATTGGTCTACAAACTATTCCAAAAACATGTATCTTTCAACTAGTTGAAATTTGATTGGTTTACAAACTATTCCACAAACATCTATCTACCAACTAGTTGAAAAGATACGCTATCCTGAACAACTGACTTGTGCCTGGGACAACACAATTTTAAATAAATCAGTTCGCGATGAGGAAAGATACAAAATGTGGGACTAGTTGTGGTGTTCAATAAACCAGTTTATAACAACATAAAACCTTAAAGCAGTTGGATTCCTTACAGGTTCCATACAATTGATGACGACAAATTTTGAATTTTGAGTTGAAAAAGTCTTGAGTTATCACGGTATAGTCACAAATGGTTGATATGAGGGAAAAAGAAACAAATTTATTTTACAGAGTCAAAAAATATGCGAACAATTGATGATGTTTTCAAACATATGTAGCTTTACATTCCGATCTTATATGCAGGGTGTGTCACATCTCCAGTGCACTGAAGCTGTATCGAAGTACTGAAATATATACAGCTGGATAATGAAAGGTGATGCAAATTGTACTTCAACTGGTTGTACACTGACTACAGAAGTAGTGGAGTTAAAAGGTAAAAATTTATGTTTTTTTTTTGCCAATTTAGAAGTATCCTATCACAATAATTTCAAAATAATGGTGCAGTTTCATCCAAAAAAAGTCATTAAAAAATGTACTATATATTTTTCATCAGGGATGGAAACTGTCGGTCGGTCTAGGCATGAATGTACGAAGGGAACTAGAGTAAAGGAGAAGAAAGGCAACCCGGACTGGACGAAAGTATTAGACGAAGTGGGCGAAAGACGAAGGGGGACGAGTAAAAAAAACGCGAACGAAAAGTAGTTGTTGAGTTGAGACAGTCGTGCTGTGTAGTCGGTCGTCGGTGCTAGCGGTTCAGTAGACATATTTTCAGTTAAAATAAATTTAATTTAAACTAAGTATTTCTGTTTGATTTAATTACTTATACTATTCAAATGTAATAATAATTTAAACTAAACGGTGTTTTTTCTTAGAAGTATGGTTTTCAATCTGGCAACACTTTTTGCGGAGTTGGTCTTTTTGACAGCTGTCACTTGATTATGCTCAGTTTGGTTTGCCTTTTTATAGTGAATAGACTTATGCGCGAACAATATTTGCAAATTATTGAAATTTATTATCAAAATTCATGCACTGTGAAAAAAGTGTTTCGCAAGCTACGTCCATTTAGCGACGAGGCTTATTTTTGGCTCAATGGATACGTGAATAAGCAGAATTGCCGTATTTGGAGTGAAGAAAAGCCAGAGGCAATGCACTTTTTGGTGCGGTTTATGGGCAGGCGTACTTCTTCAAAGACGATGAAGGCCGCAACGTTATGGTCAATAGAGAAAGGTACCGTTCGATTGTAACACTTTCTTTTGCCGAAAATGTTAGAATTGGACTCGGCCGACATGTGGTTCCAACAGGTCGATGCCACATGCCACACTGCACGCGAAACCATGCGAATTTGGGGAGCAGTTAATCTCACGTTTTAGTGTAGTCAATTGGCCACCAAAATCGTGTGATTTGACCCCGTTAGAGCTATGTTAAGTCTCTTGTCTATAGGGACCAGCCAAACACGATTACTGCTTTGGAAACCCACATTGAACGCGTCATTTCTGAGATTCCGGCCGAAATGTGTGAAAAATGTGCCAAAATTGGACCTTCAGAATGGACCACTTGAAGCGTAGCCGCGGGCAACATTTAAGTGAAACTATCTTTAAAAAGTAAATGGCAGGAATTGATTTATCGATCCAAATAAAAATTTCATTCACTTTTGTAAAAATTTTTTGTTTTTTTTTTTCATTTTCAAAAACTAAACTCTTATAAAAAATCACCCTTTACAAGAAACTAAACTGTACAATATACTATTTGCCCAAAGTGAATTAAATAAAGAGGGTAATAAACAATAATAAAAAAACCTACATGAATGCATGGGTTCTTGTCGTCAAGCCTCGTAAACCGTCGCAGATATGATTGACTAAAGTTTTTCACTTTTTGGAACTTAAATCAAAAGGAAGTAATTACAATTTTTAAATTCAATTGGGGAAATATGAAACAAGGGAAGAGAAATTATTCAGTTTTCATGTACTTTTTAATTCCTTTGAGGAATTGCATGTTCTAAATTACAAATTTGACATTTATAGTAATGGAATTGAAATTTTTTCCAATTCCATTACTGAGAAATCGAAAATTTTAATTTAAGGGATGAATTTTTCAAAATGCTTTGAAAAATTCATCTGTCGGGTTTGGAGTTAATGAAGGCTAGACCCATGGAGGGCCTATCCCGAGCTTTTCGCATCCACTCATGTTGTGCGTGTTATATTTGTACATGACCACTGAACGCTTTTCATCTCTATCAAATCATATACACATAAATTATAGGTAATATATATAGTAAAGCTATGTAAATAAAAGCAGGAATACAACATACGAGTATATGAATTGTAGTTCACATTCTATAAGTACCATATATGCAAGTATTTAAACAATTATAAGTTATAGTGTTTTTCTTCGAACTACTTAATTAAAGCCAACCATATAAATACTCGTACTTTGTCTTCCTGATGCAGCAAACTACGACTATTAGTTCAACGACGATGGTGATGCATATGAATAAATGAAACACGTGATGCAAAATTGTGGCTGTCACATTCATCAAATTTTAATGTTTCTAATGGTTTTAATAGTTTTCTGTTTTCTGATTTTTTTTCTTAATTATCTTCAATACTCGTAATTAAAAAGAATGTCGACAACGATACGTACTAAACGATTTTAATGTTTTATTTATGTATGTATGTATATGTATGTGTTGTGCAAAGGTATTCTACGGCGATTCTTTTGTGCTCATATTTATACACGAGCATAAGATATACACGGTTATTGACCCATCGTATTCATTATTCAGTTAAATACATACATACATACATACATAGTATGTACATACTATACGTGCATATGTACATTGTTTGTATGTATGTAAAATATATTCGCGCAAGAAGTTTGAATATATCACGTCACGCGCTTATTTTACTTGTAGATAACAAGTTCTGATATTTAATCGCAATGTTCCGCAAAACTCACAACACTTCAAACTTCAAATATTGTAGAAGCAAAGACTTACTTGCTATGTATAATTAATTGTTAAACAAATTGTATTAGAATTTGAATAATAAGTGCCACAAATCTACCATTGATTGCTGAGTATTTTGTAAGCCATCTTCAATGTCATTTTTAAAAATCATTTATTTACAATCGGTCAGTTTCCCTTCACAACTCATAACTAAAATTCAGCTATTAATTTCAGTCACTTCAGGGAAATAGAAAAATATGAAGGTTTAAAATCGCGCTTACCATAATTAAGGTATGTTTTGGTTGGCATTATAATTTAACTACTGATTTGAATTTGAATTAAGTATGTACTTCTTTGTTATGTATTGTGCTACAGCTATTCATCTCAAATTAATACAGTCATTTACCATAGTTAACTATACAAAAGTACAGTACATAGTTAGTTCGTTAGTTTGTTCCAAGCCTAGAGTATTTTAGAAGCGAACAAAGAATAATAATGAAAATGTTTACTACAAGTTTAATCTACATAGATTTTATGTAGACTATGTAGATTTCTTGACCTAATTTCCTTGCGGTACTTTAATATCTTCAACTTACATAATAATTTGGCCTTTCAACAATGTAAACAATTTAAGTAAACAAATTGATATAGACTGAGTAAATCATTATCATTTTTGGTGTTACACACTAGTAAATATAATTAGAGACCGGATTTTCCTAAAAAAAATTTTTTTTTCTTTTTATTTATTTTAATCTTTAATGGCAACACAGCTCATGGTGCGAGTTTTATTTGTACGCAAATGGAAGAGACTTACAGCGTGATGACGAGTCCGAATCGCGAAATGGCCAGCATTTCTTAGCTTTTTACACACCGTAGAAAACTTTTTATCTTCTATTTTCGACTGGGTAGAGTCTTGAAGCCGAGCTTCCTACGTAGGTTTGGTTAGGTTAGAGTGGCTGCCGTATAGTAGGACACACTTAGGCCTGAACAGCCCACTGTGATACCGCATGTTTAGACTAACAGTTTAACGTCGTTTCCGAACGGCTGAGTGGTAATTTGTTGTGACTTGATCGTTTTTCCATTGCCTGCCAAGAGGTTTACTTTTACACTTTCCTATAATTTTCACTCACTTCCTATCGGAAGGAATGTACGAAAGTTATGAATGGAAATTTACCAGCAGGCCAAGATGAGAATCGAACCCGATACCTCACGGGTGAGAGCATAGTGCGCTACTTACCAGATTATCGAGGTTATCTACCCTACGCAATAGTACACACTCTATCCCAAAGAGGATCGCGTGCAAGGAAGAAAAGGAAATACTGCCAAAACCCATTCCTTCCCGCTGCGCAGATCACAAGTAAAAACATTGTATGTCCAATTCTGTTTCGTTCGTTTATTACATAATACTCGTATGTATAAGTACCATATAACGTAAAGTGTTCATATGTTTCTGCGGTTCTAGTAAAACTTAAGCAATCCAAACCAAACTAGGCAGACATTTCTTAGTACTCGTATTTAGTAAAACTAATAGTAAATTGACCTATTTGTTTAAAATTTAAACCCAAAGACGTTTTAAAAAGTTATATTTCTATTGTATTTATAGGTTTTTACTTTCGAATTCATTAAAAAAACTTCGAAAAAGTGGATATGAATAATGTGCAATACATTCGATATTCCCCCCAATTGTAAAATAAATTTATATTAATCGTTTATTCCAATAAAGTATTTCTCACAAACATGCAATGAAGTCTGGGTTATTTTATGTGCCTAAGATCTTTAATCTTTTCTTTTGATGTAACTTTTCCCCGGACTTGGGTATTGGAAACAGTATTTTTTAAGTACCCAAAAATCAGGTCTCACATATTACATAAAATAATTTAAGGATAGTTAATGCATTAGAATATCAATAAAAAAAAATTTGGCAGAAATACAATAATATACATTTATTAGACAAATGATTAGTTCCACAATCTAAAAAACTTGCGGTTTTTTGGTCGACAGTACACATATTTCAAAAAGGTTGAATATTAATATGTACATACTTATATACAAAAAATTAAAGCTGAAGTGCAAAAACATTTAATTTCTATTTCTTGTAAAAAAGTAAAAGCCTTATTTAGAAACGACAAGATACCTGGGAGTATTTTTTAGTTGATGATTGTTAGTAGTAATTGTATGCACCTTTCTTATAACTTAGACACACTCGTATCTCTACGGCATTTATTTTGTATGAATTTGCTTATTCATGCTTCTACGGATGGGCCTATTGGGAAATGTTGATATCAAAGTAGATTAAGTAATGTAATGTAGTCGATGTGCGATTATAATGTAAACAAGCCAAGAGCTTCACCTCTCAGTAAAACAAAAGTAAATTTCCTATAAAACTATAAAAAATTAACAACTGCATCGCATCATACATATTTTGAATACAACACTTACACTTGTAGTAAGTATGAACATATAATTTGCGATTTCAAATTAATTAAGCATTAACATTTCGAAAATGTTCTTCTATCTTGAAGCTTGAATATACCATATAAAGGTATGAATGCAGGCTATCGATAGAGTGGATCGATAGATTTTTGAATCATTAACGGTATGTTAACTCTTCCAAAACATTTATTTCTGTTGCCGAAAATTCAACTGAGTTTCACAGTCCGAAAAGCCCCGTAATTCATAATTTGAGCGAAATCGCGAAGCCGAAATAAGATTATCAAAAATGCATGTACAAAGTACCATATAAAAATGACTGGGTAAGGTAACCCAGTCTAATGTGAACCCACACTGAGCATACTCGTATGTAGATATGTCTATATGTACTATATGTATATATGTATACATGTATATGTCTGTCAATTTGTTTCTTTGTATGATTGTATGATCAAGTTCGTAATACATATTTAAATATATCGCGAAAATATTTTTACATAAATTTGTTATTAAGTAAGTCTCGTTTTTCGTTCACTCTTTATTGCTGTCACTGACAATGCGCGAGAATTTTATTCTGTCATTATTCCTTCATGTTACTTATTTGAACATATTGTACACGGTTTGCTTCTTGTTTGTCCATGAAAATTATTCGAGATGAAAACAAATTCCAGGGTTTTTTGTTATAATTTACTTTTTGGAAATGTATTTACAACAAAAACATTTTTTTAATTTAATTTTAAATTGGTCGTTGCTAAATGCAAATTTACTGATAAACTTTAAAATGTTCTTCGCGACAATCTTCCGATTAATAAAATTTATGACACATGCATTTAACTAATTCCCATCTTCTGACAACGTTTACAAATGACAAATGATTTTACATATTTATTATTCAATAAAAAACACATTTATGCATTCCCAACCAATGCAGATAATTAATTATTAATAATTTTAATTGTTTCGAGATCTGTTTCTAGCATTCCGTTAGTATCGAAATGGTACCATTTATATTATATTAATTTGAAAATGTGGTGTTCTCATTCATTCATAAAGCGAATAAGGTAGTCCAACTACGAGGGTAGATCAATAAGTACCCGTGTTAGGAATGAAGAGGCAAGTTTTTCACAAATTTTTTTTTCTATTTTTCAACGTAATCTCCTTTTAGTACAATACAATTTTCCCAACGTTTCTGCCCTCCAAAAAATACGAATTGTCAAACTATTAAAAATACGCTTCTGTCTCGCGGATAACCTTCACGTTTGAGCTGAGTTTTTTTCCCCCGAGTCACGTTTTCGTGTTGGGGAACAGAAAAAAGCCACAGCGAGCCAAGTCGGGCGAGTACGGTGGGTGCAGCAGCAATTCGTAGTTCAATTCATGCAATTTCGCCGCGACAATTCCGTATCCGGTTGTTGTCCACCGTAAGCAATCGCGGCACCCATGCTTAACCTATCATGTAAAATATTAATTACCGTTCCGTACGACACTCCTACGGCCTCTGCTACTTCGCGCACTTTCGTTCGGCGATCAGCAAGGATCATGTCGTGGACCTTTTCAACGATTTCCTCGGTAACCACGTCTGCCGTTCGGATTTGGCATTTAACTGTAGGTGCCTTCCATTCATGTACAAATATAACACGCACAACATGAGTGGATGCGAAAAGCTCGACCCAGGCCCTCCATGGGTTGTTGTGCCATTAAAAGTAAAGTAAAGTAAGTAAAAAGTATTGTTCTTTTACCATTTTATCGCGAAACACCAAACACGTGTAATACTAATGGCTGCCAAATAAAAACTAACCTGTGAATCAGTTAGTGTGGTGTGGTGTGATAGATCGCAGTACACGACGGTAATGCCAACTTCCCTCAGCAACGCCACCTGTCTTCACACACGGGTACTTATTGATCTACCCTCTTATGTACACATGTATGGTATGTAAGTTGGCAGCCCCTACGTCCAATACATATTTCCCCCCTTAATAACTCCAACTGCAACAGTTGACTTTGGTGTCGATAGACTAGTGCTGAGCTTATCCGAACTGTAGAAGTACTTACTTATGATTCCCACCAGAAAAATTTGTGTTACGTGTATAATTTTTATTGTACATATTTCATGATTTTTTTTAATTAGTTCTTTGAAACTGAAATAAATCAGTTCTGCGCTTTTTGAAGAAATATGTATTTATTTAAAAAGTGATTGTTATAAATCTTATTGATATCTGTTATCAGTCGAACAGAATTTCTTCAATACGATGCTATTTGAAAACAGCGTATTTAAAATTAATTATATAATTAAATATTCTAGGAAGCTTCGCTTCGCATTAACTTAATCGTTCGATTTAATTTCTTTGAATTTGCTGTTGCTTGTTAATTAGTTAAATTGCATATCTCATCGCCATTATTGCGGCCTTAATTGCGCCTTATCAACATAAGGTAAATATTATTTTGCTGCTTGAAACAAGAATATATTTAAATGCATACTAGTTGAGTTAAGTTATAAATATGCATATAAACTAGTAAGTTTTTCGTTTCATTTCACGATACTGAATACAATAGAGGAGAGTGTGAAGGTTGCTGCCTTAGCAAATAATTAAGGTTAATTTATTATCGGAAGATAAACAATCAATCGCATGCAATCAGATAATGTTTGATAAGCAGGTACCTACATATAATATTTTATTTATGCATATTGCATTTTATTTATACTCGTATGTTTTGATTAACGACAATAAATTTGATTCATAAAAAATGTCATGAGTCGGCAGCGAATTCTACAAAAATTGGGTACATTTCTTTATTTCCCATTTATTCAGTAATTAAAATTGTGTTAAATATTTTCCAAAAATTACCTTTCTTTTTAATTACTTTACTTTACTTTTAATGTCACGACAGCCCATGGAGGGCCTAGGCTGAGCTTTTCGCATCCACTCATGTTGTGCGTGTTATAAGTATTTGTACATGAATGGACCTACAGTTTAATTCCGAGTCCGAACGGCGAAGTGAAAAGCTTTTCATAGCATTTTTTACTCTTGTAGGTTTCCTATTTGCCTGGAAAGAGGTGGTGCCGTGAAGAAAAATTATTTTTTCTACTTTTTGATTTTACCTGTGCCGAGATTCGAACCCTGGACACTCTGCGTAGCAGTCCAACGAATTACCACTACGCCATAGCGACCACCTTTCTTTTTAATTAGTTTTATTAATTTTCATAAGCTTAATAAATTGAAATTTTTTTATACTACGTAAGTAAAGAAAAACTGAACGTAACAAAAGCGAATCACATATGTTATTTATAAGTAAAAATTTAAGTTCAACATTAAAATAATTACTTTTTGGACTATGCCGGTAACGATTAGGCCGCTATTGGCCCATACCGATGCCAATTAGTCTAGTACAAGGGGATCCTAATATTATTACCAGGGAACGGATTTTGTGGATCTAAAAGCTAAGGAAAAGGCAAAATCAAAATGTAAAAAGCCAAAAATGCCCTAAATAACACCAAAAAGGCTGAAGAAAACTGCAAAAAGGCACAGAAAATTTGACTAAATTAGAAAAAAATACTCGTTCATAAATATTTTGTAAATGTTGAATTTATTAAAAAGTGCAAAGGCAAAAAGTGTTTGTGTGAATGGGACGACATTAGCATGTAATAATAAATTGTTCTGATTTTATTTATAGTTTTTTTGAAATATGTCAAATTTTGAGTAAATTGATTAAAATGATTAAAAACAAGTTTCTACAATAGAATCTGCGGAATTCCTGTAGTTTTTCACTGTCGGCATTCTTAAGTAACGACCTTCTTTTCTTTTCTTTTCTCTTCCTTTCTTTCGTTTTTTCTTTTTTTTCTTGTTTCTTCAGAAAATCCAACAATTTTCTCAATTTTTATACATTTATTTAATAATTAAATAAGGCATAATAGATAGAAAACTCTTAAAAGGCACTTATTTCTTATAAAAAAAGGAACTAAAAAACTGGAAAAAGACGCTAATCAATGAAAAAGCCAATATTTTTTAAAAACTACAAAAACGGTGGCTAAATAAAACTTATTTATATGTATATTTGGAATCAGGGGGGTTGAAACGCATATATATTTTATCGGTCATCATGTAGAATTAAACAGACAAAAGAGGAGAATTCCTCATAATCCTCTCCCTGGTATATGTACATATATATTTTTCTATCAATCAGAACCCACTTGCATATGTACATAATACATGCATTATTTTTGAATCACCTAAATTGCTTAATTGTACATAGTACATAATTAAATTGAATTGAATTGAAGCTTTAAAATATAAGCACATCAAAAAATTAATCGAAACTCGAGCCACCATTTTCAAATACGTACGATATATCGCACAGTTTTCTAATTCAGACCTTGTATGAGAAGTAGGCGTGACTGCTGCCCAATGATGATAATGTTCTCGAAAGTTATACTTGAAGCTATTTCAACTGTGTGCACTGATTTTGCTCCTAAGTATTTCAGTATTGCCCAGTATTCACAATTTAAACCTCAGTTATTTTAAAGTTTGGTTTAGATTGCTTAAGTTTTACTCGAGATATCGTGTGTCCAGACAGAAGGTCGGACGTTGATAATTTATACATATGTAAATATATAAATAGTACTTATGGCATTATTATCGTTATCATTTATGCTCAAGTATAACTACGTCTTCATTATTATTTTTATTATTAATATTTCATTGGAACAATGTGACTCTAATTGCTTGCTTACTTTACGAAGATCTTTACTACATAGTGCATCGTATTTCATATACCAAAGTACTTAAGTACATATGTATGTATAATGTATGAAAAAACAAACCCGTACTTAATGTGCTGCCGTCTGACGTCTAATTGTGACTAGATGTCAGGGTGGTTCCAGATTTTAGTTAATATTACTTAGTAACGAATAGTTCAGATAATTATAATCATTAAAAAAATAGGTCAAATTTTCGGTTTGAAATTAGCTGTATATAAATAAATATACTCGTAAACAACATAAAACAAAAAAGGTTAAAACATCTTCACATAACTATTTGGAAAACTCTATAAGTATTTGAAAGCAATTTTCATAATAGAACATAAACTAAAAATAACTAATACAAAACATAAATGAATACCAAATGAAGCGGCTAGTTTTCTAAATTTAGAATCAGTATAAATATTCCCTCATAGATAAAATAAAAAGAAACATAAATATTCCTAAAAACACAAAAATATAAAACTGCATTTATTATGTAAATACTTATGTTCCACTGCTAACGCTCAGACTGAGCTGTTGCTAGTGGAGGTGCCAGTTCGGTGGTGGTGGGGTTGACTGGTGATACTGATAATGAAAGTTTCGAGTTTCGAGTTTCATCAAAATACTCGTAGTTAACGAAAAAAAAAAACAAATAATAATAAGAGTGTGGCATAATAAATATTTGTATTTGTAAGAAGAGAGAAAAGAGACTACAGTTCGATGGAGAGGAGGGAGCGATGCGAAGAACCATTCGCCACATTTACTTGAAGTTTCTTTATACGATCATGTTGAAAGAAGCCTAATGACCTTCGACAAAATCAAGCTAATCTTATAGACGCTTGTGGTGTGTGTGTGTGTGTGTGTGTGTGTGTGTGTTGTTTATCAAACATGTTTAATGACATTCGAAAGTTTGGATTTTGGGGATTTTCCACTCTTTGCATTTGTGATCGATGTTGCACGAGTTTCTATAATTATTTTTTCATTCTTTCCCAACGATGTCATCGTTGATCTTAAGATTGGGTGAAAGTTCATTCTTCGGAATTGGTGATCATTAATAGGGAAATTTAAATATTATATTTTGATTGCTTCTATTTTATTGATCGCATTTCTATTTAAAGTGTTTTGTTTTTTCATTTTGTCTTTGACTTTTTTTAGACAAGGGAAGATCATTGATCTTTGTACAAAATGCAGTAGGTTTCCTAACCAATTAAAACTATTTGGATTGTCTGTAAGTGCGATTAACATAATTTAAAATATAAATATGGAGTGTGTTTGTATGCTCCTCTCACATTGACGCTGGAATTTCTAAATTAAAGAAAATGCTTGTATTCCTTCCCCCTTTTCTATTGCAATTAATAATATATTTTCATTTTACATTAAAGATTTCTACAACATGTGGTTAAAAACCATTTGGATTTCATATAAATTAACCTGTAGCATAAGATGTGTGTTTGGTTTTGCTGCTGGCTGCACACACACACACTAGCATATAAATGTTGCTTTCAACCGATCCTCCAGAGTCTAGACCACAATATCTATTTTTAACTAGAGTCTTAATATTTTCTTTTTTCGCTACCAAAGTTGCATATAAATACAGAGTACAAATACTTAAAACCCTTTTAAAATAGCAGAAGGACATACATGCATACTCGTACATATTCATCCATACAAAGAACAATCACTCCAACCAAGCTCACGATTTTCAAATAATGTTTATTGGCAAAAATCGATAATATCAGCAATCACTGGATTTTATCACAAATAGAAAAAATGTATAATTTTGCTTGTGGCAAGAAAAACCTGAATTTTTTTTATTTGTATGCACCTAGAATAAAGATGGGCAAGTAACAACAACAGTAACAACAACAACAAAGACATACATATTTCATATAAGTGCAGGTATACGGAAAGTAAAGAACAACTATTATATTGGAAGAGCGTCATCTTCATCCATGTCGCTATCTCCATTGTCATCATCATCATCATCATCATCATCAACTTTACAGAAATATGTTCTTCTCTACGTAATTGTAGGCACGATTAGGGATAAGTCTAGGATAAGAATAGGAATAGAAAATCATAGCTGCACACATACGTACGTTTACTTATGGATACATACACAAGCCGCACAACAAGAAGAACCCGCTTGGGGACTTGGAGAAGAGAATGAGACTACACTACTCCTCGCAAGTGCGGATGGAATTGCAAGCAAATGTACAAGATAAATCCAGAATCTAGTAGTGAAGCTAAAATAAGAAATTCAAAGTAAAATTTGTAAATAGGAAATCAAGTACAGTGCTAACTAAAGACTTGGTTGTGTATTAAAAAATTATCTAACATTTACAAGACTTGTGAAATTTTTTTAATAACAAAAAAGAAATGGTCATAAGCAAAATATCAAAGATATTGCAAACGAGTTTCAATGCAGTAAAAGAAGTTTTTGTTGGCATTAAACTTAAAATCAGCAATATTAAAAATTAATCGTTCTATACATTTTTTTAATCTCAAACCTCTATCTAATTTTTTTAATATACATATGTAACTCTTTTGTATGTTCCACTTTTATCCCATGCCCCCTGAAGTATTGATTGCGCCTGACCAATCTTGTGCGAGATAGAGCTGAGACAATTGGAGGCCTAGGACTCCACGAATAGAACGTCCCTATCGAATCCGAACGGCGAAGTAAAAAGCTTTTCTTAGGTAAATTTTTACTCTTGTAGTGATTGGCAATTGCTCACAAATATTTGGTGTCGAGTAGAACATTTTCAATTGTTAGTTCTAATTGTTTTACTGCACAGGTTTGATATTCAAACCCGGGTACCCTGCGTAGCACTCCAGCACATTAGTCTTATGCCACAGTAACCTTAGCTAATCATCGTTTTGCTAAATACATCGGCACATTCATTGCCTTCAATGTATTCTTGTGACTTGGACGCGAAATTAGGCCAATACCAAATTTCAGTCTTAAAATTAGTTAAATATTTTAGAATATGTTAAGCTGAATCTAAAACTTTAATAGCCGCATGACTATCTGTGAAAATAGCTATCTTCATTTTATTTTGATATTAAGTTGCTTTGAGTAGGCGCTCGCATCCAGCCAGTAGTCCAATTTGGCCTATCTAGGCATAGTTTTCGGCTCTAAACTCATGATCTTGCACATATGTACGTAACATAAATTCTATGGCTTTTTATTTTTGTAGTTTCACTTACCAACTTTATTTTACAACTTTCATACAGTAGGCAATTGAAAATTTAATTAGCTTATCCGAATTTTATTCATGTTCTCTGATAATCTAATTTATTTCTCTTTCCTTTATCGAAAACATAGTAAAATATTGTTTTCATTTCTGTTTTCTTTAATACAAAAAAATCACATTGCATTCGAATTTTTCTAATCACTACTTATGATTACTTAAAGTGTACTTTAAGATTTCCCTAAGTTGTTCTTGTTGTTTAAAAAAAAAACCTTATGCTTACACTAATAAGGAAAAAGTACGATTTATTGGAATAAATTCTAGAGAGGAGAGTTTCCCATTGTCAAGAACGCACTACGAAACCTGATTTTAGGCTATCGATCGCAATCTGACGTTGAAAGAGTGTGCATCTGTATGAGTATTTAATCCCCTTAAATTTCCATTTATGTATTCCATGCACCCGCACTCACACAGATACCACAAATACTAAACACAACTAAGGCAATAGAGTAATTCATACCTGCAAGTGTGTCTATGTATTGGATAGCTATACCAACCCAACGGGAAAGAAAGCACTCCCCTGTCAGCAGTAGGCACTCCCTCTTTATAGTGCAGCTCATATACTGTTTACATTGCATGTCTTAGGAAGAGAGCGCTTACATCAAGCTTCGAAGAAACGCCTCTAAAGAGCACAAGAAGAACGCATATAAGTAGAGCAAAGAGAATATGTCAGTTATGAGCACAGTAAACTGTCATCTTAAATACTTATAGGTTATTAAAAACGGTTATCATTTCTTTTCGGAGTTATTTTTTGAAGCAAATGTTACTCAGTCTCTGAAAATTATTGAGTGCTCCTATAAGCATCCAGAAAGCACAAAGACAGGGCTCGGAAACTGCATCATAGCGGAGCGCTTCATACTTTCCCATTGGGAAGAGTTGTATACATAAACCAATTCATGTACATATGTAGATACATTCCCAGCAAACAATTTGAGTCTGAAAATACTCATGACTCTTATTATGAAGGATGTGCACTCATAATGAATGCATATAACGCATGCAAGAATGCGGAAAGATGGTTTCCTCCCAAGAAAGTGGTCGTTTTTATATTTTGCGGAGATTATATTCGAATCTGCACACATTAAAAATGTTGTTTTGAATTTTTATCTAAATTTTAATAGGCTTTAAAAAAAAACTTTAACTGTCCAGTTATTTATTTGGGTGTGAGGTACCCGCTTTAAAATTTAATCTCTTTCTGACAATAAGAAATGTCTACCAAATTTGGTTAAAGTTGCTTACAGGAGTAAGCAATTAATATGAGTATAAAACAGTGGTGGCCACACATATAGGCACAGCTGATCAGGTGAAATTTTTTTTTTTGTGTATATGAGAATCGTACATCGAAAATTTGAAATGGCAACCCCTGGTCTAAAAACACATTTCTATGCCTACTATAGGTTTTCGAAATCAGAAAAATCGCAAATTCAAAAGAGAGGGAGAGCGAAATAGGAATGCATAAAGAGTAAACGGAGAGTACAAAGAGATAAAAATGAGTGTGGATTGAGTAAAAGAGGAGGAGAAAAAGAAGCAAACAAAAATGCTGAAGGAGTCAAACTGAAAGATTATCAGGGATATAAGCAGATACATATTAACCTAAAGTGCATTTATAATTTCAAACGATTCTTTTCGACTTGGCCTAAGAATGGTTATTGTAATGCTTATTTTTATATATTTTTGGTAATTATTGCTCACACACACCGCAAAATCGTTTCCATATCAAAACATATAAAACTATAGTTATGCTCAGAAAATGCTTTTAAAAAGGTGTACCTTAAGAGTCCAGATTAAGAGCCCTCAGAATTTTGTTTGCTGGGTATGTATTCAGGTATGTATGGAGTATATATGTACATATGTACAAATGTGTGTTAACAGTGACTTTCTCACTCACAGCACAGTGGCGTCAACAACAGAACAGAGCTAAACGAACGAAAACAAGTCCACATACAAGAGCACAGAAAGATACAAAAATACTGGATACTGCTTATCTCTATCAGCTCAGTGACGCTGTTATTCTGTTTATGCCATAATTTCTATGCTCAAGACAGCACTGCACATGAGAGAGAAAGATAGAAGAAGAGACAGAGTAAGAGAGAAGGTGAGGTGTGCTTGTGTGCGAGAGGATTCATAAAGTACAAATAAACAAAATAGCAACGAACTAAAAAACTAACACATATTTTCCCCTATATTGTGCACATTTTGCCGGGGATATATAAACTGTTGGGCACCACTGCAGCTAATCAAAGTGATTTTTGTAACTGACCGCTGTGCACACGGCTTCAGAGATACATACGAGAAACGCGATTTTGTTTTTGGATTAAATAACTCATTTCCTAAATTTCCGAAGTAAATTATTTAAATTAATTTCTTTCTGCTAAGTAGAAGTTTTTGTGGAAACGAAGAAAACCGTAAAATATTCCCGTTCTTCTTTTCAATTGTGATAAATAAATTGTTGTTTAAAACAATAAAATATTAGTTTAAAATCTCAGGTGAGTTGCGGTGTTTTGAAATATTATCAAAAAAGTGACGTTGTCTCGATTTCGAGAAAAGGAGTATTCATAATTTTGTTAGAAAATTTTTAAAACCATAATAGATTTAGAGAGTGATCATTATTATTAAACGCTTTAATTTTGAAGAACTCTCATTAGAGTGGTAAATACTTAGCAATTAGTTCAAATCTGATTTGAAATTAATAATTTAAAAAATTTTCGTTCAGGACAAGTAGTTTACTTAAATTATATTTTAAATTTGATTGAAATTTCTCAAACAGAAAATCGTTTTTCGCAAAAATATATTCGGCAAGTGATCTACCCAAATTATACGAGTAGTTTGGACTTAAGAGAAAATAAGTTTTCCAGTTAGAATATGATTTCTGACTTTACAATTATGTATATTATTTGCAGTATTTCGTTTTGAAATTGATAGAAAGAAACTGTTTGTCATGCAGAGTACAAATATTTTCCTTATCCCTTATGGGAACCAAATTTAGTTCCTGGTCCCACCAAAGCGCAAAAATAGTAAAACTTATTTTATATTTCAATTGATTTATTTTAATCTCTCATCTCAATATTTCGAAATATTACTAAAAGTTGGTTTGGCATAGATTCGAAGAAAAAAGAGCACAAACTGACATTCCTACATTTATTATCATCGATTATTTAGTTTCCTGAAGATCCTTTTTTAAAGGTGATTAGCTTTTTGATAGATGTCGCCTGTTCAAAATATGAAATCTTACCCTTGGCATTGAACTAGAATTACTGATTATTTTCAAATGAGCCAGTAAAAATTCACATTGAAATTTAAGCGTAAATTTTGCCTACAGAAATTAAACATCCAATCTCACACTCGTGTGCCGCACTCAGAAATCAGGTTCGAAAACATTAATGCTCATTAATGTTTTCAACGTAAAATCATTCGAAATCAAGGTTATTTAAACACTACATGCTTAGAAGATATGTAGAAATGTCATTGGTAATTGCTGCTGCAATAATAATGAGCTTGGAAAACGTCCATCATTGGATAGCCGTTTGCTAGATAGCTGCAATTAAATGCAAAGATCAAAAACGCAATTACAGAATGTGGGGCAACGGTTCAGGGGACGGCGGGGACAACGGGGACAACGATGACGACGGATAGCACCAGGGCACTTACTCATACTAGCATAAATGAAATTGTCACCGCCATTGCCGTCGCCAACAAGTAAACATAACAAATTATTATTAATTACTTTATCTTTGTTATTAATTAAATTACACAAGCGTAATAAACACATAGAGACACACACACATACAACACACATCATACATACACACAAATAATAGTAATTTAAAACTCGTTTAAACTAACGCCTTTTGTGTGTCTGTCTCTGCAAAATAACAAGAATTTATTTGCAATTTCCAGTAAAATAACTAAATACGTGTGTCGATGGACAGACAGAAAGTCAGACAGACATACAAGTATGTACCATATGTATGGCGTTGTATATTGTATATGGTGGTGGCAATTGGCAAATTTATTTCATGCATAAATTGCATTCAATTCAACCAAAACCAAAAGACATGATGGTGGCTGGTGGCTGGCATGGCACTCCTTATGCAAAAACCTGCTGCTTGCTGCTACTTGCTACAGGCATCAAGTGGTATGCGGCACTCGTAATATGCAATAACAAAAAAACAAAAAGGAGAAAAATCAAGACTCCAGCGTTAGGTGCATTCTCTTACTTCCCTGCAAGAAAAACAGGCAAAGCAAAACCTTAGCACATCTGTGACATATCTACATCATTTTGTATACGAGAAATTTGCAATGATGAAGAACTGGATTTGGCTTCGGTTGTGCCTAAACAAAAAGCACACATGCGAAGCCAGTAACAAGAAGCATCCTCCAAAGTTTAACTGTATGCGGAAATTAAGAAGACATCGAGTCAAGAAACTTGAGATAACAGCAGATCAAGTAGTTATTCTTCTATTACAAACGAGTTTTCCTTTTTTATTATTTGCTTAAAGTCAATGCACTCAATCGATTTCTTCTTAGTTCAGACGCTTTAGCTTTAGTAGGTAATCCATTTCAGCATTATTACGAGTGTTTTTGCCTTTCCTCAGTGCTAAATGTTAAATAATCTCGCGCTGCATTAAAGTTGCTCAACGAGTTTAACAATTTCTCCACTGCAAGACCACGAAAATAGTAAGTGAACTAAAACTTCAAAGTCGAGCCAGGCACTTAAAGTGTAAGATTATGTAATTCTTGGCATCAATAACCTGTATTTATGGATTGGCAGTCTCAGATGAAAGAACCTCCCCGCTTTGAGTTTTTCCTTGAAAATTATCCACAGCTAATACTCAATGGTGGACATCACATTTGAAATTATAGTTAAAATATTGCATTCAGATCTGTAATAACCTCTACGGCTACGCGAGCTGCTTGCGGTTCAAGTCTCGGCACAGGCTACTTAAATCAAAAAGTAGTAAAAACAATTTTTCTACACGGCACCACCTCTGGGCAGGCAATGGCAAAATTACAAGGGTTAAAAATTGCCTAAGAAATTGGAATTCGGCATTGAACTGTGGGACCCTTCCATTCATGTGCAAATATAATACGCACAACATGAGTGGATTAAAATAAAAAAAAGTGAAGTTGTTATTTCCTCGCAAGCTCGATATATTTCAAGTTCAAGGTATTGCCATTTGCATTTATTTGAGGTGTAGTTAGTTTTATGAGTAAGACCTAGTCACACGACGTAAAGAAAAGTGGAAATATTTAAATTTTGCCGATTTGTCATTGCTTACTTTTACTTTTAAATTTGTATTGCGACTGCTTGCGCCTTGAGACTTGATAGACTTGATGCACTCAAACCACTGCGTCACAGCGGCCTACATTCAGACGCCATCAAGTCTAGTTTACACAAAATATTAGATGAGTGCAAACAAACAAAGTAAATACACGCAGAAGATAATAATTTGTTTAGTCACATCACATTGTACTCAATCACAAATTTGTTTTTCTGTGTATTCAAATTAGCAACAAATCAACATCAATCAAGAGTAGGAAATCAACACGCAAATTTTAATTTCTGTTATTCATTCAGCGTATTGTGTATTACCATATGTATGCATGTATGTATGTATGTATGTATGCATGGTATGTATGTATCTCTGCAGTTGATAACCCTGATTATTCGGTAAATTAGATTATAGATAAAATGTTGTTGTTTGCTGATTTTTGAATTTTTGGATTTCTGAGCGGTTTTGCATCGACTCGATTTTCAATCACAAATGTTAATTCATAGCGTTTTAGCTGATAATTAAATATGGCGCTAGACCGAAACTAATTTGTTTATATGTATTATGGATTCATTTTACCAGAAACGCCAGTATGAAAATTCGAATCAACTTCTAGACCTGAATACCTACAAACATACTATATGTAATTTACTTCTCATGAAATTTGCACGATGCAATTGAGATTATACTTTTTCTGGAGAAATCTTTCCACGTTTTACTGTAAATTATAAATTTCCGCTTTCCACAAAAAAAAGAAAAGAAAATAAAAAGCAAATTATCTCCAATCAAATTAACTGCGATGATTCTGGTAGTAAGACTCAAAGTACGAGTATTTTGTTGTAGTCATTGTCGCTGCTTGCAAGTGTGCCTGGCTCAGTGCAGCCTTGACGATTTCGCAATTATTTTTCAAATGCAGTTCGCAGTTCGCAGTTCTACTCATTTCTCAATACTCAATGCAAGATTAAGCTGCTCGCATGCTCGTATGCTCGTGTATTGGAATCTACCGGTTTGTGTGCCCTAAGTTATTGTGATGTGACCTTTTGAGTGATACTGCAAGAAGTGTCATTTAATTTAAAGCCATCATCGTCATCACCATCATCAATGTAATTGTAATTGTTGTAATGACAGTATTAGTTTGATTGCCAGGGATTGCATAATTTTCATAGTTGTCTCTCCCCATTTAAAGGTTAGTGCAGCTCGGTAAAAAATACGAAACTTGTTTTTCTGCTACATGCCTGCATACATATGTATGTATACTCAATACTAGTATATAGTCAAGACATACATACATATGAATTTATATGCATATGTATGTACTCGTATATATAGATGGCTTTGATGGCTGGATGGTTATTTAAATAGCATTGTGTCTCTTCAGAAAACTATCATTTCATTTGAATAGCAGCTCAGATTAGCAAGATTAGCAAGATTAGATTAGCAAGGTTCAATTGCAATTGAGCTTCTAATTCAATAAACTATTGTGAATATAAATTTTCTGTCTTGTTTTTTTTTACAGCAAACATGAAGTGTCAATTAGTCATTCTTTCCACACTTTTGGTGTGTGCATTCGCTTTACCAGTACCCGATGAGGAGGCTTCTCCTGTGAAGCCTGACCAAAAGGAGGCCACCGAAGTAGTTTTGGCACCTGAAGAGAAACCCGTCGATATCATTAAGCCAGAGTTAAGAGAGGCCGGAGAAGTAGCAATTACGAAAATTGATGAGAAGACAGAGCTGCCAGCTAAAATTCAGCTACCTGCTAATGCTCCTGACGCAGAAATAGCTCAGCCGTTACCGACTGAAAAGAAGGAAGAGAAAAAATCTGAAAAACAAATACGTGTTGACAATCAAGTCGATGAGGTAAAGGCGCATCCAGTTGTTGTTGCACCAGCTGCTGGTGTGGAAGAGGAGAAGAAGCAAATTATTGACGAAATTCAGCCCGCTGTACGACAAGCCGTTGTAGAAGGTAAATCTGCTGATTTGGCTGCTGAGGCTGCTCCCGCCGAACAAAAGAAAGATGTCCTTTCTGCTTCAGAGGATACGCCTATAGTTAAGTCCGATATTCCACCACCAGAAGCCGAGCCCACCACAAGCGCTCAAGCTGAAAGTGGTATAGCACCTGCTCTGAAGAAGGAAGACGCACCTGCACGTCAAGAACGCGAAGAAGAAGAGGTTAAAGAAGTTTCCGTTAATAATATTCAGGAAGTTAAAGCTTTGAAGAAACAAAATGATGGTATTAATCAAGATGGCACTGCCGCACTTAAGACCGATGAAGCAGCTGAAGTTGAAAAACCAGCAGGTGAACAATTAAAAATAGCTGGACAAGCTAAGCCAACTGAAGATAAAAGAGCCGAATCACCAGCTGCTGGCGACATTCCTCCGCAATCATCAGAAGATAGCAATACGAAGACATTGAGCACAGCAAAAGCTGAACCATCAGTACAAGCTCCTGCCAATGCCGCCGCTACTTTGCCAGAAGGTAAGAAGATTGAAGAAGAATCTGCACCTGCAGTCGCCCTTGCTGACGCACCTGCTGACAAATTAACAGAACTACAAGAAAAGAAAGCAGAAATTAAGCAAACTGAACCAGAGAAGCCAGCCGCCGCCGCTCCAGGGCTTAAAAAATCCGATGAATCGGAGTCAAAGGAATCGAAGGAGTCGAAAGAATCTGAGGAGTCAAAAGAAAGCAACGAATCAAAATCCAATTAGGATCATTCCTGAAGGATTCAGCCCCACCCCTCTTCCACCAAACAAAACTTTATCCAGGAACTTTTCTGTTCTGTTCGCCTGACCACTTATTCACCTTTCCGTTTTTCGCAGTCCAGCACAATGTTTTCTGCTGGCGCTGATGCTTAAACGTGGTCACAAACTCACGCTCTTAATATATTTAGTTAGTTATTTTTAGTTGTAAAGAATTTTTGTTTAAAAAGCACAGTAAAGAAAAACAACGGACAATACCAGGGACCGAGATACAATAAATATTTTTAATAGAACCACCAGCACTCCTACACCCTAGCATGTATTGTGCACACACACGCACACATACAGACTTTCACACACAAATCACAAGCACAACACACCCAGAGAAATAAGGACAAAACCAATATGATGGCATACAAGCAATAATACTTATAATTATAATTTATTAACATACATAAATAATTATAAGCATAACTACAATATACATTAAAAATAATATGAGAAAGAATAACACATTTAGTCATTGCTGGACTTAGGGAACATGAAAGTATCGTATATACATAAATTAAAGTTAAAAGTTAAACTTCCACTACTTTTAAGTGGATTTCAAAGAAAAATACATAAAAATGCAGAAGATCGAAATAGCCCGCATCTCACTTCCCTTCTTCCCTACCAACGTCCACCCCCATCCACCACGCACAAGTTACCATAGAAAATGGTAGTGGTTGTGTGGCACACCAGCGAAAACGCACACAGACACACACACACACACAAAAATCTATGAATACGATTGATTTGCATAATTGAGTAATTACGCTGTATTACTACAACAATATAAATAATAAAATAATACCTAACAATTATAATAATAATATTAATTAATAGTTTACAATTAATTTTATAAATTATTTTTAATGTTTGTGAACTCTTTTTACGTGCTCTCTCTCTCTCTCTCTCTCTCTCTCTCTGTCTCTGCAACACTTTCTCCTTCTTCGCTGGCAAATGAAACACAATGTTTTGGATTCTCATCTTGACTTTAACTAAATGAAAAACGAACTTCTCGATTGCACTTCGATTGAAGTAAATATTTTTGTATTAGTAGCATAAACAGAAATTTAATCGTTTTGCTTTTATGGAGAAGCACCCGAACCATAAATATTTGTACGATTTTTTTTTTTTTATATAGACTGAGAAGATTTTTAAATAAAAATTAATAAAAAACTATAAATCTGGATTTTCTTTTTTTGTTCGTTCGCTCTCTTTTATTGTTATGTAGCATTTGGTAGCAGTAGCACAAAAGAAAAGGACATATCATTTACTTCCTTGGAGAAAAATCGGCGTTTGACAAATTCGGGATTAAAAACTCAATTTTGTTTACCAAATTAGATTTGGTTAAATATCTCTTGAACACCACCAAGGCAAAAATTCTCGGCTAAGTCTGCTTCGGAACTTTTCTCAGACAGCAGAGATATTGGAGTTGATATGTAAATCGCTAACTCTATTCTACAGCAACGTATCTACAAAAGTCCAATATGAGGTTGAAGAACTGGTTCTAAAATTTCTTTTATCATACAAACTCGCTGGGAACTTGTTTTATTTTTTACTATGTCAGCAAAAAAAGAAAAATTTCACCCAAAATCGAGATGATTAGATTGGACACACTTAGGCCAGAACGGCCTAGCACATGGTTCACTTGGTGGTTTGGCCATTGCCTGCCAAGAGGTATACTTTTACACTTTCTCATTCACTTCATATCGGTAGGAATATAAGAAGGTTATGAATGATAACTAACCACCAGGTTAAGACGGGAATCGAACCCGAAACCTCACGAGTGAGAGCCTAGTGCACTATCGAGGTCGTCTAAAATAGAGATACGTGGTTGAAGAATAGAGGTAGGGATATGACAGTATCTTTCTTTGACAACAGTGGTAAAATCTTAAAAACCGGACGCATTGGGGGAAATGGACTGACTACAGATTGCGATTAAGTGGACCCAAATCCATATAAACCCGTTTATCAATTGCATACTCAAGCAAAAAGTTCGAAATTTGTGGCCATTTTTATTATTTATTAGAAACAAATTGGGAAAAAGTGTTTATTTAGTTGTTTCATTATTACCACAAAAAATAAATGGATAAAACATTTTTAAGCCTTATATATTTAAATAACACTGATGTGATTATGAGGTATTAGGAATTCAATTACCACTTCGAAGGATACTTTTTTTTAAATATAGTATACCTATATGTCACATATTTGCTTAGCCGAAACTTGTGGCCGAAACTGAGCGTGGATTATCAAATACCAAATTATTTGCTATTGGCATTAATATGGCCGAACTTAAATGCAATACAATGACTTATTCTCGTATTATGTTCAATAATCCTTTGATTTGTGGTCTTGATAACACATAAACCCTTTCCATTACATTCTCTGCGTGGCAAAATACAAAGGGGACCGTAAATAATTTTTGAACATTAAACAAAAAAGCTTCAAAAGCTATCTTACACAATCGGATTGGCATTAGACTATAACCGATTATTACCAAGAAAAAAAAACGTTGGCAGTCTTTCCTTTGCAAAATAAGTTTTAATTTTAAATCCGACTTTAGAGTGCAAATATTATAAATAAAGACAAGCTATCTTTTATTCTTGCTTAAAGAGACTAGTGGTCGCTGTGGCGTAGTGGTAATGCGTTGGACTAATATGAAGAGTATTCGGGGTCTCGGCACAGGCAAAATCAAAAAGTAGAAAAAATATATTTTCTACACGGCACCACCTCTTGGCAGGCAATAGCAAACCTACAAGAGTAAAAATTGCTGTGAAAAGCTTTTCACTTCGCCGTTCGGATTCTGCATTAAACTGTAGGACTCTTCCATTCATGTACAAATATAACACGCACAACATGAATGGATGCGAAAAGCTCGGTCTAGGCCCTCCATGGGTTGTTGTGCCATTAAAAGTAAGTAAAGTAAGTTAAAGAGTCTAATATGTATCATATGTTGTTGTGCCCTCCTAAAAATTAACATCGATTCAAAAATATTTCGATTCTTCCAATAACATTTCGGGAACTTTAGGGAAAATAGAAGCACACTAGATACTCAAAAATTATTATGTTTTGGGAAAAATTTTACAATTATGTAATTATTTTAACTTCCATAGAAGTCATATAAAAAAACCATCACTAAAACCAACTTATTATCTCGAGATTGATAGCAGATTATCCCAATTATTTTATATTTTTCCCCCAATACAAAAGATGATTTTTAAAATTTTCCAAAACGTGTCAGTTCACGAGCTGATATCACACACATATACATATTTTTTTTATATATGTAGTGTAAGGTGGGCAACAGAATGTGATACTAAAGGGTGCAAATAACTTATAATTAGTCAAAATTTTAATTGAAATCAAACACAATGTGAAGTAGTCGCTGTCGCTGAAGCTTCAAGCAAAATAGTTGATTGTCAAAAACAAAAATTGTGAAAATGAAAGTTATTACATATTTTCTAGGTAAGTTTATTAAGGAAAGCTAAAAATTTTAAGTTTTAAGCATAGACTACAACTTTTGTTTGAATTTCACATGAGCTTCAGAGCTACAAGTTCTGTTTCAAGCTTCAGGTGCTTTAATGTCATTACACTTGTCATTATGAATGTGGTGTAGTACACTTGTGTTTACATGCGGGTGCACATGCATCAGTTTCTATGTTTAAGACCCGACATGTTACATTTTTTTTCGGTTATTGAGTTATGGCCAAATTCACATTTGCACATGCCCACAAATGAGCACTGTAAAAGGCACACCTGTGGCAGTATTCCATGTGTGCAAAAACAGCTTCTTATATTTGAGTGGTACCAATCACTGAGAATATACAGCTCTGGCGAGCTAATTAGCACACCCTACGATCCACACATATGTATGTTGTGAAGTACCATAATTAAAGAAAACTCGATACATTTCAAAGAAAACTATTTTAAAATGTTTATTCATTAAATCAAATACTTCATTAAATATTTTTTTTTTTATGCGTTTTGAGATGCGATTGTCATTTCACTGCAAAAATTCAAATGGAAGTAATCCGAAAAGAAAAAAAGAAAATATTAAGTATAATGTGACAAAACTTAAGTAAATGTAACAAACTTTTTAAGACTTACATAATACTTTGTTTTTTGAGTAATGTTTTTCTTTGTTTTGAAAAAGGGTCCTTTTTTCTTTATTAAAGAAAATATCCGATATCTTAAATTTTTTTTTATTATAAACATTAATAAAGTGTTTCTCCTTCAAAATTATGTGAAAATAATAAGTTTAAAAAACGCTACATAATTAAAAATATGGTCATCACGATTATTGGTGAGGGTGTGCTAATTAGTTCGCCATGGGTGTAGATACATACCATACATACTCGTACATACTAAGGAGTGAACGTAACAACTTTTAATATGTAGTAATTGTGACAAAACACTTTTTGTGGATTAATATTTGGGTTTTCTTGAATAAACCTATACAAAAAAAAGTAAATACTTGCAAAATCACCACATTTACTGAGTTTTCGCTCTCTGTGATAGCCCAACTAAATAGTTGAATCATATGTACTCAATTGTAAACACAAGTGTATGTACTACAGCACATTCATAACGACAAGTGACAATGAATGTTTACACTACTTCTATCTATTATGAGGCTACCAGCATGCCTGCATTCTTGTAGGTTATAGGCAATTTAAATGTCAATTAAATCACAGTTTTCAACATCATTTTACAAGTATAATTAGATTAATTTAGATGAGTAGGTACATATCTTTCACACTATACTCGTAGGTACATACGTGAATGTTTATTGTACACAAAAGTATACTACTGTGGTCAAAAGTTAGTAAGACTTTGTTCATAATTTCAAATTTTTTTATTCATTCTTCCAAATCTATTTCGTCCCCTTCAAAGTAATCCCCAAGGCCCCAATACACTTGTGCCAACGTTTTTTCCAATTCTCGAAACAGTTGTTAAAGTCAATTTCCGGAATAGCTTTCAATTTAGCGATTCCTGTTTAATGTCTTCAATTGACTCAAAACGGTAACGGTGTCCACGAAGCGGTTTTTTGAGTTTAGAAAATAGCCAAAAGTCACACGGTGCTTAGTCAGGCGAATAGGGTGGTTGCGGAACGATATCAGTCGAATTTTTGGCAAAATGGTCTCGTAAAACCAATGCAGTGTGAGCCGGCGCATTATCGTGATGCAAAAACCATGAGTTGTTGATCCTTCCGATATTCCAACGATGCCAGTAAGGTCTCTGACTGCTAATCGTCGATTCTCGAGCACCAATTCCTTGATTTTATTGACGTGTTGATCATCAGTTGACGTTGATGGCCGTCCTGGACTTGGTTCGTCGTCAACGCGTTCTCGACCATCTTTGAACAATTTGTACCAATCAAAAACACTTGCTCGCGACATACAATTATCACCGAAGGCCTTTTGCAACATTCTGAACGTTTCGGCACCAGAAATTTGGTTCCGCACAAAAAATTTAATGGAACTTCTTTGTTGAATAATTTCACTTATTGTGAAAATCGCCGAATGCACTTTTAGTACTTCAGAAAGACAAGCGTATACTTAACACTAATGAATATTTTGATGTGACATTTGGCACAGATGTCAGCGACAGTCATACCAACCTTAAAAAAATAATATTTTGATGAATGGGTTTCCGCGGGAAATTTAAATTAAAAGTCTTACTACTTTTTGCCCACAGTAGTACATAAATTGAACGTTTTAAATGAATGAACACATGGACTCGTATATACCCAAGTGGTAAATTGAAAGCGTTTTCAAATTTCTGAGCATCTACGGAGCATCTATAGATATATGAAAATAAAGAATAAGAAACAAAGGAAGAGGAGAATAAAAAGATGCTTTTTAATTAACGTTGAATAATGTTCAACTAATGTTGGTACCGACAAAATACCGTTGCACCAATATTTCTTTCCGTATTTCGTGTTTCCAAACAAACATTTCTAGAACAAACATTTTCTCCATAATTTGAGTTAATTTTTTATTTTTCACAAATTCCAAACCATGTAAATTAAACATTTTTGAGTATGGGAATCAAAATAATAAGAACCAAGTTCCAGCGAATCTTGCTAGATCTGTTTTAATCTGTTTAATCTCTAGTCTCCATGGAACGCTTATTTCCTATTTTAAAGTGGATACCACATTATCTAAAAAGCGCAACCAAAGCGATTCGGTATCGAAGAACCCGGTTTCGTAAATTTGTGGCAAAAATTGTCTACACCTCACTCTAAAACTATATATTTGTATTTTTAAAGGGTGTGCAATAAGGTGTTTCGTATACAAAATTGGTTCTATTTTTCTTGGTCATCCTTCCAAAAAATATGTTTCGTTCAAAAATTATAAAATTTAATAAACGTTGCTGCAATAGAACTATGTAACATGAAAAAATTTAAGAATAAATAAAAATGGATTTCATCAACAATTCTACATAATAAAAAAAGTTCAGTGACCCTCAATTATTTCGACTCTCGATAAGCGCGAATTCTCGATTTTAGCGACTGCTTGCACTTTAGCAGTTATAAATCTATTTTCCTCTATCTAAAAACTAGTCGTTATTCAGCCCAGTAAGTAAGTCCTTGTTCGTGTCTCGCTTTGCAGCTGACACTATTGAAGATGATGCGGTGGAATATTTAATATCTAAAACTAACCTTTAACATGATGACATAACTGTACTGAAATTTAACTTTAAGTAATTATAAAAGATACTCTTCATCCTTCAAAATTACTTTGCCGGCTAACATTTTTAAAACTATCTCCAGCAATAATGTGATCTCCCGTTTGGTGATTCGAACTACCCGGCCAGATCGCCATATCTGACGGCGCCAGACAAAAAAGCAACGACAAACTACATACCTTGTCGTTTGTTTCAACCAGTCTTGAAAGTCAACATTGAAGAAGAAATCAGCTGTTTTGTGAGCAACAATTCAAAATGCCGTAAAACGAGCACAACTGTGCATCAACCCAGGAAGTGGTAATTTGACCGATATATTTTTTCAAATTAATGTCATCAGTTTTAAACCTTTAAAATTAACTTTCCGCGAAAACAGGGTAGCGTACGGATTCCTGAAAAAGTACATATTTATGTACCAACACTGCGCTACAATTACTTATGATTGATTAGCTAGATTGATTATGTATCAAATGGCTATACTCTTTGAAAACTCATTCGTGCTTCACAAACATGATGGACTGCGACAGTAGATAGTATTCTCAATCTAACTCCTATATACCTATTCGTCAAACAAGTGGCTATGAGTCGTATCAGTCGTCAGCTGAAATTATTCTTTCGGATGGGTTCAAACTTGATGACAGAACTTGCAGAGGAATCTTCTCCAACCACCTTAGAATCAGCCTAGGTTTGGGGTAAATAATAAGTGTAGACCTGGTGGCAGAGAACACAAGGTAAAGTTCGTGATAGTCGCACAACCAGGCGAGTTCATGTTCGATCCTTGCCCTTCTCCGTCTTAAGTCAACACACAGCCTACTCGTGGCGTCCTCTGGATAGCGACCTGACACCCGTCAGTGAGATAACTAATGAGTGCATCGGTTTTATCCGTGGCCTTGAATTAACGGTTGTGCGTAGGGCTTAGAACCCAACAAAGCATATGGAACAGTTCTAAGCTGTCGATACTCTATTGATGAGATGCCGAACAGCTCTAAATCCACCTTTGATGGGTTCCAGATCAAAAATATGTTCAGAGAAACTGTATGGCTGAAGAGCTGGCAAAAAACGTCTGCCATGGTATATCACTGGTTACCTGTAAAATTATTGATCAATAAGTTATGCTCCGACGTTTTCAATAAGCGTTGGTCAGAAATTACTTTTTCCTTTTTAATGACCAAATCCGAATGGCGAAATGAAGCCAACAGGCGGTAACGTATTTCAACAGGCGGTAACGTATTTTTCTATAATCGATTTTTGACAGTGCAAAGATTCGAACACTGGGCACTCTGCGTAGTATACCAGCACACCACCAACTACGCCACGGCGCCTCAATTCAAAAATGACTATTATCTGAAAAAACTGGAGTTGCCCGGACAGGGTTAAACTCAAAATGCATGCAAACGTAGTGATACCATAATACAAGTAAAAGTAAACACAAGTACATACTCATATTGTATTTGTTTCGGTCCAAGTACTTTTTGGACTCGATTCCTTAATTCAAGTACCCAAGTATGTATCGTTAAAATGAATAAAATGTACTTGGTATCGGATACTTGTTATGAGTTAACCATATATTTTATGGTTGAAGAGTGAATGCTTTTGTGTAGATTAATATTTTTATATTATATATGAACATACAGAATAAAAAAGGCATTAAAGCTTATTAAGATAATAAGTAATATAATATTGATTGAATTGATTGATTGATTTAACGACCTTTGGATTTAAAATAGAAAAATTCGGACGGAATTTTTTCTGAAGTTTATGGTTGATTATTATGTTGTTTCACTACCATTGGCAAAAAAAATGCCCTCCACTTTAATACGCACATCATACAGTCTATTACATCAATTTTAGAACGATTACTTTTTATCCGATACAAGTACCTCGAGAATGATCGCATTGTAGATTCGACACGAGTAATGAGTACAGGTACTCGTTGGTCGAGTGGTATCATGGTGTTACTATGCAAACCGAGGGAAGAGGTACGAGGTACTACTTAGATTTGAATTATATTACACAACAATTCCCTTACTCATAGTTCATATGTATAGGTACATATTCAAACAGACATATTTCCTTTTTCAAACTGTAAGTATGTATGTACTTACTCGTAACAATTAATAATAAGAACCAGAAAGTCACATTATCACGAGCTGTGCTGACACGAAATGTTAAGCTTACGATTGGAATTTAATAGAAACAAGCTCTAGCGAGGGTGAAATTTTCATCAAATCAAACGTCAGTAAAAATGCACGCAGTAATGCAAAAGTTAAATTAAATCACTTTTTGCGCACACATGCGAGTATATATGTACATGCATTCACTATTTACTACTCACTTGTTGTGTAAACATTTGACAAACGATAACGCCCATTGACCACCAATCAGCAGCATGTCCATAGGCTTCGCCGCGCAAAACCTCAGGAGCTGCAAGTAGAAAATGAAATAAAAAATTTTACTTACCTGTAAAAAATATAAACAAAATTTACATGTAATAAAAGTGCAATTGAAAAGAAAGGAAAATGATTGCAAATTAAACCAACTCTGACTTTTCCACATACAAATAAATTCAAACATTTTCGTATTCACATTTTTTGTTTTGTTTTGTTTATTTAGTTCTCAATTAATTTTTAAGTTTTACATATTTAAAGGGTTGTTGTTTCCAGTTTCCAATTCATTTTTCATCTATTACATTATTTTATATTTCTATTTATTTTTTCTTTATTAGAAGAATCACAACAAATACCATTCTTGCTTTTATTTGTTTGTATGTTTGTTTAATTAATTCTCTTATTATTGAATTATGTAATTGTATAAATTATTTGCTTATATTTTAAAATATTTCTTCTTTATTGTATTCCTTATGTATTATAATTAATTATTAACTAAAATTGCATACGACAACACTAAAATTATAGTTTAAAGTAAATATGAAATATTCTTTTTCTTTCTCGCCTTTCTTCTCTTCATTTTTTTTTATTTTTCGCTTAATTATGAATCACAATTTATTTGTTTGTTTATTTGTGTTATATTGTGTAGCTTAGTGTAATTGTATATTTAAATTTATAGAAATGAATAAAATAGAGACAAAGGCTTAAGATTGTACACAAACTTACAGACTACGCAATATATGAAAAGTTGATTTTTAAATTTATACTAAAATATAATTTAAAAAATTACGTGTGTATGCGTTTGTGTACGTGTTTTGTTTAAATAGTTTCATATTTGTTGAATAATTGTTTGAATCCACACAAGTATATACATATAAAAAAAAAGTACTATGTGACTATAGTGATGGCGGATGGATGTTTCATAGGCAAATTAGGTGTTTTATTGAAGGATTTTATTGATATACGAAGAGTATAGAAATAGACCTTTCCATTCTTTCTTTCCTTTTTCTTTTTGTTTTTGTTCTTCATTTTTTTTTTTTTTTTTTTGTAAGAAAATCAAATATTGTTATATCGTTGCACATTTAATCTCTCAAACCACATGATTTGGTGGCTTATGAAAAATATATTAGTGTTAGATAAAACTCGATGAGTGTTTCCGCAATGGGGTTTGAAATTTCGTGCTTTTCATAAAACCACTGCACAACAACAATATTCATATTTGCAGCTAGATCATAATAGTGGGCTTATTTATGCAAATGCATAAATAGAAACGATATGAATTCAGTTCATCAGTTCGTTCAGTTCGACGCCTAAAATTCACGAATAACCATTTGCAAGGTTTTACGGACATGAATATATGGAGGTCAAATAGAACACAAAGTGAAAGGACTCAAAAAATGCTCTAAATTATTCCTGAAACATAGCCCAATTATTTCGCTTTTGCAATTAGATTATTAGATTTTTAGATTTTGCTGTACAGTGAGTTTGTGAAAAAGTACGAAAAATGTTTCTTATGTAAAAAAATTAATTACCTTTTGATTCATATATACATTGTTTAATTTGATATATCGAACATTTTTATGTCATAGTCTATACATAAATACATCTAACATTAAAACATACAAGGTGTTTCACTGTTAATATGTAGATATGAGCGGGCGTCGAATGCGACAATGTCATAAACATTTTCAGCAGCGAAACGCTTTTGGGATTTAATAGGACCCCGTTTCATTCTTATGATATTTAGAGCTAAAAGTATGTGACGATGGGACAAATTGTTTATATGAAACAGTTTTACTTAAGCGGAACACTGTGGAAGGCGTATAAATAATAAAGTTAAGCTTAAGATTGTAATAGCGATATTCAGTATTCGGTAGAGTATTTGTCGTATTATTAACGCTGGTTTTGTGAATTTTGTATTTGTTGTATTATTTAGCAGAAAAAAACATAAATAACTCAAAATGTAGCCAGAATCGTTCAACTATGTATATTTGCAATGAATTTGAAGTTCTGCTATATCAAAAAACTTCAATCCACACAATTTTATAAAATATTTTTTTAACTAAAACCATTTCAACTATTTTCTTGCCAAAGATATGTGAAAAATATGTCAAAATTAATCGATTTTAAAAAATAACGCAGAGCTATTTCCCAATCTTCAAAATTTATCAAAAACTAAATTATATGGCAGCATTACATTGTCGTGTAATGGCAAATAGACGAATACAATATAAAAGTTACAATGTTCTGTTCTCTCGCCGTTGTATTTTTGATACTTGTAGGATTTGAGAATCGCATATGTTTTGTTTTTGTAAACATATAAAATTTACTACAAATAACAACATTATCAAAAATACTGAATACAAGACAATTTACTCCAGATCGTGAATACCGCTAATGTTTTGTAATGTTTGCTTTCATATCTTAACAATAAAGTTAAATAAAAGCAATACAAAGTTTAGATTATACAAAAAACTACTCAAAATTCAACAAAATTAATTTGACAAATAAAAAATTGGATTAATAGTAGGATTAAAAATAAACACATTCCTTAATTGATGTAGCAAATGTTAGAAGCAACCCAATTAAATTAAGCACAATCAGTATTCTATGTAGTAGTTGCAACATGCATCATTTCACACAAAACTATATTATAAATTTGTAAAAAGGAATTATTATAAAAATTGAAACTAAACGTTAATTTTAACGTTGTTAATGATAATGACACAAGAACAGCAATATTAAGCCACCCACAACAGCCTTTAGCAATTTACGCTCGTTTCTATCACCACGAAATAGTTCAAATAACGCTGTTGCTCCTTCGACGTCATAATCGCAAACATATCTATTATTATCGTTTTTATGGTTGCATACTTGAGAAGTCATAATACTACTATTGCTATCGTCACCGTTGTTGGTAAAGCATTTTCTTCCATTCATTAACATCATCATTTTCATTGTATTTGTATGCGTCTCTGTTTTAGTCGTCGTTTCCATCATCTTACTTCCTATCATTACTTCACCAACAATACTAATCGTACAGCAACAACATCGCAGTCACAACGAAAGCGTCTCCTTGATTATTTTGCGTACTGTATTGCCCATCGATGGTGACCTAGAGCCGGATGTCGAATAATCAAATTTGAATCGATATGGCTCCACATCCGGAAACGAAGTGTCAAACACCATATCGAGCTCATGCTGCTCCGGAGTCTTTGGTACATAATCATGCCGATTCATTAACTCAGCTATATAGAGAACTTTTTCCGTCAGTAAGCCAGACACATTCTGACGACTCTCTTGTCGCTCATCCTCATTATCAAACTTGATCAGATCGAGATGTATAGTCCAAACCTCCCACGGTATGCATTCAGGTGGAAATGGCCAGCGAGATTTTTTCTTTTGGAAAAATTCCAAACTTATTTGGCCTGAACCGCAACTTTCATTTGAGCGTAACTTTTGGCTGAAGACATTAATCGCACGCTTCACATTCGACTGCAGAGCGTTGCACGTAACGCACACATATGTAAAGGGAATGAAGTCGCAATCGACGTCCTGGAATCCAAGAGAGCCAACCGAATAAGTAGAATTGGCGCTGTAAATATGCTTGCCGAAAACACGATGGAATATCACAGAATGGAAAATGCTTGCAACAGCTTCATCCACCTGACGTCCTTCCAAGGTAAGGTCGAATACTTGTGAGCGTGCATTCATTTTGACAGTGGTGTATGTGGGCACGAATAGAAGCTGCTGTCAAGTGATTTCTGCTTCAAAACGAAATGTATATCGGCTCTCCGGGATTGGCTTAAGTTACAAAAAGTTTGTAATTTGTGATAAAAATTTGTAAAGTGGCGTTTTGATAAATGTTTCTTGCTTATTTGTTTTTGTGTTTGTTTTAACTAAATTATCGTTACTTAATTTGGTTCTTAGCGATATTTCTTTCTCTTTGTTTTGTTGTTGTTTTTTTGATTTATTATTATTGAAGTATTGGTAAAAAGAAATAGAGTAATTTCTTTTAACACAATTTTGTTTGGTTGGTTGATTGGTTGAATTGGTTGGATTAGCTTGCTAAAAGTTTTATTTTTTGTGCTGCTCTTTCAATTGTTTTTGATTTTACTATAGATTTAGTTCGTACCCATATATTGAAATGTGCCGCACATTGTTCTAGTGGTTGCACCCAATTTCAGCCACTTGCTGAGCCCAAAATCAGTTAGCTTGATGTGATAATCTTCCGTTAGAAGAATATTTTCTGGTTTAGCATCACGATAGATTATGCCAGCGTTGTGTAGAAAATCTAAATGGAGAAATATCAGCATTTTACGCTTTTACTGACAGCTTTAGATAAGACTCAACTCACCAATAGCAATTGCAATTTCAGCTAAATACAAACGTATCAAATCTATGGAGAAATGTGTTATTTTTGAGAAAATTTCCCCGTTCGGTACGTACTCCGAAACTACAACAAAAGTAGATGAACAAATTTATTTTAGATTATAAATGTTTTCCACCATCGAACTGTGAATTTATTCGTTATTTGACACACTAGCTTATTTGTAAGTCAAAACCGTGTTCGGGCATTAGGCCTCCTCTTAAAATAAGGATAATTAAAAACAACACATTCGACTTTTGTAGCAGCTACTGCGTCACGTTGCCACAGAAATAGGTACATAAATACATACGTATATGCAAATTGCGACGATTTTGCCACAAATCTATTTGCTGCACTATAAACGGATGATGTCCGCAGAGCTTCTGTATATCAGCTTCTTCTTTAGTTTGTTGCACGCTATTCTCTTCGATTATCTACCATAGAAAAGAGGAGCAAATTAGTTTGATAGATAAGCTAAAAATAAATTTCCAATCAACTTTACAATTGAAATAGGTAAAAAATGTATACAAAACATAATCGTCTTTTTAAATTTACTTTAGATTTCTTCAGCACTTTGAGCGCATAAAACTGATACGCTTGAGTGGAAAGCGAATAAGAGGAGGCAATACTGTCGTCGTTGTTGTAGCCTTTGCCAGTAGCTATCTTGTATTTCTGACGCATATGCTGCTGCTGTTGATTCTCCTGCTTTTCTTTTTGTTTTTGCGTGCGCTTATCAAGTACTTTGAATACAACACCGAATGCACCCTTGGCCACAAATTGTTCGATGCCAAATTGATCGTTGCGACTTGACTCTTTAAAGTGTGAACTGAAAATTGAATTTGTAAGTGGTTTGTGCCATACTGACTTTGAACGACGTTGCTGCTGCTGCACCGATGAAAAACTAGCAATTAAAACATTTAATTAACATTACTTGACACATGAAGAACGTTTATCACTGACCTTTTCCTGTTGGCGTTATTGCGATTGTGAAATGAATTCTTGGCGGTACCGCCGGTGAAACTCCAATTTAATCGTCCACTTAAACTGCCCAAACTCCAAACGGAGGTCTGTAAAATAATACCAAAAAGGAACGCAATTATTAGTTGTTGTCCATATTTCGAAAAAAAAATTTCAAATAAATATTAGTGCAGAAATCAACATAAACAACGATAACCGTATTGACAACTACAGAAATCCAACTTAAAATACGGAACATTTTTTTAATTTCTGTTTTCACTTATGCTTTTTAATTTGAAAGAAGAAGAAGAAAATGATATAATAACTTTTAAGCAAATTACATATATTATATACGAATTTATTTCAGTATCTAATCATTTTATCAGAATTATCACTTCTGATATCCGCATATGTACGTATGTATGTACATATGTATGTATGAATAAAAGATGGTTTCAACCAACATACATGATGAAAAGTTCATAAAAATTCTATGAATAATTAAGAAATCATTATTGATTGAGTTCAATTGACACTGGGGCACCAGTAGCAAACAAGCTGATAAGAATTAATGATTATTTGAATTTATTCATGCATTTATTTGGTATTAGAACAAATACACTATGCCATATTCGTTCTACACTAAATTGAATATTAATTACACGATGCCAAATACAATTAACAGCAACAAATACTTGTTTACAATCACTTTTTAACAAAGCTCGCAGCATAACTCAACACACCATTCCGTACGAATAAAACAATTGTATACCGCAAGTACGTATCTAACATAATTTTCACACCAAATTATGGTTCAGGGGGTCCAACACCCTTATTTACCCACTTTTTCCGTTAAGAAAGTGTTAGAATTTTTTACACATTCAAGATACGAACACAATGGACGCGGCACCGACATTGCACCGTCAACATTTAAATGCCATACATTCTTATCAAGACGAGCGTAATGACTGGCTTTGACTTCCTCTCATCTAATTATATTTTGGCATGCAAACATAAATTAAATTTTTGTTAAATAAATAATCTATAAAATAAAAAATAAATAATTTGTGTCAAATGCGAATATTAGAATTAAAGCAATTTTGTCGTAACTGCGTTCATTGCGTTGCAGTCGCAGGCAACATGACGGAATATTTGCTGCGGACGCCATCTGGTTGTCGTGATACAATGAAGCAGTTGCGGCCACTGTGTTCGTATCTTTAAAAATCGAGCTCAAAGACTCAGTGCTGTAAGTCTTTAATACTGTTACTGCGATGACCACAGACGTGGTGGGCTTTATTAATTGTCCTTTTTCCGAAAGTTTGTAGGTGTCTAATGAAAGAAAGAACCAAATAAAAATATGTAAATCGGCATTGCGGTGCTAATGTACATACAGTGTCGGACAATAAAAAGTTAACACCTTGTTCTGAAACCAAAAACCTTAAAAAAATATTTCTCTTAGCTTATGATAAATTTAAAAGATATTTACTTTTATTCATTTATTCCATAAGTTTAATTTTTTCCTAAAACAAAAACAAAATCAATTCAGTGTAAAAAAATAAACTTAAAAGAACACTTCAATTAAAAAAAAAAATTTATAAAATATTGACTCAAATTGTTCACTAATATTAATATTTTATGGAATACCCTTTGTTAATTAATATGTGTGGTGGTATGGAATACCACGCTCTTTGAATGCTTTGCCACAATTCGTCTTTGTTTATAGCTGTGGTACTGCCAATCTTCTCTTTGACAATATTCCACAAGTTCTCGATTGAATTAAGGTCAGGAGATTGTGTCAGGAGATTGGGAATTCCATTATGGGAAAATCAATCTCGCGCAAGGATTGAGGTGTGATTTGGGTCGTTATCCTGTTGCATTTTCCATTTCATGGGCATTTCCCATTCAGCATAAGGAAGCATCACCTCCTGAATGATGTTTACGTAAAGAAATCTGTCCATCGTTTCTTTTATCCAATACAGAGGGCCCACACCATACCAAGAGAAACATCCCCATACCATGATGCTTCCACCTTCGTGCTTAAACTTCTTCAAACAAGATTCACCTTGCTTTCGTCTGTCCATAATACTTTACGCCATTTTTTTGAATTAATTGAATTTTGTGGGGCCTACCTCTCTTGCAATGAAATGTTTGAGGTAATAAAGATTGGTAGACACAAATGTCGAGGATCTGCTAATAGTTTTAGCTACTTGGTGGTTCCTTTGTCCCTCATTCCGCAGTTTTTACACCAAATCACGCTCCTCCTTGCTACAGTGCTTTGCTCGACCCATTTTGCTGTGACATTACGGAATAGTTTCCATTTAATTTGTTGAATTGCCCTCAATGCTGCCATTTAAATGCTTACCAGTACAAATTATAAACAAATTTAAGTTTTCTTTTCAAAATATAAATATTTTCGTCTGCTGTTCTTATTAGATTGTCCGCCTTCGAATGCTTCGCTTCAACTTTTTTGTTTGGGAATGCCCAAAAAATATTTAAATGTAGTGTTGCCATACATACCATTTTCTTCTCTATAAAAATTTTTTGCCATAAGCAGTCCGATAAAAAAAAATCAATGGAAGTTTTATAGTGCAAGGTGTTCTTATTGTACTGTCCGACACTGTACATATGTACATCGATGCGATGTGCAAAATGTTATGTTTTTAAGTGTGTATATTTTTTTACTTCCAGGAAGTAATAACAAAAACGTGAGAGTTCTTAAAAGAATAATACTGACTGCTATTGTTGAGATATCAATAACTAATAGAAATTATGTAAAATCATATTTGAATCTGAACTTTCATCAATAAAAATAAAATTACACTGAGCGAAATGTACATTTATGTATGGAAAATATTTCTACTCTTCCGCAGTTTAAATAAGAATTCAAGAACTGATGATAAAATACAACAAACCAAAAAAATAATAAATATTTAAACGCTTTCTTTTAGTTTGTTAACAAAATAATTGGAATTGGGCACACCAAGAGCCAAGAGCGCACATGCAGATAGGTCGCTAAATGTAAATAAAATAACGAAAGCTTCTGGCAATGGCGACATCAGAAAGCGTGCAGCGCACTATTTAGACGCGCACATGTCTCTGTCTCCATTCAACTTAGTTGCCGTTCTGTGAGTTTGATTCGAGTCGAAATGGAAATGGAAATTACGCGACAAACAAGAAACAAAAATAAAAGACGGCGTTTTATGCGCTTCAGACACACGAGGCTTAGAGTCTAACAACAAATACAATAAGGAAATGAAATTGTTGTTATTGTCTGCTTCAATACGAGTGCAAACAAATATTAAAAAAATAAAATAAAAGCGTATCAACCTTTTTTAAAACTACATACTCGTATGTTTTGTTATTATCAACAAACAACTCAAGTTTCCACACTCGCAGTAATGGCAGCAGCACTGCAACAACAATGCGCAGACAGCAACTATTGCTGCTACTGATAGATGGGTGGATGGATAAGACGCAATTCTGTCGGTGACGACTTTATTGCCACCTATTTGCTGCCATGTTACCCATTCACTAAAATGAATGAAAACATACGGGTATACATACATATGTACATATGTATTTTCAAAATTATAAACATACATTTTAAGCACTTACATATTTACATCTTCGAAATAAAAGCTCAACTGAAATAGCAACAACAACAAAGGCAAAGACAATACCAAAATATTCAAGTAGCGCAAAGCCAGAACAAAACAAAGAAATTAGTGTAAGGTAATTTCTCATTAGCAGAAAAGTGATGCAATATTTATGTATGTATGTATATGTTTTCGCTCATAAGCCTCATGCTGCCACCCAGAGGAGGGTAGAGACAGCAGCTTTTATGCTCAAGGTGTAACTCAAATAGCTAAAACCTTTTAAGAGAGGCACGCATGTTTCTCTATTTCTAGCAATTGAGGAATTGTTTATTGGAATTTCAAGGCTACTTTTATTTATTTGGATGATTTTTTTAGTGCGTAATTAATGATTAATGAATCTACGACGTCAACTGTTACTGAGGCAAATACGTCAACGTCCGCTGCGAAGTTTCTGCCGCAAGCAGCCTTTTAATACGATCAAATAATTTTTCGAAATTCTAATTTCTACAACTTCGAAATACAGTAATACCTTGATTTACGTCGTGATTTATTCTAAAATATGGTGACTAAAACTAATACGACGTACTTGGAAATTGTAAGTATTTTCAGACGTATTTTATCTCGGTTTATCAATATTTAAATTAAAGTTCCTGTTTTCCCCGTCCAAAAAGGGTGGGGATTGGAGCTGCGGAATCCCAAGATTTGCTTCTTTAATTTTTATCATAAAATTAGAAGCTTTTCACACTTAATTTATATATTCGTTCATAATACATAATGTGATTATGTTTCCTTTCAAGAAATCGCACTTTATTTATTAATTATTTTATTATTTTTTAACGCAGAAAGGCTAAATAAATTCTCGTAATCAAATTTTTAAGTGCACAACCGCATTAGAAACTGCAGAAACCCAAATAAAAATAAAAATGTTTGTTAAGGCCTTTCTACATTAAGGTTACGATATGTCAAACTAAATAAACAAATTTGCAAGATGGATTTTTGGTGTACAGTTTAAATAACATTTTGTTGATTTTTTTATTTTTTAACTAGCCGAATTATTCTTCTTTTCTTCTTTTAATGGTACAACAGCCCATGAATGGCCTAAGTCGAACTTTTCGTCGAATTAGTCTATACAAAATAATTTCTATTATATATTTACTACATATGTTAATATATAAAATATTTCAGCTATATTCCAATAAATTTAACATCTTCACAAATGCCGTATTTTCCATATGTTCTTTACTTCTATCATATAAACATTCTGGTAAATCTACGTATACGAAAGACTGAACTAATGTGATTTTCTATTTAAAATCTACATATACAAAAGACTTGTGTTTTCTATTTAAAATTATTTTGATTTAAAAATCAAAAACGGGATCTATAAAAATGCTCCGGTACTCAAAAAAACCGTACCCCCATGGACTCCCATCCTTACTAGCCACCGACGCAGCGCTTTTTTGTATACAAATCGTTTACAGTAGGCGAATCGGCGAAAAGATCCCAGCTCGTTCGCTGTTTAAACATGATAACAAACAAAATGGTTGTGAATTATATTCGCCTATTTCCCATTGCCAAACGAACGAGAATTTGTTCGTTCACAATGTGTGGAGGTTTAGTTTAAGTTTCAAAGGTTGCGATTCTCATAATCTTTTTCCTTTTCGGTTATCTGCTATGAGTAGTGTTACGTCGATACCATGATTTACTCGATAAGTCTTTATTTTCTTTTAATGCCACAACAGCACATGGAAGGCCTAGGCCGAGCTTTTCGCATCCACACATGTTGTGCGTGTTATATTTGTTCATGAATAGAAGGGATCTACCATACAGTTTTATGCCGAATCTAAACGGCGAAGTGAAAAGCTGTTCATAGACAATTTATACTTTTGTAGGTTTGCCATTGCCTGCCAAGAGGTGGTGCATTGTACAAAAATGATTTTTCTCTACTTTTAGATTTTGCCTGTACCGAGATTCGACCAGCCAACGAACTACCACTACGCCACAGGGACCACTCGACACCAGTACTCATTAAAAGTATGCAGCAAAAATATTTGTTTATTTTCCAAAATATTTCAGTTCTAGCGATAACCGTTCTCAGTTGGATCGTTTTTTGCCAAAGAAAAGATCAAAAATAAGATCTATTAATAAATATTTAGTATTGAAAATATTGTTCAGTTCAAATATTTTGTTTTACAACGCTACAATAAGAAAAAATTTCTGGTCAAAAAAAACCGACATAGACACATCATGACAAACTGCATCGAGGGAAAAGGTATTAGTTTCCCGAATTAACCTGTAATTTTTTGTTCATGAAATTTCTATATTTATAATTAAAACAATAATAGATCGCTTTTTTCTTACGGTATAAAAGTTCGAACAAGACTATTTCACAGAGTTTTTCTGAATATAAAACCGAAGATCATATATACTCAGAAAAGTTTATTTTAAGATGTTTTACAAACGCTCCTTAACAAATTTTTATGTATTTGAATAATTGTATCAGAAACAATCTTTAAGCAATCTCGTCAGACTTTTAAATCGAATCATTTCTGAATTTAGGAAGAGATTTTATCTGAAAGATTAGAAAGTAAAAATAGCTGCGATTTATTCGCCACTCGCATCTGAAGTGTATAGCTAGCAGCGAAAATTATATGGAAAAACAACAACAAATCCAAAGTCATAACGCGTGCAATTATTGTTATGTATACATACACACATAGATTGAATGTTGTTTAACATCTGTAACACTACTGTAAACTGTCAATAATGAAGGAACAACTTTCAACTTCATTAATTATGTAAAACGTACCAATCTCGGATACTTTTTATATGACCCAATACAATCTAAATGAGCATTTTATAATGGCTCAGTTTAATGTGTAATGTATAACAAAATGGAGGCTGGGAACCTTTCTATATATTTGCTAAAATTTATTACTTACTTCATTTCGGTGTAAAAAATATCAATGTAAAAATTTTCGATTTAAGGTTCAAACAAATTATTTTAAAGTCACACTTTATTTTAGCCATATTTTTGGCAATTTATATTTAAATATTACGTTCTCAATTAACATTCATAGTTAAAATCTCACACTCAAGTCCGGTCACTACTGAACAAAACGACTTCAAATCTTTTTAATTTAGTTTTCGTTGTATCTTAATTTTACAATTCGTACAGACTGACAGACAATTCGAAATATTTAAAGCCATATAAGGGCCAAAAATAAAGTAACGTAGTAACATGCAGGTACACTTCAACACGAACCCGCAAATCGCATATGTTACTGTTACAGAATCCTGTTTTTCTACCTCCTGGACAGATGTATGTACATACAAATTTATATATGTGCATATATGTACTGCTATATAGAATTCTAAGTAGGTACACAATGTACATAAAAGAACATTTATAAAAATATATGACCGTACATTCTATAAAGGCTTCTTTTTACTATATATACATACATAGTTACTATTAATTCCGTTGTTCAATTGTGATTTTAAAATGTGACAAACAAGCATTTCATTTCCAACTATTTGTTACAATACAGGCCAAATAACGATTGTAACGAAGATACGCAGAAAACCACACTACAGTTTGGCTCTGATCAAAGATATTTATAGGGGAAAACGATGTAAGGCAAACAGTATTTGCACTATCGACTCCATTTAAGTTTTTTACGCAGAATAAGCGTAAATCTAAAATCCGGATAAAACACTTCTAAATGGATCGTGACGAAAAGAACAATCAATAACCAATTTCTTTGTTTTCTCAATTCTTGTTTCCATTATACTCCTTATTTTCAATAAAACATAATCAATCTCAAAAAATCAGGAACAACAGTCTCAACAAGCTAAGTTTAGAATAACAAACTAGTCGAAAAATAACCGACATCATTGACCAAATTTGTATATATGTAAATATACATTTATTTATGTTTGTCAATATGTAAATGATTAATAGCGATAAAAACTACAATAAAAACAAACAAAAGAAAACAAATTACAAAAACGACGCCATTGGCCCCGTTCAATACCAAAAATTAAATAAGTACAAAATATACCTAATACAAACATATGTATACTAAAAAATGTTTAATAACAAGAAATAAGAATGAACGAAAAAGTTGAAATTGACAAACAAAAACAAAAATAATGCAAAATAATGTGAGTAAGTAATATATTTAGCGAAATCTAAAAATTCAACACAAGCCAAGCGGACGAGCTGGTAAGAAGGAAGAAATGAGTCAAAAAACATAGAAAATAAAGAAAATTGAATTCGTTGAAGAACATTTCATGAAGCAGTAGAGAAGGTACATTTAGTTTAGGGTACGGGTAGGGGGTAGTTTGAGCGCAAACACCACACACAGATCAATGCCTTTTTTAAGCAGAGCAGAGGGGCGGTTTGGTATACTTTGCTTTTCTGTATTGTTTTTGTTGCTTTTTTCTATCTTTCTGTTTTTGCTATGTATTTATGATGCCATCCGAAAAAAGTAGGAGTAAAATGTGAGTACAAGTGCAATTGAATATAACTGAAGGGAACGAAACGTACACCAACTGCAGTCAACTATTACTTTTTTCTACTACTTAAATAATATAAATTTTCTTGAACTAATATGAAACGAACCTGCTTCAGTGGCTGAGCTGCTGCGGCGGCAGCTGATTCCTCAGCTGCGTCTCGTTTACCTGGTGCTTCAGTGGCTGCAAAACCTATGAGTTTTCTCGTTTCCTTTTTGTTTTTATTGTACTGCTTCTGCTCCTCTTGATGCCGCTGCCTTCCTTCTTCTTCTTCTTCTTCTTCACTCCTCAAATACTTTACTGCGGTTTTTCTTTGTGACTTTTCCTGGTCATTCCTTCCTGGCGACGATGCAGTATTTCCCATTAAAATTCACTACTCCGTCATATATATTCTGTTTTTGTTTTGCTTTCTCCGTATTTGTATTCTTCTTCTCTTTTCTCAATTAATTGAAAACGAAAACAATGAAGCAAAAATCGGGAAAAATTGCAATTTTTATTTTTCAACTGCTACTGCCTTGTTTTAGTTTCGCGCTTAATATAGTTAATTCAAGTAAAATGTAATGCAATTACTTAATATTTTCTTAATCCAAATTTTAATATTTCCAAAGTGTTTTCTAGCTGGTATTCCACTTCCGCGATACTTCTATAGCTAAAATTACCAAACCAACTGCGAAGCTGTCAGCAGTGTTGCTAACTCTACACTTTCAAATCACACCAATCACCAACGAGAGAGTTGCCTCAAAGGTAAAATGAAAGGCATAAGGCATTGTAATCTTCTCTTGTACAAAAATCTAAATAGAAGATTTGCAAAAAAAAAGTAGAATTTTGTATATATTATGTACACAAAGGCTATTGGTTAAATACGATATGTTCCACTAATACTGCCATGGCAAATATCCATATATTGTGGTCAAAATGTCTAGTGGAGACAACCCTATATGTCATGTCACAATTTATGGGATACCAAAAAAATTAAATATGTTGTTATAAATTTGAGTATCTATTGGACAATTTTAAAATATAGCAAGTTAAATGAAATTGCACCGATTTGTGCAATTTTGACGGAAATGCATTGATTGCTATAACGAAATTTAGTTGTAACTAATTCAAATGTAGTTTTTAAATAAAATGGCGAATGGCCCAACATCAGCAAACATGGAACGTTGCGTATACATTCACCCACAGTTGCGTCGGGCGACCTGAAACTAATGGTGAATGAGCAGCTGATGATATTTCATACCAAGAATTGTTTTTTAATTTTGACTACTGATATCAGACTGTATAATTACCGTCGTCCTACGCAATTGTGATTAGAGCTTATCTCGGAACGCTGATTAAGATCACTTGGATTTCTTACACTAGTCATCTTCTACTTAAAACCACGCATGAGTCTGCAGTACGAAACCGGATCGTGTAAAACGACAACAACGCCTGATATCGGTTTTTCCATTTTTTTTACATTTACGTATTTTTCCAGTTGGATTCAGTATAATTCGCACATTTAAGTTAACCGCCCAAACCGCCCCGTTGGTTTAGTAACAGCTAGCTAGATTATCAACTGAAGGGTCCCGGAATCATTTCCCTGCATGGCCGTACGCTCGCTGTAATAATCATTTTCTGGTTCTCTGCCGAATCCAAATGGCGGAGCAAATACATATTTATACCCAACACAATCTGTGTGCAAGGTATATTGGTTTCGATCGAGTAATGGTTGTTTGTATCATACCATTTTAATTTGGAATTTTATTTTGGTGTAGATATGAAACAAATAATTTTTTTCAACGTGGTTTTTAATATTTAAAAGTACAATCCTTCCAGTTAATTGTGGAACATTATTCCATTCAAATGATTGGCCTTGCAGCCCATACGATCAACCGAATTTTGAAGTACATTTTCGATTGTATGGAGCTGTACTTGATTGATGGCTGCACCAATTTCGTCCTTGATAGCCTCCATCATTGCTGGATAGTTAGCGTAATACTTATCTTTAACGGCTCCCGAAAATAATAGTCCAACGGAGTCAAATCGCAACTGCGTGGTGGCCAATGCACATCAACACAACGGGTAATAACGTAATTTCCAAACTTTCCACGCAAAAGATAGATTGTGACACGGCGCGACATCCTGTCTTAGTCGATATCTTCTAAAATAGGCTACAAAAAATCAGTTATCATTGTGCGATAACGCATACTATTCCCTTTAACGCATCTTCGTTACTCGTTTAGGCTGCATTGGCGTTTTAACAATCGCGCATGGAATTTCTGAGCCCCCGATGCGACAATTTTCCTTATCAACGAACCCATCGAGCTTCATCAGAAAAGAGTATTTTTTCGGTAAAAATACTCATCTTCTTCCAGGCTTTGCAGAGCCCAACTAGCGAACCGAAAACGTTGCGGATGGTCATGTGGTCATTGAACTTTGTACGGCTTCATACCGAGGCCTTTATGCAAAATTCGCAACAAAGAAGTGCATGAAATGTTTAATTCCTGAGAACGATGGCGAGTTGATGTGATTGGTTCTTCTTGCACATTCTGAGCAATAGCAGCAATTTGTTTGGTTATGTGCACTGTAGTAATACGAGGACATGTTGTTTTATCCAATAAAGATCCAGTTTTACGCACACATTTCACAAATTGATCCACAAATTGCGTGGAAGGCTCTTCTCTTCTACCGCATTTTGAACATCATTTTCTTATACTTTCAGTAGAAGATTCACTATTTTTCAAGGAATTTATTCGTTAACCGCAAATATAAAACTAATTTTCCTTCATAAGTGGAGTCATTTCCTGTCTTAAGCAATCTCATCCAAACTTGAGACAGACATTTGTTGTCAGAAAGATGTTAAGTTCTGAAATGGAAAAGATTGGTAAAGTGGGCGTGGCACCTTCCATACGAGTAAAATTTTCTTAGAGCTATAGGAAATTCAAAAAAGACGCAAAACTATTATCTCATTCTATCTAACCTATCCTTCTCACACAGTCTTTTATGTTTACGCCAGTGTAAACAACCGCCGAGGAGACAAAATTATTGTTTCTCCCCAAGGCATATTTAATAAGTTGGAGTCATTTCAGAGAGCTCGCTCATTTTTTTTGAACTGTCAAATTTTAAAGTATTAAAATAATGCAAACTGTAAAAAAACAAATGTTGTAGTCTCAAAACCAAAAACATGTGTTATTTTGACAGTACAACTTTGTCTCTCTCAGGTGAGTTCACCCTGTTAAATTCGCTATTTATCATTATTTTCCAAAAAAAATATTGAAGTAAGAATCAAATCGAAGGTAATTGAAGTAAAATACGTAAATACGTCGAGCGTAAATACGACGGCGTCGAAACTCTGTGCCTTTCCATATGATTACATTAGTTCTTATTTGACAGCGCGTTACTCTGTTACGCCGATACGCTGCAATTGTATTTATTCGAGTAAAAGGCGGGACTATAATAATAATAGACATAATCATTTTGGCGTCATTTTGTGCTTTGGCAGATAGAAAATTAGTTGACAACAAACAATGGGCCGTGTATTCTCTTGTTTGACTGGCCGGCCAATTTGGAGCTTTTTTAAATCTTTCGTTTACCTCAACTAACCACAAAACTTGCAAGTCTTGAAAGCAACCCTTGAAGAAGAAATCAGATTTGCGAGCAACAAATCAAAATGTAAAACGAGCATAAATGTCCATCAACTCAGGAGGTAGACCTTTGACCGATATAATTTTTTCAGCTTAATGTCATAAGTAAAGTAAAAATGTTCAAGTAAGCTTTCTGTGAAAACAGAGCCCAATTCAAAAATGGGCTCTGATCAAAAAATTGTTTTCTCTTTTTTAATTTGGAAAATTATTTCCGATTTGGCAAGTTCATCTTAACGTATTTAAACAGGTTTAATTTACCGAAGAATATGTATATATATAAACAACGTATTTAGAAAATACAGATCAGACGATCGTTTGGAAGCCAGCCACGGTTCCTCATTACTTATCTTAGTGGTAATTCTTTGTGTTTCAATAATCCATATATTAAAAAGCTATTCATATTTGAAATTGTAACCGAGAATTACTATTACTAGAATGCCAAACAATTTCACTGAATGGTTTTATTGAAACAAACATACTACACTGTTCTATACACATAACATTTGTTGTTCATTCATACAATTTTCAAGTGAACTACGTAATGAGTTATAGGATCAATATTCTGTAGTTCCACTGAAATCTAAATCGAACACTTAACTTTATATTAATTGAATAACCTTTGGGGTGACCATAGTTTAATAACCAAGTTGAATAGACATGGCAGCCTCTTTTTCAAATTCCAAAATTTTACATTTGATATTCATATATTTGTAGTTTAATTTTCAAAACAAGAAATGTCTTTAATCCAGTCATCTTGAAATTTGACCACATATGCCATATTATAAAATAATACATTAACCCTAGACGCCCATATTTTTATTGTGACAACAAAATTAGTTATGCAGAATTTCTTGGAATTTATCATAGAGTAATTATATAATTTTCCATAAATAAAATGGATTGTGTTCGATAATTTGGCGTGCCACTTCCCATACAAGTTATTATTTTAAAATTTAAAGAGATAAAATTTGGCATTACTGAAATTGAGTTGGTTTTTATTTTTTCTTTGTTTTAGGTTTATTTAGGTTTTTCGAATTCGAATTCCCTTTTTCATTATTCGCACCGCTACTAAGATGTATTAAAAAGTAAAAAATAATTCATCTATATATAAAACTTAAACTTAATGATCCAAAATTAAAGCGTAGGGTGCTTATACCAAATTTTAATGCAAACTTTCTTATAAAAACATTGCTACGCCCTGCGTCCTAGGCGTTATAGACTTAAATGAAACACACTAATAAACATACGAGTACACTCAATACTAATTTTATTGACGATTTTTTTTTTAATAGTGATGAATATTAAATTATGTAATACATACTCTTATATTTTGTTATAATATCGGCAAAAAAAAGGGCAGGCCATGCAAATATAATTACATATTCTATAGCGGTTACTTCTGTTAATTGATTGAGTCGAATCATCTAATCCCTGAATGTACAACTTGCTACCTATTTACTCCGAAATTGCACGAAATTATTTGAAATTAATGAAGTTAGTTATGAAATTACACAATTTCAAAGTAATTTACATAGGTTCAAAGATCAGATTAGCGATTAGACTCCTGTTCGGTAATTAAAAAGAAGCCAAACATAAATATTGCTGGTCCTGCTGCTACCGTTTTTTTAATTGTATGTTTGATAAAGTGATTTAAGGAAATCGCCATGTGATACCATGGAGATTTTAATGCTATTATCTTGATCTCGTCTTATTAGTTTGAATGTTTTCCACAAGAATCTAGTGACGACGAAATAATACTTTATGCAGTGCGTCTATATCAATCTCAAGTGGGGTCTTCCCCGACTGATATCTTGAACCTGATCTAAAACAAAAGAAGAATGCAAAGCGTTTAGTTTATTTTAGTTTCAGCTTTCTATTTGCAACTATAAAAAGTCTCACCCTATGGTCTTAATTGCCGGAGCAGTTGGTTTATTTGAGGCTCGCGGATTAACTAGCAGGCACTTCATTGGTTGACCATCCAGTTGACGGTTATGATAGGTATCTACCGCCTTTTCAGCATCGGCGAGTGTTTTGTATATAACCTCAGCAACGCCTGGGCGCACAATGCGTGAATCATATAAATTACCAATGTCTTCAAAGAGTTCTTTGATATCTGACTGAGTGACGCTGGTGTGCAGATTGCTGACAACAATGCGATACCCTGATGATGATATTTGCGCCGAAGGAGCTAATGATGTCTTAAGTGAAGTATTCGAGAATATGCCCATCGAGACATGTGGGTCAGGAGCATGCTCAAGACGTGAGCGCATCTCGTAAGATAGGTGTGACGAGGTCTCGGGAATGTAACGTCTCTGGTACAAATCAGAAGGATTGTGCTGACGTAAACTGGGACGAAGAATACCTTTCGGTGGTGGTGGCGGTAGATCTGGTGACAACTGGCGGCGTTCGCGTGGTACTTCGTACACATCAAATGGATCGAACGGCTCGACTGTAGAACCCCATGAATTGAGGCGCCTTGGCGAACGTGGTACATCAGAACGTGAGCCATATTTATCATAATGGGCAATGTCATTTTTGACAGTGCGACTAAGCTGGGATGCAACAGCATATTCTTCTGGTGGCAAGAATACAAAATTGTATAATTGAAGCAATTGTAAAGCTTAAATTTACCTTCTTCCATACGTTCCATATTATCATAATCTACATATCCACGAGGTACATCGATAACATCAGGCAGGCGAGATGAGACCGATGCCAATGTTGGGGATCGATATTGTTCTCGCAAAACTTTGGTTTTTAAACCAGATATTTTGCGTGTCCCCGTCGGTGCCATTGCCGTACGCCCATTCCGATAGTTTGGACGCCGTGCAATGGGTTTATTTGCATTCGCCTCCCTTCCGCCTGCAGCCATTTTATGCTTTTGTATTAGCTTCTGGCGTGCGTCGCCGCTGGCGCGAGTTATCTCTGCAAGCTTGTCCCTGGCATCGCGAATTTTGGCACGATTATTCTGAATGATTTTATTGCGTGCATCAGTGACGCGTTTAGGCATCTCCTTAAAAATGGATCTATTTAGGGTCTTCCGCAATGCTCCAGGTTTCCTCAGTGCACTAAATGCCAAAAATATCGCGCAAATAATAATAAATTAGAGATTAAGATATTTAATGAACTATTTGTTGCTGAAACTTACAATTTTTTGCTCGGCGGCCCTGCACCCCCATTTTTTTTACTTTTTATAATATCATCTAAGCTCAAATCCATCCCTGTTACTTATTACTACTACGAAACAATTATATTTTCAATATTTTATTTTGCAGGTAAATAAAAATCCTACGAACCAACTTCTACAAACTTAGATTTCTCCACAGCATCAACTAAATTTGACACTCGATATCAAGGCGAATTTAAGAAGGTGGTGTTACTAGTAACACGCTCCTCTTCTTCCTTTGTGGTGAAAAACTGATTTCGACGTTCTAATTATATCGCCATATCGACCGCAACAACCCTGTTGCCCTGGTTAATTTTGTTGTACGCTGCTATCACCATATGTATATAACTAAATTTTACTTGCTGGATATTGTCTCAAGTTGCATGATTGCAAATGTCAACTACCTCAAAAAACGGATCAGAATTGCTTAAATATTATGAGTATATTTTTTGACGCTTGGAGCAATGTTAGCAGAGTCAAATGATCGTCGTCATGCCACTTTTTACGCTCTCTTTTCATTTTTAGCTCTGTGCCCATGACGTGAACGTCTCCGTCTGCTTAACAAGAACTTAAAGAAAGAGGGAAAAGAGTGATAAATTTTAATAACTCACCACAGATTTGCACACGTCCAAGCGTGCAAAACACATTTGACAATGCGCCATCTGTCAACACTTAAATACCATGTATTCTTATGAAGGCGAACATAATGGCAGAAGATTATAATAAGTCATTTTATTGTTGCCATGTTCATTGTGTTTCAGTCGCAGACAACATGACAACAATTGCTTCAGCCACTGTGTCCGTGCTTTTAGTAGTATCAGAAATAGTAGTACAGTTCAGTTGTTGAAGGAGCAGTAGAAAATAGTAGTAGAAATACTGAAGAAGTATAAGTATGTCGCCCAGTGTTGGCAAAGAGCGTAACGACCTTCTCTCATTCAATACATTGCATATGGGATGCTCAAAAATCGTACAAGGGACTGCACTCCAAGGAAGTAGCCGCTTCCTATATGAATGTTCTGCATAGCTTTTATTCTTATACGATAATAAGCGGCGTATAATCGCTGGCACAATAAATTTAGTGCGTAATTCGTTCGACTGCGCAGAATTGCGACGTCTAACGCGGCAATGAAATCAGCTGTCACTGTTTTATACTTTTATTTCGTGGAAATTATTAATTGTCAAATTTTCTTAAAATAAAAATTAATTCATAGATTTCCCGACTAATGAAGTTACATGATGTACATTAAAGAAAATTAACGATTCAGAAGAAGATGATGGAAGCGTTCTGTAAATTTTATCAGGATGAGTGTTCATAAATTTAATATACTCTTGTCTAACAATGTTTCACTACCTTTCTATTATTATGTAATTAATTAATAGTCTTTCCTTTTCTTTTAATGGCCCAACAGCCCAATGGGGGCCTAGACCGGGCTCTTCAAAACCACTTATATATAGACGAGGTTCTACACTCTACGTAACAGGCCTTCACGTTACCAACTACACCACATATATAAGACTGCTAAATAATTATTTGCCTGGTACATCTCTCGGAAAATAGCCAAGCTTAATAGAAAGGATAAAAATTATCATTTTGGGGGTATAAATTTAATCGTTGCTCCGAAGTATCGATGTTTTTGTCGCGATATATCGAAGATCATCTATGTAGACCCACGATGCATTGCATAAGAAAAACCATCGATATCTTTCCCCCATGCCCATCACTAGACTACGTTGACCTCACAAATAGATCTAAGTTGAGGTAAATACGTTGGCTGCTGCTGTGAGCGTTTAAATTGTGACAGCGAATATACGCCGCGTATTTTTCTTTTATAGTAGGTTAACAATATCTTCTTTTGCTCTTCTCTTTTCATAATACTCTCATTCTGGCAACTCCGAAATGAAAAAAAAAGAAACAAAAGGGAAAAGAAAATGTCCAAAGCGTGGGTACGCCGCGAGCAGTGATGTTAATATCCCAGCAATTTCGAGAATGAGTTTACTTTTGCGGTTGAATTATACCTCAGTGAAAGACTGAACTATGTAGTTATTGACAATGGTAAGTCTAATCCTTACACAGCTAACTCGGGTGTCCCGCAAGGTAGCATTTTTTGACTTTGTCGAACTATTTTTTCGAACTTTTTCACATGCATTCCAATTGTATATTATTTAACGAATCTCATTGCTTTAAAAAATGGCATTTTAAGATTTTTGCTTATAAACTGAAGTTTCCTCAACAGCAATTCAATTTATTTGTTTAAACTTAAATTTGTTTAAAAATTATCCTGCATCACTTAAATGAAATTATGGAAATAAACTACTATCTTTAATAAAAATTTTATTTTTCGCTTCCACATTTCTTCTTTTTCTTTTTTGCTCTTGTAGGTTTGCCATTGCCTACAGATATGCTATTTTTTATTTTGTCTGTGCCTAGATTTTAACCCTGACACTGCGTACCAGGCCAGCGCACTACCACCTCCGCCACGGAGACCTTTTATAAAACTGCAGTAATCTACATGGATTTATGGTAGCTCTTGCAGTAATTTTATGAGGAGAGTTAACATCACTGTTTGTGACTGAGTGAATGGAGTGAATAAAAGAAAACAATAAATGAAAGAAGTAGGATTGTTCCAAAAGGAACACGTTTTATTTGTTGTGAAACTTCCTTGCAACTCAGCTGCAAATTTGTTTTGATTTTATAAATTGCTTGTAAATTTTAAAACCAGGAAAAATGTCTGACACAGGCTCCAAAGATACTGTATTAAAAACAGCAATGACTTACATTTGTGGTGGTAAGTTTAAGATTAAATATTAAAGAATACAAAATCTACGATTAATTTACGCCATTAAATTATTTTGCAGAATGCCATCACGAAAATGAGATGCGTCCACGTGATCCGATTCGTTGTCGTGAGTGCGGCTACCGTATTATGTACAAGAAGCGTACAAAGCGATGTAAGTTGTAGTTCTTAAATCCAGCATAGAGTAGTTAATTCTAATATTTTAAGGAAGGGGGAAAGTGCATTACACATTTAAATATGTATTGAGATTTACATAAGAAATTAAGGAAAAATTAGGTTTTTAGAAATTAAGAAGCTTTCACAGATAGCATGGAGCACTTGAGGTGCTCCAGGATTACCGAGATCAATAATGGTTGGCTGACAACAGACTATCTGTGGGTCACAATTAGCGATATAGCGATAATAGGTCCTCTCTGTTTCATCTCATGTTCCTCAAGATAGAATCGATTTCGCACAGTTTCTTAATTTAGAGAAATTACAAGGGAAATTTATTTTGATAGGTCTTTGGAAAACGTTAGTACGTATTACTTAGAGATATTGTAACTAATATCCCTATCGTAAAGAACTGTGAACTGAATAAGCCTGAGGTATTCTACTAGTTTTTGTGATTGAGTGTTCAATGCAGATGCTACGTAACTATCTCGAGTACAGAGTGAGAGCTATTACAAGTATTCATCACAATTTTATATTAGCTTCCAAGGACACAACAATGTGTAACCAAATTATGAATACTGCGGCGACTTTAATAATAGTGTAGCCAAGTAACGGCGGTGGTGGATATTACGGAAGTTTCGGATCTATGCGTTTTAAATCAGTGCTTCAGAAAAATCCGAAAATTAATTGCAGAATATTAAAAATGTACTACATATTTCAAAAGAACAATTTTTTGAAATTATTTGAAATACACGTACGAATTTCATAAACACTTCACGAATAATTTAGCCACAAATTTAAAGTTTCCTGAAGTACTTTTGGTTATTCCTATTGTAAACAAATTTATGCAGTGTTCTATACTAATTTCTTAAATCAAATTCAAATAGTACATTTCTATTTTTCAATTTGAAGTTTTAGTTAATGTAATTCAGAACTATCTACATACTTACATATTTCTCTCTATATTTTCAGTGGTTGTCTTTGATGCTCGTTAGAAATCATTTTATGTCAGGTCTGTTGCTGTTTATTAAAACTATTAAATAAAAAAACTTTCAAAACTAGAAAAATTCTTTTATTCATTTATTTATTTTTATGCCCTTTTTTAAATTTCTGCTTATGATTTTGTGCCATGTTCCTGAGAGAGACGGAGAAGAGGCATGTCAAAATATATCTTGCTGTTAGAGTATAGAGTAACTGTATTTCACTTTATATTTTTGTTATTTTGTGATTTAAATTAGGTATTTACTTTGAGTGCCGTTGCCCGCCATTTTAATCATTCGTACATTTTTTCAATCGTTCTCTGTCTGCTTCGCTAATTTTTTCTAGGAACGTAACGCACGCTCTAATTGAGCTCGGAGCACAAAAAGAAATCTGAAAATTTGCAGTAAAAGATCATATTTTGATGGCAGAAAAATAAGTAGATCGATCACTTTGGAAAATTAATTGGTTAGTGGATTAATGGAATTTCCAAGAACCGCCGTCATGTCGCAGCTGAAAAACCTTATTGTTGAAAATGGCTTGAGAGTTGTAAGAATTGTAACCGACGAAGACTAAAGGGTGGCACCGGTTGAAGAGGGAGCGCTAATCTAGAATTTGGGAAAGCGATTGGAAGTTGCTCAACCCCGATTTTATACGATGCAGCAAACTTATCCAAAAGGTTTACTTGTGATGTCGAGCGTGCTGTGACGCAATTTAATGGATTGAAAACTTCAAGCGAATAACTGACTTTAGAAGTGGATGACTTTTCGTTTTAAGTCAGCGCGAGCTTAATGATGAAAAATACACCCAAGGCGAATGTGGACATTTCACTCTGGTTACAACGCACGACTAATACATCTTTTCCGTCGTTCTTCTCACAAATTATGGCAATTCGGTTAACTCCTCTAACCGGATTCGCCACGAAAAATTAAGTACCTTTGAAACTATCTACGTTTACACAGTATATTTTTCTGTGAATAGTTTTTGTAAAGTTTTGGCCAAACAAAAAATTGTTTTTATACGCTCGGTTAGCCAAGGGTTATTTCCTGGTCTCGAGTCAAATAAAAATCTTGTTTTTAATCACTTCGATATTATTTACGAATTGGTGATCCCGGCATGATCTAAACCGCAAATACCAAACACTCGAGCAATGGATAACCATTCCGTTCGGAAGCAACCGCTGCTTCCAGATTCGGTCTCAACAACACAAAATCGCTCAATCTAATGCACACACATTACCGACCACAGCCACGTCGATTGCTCTCCGTATTCCAAAATTTATAAAGAGATGATATGGTTTAAGAAATAGTTAAGGAACTTGAACTTCGCTATCAGGTGAGCGACATCATTCTTGTCCAACCGCTTGCTGAAGCAGCCCCTTATCGAGCATTTTTCGGTGTCTGCGGAAAAACGTAATAAGCAACTGCTTAATAATATCGTTATAGGAGACGTGAAACCCAATTCCCTCCTTCGTAAGATGCGTGGACTTTCCCGTGGTAGCGTCAGTGAGAAATATAATATAAAATTGTATTTTTCAATTCAAGTTTTTTAAAACCATAACTAGAATATTATAGAACAAGGTAAAATTCGGGGTTGGCCACATAAAGCAACGAATTACCTTAATTTCCATATCAAATTCCTAAAATTTGGTTCAGCCACCAATAGAAAATAAATAAATGTATTATGTACACTCAGTACTTACCAAATAATTATTAAATTTTGTACCATTAAGATTGAAGCACAGCTTAAGGCCATAACACTATATAAATAAATTAGGTTTTAATCTTAATTTAGTAAACAATAAAAATATAATAAAAAAGTTTAGCAAAACCAAAACTTTTCAAGTTCTATTCAATTTTAATTTAAGAAATATTTTATTAAAATTTTCTTCAATCATAATTTCTATACAAAAGTGCACAAAAATAATATTTTGGATTAGATAGATTCCAATTTTAAAATGTCTTAAATACACTTAGCAGCTAATCAGGACTCGGTGATGCATTTCATTCTAAAACGCCTTAAATAAGTTTATTTCCCATTTTCGTTGTTGTTTATAACTATGTATATGGTATATGTATTTATACTCGTATGTATGTAGGCATCAAATGTTTTCAAACCTTGTTTGTTTATGGTGTGTTTATTTTGTTGATTTAGAAAAGAAAATTTAGTGTTCATTTATAAATCACGCACACCAGTGCCGTAATTGGCGCCACCCGCACGATTCAATGCATCACGGAAGAGTTCAATGTCCAATTCATTGTCCAAGCCTGCCTGCAGCTCAACAGCGAAATTCTGCGCAAAAATACAAACAGTGGAAAAGTTATATTTAATATATGTATGTTTTAGGTGATTTACAACCTTGTGAATCATAATCATCTATATGTACAAATTTAACTACATTATCGTAGACACATTATATTCTTACATTTAGCACATCTTTAATAATCGCTTTATCCGTTGACATTTTAGCGCGTTGTATTACACCGACTTCTTGCCCAATCCATGTTAAGAAAATGAACTTTTTCCTTTTGGACATTTCATCGCCCATTTGTATTCGTATGTAACCGAATGCCCGTTCATTATCGGCAAATTGGTTGCGAAACTCTTGGAAGCATTGCCCGCGCGCCGTACAAACAATTTGTGCACCATCAAATTTGAATACAGCCCTGAAAATTTAAATCGAAAATATCTGCCATTAAATTATGATGAAATATGATTATAAGAACTGGAGTAAGTGTGTAACAATTTCGATTTACCATTCGGTATCTGTGAGATCCGAGCGTACATCCTCATAGGCTTCACGAATGGCATCTTTATCAAGTGACGTGGCTACGGGCATCTGAAAAAGAAAATAAAAGATATATCGAATTATTTACGATAATCGCATCGAATAAAGCTAAAATGGTAAACCTTAGCATACTATATCTTAATAGAGTCACCGCGAAACTTTCAAATTTAAAGAATTTTCCTCCTTCTAACTACTGTGCAAATAAATTTAATTTGTGTGTTAACTATTTCATGATTTGCGCTTCCCCTCTTAAAATGATTTCTTCTACGAGTATATGTAGGTTGTAGGTAATTTGCACTGAGATTCACTTTCAACTTCATTTCGAATTCAAGTGTGTGGACGGACTCGCGTGTATGTACATTGTGCATTTCCGTGCATTGAACATTGTTTAAACTTGAAAAGTTATTAACAACCTTGTGTGCGTCTCATGTGCATTATCGTGCTGCATTTATGGGCTTACATCGCTCAATTTTTAAGCTGCATTGCAAACTGTAATACATAAATATGTAAGATTGTATGTACTCGTATGTATGTATGTATGTACAAGTTACATATGTATGTAATAAATAAAATGCCGCATATGGGCGCAAACTTTTTATTAAGTGAGCAAACAAAGCACATGACTATATTAAATCTCTATAAATGGATTTTCATTCTAAACATTTTGAATACTTTGTTATTTATGGAACATTCATGGATATGTATTGCTCAGTATCATGCCTTCAATTGAAACGGCTATTTATTTGAGAATCCGACACGAACTCGTAACTTAATATGCAGTTCCGAAAAACAGGCGGCTTACATCCAAAGCAGCTAATTGCGAGGTAATGAACGAATTCGTTACCGTTACATTCATTTGTAATACCAAAGCCCAATAGTCCAAAATATATTACACAGCGAGTGTATGTGAAACCTAATTACTTACTTAATACAAATTTAAATATATTTTATGTAACATAATATGTATATTCATAAAAAATTTATAGAAGCCAGAAGTTCATTGCTTTTTTAATTAAATAAATAAATGACTTTTGAGTCTATTTAATCCCTGTTGACTCTTTCTAAAGAGGGTGCGTAGTTCAATCCACTTATTCCCCTTCCTATGTAACATTCCTTAATTTTTATATAAGCTTGTATGTTTCCAATTTTATGTACATACATACATATGTATTTATGAAGGTACATTAAGGTGGACATTGTGAAGAAAGGTATCTCTTTTTTGAAGTGAGCTACCTGAAAATATGCGAATACTCGAAAAACTACTAAACACATGAAATTTTAGAAAAATTTTAGAGGATGCTCATCGAGTCTAAAGATTGGTCACTTATATATTTTTTTTACTGTTTTGATTTTATTTAATTTTATCCCGGAATCGTACATACACGAGTATGCACATATATTTAACTACTATTCTCTGGGTCATTACCTTTCCAACGAGTCATCAATCATTAAGAATAAGTAAATTATGTCATCATTTTCACAGTTCATACTTACTGAGTCCATGCCGATTACTTGAAGAAAAGTGTACACTTCTAAGAGTATGTATGCAGACAAACTATTATATACATATACGAGGGTAGATCAATAAGTACCCGTGTTAGGAATGAAGAGGCAAGTTTTTCAAACAAATTTTTTTTCTATTTTTCAACGTAATCTTTTTTTAGTACAATAAATACACTGGCGCTACATGCCAACGAAACAATCAATTTATTGACGGAAACTTTTGGTGAGCGCATTATCTCGCGTCGTGGGCCTGTGGCGTGGCATCCAAGATCGTGCGATTTAACACCGCAGGGCTATTTGTTGTGGGGTCATGTGAAGTCGCTTGTCTACGCAGATAAGCCCCAGACGATTGACGCCTTGGAAGAGAATATTCGGCGCGTTATTACTGACATACGGCTGACATATTGCTGCAAAAAGTGGTAGAAAATTGGGCTCTCGGCTGGATTTTTTTCGAAGCAGCCGCGGCAGACACTTGCCCGAAATCGTTTTTAAAACATAATGGCATATATCGTTATCTTTATAATGAAGCTAAATTCTTGGCCATAGCATTAATTTATATTCGTTTCATTTGTTCTTGAAAAGCACACTTCTAAGAAAAACACCCTGTATATAGATTTTTTACCCTTTTTATTTCTTGCACAAAGGCGGTTATACTGGATCTATATTTTTGTTATAATGCATTCAAATTTCACTATGTTACATTCAGCGATTGTAGCGATTGCCCTTGGAATTACTCCATAAAGGTCATAGTTATGTAAGTAATTTCATACATATGTAGATATAAACATTACCTTTTATTATTTCAATTGTATTTCACTTTATTTTGTGCAAACATATCCTTTTCCCAACGTTTCTGCCATTTCTTTAACCCCTCCAAAAAATACGATTTGTCAAACTCTTCAAAAAATGCTTCTGTCTCGACGATAACCTCCTCGTTTGAACTGAATTGTTTTTACCCCGAGCCACGTTTTCATGTTGGGGAACAGAAAAAAGTCGCAGGTAGCCAAGTCGGGCGAGTACGGTGGCTGCGGCTTCAATTCGTAGTTCAATTCATGCAATTTGGCCGCGACAATTCCGTATCCGCTTGTTGTCCACTGTAAGCAATCGCGGCACCCATCGGGCCGACACCTTTCTCATGCTTAACCTATCATGTAAAATATTAATTACCGTTCCGTACGGCCTCTGCTACTTCGCGCACTTTCGTTCGGCGATTAGCGAGAATCATATCGCGGACCTTTTCAACGATTTCCTCGGTAACCACGTCTGCCGGGCGGCCTGGGCGCTTCTCATCAAAAACAGATGTACAACAACGTTTAAATTCTTTCACATACGGGTACTTATTGATCTACCCTCGTATTTCTTTGAAAAAGCAAGGAACTGTAATCCAAAACATATCCAGAACTTCCATTTTTTTTGTTTGTTTGTCAAATTTTTAATCACATATTTTGTAGTTACTTTATAAAACATGATTTTATTTGTTGTTCGAGACTGCGTTCAATTTCGCGTTAAATGAACCGTAACTGATCTGAATCAGGTGCAAGTTATGGAGTTTTCAGATGTTTTACCCACAAATTATGTAAAACGCATTACATAATTAACAAACAAAACACAAAAAATCTGTTTTTCAAAAATTAAACTCAAAATTAGCAGCAAAATCAAGTCCGCTGCAGTCACAATGTGAGAAGTTGAGTGCAAAAGTTGCCCAAGCTAAATTGATTTTTATGGTAATCAACTTGGGCCGTTTCTGTCGTCAGAAAATATGTTCATGCACAATTCGATATGAGTTGATGCCCGTTCCATTTAACCATTTAAATTCGATTTTAAAAATTTTGTGGCTTGGGCCACTTTTGGCGTTGTGTACGCCTCATGTGTGGACTGTTGATGTCCGTAATTTATTTAAATATTTGTATATTGATTGACCGTTCCGGTCGAATATTACTCACACATCATTAATAGATGTTCGACCTCCATGGAATGTTTTACCATTAATATTGATTAAATTGATTAATGACTCATTGGAAAGGTAATGGGCGACAGATTAGTAAATAAATGTGTAATTATGGTTCGGGGATGGTAAAATTAACTTTAGAGCTAAATAAAATCAGAGATTTCCGAATTTTAGGCGCGATGAGCGCGAATTCTTTAAAACTTCATAATTAGTAATTTTTCGAGTATTAGCATATTTTCAGGTGTACGAGTACACTCTATAATCCGCATACAATAACATAAAATAAATTTGTATGTATGAACTTAATTAGCCACTTGGCAATTTAACTTAACTTTATGCTCATATGTAAAGATATTAAATATTATTGAGTCTAACGATATTTAAAATATTTACTCGGATGGTGAAGTTAATTAATATGAAGTTAGTAGTGCGCTGGCCTGCTACGGGTTCAAAGACAATAAAGGTAGTTGACACCAAACCCAACTACCAGTCAACGTATACACGTAGTTGTGGTGGAAATAAATTCCAAATATCATTTAACTAGTGAAAATCAAACCCAACTATGTACCACTAAACTAGTGGAAATCAAACAACAACTTAGTGAAGGTTCTAATGGATATGCATTGTGAACATAACTTCCTGTGTAAATAATTTCTTTCTTTTTATTATGTGATTCTTTTATTCGCTTTATATATTTTTACCTCCAGAATCAGCTCCGAAATATTCATTTGAATAACCGTTTTTACCAGTAACTTTTATATATAATTTTAATTGGCCCTACAAAGGAAAAGCTTTTTGTAATTTCACTAATTTTCACTACGACTAATAGTTTAATGGTAGTTGACTTTGATTTCTTTGATTGTGGTCGCTGTGGCACAGTGGTAGTGCGTTGGGCTGCTACGCAGAATGTCGGGGTTCGAATCTCGGAACAGGCAAAATCAAAAAAAGAGTAAAAAAAATAATTTTTCTACACGGCACCACCTCTTGGCAGGCAATGGCAAACCTACAAGAGTAAGAATTGCTATGAAAAGCTTTTCACTTCGCCGTTCGGATTCGGCATAAAACTGTAGGTCCCTTCCATTCATGTACAAATATAACACGCACAACATGAGTGGATGCGAAAAAGCTCGGCCTAGACCCTCCATGGGCTGTTGTGCCATTAAAAGTAAAGTAAGACTTTGATTTCTACTACCACTAAACATTTAGTGGTAGTGAAATCTTATTTTCACAGCCGAAATTTAATCGCTAAATCCACGGTCTGTCTGTAATAATTTGTATTTGACTATTTAGAGTTTGTTTAGATTGTGCCACAACAAGAAAGGATTGGTCTGTTGCAGAATTTAAATTTAATTGCAATGTCGCGGATATATGGTACTCGTAATGCAAGTTTTTTTAAATTTAATTTTCGAACGACCGTTGTCTATACTACAATCGCCATTATTAGCACCACACCTTTGAACGATTGATTCACCCTCTTCTTAAATAAACTCCTTACTTTGAACTGATTGTACCCAGAACTTTGATGTGGCGAACAATACACATACTGAGTGAGTCACGTAAATAAAAAATGGGCAAATCATCAATGCGTAAGCATGAAATGAGCAGAAAATGCGTCAACACGGAAACATGCACGCATCAGAATACTGCAACGAGTATGTATGGTATATAGTAGATGTCTGCCAGACAAACATACTGCCAAACATACTCGTGTGCATTTAAATATGTATAAGTATTTCTATATATATGTATGTACAAATATTGTACTCATGCTCGTAAATATGTATCTATGGGCTTGCCCCCAAATATTCTCCCTATCGTAATTTATATATTTTTGCCATAAAGTTCCTGAGATTTATATTCGTATTTGTATTTTTTAAACAATATAGCATTGCAACTTCAAGTCCATTTACTCGAGAATGTTCGCATGTTTGCCTGCATAATTTATGCATTGCGGATGCATAAACTTATTCTTAATAAATCTTATAAATTCATAATTATGTATTTAGGTATATTTATATTCATACTCGTACATATCGCTACCTCTAGTCTTCAACCACGTATCTGCTTTTCTGGAGGGAATTCAGTTTGTTTTGTTTACATTGTATAAAACCACCTAAGAATCCAGATAGAAATAAGTTCTCAGCGCGTGAGCTTACAAAATTTTTTTCTACCTCGTATCTCCACTTTTTTATGTTTTCTGTAATATCGTATTTTTGGAGATACGTGATTGAAGTATAGAAGTAGTGATATGTAATATTTTCGCAGGGTAAGACAGCCAAAGACAATTCTAGAAATGATGTTGATCCAAACTGCCGATGAAATCATAGGTCTAAAAGGAATTTGGAGCTTGCGGAAAGTTCAAAACACGAAAAAAAAAAATTTTTATTATGGGCATGGAGTTGTACTCAGTCGGCTCAGGCCTTAAGGTTCGAAAAGTCGATTGAATAATTCTAAATGATTTTTATAAGGTAATGTTGGTTCTAAAATGCTAATCTACTCTCAACATCAATATTTTCATGCTCCAGCCTGAAGTGGGAATGTTCTAACACATGGACATCGGTGATTAAAAGAATAACATTTTCAGTTAATTTTCTTGTTGTTGCGCGTTTGACAGCTTCGCATGGAAATACTATAGAAACTATAGCAATACTATATACATATATTTTCACTCTGTTCGTTGAAATACCATACTACTGTGGGCAAAAAGTAGTAAGACTTTTTAATTTAAATTTCGCGCGGAAACCTATTCATCAAAATATTATTTTTTTAAGGTTGGTATGACTGTCGGTGACATCTGTGCCAAATGTCAAATCAAAATAATCATTAGTGTTTAGTATACGCTTGTCTTTCTGAAGTACAAAAAGTGCATTCGGCGACTTTCACAATGAGTGAAATTATTCAACAAAGAAGTTGCATTAAATTTTGTGTGCGGAATCAAATTTCTGGTGCCGAAACGTTCAGAATGTTGCAAAAGGCCTTCGGTGATAATTGTATGTCGCGAGCAAGTGTTTTTGATTGGTACAAATTGTTCAAAGATGGTCGAGTACGCGTTGACGACGAACCACGCCCGGGATGGCCATCAACATCAACTGATGATCAACACGTCAATAAAATCAAGGAATTGGTGCTCGAGAATCGACGATTAACAGTCAGAGACCTTACTGGCATCGTTGGAATATCGGAAGGATCAGTGAAAACCATTTTAAAACATCATTTGGGCCTAAGAAGAGTGAATGCACGATTGGTTCCAAAATCACAAAATTTTATGGAAAAACAGCGTCGCGTTGACGTCTGTGAAACAATGCTTTCCGACTACCAGGATGTCATGAAACGTATTATAACTGGCGATGAGACTTGGATCTATTCTTACGACCCGGAAACAGACGATCAATCGGCCAAAGGTGAGCCGAAACCGAAAAACCCCGTCAAAGCAGGTAAAAAATCAAGGTCAAGTTTTCTTCGATTATCGAGGTGTGGTGCACTCCGAATTCCTTCCGACCGGCCAAACTGTCAACAAGGAATACTATTTGAGTGTAATGCGTCGTTTGCGTGAAGGGATTCGCAAAAAAAGGCCGGAATTATGGAAAGACAACTCATGGTTTTTGCATCACGATAATGCGCCGGCTCACACTGCACTGGTTTTACGAGACCATTTTGCCAAAAGTTCGACTGATATCGTTCCGCAACCACCCTATTCACCTGACTTAGCACCGTGTGACTTTTGGCTATTTGCTAAACTCAAAATACCGCTTCGTGGACACCGTTTTGAGTCAACTGAAGACATTAAACATGAATCGCTAAGCGCATTGAAGGCTATTCCGGAAATTGACTTTAACAACTGTGTCGAGAATTGGAAAAAACGTTGGCACAAGTGTATTGGGGCCGGGGGATTACTTTGAAGGGAACGAAATAGATTTGGAAGAATGAATAAAAAAATTTGAAATTATGAACAAAGTCTTACTACTTTTTGCCCACAGTAGTATTTTATATATATAATTTATATATTTTATTTGTATGAATTCATAAAAATCATAAGTTATTTTTTCCTTTTTATCACAGATATTGTAATTACCGGATACGGAAGCGGTATTGAAAGATTTCTCTTCTCTTCTTTCGAGTATTTATTACTCATAAAATAGCAAGGGCTTACTAGCATATGCAGTTACTCGTATGTGTACACACACACACATACATACTCGTATGCATGTGGTTCATATGATTATATAAAATATTTGTACTTAGGTATGTTCTATGTATTGTATCTAAGAACGATTTATACAATGTTGTAGTTAAAAAAATGGAATGAAAACAGATTAAATTAATAAAAGAAACACAGCCAAGACACAGCTGCGAAATGGAAATAAGAGTTAATACTAAGCATTTGCTGAAATTATACATATCACGAGTAGGTAGGGAAGGAGAATGCGGGGGAGACGACTGCGAAATTATCAGCTGATTGCAATTAAATGCATACATACATATGTATGTTAGAATGTAGTACTGTAGTGATAAAAATAAAAATTATGTATGTGTTTAAGTTAAGCACGAGCGTCGTCGTGCATAAAGAACCCAGACACCTTTTAATAAAAACGTAGCTTTGTTGTGATTAGCATAGTTGGCGGTTATGGGCGAACGCAGACGGCCTTTACATTTTTCGCATGTCTTTTATTTCAGAACCAGTAGAATGCAACAATATTTCATTTCGTGAAATATTGCCGCATTTATGTACAAATATAACACGCATAACATGAGTCGATGCGAAAAGCTCGGCCCAGACCTAGGCCATGGGCTGTTTTGCCCATTAAAAGAAAAGAAAGAAGAAGTAAAAATGTATATTTCAACGCAGTGGTTGCCGTGGTGTAGTTGGTAGTGCGTTGGGGTTCAAATCTCGGCCCAGGCAAAATCAAAAAGTATGAAAACAAATTTTTCTACACGGCGCCACCTCTTGACAGGCAATGGCAAACCTACAAGAGCACGTTTTTTGTTGTCACTTTGCTGTTCCGATTCGACATTAAGCTGTAGGCCCCATTGTTGTACAAATGCAACGCGGACAACATGAACAAAACCGTTTTTTTATTTTTGTATTCGCTTTTACCAAACCATTTTTATTCGACAAAATGGTTCAGTTCAATAAAAAATTTAGTGATTTCCTCTTTAATCTAACCCACATTTTAAAAATGTTTCAGGAAGAACAAAAATCTCTTGAAAACTGCGTAAGGACTACAGACGTGTGTTTATAAAATCGTGAATATAAGTAGCTATGAATTTTCGGTCTATCGCACTCAAGTTTCGGGTGGAAATGAAGATTTGACAAAATAGTTAACCCAAAAATATAATAATAATAAAATAAAATAATATTTAATAATATTTAATTCCATTTTTGAACCGAATTAGTTTGGAAAGACTGTGAATCGATGAACCAAGCCATACTGCACAATTTTGTTGTCAGAATTTGTATATCACTTTGTTAATGTTGGAGTTATACGCTGTTCCGTGCAGAACTATCTTAAAGGCGTTTACAGTGCCCCCAATTATTCAGTTGAAGTTAATAGTATTCTACATACAAAATGATGATATTATTTTATTGTAGTCGTACTTTCTGTTTACAGATAAAAACAGTAATAGGTGGTACCGAGGAAGTCATAAAGTTGGCGTGGTTATTGCTGGATACCAATGATTCGTGCAAATAAAAAAAAATTTAAAGTGTTTTTCAGTGTTTTGAAACAACAATTTTTGTTCGGATAATTTGAGTAAAAGCATTTACCATTCTTTTTATTCTCACGGTCTGATATTTCGCAATCTCAATATCATTTCCTATAAAGACGGACAAGATTTGCGTGAAAAGAATGATAAAGATGACGCGTCAATATGTGAGTTACAAGCCAACGGATAAAATACCCATCAACTGTAGGATATCAAAAGTACCTACCTATAAAATGATGACTACCATACATAATAATGAAGCTTTAAATTATCATTTTCAAGTGCCTCTTCCTGTTCGGTAAAAAAGCACAAAATATGTAGTTATAATAAGAAATTATGTCATTACTAATATCTAATCCTTTTAATCAAATGCATTTTAAATACATTGTTTGTTTATTTGTTGGATTTTGAAGAGATTTAGTATCTTCAGGAATATTTTGATAAAAATTAAATATTACGGCTTATACTCTTAGTATGTTTATTTTAAAACCAAACTGTGTAAATGTCTAAGAAGAAATTTAAATATTTGTTTTGTTTCGTTATTGAAACAATAAATTTTTTGGTACTTTTGTACTTTTGTTGCCGATGTCATACTTTCTTTCTTTTACAATTTTCGACGCATTAGTTAAAATGAATATTTTCTTCTACTTTCATACTATGTACCATAATATAGTATAGTATTATTACTTTTTATCAATGTGCAGTTGTAAAACGATGTTCAGATCAACTTGATTACACCGCGTAAAATTTAATTTAAACCTTGGCATTATCATGTCAATGTCATCATTATAATTTCAACAAATCAAATTAAATGCAAACAATTAAAATTTTGGCGGACAAAAGCATTGCTAACACTAAAGAAGACACTTTCACCTTCTTCTTTCACCGGTTAAAATGTGTGAGGGAGAGGAGTGTGTTAAGAAACCAAGATTTGAGTAATCTGCTTAAAACATCTCATAATCATATTTTCCATTCCAACAAAATTTAACGATAAAATAATATTTACGGAGACATGTTTATATTTAGAAGCTTATCAACGTAATTTAGCATGAAGAAATACGTCAATCTGGGATTAATTAGACTCAAAACTGAAAGCAGCATAAAAACGAGTAATGTTTAAGCAAACTGAGGGGGAAAAGAAAGTCTTTTTATTAAGATTGAAAATTCGAAAAGATGAACAAAATTATTATTTTAATTCTGATAATTTAAATAAAATTTTTTTTTTTTTAGTTTCGAACCACTCGTTTTTTTTTCAGGATTGCTTCGATCTGATAATGTATAAATAATAAAATTTTGATTTAAGACCGAAAAGTTTTAAAATAATAGATACACCAAAAACATTTTATTTGAAACACAAAGCACTACCACTAAGATCACTGATGAGGAACCGTAGCTGGTTCTAAATTAAAAAACATTAAATAAGATTTTCTGTTTTCTGTTTCTTAAATCAATAATATTATGGTAAATTTAAGATTTTCAGTTTGATTTACGAGTAAGTTAGTGATTTAAGATTATTCAGTTATTCAGTCTTGATCTAAATAAGTATGACAGGACTGATTTTAGATTGCACTTTTTCTTTGGGGTATTTGTACTATTTGAAATGTTTGCTGTTGCTGTGTTATTCTCATATCAAAGAAATGATTGTAGTCACTTCATAAAACTGTTGTATCAACAGTTTCAAAATTGACAACAATCGCGATACTATACTGACAAGCTTAAAACAAAACCAAAATCGTTAAAAGCAAATTATTTATCTTTTATTTATATCTATACATACACATGTACATGCAAACAAATACATATGTACTTATATACTTAGAAGAATATAGAAATAACTCTTCTATACGGTATCTTTGCAGTTGATTAAAGCAATATTTAATTGAAAGCGTTTAAACCACAACAAAAAGTAAATACCAACCATTCCATGTATTTGTGATACACAATTTGATATTAATGAGGGCAAGCGTTTTTCGTGAATGATACTTAAATATATATGATAAGCCAGTAGCGTATCCAGATGTTTGTAAAGATTTTTTTTGTTTTTCCAAGGAACTATTAATGCAGATCATAATATCTAAACTATATATGGCGGGAAGAGGATGGGTTTTAATATCTAACAAACGTTCGCCTCTAGAACGCAGAACAATAACAGTCAACTCAGTGCATTAATGCAGAGACTTATTGATAATTCGTCTCAGTGGTGGCTGGAACTTCTCTTGACCGTAGTATATGGGATAGTTTTGATAGTTAAAAAAAAGAAAACAGAAAATCAGAGATGCTGCCGATTGTTCTTCACATCTACTGTGCGAGAAGCTCGACCTAGACCTGCTGTTGTGCAATTAAAGAACAGAAAGTAACTACTCGTAACGTAACACAAACTTCTACGTAGAAGTTTGTGCGACTTTTGTATAAGGTAGGACTTCAAAGGTTTCGAATTTTTGCTTTGTGTATACTCCTATATATAGTGTTGCCATATTGGAAGGATTGATGCGTAAAATGCCTAGTTATGCATACGGGTCTTTCAATATCGCGAATAACATAATCTTGTAAACAACTACTGTAATCTATTTCTCAATCAAGCAACACGGTATAAAAATATTTTTAAAATTTTTGCCATTATTGTTGAAAATGGGAAATGCACCATATTCACCATAATTAGATGGATTGATTCACTTTTGCATCATTATCGTTATTGTTACTACTTATGTGAAGGTACACGAGTATATTACTCTTCATAGGTAAAATAAAATCAGCTACTTTTCTTATTGATATACGAGTATTGATGTCTGCATTCGAACTTTGAATTCAGTCAATGAACATTATTTATCGAGGCAAATTGATAAATTTCTGTTGATTTCGGGATGCGATCACAATTTACCATATAGCTACGATGGGGTTATATGACCGCCATAAGGAAGCCATAAAGAGAAAGAGATGGTGGGAGGGAGAATGGCTGAGTGAGTGAAAGTAATGGAAATTGCATTAAATTTATGAAAAGAAAGATTCGTAGATTGTTATGTGTTAGTTAGTTAATAATTTAAATTATAAAGAATAAATGATATTTCTTTATGAATAATTCATGTAAGTTTGTATATTTGTCAGTAGCACAGAAACCAAGAGCAAAACCGAACGAAAAAAAAGGCCAAACAAATACTCGCATATCAATAAATTAATTTCAACTGCAACTGTTTATTCATAAAGAGAGCGTATCTTTTAATTAAAAATGAAGTATAGTATGTACCATATTGTAGAAGTAACATAAAAACTGGTACGCAATTCAATTGTGAATTGTATCAGAGAAGTTAACCAGAGTCAGAGTCAAAGCCGAGGCCTATATTACTAAAATTTAATGGCTGAGGAAGATGATGGAGAGATATCGTACATACATACATACGTATATTTCAAGTCATAAATTTTAATATACTAATAAAATATATTTACTCGTACGAGCGTATTTATGTGTGTATGTATGTAGTCTATGTAGTCGTATGTATGCATGTATGCGATATGCACAATTCTTATCTCTGACAAATGCTCTAAATTTAGATACTCGTATTTATGGATATGATGGGGAATTGCGGGCACTTGAAACTTATGCCATGGTATTAAAGAAAACTTCCAAATGAGTTTTTGATGTTATTCAAAAGACACTTTACTTTACTGTGTATGTATGGTATTGAAATGCTGAACGCATTTTAAAAAAAAAAAAATTGAAAATGCATACATTGTGATGGGTGCTGTTGGTTGCTGTGCATTGAGTCATGTAAGAAATTTTTGGACAACTGCACTCACAACAACTGCGAGTATGCTGGGTTCGCTGCTGGTTGCTATGAAGAATATTGTACATTTATAAAATATAATTTTATTCTGTTCTTTTAATAAATACGCGTAGAGTATACTTGCGCATGATGAGGTATCAATGTTTTCTGTTTGAGCGAAATGTGATTCTCCCCCCTTTATGTGCACACAAACGTACACACTATGTACATACATAACGCAAGCAAGCATATCGTAATGTTGCATATAAAAATCACTGTAATACGATTTCACATGTTTTGGTTATTGTTGTCGCTGTTGCGCTGTTGCAGTTGGTAAGCAATTTTGTTTTTATTCGTGTGCTTGTGTCTGAATGATACTTTTTATTTTAAATACACTTCTGTCGAGATGAAGATTATACCATGTTCATGTGTATGGAGCTACTACGAGCACCAATACCACTCAGACCTAATATTGTTTCTTTAAATCTTTTTTATGTCGGTGTTTTGCAAAAATATGAATCTTTGAATTTGCAACATTTCCTTGTGACTTGTTTCGTTAAGCGAACGAGAGAGGAGACGAGACCATGCTATACTTTTTGCATTTTACTTACCCTTCTCGGTTTGCTCTCAACCATTTGTTCAACTTCAATGCCGTCTGACATGATGATGCTGGATGTTTGGTTGGTTGCTGTTTCGTCTGCTGGTAGAAAGAAGTTCAGTGGTGGTGATGAAGAAGATGCTGATGATGTTGCTGCTGCTGCTGCTTTTGTTGAAGACTAGTAATTCTGACTCTTAGAATGAGTGAGTGAAGATTGTGAGGACGTTGGCGAGTAGGCGAATTAAGCACCGACTGAGATAACAAACGGAGTTGCTGCTGGAGCGAAGTGAAATATACTTAGTGTGAAGTTAGTATATAAAAAAAAAGAAGAAAATATAAAAAGACAGGCGGGCCGTCATATCGACCTCCAGAAAAAACTTGTGGTGTAAAAAATGAGAAGTAAAACAAAAGCTAAACCTCAGTTAAGAATAGAACAGAAACCAAAAGAAACTTGTTCCGACTCAAATTCTCCTTTCTTTTTATTTCTTCTAAAATACTACATAAATACACGTAGATTTTGTATTTGATAGATGCGGCTTCTGCTTAGTAGGCGAATGCAGAAATTTTTAAGATTTTTTGCACTATTTATTTCAAGTATTATTTAAAAACTTTAAACCAGAAAAATCACCTTTTATTTTTGTACAAAATGATATTATGCAGTTGAACTTGAGTTCGAAAAAAACTTAGGTATGTAAATGTAAAAAATTCGTTATTGGAGATTTTGAAAATAATTTCTTTCTTTTCGCGTCACTGAATGAAAAATAACGTCCAACTCGCACGGTTGTTGCTCTCGAATAAAAATGAAACGATGACGAATACAATGAATGAAGTGGAAAAAGTTTTATATCGGAACAAGCACAACAAACACACAGCAAAATGCTGCACACTCACAACTCAAAAAGGAAAACGATAAGAAAAAAAAGTAAAACTGAAAATAAAATCAGCACTAAGATTAAAGAAAAAAATATTAAAAATACAAATAAAATTTTCAACCCATGTAGAGTTTTTATTTGGTTGCCGGTGGAGCCAAAAACTACACCCAGGGAGAGAAACAAGAGAGAAGGAATATACCCACTATGCATACATACATACATAAATATGTACTGGTCGGTGACACATGGACATACTTATACTCGTCTGTATGTATGGATGTATGTATGTAAATAAATGCACAAATGTACAAACTCGTACTCGTGGGTATTCGTATGAGTTCACTATGAATCAAAATACCATATGTACATACCATATTATATTTGTAAGCTGCACAATGTACCGAAAGTTTTACTTTACCCTGTAATTTGTAGCTCGTTGTTTGCTGCGTTATGCTATGATGTACATACTACATACATACACTACAAATAAAGCCAGAGCAACTAGCAACAGCAGCAATTGCAAACAACGCCGTGTTTGCGTCTGGCACTGATAATGAAGTTTTGTTGAATTGGTTGGACTATTTGCCAACATATTTTTTTTATGTTTGCCTGTTGACGCCTTTAAAGGATTCGATTAAGAGAGTAACTTCTAGCATATGTAAATAGAATTTAGAAATAGCGGGCTCAATCCTCAATTCGGCTGTGCGGAAAATCGAAAACTGCACCCTAAGTAGCAACCACCACCATCTACGCCATGGCGAACTTTTCAGACTTTATTCCAAAATATTGCAGCACCAATTTCGATGATACCAACTCAGCATAAAACTGTTGATGCCTTCGCTTATACACAGATAATTCCAGAAACAAGTTTAGGTGAAATTGTAATGCCGTATGGCCTTGCTAGACGCTAATGCATTAAATGAATCGAAAGTTTAATGTAGTTGGTCGCTGTGGCATAGTGGTAGTGCATTGGACTGCTACGCAGAGTCTCCGGGGTTCGAATCTCGGCACAGGCAAAATCAAAAGTACAAAAAATAATTTTTTTACACCGCACCACCTCTTGGCACACAATGACAAACGTACAAGGGTAAAAATTTCTATGAAAAGCTTTTCACTTCGCCATTCGGATTCTGCATTAAACTGTAGGTCCCTTCCATTCATGTACAAATAGAACACACACAACATGAGTGGATGCGAAAAGCTCGGCGTAGGCCCTCCATGGGCTGTTGTGCCATTAAAAGTAAAGTAAAGTATTTCTGAAAGAGTTAAACTGTTTTCTAAGAACTGACTGCATTTTTTAAGGTTTCTCCAACTTCCCGTTGACATGTCGAATATCTGATCCGAAGAATTTTGTTCATGCTTTTGAAAAGCTTATACAATGTAGATAAGTTGAATGATTGTTGGAGTACTTAGTATGGTATCTAGAGTAGAATTTGCCATTCGGTAGTTTAAATTGAGATCCTAAAGACTGAACGCAAGGAGCACCTATGTATATAATTATCAATTCATATCAAAGTGTATCTCGTTATCTCTTTTGATAACTGTATCAGGAATATAATTGCTTGATAAATAGCAAACATGTCATTTATGTAGATACAATTTAAAACTGTGAAAAGTAAAATCATAAGTTTATCTTTTTATATAATTTTCAAGTAAAATTTATTATTTTCAACTCCACCTCAAGAATATCAACTAGGACAAACAAATACTCGTAAACATAAGTAATTGCTTTACCATAAATCGAGTCACACCCACATTTAAATTATAACGCAATTTCTTAAAAAGCACTTAAGCATGCGAAATATTTTATGATAACAATTAAAATGATGGCGATGATGACGTGATGGTTGCAAAATAGTAACTATTATTTGCCATCGCCATCGGCTATTAGGGGAGCATCCGGTTGGTAGTAATGATAGGGGCATGCGTGAAACTACGTCCAAGTATATGAGACTTAGCATTCGGCAGGCTTATTGTATGTAGTGAAATATTATTAACTGTGGGAGCTTTATTTTTGCCAATAACTGATGCATGTTCTGCTGTACTATTCTAAATGCCTCTTAAGTAGCTCCTCCATTTGTATGCCTTCTACGCCAGCTGTCCAAGCAATTATATCCTTATAATGATCACGATGTATTTCCATTATGATTGTTGCATTGTTCTCTGTGTTGCGCAAATGATCGAGCACCATTTGACCGCGAGTGTGAGTACCTGTCAACTCGACCGTTGCACGATATAAACGACTTTTGTTGATGGCCAAATGTGGGAAAACATATGCTGCTACCAATATAGCATCACAAACGATCCAATTCACGAATTTTCGCGGTAGTAAAATGGCTTGCTCTACACGATTCAACAGTTCGATGCTTTTGCTGCGAACCGCTCCGAGGACTTTGAAGCGCCAATCCTATGAAATGCTTAGTTTAAGTGTATGTTCGAAAGTATTTGTGTGCTGTCAAAATGCAAATTCTAACCAAAGTTATGCCAAAATCACCATCAATACAAGTCTCCCATGGCAGTATAACAAGTGGGGATTTGACATTTTCCAAAACTATATGCGCTGCTTCTGGGTCCATCATGAAATTAAATTCAGCACTTTTCGTGATATTACCTTTGCCTATTTGTAGTTTAGTTAAAAAAGTTTTAGTGGTCTTTAAACAAGGAGGAAGGAGCAAGGAGCACAAATTGTAACCTGGATACTAACCTCTATAATTTCCTCCCATGACATAAATATTACGTACTTTATCCAAAAATTCGCTACCATACATATTAATACACATGGCGAAATTTGTTAAAGGACCCACAAGAATATAATCAACCATTTTCGGATACTAGCAAAGTCGGAGTTTTATTAGTTACCATTTGACATCTGAAAAATTATATTGACAGAAACTATTACCTTGCATGCGAGTTCGTACATGACATTCACTGCATGTTCTGAACGTATTTCGGACTCATCTACTTTATCTTCGTGTTCTAGATCCCCGAAGCCATCCTTGCCATGAAAAAATCTTTTCTGGAACCAGGTACGTGGTAAAATTGGTTCACCACATCCCTTATATACTGGAACCTTAAATATTAAAAATGAGATTAAATGCCATTTGAATTTAGTTCTTGCAGTTGGGCAGTGTGTTTACTTCTTACATCATTTCTATCTACGGTGCCCAATAACCGTAAAGCATTCTTTGCAGCGTTATGCACGTCAGTGTTGCCATGCACGCAAGTAACCCCAAGGAGTTTGTATTTATCCGTTTCATTTGCAGGCGCTATTTTGTTGTACATTTCCTCGCCTTTAATCAACATAAGCAGCCCCCAGGCATCATCTGTGCCAATATCACAGTCATAAACAACATATTTCTTGGACATATTGGATTAATGATGGGTAGCGTTATTGGTGTAATAAGAAATCCCCGTGGAGCTGATATGAAGAGATAGTGTCTAAAGAGAAAATAAAATCATGGGAGTCATTACATTAGTCGTAAAGAAAAGCGTCTTTTTCGTTCGCTTCGTTTTTACTTAAGTAGTATTGAAGACTACATAGGAATAATACAAAATTATTCAATGCACAATTTGCAATAGGCTTATTTTCCAAATTTGGATAACAGAAATCCAAGCAAACTAAGTATTGTCTGAATACGAAAAGCCAACTTAGCTTTAGTCACTCTTTAGTGGCAGATCCATTTTGCATTTGGTATTTAAATTGTATTAAAAACAATAAATTTTTGAGATTAATGGTCAACATGACGTTACGAATTAGTCCTGTACATGAAATGAAAATGCTATACGTCTGGTCACTTTAATATAAAGTCCTCTCTTGCAATGTTGCCAGTTTAGCTATTTTAAGCTAAATTTAGCTTCTATTATTCTCATTTAGCTACCAAGTTTCTGTTTTAGCTCCTAGCTACTTTTTTTTAGTTACGCAAATGTTATTTTGATTATACATATTAGTATCGCACAACATTTTCTGTAATATATTTCACGTTTTCCAAAAAATACAAAAATTTTAAGAAATATTGTTTTATTCCATTGATAATTCTTTAATTCTAAGGACTGATATTTTTCCCTTTTTTGAAAAAGAGAAACTCGTTTTCAATACGGATGGAATTACAAATTTCGAACAACAGTGGAAGAAACTTTGTATCTAGGTAAATATGGAAAACGCAATTACTACACTTACATTTTTCGTTTACTAATTTCACATTGCGTACAAGAATATGTACCTGTATGTTTAGTACAAATACAACATCAAAGTGTATGTTTCCGTAAAAAAAAATGCAACTTCTTTTTTTGGCAACAACATTGTTAGTTGTAAGTTTTAGCTATAGCCTCCAAGAATTTCTGGCAACACTGCTCTCTAGTAGACGCATTTTGTCTGTTGGTTGAGCTCTGGCAACCTCGAACCGGCACTGCTACAAAAATTTAGCAATTACCAGAATTACTTAGTATTGTAAACAATATTGTAAACGCAATTAAAGTTTCATATCTAAATGCAAGTGTATGCATGCTGTTTTCCTTATTCATTGACTTGCCAAGCGCACAGCTGCATCATTTGAATACAGTCATACACATAGCAAGTACACATATGTATGTATGTAACGTATCTTCTGTACGTTTTGCTTTGCTTTATTTCCGATGCATTTAATTTCCATTTCACACTGTACTTTTGTTTTTTTTTTTCAAATAATATTTAATATTTCTTATTTATTTCGCATACTTTTAGAATTTGTTGTATCTGTGGACTTGTATACACATTCCAAAATTCATACACTTGATTTTAAGAAAACACAAAGTACACGAAACTAACATGCAACACTTGCTCCGAGCGACTACTAGTTGGAAAATTTCTTTATTCAATTTAAATGAAAACTAAATTTATCTACGAGTACGCGGAAACTTCCATTTACTTAGATAACATTTCAGCCTCACAGATGATTAATGAAGAAGTGCGGTAACTCGAAGCAAATGTCAAACAATTTATTTTTTCTAGTTTTGAAACGAAATACTCCACAAATATGGTAGATCTGCGTGCTGCACATTGGAAGCGGTATAGATTTTTTATATTTGTACATACGAGTATTTTACAGTTTCAGGACTATTTGAAAATAGATTGATATTGGAGTTCAGAAGTCAATACAGAATCTTCAAGATAACAAAAATTTATTACTACTGTGGCACTAAGTATGACCCACGGTGAGTCTGATGCCGCGCTTTTTGCATCCATCCGAATGAGATGGATCTCAATCTTTAAGCTGAATCCAGTGTCCAGAGATTGTATTTTCAAAGGGATACTGTACGAACTGTTTGTGTGTGCTGATATTGCATAATAATCACAAATTACAGAAAAGAGTAAACACATACTTTTCGTACTTAGATATCAAAGTCGTATTTGAAGGATGTTTTGGTGGGTCTTACCAGCTCCCGGTCCTCTCACAACGATAAAAATGGTAGCAATTGGACCTTCGAACCCGAAAATCTCAAAAACTTTTCTATTATGAAATGGCTGACAGCTCTATTTTATTTGCAAATATTTATGTAATTTTTACTGTTTTGTTTTTGTTCTTTTAGATACTTTTTCATATATAAATAATTATTTATATATATTATATTATATTTAAAAGAATATCTACTTATTTTTATTTAATATACTATCATTTACTACGATATTAGATTTCCGTGCTTACGAGTTTTCTCAACTTTTTTTGATATTATTAACAATAGTGCAGTGTGACACCTTCCTTATCGGGTCATAAAACTACCGACAAATCTGTCATGTGGTTGATGTTAGTGCCTCCACTATCTCTTGGCCGCGTGCGTGTCGATCCACCAGTTGCAAAATTTAATCGACTTTTTCAGTAATTTTCACAACAACAACAAGCAGACCATAAAATTGCTTGAAAACAACGAAACCAAGCGAAACGAAACGAAGATTACTCGTGCCAGTCTCACACAACTCGTACCTTCGGCAATAGTGTTGTTGTCGTCTAATTCGTTTCTTTATATGAACTTAAGTAAATGAAATTGAAAAGAAAAAAGAATGAATGAACGAAAGAAATATACATAGATAAACAAAATGCGAAAATTTGTGTTTGCAGTTTGATTGATTGAAATTGAGATTTTCTTGTGAATAGCTAAAAAGAGTTTAAATCGCAATTGAGAAGAAGAAATGCAACTATTAATTAACAAACTACAACGGCATTAAGAATATAAATCCATTATTAAATTCACAGCCGGTGCATTATTAAAATTATAAACGAGATCTCTGGTGAATTCGGTCGGTTTGGCCAGAATGTCCACAAAGTACGTGATTTTTGATTGCGATGGTGGCAGCGATGACGCTTGGGCATTGTTGTTTCTACTCAAAGCAGAACAAGAGAAACGCTTGATAATTCTTGGTGTAACCATCTGCGGTTGTGGTAATACAAATTTACACAATGCTGCCCGAAATATGCTGCGTATATTGAAAGCATGCGGCAGAGACGAGGTGAGTATATTAAATGTGACTAAAATACATATCTACTCGATGCCATATTAGTCTCAACTATATTTTCCAGATTCCAATATTCCTGGGTGCCGCTGAAGCATTAATACCCATACAAGAGACCGAATCACGTACATTGTTTCATGGTGAAGATGGCTTCGGTGATGTTTTGCCAAAAGACACCGATATTAATATTGAGGAAATGGTTGAGCGTGAGCATGCAGTGGCTGCGATACATCAATTCTGCATTGAGAAGTCGAAAAATGTTACTGTGATTGCTGTGGGACCGCTGACAAATATTGCGCTATGTTATTCCATGTATGGCAAGCAATTTGCAGATAATGTTAGGGACATTTATATAATGGGTGGAAATCATCAAGGTAAAAAGAGATATTATATATTTAAATAGTAAAACCATTATAAAACTCAATCTTTTATAGGAGTGGGCAACTTTACACGTGCTGCTGAATTTAATTTCTACTCAGATCCCGAAGCTGCTCACATAGTGCTTTCCAAATCTAAGTGCCCTATAACAATTTTACCGTGGGAGCCCTGTCTGGAAGATCGTTTCTTTATTTGTATTGTAAGTTGTACAAATAATTCGTACTCGACTCTTTATCTGTTACCGAACAATTTGAATTTGACAGAATTGGCGGCTCGATGTTTTAGGCTTAGATGCAGCACCACGAAATACTGCCATAGAAATACTCAATAAAGTGGAACGAGCTCAATGGATGCCCTCGAGTTTTAAAAGCTGGATACCATGTGATGCCATGTTGGTCGCTGTTTTCCTTTTCGGCTCACAAGTCATACGGAAGGAGAGTATGTGGCATGCAACGGTGGATTTGAAGGGGCATCATACTCGTGGTCAAATGGTTCTGGATCATTTACATGAAGTGGAGAAGTTTCCTAAGAATGTGCGTGTTATTGAATTGGTGAATGCGGAGTTTTTTAAACTTGTTGCTCAGTGGGGTGCAGGCTTGACGGATTTGAAAGTAGATTTAACGGGCACTGATTTGACAAATGGAAATGTAAAGTAAAGTGACTTTAGTAATTGAAATAAAAAGAGAAATATGTAACAATTTAGAGATTTGCATGTAAGACGAAATGACCTTTGAAAAAGTAATAGTTTTTAATTACTTATGCCTAAAAGTATGCTTTGATTTGGTTTTCTTACTCTTTAACTACATATATCGATAGTTAAGTACCCAGATGTCTTAAGTATAATTTTGTGTGATAGTGTGTTAGTGGTTTTCCAAGTCTGCGTGGCATGCTACCTACATTTATAGCGCGAATTTGTCACAACTGCAAATCAATGTGCAGTTGAAATCGGTAATATGTTCTCCAAAATTTAACAGATGACATCTTCGACATTGTGAGATAATAAGTTCCTTTAAAATTCCATATTTTCACTTAACACATCTGTGAGCTTAGTCATCAATATACTGTAGCCGTATAACCATTCTAAAACGCTCCGTGCCTTTGACAATCTTGTTTGAAGATGTTTGCGCCAACATACTCGATGTTCCATCCAGCATGTACACAAACCATAGCTCCCATATTAAATAAGTTAATACTAGCGTTAAATTAAAGTAAAAAGCGATTTACTAAAGAAATATGCAAACACAACAAAACCAATAAATGTCAACAAAACAAAGGCTCTAAAAATAATTTTCAAAAATAAGGGAAGCAAATACGAAACGAAAGTGAGTGAAGACGCAAAAAACATTGTTAATAAATTTCAGAACAAATCGAGTGGAGCAAGAGTCGAGACGTGTTTCAGCGTTAATTTTAGTGCGCTCTGCCCACATCCGTCGTATGCCATTTGTGCTGCTCCTGTTCCAAATAGTCGCGGCTCTCACACTAATACTATTTGTTATTCATTATTTTTATTATATAATTAATGCGATTACCGGAGAATTTCAATATCAACCACAACAACATAACGTGAAATCAGCAATACAACTTCCACAGCAGCAACAACAAGAAATTGTAAATAAAAAATTGACAGATTTTCCAGTAAGAATTACAGCAGTAGCGGCAGCAATCAAAATGCAAACGACAGACGATGCAAAATTTATAAAAAAGTGAGTGAGGAGAAGAAAAATAAAAAATAAATTGCTAAAATACATACAAAATAAAAGTGAAAATAAATTTTTTCTGATACACCACACCCACTGTACTAATATCGTAAGTGAAGTGGAGTGGAGTGAGTAGGTGATGAATGCAGCAAGTGGTCTCTGCTCTAATAAGCTCTAAGATCTTGTTAAATTTCTTTTGAAACAAAAAAAATCAAGTTTTGAAGAAAATTTGGGAGCAAAGATAGTAATTTGCAATAGAATTGTTCTTTGTGTGTGTGTGTGTGTGTGTGTGTTTGTGTTTGTCGTCAGCTTTATCGATTTTCCATTTCCACTGTATTTTCCATTTTCCGCCGTCATTGTCGTGGTTGCTGTTGTGCGCACTAATACGCGCACACAAACACACACACACACACGCCCCATATGCTATTTGACGTGGTTTTTCTTTTGAATTTTTGCGTTCTTTTCTCTATTTGAGTTCTCGTTTCATTTTACATAAAATGTGATTGATTAAAGTGTTTTGGTTTGTTTTACTTAAATTTGTTGTAAAATTCAAGTGTTCCTTTTAATTTGAAATCTAAAAAATGCGTGTTCTCTTCAATTCTTTGCTTCGAAGGCGTTGGAAAGGCGGCACCATAGAACCACATCCAACCGATAAAGCGCTGATTGTTAACTATCAGCTGGAGGCAACGGTTTTTGGCGAACAGTCCAACAATCCAATGATTGAGGAAAAGAAGGTAAGTGTGATTGTGAAAAATGAAATTAACAATCAAATTGAAATAGCTTCGGAAAGCGTAACAGCAATAGAATTAATCTTCAAGACCCCAAAGACTAGAGCAAATATGTGAGTTTTAGTATGGTGATGCGTTTAAAACTGGTTACATATGCTACTTCTAAGAATTAACTACATAGGTTCGACTCTAGCACCAAGTTCCATGTCGCTAGCTCTATTCTTCATTTACGTAGGAGGTGGTTGAAAGGAATTCAGTTTATTTTTTGCTTACATTGTATAAAATCTCCAAAGAATCCAGATAGAAATAAATACTATGTATATGTATGTATGTATAAATTTAGAGCCAGTTCTTCAGCTTTGTATCTCCATTTGAACACTAAAGTTTATTGTCAAACCTTTCTAGTTTTCTGCAAAATGGTACATTTGGAGACACATAGTTGGAGAATAGACGTAACAAAATGTAAATAACTACTTAGTATTCTGTCAGCTTTCACCATGGAGTGGTCAGATAATGAGAACCGTATCGCTGTTATAGCACTTTTTAAGTGTGAAATGAAGAAAGGCGATATTTTCAAAACGCTCCGCTCACTCGGGATGAGTCGCATGTTCGTCTACCGGTGCATAAAACTGTTTGAGGAGACTCGAGATATCTATGACCAACACCGGTCGGGCCGTCCACGTACAGTTCGCACGCCGCCAGTCATCAAAGCCGTCAAATCAAGAATTCAGCGAAATCCGCTCATGAGACGCAAAAGTCCATGACTCGGATTATTAAAAAAGACTTGGGACTTAGTGCTTTCAAACGTCGCACCGGACATTTGTTGACTGCAGCTTAGTAGAAAAATCCAAACGTGTTTTGGTGAGGCACGCTGTTAACTAGCACAGAAAAATTTTGTTTACGGATGAAAAAATTTTTACGGTGCAGGAAAAATTTAACAAGCCAAATGATAAGGTCATCTAAGGAAGCATCTGAACTGATCCCACGGGTTGAAAAGGGTCATCACCAAGCTTCAGTCACGATTGGATCACCGACTTGCATTTCTGCAAACAAGGGGTTAAAACTTCGGCCAAAGTTAACCAGGAAATCGTTTTGGAAGCTGTTGTGAAGCCACTTAACCATTCCCTGTTCCAAAACCTGCAGTGTGCTTTCCAGCAGGATTCCGGGCCAGCCTATAATAATAAGACGACCCATACCTGGCTGCAAACCAACTTCCCAGCTTTCATTTGCTTTGAAGAATGGCCATCTGACAGCCCTGATCTGAACCCATTGGATTACAAATTATGAACAGTTTTAGAGGACATGGTTTGCCTCAAAAGATACCCCCACATTGATTCTCTGGAGACTGCTTTGATTCGTGCTGTCACCACTTTCCCAAAGCACGACGTGCGTGCAGCTATTTATGATTAGCGAGTTCGACTTAATAGATATCAATAAATATATTTTAAAAAATTGGTTCAAAAAAATTAATTATTTTAAATTTTTTAACATCAAATGTGTGTAACATTACTTATGTCCCTACTATGTAGAAAACATTAAATAAGGTTTTGGCATTCTTGTTGTCAATCTTTCGTTTCAAAGTGTCCTATAGTCTTCATTAGTCTCTATATAATATTAATAGTGGACCACTATCAAAGAGATTGAGTTATGGGTGAGCACTGGTAATATTCTGGTAACTTCATTATACTAGCACCAATTAACTATTGATTTTCCCAATGATTTATATTTCACAGTTTTGGATTTAAGTAATAGAAAAGTTGCGTGATTCATTCACCACTTTTAACAATACTTCACTCTCCCTTTGAATTCTTCCCTTTTTGCTGTAATTGTTTGAATTGTTTGAAATAATGGCAAATATTTTATGCAGCAAGTGATCAAATATAGGCATGAAAATGGCTAGCAAATTCATTTCGTCATCTCACGGCTACGTACTCGTACAAATACTAATGAATGGAAAAAGCAAACAAGAAAACTTCAGCAAAAAATTTTGCAATCGTTTTAATTGCATTTTGTATCATAAAATAGTAAAATTAATAATAATATCAAAAATACATAAGTACTTACTATTTTCTACTGCTGCTAAAACAGGTTCATTAATTTTTTAATTGTTAATTAAATCACTTTTTGTCTGATTTTTCGCTTGTTTGGTTTGTTATTGTTTGTTGTAGCTTTATTTATTGCTACGTACATATGCGAAAATAAATACAAGTGAACATACATTTTTATTTTCGATATTTTAGCAGTAGGTAATAAATTTCTAAAGCGCACGAGTTCGAGGTGTGCAGCGCTAACAAACGAAAACAATCCATACCAAAACAACACAAAGTTCAACAACTTATCTTTTATTGTTAGTGCGACTTTTGTGTGACAAATTTCTTGTCCATTTTTGGTAAACTTTAATCTTTAATTCCCATTTGAATCGATCGATTACTTCCACATAAAATATTAATAAATACTTTGTTATTGTGATACAACTTTGTTTAAAGCAGTGCCGTTACCGAGTGTCATTCGTCATTCGAGGGGGGTTCTAAGAACTATCAAAACTATAAAAAGGTTTGTGCGCGTGGCGGTAGCGAAAGGGAGAGGGAGGAAGGGAGTAGGACATTGGTGCCCTTAAATTTGCAGAAAACAGTTCGATATTTTTCAACGATATGGTCAAAATAATAAGTATTGACTTATGTATGTATAATGATTTTCTAATAATACAAAGTACACAAATACATATGTGGCCACAAGGAATATGTTAACTACTAAACTCGAGTTAGGAAAAATAAAAACTTATTGAATATTTTTCATTATAAATCCCAAAATGTTGAGAGTTAAGTGGAATCCATCCCATTTTATTATAAATGCCGTATTTTTTAAATATAAATATTTTTAGAGGGTTGGGGCGGAGATTCGGTTGGTAAAATACCTTGAGCTGTCCCTAGTTGCATGTTGTACCAGCACTTAAAAATTTGTATTACCAATCTATTCTAAAACGTATTGCGGTTTCCAGCTAATAAAAATCTACTTTTTACTGTATTCAGTGCAATGTTTTCTCATGGTAATTAAAATTGTGTGAAATTTCCGCCTTTATGATAACAACAAATTCATTTCCTTGCCCCTGACAGTTGCTTGACAGTTTCATATTGGATTAGGTCAACTTGACCGCACCTAAGGAAATAAATTACACATGAAAAATGGAAAGCTTTTGTGACATGTTTGAAAAATATTATTTTCTTGCGTGTTAAAACTTAATTAAAAGGGAAATTAAGCCAAAAGGACCTTTCGTAATGAATTTTGCGTGCACATCATATGCATGAATATGTAAATACGCGAGTATATATATACACATTGTCCTTAAAATTTCACTCTCCTGGAGCAGCTGTTTACCAATTTCAAGAACTTATGTGCACAACGTTTTGAGTGTATGTAAATTAAAGTCTCACTTTACTTGAATGCTGTTCAATGTAGGCAATTATATGTGCGTAGTCATCAATGCCGTTGCAAACAACCAAGACCAATAACCGCCAAACCCCACTACCTTTTAACTATATACCTACATGAGGCTTGATGCCTACTGTCAGTCAGCATTTTTCAGATGATGCTAAGTAAATTGTGAACTTAGCATACATTAACACTTCACGTTTTGCATGTGTGAGAGTTTTCGAGTGTGGCTGTGAGTGGAGGTCCGCACAGATCAATCATCAACATCTACGACTATAGTAAACAGAAAGCAGCAACGAAAATAAAAGCTGTCGCTTTCAAAACCATAAAGCATTATATCAGTACTTACATACTTGAACAGAAAACAAAAAATTAATAAATAAATAAAATACGAGTAAGTTTTTAAATACTCGTAATAAGTAAGTTAGTCAATGTGGCTAACATGTGGGGAGGTGCAAATCAATTGGGTACACATTTACACTATTTACGGTAATGCATATTTTGTTAAAATAAAGAACTAGTAGTCGGCTTCGCTTAGTTCGACCAAATTTGTTCGATATTTGCAGCTTAATTTGGAACGAAAACGTTACTTAATTGGTAAAATTGACCATTGCTAACTTTACAAAAATTCGAAAATTACCACTATGATTTCATTGATCTTTTTATAGCTTTTAAGAAAACTGGTTTACTGTATTTCGAAACTTTTCAAGCGTATAATGAATCTTTTTTGCAGCACATGCTACAAAGAAGGTCAATTCGTTAATTCAATACGAAACATTATATTGCTTTTATTTATTTATTTATTCTAATACTTACCATGTAAATATTCTGTTTTCGTTTTGATTTCGCAACAGGTTTTTCTTGGCTAACGTTTTTGTTTGCACACTTGTTTTTTGCTGTTTTGAGTTACAGCTTTCAGTTGTAGTCTGTGAAAGCGTGATGATTTGACTAAGCCAATGTGGTCGATCGATCAGTTGCTGATCTGAAGTTCTGTGATACACTGAAATTTTTTTTTATTTTTAGGGTAGGCCAATCAAGTTGCCAGGTGATCTAAAATTAAAAGTAACGAGGTATTGCCTGGGAGAAACCCCAAGCTCTTAAGAGCACAAATACGCATTTAGCATTTTCTCACTTTCCGAAAATTCAGTATAGAATTGCACAAATCAGAATGGATCCCTTAAAACTCAAAAACCATTCCACATCAAGTGTGTCGAGGTAAACTCAAGAAAATATCACTTTATCTCTTTAGAATTCAATTTGTCAGTCAGTTTTATGTGTTTTATGGCAACCGAAAAACACACAAAATTTCCTTAGTCAGGATCATTGTAAATATACAACGATCACACTCAATAACTGAGCTCAAATGCCTTTCATTATTATTAATTAACTTTTATTTATCATACGACTAAAAATTCTGACAACTCTTGCATTTACTGCTTGCGGTTTAGTCATCATCGTAAAGAACTTGAATAAGACAATAATTAAGCAAAAAACAACAAAAAATGGTTTTCTCTTATACAGTCATAGGCTAATCTCACAATCACAAACGTATCCGCACTCGCATGCCAGAATTTGAGCGGAAAGCTGCAGCTCGAGTCAGTAACATTGCAACTTGTGCCTACTTCGAAACGTACATAATTGTTCTTAAATAGTGCTTGATATCAAAATACGACATTTTCTTGGATGTACGACTTCATATACAAATACCTATACTGGTAATCGAATAAGTCGCCACAGTTTTATCGTCACAACATCACAACTTTCTTATAAATGTACAAGGTGTCAATTTTAAATCATGTTTTTTCGTAGTTTAATTTTTTTTATGAATTTTCCATTGCTTTTCTTTTTAGTGTTTTACTTCGTAGTATAAAGAAATAAAAATACTGATCTTTTAAATAACTAAATGATGTCATATTCATTCATTCATGTGCTGTTCATTTTGGTCAAATACTTAAATATTTGCTTTGTCTTTGAAGCATATACATATTTTTTAATATTTTTAAACAAATACTGTAGATATTTTTAATTTTATTTTTATACTTAAGCTGATAACATTAAGTTGTCTTTTGTGTCTCTTCAGTTCAAGTTAAACTCAAATTAATAAAGTGCAGTTTTTTAAATTAAATCCAAATAATAATGGCTGCAGCTACAATTCCTATGCTGGTAAGTGCGTAATTTCTAAAATTAACTTGTAATCATTTTTCTTATCACCGATAAATAAATATAGTAAGCAATCGAATCACATCGAATACTTTGTTATCTAGTCATTTGTTTAATTACATATTTACTAGGCTATTCTGTAGAAGTCTATTATGATGACCATTTTACTGAAACCATATTAGGCATTGGAATCTCTTGGACTTCACAGAATCGTAGCTTTTCATATTTGAAAGATATAAGACATTTATTTTGGCAATAAAGAACAAGACGTTGAATTATACATATTTTATCACATTAGAACTTATTCCACATAGAGATTGTCTTTAAAATTTGAATATCTTCGACATCAATTGTTGTCATTGACATGCCAAGCCTCAAAATCATTTTTAAGAAAATATGTCAATTGTGCATTTAAGTATAATTGCAATTTGTGCTGTTTAGCTTTAAGTTGACAGAATATTCGATAGTCACATGCCAATCGTGGGAAGTTTGCAATCAGTAAGTAAGTAAATATGTACTTGCGTCATATTTAGTTCTCCAATATACCCAATAAACATTTATGTTATTGTTAGTTATGAAATATTATAATTTTTTTTTGTCAATTCTTTTGTTAAAACCTTAAGTTTTTTGAACAATAAAGAAATGAGCTTGAATCCATTAATCGCAGCTTCAAAATGTCAATGTCATCATATTTGTTGTCTAATTTGCTGCAAAATACTGCAGTGCATAATGATTGCCGAAACGGACGAATGTTCTCTGAATGGTCGGAAATACATATGAAGGTATTAAAAATAATGTCAGTTTTATAGACTTAATGTTTATTGTATTTAGTAAAACTGGAGATATAATAAAAGATGATAAAGGTCGTTTGTTGAAATGCGCACTTACACAGTACGATTATCATTTCAACATCATCAACAGTGACAACAACAACATCGGAATGAAACATTTTTCCAACATGTTTGTTTTCACATACTGAAAACTTAAACACTTCTAATGTGCATACGAGTACTCGTAGTGCATATGTTTTAGCAATGGCATCAATAGGTAAAACCGAAAGACAGTATTTCCCGCATAAGAGCACTCTTTAAAATATATGAAGTTATACGTGCTTATAAGCAAAAAATGCAGGTTCCATCATCTCTCAAAACTTTTTTGTACGAGTCGTCATTTGTGGGGAAAAATGAATAATTTTTTCTTAGTGCTAATAAGCGGCATGCTTATAGCGTAAGTAATAAATTATATAGGTACATTTTACATTTTAATGGGGAAAAGTAAATGGCACTAACCTTGATGCTACTAAGGTGAGGGAGGAGACTGCTTATAAATGGGGAATTCTGTAATTACATGCGAAACGATTCTGGCCCGTGCGTTGAACATCAATATTACATAAAATATTACCAAGTCACAAATCAAAAGAATAAGACAAATTTATCGTCAAATCCTAATTGCGAATATGTATGTACTTACCCTATACATACGTACATTCTCGTTAAAACTATTAACAACAAAAACACCATCAATAACCAGACGAAGAACAATGAAAAAATATCATCGGTAATTATTAGAGCAATCTCTCATTGAGATTTCCAAAAATAGTGATCTTATTTTAAACAACGATACTGTTTTATGTTTTTTTTTTTGGTTTTGTTTTGTGCACAACAAATAATCGTTCGACGCCAACGCATTGACACCAATCGTTTCACCGCAACCACCGACATCATGGGCGTATGCAGAATTTTATGTGAAAATGTCTGCCACGCATCGATGACTTTCTTGATAAGGATTAATTTTAATATTTTATTTAGTTTTTTATAAGTAAGTAAATAAGTATGAGTTCTCCCTCTTTAGGCGTAGAGATTTAACTTACAACTATCCTCCTTGGGTACGCCCATGGGGCCACCTTCATCAACAAAACACAACTACACAATTAAACGGCCCAAGTTCATTGTCTCCGACAACATCCGTCACCACTGTGTGTTCAACGCTATGGTCGACCGCTCTGAGCATCGAATGCGTAAACGCATATCGAGAACTACATACTTACACACATACATAAGTACAAATGTACATTCTCGTAATTACAATCCACGCAAATGCGGTTTTTGACCGCCAGCCAATAATCATACAACAACTACGATTCTACCTACAGATCCACGCATTTTTAATGTCAAAAATACGAGTATGATTATCACAAATTACTCGTATAATTGCTGTCACTTTTCCGGTGATAAAGAGCAGCTCCCTACTCAACGCTAATCACAGCTAACGTCTCTAAATTAACTAATTCTGTTCTGCTCTTTAACTCCTCGAATCGTTTTTTCATCGTATTGCTACCATATCTACATACTGGTACTACATACATACATACGTACTATATGTACATAATTATGTATGTAGAATAAGACCATTATACATATAGAATGCGTCATAGTCAAAAGTGAGGAATATAAAAATATGTAAAAAAAAAACAATAAGTGGTGCACAACAAAATTTTTCTTCAAGTGCGAGAATTGACTAGTACCCATATTTTGGATTTATGATTTTTTCGTCGATGACCGCCAAAAATAGCACTTTAAAAGTCTGTTTCGTTTTTAATTTTTCGTTTGCTTAAGATAGTTTTTTGCTACCAGCAAATTTTATGATGTAATCTCATAAATTGGTATATGGTATGTACGAGTTACGAGTACGAGTTTGTTTTCATTTTAAAACGAAAATTAAATTAATGGAGATATGTACATATATTATTTTGGCAATTATATTCGGTAATAATAATAGTAATTATTATTTAGTAAATGATTCTTGAAGTTGCAGGTTTTTTTTTACTCTTTTAAATAAAATTACTCATTTGAATTATAAAGAATAAAAAATCTACAACCTCTTAAATAAAACACCCTTTTGAATTCAATAATGGATTAAATTTTATGGTTTTTCCGCCATCAATTTTTTTTATAATCAGAATGATTCATCTACATATGGTATGTATATAAATTATTGTACGATATTTTATTCCTATTAAACTTAGCATATGCAACAAACTATGCTCAAAATTATCCTTTTTCGTGGAATATGTAAGGATTTTATAATCTATTCATCATTTCTGATTCTCTGGAACACATCGCAACCAACTTACTTATCATACTAAATCGATAAACATCTGACGATTTTATGTAAGGAATACCATTGGGATAGTGCTCCTTACACGTTTTCGTATAAAGCGCTTGCGTTTGTCACCGATCCATCCGTTTTGCGGATGCACACCTCGGTAGTGTTGGGCGGAATGAGGGTCCGTTGGGATTCGTTCGTTATTTAAAGATAAAATATTAGGGGTGGTTATTGCCCAATGATGATCGTTTTCACATTTTCGTATCAGATATGGATTTTAACTATGAATACGAAATTTGGTTCTCTTTGCTGCACTATTTCCTTGATATTTCACTTGTGTGTGAAGTGGCTTGGGCGTGGCTTTTGCCCAATGCTGAACATTTTCACAACACTTGTTAGAAGACTGTTTCAATGATGTGTATCGGGTTTTGTTTAGTTCACTTGGTAATTTCCTTCAAATCACTCTTCGAAAATTTCACTTGTCTGGGAGGTTCATTTTATTCGATAAACATCTGATGATTTACATCGGTTCACTTAACCGATTTTGCCCACAATAAAAATTTGTATAGTATGTTGTTATGTGACTCAATTATTTTAATTGACTTCGCAAAGCAGGGTTTTGAACCGGTGAAATCTTAGGTTTGGGTTCAGGTTCAGTTTTTGATTTATGTAGGTTGAAAAAATGCTTAAGCGAAACATGAATTTTCTTTAAATTTCTTTTAAAAACCTTCAATTGATAATAGAAAAAGTCGAACGCGCATAAAGTGTGTTATGTAATTGGCTCAGGACTCGTAGAACGCGTAAAACTATCGACGTGAGAAAAGCGTTGACGCATGGCTTGCAACTTCACGCTTAAGTTCCCTTTCGGTATGAACAACTGCTTAAATATGTATTAAGAACACGATTCAAATAGTTAATATCTCAGAAAACATCAGTTGACTTCCCGCCTTTATCGAAAAACCTTTATCAAGTTGCTTACGGCTTGCGACGTAAATATTACGACGCCAAAATAATAGATTGAAGTAGATTTTACAGTAGCTGAAGCTTTTTGTACTTCTTTTTGAATGAAGCTACATAGCGTACATTATACCTTAATGCAGAAAGGAAATATTTTTTGCAAATTCGAAATGAATGTACATCAAACTTTGTAGGTATTAAAGAAAGTACATTAAGCATTATTAATGATGTAAGGAAAATTACAAGTTTCCAACTGATGCCCGGCAGCATTGCTCACAATAACCCGATGCTAAAGTTAAATTTTTGAAAAGAAAGCGATTTTCGAATGTGGTACAAAAGTTAATTTTGCGGTTAGTTCGAGCTCTGTATGTATAAAGTAAATGCTCTGGTTTTTGTTTTTCGTTTTGTTTGTTTGTTTTTATAACACATTGCACGCAGTACCTAAATATTATATCTTTCCATCTCTTAATCGTGCGTAATGAGCGTGCGTGAAAACGATAAGCTTCCCTCCATAAGATATAGTAAATACCGGTATTCAACACCTACATGCGACTAGATACTCATACAGCTGAGGTTAGTTAAATGTTTTTAAAATGACTGCACTTTATCTTTAATTAAATTCAATCAAAAGTTGGCACATTCACATAGCAACTTCTCCAGCGGCGGCGCTCCTTAATGCGTTTGTCTCCAAAATTGGGTCTGGTAATTTGTGCTTGCATGCATGCGGGTGCCGCGGCATGCCGTAATATTTTTTTGATACCGGCTGTGATGAAGGTACAAGTGCTGCCATTCATTCCCATTTGCGTAAGTTTCCGGAAGTTAAAAATTGTACACTTCTTAGACATTCTTTTTATTGATTTGTGATTGTGAATTTCTCGTTGCTGTTGGCTTTTTTGGATTGGTGTAAAGAGAAGAGAAGTATAGTGGGAGGAGAAGAACGAGTATAGTGGGAGTGAGTATTCAGTAGTAGTAGTGGTTGTTGAGTAGTGGTTGTGCGAGTATTTTCGGTCGCTATAGTGAAGTGACGACAACAAAACTTGAAATAGGCACGCGACTTACCTTATTTGTTCTTATTATCGTAATATTTAACCATTATGCATACGAGTAAATGTCTGCAATAGGTAAATGCTTATACAAGGTGGGGCAAAAGTAATGTCATAATGTGAATGTGCCATAATTTTTGCAAATGACGTCAAATGCCATTGTGCTTTGGCATATCTATTGTAGACAGATAGAGAATTAGTTGACAACAAGCGAGACACACCTCCTAACCACCAATTTGGATCAACGCAGGGGGTTGTCGTTTGATGTCATCAACTTTACACCTTCAAGGAAACTTTCCTTGAAAATAGAGTAAATTTTTTTTATTTCAAACAAAATGTTATCCAAATCACATTATGACATTACTTTTGCCCCACCTTGTATATGCATGAACAGATATATGTACATAAGTATGTACATATATGTAAGTATATATACTTACTATAGATGCGAATGCTGAAACAAACGACGTATTGTTTCTTTCAATGCTTTGTGTTTTTTTTTCCTTTAATGCCATTGACTTTTTTTGTTTTCTTCTAGGTTATACAAACATAGTTATGTTTTTGCTTGCTCCGTTGCTACATAATTAATATAAACCCTGTGGTAAACGTTCTGAAAAATCAATATCTTCATTGAAATAATTCAGATTATTATTTTTATCTTTAACCTGAACAGTATGATATACTATAATCTTACAGATCCTCTTTAGATTCCTATTTTTTAAGCTGTTGATATACACCAGATACATCCCCTTCAATCTTGAAGATTGTATCTAGAGCTGCTGTCATGACCACAAATAAGCTCGGCCTAGGTCCTCCTCCATGGGCTGTTGTGCCATTAAAAGAAAAAAGAAGAATAGTTATATCAAATTGTTGTGATCTAATTATATTTTACTTTAGCTACGAAACATAGAATGTTCTACAGACAATAAGTTTGTGTCAATAGCAATCGATTGTTCTCTCGTTTACGAATCGCGATTCGTGAATAATTGATAAATGAATTTCTTTACGCGTGCCCTTAAACTTCTTTATGCACAAGCATGTACTTTCTCTCGTATTAGAAATAAATAATTCTGGATAAACTTGACCTTAATTTTCAGTTGATAAACGAAATAATTAATCGCTATTCTTCTCTTTCTGTTTTCTTGTAGAACTGTCAGAAAATAATCCGACTACGTTCGCTGAATGCTAAAACAGATCCTGCTGCACTGGCGCGCGAAGTTGTCGACAAATGTGATCTCATACATAAGTCTCAATTGGCTGATGTCGAGCAAATTATATTCTACTTGAAGAATCGCAAGGATAACGCTGGAAGTGGTATGTTTTTATACTGGATGCTTGTTGAGTGTTTTTAACATGTCTATGTATGTAACTTTTTAAAGACATCGCAGACAATAATCGACATCGTTCCGCTGTTCCTTCACAACGTTCGTCGACGGCCAAGGCACACGGAAATGCAGTTTCATCGGCAACGTTGTCAGCTCCAGCCACTGCTGATGTTTCCATCAATAATATCGATGAATATGTTGAGTTACTTTACGAAGACTTGAGCGAACGAATTCGTGGATCTGCCATGATCTTGCAGGTAGCACGTAATCCAGATAATTTAGAAGAGTTGGAGAAAAACGGTAGGATTGTACATTAATTGAGGAATTATGGTATGCACTATTTCCTGAATAATATTTTATTCCTTATTGTGTAGAGGCTTGCCTTAGTGCTTTGTCACGCGTTTTGCGCGAAGATTGGCGTAAGAGTTTGGATCTTTCGACAAATATAATTTATATATTCTTCTGTTTCTCGACTTACACGAAGTTTCATCCTGTTATAGTGCAGTACAAGGTGAGCTAGACCAGAAGTTTATTTCTGTTTACACATTCTTATCAAATATTTGACAGATTGGTTCACTATGCATGGATGTCATTGATTACGAACTACGGCGCTATGAGAGTATGCGTAATGAGTTGGACGTGCGAAAGAATCCAGCTGGTTCTGCTCCTCTTTCGACCAAAGTAAGCAAAGAGAAGCTGAATCACAGCTCTGACGACTTTCTTGATATAATGAATGAGGAAAAACCCAAAGAGATGGAACCACCCAGGCGACGCATTCCAGAGTTGAAGCAACGTCCAAAATCAGGCAATTGGTCCAGCTTTCATGGTTCCATGTCCTCCTCCCTTATCAAGAGTCAAATATTAAATAGCAGCTATCATGAGGCACTCTCAGCTGGTGCTGCTACACCCGATTCTGGAATCTCGACCAACGGCGGGGATATAAAGACTAACAGCAATGAGGCATTGGATCGTAATGATCCCAAAGTGAAAAAGGAGGAAATCGATCGCCTCAACAAGCAGCTGAAAGTGTTTGCCAAAAAGCAGGAGCAATTGTTGCGCGTAGCTTTTTATCTGCTGCTGAATATGGCCGAGAATGTAAAGTTGGAAGAAAAGATGCGACGCAAAAACATTGTGAAAATGCTGGTGAAAGCTTTGGATCGACAAAACATCGATTTGTTAATGCTGGTCACCACATTTCTGAAGAAGCTTTCAATTGTGGGCGACAACAAGGATGATATGAGTGGTTTGAATGTTGTTGCTAAGTTGCCGCGGCTATTTCAAAGTGGCCACACTGATCTCGTGCAGGTAACGCTAAAGTTGGTCTTCAACTTATCATTTGATGGGCCATTGCGGCGAAAAATGGTTACTGCTGGTTATTTACCCATGCTGGTAATGTTCATCAACGATGAAAAACATCATGGCATAGCGGTGAAAATACTGTACCACATGAGCTTGGACGACAAGGTGAGAAGAAGAGAAATGAGCAAAAGTAAAATCTTTAGCACTAATGTTTTCTGTTTTAGGTCAAAGCCATGTTCACGCACACCGAATGCGTGCAAATGGCCACGGACGCAATTATACTGAATCTCAACATTAAAGTGGATCTCGATCTAATAGCCCTCTGCATAAATTTGTCGCCAAACAAACGTAATGCACAAATCATGGTCGAAGGCAATCGTCTGCATAATCTAATGGATCGGGCCTTTAAATACCAGGATGCACTGCTAATGAAACTGCTGCGAAATTTGTCACAGCATGAATCAATACAATCACAATTTATTGACTATGTTGGAGACTTGGCGCGCATTTTGACCATCTGCGACGATGAAGCATTCATTGTCGAATGTCTCGGCATATTGGGTAATCTCTCCTTGGCCGATTTGGATTACTCCCAGATACTGCAAAACTTCCAGCTAATACCGTGGGTAAGAGATATGCTTGTGCCTGGTGTCAAACTGGACGACATGGTACTCGACACAATTGTTTATTTGGGTACATGTGCACACGATGAACTCTGTGCCTTGCTCTTTTGCCGAGCCAAGGTGGTACTCTCATTGATCGAACTGCTCAAAGCGAAACAGGAAGACGATGAGATCGTTTTGCAGATCATTTATGTATTTCAGCAGATATTGCGCCATGAGAGCACACGTGACTATATGATAAAAGAGACTGAGTCACCCGCGTATCTCATAGATTTGATGCATGACAAGAACGCAGAGATACGCAAAGTGTGTGACTACTGTTTGGACATAATTGCAATTAGTGACGCCGAGTGGGCGAAGCGCATTAAGGTTAGTGTAAGTCACAATTTCACTTTCATTGTGAATAGCTTTTGTGTTTTCCACCTGCAGCTGGAAAAATTCCGAAATCATAATTCGCAATGGTTATGCATGGTGGAGTCACAACAGGACCACGATAATGATCAGGACTATGTCGACAATGAAGAGGAGGAGAATGATTTGAATACATTTTTGCGCTCCGAATATTTGGACAATTGCGAATTGTACAATAGCACGAATACGAACAAGGAAAGCGAAGATAATGACAGCAACAATAGTAATAATCCGGCAAGTCCCGCCATGTCCACATACAGTCGTCCAGTGAGCAGGTAAATATAGAAACATATTTTGCCTGTAAAAGCAATCGAAGTATGTAGGTAGTATGGATACTGGAGAATGGAGCAATACATAGATCAAGATTTATACACTTAGGAAAATAAGTGCACAATAAGTTGTCGAGCAAAAATAGAAAAACTGGAGTATTTAGTATGATTTTATTGTTCGGGATAAAAAAAAATTTTAAATCGCTACTCCATTGGAAATTGTCTCAGAAGGACAAACCCAGAAGTCTTTTAAGTTGAAAAAATGTAAAGGCCAATACTCGTAGAATAGTCGGATCGTGAAAATATATATTTGACCCTGAAATAAATCTTCGTTTTTTTGGTTTTTATTATAACGTAATCGGAGCACGAAGATTATTCAAAGATTTTCGCTTTAATTTTAAGTTCCTAATTTGTACTTTTTCGTTTCGCTTCAGTTATCGACGCAGTCAGGATCTTGATGAGCTCTACAACATGACATCCAGTTCGAAATCGCAAGCATCCAGCCAAGGGGACAACAATTTCATGTTCAAATCGAATAAGTCACTCGATGCGGAGGGATTGAACGAAGAGCTTCTGATAGCATAAAACCAAAACTAAACAATTAAATTAATTAACAATTTTGTATTTTGTGCTTTGAAAGTTGTTGTAGATGCACTTGAAAATGTAAATGAAAAACCCCTTTTATATACTTACGAAGGCATTTCTTTCAATATTCGAGAATTTTGAATCGTTGCGCATCGTTGCACTTGAACAAAACATTCAAATATGAATTTATGCCTAAAATGAAATAGGCGTAACATATTTCGAAATTACGACTATATTCAACTTTTAAAATATTTATATATAGTATGTGTATTCAATTTTACGCGAACGCTTGGCGCACACGTTTTCTTTTGTTGTAATTTAGATTAATTTAGTTTATTTGCATACTTGAATTAAATTCTAGAGACGAGAGCGAACAAATCCCAAACTTGAACTAATCACAAATTAACAAATTTATGTTATACACACATTCATCGAAGCTAGTCCTTTTATTCAAATATTTTACTATAATTTTAAATTATTTAAAATGTGATATTTAATTTCCTTCGACCACAATTATTGATATTAAGTTCAGGTTAAGTGTCATTTACATATTTTTAAAGTCATTAATTTATTTTTTTTTACCTTATTTTTTTATTTCAACTACGTTTTATACCAAATATGTTTCTGCATACTTGTGTACACACACACATACACACATATGTACATGTAGACCAATATATTTTTATACGTAAATTATTTTTATTCGAATTGTATTTAGTTTTTGTTATTTTTGTTTGAATGAGTTCTTTAATTAAACGCTTAAGATAATTCGAATGCAATAAATATGAGAGAATAAAGTATAAGAATGGTGTAAGCGTACAAAATCCTATGAAATGGAATGTTAGAATCTATGAAATTTCGAAATTTCATATTTTAAAAAGAAATCTTAGAGAAAATTGGCAGTGTGCAATTTTAATATAAAAATGAAAAACATGGAATAAATGGATACACACACAGACACAGGAAAACATTAACTTAAGCACACAAAAAAACAAAATTTATAAAAAAACTTATTGTAAAGTCATTATGCCATACATTCAAATAAATATAAATATAAACATTAAAAATACACAGTTTGATTTGATTTTTTATGCAGTAAAAAAAGTAATAAAACATATTTTTGTTTGTTTTGTTTGAGCATTGTGTTGATTGGAACGAAGATTGGTAAGTGGGAGGATGAAGGAGGGAAAAGTAGTTATGAGCGTTTGCTTTAAATTTGCAAGGGTCATAATAATCGGGCAAAATATTTGTAGGGAGCTTATTCCGAATACAAAAAACGCGCGGTATGAAAGAAATGAAAGAGCGTATAAATTCTGCAACTATCGGATTCATAGCAACACATTACAATATACGAGTATGTGTTCTCTGTGGCGGAACACATACGTGGCAACAACTTATTTCACATGTTTAGTAAAATTGTAAATCTAAAATATTTAAACTGTACATCGCAGATTTTAGAGCAGTTATATTTTAGAATATCGGACCTTTAGCCTTAGTCTCCACAAAGCCTCATTTCCGTTGTGTATCACAAAAAACAAATTGGAGTGGGAAGTGTATGCAGCTTGATAACGGGGAGACAACTTGGATAAATTATGTGGCGAAACCTCGGCAGTTAAGCAGTTGGTTCGAGAGATCCCAGTTTTTCATATGTACATAGTAACATATAATACCGGATTAGCCGTTGAAAAAACCACAATAATCAATTTTCGATGAAACTATTTAACATTAAAAATCAACGCTCGGGGTTACATACTACATAAAGCCTACATGTAACTTAAAATTTGTTTACTGAAATATATCCAAAAAGGTAAAAGTTTTCATCTTAATACTGAATTAGCAAAAAGCCCAGCGGGCATTGCACGTCCTTCAATATCAAATTCTAACTTTCGCTTTTATATACGAGTATTATAGCAATCAAGAACTCAAACACCACAATAACCTCGGTAAATATCTAAAGCATTTAAATATAAAATATCAATAGCAATACGAGTACGTTTCATTTGTAATAGTCCTAAATCAGAATTTGATGCACTAATCAGTATTAACCTACGGTGGACAATGAAATCGAACTGTGCCGTGTTGATAAATAAAACAATTTTTTATAGATGTAATATTCAAACAACTAAATATTTATTATATAAATTTCAAAACGCTATAAATTCACTAATTATTCGATTTTTGAAGAAATAGAAAAGTTCAATATTTTTGTTAAATTCAATATAGTAAATTCAATGTAAAGTTAGTGAAAAGTTAGACAAAATGGCCCTGCCATAATACAAAAATGTATCGGTGTATATATATGTATATAGTTTGTATAAAAAAAATAATAAACTTTAGCTGCAGAATATATGAGGTGTTGAGTGCAAAACATTTTTAAACAACTTTGCACGCTTCAGCTTCAAAGAATACCGAAATCATATTTATGCAGAAGTGAATTAAAATGAGAAATTTTGAAGAATCAGTAAGCAATTCGTTAAACTCGATTTCGAAAATTTTGGGGCTTGGGCCACTTTTGCATTCAACGCCTCATACGAGTACATGCACGTGAGAATGCATTATATGCGTAATTGCGACTCATATCGTAAAAAATTCAGCAAAAGTAATAAAAACTGTACGTATATTGAGCCCTAACTGCCAAATTAGTGTAAACTGCTTTTTTCCGATTTTTCATTTTTTGTGCAAATATCCCTATGCATCCTGCTCGCAATTTAAAATTAACATTTAGTTTTCTGCACTTACACTAATTTGGGGGTTACAGCTACGGTATAGTAATGTAATGCAAAGTAACTGATTCAATAATTCGTATAAAAATGTTAGCTTAAGCTAAATAAAATAAAGTAAATTTCATCAGGGGTTGAAGCTGTACATAAGGAGATTCTTAAAATTTAAGTATAAATTTCGGATATGAAAATAAAAGAAAAGTTTAAAATATTACACTTCAGATTAGCTAAAACATTAACCAGACGTAGTTTTTAATTGCCAATATTGCTGTTATTAGACATCGTAGACATCATTTATATTTACAAGAACATGTTTAATTATTTCATTTCAATCCAAATCTAATATTACTTCACAAAAATTCCAGCAAAGAATTATTTCGGTTAAAAACGAGAAACATCTAAAAATCGCTCAATGGTGGACATACAAAGGCACTAGAGGTGCCCAAAAATTGATCACTATATATATATATATATTTTTTTTTTTTTGAGAGTTGGGCACAAAAACTTACTATGCACCTAAATAAGCATGTTATAAAATTTTGGGTCATTCGGACCATAATCTCTGGAAAGGCGAATGTCAACAAACAAATTTTTCAGTTCTTCAGGGACTGATGCTAGAGTCCTTTGATGGCCCCGGACGACTCCAAAAATGTGTATTAAATATATTTAGAGGATTTTTATTTCTTTCATACAAATGTGGCCACCTCTAGTGGACATGTCTAATTGTCAGTCTATTATTTCTAAACTTCACCCCAAAAGAGTCTGACATCATCACCTTCGCGCGGCACATAAAACGCTGCACATGTGCATTCCCAAACTTCGTTAGGATATTCCCATTCCGAGTTGAAACTCCACTGTTTTGTATCCAAGTCGTAGCATTGCACAGCGGAGGTGGCACGATTGATAGTGGCCGTGGAGAGTAAACCACCTATAAAGTAAACTTTCCGTTTGACAGCAGCTACACCAGTGTAATACTTCGGCATGGGATTTCGCGTCTCGGCTATCCATTGGTCGGTGGCGACATCGTAGACATCAATCGTGTCGGCGAGAACACGGGTTTCGGTAACGGGGTCTTCATACCAACCGCCGCAAGCATAGATGTGTCCATCGAACGCAATGAGCACATGATCCGCACGTGGTATTGGCATGGGGCAAAGTTTGCTCCATTTGTCGGTTTTGGTGTCGAAACGCCAAAGCGAGGCCAGCACTATGTGACGATCGATGCCACCTAAAAATCACACAATTATAAAATCGTTATATTACCGGCGGCTATGTAACTGACCTGATATATACAACTGATCACCAAGTACCACTCCAGCATGTTGACTACGATTCTCCGTTAAAAATGGCAAATATTCCCAGCTGTCAGCGATGGCGTTATAACGTTCACAATTCGATGTAGCCAAATCATGAGCCCAATGATCAGCGCCACCATCATTTTCATTCAACTCACAAACTCCTCCCACAGCATAGAGGAAATTGTTGCCCATGGCATTGAGTGAGAAACGACAGCGATCGGCTTGTATGGGCGCAATTGTTATCCATCGATTTTTTGTGGGACAATAACGAAATCCAAAGGGATGTATGTACTCCTTGAGGCAAACATCATATGAACCACCCACAACATAAAGGTCATTACCCAAAACGGCTGTGCCATAGTTGCCTAAAGTTCCATTTACCATATACAAATAAGATTCATAAATACAATATGAAATAAAGGAATGGCGGTGACGATTTCACTTACATTGCTCTATGTGCGGAATCACAGTTAAATTCTCCCACTTTCCCTTCGACGGCAAATAGCAGCTAATTTGGTTTGTCAGACCATTCGTTTCGAAACCACCAATCTTCACTAGCGCTAGTTCCATGCCACGTGAATTTGTCAGCACATCTGCTGAGATTACCTCCTCGGCCTGTGCATCTGCGGAATGCAACTTGCTATGTTGTTGTTTAAACATCTCCGAGCACATCATTTTGTAGTAAAGCCCGTGATTTGAACTACTCTGCTCTCCCACTTTCTCTACCACATCGGCTGCTTCTTTTTGGTTTCGGTGTTGCGGCATCACACACCAATCAGGGCCATACGAATTCAAGGCATATGTACCAATCTGATTGAAGCGGACTTTAGCGAAGAGACGTCGCGCCAGCTCTGGTTTAATTTCAGTTTCGCTACAATACTCCAAAACAATTTGCAACACACGCTCCTCCGAGCAATCCACTGGATAGTTGCAAGTCAAGATATATTCCAATTGATCCAGTGTGAGACTAATTAAGTCGGCTGTTTTCGCAAACTCATCGAGACGAGAACACATATAACGGTAAGTTTTTCTTCGAAGCACTTCCAAAGAGTATAAATCTGCCAATGCCGCAATCGCCACACAATTCTCAAGATCGATCTGCGATTCGAGAAAGTTCGAACAGGCATCGATGACTGCCTTCATTTGAACGTGCGTCGAAACGGATAAGACATCTTGCACATTATTGTAATCGAGGTCGATTTTGGATGTGTATGCGTATTCGATGAGTAGCTCAATGCCGCGTGCATTGACGCCATTCAATTTGATTTCGGATTGACGAGATTCACGCATGGCATCAGTGAACATGGCGCAAAAGTAATCGCTACAAGCGGCCAAGACAACGCGATGTGCCTACAGGGCAAGCAAAAATTGTTAATAAGTATATTACGTATGTATGTAATATGAGTTATAATAGTATTAGAGGTGCCCACATCTCAGCGGAGGTACCTTAACATACAATATGGATCTTCTCCTTCTTACTAGGGTCTAGGTCGAGCTTCTCCCATAAATTCATGTTTTATATTTCTACATAAATGTGGAATTAAAAACTTTTCTTAGACAAATTTTACTGTTGGAGGTTTGTCATTACCTGCAAAGACTGTATAGAAAAATGGTTTTTTCTATTTTTTTTATTTTTGCATGTGTCGAGATTTGAACCTCGGACACTCTGCATAGCGGGCCAGCGCACTACCAACTTCGCTACGGCAACCACAAACAATATGGATCATTTGAAATGAAAAAAAAGTTAGATAATATTAAAAATAAACAAAACAAAAATTGAGACGTGATTTAGAGAAACCCTGATAGGGCGGAGGAACACGCAGAATAGGACGTCGTAATCTCCTTTGGAAATATCAGGTAGAGGGAGATCCTACTGCACTTGGCCTTACCAACTGGCCAAACGCGTGTAGCAAAGAGCAAAGATGACTAGCGAAGTTTTATCGAGGCGGCCAAGACCGAGCATCGGTTTTAATGCCAACTAAGTAGAAGTAGTAGGATTTTTGCTGAGGAAGCTGTTCACTTTCATTCGCTTTTGGTTTAAAAACCCTTTCATGAACTATCTGTGTCACTGTGTAATTATTGAAAATCTTCTCAGACAATATTAAAATATTATCTACTGTTTTGCTCGTTTTATAAGATAAATTCTTAAGCATCGAACATTATAAACAACTAATATTCTTATCATTGAAAGTGTAGTGATGATCTAATGAAAATTGGTATTGTTATAAATTTTGAAAAGTTATTGTAGGATAGTACAAGCGGAAATGTTCAAGCGACAAGAATACAACAAATATAAAATCCGGAAATATTTAGCAATCAACTCAACGGTATACAATAAGAAGTAAATAACTTTGGCACTGAAGCGAAAGAGAAGCGTGCAAGAAAACATAATCTAAAAATGAATTGCAAAATATAAACTGGAAACTTGGCAAAGAAACAAATGCTACTCTTTATGAGAAGAAAATGTTAGTAAACTTCAGATTGATTGAGATATCGAGAATTTTACGATCTAATGTAAAACGATAGATTTAGAGTAGCTTGGAAATTTCAAATCACCTTAAATGCGCGACCCTCAACAATGAGAGTAACATCAAACAATTTATCAGCACAGCGCAGAGCATTCAGGCCAACTAAAAGTGCATCCGAGTGCGAGATTTGTTGAAAATTGTGCGTAGTGGTGGAGTACGTGGTGGACGCTAAGCCAACTCCTGAATTATTGTTTTGTAACATGGAAGATGCGCCGCCTGCCATCGCTACAAGAAAACCATTTGCTATTGCTATACTGTAGGATCAGTAGTTATGCTGATGAAATATGGCTTAGATAAACGCAGAAAGTAGGTCAAAAGCGATGTGGTTCTTTCACACGTAGTTGGATATGATAAATTTAATTAATTTGCCTTGGCTATAGCTGTTGATTTATTGATATTTAGGGCAGTAATCGCGGCTACTTCTGTTATTATTGCTGCTCGATGTGAAAATGCAGTAATTAATTTCAATTCGATTTCTCCTCTTCCTTCTGATTTAATTAAGATGTCATTATCGGTCTGTTTGTTTCTTCTTATTACGCTAGGTTTCGTACTTTAGGGCCATTCACTTTCCTCTTCTCACGATTGCTATCTCAAGGTTGAGGGAACACCAGCACCAGCAACTTGCTGTTTCCTACCCCTCCTCTCTCGCACCGTTATCTATTTCAAATCATCAACTTAGCTCGGTACTGCGCGAGCAATTGAACTTTGTTGATTATTCAGTTTAATCTTAGTTTTGTGTTTGTTTACATTCGTCTAATTGAAAATAAACATTTTATTTACTCTTCAATAAGTTCCTTCTCTTATTATTGAATTCCGTTCTCACAGCTGCTAAACCGCTGTTTCTAACACTAATGGTGGTTGGTGGTTGTGATTGGTTTTGTCTTCCTTCTTGATTTATTTCCAAATCAATTGGGCACGCAACTGATGACTACTACTTTTTCACTAGGTATTGGCTTTAATCTGGCACAGTTTCACACCTTTTCCAATCGCTATCGTGTCGCAAATGTTATTCCACACTGCCGCTTAATTTTGTAAATAAATTATTCTAACACAAAATTTACAAATCTAGGAAAAAATCGAAAAAAAAATTCAGTAACTTCCCGTCAAGACCGAAGTGTGTGAAAACATAAGCTGACTGACTGACAATTTAGGCAAAAGGAATAAAGAAAAGAGTATGGTGAAAATTTAGATAAAAGACAGTGAGGCTAAATTTAGTGCTTTTTGAAACGCTTTTTTTAAAACGCGGAAAAAAATGATTTAGCGCTCAGCTATTATCTATTCTGCGCGTTCTTAAATGTAAATCATACTATACGCTTGCATTGGTCGTTGTGGCGTGGTGGTAGTGCATTGGACTGCTACGCAGAGTGTCCGTGGTTCAAATCTCGGAAATCAAAAAAAAAAAAAAGATATAGAAAAAATAATTTTTCTACACGGCCCACCTCTTGGTAGGCAATGGCAAACCTACAAGAGTAAAATTAGGTATGAAAAGTTTTTCACTGCGCCGTTCGGATTCGGCATTAAACTGTAGGTCCCTTCCATCCATGTACAAATATATCACGCACAACATGAGTGGATGCGAAAAGCTCGGCCTAGGCCCTCCATGGGCTGTTGTGCCATTAAAAGTAAGTAAGTAAGTAAGTATATGCTTCCATTTCAATAAACTAAACAACATTTGGCTTTTGTACTTTACAAAAAGTATTACACCTTGGTTACAGTGAACATTTTGCTCCGCTTACACTTTATATCCAGTCCATTTAATTCGAACTTTATAGCTTAAACTAGAAACATTAGAAATTTTGAGATAAATGCAAAAACTCTTAGAAATTCAAAGAAAAGACGAACTCTCTTTGCCATAAGTTATAAATGTATTAAAAAAAATTAATGACGATTTCTTGTTTTTCTTTTTAGATGTATTGGTACACTCCAATTATTTGCGGACCTTAAAAACTTTAGTTATATATAGTATGTATGTATTTAATTTAAATTTCGAATGTATTAAAAACAAACCATTCTGCGAAAATTCCAGAGAATAATTTCCTATTAATGAAATAATAAATAAATAATAAATTTAAACTTTCCAAAAGCTTACCATAAAAAGTTTAAATTTGCCAAACTTTGATATATTATCTTCTAAGTATACAATATAAGACTATTTTTGTTTAACATTTTCATTATGAAAAAGATGCATCTCTTACGGAAAAATGCGGTTTTTCTTCATATTAGCGAATTTGAAAAATGAAAACCTGTCCTCACTAATAAAAGACGGTTTCCACGGTTGCCGTTTTTGGTACGTTGTACCAAAATTGGTAACCAGTTCTGTACTTGGTATTTTACCTTTTTGGTATTTATTGGTAACTTCTGATAGTGAAACATGTGTTTAAAGTAAATGTTATATTATGATTTTTTAGTTGTTCAGTGACCTTGCATATGTTTTTTTGAAGGAACATTTTAGTTTTTACATCGCAGGTCAATAACACCTGAATACAAAAGGTCGTACTCGTAGAGAGCTTTCCAACAATATACTATATTTGGCGATCGGACATCAAAGCAAAACTATAAAAAATTATGACAAAAACAATAAAAGTGGTAGTTTACGAGCCCTTAGTTACAATTTCTGTTTTGTCCTGAAATTAGCGCTGTCTTTTTGAAAATTGTAAGGGGAGACATTTTGCAGTCTAGCGGTGGAATTAACTGTAAATAGGAGGTAGTGCGCAGAGTTTTCGGGTTTTAAATTTCGGTACAGGTAAAATTGAAAAGTAGAAAAAAATAATTTTTTTACACAGCACAGCCTCTTTGCAGGCAATGGCAAACTTACAAGACAAACTTAGTCTTTTTTGTCACATCGCCGTTCGTATTCGGCATAAAGCTGTAGGTCCCTTCCATTCATGTATAAATAAAACGCGCACAATATGAGTTGATGCGAAAAGCTCTGCCTAGGCCCTCCATGTTCGTTTGTGCTTTCTTTTGCAAGTTATTCTGGAACTCTTTTTGGTTGTTTTGTCTCTTGTAAGTCAGCTTACTGCTGTCAAAACAGAAGTTTCATACAAAATATTTTTAAATTATTTAAAAAGTAAATTTTTTAGCTTCGATTTTAAATGCAAATGAAGGACCACAAAACAAAATCGATAAAAATCTTTGTGAGTTTGACAGTTTCCTAGTAGAAATTCTCCGTTTTGCTCTTTGTGTACGCACACGGATTTCTAGTAACAAATAATAAAAAGCATAAAACTAGTAATAATTATTACGGGTTCGAACAGAATTAAGGTAGGGCGCTACATAAAATTCAAAAAGGGAACATTTGAAATGCGCGCCTTAATTGGTACTGACTTTTAATACTTTTTTGCACAACTGTGATTTGCTGGCATTTTTTTCAATTGGCAGTATAAAGAGGGAATATTGAGGGAGTGCAAATCACAAATTTTAAAATATTTCTAAGGCTATATAAAAATGGTTTCGCTACAAGATGTTTCAAATATTATAATTCCTGGACGACTGTGCTCTGTGCCGCAGTACGAGGCTCAGGGCAACTCAAATGTGGTAAGCAAATCTAGATTTGTATTATCCTACCTCCTCAAATTTAGTTTTAAGTAATTAATCAAACAAATTCTTTATAGCTGGAATACTATCCTGAAATCAATTTAAATTGCGAAATGTTCAACACCTCAACCAGTGGAGGTTCATCACATAAATCCATCGATTCGTGGCGAAACGTCATGGTGCCCGTAAATGAGGGTGTGGTAAAGCGCATTACGCGCACTTTCTTTGAAAGTGGTTTTGCGGAGGCTTTAAATGAAGCACGCGATCCACAGACTTCCGCCTCTTGTCCACTGATTGCGTCCATTGCGGAATGTACTTTTCTGACCCTTGATTTTGTTGAACGGATGAAAGCGAAAATTTTCCCACACATGAAGGAGACCAGCATAGAAAGCATTGCTAGTCACTCTGAAACGAGGTGAGCGCAAGTTGTAGACCTTAACAGAGCTAATTTGTTGAAAAACTATTGTCATAGAGATTGGCAGCGTTCGTATATACGCTGTATTGTCTGGCATCCCAATTGCTTTAAAATTGCTGTGGCTGGTTCTGACGATATCATACGTATTTACACCGATGAACCTGCAGTGGTGCCGGTGTTGAAGGTAACCTTCTGAATACAAAACTCGTTTTATGCCATCTTCTTGGTCACCAATGTGTTTTGTATTTTCCGTTCTAAGAGTGGTCCTCAAAAATGGATTTCATCGATGGCGTGGCGTCCATACAGCGCTGCCGAGCTTGCGGTTGGTTGCCAAAAAGGTTTGTGTCTTTGGACTATTGATAATAACATGCACATCACACGAACATCGTCCCAGGCTGTTTTCTTGAAACAGTGAGTTTTATAATTACATGAAAGATTTCGCAGATTTATAATTGTTCCAATTCAAGTCCAAACCATTGTCCCATCACATCGGTACAGTGGAATTCAGATGGCACTTTGCTTGCCACGGCTTCGATTGGTCATACTGATGTCCTTATCTGGAATGTAGATAAAGTGCAAAATACCGCATTGAAGCGTGTTGGTCCACCGTGCTCCATTCTAAAATGGTCGCCTGATGCCTCGTGTCTATTCTCCGCAACTGTGGGTAATGTGTTTCGTGTGTGGTCGACCGACAAGAAATGGGTACCGGAACGTTGGACAATAAATGCGGGTACTATACAGTCGGCTTGCTGGTCACCGTGTAGTTCTTTTCTACTTTTCGTTACTTCTGAAGATCCAATACTCTATCGTTTACAATTCCTCGAGGAACAATTGTTTACATCAAGTAAGTCAAGTCAGGCTTTTATATTGAGTGCAGTGGCAGTGGTTGTTTAACAAGATTTTTGGTAAATTGTTCAGAATCATTGTAAAAAGCCTTAAAGTGCTGCCAAGAGTAAACGTATTTTGAAATAAATGCAAGGGCAAGCTACAGGTGAGTTATAACACAAGAACTCATTTATAACTTGTATAATGCTGCCAACATAGTTTCAATAACCATTATTTTTCTGAACTGGTTAATTTTTCACGTTTTCCTACAGTTGGAGCTGCCCCGAAACAAGCATTGCCAATCGCCGATCTCTCAAAATTCAATGTTGGCCACCGCGAGGTAGGCGGACAGCCACAGGCACTAGCGTGGGATCCGAATGGCCTCTATTTAGCTATAACATTCAAAGATTCACCCTGCATTGCCATTTTTGCAACCTGCGTGCAAAAATTTAACTTAACTATTTCACCGTCTTGTTTTCTCACGGGCATCGGGGCTGAGTATCCAACATATATTTGTTTCCAAAGTAAAAACCGTAAAAATTCAGATTCAGTTCTAACCATCGGGTGGTCGAGCGGTAGAATACAATATTTCCCATTTGTGAATATGTAAGTGCATGCATACGTCCATAATGAAATTTGTTTTTCTTTTTTATTGAATACGAATACGAATACATTTATATATATTTATGCATTAAACAATTAAGTGAATTAATATGTATATATGATGTTTGAAATAAATACTTTATAAAGCTTACAAAACTATTAACAAAATTGAAGAATAGAATACAGAAGCAGAAATAAATATTCGGTAAAATAATTTGACAAAAGTATCGACCGACGAGTGCGTTACGAAGAGAAGGGCACATTATGGCTTAACATTGGGAGTGGTGCATTTCCGATGTAAATATGCTAATGTTTTTGTAAATTTTGAAATATCTTTACGTATTTGGTTATCATTCTAAATGGCTACAATAAAAGGAAATGTGTGTTAGCTTAGTTTAAATCACATTGACACAGGGATCACACATCAATTTCAATTCAAATCAAGTAATTTGCATTAGGGTACACTGAAGCTTTCCATTAATTTGGCCTTGGTTTATTCTTCTCTACTGATTTTAAATATCTCCAAAGAAATACCCTAAAGCAGTGGCAGCTTTCACACGTACAAAATGATTTTCATCTTTAAGCAATACAGCAAGTTTATTGCCAACCGATTCAGTGTGTGTATTTCGTTCGGATAGAAAGTTATTCAGAATACCTGCAAATGAAGAAAAGTCTATAAAAGTTGAACAGATTCACATATCAAATTATAGGTTACCAATTACAATAGCTGCGCTGCCACGTACTTCTGGCCATTGACTACGCAATTTTGGCGTGCATGAATCAATAAAGTCCTGAATGTGGTCGGAGAGTTCCATAGCCTGCAAAATTAAAAATCAAGTTTCGTGTCTGTGCACTGTGCATGCTCGTTCAATAGTTGCTTACGATTAATTTTACAAAGTCCACTATAAACACGTTATAGTTCAGTTGCCCGTGATCGATTAAATGACGTTGAGCCATTTCATTTACTTTTGCTGTGTTAAGCAAGCCACACACCTTTCGCAATGTACCTTTGCAGGCCTGTCAGTACAAGTTTAATTCATTGTTTAATAAATTACATTGTAACAATAAATGAAAAAGTTTAACATTTACCCGTATAATCGTCGCTTCGCCCTCGCTCAAATGCAACAGCAACGGAAACAAATTCGCAAACAATTGCTCTCGCAAAGCTTCTGTTGATGAATTCGGCGATGTGCTGCCATCTACGTCCAGTGACATTTTCGACTCGCAAAGATCACCAAAGAGTATTATCGATGCTTCACGTATCTCCATTGAGTAGCTACCGAAAAAGGGGCGTATTCGTATAGCCAGAGACACATGAAAAGATTCGACACGATCGCTTGGCAAAGCCTGAAGGATACGTGAAAGGCCTCGCATACTCTCCAGGGGTATGTTGATGAGGCAGTCACTGCAAGAAAAATTAATCATGCTCGTCGTAGTATTTTTTTTTGAATGTTATTGCTAATTTCACCTACCTAACAGTATCATCGATTCCCTTCAGCAATGCGGTGATTGCTGTTTCAGTGTACTTTTCAATATCGTGCTCTGCCAAGTTGCCAACGTAACCCAAACCCTGTATACTCAGACCGCGCACCACTGCATTCGGGTCACTGAGCGCTGAACTCAAATGATTCATAATAACGGCAGAGATTTCGCCGCATGGCTTAAGTGACACCAAACGTGAAAAGAGGCCCACCGCTGCAACGCGTTGTCCATCGTACGGTGAGGCAACATATTTACTGAGCACCATAACCACTTGCTTCATTGTATTGGACGACATTTGCAATTGATTCACCAAACCAATTGCCATTGGTGTCAGCAATTCAATGTAATGCTTTAGATCGCTGCTTGCCGCTAGGTGAGTGTGCACCGTAAGCACTGTGGCGATTTGTTCCATTTCTAGATTGCTAAGAAATGATTGAAAGGTGTCGAGCACAATTTGGCAGGGATTCAATTTGATGGCATCTTTGTTCGGTACGAAACCGAATTTCGATTTGTTCGAGGATGCAACAGTAGAAATAGAATTTATAGAAGATCCAGCACCCATAGTGGGTGAATTGCTGCGTGGTCCCGTGTGCATTGGTGCTGCCAAATTAGTATAGGTGGCCAGTGAAGTAAGCAGCATGGTGAAGAGTTCTGGAAACTTATGTTTGAGTTCCTGAAAGATGGAAATGCATTAGTACTACTATATTTTTCAAACTCTCAGCTCATATGTAATTTCGTTACTTCTTTAACATCCTTGCAGGGCATCATTTCGCGAAGGGCACAGAATATAGCAAATGGTTGTACGCTAGCAATTTTTTGGCGCTCATTCGCCGGTTCATTCGGCTCGTATAAGCAGGAAGATGTGAGAATCTGTATGAAATTCTCCAAAATAATGCCAGTGAGTTCGGTATCAGTAGCGATCAAATGCCAATATTCGACAATATTACTGAAAGTCCAATACAAATTAGTGAAGTTTCGGGGGAGGCATAAAATGCACTTACTCTTCGTAGGGCAGTTGCTGTGTCAACATTTCGGAACACACCAATTTTGGATGATGCTTGGTTAGCGCAACTAGTGCCTTGAGAACCCCAGATTTGGCGCGATTTACTTCGCAGCAATGAATTGCCTAAAATATAAGGCAATTATTAAAAATTGTGTTCACAGAGAAGAAACGTGTACTGACTGTTAAGCTGTCTTGGACCAGGTCGGGAATGGCATGAAACAATTCGGAACCCTTCTGCTGTATAAAAAATTTTAACACCACAGAAGCGCCAATGGAAGAGCTATGCTCGGGATCACGTAAACATTGCAATAACGTTTTACTGTAAAAATTCAAATCTTAGTGTGCTTTTAAAATATGCAAGTGCCATAATCCCAACGTACCAAAATTGTAAATACTGAAAGTTTGACATACGAAGCGCTATGATCTTCGCAATGTCGCCAGCCAAATTATATATCATTTTCGGATCGTCGGTTATAATACACTCTTTGACCATCTCAATTTCTTTCACCCAATCCGTTTCACTGTCGGCTATTGTCAATGTCTCGTAAATGCATGATATCTCCAAGGTCTTCTGCAAAATTTCCACGGACACTTGTCGTACGGTGCCGTTTGAATCGATGCAGCGTGGCACGATTCTTCCCAGCATCAGACCAGTCTGATTGAACTTAGAAGGCGCCTCGCAGCCTATTTTCATTGACTTGATGTAGACATCTAAAGTATTATTGAAAACGTGGCTGGCACATATGCGCACTTCCGAATTCTTGTCGCGTGTCCAGCATTCCAAAATCGAAATTATCAAATCGAGGGTGGATGGTGATGGATCCATTTCAATGATGACTTTAACGAGCGCATTTAATTCAGGCAGTGACTCATTAAGATGCTTAGCGAGAAAACTATTGCGCTCGTCCTCTTCCTGTGAATCGAATTTCATTTTCAGATTTTGTGCACATGTGAAGAAGTTTTTGCAAGCGATTTCGAAAATGACGCCGCCATCAACCGACTCGGTGGAGTCTTCACCACCTACAAAATTAATGCTAAAGTGGATCACTACATACATACAATAACAAAGGAGTTTAAAAACATACCAATACGAATAAAATCCGTGCCCAACTTGAGTATAGTTGGCAGCAGCGGTAAATCGTCGAAGGGCGCTTCAATCGGTATGCTAAATACAGCTTCCATGATTTGCTTGCGATATTTTAGTGGTGTCGTAAGCTCCTCTTTGGTGGCAATTATTTGATTACATATACTTAGGAGTGTCTTTAAAATAGCCGACATAATAGTTTGATCCTTGGTCCCAGTTAGCTGCAGTATCAGAAAGTTTAGAATTGTGTCATCGAGATTTTGCAAGGATTGCAATGGATCTGCTTCATCCAGAATGTGCCCGAATGACTTGATCACAAGCAAATTAGTTTTATAGATTTCAAGCTCTTTATGCGTGTCTTTGATGAAGTGCAAGTTACTGAAAAACCCAGTGGAATGTTTCCGCCCACCAATATGCGCCAATTCCGCAAGTTTCTTAACCAAATGTGGGAGATGAGTGCGCGAAAGGTATCCGAGCGCTAAAGCACAAGGAGCGATCTTCTCTTCGTATTCAGAATGTTTGATATGCTTATCGAGTTTCTCCTGTTTTGCTGAGGTGATAATCAAATCAATTTTGGTGTGGATCGTTGAAACATCTGTGGCGAAACAGAGTGTGAGCGCTATGGACTTGATTAGCATTCCACGTTCTGCATTTAAAGCAGGTATGACGAACTCATTATGTGGCGAGATTATTGGATACATGAATATTTGTTCTGCCATTTTATTAACTAAGCGTTCAGCGAAATGTTCATCGTGTGTGTTAAGAAATTCGACTGTTTCCGTGATGAACTCTATGAGTTTCTTAAAGTAAAGTGACTCTTTATTTATGTTCAACATCAAATCTGAAATGCGCTTTTCCCACAGCGCACTCAATTCTGGGTTCAAATGTGGGTAGTAGTACCTGAGGAAGGAAAGTATGTTCGAGGCACGCTTGATGCAGTGATAATTTCCAAGCAGGGCCAAACAACGGGCGAAAATTGTCTCTGCACTGGGCACTATGATTTTGCCACCCTTGATGTTTGAGGGCTGCTGCTGCTGTTGTCTAGCTGGTTCAACGTCACTGTTGTCCTTCTCCTTCTTCTCTTCTGTTGCTTCGTCTTCATTAGACAGCTCAAATTCAATGTTGGGAGACTTAACAAATAGACTGGCCAGACATTTAGCCAAATTCGAACAAATATCGGTATAGTCCAAGAGTATAAAATAGTTAAGTAGTTCGCGTTTCAACAGCTCGTCCATAGTGCCAACAGTGGACGACAACATAAATAGTGAGTTCTGACAGGATAGTACGAAATTGGCGTGTTCCTCAAGCGAGCCATGCTCCTGATTTACCTTAGTGTACTTGCAGCTGTAACGCACCAGAAACCACACAAATTCTTTCTCTTTGATGAAGGACTTCTGTGCTAGTGCAACAATCGTCTTCAGCAATGTCATCTTTATTTTAATACCCTTCTCGACGAGTATCATCTGCTTCAAACAATCAATGAAGCCCTGCAATTTACTCTCGATGTGTACCGTGGAGGTATTCATTAAATGTGTAAGGATTAGCAATGATTTTATTCGCTCCCTTTCACTGTTGTTCCGCAAGTGCATTAATAACGTGTCCATGATCTTTGGAGCATAAACCCCTGAGAGCAGATGGAAGCAACGCAATACTTCATAGTGCCCTTTTACCGTTTGTGGCTTCTCATAATCCGGATAGACACAAACAAGATCGAATAGATTCGATATCAGTTGATCGGCAACATTATCGAGCACTGTCGACTGCAATGCAATATTGGTTTTCAATACAGACGACAGAAATTGAGTAACTGAATTTCGTTCAATTGAGCGACGATACAGGGCGATAATTTGAGGAATCAGACGCGACGATTGATCTTGTATTTTGTCCGCCGGTAGCAATGGATACATTGAGGACAGTGCCTGCAATATTTCAACCAGAACTTTGGGCTCACGCGAGTGCAGCCATTGATTGAATAGAACATCATATGCTACTGAAATTTCTGTAGAGCAGTTAGTAAGCAGATCTCCTTCAACTGTAGTGGGAGATGATACCTCGTGATCACCGCTTGCGTTAGCCTCGGCCGCTGCACCGTGATGTGATGATGAGTGCTCCAGCAAAGCTTCGCTGAAGCGTCCAATAGCTGAACGTGTATAAATAAATTATAATTGTGAATATTAATATCGTGAATTAACGAAGCAACGACTTACCATAGGCATGTGCCTGCTTAATGTGATCCAATTTGATGCCACCCAAATTTGGCAGTATCGTACAAAGTATTTGCTTTATGAATGGCACCACTTCGGGTATATTTGCTGTAGCTAAAGTACCCATACATTGCATAACCATAAAATGTGCAACTGCACCTTCTTTTGTGTGCGTCATAAGTGCTTCCATAACCATTTTACAATCATCCCCACGCCCAATATCGACGAGTACTGTGAGCGCAATATTCTGCACGCTGGCCATTTGATCCGAAGAGCGTGCCAGCTCTTCGAGTGCTAGGGATATCAACTTTTTATGAGCTTCTGACGGTATCGGTGTAGTGGAGCTGACAACACGTTCAATGGCTCTGAAATTGGAGAAGGTGCACAGAGGCATAAGTTAGCAAGAAGGTTACACATACGCTCATAACTTTACTTATACTTACTTCAATAAAATTGAGACCGTTTGCTCGGGCATTTTGGTGTGCTTCCCTCTGTATTCTAGTAGTATATCAGTAGCACGGACTGGGTGTGTTTCCAAGATTTTCACCAAGGAGTTTTGTATGGCCAAACGCACGGTCTCATCCTTGTCAGATAGGCCTTCGAAAAGGTTGTGCAGAACACCTTTTATGTGCATAGCATGTAATGAAATTTAGCACACGGATTTATTTAATTGTATTTCACTTATGTAAATGGAGTTTACAACTAACACTAAATCCTCGTTTACATATCTGGGTGTAATTTTGTTGGTGGCTGGTTAACAGTTGTATTCGTCGAAAAATGGGAAAAGTACATGAATAAAATAAAAACGACGTGAGGTGCTGTGGCTTTCGTAGCAAGGTCGCCTCACTGTTTACCTGGCTGTTGGTTTGTGATATTCATACATTGGTCGCGTTTCGAGAGGCATTATTTGTTTCGCTACAGCTACATTTCTGCTACACTTGTGCTCTTGAGCTGCTTTTGTGTCTTCGAAACGGCTTGCTACGTTTGAGCGGAAACAATTCTAACAACTACGATTGTAGCTAAAGTAGCAGAAAAATTAATTTTTTGAGCAAGTAGTGTTTCTGTTACACTCATGTAGCAGTAGTGTAGCATAACATGAGCGCTTGCGTCTGCGAAACGCGACCATTGATATGGAAACCATAGTGAAACCATAGAAATAATTAAATTGCCCCATATACATACGAGCATACGAGTACATGCAAAAAAGTTATGCATATACCATACTATATATGTATGTACGTATGTATGCTAATAGTGTTGGTAAAAAAGCTGGTTTACTAATTGTTATCAACGATGGAGAGTTGCAAGTGTTGAATTGCTTTTTGCAGCATCCAATCAATATACATATGTGAAGATCGCACTATCAATATGTACGAGTTACATATGTACCTACCATTTAAATTCCACCGATTTAATATTTGCATTTTTATGTTATTTTTCGATTTAGCATTTGTGTTGATTTCAACAAATGGCACAATTTTCGTTATCACGTTGACAAGCATTGTGGGCGACTTATTTACTTATTTATTTATTTCTGCTGCTTCTGTGTTTGTATGATTTTAATTTTATTTTTGTTTCGTTTTTTATTGTTAACTATTGTAATTATGCGATATTCACCTAGTACGATTGCTATTATTATTGTTTTTGAGTTAAAAAAATGCAACTGAAAGGCATACAGCAAGTGTTTTCTCATATTTTTATCTGTTGCCATTCTTATTATGCATATTTGAATTTCGAGGTATTCACGATCTAAAGTACCATAATTATTAGTCGAATTTTTCTAGAAATTTAAAATTTTTACTATAGATTGTGAGCGCTGTTATTGCGATATTATTGTTTTTGTATTTGTGATACTTGTTGTATTACTTATTAGCAGAAGAAGTACAAAGAAAATTTAAATTGCAGCCAGAATCGGCCTCCATGATATTTGCATTGAAATTGAAATGCTGCCATAGCAAAAAAATAAAATCCACACAATCATATTAAAAGTTTTTAGCTAAAAGCATTTCAACTATTTTCTTGAAAAAGATATGTGAAAAAACAGGTCAAAATTATTCGATTTTAAAGAAGAACAAAAAATTGAAATGTTAAAAATCTTCAAAATATATCAAAAATTGAATTATATTGCAGCATTACATTTTGGTGTCAACTGATTGGCAAATACACAAACATTAGACAAAAGTTACAATGGACTCTCATAAGTAGTACCAGAGATTTCGAATAGGTTTTGTTTTTGTAAACGTATCAAATTTACTACAAATATCAAATTTATCAAATTTACACAATACAAGACCATTTCCTCAAAACGTGAATGCCGCTACTGCATCAAGTTCTTGCGGTTGGACTGGATTTAAAAAAACCCAGTGGTCCGAAGTCTCTACCTATGTATGTACATCATAATTACACATCAGGAATTTTAAATTACTTATTGAAACAGCTTACTAACCGCTGAATAATAACGAGCGTAACGAGCTGGACGAGTGGCTGTCCATCTCTTTATCGGTGTCCTCTGTGATTGCATTCCCTTCTCATTCTCCCTCTTTTTTCCTCTAACCTATCAATCTTCCTTCCATTCAACACAATGCTCTGCATTCATAGGGGTACGTACACCTTGTGTGTTGACTTGACTTACCAAGAACTGACGCTTGAGCAGTAATGCTCTGACGGCCTTCCGACGAAATACTTAACGGTGGTTCCGGGAGGACCTTCCGTCCGGACATGAGAGGTGGTTTTAGTGGGTGGGGGGAGTCTCACACTGACTGAGGCTTTCAATGCTTTCCTCCTCCAAAAAAAAAAAAAAAACCCTGTGTGTTGAATGTAACGATAAATAAAAAATAAAAATAGGGCAATTGCATTTTGAATGATTTGGATGCAAATACAAGTTTTAAAATTCCCCGAACTGATGTAAAAAAATTACCGATTTCCCATACTTAATAAGCTTGTTATTTATTATGTTTTAGGTGACCGAGACCCTGGGACCTTGTGTCAACAAGCAAAGTGTCACGGCGTCTTGAGCAAAATTTCACTGCTGACAATTGTACTTTTGAAGTCTTCAAGGATTTTGTTACCTAGGATTAGGAGCATTAGGAGCATTAACAGCAACAATAATGTCAGCCTTGGGATCAAGTGGAGATTATCTCTTGCCAACATGTATTACTACGGATTCAGTAGGCAATTGAAAAGCAGAGCCCACTCTGGACCGTCGAAAATAACACTACAAATCTATATTCCATAAGATCTAACAAAGAAATTATCTTGTTCTTCGACAGCGCTATTAGGAATCACATACGGCGCTACTTTTACTGTTTAAATGCTGTTTGTTAAAATTTAACACATCTGGAGATTACCGCTTTCAGACGTTAAACTTAACATTTATCCAACTCATTTCTATTTAAAGGTCTTTTTGACACCAGCTACCAAATATGCAGGTCCTCTAAAGTTGTTCCGAGTCCATTTTCTTTAAAATTTTAATATTTATAATCTACTCTATTAAAATAATTTAAACTACTACGACTTGAAGAACAATGCGGAGTTTTCATTAAAATATTGTCAACTTTCTTTTCCATTTTTTTGTTAATGTTCAATATTTTCGCCAGAACGAGGATTCTCTGAATCTGATAGACTGCAGTTTTCTAAATACTTGGGTAATGCCAACAAATTTTTTCTAGTTGCATATAAATTCGACTGATTCCGAATCGAGAGAGGTTACGTACACTTTCTAAGAAACATTTTTTTCGAAATTGCTTATGTTCTGCTTTCATAATTGTTGATACCCTACACATTGTGTGTACGGCTACACATAGTGTGTATGGTTTATATTGGTTTTGATAGAATAAGGGTTGCTTGCAACGCCCACATTTCGTTAGGAAGAGGTTAAGATATAAAATGGTCAATGGGGCATGGACCTCCCCCTCAAATGCAATTTTCTAATTGTGATATTGGAGGAAATTTTAACTAAATTCGGTACACTTAATCTAAATTGTTGTAAAAATGGTCGACAAATTAGGTATAGGGAGTTAAGTTGATACAAAAAAATATTTCATGCAAAAACCATCGAAATTTAGGTATTTAGCAGATGTTTTTCCAAATTTTTCCCTGAACATACTTTGTTTAACTTTTAACCAATTTAAAATATAATGATCCAATTCGAATAACGAATTCACATCTCAACAATTCTAAATAACTACTGAAATTAAACCAAATAATTACCGATAAATAAAGAAGCCATTTTACTAATGAACATAAAACAAAAATTAGTAAACAAAATTAAAGAGCAACCGTAAAAATAAGCTTTAAATAGAACGAACAGAATGTGGCAAGAACGAGAGCGAGCGAACGTGACTCGCAAATCTGATGGTTTTGTCAAATTCAACAGGTAAGTAAAAAGCATAACGCAATACACTGAAAACACAATATCTACATAATGAAAGAAGAGTATATTCATCAGAAGCCAAGCGGAGCCACAGTGGACAATCAGACAATAAGGGAGGCTGGCAGATATGGTTATACATAGATCGATTCCAAATCCACCTGTTCCACAATAACAACAACAGAAGTAAATAGATTGCAAATAAAAGCATATTTCAACTACTCGCAATTCAAGTATTGAGGAGGGACGAAAATATGGAAAACTTCCTCGCGTGCATGTATCTATGGGTGGTATGATTGATGTAGCAAAAACAGCGCACATCAGGTGGTATAAATTTATGTTATGCGATATTTTATTATTGCGTTAATTACGGTGTAAATCGCATGCTATTCATTTCGCAAGTACATACGAGTCTAAATGCACAAGAGATTGAATTGTAGTACTTATATTGTAAATAATGTCAATGCACATACATTACTCAGATGATTAATAATTTTATTTTTTTCTTTATTAGAATCTCAGTGACTCCCCTCATATACTCACATATCTCCACACGTTTCTAAATAAACAGAAAGACATACGTACGTGTAGAAAGAGTGAGACCAAGTAGTCTTTATGGTGCTCTATTGTTATGACTGGCTGCGGGTATTTATTGCTGACTATATTGAATTGGCTACACAAATTTGTGTTTTATCTGACATCGTCCTTTTGTTACTGTCGGTGGTGTTGGTTTTGATATACACACGTAAATATAATTTTACGATTCAAAAGAAAGAAGAGAAGAAAGTGGAAGCGTTGCTTGATAAGAGTAAATTGAATCGAGATCGATAAGCAAACGTCGTTATTATTAGTCTGAGGTCTTAAAGAACTAACACCACGACGTATCAACCATGGCGAAAAAGTGTTATATTCAATTTTCATATAAATAACTTAAGAACGATTCTAAATCGTTTGCATATAATATTAATCTAAATATAAAATTCATCTAAAATATTCCGTTTTTCTTTGCATATGTCCTTTAGAACAAAAAATTCTGTTTGAAATACGGAGCAACAACAGGAAGATAGATAAAAGTTCAGTTACCTTCCAGTATTGTAGGCTTATCAGATGTCACACCATTGCCACCGCCTCCACCGCCAACGACTGGTGTGCCACCTTTACTACTATGACGATCCATTCTTTTGGTAGAACTGCGTGTTCTCTTCCACTTCTCCAGTTTTGCTTTTGTTTCTGTTTTGATATAGCTGGACTTTTATTACAATTTTACTTCTTAGATTTTCTTTTTATTTTTTTAATTAATACAAACGTGGTGCAGCACGTACTCAAACTTTTTCTTTCACTTATCACCACGTAATATAATATAAAATTCACAATTAGAGTTAGGCACCGACGATCAAGGACCGAGATTCAACGGTTCCTCCTTAGTGATGGATGTTTGCTTTTTCTTAATTTTAAATTGTAAATATTTTCGTTTTAATGCCGCTGCTAGCAAATGCGTTTGTAATTTTCCAATTAAAATCTCCTCTTTTTGTGCGAGATGTCAGAAAATATATTTCAATTCAGGCGATGCAAAAACAAGCGTATCGAATGAGAACAACACAGCTTAAAGCCTTTTGCTTTTCTGCGGTCACCGTTGGTGATAAAAAAGTTTCCACAAACGTTTCCTCCCCGGAGCGTTGTGGCCTATTTTGACGGCTACTCTGGCTCGGTTGCCTACCTTCTTTTTCAGCTGTTTTTCTTTGTTTATGAAAATATATAAAGAAAATTGCTTTTCCTAATTTCACAACTTTTTGTTTGATTTCCTTGCGTAAATAATTAATGCCGCAATAAAACCGCACTGTTTGAGAAAAATTTTCTTAAATATTTTGAACTATTTCATTTCAATTCAAAGTCCCGAAAAATTAATTTCACAAATTGCGCAGAGAAAAACAAAACCAAACTGGAAATGTTATCGTCAGCTGTAATTTTTATTCGCTGGCAAATGTCACAAATAACGCAATCAGTAATGCCAACCCTTTCAAACAAAAAAGCTCTGTATGGAACAAAATCACGTAAAATTAACTAAATTGAATTGAAAAGCGTTAAAAAATGCACTGACCGGAAAGTCATAAGCAACCTTACACGGTCAATAATAAAGACAATATTTACCAATATTGACATTTTAATGATCGTGTAAGGTGCTGCTTATATTGGTGTTCGCTGTTCGACGAACACATCATATTTTACTCTCGTGCTGGGTGGTGTTCGTTACAGAGTTGCTTTTTGCCGAAATTCAGTTTCTTTTTCATTTTATATTGTTCGCAACGGCAACACTAAATGGTATACCAAAAAACTTTAAACGATTTTATCAATATGGAGAGTGAGTGCAATTAATAATATAATTGAAAAATTATGAAAATAATATGATTTTTCTTCAATAGTTTTATGAATAATATATTTAATATTCACTTTTAAAAACTAAAAACATTCGCAACTTCGCTTTTCTGCATATGAAAATAGTGATGTACATGTTTGCATGTTTTGCTTCTATTTTACATAAATTTTTGTTCTTTTTTTGTAGAATAACTCATTGACGCCCTGAATACTCGGCGTGCTCGATGTACATTTCACCCAGCACATCGTGTTCGGTGTGAGATTGAGTAAACGCTCTTTTTTCGTGTTCGGGCAACCACAATTCCATAGTGTTTGCCGAGTAAAATTTGAATATAACCACAGCCTAAAGCAAAATATCCGTTCATTACCTGGAATAATTGAGTGATGTGAAATTTGGCGGAATTCAGAAAATTCTGATTTTTGCTTTCATTAGTTGTAGTACTGTAATTTTTAATGATCGTGTAAGTCTGACATCAATAAAAGATGCAAATAATGACAATACTAATAATAAGGTTATAAGACTAATAATAAGGTTATAAGACTATTATTATAAAACAGCTTATTGCTTGAAAAAAAGTAAATTTAAAAAATAATTAAAATGAGGAGAAAGGGAAAAATTACAATATTGTTGCTTTGTGTGCAAAATATGCAACAAAATAAAACTTAAAAAGAAAAATTGCATTATTGTACTAATATTACAGTACTTTCAAGAAGAAAGCAATCGGCTTTTTCGCATGAAGTAATTTGAATATCAAGTAGGCCTTGATTTTCCAAAAAATTGATTGCATTGTAAATTTCGCAATGTCATTGTATAAGCAGCCCATTATACGCTTTCGTCTCAAGAGCATATTTAAGAAATGAGTTCCGTATACGCGAACCGTTTTGAAGCAGTCTTTCTTTGTTCCCATCCAAAAGGTCCTAATATGCCCCACTTGAGTGCTTCGAAGTACTTAAAAAAGTCGAAGGGGTTTGTCCAGCATTGGAACCAACACTTTTTGACTTGCCAAATCGCGGCATTTGCAGAGCTACCTCGAAACAGGAGGACTTGGTTATAAAGAGGATTTTCGAAGCTAATCCAGCCATATCCTTGAAAGCAGCTAAACAAAAAATGGCTCGAAAGGGTATAAATGTCTCTCTGAATATAATAAGAAACCGTTTGAGGGAGTTTCAGACCCAATTTCGAGCAACGCCGGTAAAACCCTTACTAACTGCAAAGCAAATAAAAAACGCCAAGAGTGGGCAACTGAACATGTGGATGACGATTGGAGCTAAGTCGTGTTCACAGACGAATCCTCCTTTTAGATGACAAACACTATTAAGCGTGACTGGTCCACTAAAGACGGTAATATGCTCCAGCGATCAGTGAAACATTCAGGAAAGGTTTGGGGATGCTTCACAAAACAAGGATTTGGCAAATTAATCATGTTCACGAGAAATTTGGATGCCAACTTCATGACCACGATATACCGTCGTGGACTTCTGCCATCAACGGATATGTGGTTTCGGGCAGGAAGCCGAGATTGGGTTCTTCAAGAGGACGACATCGCAGTCGCTTGTATAGCAGTCGGAAAGAGGAAAACGGCATAACTTCATTGGAACAGTCGCCAGATCCGAATCCGATCGAAAATATTTGGGCTCTTATGAAGTTAAAACTACGTGGAAAAAAGATACATTCAATAAATCATTTGAAACGGCTTCTTAGGGTAATATGGCGAAGTTTAACACGGTCATATGCTGAAAAATTAGTCGATAGCATGCATTTCCGTTGTAATGAAATTACAAAGAATGATGGCGACTGGAAGCCATATTAATATATTTGCGCAATGAATAATTAATCATTTCAAGATGCTGTGGACTTTTTTTAAGATACCTTAATTTTTTCAGTGACTTAAGCCGATTGCTTTCTTGTTGAAACTACTGTATATCCAAATAAAAGAAGTAACAACAAATCGCTTATTAAATAGGACAGACGGTAAAACATATCTATGTACGTTGCACATTTGTATTATTTTATATTTTTTTATGAAGCATAATATATTATATAAATCTAACTCTACGAAAATTTTATGTTGGAAAACATGTTCCGCCGCAACTCCTAAACATTTCATAATATGAAGTGGCTTTTAATTTTGACAGCGTGTACCCGACGCAAAAGTGGGCAGATGCAATACCACGGGCGAGTTAAACGAAAACAAGAACCTGAATTTATGGTTGTGTTGGACCAAAGCTTTTGATATATATCGGCTCAATGTATTGCACTATGTAAATTGTAAATATTGTAATTTATTGTAAATTAATAGCATTTATTAGAAAAAAAAGAAAAAAATTATGTTAATTGAAATGAAAATCAATCAGTAAATAGGAAATTGATTATTTGATATACTTTTCCATAAATTTTTTGTGAAACTCGCAGCGTAATGAATCGTTTATAAAATGAGATTTCTTCTCTGGTTCAGTGCGCGCACAATTTTTGAAGACCACATCATCATCCCAACGACGTTTTACCTTTAAATCACTTCCAGTTGTAGCTTTACCTGCTGTGGCGGCAGTGCCAGGTGCATAATTAATTAGTGGATTGCCCGACAGAATATTTTCCATGCGTATACGTTCCTCTTCTTGCTTCTTTTCCTGCTCTTTACGTGTTGTCTCTTGTAGACGTTCTTGTTTGATTTTATTCAACTCTGCCAGCAATGCTGCTGTGTCGTCTTCATCCTCGGAGTCGGAATCATTGTCCGAGCTCTCATTATCCACTGGATCATCAGCATCCAAATTGAAGGGCGCAGCCGGGTTGTCAAGCTTCAGACGTTTACTGCTCGTACCGGAGGAATTGTTGGCTTCGATGGCTTTGCGCACAATAGATGGTAGAGTTTTGCTTGGTCGTGCTTCCCGTTCGCGATCTTCCAAATCTTTGCGGAAGTCACGATTGCGTAATTCGTCACTGGTGCCTTGACCAGTTTCTCTATAAAATATAAGTAATTCTGTACTGAAATTCTGAAGCGGAATATAATTACTCACCTGTATTTGAGTTTCGTATGACCTGGTAAATCTCTGCTTGAGTATTGTTTGCTCAAAGCACTCAAATCTTTTTCTCCACGACCAGAGCCACCGCGAGCAGGATCAAAAGTGGGACGTGCGGCGGTAGTCATTGTTTTCTTTAATTACTTTAGAGATTTAAATTGCAAGTACTTATTTATATTTTCCTAAGCAAAAAACAGTGGAAACGTTTTCTCTGATTACTTTCTTCTTCGTTTAGACAGCTAACAGTTGTTTCGGAAGCGTTCAGAAAGAAGGAGCCAGTGTTGCATTGAATGCAACAAAAATGCAGAATTGCATGAAAATAAAAACGTACTTATTAATAAGAAAATACTTTGTTTGGTTTTTAATGACATAAAAAAATTTATAGGTACATTTAAATGTGTCCCTTCGTTACGCTCTTTATGAATGCGCTCCATTAATTCGTTAATAAAGAAATTGCAACCAAAGGAAGTGCAAAGGGATACAAAAACAAAATGGGTACCAAAAAGATGGGAAATTGAGACACAATTGTACATTTTTTTGTTCTCTGTGGAAATTTAAATTTTTATTTGTTTCATCTTAATTTTGGTGTTTGTTTCGAGTTTGGTGATTTGTCGGACTTGGAACCACTGGGTGATATTGTTTAATTTTATCAAATAATTAATTTTTAATTAAATAATTTAGCTATTAATTTTACTTATTTTTCCCCATTTAATTTAATGTGCAATCTTATACAGATATATACATACATACATAATAGTTTATCATTGAGAGCGAATTCTGTTCTCTTATTTTTGTATTAAAATTTAGTTTTCTCTATTTTGCGTATCTTTTATGTTTAAGGCTGTTGTTATATTCAAATTATACTCGGCGAACACCATGTAATTGTTGTTGCCCGAACACGAAAAAAGAGCGTTTACTCAATCTCACACCGAACACGATGTGCTGGGTGAAATGTACATCGAGCACGCCGAGTATTCAGGGCGTCAATGAGTTATTCTACAAAAAAAGAACAAAAATTTATGTAAAATAGAAGGGAAACATGCAAACATGTACATCACTATTTTCAATGGAAGGGAAAATTCATAGCGAAGAAAGGAATAAGAACAAATTAATACTTACTATATACTTAATTAAGATATTCCGATATCACACTGGCAACAGTTGCCGCTGTGGTCAAGTGAAGAATACATTTGCACCCCGCGGCAACTGTTGCAAGTCTACCGCAGTGTTTCATGATGGCTAACGCAATCCCTGAACTCAAACCCTGAAAATTTATTTCAACCAGTGTTTATAGAAAAAACTAAAAATCAGTAACAGCTTTAACTGTTAAAAAATAACTCAGTCATAGTAACAGCAAAGCTTTCATTTCTGTTCTCCTGCTAAGCGGCTCCTGCTCCTGCTAAGCAGCGTGTTGCTGCCGTAGCCAGAGCCCCAATGGCCCCACTCTTTACCCTTTATTTAGGCATATTCGTCGCGAGAATTTTGTTGGAGGTAATCATGCCGTCATAGTTTTTAAAATTTTAGAGCTGTCCAACTATTTGTTTCTGAATATTTTCACAATTGTAAATTATTGTAGATGCATTGCTGGTTGTCATTTATTTTCTGTTTTTGCAAATTTAAACATTTTCAGAAGTTATACGAAAAAATTATGGAAAATAAAGTTACATAAAGTTACGTAAGTAACTTCATTGTTTTCATTTACTTGAAAATGGAGAGCTGGAAACTATAATTCCAACCTCAAGTCCAATTTTCTTTTTTTCTTATAGTTTCCGTTTAAATGAATTGTATTTTGGTTTTTTGTTTTCGAAACACATAATTTTCATATTTATGTAAAGATATTCTGAATTTTTACTTTATTCGTTGTGATTTAACCACAATTGAGTCCTTTTGTCCAACATTGACTTGACCCCAACCTCTCAGGTGCAAGTCTATTGCTCTACCCACTAGACTAACGAGGTGTTTTCAATAATTTCTTTATATATGCCCCTAAATGAATTATTTAAATTTAAAGCAGGGAACGAATATCGGTACGGATAACGTTAACAAGTGAGTATCGGTAACGGTATACCTGTATGTCACCGGTAATGATATTAGAGAATTTACGACAAATGAAAGAATGCGTCAGCTAGCGAATATCGCAAATTAAACTTTTATACCAGCACAAATGTTATCGTACATCTGTTTTTGATGAGGAGCGCCTAGGCCGCCCGGCAGTCGTGGTTACCGAGAAAATCGTCGAAAAGGTCCGCGACATGATTCTCGCTGATCGCCTAACGAAAGTGCGCGAAGTAGCAGAGGCCGTAATAGTGTCGTACGGAACGGTCATTTATATTTTACATGATAGGTTAAGCCTATCCTACCGCCGCCTGACTATGAGGAGGTCTTAACAGCCATTGCTCGGCTGAAAAACAATAAGGCTGCAGGTGCAGATGGCCTGCCTGCTGAGTTGTTTAAAACCGGAGGCGAAGAGCTCAAAAAACGCATGCATGAGCTTCTATGCAGAATATGGTCAGATGAAAGCATGCCAAGTGATTGGAATCTCAGCGTACTCTGCCCAATCCATAAGAAGGGTGATTCCACGATCTGCGCCAACTACCGTGGGATCAGCCTTCTTAATATTGCATATAAGGTTCTATCGAGCGTACTGTGCGAAAGACTGAAGCCCATCGTCAACAAACTGATTGGACCTTATCAGTGTGGCTTCAGGCCTGGTAAATCCACCATCGACCAGATATTCACACTACGCCAAATCCTGGAAAAGACCCGAGAAAAACAGATCGACACCCATCACCTATTTGTCGATTATAAAGCCGCCTTCGACAGCACGATTAGGGATCACTTGTACGCCGCAATGTCTGATTTTGGTATCCCTGCAAAGCTCATTCGTCTTTGCAAAATGACACTGACCAACACCACCAGCGCAGTGAAAATTGGGACAGACCTCTCCGCACCATTTGATACCAAAAGAGGTTTCAGACTCCCTATCGTGCGACTTCTTTAACCTTATGCTGGAGAAAATAATTCGAGCTGCGAACACCGACATCTCTGTCACTATTTTCTACAAGAGTGTCATGCTGCTAGCATACGCTGATGATATTGACATCATTGGCAAAAACGCTCGAGCAGTCAGTGCAGCATTCTCCAACCTGGAAAGGGAGTCTCGTCGTGTGGGTCTAGTGGTGAACGAGGACAAAACGAAATACCTTGTGTCAACAAACAAAGAGTCACGGCGTCTTGGACAAAATGTCACTGTTGACAACTACACTTTTGAAGTCGTCAAGGATTTCGTATATCTAGGATCCAGCATAAACACCAACAATAATGTCAGCCTTGAGATCAAGCGGAGACTAACTCTTGCCAACAGGTGTTACTACGGGCTCAGTAGGCAATTGAGAAGTAGAGCCCTCTCTCGACCGACGAAAATAACGCTCTATAAGTCCCTCATCCTTCCCGTCCTAATGTATGGCGCAGAGACGTGGACATTGACCATCAATGATGAGAGACTGTTAGGAGCGTTCGAGAGGAAGATACTCCGTAAGATCTACAGTCCAGTATGCGTGGACGACGTGTATCGAATAAGATGGAACGATGAGCTGTATGAGCTGTACGTCGACACTGACATAGTCAAGCGCATAAAACTCCAGCGGCTTCGCTGGCTGGGTCATGTTGAGCGAATGGAAGAAAGAACTCCGGCTAGAAGGGTGTTTTATTCGAACCACGGTGGAGGATCACGCAGAAGGGGACGTCCTAATCTCCGTTGGAAAGACCAGGTGCAGGGCAACCTGACTGCACTTGGCCTTATCAACTGGCGCCAGCGCGCGCATAGCAGAAGTGACTGGCGAAGCTTTGTGGAGGCGGCCAAGACCGATCATCGGTTGTAGCGCCAGCTAAGTAAGTAAGTATGATAGGTTAAACATGAGAAAGATGTCGGCCCGATGGGTGCCGCGATTTCTTACGGTGGACAAAGAGCAGATACGGAATTGTCGCGGCCAAATTACATGAATTGAACTACGAATTGCTGCCGCACCCACCGTACTCGCCCGACTTGGCTCCCTGCGACTTCTTTCTGTTCCCCAAAATGAAAACGTGGCTCAATTCAGCTCAATCGAGGAGGTTATCGTCGAGGCAGAAGCATATTTTTAAGAGTTTGACAAATCGTATTTTTTGGGGGGATTAAAGAAATGGCAGAAATGGAAAAAGTGTATTGTACTAAAAAGAGATTACGTTGGAATATAGAAAAAAAATAAATTGTGAAAAACTTGCCTCTTCATTCCTAACACGGATACTTATTGATCTACCCTCGTACACTATTGTCAATGTCGGTAAGGTAAAGAAAATTATGCTTCTTACGGTCGAGGAAGAAAAAACCCGATATTTCGCGTAGCACAAGCACCAAGCGAGAAAGCGTGATTTACGATTTAGATGATGACTGTCTGAAGAGAGAAAGTGTTATTCTTGATTATCCAATATAACAAAGCCCACGCCTACAGTGGATTTGAACCTCTGAGTTTGAGTGTTTTTGGAGAAAAAATATATATTTTTTTCAATCAAAAAGTTAATGTAAATGATTAACGTGAACTTACGTTAATTATTTGGTTAACGCTTTTCGAATTAACGACGTTAATTTCTTGATTGACGATACCCAGCTACTCATAAGAAATTTGCATATATTTTTTTATCTAGACCTGAAAATTCTATGGATCCGCTAGTGGTGCTAAGCTTCAAAGGTAAGCATAGATACTTTTTATATGACCTAATATCTAGCTCTTCCATAACCGAATGCAGTGCGGACCAATTCTGAAAATATTCTATATAAGTAATTAACATACATATTGCACTCGTATTGTACTCGTATTTATTAATATTTTAACACATTATTAAGTTCCATTATAAAAAGCAGATGCAACGGAACGAAGAGAAGCAGAGAGTTTTGAAAACTTTTGACCGCATTGAACTTATGACTTACGCCTGCGCACAAACACAAAACCTCAACCAAAGTGTGAAACCGCAGAAAAGCATCGGTAGCGAATTTAAAAATTGGCAAAACAAAGTGAAACAAAAGGAAACAAATTATCCATCACTATTACCATCACCATGCTTGAGCTAATCACCTTCGAATTCTGGATGTAAGCAATATGAAGCCTGATTGCTGTTGCAGCAGAAAAATCAATTTCAAAACCAAATCAACGATGGGTCGATCGATCGATCGATCAATTTTACAACTAATTCGATCAGAATGCATGCGCTACTTCCACTCGTAAATCAAAGCAAATAATAAGAAATATATACGAAGATCACCACCATGAATATCACTCTGGTCGTCGATCGTTGTTCGCTGATGATGGAAGCGTAAAGCGTCAAGTTCAACGCTAATATTGACGAAGCCAATTGCAGTTGTTTCGTGATCATATCAAGGAAGGTAATTCCTTTCAATTTCGCTTCGGCTCAGTCACTAACTCACCTGAATAATCGTACCCCTCTATGCGCCAGGTTCAAAAGTCTTGCTAGATTATTATGTTATGTAGTTTTGGCCGTCATCATTCATACATTCATATATCATGAAATGCAAATACAAATACAAACACTCGTATAGCGATTTCTGGATATTTATCTGAGTCAGTGCACAAGAGAGGATACATTCGGTGGTGGCGACTACAGCGTCTACAACGACTACGTTGATCATTATCTGTTGTTGCTACGTGTGCGCCTGTCGGTTCTTTCATTCAACGTAATCTTAGCAAATGTTTTATAGAGTGCCACTGTTGCAAGTTCATTTTCGGAAGTTAATTATATGTTGTCAGTAAATTGAAAACGAGATCGGGCGGCTAATTTGAATTCATCATTTGCTTTGGGATCATCATTTGCTGGTGGGATCTGTTTACTTTTGCACTCATTTATTTAAGTATTTGTTATTTTTTTATATAAGTAAATATTGATAATTTTTGCAACTTAATTTCTAGTGGATTAATGATATTTGGCCATATGCCATTTTGGGGTAATAGTGTCTCACGCACTTTTAGCATTTGGTTACTCACGTGGTCAGGTGGGTTAGAGGATACACGGTTTGCAGTTCTGTGGTTATTTTCTGATAATCTTATGCATACGAGTATAGTGCGTTTCAAATTTACTTATATGATACAACTTGACTCATCAGAAGCACTAATTTTTTGAATGGACTAATTTTCTGGACTACGAATATGAAAAGAGGAGAGAAAAACGAGGCAGACAGACGAACACCTAAACTGAAACTAAAACTTTAAGCTATTTACGTTCTAATATTTACTATAAATATTTGTAGAAATAACTGAATTCAATTCAAAGAGCCAAAGTTCTGTCTACATACAATTTCAATTTCTGGAGAAAATGTATGCAATTTCAACATGACTTTCATAGCTTTTGCAGAAAAATTTATGAACAATAACGTGTCATCATTGTGTGAGTAGCTGTTCGTTTGTGTGTGTGTGTGTTTGTGTGTGAAGCATACATGCAACCATCGTTAAAGCACTCCGAGCTCCCTAGAAGAAGTGCAACATAGCAAACAGTAGCTGAAATAACATGACCCCAGCTGCAGTTAATTGTAAGCTATTGTATTGTATTTTGCACACATACACACACATGAGACATGTGACTACAATGAGCTAAGCCTAAGCTAAGCCTAAGCTAAGTAAGTGTTTAGACCAATGACGGTATTAAATTACTTTATGCGCGCTTTGAAGTTGACTTAAATTACAAACTGGGCACAGACCATGATGTACTGAAAGATGGTAGAGATGAAGAAGCAAGCAGCCAATATGTGAATAGATTAAACAAAGGGTCGATTCGGCGCTTGACAGCATATTAATTACTTATTTAGTTATATGCATGTTTTATTAACTTTTCATATTTAACATATGTAGGTAATTTAATTGATTTTTTATTTTACTTAAATGCTTAATTTAAAACATGTATTTCCTTCCGCTTTTAAGCAATAATCGGCCATTCGGTCATGCCGGAAACCAAAAATGTATTCCCTTTCCCTGCAGCAATAGCAACAACATTGGGCAACACAATTTACCAGAACGAGTAAATATGTCAAGTGCAGCCGTGGCGTGGTGTTCGTGGTGCTGCCTGCTCTCAGCAGCGTAAAATGTTTTGTTTCAGTTGTTTTTTGCTTTTTGGTAGACTTTGATGCAACAGCATCTCCTCATTGATATTTATTTACATAAAAATGTCCCAATGCATTTCCTGTAACGTGTGGCTGGCATCAGGACTGCAGTAGCTTGCACTGGATACGGATACGTGCACACACGCACACACACTCGTTACTTATACGAGTACACAGTTCAAATGCACATGCCCTTTATTTTGTCTCCTCGTGTAAATTGGCCAACTAAATTATGCAGCATGGTTGAAAATTGTTCCAATATACATACATACATATGTAGTACAGGCATAGGGAAGAGGTGCGCTTCATCTCGTTGGAGTGTGAAGGTCGTCGTTGCCGTTGTTGTTGATGTTGTAGCTGCAGTTGCATCGTGCAGCAATGCTATAGAATTTAAAATAATATTTCACTTTTTTCTCTCATCCAGGAATAGTGACGCGTCGAGATGATAGGTGGTTGTGTTTTTTGTCGTTTATTGTTAACATGTTCATAATTTCTGGCACAAGCCAGAAACATGTGTTCGTGGTCATTATTTCGTGGTTAAACGTTGTTTTCTCTAGGACGCAGTGATTTGTCACTTTTGGCCACATCATGAAATGCATGCAAGCGTACTTGGTATCTGCTTTAAATTTTAATGTGCATACATACATTGATTGCGAAGTGTTTTCATATGGAATCGATACGGATGATCATATCACAATTACAAAATTATTCCAAGCTTTCGAATGTAACAAGTTCTGGTACTGTTTGGAGACTTTGCCATTGGGCAATTTCAAAGCGTCGATGCATGTGGATTTATATTTAAAATTATCGCGTCTAAAATATTGGTCAAGTTATGAACAATAAATTGAATTATTATGTAAATAAATAAAGTCATAAAATAAAAGATTAAACTATAGTTGAACATTGTTGGTCTACCATTTTTTATTTCGCCAATATTAATTCCAGTCTCTTCAGCTAACTAGATGCCACTTACGGTGATGTGAAATTTAAAAAAAAATTCCGTTTTTTAAATACTCATAAGAAAATTATATATATACTTATATATTTATCAGAACTGATTATCACTGACGGCGTTGAAATACCGCCGCCCGACTATGAGGAGGTCTTAATAGCCATAGATTGGCTGAAAAACAATAAGGCTGCAGGTGCAGATGGCCTGCCTGCTGAGTTGTTTAAGACTGGAGGCGAAGAGCTCAAAAGCATGCATGAGCTTCTATGCAGAATATGGTCTGATGAAAGCATGCCGAGTGATTGGAACCTCAGCGTACTCTGCCCAATCCATAAGAAAGGTGATCTCACGATCCGCGTCAACTACCGTGGCATAAGTTTTCTTAATATTGCATATAAGGTTCTATCGAGCGTACTGTGCGAAAGACGGAAGCCCATCGTCGACAAACTGATTGGACCTTATCAGTGTGGCTTCCAGCCTAGTAAATCCACCATCGACCAGATATTCACACTACGCCAAATACTGGAAAAGATCCGAGAAACACAGTTCGACAACCACGATCTATTCGTTGATTCCGCCTTCGACTGCACGATTAGGGATCACTTGTATGCCGCAATGTCTGATTTTGGTATCCCTGCAAAGCTCATTCGTCTTTGCAAAATGACACTGACCAACACCACCAGCGCAGTGAAAATTGGGACAGACCTCTCCGCACCATTTGATACCAAAAGAGGTTTCAGACAAGGTGACTCCCTATCGTGCGACTTCTTTAACCTAATGCTGGAGAAAATAATTCGAGCTGCGAACATCGACATCTCTGGCACTATCTTCTACAAGAGTGTCATGCTGCTAGCATACGCTGATGATATTGACATCATTGGCAAAAACGCTCGAGCAGTCAGTGCAGCATTCTCCAACCTGGAAAGGGAGTCTCGTCGTGTGGGTCTAGTGGTGAACGAGGACAAAACGAAATACCTTGTGTCAACAAACAAAGAGTCACGGCGTCTTGAATAAAATGTTACTGTTGACAATTATACTTTACAAGTCTTCAAGGATTTCGTTTACCTAGGATCCAGCATAAACACCAACAATAATGTCATTCTTGATATCAAGTGGAGATTAACTCTTGCCAGGTGTTACTACGGGTGTTACTACGGGCTCAGTAGGCAATTGAGAAGCAGAGCTCTCTCTGGACCGACGAAAATATCGCTCTATAAGTCCCTTATCCTTCCTGTCCTAATATATATATCGCCTAGACGTGGACATTGACCATCACTGATGAGAGGCTGTTAGGAACGTTCGAGGGGAAGATCTACGGTCCACTATGCGTGGACGACGTGTATCGAATAAGACGTGTATCCATAAGCTGTATGAGCTGTACGCCGACACTGACATAGTCAAGCGTATAAAAATCCAGCGGCTGCGCTGGCTAGGTTATGTTGAGCTATTGGAAGAAAGCGCTCCGGCTAGAAAATTTTTATACTTATACTCCTTCAACTGTTGCACCATGTATCCAAGAATGCAAAAGTACAAAGCATTGCAGTCCAGGAAATTTTGAGTGCATTCATTTTTGGGAATAAAACAGGTGAAATTAGCACACCAGAAATTCACACCACTCTTGAATGTTGATGTGAGCGGGTGCGCCGTCTTGTTGGAAGCTCTAATACTCGTCTTCGTACATTGTCTCGACGCCAGGCTGGATCTGCTTCTGCAAGACTTCTTCCACGTAGTGCTTTGCGTTGATTTTGACCACGAACGAATACTGATAATGAATTTTGGTATCTGAGAACATGTTTCTTTTCATTTGGGATGCCCCTGTAAGATAACGCCCCAAGCTGTCATTTTGCGTGTGGTGGGGCGCCTCCAATACAAACAGTTTTTCGTCGGGAAAAAATATGTCATCGCCAGCGTGCCAAGATAACAACAACTTCTATCTTTGTAGTGATTTACTTAAAGAAGAAGCCTTAAGGATTCGCGTGACATGCCAATTTTTTCGGAATTTTTTGGACTTGAACTATCACAATTTCTTTAAATACGTTCTCGCACGATTTTTATAGTTTCAAGGGTATGATGGCTTCTTTTTCACTTTTCATTACATAAAAGAAATTTGGCTTTACTCCAAGGTGTCATAGCTCGCAAAATTGTAATTAAAAAAAATTTATTAATAATTATGGATCGTATGTTTGCCATATTGAGAACTTTGGACTAACGCGTCGAATACAACTTAAGTTAATGTTTTCGTAAGTGTTTAATGAATTAAGGAAAACAAAATTTAACTCAGACATAACTTACTATGTTTTTAAAAGCTTTAGTGTGTCAAACTTTATTATGCTGGCATATTGGTGACGAGGCACAAGAGCAAATAACATCACACCGTGAATAGGGCTATTATTAATTACCATCAATTATTTATCGGAAAATGTAAAGAATTTTTATTTTTTTATTTATTGCTACATTCAACACACCTTGAATACAGAGCGTTGTGTTGATTGGAAAAAAGATTGATAGGAAGGAGGAAGAAGGAGGGACAATGAGAGAGTTAATGCAATCACAGGACACCGATAAAGAGATAGACAGTCATTGTGGCAAGTGTTATGCCTTAACATAACAATTGTTACGCAATACCACAATGAACTTCAGTTTTATTTTATAAAGAAGCAAAATGTCGATTGTTTCACTTCAACTTCTTTCCCCCCTTTATTCCCAGACCCATCAAGTCGTTAACTAATTTCTAAATTATAATTTAGCATACATTTGTGGAACTTAATATGTGCATGCAAATTAATTACTTTCAAAATGCAATTATATTGAGGCAGACGTAAATTTCCGTCCAACATTAATTGAAATCCACAACCAATTAAGAAGTTTATATCGAAATTAGATAATTGTGTACAAATATTTGCACCTATGTGCATCCACATACATACTATATGTATGCAAGTATCTACGTATGTATGTACCATATGTATGAAACTAAGCTAGAAACGTTTAACCGGAAATGCAAATATAACAACGGTAAATGTGCAATAGTGTAAGTGTTGCGCAAATGCAAAATAGAACGCAGTACTCCTGCAATTAGGAGGTAGCTGCTACACCTACACCAAGAACTGATAAAAAGTGACAAAAACTGAAAAGCTCATTTGCAGTGACTTCCTTTTGGAAAATGGAAATGCATTTCCGGTTTGCTCTACATCCAAGACTTGATGTGTGGGTACTCTTCCGTTTAGCTGAAGTACTGTATTGTATTTCAAAGTATGAGGCAGACAAATTGCGATGCTAAGAGCGAGAAGAAGGCCAAGCACAATTTTTCTCCCATTAAAGCTTACGTAACATCTGTAAATGATTAGTACACATTGAGCGACTCATTTCTCATTGTCACACTTCCGGAATAGATGCGATACTTGTACTGCATGCTGAGCTAACGACTACCTAAAAAGTAACATGTTATTTACATTGCAAGGCAACTACATCTACTTACCACCCATTTAAATTTATAGAGTACAACGCAGATAGTATAGGTTCTGCTATTATACGAGTTACATACGTTTTTCAGGAAAAACGGATAAAATACTAATACTTGTACATATATTTTAATAGGTCAGGTATTAATTGGCCAAACCATAATATAAATGCAATTAATTCAGAATTAATATATTCCTAAATTCTTTTTATACATACTCTATTGTTATTACTAGGGCAAAAAAATTCCATGCAAATGAATGTTTTTACTGGGCATCTTAAAAAAGGTTAAGTTATCTTTACGAAACATGAAATTTCCTTTAAACTGGCATTCAATCTAATGCATATTTTTGCATATTTTACAATACGTAAATGCATATTTTTGCGTATTTTACAGATAAATGCTTGATTTTTGCATATTTCCGCATATTTTTTTGATTTTCAAATATATATGATAACTTATTAGTATACATCCACTTAAAATTTATTTTGGATTTAATGAAGAAAATTTTACTTTTATATGCCCTTATAAAGTCTGTTTGTACAATAAACAACAATTTTTTAAGACATAATCGGGAACGTTTTGTATTGTATCTTTGGTTGTATTCAGTTTTTGTTTAACACGTCACACGTCACTTCACGTCACGTCACGTTTTGGCTATTTTTAACTCATTTTCTGGTTAAATGTTGTTAGTTTTTGAAAGGAAACTAGCTGAAATCCCTTTTGAAATTACTTTCGTAATTCTTTATTAATCAAAACTCAATCGCCGTGGCATAGTTGGTAACGCGTTGGCCTGCTACCCAGAGTGTCCGTTCAAATTTCGGCACAGGCAAAATCAGAAAGTAGAAAAACAATTTTTCTGCACGGCTCCAATATTGGCAGTTAGTGCCAAGAGTAAAAATTGCCTAAGAAAAGCCTTTCTTTGGCCGTTCATTTTCAAGCGAATATAATTAATTTTTCTCATTTTAGGGCAATTTCGGCACCCATTCTTGTTCGATTTTTTTGACGTGCTGTGGTATCATTTTTAATGGTTTTTTTTGACGTGCTGTGCTATCGCATTTTATGGCCGAAAATGTTTTATACAGTTAATATATGCATCTTTTGCAGTTTCAATTTGGAAATTTTTAATTTTAAGTGCATATTTGGGATTTTTGAGTGCATGAAATGAAATAGTTACTATTACTGATAACATTTGAAACGGCTCCTTTCACACGTTTATTGTTAATTACAGTTCAGCACAATATTTAGTGAAGAATCTGTATTAGTTTATTTTAAATACCCTATGTTGCCACATTCTCTGCCATTGCCACAGCAATCGCTTCGAAAAGAGGGTTAGCACTTTTTAACTGCCTTTCCATGTAAAGACTGCACAGAAAATTATACGCACGTTTTGACCAAGAGAAAATCTAAAAAATTACAGTTGAGCAAAATTCTCGTTTAGTTCATGCAGTTACATGTGCACATACCAATGTGTTGTATACCAATGCATCCCTTAGTGTATGGTGCCATTTGAGATATTCTTTGAAACTAAGTTTTTACATATGTAAAGGATAGTTACAAACGATTTAATGTGAGAAATTGGCCATTAAAATACAGCGATGACAAATGCAAAGTTGTTTTACATTTGGTGTAACAATGTGGCCAACATGTTGCCGCTGTGTGGATGCATGTCCATGTAGTCGGCAAGAGGCAATAGTTGACTTTGGATTGTCTTGTGTCTCGGGCATGGTGCATGGAGAATGGGAACAAGTGGAGCAATTCACATTGCGATAATCAAATTGTAGGCTTCATGCGTGTAAGTGAACGCATGCAAATGGCAAAGGCTATATGATTTTTGCTTGCAATTGTGGTAAAATTTTGCTTTGCAAGTTGCTGCAAGGAAATGTGCGTAGCAGGATAATTGCTGTCCATATAGTAAATGCAGGTGCAGCTTACCAACAGATACAAGCACAAGTAAGTACAACAAGTGCCCTAGACGATCCTTTTCCAAATAAATAGAAGGTAGTTAAGAATTTGTGGTTTGAGTAATTTTTTGCTTTCCGAAAGGACTTTTCAATTTGAAAAATGGTTTTGAGGTTTTTCGCTTACGCTTACGCTTTTGTGTGCTGCATACGGAATTTAAAATAGGCTGAACCCCTTCCGTTGCACAGGAGTAAGTAAACTGCTGCTATGAATTTCGTTAAATAAATACATATTTATATGCATGTTAGATTTGTGCGAAAAAGTTCGAATTTTTATATACTTATAGATAGATTTATATATACTATATAGATGGTCGCTGTGGCGTAGTGGTAGTGCGTTGGACTGCTACGCAGAGTGTCCGGGGTTCGAATCTCGGCACAGGCAAAATCAAAAAGTAGAAAAAATAATTTTTCTACACGGCACCACCTCTTGACAGGCAATGGCAAACCTACAAGAGTAAAAATTGCTATGAAAAGCTTTTCACTTCGCCGTTCGGATTCGGCTTTAAACTGTAGGTCCCTTCCATTCATGTACAAATATAACTCGCACAACAGGAGTGGATGCGAAAAGCTCGGCCTAGGCCCTCCATGGGCTGTTGTGCCATCAAAAGTAAGTAAGTAAGTATAGAAGTCGCTATAGTGCGGAATGGTTGCAATTGTTGCATACTTAAACACTAAAAAAACAATTTTTAATAAAATAGAATAAGTCCCGATCGCGCAAAGCGGTTAAAAAATTTGAGAATTATCCCTATTTTTGATTTTTATTAACAACCATGTCTATATGCAATATTGCGCCAAAAGCTGCAATGCTGCCAACCTTGCCTTGTAACCCTGGCAGGGGTCGACGAACTACATCCATCTACTTAGTGTTGCTCTAAATATGGTATCAAATGAAAAGTATGGATGTCCTCTGATGCCTCGTGAAAACTTGCTGGAAGTGGAAGTCAGGTGGGACAATTGAGTCTTTCGCGAGCGGACTCATTTTTAGAGACTTAGGTACTACACCCACTTGGTTTTGCTCTAAACGAGGTATGAAATTAAAGGCCTTGCGGATCCTTATCCAAAAGTTAAACTTCTCTTGCGAAAAATTCCCGGAAGTGGAATTATTCTGGATGTTTGAACTTTTTCGCATTACTCTAGTGTATACATATTATATTTGATACTATTATATGCTTGTATTTGAAATATTTACCTAACCTAATTATGCAAAATAAGGGGAAATACTTAATAAAATTAAAATAATAATAAATAACGCGCTCTACTCGTATGTGATTTTTTATTTCCCAATATGATTCACAGTTAATTACAATATTTTTAAACTAATTTATTTCTTTTGCTTGAAATGCAAATCTCGCTCAGAGTTAATACATGAAAGCACTTAAACCAGTTGTGCGTTAAAGATGACGTCTAATGCAAGCGCCGGATATGTGTACCTAAGTCTTATGTGACTTAAATTGAACAATAATTCCTAATGTATTATTGTGTTACTGGTTTACCATATACCTACATAATTAAATATTTTATTGACCAGATAACAAATTTGAACAGGCGCTCAGTAAGTGAAGTAAATAAGCGTTGTTAATTTTCGTTTAACATTTAAATTTGCTGTCATTTTTATTCTCGATTGCGATTACTAGTTACGTGTAACGTATACCTACCCTGTAGGGAAATCAACTAGTCTAAAGATTGTCCCTAAACTAGTTTACTGAAAACCATAACTAGTCCCACATTTGGTGTCTTCCCTCATCGCGAACTGAATTCTGTAATAGGCGCAAGTCAGTTGTCCAGGCTTGTAACTAGTTGACAGATACATGCTTTTGGAATAGTTTGTAAACCAATGAAATTTCAACTAGTTAATAGACAGATGTTTTCGAAATGATTTTTAAACCAATCGAATTTCGAGAGAGATAGATGTTTTTGGGCTAGTTTGTAGGCCAATCGAATTTTTTCAGTTATGTAACCAGTCTATAGATATGAAAATTCAAGTTAGCTTTTTATTAAATACTTACGAGTTACGTAATAAACTTACGTTTATTTTGTTAAATATTAAAAGATTTTTTAATATCTTCCAAATTACGCATGACAGCTTCCTTATTTCAAAATCCCATATAAGTGAAAAATATTATAAAGTAGATGATAATTAAAAGACCATATTTTCACTGAATGGTATTATTAAAGTGGTTGATCACTGCATTTGTGTTCAAACCACTTTAAAAGCTAGATGTTGTACAAACTATTTGATAAACTAGTGAATTTAGCGGACTAGATTATTTGACCGCACAGGGTGCATACAGTTGCATTTGGTATTTTGCACTGCGAGCTGATTTTATACAATTTAATAATACCTGTTCTTTTTTCGGCTAAATGTTACGATACTGTTCGAAGCATTTCCGGAATCAAACAGTTACAATCACAAGCGGAATTGCAAACACGAATTTTGGAAAAATTGGAATAATTAACTATGATAAATTACAGCTAACTTGGGGTTTCTTTCCTGACGTCTATTAGCTCAATTGCAATTGATTTTGATTGATCTTTTTCTTAGGAACGCAGTAAGAATCGAAATGTTTTCCAAAATCCTTAGCAAATTTTATATGTCCTTTATTAACTAGTTGCAAACTTGCTTACTTAAGTAGTTTAAACTTTCAAAAACTTAGAAGATAGATTGTCTGGTCTGTATGTATTACACTAAACTTTTAAATGGATGGCGCGCAACAGGCCAGTTACGTGCACCCAAAAAGCAAAGAACTGTATTTATTACTTAGGGCCTTTTATAGTTTATTTACTGAGTAAATGTAAGTATGCTTGTGATATGCTTGTGATACAATTTTAGTCTCACAGAAATTTTCATCTCACCATTTCCGTCTACTCTCTTGCTAAATTCAATTCAACGTAGAATGTGGGCGTGACAAGAAGCATTTGTGATGTGTTTTCATAACGCTAACAATTAAACAGTCGATAATGCTGTGCAGCTATAAAACGCAACGAAGCCCTGAATAACAACAGAAAGGATGTGTGGTTAACAAATTTGTCGATGAGCTTGACATCAATAACAATTTTAAAGATTTACGGCGTCAAAATCATAAAAACTATACAGCCACGGGACAGCGTTTCCATTATCTACCAAAAAACTACTTACTGAAACCAACCAGCCTCCCTTCTTTCCCCCAGATGACAGTAGAACTGTAGCCAGCACATACTGCATTTAGAGCAGACAGGTTGGCATCATCTTGCGGCTTTTGTGGATTTTTCGATGCGTAGGCAGTCAAATGATGATGACGACGCTAATAAAGGAAGACGACAATGTGGTCTACTTACGCTTGTTCATATTGCCTTTATCCATAATAGAAGCATGCTGGGCACAGAAGTTCATGTAATCTTTCTTGCATTGCGGTTTACTCAAAACTCTTTTCTCATTTTCGAAATCACTAAAATAAACTTTTGGCAATAGTTTCTTAAACTTATTGCGAAATCCAAAAAAAAAAATTATGAATAACCGCCGTTTCCGTTGGAATTTGCTAGAGAACATTAGGGTCTAGTACGAATGCACCCATTGCACCCAGGTGCATATGCGTGATAAAAGATACATACATACTTACAGTCTTCTGCAACAGATGGGCAACCGACTCGCGTGCCGCTGTGAATGTGTGCAAATGTCTGTCGATTTTTAGTCAGAGTACGTCTATTAAATTGATTTGCTTGTACCTGTTGTGCATATTAATTACAAGAAAAAATCCATTGTACAACTTCAGTCTATACAAATAACTGCGAGTACATTGCTATAGTAAAAGAGCGTACGTGCAGCAGTGGTTTCCACTGGAAACCTTTCCTCCGTCAACTGTTTGATGCCTTTGCCAGAATCTCTGTAGCATACCGCAGTGCAATATTAATTGTGATAGTAAACTGCCGTGCGTTTCATTTACCATAATTTCATGTAATTTGGATGATTCACACTTATGAGTAAAACATCATTATAGAAAATTTTCGGAGAGTAATTGTGTGTGTAGAAAAATAAAATAATAATAATATTCTCATACTGCATATGTAGTAGCTACATATAAAGCAGGGAATTCCCACTCCGACGACTAGAGTATGTCACGTAACATTTTTGTTTTTGTTGATTGTCAAATGTTATTGAGCTCCGTTCGAGATATGCAAATTAAGCTTTTTCCAATTTTCATTCAAATTTTTGATTTTTGATTTCTGATATTTGTATTTCATGTATGAGTGCCCTGTTAATTTACATATGAAGCACAGTAGGAGATCCAGATTTAGATCCAGATTTAGTTTTCCTAGTTGCGAATAGGGTTTGGAGGGAATTCAAAACAGAAAAGAAGCAGTTAGTAATTAATAAGTATACAATTTTATTCAATTATAATTATATTAATTATATATACCTGCACCAATTATTTTTCCTTATCAACTTGGAGGGATAACAGCAAAACCGTAAGTCTTTTTTCTTCGGTGTCTTCTGGATGTCAACAATCGTTAGGCGAATCAAATTGATCAGTGTTGCCCAGTTTCCAGGCCGGTACAGTTGTGATGCCAACATTTTCAAGAAAACTAAGTGCTCGTATGTTTCATTTCCGTTGATCCACCACTTAATTAAGATCCTTCAATATGGTAACTAGAGTCAGTAAGTTCAAGTTCTTTTGCTTGGCAAAAGAAGTAATTAGATTCTTAGATTAAGTAATTAAAACTTGAAATGAATCTGCTAACAATAATTCTCTTCAAAAAGTATCAAATGAAGAATACTAGACCGCTGTAGACTATGGTACTATACGTAGTTATTAAGGACAATATACGGCAAAAACATCTGAGTTCATTTAAATGAAACAAAACCCGATCTGGTAGAGATTTTTACTATATCTCACCTTAATCAGAGATACAATTTAAATTCTTACAGCGTTATTATGTATTTAAAAATATAACTGAGTTATATTTATTCGTCACATCATGCAAGATATTTTGTAAATGCAATTTCCTTCAATAAGAACAGAGGGCAAAAAATTAACTGCTATGAAAAGTACTGAAAGACATTTTTCCATGTTTTTAAATTTATACTAGTTACTTCATCTTTCTCTTATGTAAACTAAGTAACTATTCAAATCTTAATAATTCCTATTATATTGAAAACCTTTTTGTGGATATTTGCCATTGTCATCCTACGTTAACAACATATGAACTGATAAACAATCAATTTTAATACTGTTTCAAAATTATATAAAAAAAAATTCGCTTAGTTCATCAATACGAGTATGCTACTAATAACCACAATTCAGTATTTCTTTTTAATGAAATTCATAAAATTGCTAAATAAAAAAAAAGCAAACAGAAACAAGAAAAAAATCACTTAAATTGCAGTTAGTAACTCTAACTGCGCATCAATTAACTGGCAACATAGCAGCAACATATTTATTTTACATACATATTTACATACATACATACATACATACATATCTACACATTTGGCAAATCACAAAAATTTCACGGCAATCAATTTTTCAATTAACGGCAAACATTTTCAATATTTAATAAGCGGTTTCCAGCAGGCAGCATCAATACTAACAACAACAACGCTAACATCCGCTCAATTTGGCAACAGCAACAACAACACAAACATGGTGGCTTAAATAGGCAGTGGTAATTTTTCTACATATGAAATTAGTCAAAGTGAAAAATGACACAGAGAACTAAACTGCTTAACAATACGACAGCAGCAGCACAACAGCAGGGATAGCAGCAGACAACAACCGACAGCCAGCAACAACAATCAGCAACTAGAAACAAAATATGTCAAAAACTTTAGCCAAAAACCGCTAATCAAGTTCACAGGTCATGTTCATGCCGCCAACCACAACATCCTATTGAAAATATTTACCCAAACACACACACACACACACTATCACATGGGATTAATGCAAAAAATCGGAAGTGGCTGGATAAAGGTGCACTCTAACGGTATCTTATGCCAATGACATTTATATCGTTAGTCTAGAAAATATGGTACAAATAAAATATTTGTGCCTACTTATCATAGACATACTATAAATACTACTTATGTATGCAAAATACTTCTCTTTGAATAACTAAGGTAAAGTTTTTGTTGTTCTAGGGATACGGAAACTTAAATTGTTGAACTGTTGAATGGGTTTAAGTATCGGATATGGAATGCAGTGTGAAGAGCCAAAGCTAAATCACTTTAGTTGCCTTAGTGTATGCTTAAATAACGTAAAATAACGTAACGTGACGAATCTTATCGTGTTGCAATTGGCTTAGAATAATCCATTGCCGGCTGCACGCCAACAAGTATGTAGGCATTTGCATACATAAATACTTAAGTAAAACGCTATGAAAAAACTAAGTTTGTTGATCCAGATGTGTGATTTTGCAAAACTGCACCCTTGGAATCGGCAGATGTTGCAGATTTGTTCCTTTCAGCCTTTCAGGTGTAAAATTCAGCATATTAAGTTTTTGTTCAACGTCAACGCAAATCACGTCAGCCGAAGCGGGAGAGATGAGAAAAGAAAAACAAAAGAAAAAAGATTACGCAACACATCAACACGATTGACAGTTTGACGTTAGGTTCGCTTTGAAGATGATCAGTTATACTATATTTGAGGAACAGGTAGAAAATGATTTTAACTTTTTGTAGGTGTATTTTCTGCGTGTTATCAACAAATTAACGACTCCTAACGCCCATCATCTTAGAGAGTGTTTAACTTAAATTATGTGCGTTAATCACAATTTTCAAAAACAAAACATACCTACTCGCACACGTACTTAGGCTATTGTTGTTGTAAAAGTTCAATGCGATTTACGCAAGAAAGTTTATACTGTTAATTTTAATGCAAAAACGATTGCACCATGCGACAAAAAATGTTTAAGTGATATTATTATCACACGTTTCTTACTCATAATAACAATTAAAAATTATTTTTTAATTTGGAAAATTATTTCCGAAGTTGCCAAGTTAATTTCATGTACTTTAGGTTTTCCAGATAGAATACAAGTTTGTTTCGTCCTTGAAAAATACTATTTGCTCTGAAATACCCTCGTGGCAAATTTTTAAAATAGGTGGTGACACATTCAACTTTATTTCCCCAAGAGAGAGACCCGGTCGCTGTGGCGTAGTGGTAGTGTGTTGGGCTGCTACGCAGAATGTCCGGGGTTCGAATCTCGGCACAGGCAAAATCAAAAAAAATAGAAAAAATAATATTTCTACACGGCACCACCTCTTGGCAGGCAATGGCAAACCTACAAGAGTAAAAATTGCCATGTAAAGCTTTTCACTTCGCCGTTCGGATTCGGCATTAAACTGTAGGTCCCTTCCATTCATGTACAAATATAAAACGTACAACATGAGTGGATGCGAAAAAGCTCGGCCTAGGCCCTCCATGGGCTGTTGTGCCATTAAAAGTAAAGTAAGAGAGACCCGGTCTATTTCATAATATCACAATATATTTACTCAGCAAGAAATATATGTATTTAATTAATTTCAATATTTGAACACATTTTTATAAAAATTTTCTTATGTATGTTCAAAGCAATTTAAAGCTTTATCTAAGAATTGGATATTGAATGTCACTTATTTCACTTCGGGTTTTCTTATTTAAAAAAAAAAAACAAAACCAAACAAATTATGGTAACATTGTGTAACATTTTTAGAAATTTTGGTAAGCAAAAAATTGTATAATGTATATTGTGTACCTTGTACACCCTGTTCAACAAAACACCTTGATACATTCAACGGTGGGTTAATTTGTATCGAAATATTCTTTTTATCACTATATATAATTTTGTATGTGAAGTAGGCGTGGATATTGAACATTTTCACATTAGTTCTTTTTTTGAAGCTATTTAAATTGTGCGTACCAAATCTGGTTCCATTTGATTCACTATTTCCACTTGTGTTGGAAGTATATTGTGTTGGTTCCTATTTCAATGATGTGTATCGAGGTATGTCCCGATATTGCTCATTTCAGAATTCAATCCCTTTCTGATTGAGGTTGCTTAAGTGTTACTCGGGTTATCGTGTACACAGACAGACAGACGGACATATCTTAATCAACTTCACTATTCATGCTAATCATTTATATAAAAATATTTTCATACCTACGACGCCTAATTAACTATGGGCGTTACAAACAACAGTTACTCGATCAAAACCAATATACCCTGTATACAAGGTGTGTAGAGTATTATATAGTAAGGTGATGTTATAAAACATATACAAACCTTTTCATGTAACTACATTAGTGTGGGTCACCAAACAAAGATTATCCCAAGAGTATAAAATACTTAAAACAAGGAAGGTATTTCTTTTGCTCTTGGATGTGTTAACTCAACTATTATTATTTTTTTTTTGTTTTTCTCAGGTTCGAAAATACATCTCTTTTATTCGTCGCTTTGGATTATTAAAGGAGTAATCGTTTAAGGAGCAATTCAAAATTATGCAACTGGGCTACGGCAAAATTCAAACAGTAGTGTCGGCGAGAGAATCTTTAACGAAGAGACGTAGTGAATTGTTTGCGCCGAGCTCGCAAATGTCTTTAAAGGCTCGGACTTTTAGTTTCCCGAATTTAGTTGACCTTGGAATTTATTAAATTATTTGTTTCCTTTCTTATTGAAAACCAGTGATGTTCCATCTCCACAAGCTAAAGTAGATTGGTTTAAAATTTTTCATGGGTCATCTTTGTTACTACCTATCTATCAACATCAACAAAAAAAATCAATATTTACTCTAAAATTAATACCTAAATGGCAGGTACTCGTACTTTGGTATGCAAGTGCATATGCGTAGAACTATTTGTAGAATTATGGAAATATACTAAGATACTATTTACATATACTCGTATTCCAATTAAACATTTCTCTAGTATGTACTCTACTCTAGTAATCAGAAGATAAGCTGCGTAATGAGAATGTACGAGTACGTATGAATAAAACGGGTATATAAAAATTCCCCCGTTTTTAAGTATACATGAAATATGGTGACAATAGCGGTTGTTGCTGTTAGAATTCTAATAAAATAAATTTATGCATATACCTAAGCTTAAAAGCTGGAAAATTATAAAACAATCAAACTTAAAATCCACTTAATGTGCCAAAGCTTTCTGTTCAAAATTGATTGCACCGACTGAGGCGGAGCACGTATCTATCAATACGTCACAAGACGCGTTGTCGCCGTCGACGTCACACGCACTCACTCAGCATATGTGGAATGAATCACAATCGGAAGATTTCAGTTCGACTTTCAAGAGCCAGACGGAACTTTGTACTGGGTTTTTGAAAACATTTGCTTTTTGTAAAGCTTGGGAGTCACACTGGGAGAGAGAGAGAACAAGTGAGTTATAAAAACAGAGTACTTGGCTAAAAAGAGCAAACAGAAAGAAGAGAATAGAGAGAAGAGCGAATGAACGAAGTTTTCACGCCAATGCTCACGTTTGCGCTGTAACAATTGTGGGTGGTTACCAACACAACGTGCTGTACGTAGATAAATAGTATATGGGCACATGCATACAAATGCTACTTACATACAGTGCATATGTATATCTATATGGTAGTTGCTAAATTGGGCTGGCCTAGCTATATTCGTTCATAATACATTGTGCTAAATTTTCATTTTAAAACAAATCATTTATCTTAACGTATTTTTATTAAAGTGATTTTTTGTGAATTAGAGAAAATACATACGAGTACATTTGTATCTGGAAATCTTAATCAGCCCAACTCCTAGACTCCCAATTAATTACTCCGAATTAAAATTATTATTATCTTGAAAATTCTGGTGAAAACAACTACACCGCTACATAACTACTTAATGCACAATTTAATGGAAGCGAAAAACTGGTCCTAGGACCTCAATGGGCTATTGTGCGGAAATAATATTGAAGTACTTATGTAGGGTTTCGATTAGTGAAGTGTAACGACAACTCTATACCTTTCGTTGTTTTGCTCTTACCTACGCTTTCGAATCCGAGCAAACGGATCCCCTTCATAGAATTTCAGTAGTCTGTCTGCTTGAAAACTACTTAGTTAGCGAGACCGCCCAGCGTAGAATATGTGCGTTTCAAACACCTTTCATGAACGCTTTTGACATGTTTCATGCACATGAATAAACTTTTTGTACATACCAGAAGTGGACTTGAAAATAATCATTACATCTTCTTGAAACACAGGGTGAGGCAAACGCACCTCGTTTATGTCGCATATGTAGCAATAGGTATAGGCCCAATACATTTGTTTGCTGAAGTATTTAAAAATGTATGGAACTTTTCGTTACATTTTTAAAAAGTATACCTAATAATTGAAATGTGTATGGCATGTCTGTACTTACTTGTATTGTGATGAAATTGATTCACCTTTTAAATTTCTGCATAAGTGCAATCTGTAACCAGAGATGCTCATCATTCTGAAAGTTATGTATGTTCTGTTCTTGTGCCTTCATCGGCAAATGAAATTGTTAGAAAGTTTTTGGTTTTCATTTTACTTACCGCAAGGTGATCGAAGACATATACTTACACACACTTTGAACGGAATGGATCACTTACTGCAGCACCCAGGAAACATGAGTTTGATATGCGAGCGCGTGCATCTTGACAAAAGTTTGCAGCATGCTTGGAGGAAGGGCTTCTTTTTTCCTCCTTCAAATTGTAATGACGGCAATGTGTTGTTGGTAAAAGCTAAATTTGATACTGCAGGAATTTGTGCTCCGCATTGTCTGTCCTGTGTGTGTGTGCAAAGTTGAGACTTTCATGTCTTTTCAATTTTACACTTGAGTGCTGATGCACACTGCGTTGTCCGTCCGCGCTTAGTGCTGAGAACCATCTCAACTAACATCGCTCGCTATAAGTATGCTTGGCGATCGATTCTACGATCGATTGATTGTATTTACTTCTTTCTGGTACATATTTATGCACAATGGAAATTTAAAGATTGAGGTAATGTTACCGAATACTTGTAGATTAAAAGCGTTAAGGTTTTATTTGGCCAACTTATTTCTTCATACTCGTAATTTGTTTGGCTTCGTTGTCTTGAATACATTTACAAAAAACAGGAGTTTTCTTACTTATGCACTATATGTTTCTGATAGACTGATACTACTCGTACACTGACTCAAATAATTCAATCGGTTTTTGAAAAACATAAGTAACATACTAAAACTTGGTATCATTTCAAGCGGATTCGTAATAAATTGTGTGAAGGAACTTATCTCACAGAGTTCTGATGCGGAATTCAAATCTAGGACCAAAGAATTTTCTGGATTGTAGTTCGGATAAATTAGTTTTTCCTTCTTCTTGTCATATACATAAAACTGAAGGTCTCTTTCATTCCACGCTCAATTTGACTGATTTCTGAAATCTTAGGCTAGGTTTTCAATGGGGTTTCGTGCCATTATATCAAATAACTCAAGCATAGCGAAATGTTCCCACTTAGGTCTGTGGCCTGAAAATTCTTAATTTATATCAAATGAAAATATTTTTAAAATTACTAAATATCACCCCACCCAGACACGTTCCCTAAGTTCATTATAGGTACATAAATTGCATGCGTAGATATTTACCTATGAACATACTAGATCTCAAATGGATTAGTAGTAAAGTAAGTAAATACAGTAATTGCGCATGTGTACGAGTACGATGTGGTGTTCGATTCAATATATGCCACACCACACTATAACCGCAAAACTTGCACGATCATCTTGCACACATTTGTGGTTATTTCGCTGTACACTTACAATTTACCATATTTGAGCGCGTTTTTAAGGTTTCATTCAAAATTTTCATAATCTTTGGAATGGTTTTTACTGCTTCTTCTACTCCTTTCTTCATTTATGTAGTATGTACTATGTTCTTTTAGTTAATATGCATACTTGCGTGAACATAAAATGGTACCTACATATCTACATATGTACTTATGTACTTGTAATTAACTGTAAGTTCTTTTTGGTGTTGTAAATATTTTAACGTTGCTATTGTCTATGTTGCTATGTTGTTATTGCGGTTGCATTTTGCATAATTTTTTGAAAAACTTTTTATTTTACAATCTAATGATGTATGCCTCATTCGAACGCAAACTACGACCAGCAGTTCTCAATAAAACGATGGATTTGCATGAACTTTTATTATTTTCAGAAAATACGCAATTGCAGCATTTATATTTTAGAATTGAGTCAGTGATCTGCAAATGAAACAACATTAGTCATTATTCTTTTTACGAGCCCTTATATCGAAAATCTCTTTTTATTATTGTTTAAATTAAAGTTTTGCGTAATTGTTTCTCAAGAACAAAAGAAGCAATATGCCCCGAAAAGCATTCTACAATAATTGCAAAGTGATAATGTTGAAAACGCAAAAGCGTGTAAGTATCGACTCACTTATTACTTAGATAAGCTGCAGCCTGCAGCCAGCAGCCAGCAGCCAGTAGTTGAGATCACTTTCTTTGTATTATATGGTACATTTGTGAGCATGTTCTTTGGGTTCGGTTATAGGAACAAAATAAATAATTTATGCAAATTCAATGATGCACATGTTTGGCGTACTTATCTTGTGGGCGAGAGTAATGACGTATCATGATAAAGTAAGAGATTTGTACCATAGTGCAACCTGGAAAGAAATTTTCGTTTTTCTCCTTTAGCTTTCACAAAGTTCCTTCATTTTACTGCATTTTTTGAAGATACTTGTGGTGCCTTCATACTTCCTATTTCTCTATTCCGTTAATTAATATATCTTGAAGTTCAATTAATATATCTTGAAGAGGGCCCAGGGGGATTCCCCCTCATTTTTTATACCAGTTAGTTTTCAGTGCAATAAGAAACCGTTTCGCTTCAGCTAAAGCGCGTATGCTTAATCCTGGTTCATAAAATTCAAAAAGTTTTAGAGAAAGCGGAAAGAATTTTAGAAAAGCTTATATTTTTTCCTTTTGTAAGAAAATTCGATAGCATTAATATTTTATGTAATGATTTTCTTTAAAATCAAAAACAGTTCGAAGACTAAGCTTTAGGCATGTATAAAGGCACGTTTCGGAAATAGGAGGACGTAGCTAATCACCCTATTCCTCCCTGGGGGCCCGTATTTTCTCTTACTTCGATATCAATTCGTATGATTCGGTTGATCTAGCAATGAAAAGTGATTATATGAATTGCATGTGTCTAAGAAAACGGAAAATTAGATAACCGAAGTCCGATTCTGCTCTAACTATTATTTTTAGCCATGCGCTTGGTATAACTTCGTCTAGAATACGTGCAAAGAGTGAAGTACTAGTAGAAGGCACCCACTGAATATTGTTTACCTTCGCAGCAAATGATACATCAATATTTCCATTTCTTTAAAGCTGCTGTGAAATTCCAGGTTGTTCTTAAACTCGTTCCTAAAAAAACCCCAAACTTTAATATTGGAAATAAAATGATTTGTTTTAAAAATATGCATATAATTTAATTGGAATTATCATATGTATAAGTTACTTTTGCCTTTACATGCAACATTTAAACAAAATAGGTAACAAAATAAAGTGTAAAAGAGTTGTTGCCTTATCATTGTAATATAGTATATAATATGTAATTAAGATTTTAAAAAATTTGTAGGTCTCGTTCTTTTACATAATTTAACAAAAGTCTTACGCTATCTTCCTTATAAATATAATTAAGCACTTTAAAATAAACATTTACATTTTCTATTAACTAAAAATTATGTATATTCTTTCTATTTACAAATGTATACGAATGCATGTATAGTATGTAGTTACACACATATATATTATAGTATGTCACATGCAGTAAGACGCCACATGACGTCATGTCATGTTATGGCGAGTCACTTTAGGGTACATAACATAAGCGCCAACAAGTGAAACAATCTCAACACAACTATTTACGTATCTAATGTACAACATATGTGTGTATGTATGTATGTATGTAAGTATACGAGTAGTGTTATCTCTTACTTTAATTTCCATAATATTTTCAATTCAGTTCAATGTGCAAATAAGTCTTGGCAACGATAGTGGCCGAGGCGGCAGCACTTGCACTTGTCCCATAGGCCGCGGTCATAATTGGCGACATTATAGCATTTTGTCAATATGGACGCCAATATGGCTGATTTTCGTGTTCATCTTCAACGGTAACAGAAACGGAAACATCGCTTTGTTGCCTACTGTCCATGCTATGTTGCTGCTGTTGTTGTTGTTGTAATTGAGTGTCGTGCTGTTGCTGTTGTTGATTGATTGTGTGTTGCTGCTGATGGTGATGCTGCTGATGATGGTGATCAGAAATATTGGCACCATCAACGCCGCCACCACCACCGCTGCCGTCGGCGTTACTACTTTGAGCATCATGCAACACCGTCGCTGATTGCTGATCATGATCGGATGTACCGATGCCGATTTCAATGCTGGAACGATTTCCTCCCAGCGAACTAATTGTTAGTGAGTTTTCGGCCCCCAAATACTGCTCCAACTTATCTGTTCCATGCAGATGCAGATGTATTTGATTTTGATTCACCGTCGAGTATAATTGTGGATAGAGTACCATGGTGGGCGCAGTGTGTCCGGGGTACTGCGGTTGCGCTGTACAGCTGCCATACTGATAGTTGTTATAGCCATTGGTCCAGTTATTGTATGACGGGTAGCTGGCGTTGAGGGAATCAATTTCTGATTTCGTGGAACCGTAAGTGGGACTGCAAATCGGCGCCGACGCATGCGGCACCATTGCACTGGATGGCGCAAAGCTTGGATGATGATAGTCGCCGGATGAACAGAGCGGCTGCATATCGGTCAGTACTGTGGGTAAATGGAAGTTGGCATGGTCGGCCGCAAGTGCTGCGGTACTTGTGTCATATCCGCCCATACTGCCGTAGTGCGAGAGTGCAGAAGCGGCGGCAGCAGCGGCGGTGGGCGTGTTGGGAGCGGGTGTTGCCGTAGGTGCTGAGGGTGGCGGTGGCAATGCTGTTGTCTGCGAGTGATGCTGGTGATGATGGTGATGCGAATGATGATGATGATAGCTGGGATAAGCGGCAGACGAGGATGTGGTGGCACCTGTGCCGTACCCAGTCCAATCGGCGGCACCCATAAGATGGCTCTCTGTAACAAGTTGTAACAAAAAATTTAATTTTATTCACATGCCACAAACATGAAAGCTAATAATTAGAATGTGAAATATGTACTATAGAGAAACAATATTTTTAATTGAAAAATAATTTCATATTAAGCTACTAAATCACATATGCACGAGTATGCGTGCGCGACGCCACGAGAATTGCAATATATGTATAAAGTCCTGCTGTGACATGTCAAAAAGTATAAACGACAGGGTTGGAAATGCTTAAGGTACCACAAAAGAACAACAAACAAACAGCGGCAAGAAAGGGCAAACAAAATTCAGGTGAAAACTCACGTTTCCTTTAAGAGACGGAAACGAAAACATCTCCTGCACATACTTTGATTAATTATGTTTGGTAGTGAAGCAAATTTGGCAGCGTGGCGGTGTTCTTGACACCGAAAGAAGTTACCTAAAAATAGTACAAAACCTTTCAAGTATTTCATTAATTGAATTCTTTAAACTATGCCAGACTTTGTATAAATTAGTTCAAAATTGGTTTGATCCCTTTGGAACACTTAAAGTAATTCATGGAAAATCAAAAGAATTCAGTCAAGTATCATCGTCTTGATATATTTATAACAGCAAGGATTTTCCTCGTGTAAATTAATGGACACCAAATCTGAGTTCTCACAACGTTTCTAACCGAATGAAGCAGCATTCAAAAATACTAATCACTCAATCAGCTCAACTATATCGCTTACATAATGAATAAGGGTACGAGTATGTACGAGTAGGTATGTAGAGTGCACAATTTTCTCCACCAAGCAATTGCTGTTTCCACAATTCAATATTCGCGTTGTTATTGTTGTTACAACCGGCAATTTAAAAGACAAAAAATATAAAACAATTTGCAAACCAATCAAGAAACATACTCGAAACAAAAGAATGAATATGTACGGCCATGTAGCTTCGTCCTAGCCTTAACCTAGCACTTATCACATTTTAATGTATCAATTAGGCGAAAATTGCAATTGCAGCTACAACAACAACAACAACCACAACAACTAACATTCAAACAACCATAAACGAATCCTATGCACTTAACCCTTTTCGGACATGCTCGCACACACACACACACGCACACACACATGCACACACACTTGCATATTGTACATATTTATATACTTATGTACAGTAGCCGGTGCCAGTAGCTCAACTTCCCAACTACCTACCACTAAATAAATTATAATGTTGCATTACACAAAACCCTGCTTGCTGCCCGCTGCTGTTGCAGTCTTCAGCAACATATAATTTACGGTGAACGATGATGATGAGGCCGTTGCAGTTGACCATGTCGGAATCTATCTACATGCACACATACTCGTACATATGAATGCCGTGCGTTCAATCTTTGCCAATGCCACAATACCCACGCGGTCCGTTTTCTTTTTTATGCTGTAAACATTCGAATTTGGGTGTTCGTTCCTAAGTTTCGCGGGCGGTTGCACGCGCAAGAACAAAGCGAATTGCAATACTTGTACACCGGCTCTATGGAAAGGTTCTTTTCGAGTTCTTTCTAAATGTGTGAGTGCTTGTGTCAGTTTTTGTCATTAATTTAGCCTTCAATTGACGTTTGATAATTGCAAAGGACTTTTTACTCTTTTTTTTTGGAATTATATAGGTATGTATGTATGTATGTACAAAGTTTTACTGCGAATGATAATAATGATTATGTTGACGATTGGTTTTGCTGTGTTGGTGGTAGCTGTTTGATGAAATAGAAAACCCTAAATTAATTATGATGGTAATGAGTTTCATATCCGTTTCGCTACGATGGTATCCCGCTGTTTCCGATTTTGTTTTATTTTGAAGATTATAGCAAACATTGAACAGCACGAAATCTATGATGTACATATCTATGTGTAAGCATTTAGGATGTATATATGTATGTGTGTGGTGCATGTATGTCTGCAATATAAATCTAGTCGATAGTTTTAAAATTCATATGCAAGTATTTTAATTTTTTCGTTATGTCCTCGTATAAGAAAACTCCACATTCTTCTTAGCAAATTGCTTATGTGCGTCAAGTTGCTTTGGTGTTTAAAAAATTAATCAAATTATATTTTTAAACTATATATAATCTACATTTACAAATGTAAAAAATCTTGAAAACTTTATCACACTTAACCTGAGCTGTAGTATTTGCAACTAGTGTTGCACTGATTACGATTATCAGTAATCCTGGTCGAATGTGGTTACTGAAATTATTTTATTAATCGCACTCGCTAGTAGAACTATACATTTTTAACTATGCAGCTATTTCTATTTACCATTTCATAGTGACCATAAGGAACATCGACTACTGGGTTTTAAGCTCGGTCTTATAATTTAACTTATGACAAATTTTAGTTCGCTAAAAAAATACTCTTACTTTATATTTTTACTTTTAATGGCACAGCAGCCCATGGAGGGCCTAGGCCGAGCTTTTCGCATCCACTCATGTTGTGCGTGTTATATTTGTACATGAATGGAAGGGACCTACAGTTTAATGCCGAATCCGAACGGCGAAGTGAGAAGCTTTTCATAACAGTTTTTACTCTTGCAGGTTTGCTATTGCCTGCCAAGAGGTGGTGGTGGGTGCCGTGTAGAAAATATATTTTTTCTGCTTTTTGATTTTGCCTGGGCCGAGATTCGAACCCCGGACACTCTGCGTAGCAGTCCAACGCACTACCACTATGCCACAGCGACTACGACCATAAAAAAATACTCTATTTCCACTTGTTCTTCTATCTTCAGTAACATAAATGTAATATACTAAATATTTCAATAATATTTAACAAATACGTTTTGAAAAAACATTAAACGGACTCATATAAACTTGTCAAAATTTGTATGAGATTTGACAGTTTGCTTACATTTTCCAATTTACAGTTTACAAGGTTTAAGAGGCATTTACGAGTTTATATGAATCCGACTATTTTGCTTATTAAGTAATTCCACAACTTAAGGGAAATTCGTAATCGTAATCGAAGGTTTCGGCAACACTTTTCCATCCCTTTCGAAGTTTCCTTAGCTTCGCCAGGTCATTTCTTTTGTAGTTAAGTATACTTTTTTTCAGTAATATTGAAATTTTTTTTTTATTTTAAACTTCCTTTCGCATCATCGACCATAATCCACCGGATATCTTCGATTTGTGCGACACTAAATAAGTATTTTTAATGCTATTGATTCACAAAGAAAATCTTCCTCTTCTGTATTCCTTTCTTCTTATTCTTCGTTTTACTCCAGCTAAGTCAATGATAATTTTTTTCGCCGCAATCATTGCTTAGTGCACAGTCAATGCAATTTCTCACACCATTTTTCCATGCCCTTTTGCCATTTACCATGTACTCGTGCACTATGCGTGCTATCTCACTTGCACAACTCAATATGGCACTTGGCGCAGATACTCGTATACGAATTTTTCTGTTTTTAAGACTCAATTTGCACTTTGTTAATATAAATAATGAAAAAATGCAATAAAGCCTCTCAAAATGTAAATTAACTTCATGTACACGGAGTTCAGTTGGCAGCAACAATACAAAAACAAACCGACAGCAAGTCCATTGTACAGCGATTGGAGTATGAGGAATGAAACGGAAGTTGGCTGCGGTTATCCAGACAATGGTTTACCGCAAAATTTCGTTTTGTGGGCCAAAAGATTTCATTTCATTGCTGCTGATGCTGCTTGGCTTTCATTTTGATTATCCACATTGTTGCCTGTATGTTGCTGTTGCTGTTGCTGTTCCTGTTACTGTTGCTTTTGTTGTTGGGTTATCAACTGTAGATCATTTGATATGTACATTCATATTCGCACCCGTACACGAAATTTGCATTGATTCTTCGGCTTCTTGTTTCTTTTTTCTGTTTTTTGGCTACCAAAAAATCAAACTGTAAAACGCTTCCGTTTGATTAATGCAACAAGCATTGCAATTGCCATTGCCGTTGGTGCAACATAATGTGGTAAAATGACGGCGATAATGGTGATGATGGTAGGTAGGTTCATATTGCTGCTGCTCTGTCACCTTCCGACGAGAACAGAATGTTTACTGCAAATTTGAGGTGCGTGCATTTGATCGATGCTTCTTCTGTTCACAGTACTCTTTGCTTTTTTCAGTTCAATTCTTTCGGTTTTTGGATTGAGAATCGAGTAAACAGCCTGTAAACATTGACATGTTAATGATCTATTAACATTTGTAAAACATTTCACATTTAAATAATTTGCATTTTCATTTTGCTGTTCAGGGAGTAAGTAGAACGGTAACATCGAGTTAATTTCTACAAACTCATTGAGATTGAGAATAAGATCCAGCATCTGCAAAACCACATTTGGATTGATTTGCGGCTTTACACACTAGTTTAGTAGTTACCTACTGTAGAGGAGTTTTCTTTTCATTGATATTCAGAAAATACATTCGTTATACGAACATGAACCACTTTTCTGGCTGGCCCATTGATGTACTATAAATATAATGCTTTACGGTTTTTACTTAATTTACTGATATTAAACTAAATGAAACTATTAGTTATATGTTTCATGTCGCGTTTTCTTGGAAACATACGCAATTCGAAACTTAATTTAATTTAAAAAACCTTTTTTCATTTTTTTTAAGCAAATTAAGAGCTTAAGCGCCGCTTTAGCTCTTCTTCCACAGATTGGCATTTCCGGTGGTCTTTTTGAAAATTGGCAAAAATTATGTGTCATTTTATTAGCGTACGAACTGAATGCTTGCAAGCGAAGCTCTCTTCGCCTCCTTTCTTCTACTTTTGATGCCACATCTTTTCTACATTGTATACATTGTAGGAGTATTTTAAACAAATTTTATTATTGTAATATTTACAAATTTCGCAAGCTAATTAACATATTCGTTGATTAAATATCAATTCTTCGGTGGGCATGCCGGGTAGAGTACCTATGTACATATGTAAATGAATCATGAACTTAAACTAGAATCTAGTTGATGAATCAGATGAATCTTTTAAGATTTACTGTTTTGTGTAGCTTAAAATGTTGTGAAGAGCTTGTTTTAAACCACTTATTATTTTTGTAAGTGGTCGTTGTGGCGTAGTGGTAATGCGTTGGACTGCTACGCAGAGTATCCAGGGTTCGAATTTCGGCACAGGCAAAATCAAATAAATAAAAAAAAAAGTAGAAAAAATAATTTTTCTACACCATACCTCCTCTTGGCACCTCTACAAGAGTAAAATTGCTATGAAAAGCTTCTCACTTCGTCGTTCGGATTGGGCATTAAACTGTAGGTCCCTTCCATTCATACAAATACAACACGCACAACATGAGTGGATGCGAAAAGCTCGGCATAGGCCCTCCATGGGCTGCTGTGCCATTAAAAGTAAGTAAGTAAGTATATTTTTGTAAGATTTAAGGAAGAATTTTTGAACATTTATAAATGCAAGCATATGGCATGATAAGGTGAATTTGCCATTAGGGAGTATCATTTGGCTACTTACGTCACCCGTTGCCTAAACATAAAATATTGTTATTACGTAGAGTTTTCAATTAAAAAAGCTGTTAACATATTTCTTAAGAACCTCATAGACGCTGAAACTCACATTCGATAGCGAATCGAAAAGGAAACACTGTACGAGCATCTAATCTTTGATATCACTACTCAAAAATATTATGAAAAATTTAGCTTGCTGCCATAATCAGCACATTTAACGCTATTTTAATCGTATCGCTTTCTTTGGGAAACAAAGAACCTTTGTGAACTTTATTCCAAAATCTTGTAATTTATTTAATTTCGAAACCAACAATTAAAGTCTTAAGAACGAAAGCTCGTGCTTCGTTCACCCAATGAATGTCATTAATATTGTCTTTCACAAATTATTTCAAACTCAATCCCCTTCTTCTACTTTATACGTATGTACATTTACATTCACGCAGAGACTTCAATTAAAGCGATTAAAGAGATCCAGCTAAGCTCACCTCATTGTAATAACTTCATTACAAACAATGAGTACAAGAAGTTATCACAAAACTCAGATTACAATTCACAATAAAAATAAGTAATAACAATAATAAAAAATAATAATAATAAATTAGTTACCTTGTATCTGTGGTGCATTTGGCTTATAACCCTGGCAATCAGAATTTATTGTACTGTTCGACGATGAGTGATTGCTACCTAATTGCGCCAAGCTAGAGCCAGAAGTCGTCGCTGTGGCTTTGGTCGTTGAGCCGCGGCGTAATGTTTCGTACTCACGAAAAGTGGGAAACGACGCATCCAAAAATGGACGTTGACCTAAGCCTAAAGCACGAAATTGATGACCGCCAGGAGGACCTGAAAATGAGATCAAAAGAAAGAGGAGAAGCGATTGTAAGTTGAATTGTGCGCCATTTTCAAAAATAATTAGTTGTAAACAGTTTACAGTTATTTGTTTTTGTAAAAAACGTATATGTATTTGTACGAGTTTTGTATGTGAGGAAAAGTGATTGTAATTAACATAATTTCAAGGTAAATAACAGACGTGAAGACATAAAAATGCATTGAATTAATAACGAAATAATGAGAGATGATAAAAAAAAAACGGCAGAGTTTCATACAAAACCACAAGTTTTCATTTTAAAACTCTCAGGCTTAAAAAATGTTCGCTTACGAACGGCAATCCACTTTTCAAACACCTTTAGTTTTTTCTGGTACGTATTTCGACTTATGCTGCCATTGGAACATGCAATAGTGCTAATAATTGTAATAGCGGCGGTTGATATCCTTGCTGACACAGTAACCCAACGCTTGCTTACACACACATCCAAGTAAATAAAATATCAATATCCGTTCTTCTACATACATACATACATACATAGGCACATACTTTTGCAACACAACACAATAGTAACGTATGCTTTGCCGCTCAGGTGGCTGGCTCATTATCCAGTCAATCTAATATATGAAATATTTTGACATGTTTTTTGTAACAGACACATACACTTACAGATGCATTTAAGGGATTAACTTTGCGCCTTTTTCATTTTCATTTTCATTTTGACGTTTTTGTGTACATTTTTTAAAATATTGTTTGCGTAAATAGTAATTACACTCCTGCTTTGTGCGGTTTTTCACATGCAGTACTCGCAGCGAAATCATGTAGGCGCAAAAAAGCATAAGTTGCGACCTGACCACATGCTTTGCATGCATCTGACCAAATGTTTCCCAACAAATCGATAATATGCTGCTTGCAGTGGGTAACTCACAGCAGGATACTACTTATACTAATTGTGAGTACCTTTAATAGTATTTATGGAGTACCTTTGTACCATTCATTGTGTCTATTGTTAACAACAATATCGGTTTTCTTATTCAATTAAGTGTAACGGATTACGGAGTATTAATTCAATTACTTAAGGATTATGTTTTCAAAGAAAACTTAAGAAAATGGCACGCATTAGATCGCGAAGAGGAAATACGCTGTGAAAATATTTCATTACAGCGGATCAGAGTACTGCTGCACTCTTGAAAAAATCTGACATTTATCATTTGAAATATACATAATAGAGGGTGTTTCTTTTAGAAGTGTGGTTTTCAATCTGGCAATACTTTTTTCGGAGTTGGTCTTTTTGACAGCTGTCACTTGATTTATGCTCAGTTTGGTTTGCCATTTCAAGAATTGAAGCCGAACGACCATCAAGCGCGTCGCACGTTCGGTGAATGGGCCCAAAATGAGATGGCCATCGATCAGAATCGATTTTCAGAAGAATATTTTGTTCAGCGATGAAGCTCTCTTTTGGTTGAATGGGTACGTTAATAAGTAAAATTGCCGCATTTGGGGTGATGATAATCCACAAGCCATTGTTGAGACGCCATTACATCCTCAAAAAAAAGTCACTGTTTGGTGTGCTCTATGGGCAGAGGGAATCATTGGTCCATATTTCTTCAAAGATGAATCCGGTAGTAATGTTACAGTCAATGGGGAACGCTATAGAGCCATGATTAATGACTTTTTCGTACCTGAATTGGAGGATGTTGATGTGGACGACATTTGGTTCCAACATGACGGCGCTACATGCCATATAGTCATACAGCCAACGAAACAATCAATTTATTGAAGGAAACTTTTGGTGAGCGCATTATCTCGCGTCGTGGGCCTAAGGCGTGGCCTTCAAGATCGTGCTGCTGGACTATTTTTTGTGGGGTTATGTGAAGTCGCTTGTCTACGCAGATAAACCCGAGACGATTGACGCCTTGAGAGAGAATATTGCGTGCGTCATTACTGACATACGGCCCCAATTGCTGCAAAAAGTGGTCGAAAATTGGGCCTCTCGGTTGTAATTTATTCGAATCAGCCGCGGCGGCCACTTGCCCGAAATCGTTTTTAAAACATAATAGCAAATTCTTATCTTTATAATAAAGCTAAATTCTTGTCCATAACATTAAATTATATGCGTTTTATTTCTTCTTGAAAACCACAATTCCAAAAAAAAACACCCGTTACTTAAGCTGAACAATTGTAATCGTTTTTGTCACATCAACAACGACACAAAAAATATTGAATAACTTTATTGCATTGCATACAACTTCATCTAGATATTTGATGGCTTTCAAACTAAAGTGGACAATGATGTTGATGTCGTGGAAGATATTCTCGAGGAATGGTTAAGTACATAATTAATAATAAGTATCGAATTGGTACAAGTTTTTTGGTTTTTTGGTCCGCTTCTAATTTCTTTTTATTCAGTAGCAACGATCGCAAGTATAGGGTTTTCGTCCCCAACACCCGGTAAAACCCCTTGCACCCGTTACTGTGCATCGTCAACTTATTGTTAGACTATTGAATGAATGACGCCACAATACTACTGCCTACTACTTACTTTTCACAATTTTGCTTTGAGAATGGGATAAAATCTCACCATTTACATAACTACTCGATGTATTAAAGTTGCTGTTGTGGGTCTGGGTATCATTGCTAGCATCAACTCCGCCCGATGTTAAACCATCAAAATCATCAATATTAAATTGAAGAGGATCATCAACGACGCGGCCAACTGAAGATGTTGACGAGGCCGAATGTGAAATTGTTGTTGGCGTTGACGTTGACGTTGTCGTTGACGACAACAGCAACGATGCAAATGATGATGATGACGCTGTAGAATAAGACGAAGCTGAAGTAGCAGATTGTGGTGGTGGTGGTGTTGTCGGTGAGTCCATTAACACTAAATTACGTTTTGTACGTCGCAACAAAGTCCTAATTGTACCCGCACCCGTTACAGTCCTCTGCCTCTGAACAACGATCAACTTACTTGTCTTGGAACGCGGCTCCCGTGGTCCATCGACGGTAACTTTGATGGCTTTAGCATAGGTAGTCACCTGTGGTGGGCTGGTTGCAACGGTAATTGTGAGTGTGAAGCTTTTTCCTGCAACAAAAGTAAGAAAACCAAAAACAAAATAAATATAAAAAGATATTCATTAAAACGAACGGCAGACATAAAACATAAAAATCCGAATGTAAATTTTGAAGTAATATGGCAATATGTCAATAGCGGCGAGAACTTAAATTGATTTAGGAACAAACTGGAATGTGTGTGTGTGTGAGAGTGTGAGGTTTGATTGTGCAAGTTCGGTTGTGTGTGTTGATGCAACACTGGCGGTGGCCTTTCGCCATTGCCCTTTATTGGTTACAGGCTTCTTATTGCTTTTTGCGATGTTTGGTGGCGCGCGAATTAATTTAAAGTGATCTTTACACGCGCCATAACAGTCGGCGGTCTTTCTTGAAGGCTTGAGGACGCTAATGGTTGGTGGTGAATGGTGTGCTTCAGAAGTTTGGGTGTCAAAATTAATTTGGGAGTGTATAACAATTTTAAGGATTTATTCTGCTAACGTTGTTAGTGCTTTGCAAGTGACAGCAGAATAATGAGAAAAATGCTGAAATATGGCAGTGCATCCTTTACATAGCCTATGTAAGTGTGTCAATGGGTGGATATGGATATGAAAACAAACTACCGACTTGAGCTGAAACTCCGAACTTTGAAACAGAAGAACTTTTTATGAACCACCAACATAGCATAGCGTACATATTAAAATAGGACAACAAACGTAAATAAATACCAGTAGCATTTATAAATAGTAAATAATTACATTTGTCGAATTTGAGAACGTTAAATATTTAAGTATTACTACAATATTTACAAATAATAAAACCACAAAATCGTTTACAAACAAACGAGACATAAATATAACATAAACAACGAGACACATACATATGTATGTGCATACATACTATACATACTCATACATTCTACTTTATACTACACTGAAACTTTGTCGTCCATTTAAAACGCACACAGGACTGGACCAAATTGTACATTCAATGCACAGTCAAACCAGCTACAAATGACGTTTGTAAATACGACAAACATACACACTCGTATGCGCGTACATATTTACAGTACACAGTGTACATACACTGTAAGCCAAGCCCCTTTTTTGCGCGACGCTAGGAAAACGAAGTGTGTCTGTTTAGTTGTCTGTCGGCCTCTCTTTATACATAAATAGAGTGAATTAAAATGTTTGGGGTTGAGTTTATGGTGGTTTTGATACAAGCCGAAAAAAACATTATAAACACCTACAAAAAATGAAAAGCCATAGACCAAGTTAACCACAAAACCTCAGCCGCAGTAACAAACACAAGTTCATACATAAACAAATGAAGACCGGGCATAAAAGTCACCAAAAACGGATGCGATATTTTAAAATGGATTCAGAAATGCAGAATGAGTTCAGCAGAAAAAAATGTGAAAGAGTTATTTTAAATATTGTAGGTTTTAAAAGAATTATGCCAATATCAATGATCTCAGTTCAATCTAAAATTTTATGAATTTAATCAGGAGCACGTCACACGTCAAGCCAAATATAGTCTGTGGTGGATACAGTGACAGCAGTCTAAATTGTGTAAGGAACATCTATTTTGCATTTCCAGTTTAGCTAATTTCCTATATCTATTGTAAAACACCACATGTACGAGTACGTGAAACTGAGGAGTGAAATATGGAGTAGTTAGTTCGTGAAGTAGTTAGTAGTGTAAACTTTTTTTGACAATCGTTATTTAGTAGGACTGTTGTCTTCGTATTTAGCTCAAATAAGAAGAGAACATGTTACAAATAAGTATGACAGGGCTTAATTTTAGACAGCGACTTTGCTATAGAACTATATAACGTTCGTCTGATCAGCCTGTTCTATATACGTATACATGCAGTGGCGTAGCCAGGTCGGGTGACACCCGGGGCGGACTTAAATGATGTCACCCTATAATACCATTCCCCGCTCTTCTTTTGAAATAATTATACTATGTGTAGGTATGTACGATTATTTTTTATTTAAAAGTAAGTAGATATTACAGGAATTCATAAAGATGAGTGAACTTAAATCAATACGTACATAATTTAAGTCACAAAATAGTTACATTCTCTACGAGTATGAGACCAATAAGGGAAATTTTTATTTACAGCATGTTCTTCTTAAAGATATTGGAAGATATTTGTTTACATATAACTTTTATTTTTAAATGACTATTTAATTGCTGTTGTAGGAAATTGAGTACATAAGTATTTAAAGTACCAAATTTACATTGCGATATATGAAGCTTTAAAAAAAATATTTTAAAACTTTTGCATTTTTTCGCAGCAAATTCTGAAATAAAATTGCCGAAATCTATTTTGCTAGAAAATTCGTTTTCTATTGATAAAATGTCTAGGTCGCATATCCTAACTTTGAAAAACTTCTTTCACATGAAACCACACAGACACAAACTGTTAAGAACAATTGAAGAGCTAAAGATACATTTGAAAGAGACTCTATAAAGTCCCATTCTACAATAAAAGTTAGAAGTCAAGCGTAGTCCATTTACTTGCGACTTTAAATTCAATGTTTGCTGCCTTTATTTGTCTACGAAGTCTTTGTACTTCTACTTTAAGTTCTTCCTCCACAACTTCATCGTAGTGCGACGCCAACTTTTTTGCATTTCTATTCAGTTCCTCATCCGTGCAAAACAGTAAGTCATTTGTTTTCACAATTTGAAAAATGTCGGCTATATCATTGAATGCCATGGTTCGAGACTTTAATTCTGTCGAGAAACGATCGATGCATTCAAGCATCTCCTCTTGTTTTCGTCTTTAGCAGTTAAACTAACATTTTGTTCCATTTCACCCGGCATTTTTTTCTTTTACCAGAATAAGCTGACGCTTATTCCGAGCTTTGAGCAAATAATACTAGCCTTCTTAAATGCACCTTCCACTAAACATTCCCGCTTTTCTTGTAAAAAGAGAATTAGGGCATTCGATTTCGCAATTACTTTATCGACAGTTAGTCCTGGAGTTTGCAACAATTTTTGTGTAGCATCCACTTCCTCCAACACATCGTGCAAAAAACAAATGAAAGTATAATTTTAGACATTCACACCTACTTAGGTAATTATAATATTTTTTCCGCTTTTTTGGCATTGCGGGTGTCACCCCAAAAATGATGACACCCGGGGCGGACCGCTCCCCCTGGCTACGCCCCTGTATACATGTACATTGTTGTTATTCTCTCTATAGCAAACCTAACGTTAATAAAGCCTGTTTAATATACTAGATATAATCTAACAAGATGAATTTGCCTGATTCGAAAAACACAATTTTCCAAATTAAAAACAAATTAAATATATAAGTAATATAATTAATTCCAAAAATTGCATACTATTTTCTCTAGTATGACAAGATTTTTTGAGCCGACATAAGGAAATTCGGCTAATAATAGATCGTGGTTCCTTTGACGCCGCACCAATCATTTACTCCAAATTACTAAATAATTTCATTTTCAATTACTACCTTTACTCTTTTGATGCAGAACCCGAATCCGCTATTAGACCCTTTAAAAATTAATATTTCGCAATTTCCCGAAAATTTTTACGGAATTTTTGTAGAGAGTGTCACTTTTGTTTGTATGGAAAATCCAAGGAATAATCTTTACACTAGAAAGAGTAATTTTTTGAATTCATATAAGTACACACCAATTTTTACGATAACACTTTGTTTAATTTTTAATTCAATTAATTGCATTGTCCACTAGGAAAAACGTAATCACTTGTGCTTTCTTAATACTCGTATGGGCTGCGTATCAATTTTCCACCGCATAAATTACAATAATTAACATTTTTATATATATGAAAGATACCATTCTTTACATCAAACACGGGAAAATTTTTTTTTTTTTTTGGTAAAGGCTTCATACAGGCTGTACCTCTATGAATGCAGAGCATTGTGTTGATTAGAAGGCAGAGTGATAGGTGCGAGGAAGAAGGAGAGAGATTGAGAGAGGGAATGCAATCACATGCCACTGATAAAGAGAACAGTTGTTGTGGCAAGTGTTATGCCTTTACCACAATGAACTTCATTTTATCAATGTCGACTATGACCGCATGTAGCGCCAACGAAAGGGACAGGAAGGGCAAGATAACTGTACCGTTGCTTTTGTTTACTTTTCTGATTTTTCCTGTGCCGAGATTCGAGCCCCGGACACTCTGTATAACAGTCCAACGCACTGTCACTACGAAAATTAATGAAAAGTAGAGAGTAATTTTATTGGTAAAAAATACAGTGGGGGCATTTAGCGTCATATGTCCTTGCACGGTGCAAGAATAGCACACTTTTGTTGTTTTTCTTCGTTGTGGGGATGTCAAAGTTACTCTGTTACTCTTACTCTTACGCCATGTATGGCATAAGCTAGACTTAGAGAATCCCCCAACATTTGTACATGGAAAACTGATATTACAACGCAGGGACGAAAAAAGGGGGTTTTTTATGCAATTGACCCACTTAATCCACGCTTTTATTCGAGTCTATAAAATATTTTCAAATATGTTCAAGGAAATTTGTTGCTTCACCACTTAATAGATTGTATTTATTTTGTATGAGCGAAACATCGCAAGTGAAACTTCAAAATACAAGTAGGAGTATGTATTGGAAATTGTTACATCAAGTTGACTCTTTCTCCCAAAATATTTTTATATTTTCCCAAAATTAACAGATAACGTGAAATGCTACAGCTTAATAACTTTATTAAAATAGTTCAGGTCAATTATGATGAAAAATATGTGCGCAGTTTTGTATTGTAAAATAAACGAAAATAATGAAGATATTAAATATTTAATTTCGAAAAAAAATATTGCTTTCAATTGCATAGCCGACAAGCGGTAAATCCAAGTTGCTAAGCTCAACAGCGAGTAGAGCAGGAGAGTTTGGAGCGGATGCGTTCGGTTGGCGTTTGATAGTTCAATTAATGAAATTAAGGCAAATTAATCATGGTGGCATATATGAGAGCGCTTATGAAAAATATCATGTAATTTTAAAGAAAAAATAAATAAAGAGAAAAAGCGTTAAGAAAAATATTAAATACCTACATATTTCATACAAGCGAAAATTGGAGCAAGCTCCGAAAGCGCATTGTCTTCTTTTTGAGTAATAATCGCTTTTCAAGTGTCTTCTTTTGAAATACACTACATACTTTGCCCAAATTTTGAACAAAATATTATTTTGGTATGTTCCGAGTCTTCAAAACAAAAAGTTAATAATCATAATTAGTCATCAAGTGTAAGCAAACAATAGAGAATAACTCCTAAGTTAAAGCACATAAAGCGCTTTTTTAAAAGATAAATCTCTGCTTTTATGCCTCATGCTCGATGGAATACGATAAGGATGGTAAAGTACAATGCAAGGTTACACTCGTGTGCGTTAATGTTGTTGTTCTGATTTAAGGTTTTCAAAGGCGCTTATTGATGACGCGTGTCATTCATTTCATCAGTTATGAGTTGAATGCAAACAAATTGGGATCATTAATCTCTGAAAAACGTATTTTCTGCGTAGTTTCAATGGTTTGCGACGATGAGCTGTGAACCCTTTTTTTTAAGGAGAGACATTGCCTGGTATGTACAAGTTATATAAACGTTGTCTTTTTGCTCTTGTCCAGTAAGCACGAAACTATGCAATAGCGGCAGCAACAGCATGGGAAAACGTGGAAAAGTAGCTAATGAAGCCTTTGAAGTATTTACATAAGAAGTTTAAGCAAATGTTTGGTTGATGTAATCAGCACAATTTAATTTAGAAGATGTGAAATTTCTTAACAAAAGACCAAATCTCATGTTTGGAAAATGAAAAAAAAAAATGTTAAAATATGTTGACTATTTCATAAACTCAATTTAAAAGTGGAGGGGTTTTTCAATTCGAAAAAGAAAATTGTAATAATAATAATTGTTGTTGCTGTTACGCTTGATTAAGTGTCATTTCAATCAACGTAAAACAAAATGACATTTGAACATGTAGTCATAATCAGGCAACCAACACAGTCAAACTGTTTTAAAAAAAATAAAAGCAAAACAGAAATTAAAAAAAATGGTTGAAAATAGCCCATCACTGACAAGAACAGCAGCAACGACATTTCGCATTTGCAGCGGTTGCCATATTCACGTCCACTAGTTACTAACTGTTGACTGTTGGTAGAGGCGAGACGCGTTGTCATATTGCCATCTAATCACAAATCACCACGTGAAGTCCAGCGATATTTTTCATATCATTGGATTTTTTTTTGGGGTTTCGTTCACTTAATACGAGAATCTACAGCCTACAGGCCTTTTCATTTGTGCTTTTTTCAATTATGCTTACGGTTATTGTGTAATTAAACAACATATATAATTTCTTTACTCATTGTTAGGTCTTAGTTCTTTGTTAATCTTGTAACCCTGGATTTCATACCTAACAATCATAAAACAATCCTTAGAAAACAATACTCGAAAATAAGCGTTAACGACAGATTTTATTTCGATTCTTAAAGTTTTCTACATTTTCTCAGTCTCATTTTGATCTCTTATGCTGGATATACTAAAGGCCGAAGGTGAAACCCGAAGAAACACCAATATCTTTTTTGGTACTAAACAGTGGGATCTAAAATTCTGTATTTGTTTTTGTGCTCAGACCACAATCGGAGTGTGATATATAAAAGCCGGGTGGTAAAGTGGCTGTTACGCAGTGTGTCAGGGGTTCGAATCTTGTCACAGGCAAAATCAAAGAGTAGAAAAAAAATTTTCTACACAGCACCAGCTCTTGGCAGGCAATGGCAAACCTGCAAGAGTAAAGAAGCCTTCACTTCGCCGTTCGGATTCGGCATAAAACTATAGGTCCATTCCATTCATGTACAAATAAAACACGCACAATATGAGTGGATGCGTAAAGCTCAGCCTAGGCCCTCCATTGACTGTTGTGCCATTAAAAGAAAGAAGGTGAGATTAAAATGACGAACAACGGCTCTGAAAAACAATTAAAACAAATTTTGTAATTTTTTGCCATTTTAGTCACCCTGGTTTTAAAATGGTCCCTTCACTTTCATTTTTCAACAAATAACAAAAGCTTTTAATCAAAGTTTCCAAAAAAAAAAGCCAAAAAAACATTTAAGGAATAAATAAAAAGCACCTTTTTTTACATGAATTTATATATTTAATAAAATATAACGATGATCATACGTTGACTCCTCGCTGTGGCGGATCTAGAATTTGAGTTCTAGGCTAGTTTACACAATTTTGAGAAAGTCAGAAAAATTAAATTTTTTTGTATAAATAATATTTATTATATCCTTAAAATTCTTCAATTCTTGAAATGTGTGACACTTTTTTCGTTAAAGCGCGATACATAGATAGTTAGGTGTAACGTTGAATCCTCCCCCAGTTTAAAGCTTGAAATCTCTTTCAACTTTCATTCGGGGAATTGCCATTATTTCGATTTCCTTAACTGCTACTTATGTAATTTTCATGGTGCTTATTATGTAAATTATCCGTTTTTCCTTCTGGAACTAATAATTTTCGATTTTCCCCCTTTTTGCTTTCTATTTTTTTATTTTTATTTTTCTTGTTTTTAAATTTACTTTTGCGCCATTTTATTTTTGGTTTCATAGCTCCTTTTTTAGGTTTACAAAATCAATTTCCTGGTAATTTGTGTTCAGTGAAGTAATCAAAATTTTTAGAATTCTATGTAACATCATATTAGTTCAAACATGCATATGTTGATGTTGGGGCTGTGGGGGCTGCCTTCTTCCCCCCTTAAACTGCCACTGACTCCTCGTAGCTCACAACAAATACTAAACATGATTACAAAATCACTAACAGTAGTATAAACATTATTTTTTAACTTCTATATAATATAAACATTAAACAAATTGTCAAATCTCATACAAGTTAAGGCACCTATTCTAAACTTAAGAGGCTTTTACAAGTTTACTATAAGAATCCACTTAAAATTATTATGTATTAAAAAAAAATAATCTTTTATTTACGAGTACATGTTCCAGACGTTTGGTGGGGGAAAAAAAACTGTATGGGAGAACAGCACGAAAATTACCAATGTTGACACAAAGACATCGAAAGTGTTGCATAGAGTTCGCTAAAGCGCACATTGAGTGGGATTACTGCAAAAAATGGCGTTACGTATTATGGACAGACGAAAGCAAGGTGAATCTTGTTGGAAGTGATGGCAAACGTTGGGTTAGACGCCCGAAAAATTCAGAATTGAGCCCAAAATATACTAGGAAGACGTTTAAGCACGGAGTTGGAAGCATCATAGTATGGGGATGCTTCTCTTGTATGGTGTGGGCCCTCTGTATTAGATAAAAGAAACTATGGACAGATTTCTTTACGTAAACATCCTTCAGGAGGTGAAGCTTCCTTATGCTGAATGGAAAATGCCCTGAAATGGCAAATGCAACAGGATAACGACCCAAAGCACACCTCAATCCTTGCGCGAGATTGGTTTTCCCATAATGGAATTCCCGTTATGACCTGGCCAGCACAATCTCCTGACCTTAATTCAATCGAGAACTTGTGGAATATTTTCAAAGAGAAGATTGGCAGTACCAGAACTAAAAACAAAGACGAGTTGTGGCAAAGCATTCAAAGAGCGTGGTATTCCATACCCCAGGCTACTTGCGCGTCTCTGGTGGAATCAACGCCTAGAAGGTGTAAGGCGGTGATCGAAAAAAAACGCGAGAAATAAATGTTGGCGATTCAGTAGCCTTTGATTAAGTTTTTTAACTTAACACAGTCGGTCGATTGCAACATAAGATATACCATACAAATGTATATAAAAATAATGCTTTCATAGAAAACCTGAAAGTTACTTGGTTTTGAAAAATGTGAAGAAACAAATCGTAGCAAATACTTACTCTGAATCTTCAGTTTTCATTTCATTTGCTTAAAAATTACTGCCTAAGAACTACAGACTTATAAATATTTATATATATAAGGGGGTGCGCCTTCTTTTTTTGTCGGTATGTAAATATTGAATACTCTTTAAATAAAAACCGATTTCCATATTTGAGGTATTTTTATCTAATTTGGTCCTTTACAATTTATTTGGACTAGTATTTGAATACAACATCAATCAAGTGGCCGTCGTTATTGACCAGAAGCAAAATGTGCCCCTTTTTGCTGCGTTTTCCATCACTTTTTCGAGCATCTCGGGCGGTATAGCAATGGTTTCGGTACGAATGTTGGCCTTGAGTTCGTCAATCGTCTAAGGTTTGCTGGCGTACGCTTTGCTTTTCAAATAACCCCACAAAAAGAAGTCTGGAGGGGCTTAATCTATGGATCTGGGTAGCCAGTGATAGTCGCCGTTTTTTCCACCACACGTCCAGGGAATTTGCGTTCGAGAAACTGCATTGTTTGATTTGCAGTGTAGCATGGCGCACCGTCTTGTTGAAACTAGTAACCGTCCAGACCTTTTTCACACAAATGTGGGCAGACATATTGAGCCAATATCCACCGATATCGATTCCCATCGACTGTTTCGCCTCTCTGAAGAAAAATGGTCCGATGATGGTTTTGGCGCAAACGCAGACCCAATCAGTCACTTTTTGGTCATGCAATGGTGTTTCATGAATCTCGTGTTGATTCTCCATCTGCAATATTATTTGAGTCAATTGCACTCTATACGGAAATAAATGCAAATTATCCTTCAAAATGCGCCGCAAGGTGGTTCCATTGACGCCAAAATGCTGAGAGCGGTGACGATATGACACATATGTGTCCTCGGCAACACACTATCTTACCACTTCAACCAGTTCATTAGAACTTCTTGGGCGTTGACGAACGGCTTGTCGACGAACTCTCACTGTCCAGTGCTCAACAAAATTCCACACCAAACGACGAATAGTTGTTGACCACGATATTTTCGACGATATGCACGTTGAGTTAACACAACTGAACGACTATTTTCCATGTACAGCGTCACTATTTCGGCACGTTGTTTTGGTATGAAGCGATTCATGGTTAAACTTGTACGTTTCAAAAACATGTTTACTCACGTCAATTGGTTGATATGTAAATGTTAAAATTATTCAATGTTAACATACCGACATAAAAGATCGCAAAGATAACGCAAAACCTTCATTTCCCACGTTTTCAAAGAACTAGTTACCTGGTTTTTTTTATAAAAGGGGAGTCTGTGACGATACAAAATTATTAAAAATTTTGTCACACAAATATTTTTTGCCAGGGATACAAACCAATTTCGACTCAAACCATTTTTAAAGCGGGCCATCCACAGTTTGAGTAACTTGAACCGAACCATGAACCAAACCGTTTAGTTAGTCACTCTGGGCACTTACTGAATATACCTCAGCAATAAGAAAAGGAACCATATAGAAGGTTCGATACATCACCTATTGCCCATGATGATGTGTATGCGCATTCATTTAGGTAAAAAACTTGACATATAAAAATCGCATCACGACTTGTGGTACCTGTTTAAAATGGGTTAAGGCCCATCAAACAACATCTTTATTTTATAAAAACCTATTTTTACCATTGTCATAAAACAACCTGGAACGTAAGAAATTCATAGCGTATTTTGAAACTTGAGACTGTAAACTTAAGCTTTATCGACCAAATGTCCTATTAAATATTATGCGTACAAATTTTTCTACTGCAAAACGATGCAGTGCAACTAGGTACAAATGGAAAACACGCGACTTAAGAATTTATTGCTATGAACTTAACCGTGCTAGTTTGCAAATGTCTCAAACAGTTGCAACTAATTAGACCAACTGTTTAATGAAACACTGCACTGCAAAATTAATTGATTTTAAAACAGCATAGAGCAAAAGGGCGGCAATTTTTCTTCGTATTCATAGGTAGGAAAAAGGTACAGAAATAGCAGCAAATGAAGATGAAGACAGTTCTTGTGCTTGTCGCAATACACACACATTTTCCCAAATCGATTATTGATGGTATAACTTGTTGCGTGCCAAAACAAAGTATAAGGAAAGAAGAACATCATGTCAAACACTTGGACGTCTCTCTTCCCCTGCGACCTGTGAGAGGACATGCGAATGACAGTTGGTGCTTGAATGCAACACGCTCATACCTTCCTTCATATGCTAATTGTACAACTAAGTAATATTTTTATATCATTTTTGGGAAGCGTTGAACTGTAACGCAAGTGCGCGCAACTTGCAAACAAAATTGGATTGCATGTTGACCTAAAGGCATTTGGACATAATGTGACGACTTCTGTGAATGAATTTGAGTGGGCTTCCGACAACATTGTATCAGCGGCAAGCAGTGTTCAAGTTCGATACTGCCATAATGTATTTCAATTTGCACACTTACCTCGTCCGCTGCGTCCCACAAAACGGAGATCATTAAACTTGGCCACTTGATTCTTCATCACCGCCGTACAGTTTCGCAATTCAGCACACCAGTTTTCATCATTACCGGCACGTATGGTGACAAGGGTGCCATCGCCGACTTCCACCAGTGCCACTACTTTGAAGGCGAGCGGTAGCGTTTTATTCGAGCGCCAATGGGAGGGCAGGGCAGAGCAGAGGAAATACGGATTACTTGTGCGTACTGTAATTAAAAATGTGGAATTATTAATAACGTTGATGAATAATCGATTTAGCGGATAGAGCAGCATCATAATTAATTAATCAGCTCAATTTGCATATTACTACTGAATACATTTCAATTCATTGATAAATGATTCAGCAAATCGCAACAGCAGTGTTGATTAAAATATTTTTGGGAAAATTCAAGGGCATAATTAATCTATATTTGTGATTAAATCATACGCTATATTGGCATATGATTATTAGTGAATTTTAAATTGCAGCAGCGTTGATAAGCTTCTCATGCTTTTCATTGATGATGATGAAAATTTCGCAAGCGTGTGTATTTTGAATGATTCGGTTTTTGGTTTGTTTTTTGGTTGGGGAATACCTGATTTGCGATCATCATTGATCACTCCAATGTCTGAATAATATGTCATGTCTGTCATTGATATTTGGGAATGAACTCAACTTTTTCATTATCCTTGTTGTTATTCAAAATTGATTTGAAATCAAGGCACAAGCAAATATCAATAACGAAAATCGACTGCGACTCAAATTACAGAAATTTCAGATAGTGAAGCCTTATATTATAATATTTTGGCATGCGTGAAGCTGATACGTGGCATCAGCTCTACTTACTGATATAGTATATGTGTATGTACATAAGTATATTCAATGACCATGGGAAATGTAATTTGTAGATGGTGATACCTGCCCATGTCAGTGCTGGGAGTATTCGGATGTTTATCTACCTACTGTTAGCAACCTTAATTTTGTGCGAAGAAACTTTTCACAATTAGATTTATGCTAAAATAACTTAGTGACCACTCTTTGAAATGATAAATACAGGTCTAAATTTTGGGATTTAACAATGTTGTGCACATAATTATTTACTTATATATTTATTATTATAGTTTTTCTACTTCGGTTTTAGTAATTATGTACATCAATATAACACTGTGCTACACGTAAAATGTACAGGAGTTCTGCTCTAAATAACTATCTGTGTCAATTTGCAAAATTTTTGTATCACTTCGATTTTTTTCTTTTTATATTTATATAATTTTTTACTTTGCGGGACATTAATGATCAAGAACATTAACGATCTAGGCGTCAGATTTTTAACTTCACAAATTAACAAATTCATATTTTTCGATATTGTTCTTCTAACGTTTTTGGCTTGTTGGCATAAACCAACAACATAATGCAACGACATCCCATAAAAAAAATCTGACGGTGTTAAATCGCATGAGCTAGGCGGGCCACTTCTGGCGATTACGTTAACGAACTTCCCTTTCAATAGATTAATTGTTTGACCAGCTGTGTGGCATATGGCACCATTTTGTGCCACATTTCAAGTCCCTCCAATTCTGGCCAAAAATTGTCTTCCAAAAAATAAAGGTCTAACTACACCTCCGGCATGAACTCCACATCACACGGTCACTTTTCGTAGAAGAAATGGAGTCTCTTGAAGCACATGTGAGTCTGTTGCTGTCCAATAATGCATATTTTGCTTATTGACAAAGCCATTAATCCGAAAATCGCTGAAGATGAGTTTTCGACGAAATTCAGGATTTTCTTCAAACTTCATGTGAACGGCGTGAAATTGACTAATTTCGCTGAACTGGCACAGAAACATTGAACTACTCGTTGCACTGTGTTTTGCCTAAAGCGTGCTGGCCGTAAGCTTTCACAAGCATTTGATGAGATTCCAAAGCAGATTTCTTCAATTGGAAACAGAAAATCAATGATATCCGCATATCATGTCGTTTGTAGGCAAAAAATTCGACATTTTTACGAGCGAAAAAAAAAGTGATGTATGAAACTTGATTGTTTATGGACTGAATATTGTTGACAGAACCAAATACGAAGAAATGGCGCCAATGATTTGGTTTGACAAAGCGAATAGTTCTACCTAGCGACACAGAGATGACATTACCGGTTTCATAATTGTCAATCTGGTAACAATTCTGAAAATTGTCAATATTGGGCAAAAGTCTCACATACTTCCAATACTAGTGAAATATCAAAGAAGATAGTGAATAGGAAAATAATGATCATCATTGGGCAATGGCAATACCCACGCTTACTTCTCAAATAAGATTTGATGTAGTGAGTCGGGCTGTTATTTACCGAAAAAACTATAAAAATTTAACCTAACGTTGAATACAAAAAGGTATTTTATTTCAGAGGGTGTATAAGGATTTTTCTTTATGTTGAAGTGCAGTATTTATATTTTCTAAGAGAGGAGAGGCCAGGCCCATAAATGGCAGTACTCGTATATATCCGTATTTTATAAAATAGTGAAGTTGGTTTTTGTACAAGCACCGCCGAGAATCATTGGGAAAAGCATTGTTTGGGAAAAGCTGAATTTATGTTCCATATATAAAAACTTTGTTTTTGTTTTTGTTTTTGAATAATACTGGAACAAATTTAGTTCCAGCATTTGAAAACTTTTGCAAAATATAAATAATAAATGATAATGCCAAAGTCACCTAATTCTCCGGGAAATTCTTGCTGTGCTTCCAGCACCAAACGCTCCAGCCACCACAAATCCTGATGCATAGCATTGCTGTGGCTGTTGTTGTTGTTGTTGTTGCTAATGGTGCATCCACTGTTGTTATTGTTGTTGCTGCTACTGCTATTCGCAGTACCGTTGCTAGCAGCACCATTCGGCGAATTGCTACCAACACTGGCCGCACTCTCGCCCCCGACAACTTCACACATTGATGGTTTGTAAATCGATGCAACTGCTGGTGATGTTGACCAATCAGTGGGTGACGTCGATGAAGTTACCATGGTGGCACCACTAATACCACCAATGACACCACCGGCAGCACCAACGCCGCTGCCAATACCAGCTGTCGAACCAGTATAAACTGCAGTCGCTGCAGTAGCGTTAGGTAAATGCATTCGGTGTTGGTAGAAATTTTTGGGCGCTATTTTGACGGCGGTTTAAACAAGATACGATACGCGAATGTTGGGGTGAGTGCAAGAGGAGCAGTGCTTGCTTAGCCTGAGTTTAGTGGAAGCAGAATGCTTTAGCGCTGGATCTCGATTAGGCAGAGTTTTCCAAGAAGCACAAGGGGCAAGAGGCTCGAAGAAAACTGTCATCTGACGTATGGAGAATTACGCTGCTTCACGGTCGTTCATTAAGCTGGCTGCTTAACGATTAGTCACAAATTAACACTTTTCTGCATTAATTATGATTAATACATTTATATTTTTTATTTTAAATTTGTCACTGATTTCTTCGACAATTTAATGCAAATTATTAGACGTTACGCATGTTTGAAGTCTTTTCATATTTAGTAATATGAGGAGAGCGATTTGAAGTGTGAGTTTTGTTTATGTCGTCGTGCGGGGAAGAGAAGATCCGTGAGAAACGAGAAGCATAAGAAGCGGAACGCCAACGCTTTCAAGAAACTCCAAAAGACAACGATAACGCGCGCTCAAAAGTGACTCACGAGCTATTGAAGACACTGACGACGACGACGACGACGACGACAACGACAACGACGATGATGATGACAATGATACAACGGCGACAGCGTTAGCAGCGAAGTTTTGTACGGACGCAGAGCGGAATTAAATGAGTTCGCAGAAAAATCACACAACACAGACCGGTTAAGACTTTTTTATTTTATTTTTTTTTCTTTATTTTGGAGAATCCGAAGCATACATTCATTCAATGGACCTCATACATTCGAGGCGGGTGTGCATGTGGTAGATAGATATGTTTACCAAACTACCTAATCATAGATTAAGGTTTAACGTAGAATTGTGAGTGGCGTTAAAATTAAACGATGGCCAGCAGTTGTTAATGAAGCTCCACCGTCGCGTCAACTCATTCATAAATTCTTTGGGAGGTTAAGCACAAATTCCCAGCTGTGCCATGTGACTTGAATCTGTTTGAATTGAACTTACGAGTACATGTAATCCAATGCACTTGTTTACCAAATATTATTTGTTATTTGTTTTGACAAATAATTTTTACAGTTTGGACATTGACACTTTCTGTGGCTTAATTATAATTTTATTCGATCTTCGATTGCACTTGCACATTGAGTAATCAAGAAATAAGACTAATTTAATTAACAACAATTTAACACATCGATGATGTTGTGATTTTCTGTTTTCTTTTTTGTCAACTGATCTTAACTTTTGAACTCGAATATCGTTAAATAAAAGTTAAAAGTTACCGCGCTTGATTTGATTTGATTTCGATTGCAGAACAAACAGGTGCTCCCGCGCAACGTACTCAATTGTTACTGTCACTAAACTTGACCACCAGCATCGGTTTAACCGACTGACTATTATCGCCAAAGCCAAGAGCCAAGAGCCAAGTGCCAAGCTCTCCACGTTCACTTCACAACAACAACAGCCAACGTAAGAAAACACAACAACAGTACGGTTTGTGTTTTCTGCGAACAATTCCCATACAAATATCATATTCATATCCAACGATAAGAAACCCATTCGTTCGTTGTTCTCAGTTCTCATTTGAGTAAGCATTAACAACTTATCATCAGTGCTGTCACTTGAAAATTTTAAATAGTGGTGGATTGATTGATTGATACCTAAAAGAGTGGTAGATTTAAAAAAAGGGTGGTCGATTTTCTCATATTGAGTTATTTAATTTTCTTTATTTACATAGTTAGTTTATAGTTACATGCAAAACATTCACATCAAAACATTTTTAATCGGACGATTGTTTTGCATGAAAAAAAGCTTCGTGGTGGAAACCAAAAATAAATTATACATACATTAATTCTTTTAATTCGACTTTTAGATTACAAATTCCTTTTTTCCACATATTTCTTCTGTAAATATAAATAAAATGATGATTGAAATAAAATGTGTTCAATTTTGGGAAATACCAAATAGTGTGTCTGGTAAAAGTTGTAGAAATCAAAGTGCCGAAAACAAGTGGTAGATTTACAACAATTGTGATACTTTATCACAGCACTGCTTACCATCCAGATATTCTTACTCTCCTTTTTTTTCTCTTTTACTGATGTTTGATTTGATTTGAGAGAGCGCGAGAGACTTTAGCAAGCTGCACGATTTGGAAATTCCGAAAAACTGTTGACAGGTTTTGGGTTTATTCTCTCATTTCTTAAAACTAGTTTGTAATACCACTCTCCAACGTACTCTCATTGGGGCGTTGGGGTCGATTTATATCTGGCTCTCTCTCGCTCTCGTTCTCTATTACTTGGCGTCGTTAATTCTTATCAGTACGACCAATCAGAAATGGTAGCCATAAACTTGTTTTCAAGTAATTTATTTTTGTTATTTTCCTATTGCACATGATACCTTTTGTTTCTTGATATTGCCACACGTTACGCTCATTGGCTGTTGAGCGTGGGTAAGTGATGAGTTTGCCATGGTGGTCTAACAGATATACATACATACTTAAATCACATTACAGTAGGTGGAGTTTCAGGTACACGCACACATACACACATTTGTATCTACAAGCAAACACAAATTTAATCAGCAGCAGGTTGCATATATTCTTTTTAAGCTGGTTTAAAGCGGCTGTTTGTTGTTGATGCTGTTTATTTATGTACGCGTGTTATTCACATCTATGTATGTATGTATGTTTGTTTTGCAGCATCATTTCAATTTCAAAAGTGGCCACTTCAATATTTCCTTTTTACTTTTCGTTGCTGCTGTTGCTATTATCGTTTTGCTACTTTTAAAAGCTCTTTTAATTTTCGTTTTGGTGCCTCTTTGAATTTACTGCTGGTTATTTAGCATTAAATTATGTATTGTAATTTTTTCTTTACTTTTACACGTTGTATATTTGAGTTTTTATGCATGGATTTTCAAGGATCCTATTTTCCAAATATATGTGGGTATGTGTAAGTGTATACTTTTATGTACACACATATGTACTATATGTATGTAGCTAGTAGCTTACGCAGACTTTGTGGTTAATTAAAGATTTCTTTGGTTGTTATTGTTGTAGCTGTTGCTTTTAATGGTTGTTTGAGTGCTTAGTAATAATAGATAGTACATAAAATTTATTGTGTTTTAAGTTCGCGTCAATGTCTTAAACCAGTGAAATGAAGTTCTCAAGAACTGGAAGAGTGAAATATTCCACAGATCGACACTGCAATAGATGTAATATTCTGAACGCCCAAGTGCTCTAGCCAGGATTCTAGTTGTTTAAACCCCTCCAAGAAGTCAAATTTTCAGTCTATTTAGTGAGAAACTTGGAAATGAATCTTACCCCTTGTTTCACTCTTGCAGGAATCATACAATGATTTAAAGAGAAAATAATACGCACATTTGAAGTTCAATTTACATCAGCATGTAGAACAATTTTGGTGTAAACTATGCACGTGTAAAAAATTATCAATTATTACTATTATTATAATTACGATATTCTTTCATCACTAAACCACTCTTATTTCAAAACAAATTCAAGAAATTAATGTTACGATTGATTGATTTTTGTATAATCAATCGTTTGTGTCAATGTATGTGCCAATCCGCATGTGCAGGCGATCAAAGGCAAATTTCCGATTTTTTTTTTGAAATCTTTAATTATTAGTTATTGCACTGAGATTACCAAAATTGTACAAAATGAATATCGAATTTGTTTTCTACAGTTAATGCTTCATAATGTTTAAATATTTGCTCCGAGGGTGAGAGACCGAAATATTAGTATCACGATAATACTTAATATGCCGAATCATGAGGTCAAACCAGTGTTACGTTGTGAAATTATTCACAATAATTTTCACTTTTAGGAGCAAAATAGTAAATTTTTCGTGAAAAGGTATGTAAAAATGATATAAAACTTTTTAACAGAGACTCACATCGTTTGTTTAGATTTGTGTTTGGCTTAAAAAATACCAACAAAATTATTATTATTTACCGAAAACAGTAAAAAAGAGTCCAAAGTAAAATAAAAAAGTAGTGAAAATGTAACAAAGGCATGTAAAACGTATTATTTAGTGATCGGCGATCAAATAACCGTCTACATAACATATGTATGTATGTATGTACATATGTACTTTGGTCAGAGAATTAAAAACTCAAAAGAGCGTAAAAAGTGAAGTGATCGACGATCATTTGATCGTCTGCAAAACATCATAGTTATAAACAAATTAAAAAATGTTTACCGATATCTAAACAAAAAAGGAAATGGCAAAGTATTAAGCGTAAATGGCATTTTTTTGATAGGATAGGAAAAAGGGAAAACTGCAAAAATCGATTTAAATATAACAAACTTATAAATAAGAAACTGTTTAACTGTTTTTGAAATAATATTTAGAATTATGTGTTAACTAACTAATTGAAGAATGGTCTTTGACCTTGAATACAGAGTATATACAGATTACGTACATACATACGTAGTACAAACACGTTATGAAAATGCACATTGAAAAATCTTAAATTCTATTCGAAATATTCGATGGTAATTTGTTTAAAAAAATCAACTTAAAATTGTATACCAGATAGCAGCGGAAAGCAGCATTTTTGGTCTTTTGGATTCAGATTATTAGGGAATCGCACCACCTCTTGACAATGGCAATGCCAAACTTTCAAGATTAATAAAACGATAGATGCCTTCAATTCGTGTAAATATACAACACGCACAAAACGATAAGAGAAATATTTCGAATTATAACTTCAAAATTAAATTTAAACAAGTTTATGAGCTTTTAAACCCTTATTTTATCAAAAAATGTAATAAGTTTTTTAAACGGCTTTCCATGCTACATTTGAATTAACCTCAGAAACTTAATTTCAAGATTCTACTTTGGTGAATTTTCAGTTCCCATGAGAATCCCGATATGATGTTAAGTATGTAATTACTTTGAACTTTTAATTGCAAATATCTTCTTAAAGGAGAGCTGCATGCTTAAGTGTTTCTTTAAATTTTCTGAGTCCCAGAATTCAAATCAAATTTCGGAATTTTCTCATTAACTATTGGCTTTTATCAAGCAATAATGGTTGTTTATAAGTACATAGACATCGTTGGTACGGTTTACCACAACTATCGCCCAACAGCCCAAATTTAAGTTTACGAGTACCATGCCCATTTTTGAGTACATGAAAAGATCGACTAAAGTTGACTTTTCAGAGATGCACAATGGTTTTCAGTTATTTTGTGTTTGTTGTTTATTTACTTGAATCACACCAGTTTTAGTTGCACAAAATTTTTCTTTTATTCTTATTACGTGAGCCTGGAAACTGCATTTCATTAGGTGAATCTCCAAACTCCAAAAGTGATAAATGAAGATGGAGCGCTCTTAAAGCAACGCTTTATTATAATCCATTAAGAACTCGATTCGAAAAAAGTTAAAGTCTTATAAAATAATAATCTTGCCGATTTTTGAACCAAATTATTTATGAATTTAATCAGTGCTCGAGTGAACGGGTTTTAGAACCGAACTAGTGGTTCAGAGGGACCGTGAATCGCTGACCGAACTATACTGCAAAATTCTGTTGGTTCACATACCTGGAGTTTTTAATAGATTTACAGTCTGAAATAAGTGTGTCAAAGTGCATAGCCGTCAGGCTTAGATCATTTGATGGCGGAATTTTACTGAACAATCCATATATTTTTAGTGGAATACTCCGGTAACCGACACTCCTCCGATCTCGATAATTTTTTCTATGCCGACAGAGAAAGTTTTACGATTTAGGAATGGTTCGCGTACAGTAATCACTCATATTTTTTGAACATGTGTCATTTTCAAAATTATTATTGTCAAAAATTCATATTGATTGAGTCTTTTCATAATAGTTCAACTAAAGAGCGAGCTTGATCTTCTACGACAAACATTACCAAGCTTTTACAAAAAAATTAAAGTATGGATATTTCTCTTGCATTTTCATCAAGGTATCGTGGGATAGTTTATTTTAAAGAAGTATTTGATGAAAAGATGATTTTCACATCTAGAGGCTTTAAGCTGTTATTTACATTGCAAATATGTGAGAATGTGAGAATTAAAAAAAAATTATTTTAATTAATTAATTTAACCCTTCATGTCCATATTTTAATGGGCACAATTATGGCAGCAAATTTCAGGGCTCCACTTATCCGTGTTTCAGCGGAGAACCTCCTTTTGTATTTTTTTGATTTGTACTACTATTCGCTAAAAATGAAGAATTTTTTCCAAAAAATAGCATAATTATCAAAATTTAAATGTTAGGTAGTCGGAAACGCGGAGATAAATTAGCAGCACCTAATGCAGATTAAAATTTAAAAAAACAATTTAAAATAATAATACTCAGTTACTTATTTTGGTTTTGATAAATACATAATTAGGTATATATGTATGTACTATAAACATATTTATATGTGTGTGTATGGATTCATATCATAATGAAGTTTATTTTTTTTTTTCAAAAAATTCCCACAGTTGCTGGTATATAGTATAATTTTTTTTCTACTGATAAAACTGACGTCTTACATTTAGTATGACATATTATAATTAAAAGTAAACAAAAATGGATTTAACACGTGTTTTTGTTTTATATGTATATGTATATTTTATTGTTATCGCAAGAATGAACATGAATCCATGACCACGACACCGCAAATCCACTACTTACGAGTATGTGTAGCCAGCTAGTTCAGCTTGATATCGTGGGAAAAGGTTTTATCAGTTGGAGTATGATTTTGATTGTTTTCAGTTTGAATTATGTAGTTGCGATTCTCTGCATTTGCGCACGATCAAAATAGAAATACTTTCATTTGCATTTAATTTAAATAGGAAATCATTTGATATACTTATATTTATCAAATAGCAACATAATTTTTGGAACCTTTTCGTATGAAACAATGCAAGCCAGAAGTCAGTTTAGCACATTTACTCCAGTATTGGTCATACGGGAGACTAAAACTATTGTAGCGTAATACAGTTCACCGAGAAATATGTAAATGATTCTCCTAACCTGCTTGAAAAATCAGTAAACTCGAAAATCAAGCACATTCAACGAAGACAGAAAATGGTACTGAGCCGAAGCGGCAAAAGCGACGAAACGGGGAAAACGGGTAATAAGAAGACAAGCTTTTATTTAGAGAAAGTGTCAATGACCCAAAAGTGCCTTAAACATCTTTATATTCTACATATTTATTCAGAGATGGTTGATAGTCTGGACATAGGATTTAAACTTTTCCTTTAAAAAAAAAATTTAATTATTAAGTACACGTGCAATTTTTCAATATATGCATTGGGTGGACTATTTATAATTTGGAATTTGATCAACCCAATCATCAGCACGTTTTCGTCCTTAAGAGCCACAATCATTGCTTAACACTTATCTTTAAAGGCTCTTCACAAATAATATCTCAACTGCTTGGTGGCCAATGCACATCACCCAAACGTGTAATTACGCTATTTCCCATGCAAAAGATCGATTGTTGCACGACTTGTGTGACACTGTAACGCATCTTCCTTCTTCATTTTCAAAGAAAAATAACCCAATGATACCGCCGCCATGCCAATAACCACAACAAACAGTTACTCGGGGGCGGTGTATCGGTTTCTCTACAATCGCGCATGGAATACCTTATAGTGGCCTGTACGCTGTTACAACGATACTCTGCAATTGTTTTATCGCGTACGAAATTTTGTTGCATTTGCTTCACTATTTCCTTTGATATTTTACTTGTTTTTGAAGTAGACGCCTGGTTTTTGTCCAATGTTAACACTTTTCAGAAAAGCAGTTCAAGAATCTATTTCAATGATGTACATTTATCGATTTTTTTTTTTTAAATTTACGTACCACGACCATTTGCCCGATTTTGTCTATTTGAGGCCTTAGCTCTTCCTGATTATAAGGAATGTCTTTATCAAGTTTGGTTAAGTTTTACTTGAGTTATAGTATACACGGAAAGACGGGTGGACATGGCTAAATCGACTCCGGTATTCACGCTGATCATTTATATATACTCGTCTATAGTATGTTCCCACCTACGACGCCTAATTTTGGGCGTTACAAGCAACCGCTACTCGATCAAAACTACACTGTGAATGGCATTCATTACAGGAACATGATAACTGAGTTCTTGTGGACTCAACTGGACGGTATGGATCTGGGCGCTATGTAGCTTCGGCAGGACGGCGGCATCTGGCACAACACGTATGAAACAATCAATTTATTAGAGCAACGATATCCAGACCGAATCATCCCCCGAAATTCCGATGCCAACTGGCCACCAAGAACGTGCGATTTAACGCCATGCGATTTCTGTCTTTGGGGTTTTGTGAAATCCCAAGTCTATACGAATAAACCACAAACAATTCCTGAGCTCAAGGTATTCATATCTTTCACAAAATGTCACCGAAAATATCATTCAAAGAGCAAGCGTCTGTGATCAGAAACGCTAGCAACAATTGATATTTTGCGTGATAAGTTTGAAAATCGTGTAATTAGCCGTTCTGGTGAAGTGCATTGACCACCACGCAGTTGCGATTTGACTCCGTTGGACTATTATTTGTTAGGACCCGTTAAAGATAAGTGTTACGCTAACTATCCAGCAACGAGTGAGGCTCTTAAGGACGAAATTGGTGCCAACGTTTGCCACAAAATATTTAAACTTTAAGAAATAGTTATTAACTTTATTCCATTGCAAACTCTTTAAAAGCTTTAAAGACTGATTTTCCCCTTGTGGAAAAAATTTTGTTTATATCTACGAGTACATACTATGTAGCATAAGAAATTTTAATAAAATAGCAAAATAAAATAAACTTTTTGATGCTGAATTCCTTATATAAACTAAATATATTTGTTATTTGAGTTACTAGAGCCGGATCATGAGCCAAACCTGCTTTTTTCACTTGAACCAAACCATTTTTGTTGGAAAAAATCTTCGATTTTAAGAAGTACGAGAATTTTCCCAAAAAAAATCTTATAAAATAGTAATTTTGTCGGACCAGTAGATTGAAGCGACCGTGAATTGCTGAACCGGTCCACACTAAACAAAATTTTCCACATCCTAGATTGGAGTGCGACGAAGGGTGCTCGGGTTCGAGACTCGACTCAGTAAATATTTTGAGAATGAGAATTAGCTCGAAATTTGCTATATGGCATGAATTTTGGCTGGCATTGGTAAACCTCCACTGAAGAGATTACGTTCACTTCCCGTCAACGGGCTTTCCGTCGTCCGCGGCAATTGTATTAAAGCCATTATCGTGTGTCTGGCAGCACTGTCGGTACATGGAAAAATCAGCTGATTGTTATGACGTTTGATTTAAGTTTTTACTTAAGTTTAATTTGTACGCGTGTGAAACTGATTGATTTTGTTAATTTTATTTGTATAATTTATCTCCATTAAGTAAAATGTTGTTACCTCTGAAATTATTACCAAAAACGACGAATTTATTGTGGAAGTATAATAAGGTGAAAGCTGCTGCACAGTTTGTTCCTATTTACACGAAATTTTATACAACCGAGTCTTCAAATGGACCTTTCAACGATGCTGTAGAAGTCGACGCGGGTCAAATAAAAATAGATGATGTAACGAAAGATTTAAAGGTGCCGAGAAATCCGGAATTGGTACCACAAAATTATGGTGAGTTGCTTAGAAACGAAGCATTTTAATGTGATCACTGGGTGAAATGGAATGAAGGAGCTTAAAATCAGTTACCTTGAAAAAGGGCAGCATCTCTTTCAATCAGCATATAGACCTCTTATTAAAAGAGCACTGCTGTAATCATCATCTTTATATCGAAACCAGAAGATACAACCTAAGGAACTTGAGATCTTCACTACATCTAAATTCTATGACTTATGTAGAAAACTTAGAATTAATAAAGTAAATATTATTTTACTTTTGAATTGCATAGTGCAATATGCTGAAGATGGTACGATGCAGTTGAGCCAATCGGCACTGCACCATTTGCGTTGGATGTTGCAAAAGGATACGCTTAAGCAGGATATGTTTTTACTGGGCCAGCCAGGGCCGCTGAGACGTCACCTAGCAATGCAATTTCTCGAGTTGACACAACGTGAACTGGAGTACATTGCACTTAGTAGAGACACAACGGAAAGTGATTTGAAGCAGCGGCGAGAAATCAAAAACAAAGCTGCTATTTATTATGATCAGGTATGCATAAATTATATTAAAACTTTGATTATTGGACGATTTTTCGTTTTTAACGCTTAGTGTGCAGTACGCGCTGCTATTAATGGACGCATTTTAATATTAGATGGAGTGGAACATGCTGAACGTAATGTGCTTCCTATTTTGAACAATTTGCTTGAGAATCGTGAAATGCATTTGGAAAATGGCAAGTTCTTAATGGCTCCCGAGCGTTACGACAAACTGCTAGAGGTAATTTTTTCATCTGGCCTAATTTTACTGATTGAGTTTGAAAGAGTTTCATTTCTGTTTGCAGACCTATAGTAAAGCTGAACTTGATGCTTGGGGTCTGTTGCGCGTTTCAGAAGATTTTCGTGTCGTAGCACTTGGTCTGCCAACGCAAAAGTATAAAGGAACACCTTTAGACCCTCCATTGAGATCTCGTTTTCAATCGCGCAATGTTTCACATTTAGCTTATAATGTAAATATTGGCAATCTTTTCATGCATTTACAATCATACACAGTTATAATTTATTTGTGTAGGAAATGCTCATCGATTTGCAACAACAAGCGCCCAATGTTCCCATTGAGAAATTGAAAAGTCTACTTTCTTTTGGGCTAGCTGTACAAGCTGCTGATTCTTCTGCAAATTTGCCGGACTTTCCTTTGGACAATATTCATTTAGTTGCTAAAATGATGGTGTGTTGTGTGAGCTGACTTCAAAATAATTTTTCTTATTGCTGTTATCTGCTTTCCTTGCTAGAACACCAATTCAGCAGTAAGCGTGCATGATGCCATAACTCGTTTATATCCATATCAAACTACCCTGAAAAAGGATCATATCGAACGTGTTAAAAATCTCTTGAATTCGCTGGAAATAAAAACATTGCCCAGTAAAGCTGTAAAGCAAATAAGCATCAAGCGGGCTGAAAGAAAACATGACAGTGCAGTGCGATTTGAAATTGACAATGTACCGGTGGATGTAGCGGGTGGCCATCACTCGACGCAGACACAAAAAATGAAGCATTTTGTTGATTTGGATCATCAACGCAACATTATTGCCACAATGATACAGACATTTGCTGTGAGCGATTTATGTTTGATTGGTTAGTTATTTCGTTTTAAAATCTGTTAAAATCTCACGAAGAAGTTTAATATAAATCATTCTGCAGGGCAAAGAGGCGTCGGCAAATCCACGCTCACCAATCATCTCATACATTTGCTGAATCAATCTGCTGAGGCAATGGTGCTCTACGAAGATATGACATCACGTGATTTGGTGCAACAACGCATTACAACTGTTGAGGGTGATACTGTTTGGCGTGATTCACCGTTGGTGCGTGCCGTTAAATCTGGTGCGATTGCAGTGCTTAATGGTGTGCATCGTTTGCACAAAAGCACTGCAACAGTGTTGCAAAGGTATGAGTGTCAAGAGTTGCTATTGATATAGCATTAAAAATAAATATGTATTTATTATCTCTGCAGACTAATACATGACCGTGAGTTGCAGTTGTGCGATGGTACAACGTTACTGGGCCACCGTCGTTACGATGCTTTGCTGAAGCAAGGTTTCACCAAACTGCAGCTTGCTGAGAAGGGTATTTTTAAGATACATGAATCTTTCCGATTGATCGCTTTAGCTGAACCTCCAAACCTTACTACAACAACACAAAACTGGCTTACTCCAGAGATGCTGAGCTTGTTTCTATTTTTGGAAGTGCGACCATTGCAGCAATCAGAGGAGTATGAAATTATGCGTAAACTTTATGGTGACATCGATGAGAGCATACATAAGATTATTAATTTGTCACACTTTCTACGTGAATCAACCGATCCAACGCTTAAGAATTTGGCTGGCACTTTGTCCACGCGCCAGCTGTTGAAAATCGCACGACGCATGGCCGCTTACCCCACAGATTCTAATGATTTGAGTCCATTAAATTCAGTTTACGACATCGTACAGAACACTTTCCTGGCAAAATTTATGCCCGCATTACCACGAGCAGCATTGGAAAATGCCATGCGGCATGCGGGCATTGAGAAGTCTGTGGAAGGTGCGCCCTCAAAGCGGAAAATTAGTGTAGATGGTGACGTATTATGCATAGGAAACACTGAAATGAAATTGGTCGCCACAAGTGAAGAGTCAAAAGTGCCAAACACTCTCTTCTATGAGATGCCACAGCATGTGGAGCTGTTGGAGCGTTTACTGCAGGATTTTTTAATCGGTGATCATCTATTGCTGGTGGGCAATCAAGGTGTTGGCAAAAATAAGCTCATCGATAAGTTACTGCAGTTGATGAATAAGCCGCGTGAGTATCTGCAGCTGCATCGCGATACAACCGTGCACAGTCTAACGGTTCAATCGACACTGCGTGACGGTCAAGTCGTCTATGAGGATAGTCCACTAGTGAAGGCTGTCAAAAATGGGCATATCCTTGTGATCGATGAGGCCGACAAGGCCCCTGTAAATGTAACGTGTATTTTGCGAACGCTCGTCGAGAATGGAGAAATGATATTGTCGGATGGGCGCAAAATAGTTGCAACTGGTGATGGCATTGCAGCTGTAGAAGAGAACCCCGCTTTGGAAGTCATTGAGACACATCCAAATTTCCGTGTTATTGTGCTCGCGAATCGTCCTGGTTTTCCCTTTTTGGGCAATGACTTTTTTGCTTCATTGGGCGATGTGTTTAGCTGCCATGCCGTGGATAATCCTTCACCGGATTCGGAAATTTATTTGCTACAACAGTATGGACCCTCAGTGCCAAAGAAGACCCTTGCCATTTTGGTGAATGCTTTCGGTGAGTTGCGCAGCATGGCCGATGAGGGTTTGTTGAATTATCCCTACTCAACCAGAGAGGTCGTTAATATTGTTAAGCACTTGGAAAAATTCCCAAATGAGTCCATGTCAGAATTGGTGGGAAATGTTTTGGACTTTGATAAGTACCAGCCCGAGGCTTTGGAACAGGTAACACAGGTGTTGGCCAAGCATGGACTTCCAATCGAGGCTTATGCCAAGAACGAATTGTATGCTATGAGAAAGAAGAAGGAGATACAACTGACTGTGAGCCGAAAGAGTGGCTTAGGAGTTTCAGGTGGGTAGAAAAACATAATTGCACGTGCTTACAATCATTATTAATTGTATTGTTCCTCTGCAGGACCAAAATTTGGCAAAATCGATGCCAAAAATGAACCACATGTTGGTGGCAACACCTGGGCTGGTGGTAGCGGTGGGCGCGATACTGCAGGTTTGGGGGGCAAAGGTGGCCCATTCCGTCTTGATGCTGGCCATAAAGTTCATCAACTGTCCGATGAAGAGAAGGATGATATACCGGAAGAAGTGAAGCGTGCTGCACGGGAAATGAACCGCAAGGCTTTCGAGGAGAAGCTCAAGGAAATCAAAATGTCCGCACACGATCACAAGCTGTATGCCCAATTCAGCGAACCCAATCGCAAGCAGGTGCAACAATTGAAGGCAGTACTTGATGCTATGCAGACGAAGAGCAAAGAGCGCCAATGGCAAAAGTATCAAACTCATGGTGAATTGGACGATACTCGATTGATTGAAGGTATTACTGGTGAAAAGAATATCTATCGTCGGAGAGCAGAAGCAAATCCATGGGCCGATCATGTGCAAGAGAAACCAAATCGCTTGAAATTAGTGGTCGATGTATCAGGCTCGATGTACAGGTACATACACAAATTTCTGTTTGTAGAGGTGCTGGTTACATTATAAAACATATGTGCTTTTCTGTACTTTCTGTATAGATTCAATGGCTATGATGGACGGCTGGACCGTGAACTTGAAGCTGTTGTTATGGTAATGGAGGCATTTGAGGGTTATGAAAAGAAAATCGTTTATGATATTGTAGGGCACAGCGGTGAGGGCTTCGAAATACCGTTCGTTGTTAGTGGCAGCCCGCCCAAAACCGACAAAGAGCGTTTCGAAACTATACGAATGATGCATGCGCACTCGCAATTTTGTTGGTCCGGCGACAGCACCGTGAAGGCAGCCACAGAGGCTATTAAAACTTTAGTGGAGGAGGAGTATGACAATTCTATTGTGGTAGTGCTGAGTGATGCCAATTTGTCACGCTATGGCATACACCCGAAAGATTTTGCCAAAGCCCTAATGAATGGCGAGCCGAAAGTGAAGGGGCACGTTATATTCATTGGTAGCTTGGCTGAGGAAGCAGATGAGTAAGTTCCTGCCAGTCGGCAATATACAGACCATAATTGTATTGCGTTTTTGTGCTCTGCTTTCAGAATTAATGCGCAAATGCCGGCCGGCCATAGTTATGTGTGCATGGACTTGACAACCTTACCACAAATTTTGAAACAAATCTTCACTTCGTCGTTGGTGTGATGTCGTCGGTATTTAACGAAGCCAGCGTAGTAATGCAGCTTACAAAACAATAAGTGATAATAGTGAATTTTTTATTAATGTACGCAACTATCAATGTTTGTCATTGTATTTTTAAGGCTAAAACCCCGCTTTACAAATCAAATCTAAAATTTCGCAGGCCGTGAAATTAAAATAAAAATTTTCCTATGTTAACTTAAATTTGGACAGCCTGGACAATTTTAGAATTGAACGGTGTAACCAAACATAAATCTTCCATATTTTCATATATGTAAAACACATAGCATTTATTAGATTTATAAAGTTAAGAAAATAATTATTGGCAGTATGTATTTACCAGAAAATCGACTATTTGACAGCAGACATGGGCGTTTTCCACTACCACTATCACTAAATACATGGTGGTAGCTGAAATTTCTTCAGCTATTACCAACATTGGTAGTGGAACTTGCTTCCACAAAGTTTTCTGATAGTGCTAGTACATAGTTTTGCACTATCACATAATATTATTTAGTGATAGGGGAAAAGTACAACTATCTGATAACTTTGTTGGAGAGAATTCCACTACCACTGCCATTAATGTTTTCCACAATACTACATTTTAGTGGATTACAAATTTAGTGCAAATCATCCATGTTTGCTTGTCAGTTTAACTTACTCTTAATTAATTTTGCTCTCGGGATTTAGTTGATTGGCTTTCCAACAGCTTGATTTCATTTAGTTCTCAGTAGTTCAGGTGCCTTTGGGTAATTCGCATTTTCTACCTTTTTCTTTCTTTAAATTTAGTGGGCCATTGCCTGCCGTGGTGCCGTGTGGAAAAAAATTGTTCTATACTTTTTGATTTTGCCTGTATCGAGATTTGAACTCCGGACACTGCGTAGCAGGACAGCGCACTATCAACTACGCCACAGCTGCCATGCGTTTCCTACTACCCTCTGAATTCGATTTGAGCGGTTGATCGCAGATCTCAGTCGGTGATGATATCAACCAGGTCTCGCGGCAAATTTCTCAGATTTATATTTCATGTTCGCATTATAATTTTATTTTTGAATATTGTTGGCGAGTTCCATATTAAAGAAATTCGACTTGCAAGGTATGTAAATGAGTTGACGTTTTCGATGTTCGTATTTATGTTTCCCGCGCCGAAGACACAGCTTGCGTCGGTTTCGTTTAATTTCAAGGCTTTCGATTTATTTAGCCACATGGCGTGTTTTGCATAACGTCCAGTGGTCTTATACACTACATGCTGAGTTCAGAAGAGGCATGGAGTGATGCGAATGCCTTCTTGACGAAAATGATGCAGCAACTACGACGCGATGAGGAAGCTGTAAGAGCCACAGCGGCCTCAACATTGGATAATAGTTAAAAATCTAATTCCTGTCTTGCAAAGGAATGCCTCAATTGGCGGTACCGCGAGTGTGAATCAGGACAGAGTGGCTCAGGAGGTGGTTTTAGTACGTAGGTACACTGGAGTGTGAATCGTGCATATCTGAGGTGGGTAGTGAACTTCCAGCGCATGTTGAGGTTGCAGTAACCGATCGACTTTTTAAGTATGAGGGCGATTAAAAACACGAGGTAGCATTAAAAACACAGGGGTGGCTACTGTCTTCGGACCGAGATAAAATAGAGCGCGGTGAATATGTGGACTTTTCATTTAAATTTCGCAAATTGTGACCTATTTATTTTAGTTAGTTACTAAACTGTTTTACAGTTGCATTTAAAGTGTGGTGTTGAGATCATACTGACTTTTTTTCTATTTCTAACTCTGCTCCAAAAGTGCAACAGAAATTTGTTGCAATAGAAAGGTAAAAAGTCCTAGGAGTTACGTTATGTTAAATTTAAACATTCAAGGTAAGTATGCAATTTTATTAAGCAATTTAAAAAGAATTATTTGAAAATATTACTAAAGAGAACCATTTACTTAGATCTCAAACTCTTTACAATTGGATGTAATTAAAAAAAATTAATAAAAATTTTGAGGCTTAAATTTCTGGACGCTGTTATTTCCGTAGCTTTCTACTTCTCCCGAATCCAGATATATTTTCACAATCTATTTTAACATTTTAATGATCGCAAATCCAGTAAAACCTAAATGGGTGTTTACTCTTTTCGAAGTTTATTATTTTATTAAATGAATAAATAACCGTTAACATATTGATTTATAGATATTATGACAGACATAGTATAGACTTTTCAACAAGAAGGTATTCGAATCCATTTAAATACAAAATTGATCGCTTTACAATTTCATTGTATGTATAAGGAATTTTTCAAGATGAGCTGCTTGCAAATAAATGAAATGCTGGACTAGCTCTCTCAACCTCCAGACGTTAATCCCATGGAAAATTATTGGGAATCTTTAAAGTTTAAGATTAGAGGAAAAAAGGTTAAAAGCATTGCTCATTTGAAACGAGCAATCAGTAAGTATAGCGGCGAAATATGTTTTCGTTGTCGCGAAATTACTCGAAACGGTGGTGACTAGACGAGACCTGCATATAAGTAGCACCGTATTGAACATGAATATACGATTCTTCTTATTTGAACTGCGGTATTTTGGAAGGACTTAGGAACATGCTCATGTTGAAAAGACTGTACTGTGCACCACCATATTTTAAGACTACATAATATATAAATTAAACAAATATTCTTAAAAGGATGTTGATGAAATCAAAAGTCGGAAATGATAACATAAACACATAAAATTACATATACATACATACACACAAAGACAACACAGTAACTTCAACAGACATTCATTCATATTCAACAGACATTCAGTCACATGCAAAAATCGTAAACAACTTCTTAATTCAACTAAAGTAAGTTCTTAATTTTAAAAGCTTCAAGCAGATGCGACATTGTCAAGAAATCTAACATTAGCAATGGCTACGTATTCTGCTGATTGGATTGTATCACCACCCAACCATCATCGGCATCCACATCATTTTGACTCCACTGCCGCTGTACTGGTGTTGTTGAGGTTGAGGCACTCGCTGAAGCAACATCCTTTGCTTCTGAATTCAATTTCTCTAACTGCTGCTTCAGGTTGTTGTAAAGTTCAAGCAGCCCCTCCTGAAAATAGAAACCGTTTAGCATTTCATTGTGGTTAGTTATGAACTGCAAAATGTTTGCCACAAACCTTTTCACTAATTTTTTTGAGCAATTCCTGTTTCTCCTGACGCTCCGCGGGATCCATTTGTATTACAAGTTTTTCTTTGAAATCCTGAGCATAATAAAGTTTCGTGTCGACACGCAAATATTCCTTTGCAAGTCGCCGGTGTTCGCGGTAAATTGCCTGTGATTCATTGTTGCCGGGTATGGGTGGCTCTGGTCGCAATTCTGGATCGAGCACTTCCGTCAGCGACTGATCTGTGTCATCGATGTCCTCATCATCATCATCACCACCATCAGCATCGTTGCACGTATTCTCTTCTGTCATGTTGCTGCTATCTTTTGTTGGTATCATGGGCTTGGCATCGGTGACGGTGAGACGTTCTTTGCCATCGCTTTTGGCTGAAACAAAATCAAAAAATAGTAGCTTAAAGTAGCGTAACAATAGCAAGATTAATATGAGATTAGTAGATCTGAATGAGTATTGAATGTGGTGATTAAAAGTGTAGATTGGAGGAAGAAGATGCATACTGTATATTATCCAACAACTGTGCAAATCAGTTTGCTTCGATGAGATTAAAGTTGTTGTATCGCACATTGTGAAGCAGCTATTTAAATTTTGCTCAGTGTATCTGATTGGCTTTCGAGTATTTACGACTGTTTTATTTGGATTTCTAAAGATATTTATTTATTTATTTATTGTATTTAAGTTTAATAGTGCATTTTCATCATATTTGAAATCTGGTCAGAAACTTGTGTTGTTGAGAAAGTATTATACGACTAGTTTCGATTAAATATTTTCCATGAGGCCCATGAAAGGAATATTTGATAGTTAATGACAACAAACGATAGGAAATGATTCTAAGAGCAGGTGATGAAGATCTTCAATTTGACAATGAATATGACAATGATTGTTATGAAATTACATACAACAAAAAAGCTCAGCTGCAGCGAAAACACTAGCTTAAATTTATGGAAAAAAAAACTTCCTGAGGATGTTTTCAAATAAACCGAAACGCGTAGGAGGAAACAAAATTCAAGTTTTTCTTTAATTTTAAAATTTGCAATCACATACAAAGCTCAATCCGATAATTCTAGTTCATTTGGCAATATTTTTGAAGTAGAATCACGGAATCTTCCATTAAGAAGGGGGACGGCAAGTGGAACAGGATTGGCGAAAATATTGGTCGCTGTGGCGTAGTGGTAGTGCGTTGGACTGCTGTGCAGAGTGTCCGGGGTTCAAATCTCGGCACAGGCAAAATCAAAAAGTAGAAAAAATAATTTTTCTACACGGCACCCACCACCACCTCTTGGCAGGCAATGGCAAACCTACAAGAGTAAAAATTGCTATGAAAAGCTTTTCACTTCGCCGTTCGGATTCGGCATTAAACTGTAGGTCCCTTCCATTCATGTACAAATATATCACGCACAACATGAGTGGATGCGAAAAGCTCGGCCTAGGCCCTCCATGGGCTTTTGTGCCATTAAAAGTAAAGTAAAGTAAGTATTTAATTTTCCACCTCGTAGCAAGCGAAAATTGTCTTGAAGATGTTTGAAAGTTTTTAAGGAAACTTGAAAAATCCAGAAGGGGCACTGGGTGAACAAATTCGGGAAGATGAAATTGCCACTTCTTTTTTGATCTACAGAAATCGATATGGAAAAATGCAACAACTTCCTGACCAGATTTCCAAATGATGATCTATTTATTATTTGGTTGTGTTGCTTCGTTCGCATCTCGCTAACTAACCGGAGTATTGGCTTCTTCTATTGCGATAAACTTAAGAAGTTATTGAATTTCGGAGATCAAAAACCGTTTATGCTTTCAACTTGGTTTCAATATTTGCTGCTTTGCAGCAACAAAGACATTTTGGCATCAGTATTCAAATGTTCGCAAAACTTAATGAAGGAGACACATTATTATGTAAATCGAATCAATCAGGAATTTGAATAAAAGTATTTTCCTTCTGATTTCTCGAGTTCACATTTTACACAACAATCCGACAAATCGCCGATTCTTTCAAATTATAACAATTTGGTCAAGCTTATTCACTTCGGCATTTGCACCAATGTAAAGTAAATGATTTTGTTCATTTCATTGACCACTGCGATGACGATTCGATTGTGGTGTCGTAGGAGGAGAGGCCGAGTAATAAATATTTTATATTGGCTCCGCCGAGTGGCACAAGTGGCAAGCGAACGTTTCGTGAACACACACGCGGTCTTAAAGCTAACACAACAGCGTCCAGTCACAGACTGAGGCATGCTGAGACTTTTATGACGGATGCTGATACAAAATCTCTTGCTCAAAAACGTATACACTATGCTGCACAAATATAGATACACTCATGTACATCTCACAGAGTCGGCTAATTGATTGTACAATATACAAGAATAGTTTTGAAAATTTACACTCAAATTCTTCATATTTTCGTAATATAGCATTGCATTGGTTATTGAATTCCATGCCAAATTGAATAAAGCAAATCGCAGAATCTGATTATTTGGCCTTCCCTTTTCTTCTTCGTTTAATGGCCCCACAGACCATGCCTCGGCCTAGACCCACAGTAACCGACCAGGGCTAAGAAGTATAATTCACTATGAGCGAGTCCGAATAGCGGTGGTCGCCATGGGGTAGTTGGTAGTGGGCGGGTTGCTACGTTTTTTGCCAACTTTTTTGTTGTTTCCCCATAATAAAATTTGGATTTTTATTTTTTAATGAGGAACAACAAATTTTGAATAGTAGCGATACTACGGACGATTGCGAGGGGTGTTAAATTTAATGGACACCACATTTATTAAAAAATTTAATTTGGCACAAAACAAAACAACGTCACACATCATATATAAAAATTAAAGAATCTGGTCTCATAATTTTAAAACCGGTCGTATGCTGATTTGAGTAAAATATGGGACAAATAGTTGAGAGAGCAAAATGTTGAAATGTTGAGAGCGCGACATATTTGAAAATAAAATTTGCATTATTTCTTCTGTTAGGGTTGGTTTTTACAAAAAACTTGTAGCACATTAGGATCCTTTCTCAATTGGAGGAATGAACTTTAATCTATGTACCTAACTAAGATCAACTTTTGGCTTAAGTCAAAAATTATATTCTGTTGATTCCTGTAGGGCTGATCAAAAAGAACTATGTAAGGAGCTAACATAAGTAAGAATCGTCGGGAGAAAAACAAAAAACAATTCTGATGCAATATTGTTTAAACGTTTTAAGAAACTTTGAGTATTTCTTTCTTTCGAGTTATGAGATGCAAATTAAAATGCTTCTTGGAAAAAAGTTGTGCATACTGTTTCATTTGGCTTTTGTTCGTATTAAGTTTTCAGCAAAATTCCCCCCTGAAAATGCAAAATTGAAAGCTAAATGCTGAAATGCTTTAATGTTGAATGCGCCACCAAAGGCGTCATGAAAATGACTACGATGAGCATTGGCGCGATTAGTTTTTGTTTTTTTAAACTAAAAGTGTAAATATGTACGTTCGAATAGAATCCGGGATATATAGCAACAATTAGGCAAGAAGAAAAATCACGAATATTACGAAATGAGTATTAGAAAAGACAAATTGCCACTTGAGTGTGCATTTGTGTGTGAATGATAAATGGGCTTGGAATGTGCAGCAGGTGAACAAATAAACAAAATAAAGTTAAATGACAGAAATATCAGAAAAAATTGCAAAAATTGCGATTACGATATACGATATGCACGAATACTGATCTGGCGGATTCAATTGCCACTCCAAAACTGATGGCAAAACTTGACTGCGTGCATTCATCTTTTCGTATACTAAAAGTGCTCCAGTTTCTTCGGCGCGCAATGGGAACATTTAACTGGTGATTTTTCATTGTACGCTGTTTCAATTAGTCCGAACTGTCTCGGAACGTCTCAACATTTATGCACTGCACAGTTCCTCTCCAATCGTAACTCGGCAGCTGTATGAATTAATGTACTCGAATCAGTGTGTGTATATTTATTTTCTTGTCTGTTCTCATTAAAATTGAGAATCTCTTTTCGAAATTTTGTTGTGCTTAAAATTTGTTCAAATGAAAATATAAAAGTGGAATGACTGTTGAATGACTCATTTCACGTATGTGGTGGCCGAGTCTGATGCTGGCTAGCTGGCTAGCTGGCTGTACTAGAATAGACAGCGCGATAGATAAATATTTTATAGGATATACACGACTAGCACAAAAGTTCATCGCGGCAACCCCAACCAAACTCTGTGAACAGTGAACGACGGCGGGTATGTGTTTATTTATTCTTTTATTTATTTATTATTAAATAGAGCACATCTGTTCGGTTTGTTGTTGGGTTTCGTTTGAAATCGTTTAGAAATAACGTAAAAGCAAAAAAAAAGTCCCGACAGCAAAGTTCGGGCACGGCCGAACTTTATATACCCTATACACCCTCTGAAATAATACACGTTTTAGCATTCAATGGTGGGCTAGGTTTTTGTCGTTTTTGAGTCAAATATTTTTTAAGTATACCAAACTTTTTTCATTTACCATATATAATATATTATTTATTAATTATTGTAATTACATAATATTGTCCAATAATTAATTATTATAACTAATATTAACCAAAGAGAACTAGCTGCCTAGTTTTTCGTCTCGATGTACCAAACACCAAATTTGATTCCATTTGCTTTTTCACTTTGAATTCTTCACTTGTATGGGAAGTAGGCCTGGCTCTTGCCCAATGTTGAAAATTTCCGTGCAGCTGTTCAAAAGACTATTTTAATGTGTTTCGAGTTTAATATCATTCTTTGAAAATGTCACTGAGGACCGATGACCGATTATGCCCATTTCACGTAACGTAACTCTTTTTTTTGACAAAAACTAATATCTGTAGCAAGTTTGGTTGAGATTGCATAAGTTTTACTTTATCGTGTACACTGACAGACAGACAGACGGACATGCTTAAGTCGACTCCGCTGATCATTTATATCTATGTTTACAAATATGACTCTTAATTGTGGGCGTTACAAGCAACCGTTACTCGATCAAAATAAAACGTTTGAGAAATTTAAAAGTTCTAATTTCTTCAAATAAAATAATAAAAAACAAAAACACATAAAAGCTGAAATGTGTTTTATTATTATTCTTCTCTTATTATAACTTTTAACCTTATACCAAATCCATACAATTACAAAACAAAACAAAAAAAAGAAAAATTTAATTAATATTACATTTTTCTTTTCTATTTAATTTTTATTATATTTACACAGAGTGTGTAGGGTATAAAAACGACGGAAAAGCAAAAGCAAATGAAATGATCGAAAATTAAAATAAATTAGATCATATTGTGGGAAAGTTTTTGGGAGAAACCAAACAAAAATAGTGGGTAAAATTCTTGGAATGGAGATCGAAAACTAACTTAAGAATTAAACAAAATATTCACTAAATATTTAAATATTTTAAAGACCACACTCATACTGCAAACCCCGGTTAAGTACCTCAGCTGAAGATGTCACGCTATTGAGGTGCTTAAGCTTATGCTTATGCGGGAATGACGCTTAAGAGAGAGGCATTTAGACCACTTGATTAATAATTGTATGCAATCCGACGAAATTATTTTCCTTGTTGATTTTAACTTGGTTTGAAAAGACTTTCCCATTTGAAATATCATAAAAATAAGGCTTTTAAGAAGTTTAAAATAAATAGCAATGAAATTAATCTGAACTTCCGGAACTTAAACAGTCTGACTGTCTTCATAATTTCTTATTTAAAATTTTATCCTTCGTCTTTTTGACAATATGTCAATTCTAAAGGAAAACCTAAAGCCTAGAATATGATGGTAGAATATCCGAGAATAACTTAGACTCCTGCAATTTGTTTTCAAATCATATGATACTTCATCAACTAGCAATCATACCATAGTACCTCACCTTTAGATGCAATTACCTGCTTCGATGTTTCTATCGAAGTTGTAATGGTAGCTATTTCAAATTTAAAATCTGATTCCAATCTCCTCTGTGTTTTCACCAATATTTTTCAAAATGTTTTCGAATGCAATAGCATATCACATTATGATACTTTTTCAAGCTTGCATAGCAAAATGCGTTTTACTAGATCCCTGAAAGCTATGTTCTATAGTTCCGATTTTGAAATCTGGTACTAAATCGTAATAATATCTGCATATTTGGAATTACAGACCAATGCCGATGGCGAAGTTATTCGTTCATATCATATAATTAATTCTAAATTATTTGATAACTTTAGCAAAACACATTCAGAATACCAGCATGGATTTTTAACCGGTAGATAAATTGATGTAATATATACTGACTTCTCTAAGGCCAAGGTCGCCAAGGTTGATCATTCCATTCTCCCCTACATAAGCTATCTAATTACAGTATTAATGGTAAGCTTCTTAATTTTCTCTCCAGCTTCTTGAGTAATCGAAAACTCTTCACTGAAATTCAGACAACTAAATCTAACATCCTAATCGATGCGTGGTCTGGCATTCCGCAAGGAACTCACTGTGGCCCACTTTTATTCTGCAATATGTCAGATTGCTTAAATTTTCAATCCGATTTGATGGCCTTCGAGCAATGGTGCATAATAAACCATTTGCATCTAAATAGTTAATAATGTGGTATGTTACACAACAGCCCATGCAGGGCCTAGGCCAAGCTTTTTTAAAAACATCATAAACAAGTAAGTGCAAAACTTCTCCTGGCGATCTCAAAAAGAGGATCTCTCCCAAGTTTATGATTTTTTACAACGACAAATTATTTGTTGTTAATGCAGACTATGAAAGTACTCGTATATGAAAACCCATTAATAGATTCATAAAAAATGTGACAAAAGTTGAATAATATTTGCATCTGGTTCAATGACCAAACAACAGCTGGCATTTAAACAGACTGCCAGTCCGCCGGGGAGACAGATAAACGAATAAAAGCAAGCCGAAAGTTATTGCACAGACATGCTTTGCTTAAAAATAATTAAAACATTAAATACAATTCTGAATTACTGCTAATTGATTTTGGTACATTATTAGTAAATTTTATTTCTCGGAAAAACCAATTCTAAAAATTTAAAAATTGTGAAAATATAGAAATAATTTATGTGAAAAACTATAAAAATCGTAAAAAAAAGGAAATAATCATAAAAAGGTTATTAAAACGTAATCCCGGTAGTAATTAAGTGATTTATTGCAGCGGCACACAGCAGGCAGCGATACCCACTCATCAGTTGCGAAGGTGTTGCTGGTGATACTGACTGTTACTGACTCAGTAATGTCACTGAGTTCTTTCTCAATTATATAGATTCACCATCGAGTCATTTAGGCCACTTAAATCATTTGCGAACAAGAAAAGCAAACAAGTCACAATATTTTGATGGATCAGTATGTGTGAGTGTGAGTGTGTGTGAGAGCTTGTGATGGGTACTGAATTTTGAAATGTTGATTTGAATTTGGTGAAAAGTTGGAACGACGACAGCGACATATTCGCAATATTTATTAGACTAAATAAATTTTTAAAAAGATTATCAAACGGCGCGGTGCGCGTTTAAAGAATAATTCGCTTCAAACTTAATAATTCATAAATTAGGTTTATGAAAAAAATACCAAAGAAAGGAAAGGAAAAACAAGGAAATCATTATTGGGTAATAAAGGGTGATTTTTTTGATACTTAGTTTTTGACGGTAATATTTCGGACAGTTCACGCATGATTCTTGACATATGTCAAAGTAAAAAATGCTCAGTTTGGTTTGCCATTTCAACAGGAATAGACAAAATGCTATTAGAAATCATTATTGGATAATAAAGGGTGATTTTTTGATACTTAGTTTTTAGCGTATTAACGTATTACTACGTTAATATTTCGGACAGTTCACGCATGATTTTTGGCATGTGTCAAAGTAAAAAATGCTTAAAACCAAACCCATAAACCAAAGTTTGCCTGAACAACGTTTGCAAATTATTGAAATTTATTATCAAAATTCGATCCGTTTTTTATCGCAAAATTGTCATCAGCGACGAGGCTCATTGTTGGCTCAATGGATACGTGCATAAGCAGAATTGCCGTGTTTGGAGTGAACACCAGCCAGAGGCAATTCAGCAGCTACTAATGCATCCCGAAAAATGCACTATTTGGTGCGGTTTATGGGCAGGCGGCATTATTGGGCTGTACTTCTTTAAAGACGATGAAGGCCGCAACTTTACGGTCAATGGCGAAAGGTACCGTTCGATGATAACAGACTTTTTTTTTGCCGAAAATGCAAGAATTGCACTCGGCCGACATGTGGTTCCAACAGGACGGTGCGACATGCCACACTGCACGCGAAACCATGCATCAATTGACAGGCGAATTTGGTGAGCAGTTAATCTCACGTTTTGGTGCAGTCAATTGGCAACCAAGATTTTGTGATTTGACCCCGTTAGACTATTTTTTGTGGGGGTATGTTAAGTCTGTTGTCTATAAGATTTCTGCTATGGAAGCCAACATTGAATGCGTCATTGGTGAGATTCCGGGTCGAAATTTGTGAAAGTGTGCCAAAATTAGACCATCAGAATGTACCACTTAAAGCGTAGTCGCGGGCAACAATTAAGTGAAATTATCTTTGAAAAGTAAATGGCAGCAATTGATTTATAGATCCAAATAAAAATTTCATTCACTTTTGTAAAATTACTGAGGTTTTTTGATTTTCAAAAAGCAAGCTCTTAAAAAATCACCCTTTACTTTTAAGCGTACATTCGGGTACGAGTATGGTGCAAATAATCGATTCAACCAAATAAAATCTAATAAGATAAAGGCTTCTACTGTTTAAGGCTATCAATGGAGGCATTATCTGAAAGCTCTTATTTTCATAATTCTTTGATGCTTATAATTAAAAAAAATACAGGGTGCGCCATATTTTATGTCGGTATGTGAATATTGAATAACTTAACTTAAAAAACAACCGATTTCTATATAAGAGGTATTTCTATTTAATTTGTTACTTTACAATTTATTTGGACTAGCTTTCGAATACAACATCAATAAAATGGCCGCCGCTATTGACCAAACCAAAATGTGCTGCGTTCCATCACTTCCATCACTTTTTCGAGCATCTCGGTTTGCCTTGAGCTTGTCAATGCTCTGAGGCTTGCTGGCGTACATTTTGCTTTTCAAATAACCCCGCACATGTGCGTACTCGGCAACACTCTCTCTTTCCGCCTCAACCATTTCATTGGACGAACTGTTCCCTGACGATCTCCCTATTTCTATCTCACTATTTCGCTATAAAAGATGGCGCACCCTGAACTACTTTTTTTATTAAAAAGTAAGAGTGTTTTTCCATGTCCGTGAACTTATTGGACATAAGTATTGTAAATTAGTAAGGCAATTTTCTAATTTAGATGAGTTTATATTTTTAAATTTCTGTTACTCGAGGTTTTGAAAGCGAAACTAGTAAAGTAAGGAACAATCATTAGGAACAATCATTAAACTACAATACTAAAAAATGTAAGGCAACCCACTGTTACAAATTATTTAATCATCAGCAGAATGAAATTTTAAAAGAAACTTTACAAAATAAAATAAATGTTGTGTATATTTTTCAAAAAGAAATACGTCCGAAAGACCTGGAAAATGGTGTCGAGTGTGTGTGGAATATTTGTGGTGCGCGTTCGTAAACAACATCAAATGTTAATGAATCATCGGCCCAGGCCCGTGGAGGGCCTAGGCCGAGCTTTTCGCATTCACTCATGTTGTACATGGATGGAATGGGTCATACAGTCTGTATTAAAATTGAAAATCTTTAAAGTCTAATATTTAATTTTCTTTGTTTCAATATTATTTTTACGGGACTCACTGTGAAAACAACGAACACACACACGGGCAATATTTATCGTTTAAATCACTGAACGAAAGCACTGCATGCTCTTAAAAGCAAGTTCATTAAGAAGAATTAGCAAATAGGAAATTTTCATTCGCTGTGACTGTTTTCGCAGTTACCTTCTTTCTCAAATACAAATAGAGTGGATTTGTTCGTTTTACGTCTCAAAATAGATCAAAAAATGGAAAAGCAAACAAGCAAGAAAAGTTTACAATCGGAGAGGAAAATTGCGTGCGATGTTGTGTGTTTTCTTTCACTTCGCACACATTTTGCAAACAATGAAATTTCATGTGAGATTTTCCTCATCTCATCTCCTGCTCGTCGGAGAAGCAGAATTGTGCTGCGAAATTGTTGAATTTTTAATAGATTTTCACAATTGCTGTTGTTTTTTTTTCTTTCTTTAAATTCAATGTTTATGTGAGTCACGATTATAATCATTGAATAATACATAGTCGATGCATACAGGCGCACGATATTTTTAGAAACATTGCCGCTTATAATTATTGAAATATTTACAAATACATATTCGGTATTAATGAGTTGTTTCAAGTGAAGGCCCCGTTGATATGCGAGTGGTCCCTTGGGGCGAGAACGTAACTGTGAATATTGAATGTAACCGTGTTAGATTGCAGCGAGGGATCGTAGTCAAAAGAGCGATTGGCGAAAAAATCTGTGTTTTCCTCCCGAGTTAAATAACCGTCCCACTGCACTTGGTTGTTTCTATGGAAGGTGGTGGCAGTGGCCACTACGAATTTAAATTGAAAATACTTTCAGCACCTCTATATTGTTGCTGGTTCTCGCAGATTACAAACGTAAGCACGTAATCGAACTCATACTTGCACCAGCTTAAACTATTTTTGTTTCATACTGGCGCTTGATTGAGTTCAATCTTAAATTCTTCTCTACTTTTCTTGGTCTCGGTAATTGGTGCCGCTGGCTATAATGTACATATGGTACATATTTGACTTACGTTTTGGCACAAAACAGTCAAACAAATGACACGCGTCTCATCTTCAAAAAATGATTACAGATTTTTCGCAACATAATTTTGTTGAAAGATTTGGGTCATCATCACATCAACACTCCACTCTCTATTTTCGTGAGATTGTGTCTACCGAGCGTGTGTGTTTGCGCGTCGCAAAGGCTCTTTGTGTGGCCATTATTGTACATAAATTAGAATGAGCGATTTCTACGTATTAATTATAGTATATTTATTTTAAACAACAACAACAACAACAAGCAACAGGTTAATATAGACCATTAATATTTTATGTGCGAATTTATGGTTTTTTGTTGTTGTTGTTGTATACAGTATACAGGAATATGACAACTAGACGTTCGCTTTTTTTTTTTTGCACATGTACTAACTTTTAGAAAGTGTACTGATTTACTTATTCCAAATCCTTAAAGCTTTTTATGCACTTGTACTGTTTTTTTTATAAAACTCTAGCAACATTGAAATTAAAAAAGACACATTGAAAAAGAAGACTAATTTTATGGCCATTTAGCTGAAGCAATGTGTGTAGCAATGACAACAACTTCGAAGAAATTGTTTTATTTCAAAGAAGACCTGACGCTGTTGTTGATGCCGGTAGTTTAAAAATCTTTTAACTTGATATGGTTTTGATTAAAACTTGGCAAATTCATTCTATGTTTAAGACAATACTTATAAAAATATTGGGTGTAGCTTGAAAATGAGTGATTTTTTTTACGAAAATATAGCTTTGTTTGAATAACAACTTGAATGAATATATCAAGGAGTGAGATCGAAAAAATCGGGTAACTTTGTCCTAGCATTGAAATCCCTTATGCAAATAAAAAAATGTAAACAGTCTTGAAAAGAAAATTTAATTTCTGATCAATAAAACTAATTTGTTTGTTGTTTTTTACAGAATTCGGACAGCCTTTTCGGTATGCCTGCCATTAGTGCCTTTACTGTCATTTCTGAGACTCTCTTGGAGGCAGCATTCCACTTATTTCTAAAATCTTCCATGGATTTAGCTTCTTTGTTTGTTGCGTTAAATGTTCTTTTCACTAGAGCCTAATATCTTCCGATAGTCCGAAGTTCTGGGCAATTTGGTGGGTTGGCGATTTTTGGTACCAATTTGATGTTTTCGTCTTCGAACCATTTAAGGGTTACTTTACTGTAATGGCAGGAGGCTAGGAGGCAGGCCAAAAGAAAGTATATACATTGTGCTTTCTAATGAAGGGCAGCTCTTCTGGAGGCACTCCTTCACATAAATTTCGGCGTTAACAGTGCCACTTGTTACGAAACTTTTACTCCTTAGTTCACTACAAATCGCTTGCCATACCAAAAACTTCTTCGGGAACATGGACTTTTGTTTTGTCCTAAATCTTTCCTCAACTCCTCCTCGTTCCTTGCCGGTGCAAAACTCTTGACCAGGCAAATGAGAAAATTTAGACAACACGTATCGTCCATAATACAGCAATCGAATTTTTGGAAAAAATTTGTCTTCAACTTTTTAGCTCGGCTCTGGGCTACCAAGTTCTTAGTAGCGTTCCTTTCGGGTACTGACTGCACTTTGTATGTTTTAAGGCCCGCATCTTTTTTGATTTTACGAACTAAAAACTCACTGCAACTCGATTTTTCCGCCAATTTTCGATTACACAACGCTGGATTCTTCTCTAAGAGAGCAACGATTTTCTTCGCCTTTTGTGGAGACATGAAACCGCATTTCCTTCCAGAACCATATTTTCTAGCAACTGTTAAGTCTGTATTAAATTTTTTAAGAATCATCGAGACAGTGTTTTGTTCGACTTTCGCCTTATTTGCAATGGTTTTCTGGCTCCATTGCGGATTTTTTCGAAATAATTCAAAAACTAAATCGCGTCTTTCCACATCCGATGCCATGACTCAACTGAAAGTTCACAAGTAAAAAAACATGTGATTGTATTTCATCCAACGCAGTGGTCTTTCAAAGTTATCCGATTTTTTCGAACTCACTGCTTATTCAGAGTAATGCCCATCGGAAGCAGTGACATTTTGCCATCTTTCAGCCAAATTAGGTATTATGTAAAAAACCGTGAGGCTATGAACGAATCAATCCAATTTGTGATACTTTCAATTGAAATAAAGCGTATTCCAGTAAGGACATTCTGCATCGATCGAAATAAGTGCTATTCAGACGGACCTGGGTCTGGTGAATATGGTGGGTGGGTGAGCCAAAACTTCCCATCCACTATTTTCCAAATCATTTTTAATCGGTCTAGGAACATGAGTTGTCATGCTGGAAAATTACGGTCTCGTGCCTGGTTGCTTGTTCTGGTCGTTTTTCAGCCATTGCTCTCTTCAAACGAATCATTTGTTTTCGATACAGCTCTCTCGTAATTGTTTCAATAGGGCTTAGCAGATCATAATAGATGACACCCTTCTGATCCTACCAAGTACAGAGCATTGCCTTGGCGCCATCAATATTCTGTTTCGGCGTCGATGTTCCTGGTTGGCACATTCGTTTTTCGTTGTTACAGATTTTTCGCAACATAATTTGTTGAAAGATTTAGGTCATCATCACATCAACACTCCACTCTCTATTTTCGTGAAATTGGGGATAATAATTAGATGCAAGCACTGAAGCAGCATTTTAGATATACAAAATCGCCTTTCGACGCTTCAAGTCTGGCACCCAATTTCCTTCCTTTCGACTGGACCCGAATGATTTTAGACGCTTTGAAACTGATGCTTGAATAACTCCCAATGTTATTGCAAGTTCCTCTCACGAGGATTCCTCTATGTCGAGTAACATCTGCAATTCTTCATATGCGCACTTTTTCACTTGACCAGGGCGTTCCGTGTCAAAATCTCCATTTTTGAAGCGTCGATACCAGAATTCGTATGTTTTAATCGATGGAGCATATTCATCTTAAACTCGCAATAGCAATCGATGACTTTCAGCAGCACTTTTTTCGAATTAAAGAAAAGCAAAACTTCCCGCAAATGCTACCATATTTAATTGGCACGTATGCTGACATGTTTGTAACGCAATAAGCTTAGGTTGATTACTCTTTGGCAAATTGATTAATAATCGAAACAAAAGTTACATGACGTAGCTAAAACATGAAAGTTGTTAAAGTATTGCCAGGTGTGATTTACTTCAAGTTACATTATCAATTGTTAATCCCTCATTTCCATGTTATACACCCAATATTTCAAGAGTCCGAGGTTCAAATCTAGACACAGGCTAAATCGAAATACACGGCACCACCTCTTGGTAATCCTACAAGAGTTAAAATTGCCTATGAAAATCTTTTCACTTCGCCGTGCGGATTCGCCATTAAAAAGAACAGCAAGTCCTTTCCATTCATGTACAAATATAGCAAGCACAAAAAGCTCGGTCCAGGCCTTCCATGGGCAGTTGTGCTATTAGAAGAAGATATTTTATATGTTTAGTGCATCATTAAAAACTGAGTACTCCTTCAATTTTTCTTGTCCACCACTGTGCGGAAGTGGGACTTAAATTATTCGTTCGTTTCATTTTGTTTTTGTTTTCTGTGAACTTTGTTTGTGTTGCAACGATTAAAAGAATTTTATTTCTGAGAAATTTCCAATTGTTATTAATTTCTGAGAAATAATATGAAATATTAAAAATTGATTAAGAAATTGTCTAAAAATGCGTCAGGCAAGTTAGGAAGATTTTTAACTTTTAAACTTTAAGAGTCGTATCGTAACAGCGAAAATAAAGTATTTTTATGTATGAATATCGTTTCCTTACTGTATGCACTATTTAGAAAGGTCGTAACTAAACTTTTAGCCACCAACATTTTTTTTTTTGGAAATTTAGTTTATTAGGTACGGCTTTTAACAATAGGAAATGAAATCTTTATTTTAATATTTTAAAATATAAAGTTTTCAGGGCATTTAGTGGAAACTTCTAATGCATAGAAAACTTTGTTAATGTGTCACTGTAACAGATGCCAGGTGTTGAGTTTTGTTTACTTTTTTTTTTTGCTCAATTGTTGTTGTTTTAAGAACGCCATATTTGCTTCAAACAAACTAGCGGCTAACTATAGGAAATTTGAAAAATTAACGAAATTAAGTAAAATGTAAATATATAACTGACAACAGAAAATAAGTGTTTCTATTCTTTTTGTTATTTTGTGATAAAATGCTGCGTGGTATTTACTTAAGTCAAATGGAGCAAGGCAAAATTCTTGATTTAAAGGACGAAATCCTCACCATTCAAGTAATTGCAAAAAAAATTAATCGGAGCTTCCATGGCGTCAAAAGTTTGTTAGCTGACATACAAAACTACAATGCGTGGAGGCCTCGAAAAGAAGCTTACAAAACGTGAGGAGCAACTTATCCTACGAAAAGCGAGCAACTCATCTTTGACCTCCAGTCGATTAAGGCCGTTTGTGGGCAATAAGGTTTCAAAAAGCACAATAAAACGGTTGATTGGCGGCACAAAACGTCGAGTCTATCAAAAATTAAAGCCTGCTCCCCGTTTAAATATACTATAAGTCATAAAGCTCGTCGACTCAACTTTGCCAGAAATAATATGAATACTGACTGGGCTCAAGTAAGCTTTCTATTTGTTACAAAAAACAACATGTAGTTATCATGCGTTTGCTAACAGGTAATTTTTCTGACGAAAATAAGTGGAATTTGGATGGTCCTGATGGTTTCCATCATTATTGGAGAGACCTTAGAAAAGAGCCAAAAAATTATTCTAAATACTTATTAATTATTCCGTGATGGTTTGGGGCACTTTACTCTCGAACTGCAAATGGTATCATCAAAAATTAAAAGTGCGGATTACATAAGTGTGCTCCAGTGCAGTTTGGTTCTATTTTTGAGAGAACACCAACAAAAGGAATGGATTTTTCAGCAGGACAATGCTTCTATCCATGTAAGCAAGCAAACGCTTGATTGGTTTCGTCGCGAACAAATAGGTTATCTTGATTGGCCAGCCTACTCTCCCGATCTTAACCCTATAGAAAACCTCTGGGGCATCCTAACCAGACGCGTGTACGGCAACAGCAAACAATACGATACCGTCAATGAGCTTTAAAGCTGCCATTTTAAGAGAATGGGAAAGCTTAGACCAAGAATTGCTCAAAAAACTTGTCGAATCAATGTCCAATCGCATTTTCCAATGTATAAACGCAAACGGAGCTTTTACTAAATAATTAAAACCGAAAACCGTTTGAAACATTGGCTACTTCGTGTTCTTTTTTTTTGTTTGGTTTCTTTCTCAATTTCCTTTAGTTATGGGGCCGCTAGTTTGTTTGAAGCAAATAAGGCGTTCTTAAAACAACAACAATTAAGCAAAAACAAGAAGTAAACAAAACTCAACACCTGGCATCTGTAACAGTGACACAATAACAAAATTTTCTGCGCATTAGAAGTTTTCACTAAATGCCCTGAAAACTTTTTATTTTAAAATTTTAAAATAAAAATTTCATTTCCTATTGTTAAGAGCCGTACTTAAAAGCGTCAGAATCTGCAAAAAACTCAGTATGAAAAAGAAAAGAAAATGTTGTTAGAGTCTTTCTACATTAATGTAACGATATGTTGTGTATGTAGGTACTACGTTCATATATCGATGCCTCAATGTAGAAAGACCCTAACTAAAATGTTTTTCACTATCGGCATTTCCCAAGATTCTGATAAAATCGTCCATTCGGAATATTAAATTTTATTTTGAAAACAATTGTTGTTAGGCCCTAAGTATATAAGGTGTCTGCCATAAGTATTATTATTATTATTGTTTTCTTCTTCTATTCGGCATTAAAAAAGCATATTCAGCTTCGGCAAGATTTGGCTGAATTTTTGGCCGAAACCGAAGATTATGATCAACTTTACTGCAGATTGGCAATAAAAACATTTTATTTAGAATTATTTACATGTATAAAAAAAATTCCAAGTAAAATTTGCTTGGGGAAAATGTGTAAAAATTTTTATAACATAAAGTTCAAAGTTCTTCAACATGTGAAACATTCATTTTATGGTATATCATTTGAATTAATTAATATTTGTTGTTTGCTTTTGTTTATGCTCAGCAAACACAGTTTCAAATGCTTGAGAAATATGTATTTCTAATTTTGATATTAAATAAAATCTAAAAAATGAACAAAATGTTTTTTCTTTAGTAGGTCAACAAACGCCAATACTAAATTGTTAGCATGTTGGAAAACAGCTTGGACTCAGATTCTAGAAAAGAAGGTTGTCCAACGTATGTGTTGGTAAGGAAGAACCGAGAAAAACATTGCAGTAAACGAAGTGTAAGTTTCTTAATATTTTCAGCATGATTAATTTGAAATCGAGAATAATTTCCCCTTTTTTTTTGAGAATCAAGTTTGATATTCAAATAATTTGCAGATGTATATCAAACCAAATCTGCCGTCCAAGACCGCCTATAGACGGGCGAAGCAAAATTAGAATAAATTATCGGTTGAACACCATTCTGTATCTTCTTTTATTTCGAAGTTATTATTAAGTAGTTGAACTGAGAAAGTGTGAAGTGGATGGAAAATTCCTAGTAAAAGTGAAAATGGTAAAATTCAAAATTAAAAAACTAAAGAAAAGGTAAGTGAAATTTAATGAATATTTTATTATATGGTATTTGTGTTGGTTTCGAAACATAAAAGATACATGAGACAATAGACGCCTTCGAGTGATCACCGCCTGTTATCTGCTTTCGAACATAGAGTTTTTATGGCTTGATGACTTGCAACTGAAAAATGGGTTTCAAATTCATGGGGTTCAGCATTCGAAACAGAATGAACTCACTACTGCAGATTTTTAAAATTTCAGTTTATTATTGTCTTTATATGGTATAGGAAAAAATTTAACGAGTGTTATTTTAAAATAAAAAAGAAGAAATAAATTATTATTATTGGATACTTTAGAGAGAATTCAATTGATCTACAAATACTTGCGGAATAGAAGAGAGAGCTGATGCGTACAGCAGTTTTTTGGATGTTCCAGCCAAAACGACACAAGAATGGTGAAGAATGGCCATTCTCAAGAATGGTCACCATATTCGCCGGATCTCAATCCACAGCTTATAGTCGATTTTAAAAGCCAGGATCTGTGCTAAACGTCATACAAATTTGCAGTCCCTGAAATAGTCGTTTAGTCTTGAAAGGGACTGAATAACGGTGGAGAATAGCTACAATTTATATTTTTGGCTGAATATATTTTTACTCATGCTATATTTTACCTTTACCGAAGAGGTTTGTTTTTCGTTTTTAATTACAACAATTTTTTTATGTCAAAAACTGTTGTGTACACTTATTAATTGTCACCCTGTATATAGAAATATATAGAAAGAAGATCTAGCATCGATTAACAGACGGGCAAATCATATGTAAAACAAGGAATGACTCACCAGAGACTAGACTAGAGACTAGATATGATACCAGAAAGGTACGCAATTATTACGCGTATACGTCGACAGCAAGAATGTATTAACTCGACACAATGGCGACGCTGTCATCCACCACCAGCACTCATTAAAGACAAAAATATAGAAAACGATATTGCAATAGGCTTGGCAGTTTTCACAAGAAAGAAAACACTGTGCGCATTTTACACAAAAATCAAAGTGATTCTGATTACGCATCGCTCATTGTTGCGCACATGCGTTTCGTTTGTTATAGAACATTTTTCAATATGACGGCCAAAAATCGGAAAAACACTTATGCGATTCCTAAATTGACTGCGGTGTATTTTTGGCACATTTGGGGCGTAAATTGCACAATTATTGTGTTGTTGTTTTAATTTTGAATAGCAGCAACAAGACACAACCTCGTCGAGTATGTATGTACGAACATATGTACATACATAATTTTCGAAATAAATATTTCATGTTGAATATGAACGAAAATATTACAATAAAATCAAAATTGTAATAGCAATTATTTTTTGAGCGGGAATATGTGAATAAGTGAGATGGTGAATGGGCGGAAGCACAACGGCCAGATCGACGAACGAACTGCGATGCCTAGTGTTTTGAACATAGCGTTTACCGTCGTCGCCTCCTCTATTTATGTATGGGTATAACTTGTTTGCCAGGCATGAAGGCAGGCAGGAAGGGAGATGGAGATGGTTAGAGGCAACTACTACTAGACAGTGGTGGTGGTTTCGTTTTTTAACGCTTAACAGCATCGTTCTTTACGGCCGCTTGCCTGCGGTCATAATCGAATGATTCGTCATCAAACACTTGGCATCGCACTTTCTTCTCAAGGAAGAACGCCTGCAGTGTCGATCCCATCACACCATCATCACATAAACACACACACACACACATACATATGTATGTGTATATTTGAATGGATGTGTGTTCGTGTTTTTCCTTCAAGTATTTTGGCATTTTTAACGAAAATAGATTTTGGTTGTTTTGGTTTTGGTTTTTTTGTTTTTTTTTTGTTTTTTGGTTTATAAAATATTTTTAGTTTTTGTATTCTTTTGTTGTAAATTTTATTGAAATAGTTTTCCGAGTTTTAATTAAAATTATTCAGTATTTACAACTGAAATGACAATATTGAAAAAAGAAAAGATAAGCGCTGATTCGAGGACTCGATGTACTATGTTGACAAATTAATCAATAGAGTTACATTTTAGTATGATACCGCCTGCTTGCCGGTCATTTACAGGGATACAAAGCCAACACTTGTGGAAAACGCATTAAAGACTCACAAGGGGGAGAGGGAGTTAAAGGGTTGATACGATCCAAAAGAATATTTTGTGAACAATTTCTCTTAAACCATTTCATTTATCTCGAAGAAACTTTCGGCGAATTAAATAAATTAAGTTGGGATCTCTGCAATTTGAAAACTAAACACTGTTGTTTATTAGGGAGCAGTAGAACAGAATACGTTCAACATCTACTGCGATATTTCCAAAGTCATTTAGTGACAACTATTAATCTTTTTCAAAAATTTTTGTTGAAATGCACACAATTTTCTTATTAAAGGCAAACAGCAAAACAGAAAAAAAAATTTAATTACCCACAATAAGATTAAAACTTTGCAAATGTATTCGCAAAGTTTAGTTTGCAATGCTTTTATAAATAATTTGTTTAAGTGAGTTTCATTAATTAAAGTTTTATCTCAATTTAACACGCGTCCATTACATATGTACATTAACGATTGATGCCAAGATGCCAAAATGCCCATATGGCGGTAAAATGGTTTATAAATGTATAAATAAATAAACAATATTTTTGTTATTTTTCACATAAATCTACAATAGAAGAAATTATAATATTAACACGCGCAGCGAGAAATTCAAACTGAATGCTTTGAGACAAAATGACGAACAGCGTAAAATCAAATTGTAAATTTACGACAAATGCCAATAAAGTTGTGGTGGCTAGCGAAAGGAGCGCGGAGAGGGCGGAAGTACACAATAAATGATTTGCGTAAATATTTAGTTTTGAATTAAATTGGAAATTATAAAAAAAAATGCAAATAATAACAATTCGTAAAGTTTGAAAATTGTGATCGAAAAGATGGAGGGACCACGGGGGCCAGCCACAATTGTGATGCACTTCAACCACTTTGCAGGCGCGTGCTTTACTTGTGCAGTGGGATGACTCATCGATTGGATGCGACACAAATGCTAATTTCTTTTGTCACCAATTTACGATCGTGAGTAATTAATGCGATCTAAAATTGGAAGAGAAGCGCGCAATCAATCGAAATCTAACACAACAAATTGGAATAACTACAAGCAATTTGAATTGATGTGTGACTTCTAATTGCAAGTTGATCGCGTTGATCTAAAGGCACTCAGTCAGTAGTCCCACAGAAGAGATACCGACACCATGCCACATAGGGCATGCTGCTATGTGATCTGTAAAATTAAATTGTCTATGATTCACCGACACATGACGGACGACGATGCGACGCCACGCCAGATAATTCATTGCGGGTGGTTGGATTGTTGGCGCTTTTTGTGATCGGTGTCAAAGGGTTTAAAGGGTAAGTAAATTTTAAGTAAAATGCTTAATGCCAACGAAATATTACCGATAGCACGAAACGACGCCAAATATGTACTAAATCGTGAAATCGTTAATAAATTTCAGATAATTTCAAAATCCTAAATATTGTGCACAAATTATATTATTTATTAGTCGTTATTGTGTATTTAGAGACAAAAGCGATAAAAATTACTCATAACATTCTTGTGCTAAAAAGAAAAGTGCCGTCAATTAATTTAAATCTAGCGAGACTGCATGTCTTTCTTCAGCGCGAAATTCTATAATAAAGAACACGAAAACGAGATCGCATCTATTCTTTTGTAATATAAATTCGTGCCGTACCGAAAGTATTCATTCAGAAGGAATTTCGCTCAACAAACAAATGGTAAAATATTATTTTAGGTTATTTCATTTCAATGCAAGGTTTGCGGTGGATATTTTGACATTATTGTTAATTGATTGAAATAGTTTAATACATTCAATCTATTTATTCAAAATCAATTATCGGTTTAGTAAAAAATAATACAAAATTATTAAGAAAAAAATTATATAAAGCCTGTAACTGGTACGAGGTTCAATAGAGCTCAAGGTGATGGCTTCGTCTAAATTGTGATCTTAGTCAATAGTGAACATTTTAATTTTAATTTACTTTAAATCGAGTCATCAGACATCGTTATTAATATGAAGATTGAAGTATTAGAAAGCGGAGACTTTGAGACTACCTATGTAATATTGATTTATTTAAATATTTCAAGCTTACCGCCAAAACTGCTCGTACCATCGCTGTGAGCTAATTCCCAAGCATTCTAAAAATCAAATATAAGAACAATCTTTAACTCAAATTTTCAATCTTCACTCATACTTATACTTACAGCATCAACGTCAACCGAAAGTGGAGCCATTAGCACGGATGCCATTTGCGTCATGCCATTCCGTATAGTTTCATAGCGCTTCGAGCTGTCAGCAGAAAATGACTCATTGAATGGAGTACTCAATCCAACACCAACACCATCACCTTCACCACCAACACTTTCCACAGAATGAAAAATCATTGAATCCGATTCTTCGGGTATTACATCCCAACGCGTTGAAGCTGTAATTGAAGGTACTGGCATACTTGAGTTTGGTGAATTAATATTATTTATGTTCGTTGTAACTTCACTGGCGTTTGTCGCTGTGGTTGATGACGATGAGGTATTTGTACTAGCCATTGGTTGATTAGTAGGCGTTACCTGCGTTGACGACGTGTTATTGCTCGAAGAGTGGAAGGTGCTGAAATCTAAGGTGTAATTGCCGATTGATTCGCTGGAGCTAGTGTGAATAATCTTGTAAAGAAAACGCATTTATTTTGGAATTGTAGCCATATTAGAAACAAAACTAACCTGCTGATTTACAAACTCATATTCCAGTGGTTCATCAGCGCCCGGGAAAGATGAAGCCAACTCATTCATTACGGAAACAACATGTTGCATAGATGGACGCAAATCGGGTGTTGTTGCCCAGCAGGATGTCATTAGATCCTGTATGATTTTGGGGCAGCCATTTATCATCGGTGGACGTTCACCTTACAAAAAAAAAAAACAAAGTAAAATATTATGGAATTATTATACAAATTCAAGAAACAATTGGCTTATTACGGCAAACAAGCTTGATAATTTTTGATTTTATAATCGTAGTTTTTATAATTTTTATGTTTTGGTGCTTTTTCTAAATTGTTCATAGGAACAACAAAAGCCAATAAAACTAAAAGTTTTTGTCAGGGGTTGTGAAAAATAATTTTGCCAAATTTGGTTTTACGGTTTTCCAAATCATTACTTTACTTTTACTTTTAATGGCACAACAGCCCATGGAGGGCCTAGGCCGAACTTTTCACATCCACTCATGTTGTGCGTGTTATATTTGTACATGAATGGAAGGGACCTACAGTTTAATGCCGAATCCGAACTTGGAAGTGAAAATCTTTTCATAGCAATTTTTACTCTTGTAGGTTTGCCATTGCCTGCCAGGAGGTGAAGCCGTGTAGAAAAATGATTTTTTCTACTTTTTTGATTTTGCCTGTGCCGAGATTCGAACCCCGGACACTCTGCGTAGCAGTCCAACGCACTACCACTACACCACAGCGACCACTTTCTCGGTACGTGATTGTAAAAGGAGAATGAACTTCTTTATTTTTAATTTTTGCCTGATCTGAGAGCTGCGGTCAGTAGGCTACGCACTTATCACATGCGTGTGGTAACCAGTTCTGAAATACATACATATATAAGACAACTGATGAGTAAGTAACCCTGACAGGCAACGAAACGACCGCAAGATCAGCCCGTTCTTTAAACGTGGTTATTCTTTTGGCATTTATGTTCATTATAGATGATTTATTTTAATTAATACATATTTACCTTTATGAATTTTCCACATAATCGAATAGGTATTATCAATTTCTTTGAAAGGTTGCTGGCGTGATAGCACTTCCCACAGCACAATCGCCCAACTGAATATATCACATTTTTCAGTGTATTTGGAGCCTTCGAAAACCTTTCCAGTAGAAAAAATCGTATTATGTATGTCAGTATACTGATGTTGCTGCATAAAAATGCTTTCTTTACGCTACTAACCTCTGGGGCCATCCAAGCAGCACTTCCTTTGTTGTTCGTCATCCATGTAGACTTGTCGGCGACAGTGCCGAAATCGCAAATTTTCAAAAGTCGCCCTTTATTTGTGAGCAACAAATTCAATGGTTTCAAATCGCGATGTATCAGTGGTTTTGGTTTCATGGCGTGCAGGTAAGCCACACCCTATATATTTATAAAATACACATTTTTCAACAACCAACTTTTAACTGCACTGCTTGTTTTTGCCAGATAAGAAACGCTTACCTCTGCACATTGGCGCGCCCAACTCATAGCATGTGCTGTCGAATAGAATGGCTTCACTTTGCCATGCAAAAAATTATGCAATGAACCACCTTCAGCATATTCCATAATGAGGTATTTTGATTGTTGATCGGCCGATATGCCAAATAACTCTATGATGTTGTGATGCTGAACGCGGGAGAGTTGCTTGACCTGTGCGTTGACGATTGCAAGAAAAAAGAGGGGTCAGTGTTAGAACCGGGGGAAATACATTGGCGTGACGGTGAAGCTGAAGCTGCACGTTTGGATTTACCTCAGTTTCAATTGCTTTCTGCTCAGCGCTCGCACCAAATTCTTTCACAGCCACAAAGCGTTCACGCCAGACGGCTTTGTACACAACGCCATAGGAACCATGACCAACTTTCTGAAAATTTCAACATACTCAGATTAGTTGCGCAATACAAGGATAATAGCAGCAAGGATTTGTGATACGCACTTCTTTGATAGCAAGTTCTGTAAATCCGACAAACGGTCTAAGACTTAAGGCGCCGCTTGAGCAAGGAGAATCTGGTGTTCGCAATGAAATATCAGCTACTGGCGGCAGCAAAGGAAGAAAGGGAAGTGACGACCCTGGACATTCATTAGCACCGTTTATGGAAGGATTTTGCTCTTCCTCAGCCATAATGAGCTTTTGTTGCGCTGTGGCTGCGTAGGTGGGTGTGCGACGCAATCTCACACTTTACGTTTGCTTTGTTTTCAAAATTGAGTCACAAACAGTTGTGGTGCCAGCAGTGGAAGTCTCGTTCTGATTGTTATTGAAAATTATTTTTGCGCAAAATTCTTACTTATTTGTTGATGCATTTTGATGGCTATGGAGCAAATGGGATGCATTTAAATATTAGACGTTACTACTAAATGCAATAAATTTGGTCTTGAATCTAATTTTTGCAAATAATTTAATAAAAATTACAACTTCCACGAATTCGCTGATAAAAAAATCGTCTTCTTCTTGCGCGAAATGGCACTTTGAACAGCTGTGATGTAGGCGCAGCAACATTCACGGCTCGGAAGTCTGTTGGCTGTTAAATAATTGAGCAATTTCAATCGTAGTGGCGGTATTTTTATAATCTAAATTTTAAGTGATAAGAAAATAATTTAACTGGTAATAATTAGAGTTTAGTACAAAATGTTAAAATAACGCCCATTGTTAAAAAAAAACAATTGCAGTTTGATTTCACACAATGCTGTTGTTTTTATGAGTATGCTGCGCCAAAATTACGGGCTGCCAACCATGTATTTACACATTGAAATGCTAGATGGCGCCATAATATTCTGCTTCTACTTCTTTTGCTTCCGTTCCATTCATTTCAAATGTAAAGGGTCGGTAAGGCGATAATCGAGATTATTTTGATATACACTCGTAATATGGCAAGAGAGATAAATGAATGTGTAGAAGATTATTTAATAGACAATGCTGAGAGATGCCATTTTTTATGTCTTCTCTCTCTCATTAAGTATAACAATTTTAACAATTTTTACAAAAATAATTGAAATGCTGGTTCAATTAGCGAATTTTACACAGCTTTCGACACTTATACATAGTTTAGATCATACAGTTTAGATTACTCGTCAAGCTCTTGAAATTGATAGATATATATATATAATATAATAGTGTATTACTTCTAGATCTTATGGAACTAGGATGTAGTCGGACTAATAAATGCGTAAATTTAATTTACGTATGTCAGATTTTTACTTTGTACGACCAACATTATTTATTTATTGAATTCAATATGCACCCATTACATAAAACATATTGGATATTACTGTGCACATATTTTAAAGTATGTTCTCTAGTGCAGAATAATTTTTTCCCCATTTATTTTTTTAAGCCAAATTTCCGAATTAGATTAGTAGTTGGTTTGATTTTAAGTGTGATATAATTAATAAGGCTGGTCGAAAATTTTTTAGACATTTCCCAAAATTATTATAAGTTTTAATGAATGTTTCTTCTTAGAAAGAGAATTCGAAAATTTCATATACACTGGGTGTGCAGTTCGACACATACGGGCAAAAATTCCTTGTGATCTAGGCGTCGGGTAATGCTGTGCTGAGAGAGAAGAGAAGCAGCTAGTTTGAGAGAGCAATGTGATTTATTTTGCGTTGGTTTCGTATGGGAGTATAGTAAGTGGCGTCACAGTAGCGAAAATTTACAAAAGTGAGTGCAAAAAATATTGGTCTTTGCTGTACTTTACTCATGCTATGCGATTTGATTTCATAAAACCAAAAATTGCTTTACCGGGTGAATGAAGATTTGTTCAATGTTCAATTACCTTCATATTGCCAAGCTATTTTAGTAAAGGGTGTTAACTTTTAGAAGTGTGGTTTTCAATCTGGCAATACTTTTTTCGGAGTTGGTCTTTTTGACAGCTGTCACTTGATGTATGCTCATTTTGGTTTGCCATTTCATAATGAATAGACTTACTCCTGAACAACGTTTGCAAATCGTGCCAATTTATTACCAAAATAATGGTTCGGTTCGCGCGATTTTCACAAGAAAATTTTGTTCAGCGATGAAGCTCACTTTTGGTTGAATGGGTAAGTTAATAAACAAAATTGTCACATTTGGAGTGATCATAACCCACAAGCCATTGTTGAGACGCCGTTACATCCTCAAAAAGTCACTGTTTGGTGTGCTCTATGGGCAGAGGGAATCATTGGTCCATATTTCTTCAAAGATGAAGCCGTTCGTAATGTTACAGTCAATGGGGAACGCTATAGAGCCATGATTAATGACTTTTTTGTGCCTGAATTGGAGGATGGTGATGTGGACGACCTTTGGTCTTTGGTTCCAACAAGACGGCGCTACATGCCATACAGCCAACGAAACAATCAATTTATTTAAAGAAACTATTGGTGAGCGCATTATCTCGCGTCGAGGGCCTGTGGCGTGGCCTCCAAGATCGTGCGATTTAACACCGCTGGACTATTTTTTGTGGGGTTATGTGAAGTCGCTTGTCTACACAGATAAGCCTGAGACGATTGACGCCTTGGAAGAGAATATTCGGCGCGTTATTACTGACATACTACTGTGGGCAAAAAGTAGTAAGACTTTTTAATTTAAATTTCGCGCGGAAACCCATTCATCAAAATATTATTTTTTTAAGGGTGGTATGACTGTCGGTGACATCTGTGCCAAATGTCACATCAAAATAATCATTAGTGTTTAGTATACGCTTGTCTTTCTGAAGTACAAAAAGTGCATTCGGCGATTTTCACAATGAGTGAAATTATTCAACAAAGAAGTTCCATTAAATTTTGTGTGCGGAATCAAATTTCTGGTGCCGAAACGTTCAGAATGTTGAAAAAGGCCTTCGGTGATAATTGTATGACGCGAGAAAGTGTTTTTGATTGGTACAAATTGTTCAAAGATGGTCGAGAACGCGTTGACGACGACCCACGTCCAGGACGGCCATCAACATCCACTGATGATCAACACGTCAATAAAATCAAGGAATTGGTGCTCGAGAATCGACGATTAACAGTCAGAGACCTTACTGGCATCGTTGGAATATCGGAAGGATCAGTGAAAACCATTTTAAAACATCATTTGGGCCTAAGAAGAATGAATGCACGATTGGTTCCAAAATCACTGCATTGGTTTTACGAGAACATTTTGCCAAAAATTCGACTGATATCGTTCCGCAACCACCCTACCACCCTATTCGCCTGACTTAGCACCGTGTGACTTTTGGCTATTTTCTAAACTCAAAAAACCGCTTCGTGGACACCGTTACCGTTTTGAGTCAATTGAAGACATTAAACATGAATCGCTAAGCGCATTGAAGGCTATTCCGGAAATTGACTTTAACAACTGTTTCGAGAATTGGAAAAAACAAAAACGTTGGCACAAGTGTATTGGGGCCGGGGGGGATTACTTTGAAGAGGACGAAATAGATTTGGAAGAATGAATAAAAAAATTTGAAATTATGAACAAAGTCTTACTAACTTTTGCCCACAGTAGTACAGCCCCAATTGCTGAAAAAGTGGTCGAAATTTGGGCCTCTCGGCTGGAATTTATTCGAATCAGCCGCGGCGGCCTCTTGCCCGAAATCGTTTTTAAAACATAATGGCAAATCCTTATCTTTATAATAAAGCTAAATTCTTGGCCAGAACATTAAATTATGTGCGTTTTATTTCTTCTTGAAAACCACACTTCGAAAAAAACCATCCTGTATATGTAGTATTGATAGCATATGTACTCTTCCTGCTGGGTGTTGCCTTGAGAGACAGAAAACGGGAGCTTGAACATAGAACATCTTTGGTGTTCAGTGTTGGCAGCTCACAATGTATAAAACCGACTAAATTTCTAATGGCTAAATGAAGAAAATGGCAAAACTTTTTTCATTTAAATTTAATTATAGATATAAAAGTTTTGTTTGTTATCGACCAGTTACATTTATCGCCGTTTTTTGTGGAACCGTGATTAGTGAAATGTTCTCCCATGAATTTGCTCAATCAGTTGGAATTTTCCAGAATATTTTTACAAACTTTACTTAATACAGATTGTGAACGCTGTTATTGGTATTTGTGATATCTGTTGTATTATTTAGCAGAAGAAGAACATAAAAAATTAAAATCATTCCAGAATTGTCCTCCATGTTTATCAAAATTTATTTGTTTATATTATTGCAATGAATTTGAAGTGCTGCAGCAAAAACTTAAATTACCACAATTTTATTAAATAATTTTGTTTTAACTAAAACCATGTCAACTATTTTCTTGCCAAAGATGTGTGAAAAAATAGGCCAAGATTAATCGATTTTAAAGAAGAACACAGAGCTATTTCCCATTATGTCACATTCTACTGTTCCAAATCTTGAAAATCTATCAGAAATTAAATTATATGGCAGCAAATACTATACAACAGTTACTGTGGGCTCTCGCCGATGTATTTCCGATATTTGTAGTATTTGAGAAAGCATGTGTTTTGTTTTTGTAAACTGCAATTTTATCATAAATACAGAATACAAGAGCATTTACTCCAGATGTTGTTTGGATGTTTACAACATTTTATACATAATTAATTTTCTCTTCATATAAGAAATTCTCTGTGCCAAATTATTTCTGGCAAGGGGGGGAGGTGAAATGTCCAGAACCATTATAAGGGCCGTGCCCCCCTGTCCCTGCCTAGCTACGTGAATGGGCACACCAGCTCATGGAAGCCTTCCTTCACTTTGTGCGAATAGATGTTATACACGAATGGATGTTGTAGGTCTCCTACAGTCGCATGACGAAATCGAACAACGAAGTTGAAGTTTTTCTTAAGAAATATTTACTCTTGAATGTTTACGAGTAAGTTCCATTGCTGTGTAAAAGAATTTGTACTTTCTAGTTTTGATCGTGTCGAATCTCGAACGCCCGGGCATCCTAGATAGCAATCCATCCAGTACACTACCAAAACGCGAGGGTGTCCGCAGACAATTCTTAGAATTCATTTTAAAATCTTGATTTAGTTTTTAGTGTTTACAGTGTGCGATAAAAAAGGGCGTGCCTATATAACCAATATTTTTTCAGGAATTAACCATACATGTGGTTACATACATATGTAACTATCATAATTCTAGATTTCTCGTGGTAACAAATTTGTCAGTCAAGTGGAAGTTTCTGATTTGAATATTAGTGATTATTTGATTAAAAGTGTTTCGTTCTGAATCTGACACGTCATCTTTAGAAAATGTGTGGTTTTTCATCAGGCTTCCAAGGCTCCAAGCTAAACTGGAGCATGGAGAGGGTCCAAGCAATTATTGCTAATAATTTTAGCAGCACAAGATTTGAAATTATTTGCGGAAAGGGTTGACTTTCTATTTTCTATTTATTAAATACAATTTTAATTAAAGCATTTCTTTTTCTCTCTTTTAACTGCTATGGTATGTACTTCTGGGAACATGTCAGAATTAGAACTCATTACAGTCAACGCTCGAAACTGTGAACTAATAAAAACCAAGTGCATTTACTTTTACTAGTCGCTGTAGTGTCGTGGTAGTGCGTTGGACTGCAACGCATAGTGTCCGTGGTTCGAGTCTCGGCACAGGCAAAAATCACAAAGTAAAAAAAAATAATTTTTCTACACGGCCCCACCTCTTGGCAGGCAATGGCAAACCTACAAGAGAAAAAATTGCCAATGAAAAGCTTTTCACTTCGCCGCTCGGATTCGGCATAAAACTGTAGGTACCTTCCATTCATGTACAATTATAACACGCACAACATGAGTGGATGCGAATAGCTTGGCCTAGGCCCTCAATGGGCTGTTGTGCCATTAAAAGAAGAAGAAGAGGAAGTATTTATGGTACTTTTAAGAGATTGTTCCTGTTTGCGATCATTGAAAAAAAAAATCCGAAACCTTATAATCTCACTACAGTAGAAAACTTTTTAAAAATAAAAGCTATATTTTGTAATTTACGGTTCCCAAAATTACAAATGAGATTTGATGGAGGAAAATAAGTGTTCATGTTAGTGGTTGTTCACATTATCGAGCTTTTGCTGTAAACTTACCATACTATATGAGTAGTAAATATGCAAAAATTTCAAAAGCATTGAACTTTATCTGTTTTTTAGTTTTGCAACATAAGAATACAAGTTTTGTGTTTAGAAAACTTTTCTTCCTCGTTTTTACTCGACGAAAAACACTCCCTTAATTTTTCTGTGATAAATTACAACCGAAAGTACATATATCCTTTTTACTGGCCAAAGGCAGCGAAACACTCAAACAGACAAACACACACAATAAACAACAAATAAAAAAAAATATATATATATATACTATATATAGTATAAGTACTTATATAATAAAATAGAAAAATACATTAAGGATATGTTGGGATAATGTGCATGCATTTGTATCTTTCGAGCATCCTTTCATTTATTTATTTTGTTGTTTTGTAGAGGATGCAAATAAATGAAAAACAAAAGATGAAAAATAAAAAGCACGAATGAGTGAATGCATGAAAAAATTGAAAGTAAGCAGAGAGTGGAAAGGATTTTCGATTCGACGACCAAAGAAAAAGACAAATTTGCGTTGCATTTGCAGTTTGCAGCTTAAGGATACCACAGATCTCCTTTCTCGGTGTTGTTTTATTCCACATGCATGGGGGCAAATGAGTGGAAGGAGGTGAATGAGGAATACAATTCGACACTCATCATACATATTTAAATAAGTAAATTGTGACTATACACATACATACATACATACATACCTATAATACATCTTATACATACATATACTCGTACATACATAATATACATGTGGGTACGCAAATGTAATGTAGATTGTTGGGAACACTGAAAGGATATACATACATATGTACAAATACGAGTACGTAGATAGATGATGAGCGACGAGTGTGCGCTGAGTTTGAGTTGGTAAATGACCGAAAGAGTTGTCGTGCATTCATCAAATGCAAATACGAATTTAGGTTTATTTTCGGGGAAGCAGGACTTTTGAATGAAGTGGGAGAAGTGGGGGCAGAGGGCGATTGGTATGTGGCAGAGAGTGAGGTGACCAAAGAAAGACTTTGTTATCCAAGCGAAAAGCGAATTTTCGTTTTATTTCATTTTAATATGTGGGTCTTTCTTTGTTCATGTATGTGTGTGTGTGTGTGTGTGTGTGCGTGTGTGCGTGTGTGTGAGTATTCACAGTGTGTGGGCGTAAAAGATAAAAGGAACGATACTGATGTTGCTTCTGCAGTTACTTCGGTGTAAACTCGTATCTCACTTTGGTGTTGCCCATACACGCACACACATGCAGACATAATGATATGCAAAAGGATTTTGAATTATTTTGAATTTGAAAAACTTTTCTTTATTCTTTGTCGTCCTTTTTTGTGTTGAAAGCACACATTAAAATCCTTTCAAATTTGTTGCTAAATTATTGACCAGGTGGTGAGAGGTGGAGACTTGGAAGCGAGAGTGTGGGCGAAAAGGTTTCTCATGGGCACACCCAATGGCGATGGCATGCGCATTATAGCGCATCCTGATGCGCTTCAATGCAGAAGCACTCAAGCATATCCAATCTTTTTCCATATGAAAGGTATGCCCGGGAATATGGTAGAATAGAATTGAAGCGGATTAGATGAGTGCTTCAAAAGAAACAGTTGTAATTCAGTTGACTAAATTGTTACCCAAGGATCTGCATTATGAGAACTAAGTAAAAGACTTTATATCACTAAAAAAAATACTAATTTGTCATTTGTTGCCTCGGATTTTCGTGTACATGTGCAAACTGCAGAAGCGAGGCTGAATGTTCTTAGAAGAAGCACATTAGATGGGCATCAAAGTGGAAGTATATTAAATGCTGCCGTAGGGTAGTTAGATGTGTGTGTGTGTGTGTGTGTGTGTGTGTGTGTGTGTGTGTGTGTGTGTGTGTGTATGCTGAATGTAAAATGATATGTAACAGTAGCAAAATTAAACATATTCAATAAAATTTTAAATGGGTTCAAAGGAATTGTTATTAAACAAGCAACAAAAATTACACGTACCTGAAAATGTATTAAAAATAAAATGCGTTTTATAAAACAATCGGAAAGCTGTTTATGCTGGGCTTAAATGTGCTCACAACTCTCAGTGCGCAGTTCAGTCTTGACTGACAGATACGAGTACTTAGATATGTCCTGGAGTTATATTAATATGTATCATAATGAGATTCTTTGGTATTCCTTTAAAGTAGTAAAAAACATTTTATATAGAAGAGATTGCTTTAGATGCTTGCGAATCACATCCGTTTCCGCCAATTACAAAACTTTAATTTCAAATTGTCTCGTATCACTAAACATTGCACAACACCTTCTACATTCCCTCACACACACACACCTACATACATAGAATCCCGTCACAAACATAATTTGTATTCGTACATATGTATGTGTGAGCATGTTGTACTGCGAAGTGTATTAATGTCCTTTTCACATTTTACAAATTGGCTCAATTGCAACTTTATGTCACACTCACGCAACATCCGCAGTCAGTCGTCGCAGAAGGAAAACTTTACCGCCATATGTGTCCAATTGCGGATAGTCGTTTCGCTTTGTTTCTTTACTTCGTTTTTTACAATCTCTTCTTTTTTTTTAAATGTACTCCACATCCACCGGACTACAGGACTATAATCGTTTGCGCGCCAATATAATAACAAAGTGTATGAAATCGTGCTCATACCACATGAATGTTATCTCACACCCACGCTGAACTTCTCGCCCCTCACTTATGTACGTCTGTATGTATAAATATGTACATAATACTTACATACATATATTTATCGTTTGGGTATCATAGCACGAAATTGTATTACACCTCAATAACAACGCCAGGACATGATGCTGATGCTGTAGCTGATGCTGATGCTGATGCTGATGATGATGATGATGATGGCGGCGGCGACGACGACGACGACGACAACATCCTGGACAAGATGAGCATAAGGATATGTGACAAGTGATGCGTGTTTTGTTGCGGCGCTCCTTAAGTGGTGAGTGTCCTGGCCTTTTTTTGTCTTCGTTCCATCGTTCATGCTTTTTTATGTTTCTGTGTGTTTTTTTCCTTTTCTTTATTTTGCTATTTTGTCCAATTTTTTTCATGCTTAATTGAATGGGTCACTCGAGTTTCAATGGCATTCCCTCACTCACCCCACCATCCACTTCAGTGTGCTCTGATGATGATTACAATGATGACGATGATCCTGAGGCCGCTTTTTGGTCATTCAGTCAATGGTCTTTTTTATAAGGTTATTGATATCGGTTGCCATGTAAGCGTAATGCGTAATACGTAATGCTTCGATAGTAAAGGGCAAAAAAAAAAAAAAATCGAGAAGAAGAAGAATTCAATTTTGAACATTGAAAATATATTCTGTCGTAAATCAGTACGTATGTGAACACACAGTGCACAGTGTGACGAATCAACAAAATTTAGCGGAACATTTCATAAGTGTAAAATTAGCCAAAAGCAATCGCTTACATGATATGAACTTTAGTTTAACTCCAATTGTCACCTTATCCAGAGCCAACGAGAGAGCAGAATTTAAAAATTCCACCTGCGTCGGATTGTACTCAAAACATCATTTTCAGAACTTCTCAAAATCATTTCGTAAATAGTCCATAGTGGATCCTGGAGAAGGTTATTAAAAGTATTATTGTGAGAAATTATTTCAGTAGCAGTTCATAAGAGAATAAAATTCAAATATTGCTAATGTTTAAGTGCAAAATATTTGTAAGTCCACTGTGCCACATAAATTCTTTATTGGAGAAATTCCCTTTTTTTTGGAGCGACAAGATTAGAAATGACAATGGTCAATTTTGCTGGACATTTTTAACGTGGTTTCTCCTTCGATGATACAGTTTCTGGCTGGTTATTGTAATGCTGAACACCAAATTATGGTAGCACTCCTAATAATGTCTTTTTTTTATAGCCCAAGATGTGCGAGCATGCCTTGTCCCTTTTTTATTTTGGGACGGACAAATGTTCGAAGGCTCAATAAAACAACAAGAATCAATTGCGTATTCATGGCACGAGTGCAACTTTTTGCCGTTTTAGCAAATGTGTTTAGGCTGTCCAGCTTTAATACTTACTTACCTGCCAGCAATGCCCCACTCCACCGCCCTTCCTTTTATGCAATATTAAAACGATACTTGTTACTTAAAGTGAAACAAAATGAATTCTTTCCAATCAATTGTGACACAACCAAAGTAAGTAAGTAAGTACATGTACTACACATGAACATACCTCATACTCCTTCCTAACTCGCTGTAGTAATACGCGCGAATTTTGGTTTTAATGTACTACAACAACAACATGACATCACCCTCATTTTGATTTGCTGCAGCCTCTGACAAATTATTTGCCAAAAAACCAAAAAAAAAAAAAAAAAAAAAAAAGAGAAAAAAATAAACACATTTCAAATCCATTCACATTTCACTGAAATTCGCGCTGATGTTGTCAGTTAAATACGTTTATTGCTGCTCCTTTTGTTGGATTTTTTCTGACGTTTGCAAGGTACATCCGAACTTCCTTTTTTATTTAGCAAATTGACTTTGGAATTCAGCTGGAATTTTGCGTAATAAAAAGAGAACCGGGGGAAGAAGTTGATCAATGAAAACAAACCATAAAAAGCGGTTACAGCTCCCATGTGTGTAATCGAAACCGAGAGTGATGTAATGTGATGGCGCAGTAGGGGAGGGTAGCGAAGTTGTACTATTTTCCTTTTTGACGTTTTGCATTTCAGTCACAACTTATTTCCTTTGGTATTGCTAATTTATGGTATAGTTGTGGACAAATTTTTGGGTTGAAGAATATTTCCATATACTTGTGAATATTACTAGAGCGAAGGTTCAACATTTTTGCATACGCAAAGCTTCTGTATAGGTTCAATAATAAGCATACCTATAATAATATTATGGAATACCAACTATTTATTATATTTTATGGCACAAATAGTCCAGCGGCAAATTTTTCTATTTTTGCTCAATACACGAACCGCTGGACTTGAATGTAGACTTTTGTCTAATGCCTATCGGAAATAATAATTTCCGAGATTTTAACTGAAATCGACATAACTACTAAAAGTAAGCTAACATGGCTCGTCCGCAAACTCTTCGCTGATAAGAGCATATTTGACTAACAACATTTATGACTTCCTTTAGCCCATTCACTCAAAATTACTTATATTCATTTATTTGCATTATGAAAAATGTATGGCCAATTAAAACATAACCTAAAAACACGCATTGGCTCAAGAGTTTGGCCTTAAGTAACTTTTGTTGGTTCCGTTTCATCACACACTCAACGACAGTGCGAAATTGCTCGTTCAGCAGAGTAACAACAGCAACAATGACTATTATAGAGCAACAATAATTTGCCGGAAGTGTAGTGCTTTCCTCTTCACTTGTTTTTGCTGCTGCTGCTGCTGCTGCTACTGCTGCTGTTGTTTTTTCAAGCACGCAATCAACAGCAAAAGTTTTAAACAATTGCAATTGTTTCTTTTTATTTATTTTTGTTACTTGCTGTTTTCATTCACATCTTTTCTTTGTTGATTTTTCTTTCTTAATTGTTGCGGATTTGCATTCTGACACATTTGTCAACCTCAGCAACAATGACAAAAGGGTAACCTCCGAGTCGCGCACGGGGATATTTACAATGCAAACAGAACTGAGCTCGGCACAACACACAGCACAAAGAAAGTGGGCGTTGACAGGAAGGGTTATTTTTCTTATACAATATTAGTAGCAAAGGTACATACTGGCACGAGCATATGACATAGCTTCATACTCATACATGCAGCATCCAACAACAATAAGCATTTATAATTTATGTCACATACATGTCATTTGTCACAAGCTCAACACTCCAACCTCCCTCCTTCAATCCATCCTCGCATGAAAAGTGACTTGTGTCAAAACTACGCGAATTCATGTCAAAACCTTTGTCAACGCAACTTTTCGCCTCTTAGTAAGTATTTAGAAGTAGTACGTACGTGAATGAGTAAGAAGATTAACTGACGTAAGACGAACAATTTATGGCAAATGACATGCTCATTGGATTCGTTTACTTTATGACTTATTCTTTTACAAATACAAATATAGGATACAAATATGAGCATAGGAATTCTGTTTTAAAATAAACTTGTATTTATTAATTTAATTGATTTTCAATTCAATATTAAATTATTGTAGTTGGGGTACAGGGACACACAGTAAGAAAAATGGGTTTACAATTATGAAATGCTGTGGCGTGCGTTGGGCTATTATGCAGAGTGTCCGGGGTGCGAGTCTCTGCACAGGCAAAATAAAAAAGGAGGCCTAGGAGCTCCATGGATTGTTGTGCCATTAAAAAAAGTAAACAATGCAAAGATTAAATAATATAAATATTAAGATCTTTATTCTTCTTTTTTTTTATTGGCGCAATAGCCCATGCAAGGATTATTTGTGCATTAATGGAAAGGAACTTCAGTTTTGTGTTCAATCCAAAAGGTGAAAAGCTTTTCTTAGGCAGTTTTTACTCTTGAACGTTTGCCATTTTTATTTTTTCTATTTTCGATTTTTGACCGTTCTAAGATTCGAACCCGAGCACGCTGCTTAACAGTCCTGCACACTACCAACTACGCTATATTGAGAATTCTGAGATAAAGTGAAAAACCTCATAGAATTCCTTTGTTGTAGTATTAGGTGGTCGTTATGGAATTATGAGACGATAAAAATGCTGCAGACGTAAAAATATCTTCTAATCAGCTTATATTTGTCTCGCCCGTTAATCATTTAAGTGATCTCACAATGTCCTCATATTAGCTCACGCCAGCCAATCATATATGTATATCTATCTACTTTATGCCACTTATTTTGCAAATACTATAAACATAATGTTTGGTACCGACGACGTTTGAGCTCAATATGAGTTGATTATGACTTTAATGTGAGTTCTGAGCTCATTTTTACCTTATACTCTGTTCAGAAAAATATGCCAAAGAGTTCGCTAACACATCATTTATGTCTCAGAATTTATTATTTATGTTTTTAACCGTAAAATTTCTGTCGATTGCGAAGTTCATATGTATTAAGCAAGTAGTTAAGTAGTTTTGAGTTCTAATGCCTGCTGGGCAGTTATTTAAATACATATTTTTGGCATATGATGCATAATCGATTGCATTAGTCTTAGGTTCTGTAAGGTGAGAGCAATAATCTCATTATACTTCGTCCTGAAATTGGGAAATGTACATGTACAGGCAATTTCGGGTATTTCAAAAAATTTGTATGTTAATACTTACAGGGTGTTTTACTCACTGTACAGGGTGTTTTTTTCAGAAGTGTGGTTTTCAAGAAAAAATAAAACGCATATAATTTAATTTTATGGTCAAGAATTTAGCTTTATTATAAAGATAAGGATTTGCTGTTATGTTTTAATAACGATTTCGGGCAAGTAGCCGCCGCGGCTTGTTCCAATAAATTCCAGCCGAGGGGCCCAATTTTCGACCACTTTTTGAAGCAATTGGGGCCGTATGTCAGTAATAACGCGCCGAATATTCTCTTCCAAGGTGTCAATTGTCTCGGGTTTATCTGCGTAGACAAGCGACTTCACATAACCCCACAAAAAATAGTCCAGCAGCACGATCTTGAAGGCCACGCCATATGCCCACGACGCGAGATAATGCGCTCACCAAAAGTTTCCTTCAATAAATTGATTGTTTCGTTGGCTGCATGGCTGTATGGCATGTAGCGCCGTCATGTAGGAACCAAAGGTCGTCCACATCAACATCCTCCAATTCAGGCACGAAAAAGTCATTAATCATGGCTCTATAGCGTTCCCCATTGACTGTAACATTACTACCGGATTCATCTTTGAAGAAATATGGACCAATGATTCCCTCTGCCCATAGAGCACACCAAACAGTGACTTTTTGAGGATGTAACGGCATCTCAACAATGGCTTATGGATTATGATCACTCCAAATGCGACAGTTTTGCTTATTAACGTACCCATTCAACCAAAAGTGAGCTTCATCGCTGAACAACATTTTCTTGTGAAAATCGGGATCGGTGGCCATCTCGTTTTGGTAATAAATTTACACGATTTGCAAATGTTGTTCAGGAGTAAGTCTATTCAATATGAAATGGCAACCCAAACTGAGCATAAATCAAGTGACAGCTGTCAAAAAGACCAACTCCGAAAAAAGTATTGCCAGATTTAAAACCAAACTTCTATAAAAAACACCCTTTACATATGTACATGCATATATGTAAAAAGGTAGTAGCATAAGTGTGTTTAAATAAATCATAGCCCACAGATTACAGTCTTCCGAACGTAGTATTTTATATTTTTGTTTCCCATGGTTTTGAACTAGTATTTCTAAAGGCATTAAAATTCAACTTATTTTACACTATATCTAATTATTTGTATTTAATTTAAACCAAGATAAGAAGTAGCTAAGTTAAAAGTGTTCCGATAGTCCGATAATTTTTAGTACTGACTAATTTTAAAAATATTGTGTGTTAGTGGGGCGCCCTACAGAAGTTAACTTCTTTAGAACGTTTGCGTTTTGGATTTTCAGGTTAGGTTTAGTAAACTTGTAAAAATCAGAGTCTTTCGCAGACATTACAGGCCGAAGGAATTTTTAACGATGTGCTGATTTATCCAAACGATAAGCCTTTTATAGTTCAGTTTAATGATTCTCTGAGCTCAGGTTCTGTATTAACTTCATTTTGATCGGTTGCATTTCCAATGCATGCAACGCCCTCTGCAAAATAATCATCTCCATCAAAATATTCATACTCAAAGCATGTGAATTTATTTGCTATACCATTATAATTATAATGTTACCATCATCATCATTATAATAATCATCATCATTAAAATATTCAGGTTAACAGGTGGAAAATTTGCCACTTGCTGGTCTGAGAACTCGAGAACGTTATGAGGTTGACCAGAAACTTGGCAAATCACGTCTATGTTTTGTTGTGCTGATGCGAGTTTGTGTCTTATCACTGAGAAAATATTATCAGGCAAATTATCAAGTTGAGAATCAATGCCTGGTGCTGTATAATCTAAGGTTCTTCGTCGGGAGTCAATGACATAAGTGTTGTCGCAATCATTGGTTCTAAAGAACTTATTTCATTAGAAGAAGAAGATCATTCATGCTGTCTCTCCGCATTGGTATTTGCGAGTTGTTCTTCAATGAAATTTGAATTATGTTGTGCCTCAAGTTGTTTACGAAGTCTACACTCTTGCGATCTCTCGGTACTGGTTTTTCGGTTTTTTTCATAATAGCAGTATCTGAATTTTGTTTCATATGTAAAATTTTTTTTTTAAATCTCAAATTTTGCTAGAAACTGATGAGCTGCGCTCTCTATCAATAAAGTATGATTCTTACTAAGCGCCCTCTATTAATCAAGTTTAAATCATACGCGAATCAGCGCTCTTTATCAATCAAGTATGATTCATTCTCAGCGCCCCCTATCAATCAAGTTTGATTCATATACGAATCAGCGCCCTCTATTAATCAAGTTTGAATCTTACGCGAATCAGCGACCACTATCAATCGAGTTTGAATCATACACCTTATGAGGATGTTTATGTGCTGCTCATCATTTATGGGTACATACATATGCATCCTCATTTTTTTCATACTTGATTGATAGAGGGAGTTGCCCTTCATTTCAGTGACAATTTTCGCCGCGACGACCATAGTTTACCACCTCATAAATATAAAAGCGATTTTAAAGAAGTAAACTTCAAAAACCTTTTAAGTTTGTATTAGAACTTAATATTTTCCAAATTTGTTAAGTGTATTTATTTCTCTCTTGTTAAAAATATAAATAAAGCAATGTTGATTCCAGAATCGGGATAAATATTATAATTGATAAACAATTTGTCACAATATGGCCGAAACTATCATTAGGTATAGACAGGGGGGACGATGATTAGCTATGGGCTCCTTATTTTCGAATCGTGCCTCATACTTAGTGCTTAGTTTTCAAACTATTTTTATATTTTAAAGAAGAACAATCGTAAAGATCTTTCCTCTTTATTTCAATTTTAGTTACATTATGAACCAAATTTGGAAATTTGGACACACATGCTTTAGCTGAAACGAATTGGTTTATTAAGTACTGCACTGAAGTCTAACTCGCATGGTCCTCTATAAAAAATGCGGAACCTGGTGAAATTTCCCTCTCCTCCCTCCCTCCCTCCCCCTTAATTATTTAATTATTTAAATTTGGTTATTTATTAATTGTATGGAATAAATTTCATTTCCGATTTAGGTTGAATACATGTAGGGGAAAATGGCTAAATCTTCGTTTTCGAATGATCACTGTAAGTTCAAAGAAAAATATGAAAAATTAATTTCCTTAGTTTTTGGAGAAAATTGGTGTTACTCCGACGGCAAAGCGAGAACAAAACTGGAACTTACGAATCTTGACTGGAAATGAAAAATTAGTCGCACTCTGGGTGAACAGCAATGGCGACCAACAAAACGATTTTGATGTCAATGGAATCACCGACGCTGACAAACGTTTTCCATGGCAATGAAGCGTACACAGAGTCGTGAACGTCTGCACACATAAATTCTCAAATTGATGTAAGTAAGTACTTCCAAGGAGGAGAACAGGGTGTGTGGGGCTCCTTCGGAAAAGGAACCTTATGAGACTCCGGGTGTTGGAATTTTTAGTGTTTTACTTTTTATAAATATACGTACATATGTATGTACATATATTTGAGTGGAAAGCTTTTCCAGAAACAAAAACAAAAACAAAAACAAAAACAAATCTTTCTACTTGTTAGTATATGTACTTATTAAGAAGGAAAGTTGAGCAATTTTTCTACAAGTATACATAAACAATGGGCGACGGCTTATAGTGAAAGAAAAGTGAAGGAAATACAACAAGAACAACAAATATAAAGAAAGCAAGCAAGTTATTCTGCTCCTGCTCCTGCTCCTACCTACTCGTACATTTAGCATATTTAGGTGGACCACGAAACGTTGTCAGTGGGAGACCATTCGCGTTTAGCCACAATGAGTTGCTGTGGAAAAGCATTTTACTGGGTGCTTTGTGCTCGCACATAACGAATAGTTGATGTTTAGAAATTAAAATTTTGCAGTGAATTTGTTTTTGTGTTTCCAATTTCATGCTAAACTTCATAATCAACGCCGTCTGTCTGGTGTGCAGTTCATCCCCCCTACATTATCTCTCTCTCTCGCTCTGACCGACACTATTGATGTTGTTCTCAATTTTTATTGTAGGAAAACCTCATTGGTCGTCAAGTTTATACACTTTTCAACCACAGTGCATAATAATTTTTGCGGTTTTATAATTTAACCACAAACATATCTACACACACACTCATACATACAAACATACAAACATACTCGTACATGCACATTCATATAAACACCCTTTTAATTTTGTGCCTCAACACGTTCGTAGGGGTGAAAAAATACAATATTTGTGAAAGAAAGTTGCAGAAGGTAGAAAGACGTAGACTTAGTCGCAAACTCCGCCCTGGCTAAGTTTTGGGTGAAAAAAGAAACCATCAAACCGTAAGAAAATGCGTGTGTGGTGCATACGCACACATACTGCGAGTATTTTTATTTAAATAATAGTGGGTGTACTCAACTCAACTCAGTCTATCTATGATATATGGTATGTGCATATGTGGTCTTACTGGAAAAATAAACCAGAGATCGACGTTAGAGCAGCTGGTATCGGTGCGTTCTTTTTTTGTTTTCCAATAAAACCTAATTTTTATAGGTTCTCTCACTTTTTATTTACTTTATGTAAACGAAGAATTCCTATAAACCAAAATGAAAAACACAAAACCAAATGGGCTGTCTCTAGCCACAAATGTAAGCCACAAACATATTGGCCTGTTCGCTGGCTGTCTGGTTGGTTGAATGAACGTGTGCGTGCCGACCTCCCTTGCCAACAACGGCCAAAAGGCAAAAGGAAAAAAATTAAAAGAAAGTTGCTCTTGCTCTTGCAAATTGTGCTCAGTGCTCAAATATTGACATCCAATAATAATAAAGTATAAAACTCTAACCTCGAGAAAACCAGACTCAAAATGTTCTTCTTCTCTTTTCCATTCTCGGCTGAACTCGGGGGGTACGAAATGCTCGCCGAGAATGTGCGGTGTAAATGACTTGTCTGCTGCCTCACCGCTATTTGAGGCTTTTTTGGTTTTGCGTCTTGAGGTATTTTCTCTTATAGAGTAGAAGATGTTGTTGCTGCTGTTGCTGCTGTTGCTGCTACTTATTGTGAGCGCATTTTCCAAGAAGCTTTTTGTTTTTTCTTATAAAGTATTTCACTTAGTTTCCTTTTTTTTGCTCGGAACTTTTTTGCTTTTGATTTCGGCCTTGCCCCCAACCATTTTCCCCACTTTTGTCTTTAATCGTTAGGGGTTGTTTTGCCAGTTCCTTGTTGTTGGATTTTTTCTTTCCTACTTCTTAATATGACAATATTTTTATTTAACGCTCACTTCTCCGTACGAATTCTATACAATAACAACAACAAATTCGCCGTAGATTCTTAAGCATTTTTTGTTTTGCGAAGTAGGCGAGTTGTGAAGAGAAAGAGAAAAGAAATAAATATGAAGAAAAAATCGTTAGTACGTGGAGCAAAAGTAACTCAACTTGTGGAAGTTACATTGACGACCCCAACGATGCTGCGAGGCAGATGCTATTGAAGGAATGAATCTGAAGGCAGCTTCAAGGAACTCGCGATTGCTTGGAAGAACGTCCATACGCTGATGGGGTATTTTTCGTTTTTATTGAGGGGGTGACACACAGCCTGCCGCAAGATGTTTTGGAAAGCAACGTGGGTGAGCGGAATTTTTTTGGAAGCATTTTTTTTAGAGAGAGAGAGAGTACTTTCTCGTTTTTTTTTTTTGTAAGGAGACATTATGAGCACTCTTTGTCTCATCTTTAGCGGGAAACGGAGCAAAGTCACTCAAATTACGTAGGGTAACCATACGCCAAAGTTTCTCATCTTAAGGTGGTCGTCGGCACATTTGTAAAAAAAAATGATTCTGCTCATTTTTATTTTTATGCATCTTATAAAAATTCGGTTGCGCACTAGTTGAGTGAATTTCTTTTTATTTAGTTGTTTGGTGTTTTGTTTTTTGCTAGGTACATTTGGATGTTGTTGTTGCTGTTATGCGCTACGACGATGCATGGTGGCGGTGCGGTCTTGTTGGGTTTCGGTGCGCGGTATTGAGCACACCACAAGAGAAACCACTGCTACTGGTTCTCGCGGTAAATGTTAAGCCAGAAGAAAAAGAAATTTATACATACTTACATAAGTTGGAAGTAATTGTGATGAGATACCGTTGATGATGTTGTTGTTGCTGATGACGTTTGATGATGTGCTGTAGAGATGCTGTTAATGTTGGGTGGTAATTGTTGTTGTAGTTGTTGTTCTTGGTTATTGTTACTGTCAATGATGCTACCAATGACAACGATGATGATGATAATGAAGATGATGATGATGATGATGATGATGATATCAACGATGATTATGTTGCTGTTAATGATACGGCTGTTGTCGTAGTAGCATTTGCAGTGGCAGGAGAGGAAAGCAAAATCCAACAGTGACCCAACTTCAGCATCTTCTCCACCATCATCATTATTGTTATTACCGTTAAGCGTTGAAGTCGCCGTCGTCGCTGACGTTGTCGTTGGTGTGTTGTCGTTGTGTGCTCGTAGTGGTCGCGTTCATGGTTACCGCAAAAAATAGTTTAATATCATCGTGTCGTTTGATTCGATCGCCAGGATAATTTGCAATACTCCTGAACAAATTTCGTGTGCACAAATTTCGCGTACATTTTCGCATTCCTTTATTGACGGATGGTGCTTAAAATTTTCAAAATGTTGCGTCGGTTTTGTGTCCAGAGTGTCTTTATGTTCGTAATAAAGTTTAATCAAATAAAATGAATAAAAAAGTTTAAAAATCAAAATAAAAATCGAAAACAGAATTTAAAGAATGGTACTGTATGAATAATACTTCGACCCTTTTCGATCAACCATAAACATTGGAATAGTTAAGCTCTATGTTATTGACCTCTGCGAGTATACATTCTGAATGTTTAAGTACATGTTCGAATAAAAATGTTTGAATGTAAACGAATTCGCTCGAATACAATTTTAGTCGTAGTGCTAGAGAAAATATTTGGGGTATGAACCCTTTCGCAGTGATTAGTCCAACAACCAGTAAATTAAATATAGAAAAAGTGCATTTCAAATTCACTTTTGGCAATTAGATGCCTCCACGTCGTTAATTTCTACATTGTCTACATAGTCGATATAGGATTAATTATGCTCTGAACGCATCCATTGTTAAGGGGGTCTCTTCCGCTATTGAGATTTTGAAAAATCTGGATATTACAAATGTGCTTTCTACGGCGCTGGTATCGCTGATTGAACCGTAAATTTCTTAAATACTTTTTATTACACAATTTATGTTTAAACACGTTTTCCAAAATCATGTCTTTCAATATTTTTTGTAAGACTTCGACCAGAGTGTGGGGTAATTTTATTTCTAACTCCTTTAGTAGACATGTCGTTAGGTCTAGACACAAGATTTGGTAGAAATGTCGCATTGTTTAATGTTTTTCAGCCCTAAAAAAACGTTACCCTTACCGTTACCGATTTGTTACCGATTCAGTTTTATTAACTTTACCGTTACTTTAAAGTTACAGTAATATACGTTTTTTGTTACCGATAACATACCATTATATCGTTACCGATATCAATTCGTTACCGATATTCGTTTCGGTTTCCATCCCTGGTCATTTTCACCTGACAATTGTCAAATATTTACTAGCAACTCACGTTGCTATCGTTTCAAGCACCATCTTTAAGAGATTTAAAAATTTCCAAACAAATCTTGTTTCTTATCCTAGCCAACGTAATAAAAATTAAAGATATATTTCACTTTTTTTTGTTCAATGCAACCGAACTGTTAAAAGTCTTACTACCTGATTGACTGCTATGTTTTCGCATAGACACGGTCAACGTCGAAAGAAATTCTCAAAATTAGGCTCGTAATTTTGACTCCATTGTGCGGGAGTGAATTCAACTTAGTCAGAAATTTTCATGCTTTGAAGAACTTAATTTTATATTATTTGCCTATACACTCAGTGGAGAAAGGGTCTAAAAGTGGTAATAAATCAAGCCCATTCGTTGATGAAAGTCTTTTAAGCTCTAAGTTCTAATACTGATAATAATGATTTTTTGTTCTAACTTTAAGACTATGTGCTTTCTAGAATCAAGACCGCATATTCTGAATTTAAGGCTGAAACGGTTCCGGTTTAATTTGAAGAATTTTTTTTTTTATATTGATACATTCAACTCACTGGGTGTATGCCTATGAATGCAGAGCATTGTATTGAATGGAAGGAAGATTGATAGGTGAGAGGAAGAAGGAGGGAGAATGAGAGAGGGAATGTGATCACACAGGACACCGATAAAGAGATAGGCAGCCATTGTGGCAAGTATTATGCCTGTACCACAATGAATTTCAGTTTATCAGTGTCGACTGTTAACTTTTATTTACGCCTAAAAGTTATTTTTTTATTCTTAAATTGAGAATATTGTGCTTAAAAAAAAATTTTGTTTTGATTTAGTCATCATTTAAGATTTTTTGGTCTAAAACGAAATAAAAAGAGAGCATGTTATAAATAAGTATGACTAGGATTGATTTTAGGCTGCAACGTTTTTCTCAGTGCACCGCTCTTTTACACGCTCTCTTTGTTGTACTGCTGGTGCAACAAACTATGAGTCAATAGGGAATTAACAAATTGATGACCTTTCATTTTGCAAGAGATTCCCATACTAAGATACGTAATGGTAATTGATGGCCATTTAGGCTATCTATTCTAACTACCTCTTCCTTTATCACCGACTAGAGCGGAGTCTTTTACATTTCCTTGGCTACTTAATATGTAGCCACCTCTTGGCAGGCAATGGCAAACCTACAAGAGTAAAAATTGCCTATGAAAAGCGTTTCACTTCGCCGTTCGGATTCGGCATAAAACTGTATGTCCCTTCCATTCATGTACAAATATAACACGCACAACATGAATGGATGCGAAAAGCTCGGCCTAGGCCCTCCATGGGCTGTTGTGCCATTAAAAGTAAAGTAAAGTAAGAGCGGAGTCTTTTACATTTCCGTGACTACTTGATATGTTTTACTACTAGAAAATGAAATGGAAACTACCATATAAACAAACAAAAGACTAGCAAATTGATTATTATTTATTAATTTTTCAATATTTTTCAATATTTATTTAAATGTTTTCTATTCTGATGCTTCGGGAAAATATGAAAATAATGGAAATCAACAAAAAGTTCCCACAAATCTGCAACCAAAATGTAAATTTGTATTTTTGAACTCCACTGCCACATCTGCGGTGACAACAATCCTGTGGCAAGGATGAAGATTGATCAATGCTAATAATGCCATGTGTTCAATATATTTCCATGTATTTTTTATTAATATTTTTTGAAATCATAATATTTTAAATGACTAACTGAGGTATTTGCAATGTTATTTAAATGAGTGCAGCGCAAATAAACAATGTCAACGGAATCATTTATAACCTGCACGTAACGAATAATGGATAGATTGAATAAAGAATAAAAAAAATCAAAAATATTCAAAGTTCAGTTTGAAGCTTATCTAAGTATTTATAGCATCGGATCATCAAGGGAACTTATAGTTGCTACGATAATGCTAGAGAAGTCATAAGAGTAATGTTGAATATGTAGTTACTGTTCTACCTTTGTGAATGTACTTCTACCGCTTCAAATCGAGAATTTGATGAATTACTGTAACTGTAAAATTCAAAAACTATAACTTTTTCTCACTTTTGAATCCATATCGGAGTAATAACAAATTTTTACCCATTAATGTACCATACATTCTATGCAATTTGTTTTTTACTTTTATAATTATTACACAACAGTAGGTAGACCTTTTAAAATATTATGAGAATTTTCCACTACAATTGTTGCTCTTCGTGCTAAATATTTACGTTTTCTATTTCTATCTTTGTTCTCGGTTTTCATAGACCAACTTTTGTTTGGTTAACAAAAAAAAAAAAAGTTATCAGAAATGCTCTGAGCTACATTCGAAATTAAGTGAACAATTTCCCCTTCGCTTTTTGCAATTATTGCCGTTTGTGTTCGTTTTTGCTATCTGTTTTTGCAATTGTTGATAACTTTCGCGTTGATTTTTTATTCACAATTTGTCTACTTGCTTTGTTGTTGTTGTCGCTTTTTTTTGTTGGTAAACCATTTTCCGCAACTGTTAATTTACCAAAGCCACCTCAACCCATTGGACCAATGGTCCGCACACATCTGAACTCCGTACGTGAAGGCGAACAGCCTGACTCCCAAATAGAGCAATTGCCACATATGTAGGCACATAAACACACACACACACACACTCACACAAATACCATGTATACAAGTGTGAATGTATAGTATGTCCTTGTGCGTGCTGTTTATATGTACGTTTGTTTATTTGCGCTGACCAACGTGCACACAATATGGCCAACAGTTCTACTTGGTTTTTTTTTATAATTTTTTTCAGCGTTTTTTAATATTTTCACTTTTTACCAGCACAAAAGATGACAGTATATATGTGTACATATGTACATACGAGTAAATATGTGTGAGTGTGTGTGTTTGCGCTGCGATTGTCGTGTGGCGGCATTTGTTGCTAATTTTATTGGTTATGGAGTTGATGATTTTTAATTTTTTGTTGTTTATAATGCTTGAAAAAATACGACGACATTTATTTGACTGTATACACGCGAACATGGTCCTGAAATCAGACTCACAGTTATATTCGCTATGATATCATTGAATATCATTACGCTGAGCTGTGCTACAATCACTAGACACCATCATTAACACCAACAGCACCATCATTAGCATGGCGCGTATGATTTTCATATACTGCTCGCTTTATAGAAAAGATGAAAATTATACTGTAACCCGAGCTACTGGCACTTGTCTGTAACTTTGCACGGTCATACAGTGCGTATGAGTGATATGGGATTCACCGAAAATTAATTACTTGAATTCGACGCCACCATCTTTAGTATTGAAAGGAGATACAAAAGATATAAATGATATAAATGCGAATTGAAAGGATTAAAATTTTTACAGAAGTAAAAAACCTTCCAGCACAAACTTTACTGGAGCTCAACTCTATACGAGTGCCCATTGGGAAACCGCGATCTTAAAAAGTTTATGTTCGTATTCTGTTAAATGAATTCAGTTTTTACGGTACTAAACCCGGTACTTACAAAAGATACAATATTCATGATATTATATTAATTTAACACACATATGTATAAAAAAAAACTGTATAAATAAAAATCAACGGAAATTGTTATGAATGAAGGGACTGGCAACTACGCGACATTTGTTAAAAAAAGCAGCCAAAAAAAATGCATTAAAAAAAAATTATATAAATAAAAATTCGTAAAAGGACATTATAAATACGTAGCACGCGTTATTTCAGGATATTTTTCGGTTGTATTGAGCGGGAAACAGATGTGTGCGTGTTCGTATGTATGTATTTGAGTGTGCATGTGAGCGAAGTCATGTGTAGTATAGCGAATACTTCCACACACATCAACCACTGGCAATATAATTTGTCCCTTCTTTACTACAATTCTTTTTAAATGCGATTATTTCAATTTTTAATTTTGAATGCTTACATTTCAGTTCAGTTCAGTTTTGATTTGAGTATTTAAATGGAAATCGACTTCAAAAGTGCGCGGACAGAAATAATTTCGTTCAATTGTCTCTTGCTCACAGTGTTGAGAATAAGAAACGTGCGCTTGTTTTGTTAGTAGCAAATAAACCAGAAAATATAACCGCGTTCGTGTTAATGCAGAGGAGATCAAAAGTGAATGTGTGCCGAATTTTGAAGTTGCTGTTTTCCAACCCTTTTCTTTATTTTTTTCCCTCTAAATGGGCGATACCAAAATTGTAATCTTTTTAACGTGTTTTTCTTTCATCTTTTATGTATGCATGCTCGTCAATACATAGGAGAGGCATATGTGTACAAGTGTGAGTTTATTTCCGTTTCCGTTTTATAAATTCTACAGATTCAACAGGTCTTGCAGCAAATGTTGTACTTCAAGGCATACAATATTTGTCGTTGAGTTTCGTTTTATGGAAAATTCGCTTCATTTGCATATTGAAGTGTTCTGACTTGAAAGACAAGCCCACACACAAACACAATCATACTTATACTTTGATATAAGCACACAAGCCTGATAACTTTAGGTCGAATTTATTTCTCTTTCTATCAAAGAAATGATGTGCTTAAACATTCCCTCAACGAAATCATATAATATAGAAATTATAAATTTAAAAGAAAGAAAACAAAATGCACATTTCAAGTGAAGTTAGCTCAACCACAAATCATTCTTCATCAGTTTCAACGAAACACCATCGTTCAGCGGGTAATTGCGAGAATGGTGCTAACAGCGCTGTCAATAGTGGCAGTGCTAGTGGTGGTAGTAATAGCAACAATAACTCATCGAATACCACTAACAACAACAACAATAAAAAGCCTATAGATACAAGTCCGTATCTAACACCAGAAAATCTCATTGAACGCACAGTAGATTTACTATTGGCCGAACATCCTGGTGAACTGGTGAAAACGGGTTCGCCGCATGTGGTAAGTATTTCAAAATTATTTCATTTACCATAATTATGTAGTTTCATTATGTAGGCCAATGTGGATAGCTCGAATGGTGTAGCAAAATTTAACAATAATATAATATTTTTATAATGTTAGGAACTACATGCGTCCAATGGCGGCCATTGAATGTCGGATGCACCATTGTACTTTTCTCTGATTGGCCCTACAGTTTAAGTAATTTGTTATCACTTGGTGGTTTTTGCCATTGCCTACCAAGAGTATATTTGGACATTTACGTATAAATTTCATTTATTTTACATCGGTTGGAATGTAAGAAGGTTATGAATGAGAGTTAAGAACTAGAACAAGATGAGAATCGAACTCGCAACCTCCCTGGTACTCACTAGACTATGGAGATCATCATACCGATATATATTTGATATAAGTCAAAGCTTTCGAACTAGGTTGAGAAATATTTTGGGTCTAGAGCAATTCAAGTTCGTTTTAAGTATTTAGAATTAATAAGACTTACAATAGTTCGGGCTGTGTGCTTTGTCGCCTTCCCATGAAATTTTGTTATGCTTGAGTTCGAAAAGTACTGATATTTGACATTTTCCAAACTAGCACCAGGTTAAGTCATTGTGAAATATTTTGGGTCTAGAGCAATTCAAGTTCGTTTTAAATATTTAGAATTAATAAGACTTACAATAGTTCGGGCTGTGTGCTTTGTCGCCTTCCCATGAAATTTTGTTATGCTTGAGTGCGAGGAGTACTGATATTTGACGTTTTCCAAACTAGCACCAGGTTAAGTCATTGTGTAGCCTATCGTATATCCACTTTAAGTGTACTCATTCATATTCAAATTATACGCATAAAGAAATAGTTTGATCCTCTAATGATTAAACAACACATTCTACACATTCCACAAGTAGAAAAAAACCAATGATTACCTTCTTATCTAATGATTTAATTTTTCGCAGGTTTGCACCACATTACCCACACACTGGCGTTCAAATAAAACGCTACCGATTGCCTTTAAAGTGCTCGCCCTGGGCGAAGTTATGGACGGAACAATTGTGACAATACGCGCCGGCAATGACGAGAATTTTTGTGGGGAGCTACGCAATTGTACGGCAGTTATGAAAAATCAAGTGGCTAAATTCAATGATTTACGTTTCGTCGGACGTAGCGGGAGAGGTAAGTAGATGTAGCAGAACACGAGAAGGACAGCGAAGCGATGGAATGGAAATTTACTTTTAATATTTATTTTCTACAACGGAAGAATCACTTTCATTATAACTAAACGATTTATTGATGGCTGTGTTTGTTGGGATGTTGACTGATCGAATCGTTACAAATTTTGCACTTGAAAAAATTGCATTACTGAAGTTTCCGCGAAAGTTCGGTCACGTTTTAATATGGTATCACGAGATACCATATGTATCTCGTTGATGCTCTATCACTAATCACCGTTCAACTAAAGAACGCAATGAAACTACGGAAATTACGTCCTCCATCATTGTCAATTTTCAATTCAAGTCGAAACTATGTTTTGCTCAGTGTATACAAATTTACGCTCGTCGCTTGTCAATGGCCACGGACAGTGTACTAAGAACATATCAAATTGAGGGTGACAACAAGACGACGCCACACAAAACTGTGGCATGCTAGAAAATTAAATCAGCGCAACTGTTTATTTAAATCGCAAACAAACCCTCAACATATTCTCCCTTCAGTCAAATTTCATTTTTATTTCGTTCGTTCCTAAGACGAATGCATGTATTTTTTCCATTTTTTTTTGTACGCATACTTTCCTCCCTCATTTAGCATTTGACAATTTGCTCATTAAGCTTGTCTGTATCCAAAATTGCGTAGGTTTTGTAGCGTTTCGCGGGTCAGAGGAGGAAACCAGTGTCTACCCTACACCGCCAGCACCACCGCCGCCGCGGCCACCACGATCTGAGAGAAATTCTTTTTGACATTTTAAATACGTCAAGTGCCAAATAACTCCTTGGGATTTACCATACTTGCATATCTTTTTTTATACATTTGAACAACTTTTCAATGTTCTATTTTTGTTGCTTTTGTAGAATTTGCTTTTGAAGGGTACTGCTGCTCCTTTTTTGCCGCATGTATGCTCTTTATCTGGTGTGTTTGTAGAGTTGTTCCAAAACAAAGGACAAAAAAAAGTATTCAAATGATTTTAAATTATTCTCCTGAAATTCTAACAAATTTACAGAAGGATTACTTGGGTCAAAGGGAAGTATAAAAAAAGGATTAAACAGCCATTTTTAATGGAATCTCTTATTTGCGCTTAATTTAAATTAATGCCAAAAAAGAAATGCGATTAGCTATGTGCAAATATCATATCCGCCCATCTCTACGCTTCTTTACCATGCTGGAACAATAATTATCAAGAAATCTTGATTAAACACAAAATGCACAAGCGTAAAGTAGCCGCCTGGCACTGCCAAATGTTATAACTCGCAAGTAACCAAAACTGGAAGAACTGGGAAACTGCAAAACAATTTCATTCATTCGAGCACGTTACCTTGTGAAGTGTGACCAGTTTTCTAAGGTGTAACTGAAGACGTTGGAAGTGGATCTTAGGGCTCCTGCCACCCAAACAGATGAGACTTGAGCGTTGCTTTGCATTCAAGTGCTTCCTACCATACAGATAGATAGGTCTTACTATAGAAGTGTAAATCCTAGAATTGTAAATGCTATCTTTGGACATTCCCACAGACTAATACAATATACATACATGAGCTCATTCAACTTAATTAAATAGGCATAGATAAGTCAGAAATTTAGTTTATTCACATTAAAATCTAGTGACGAATGATATTTTTTACAAAGACGAATGAATCTTGCTATTGGTTGATCATAAGCGTAGTTTGTGGTAGTTAGCGTGAAGCAGTCAGATATATTTGAAATTCCTGTAAACATTAACCATTTAGAGAACTTTATACATCTTGGTAAATCTTCAGTGAGTACCTTGTGGAATACCAGAGGTAGCATTCACAAGCACTTCTGACTTAACAGCGCCAATTCTCACTGATAATTTGCGATTTGAGAATAAGCTTTTGAAGAATTCGAGTAAGATACCAGAGATTCCGAAGTTTCTAAGTTTGTCTAAAAGGGTTACAATTATGAAACCGCTAGGTTATTAGGTATGTCGCTAGGTAAAACTATACGCTCTGTCAAACCAAATGATGGACGCCATTTCTTCGCATTTAGTTCTGTCAACAATATTCAGTTCATAAACAATCAAGTTTCATGCAACAACATTTTTTTTTTCGCTCGTAAAAATGTCAAATTTTGTGCCTACAAGCTACGATATGCGGACATCATTGATTTTATGTTTCCAATTGAAGAAATCTGCTTTGGAATCTCATCGAATGCTAGAAGCTTACGGCCAGCACGCTATAGGCAAAACACAGTGCAACGAGTGATTCAATAAGTTTAAAAGTGGCAATTTTGATGTGAGAAAAGAAGAACGTGGAAGACCACCGAAAAAGTGTGAAGATGCCGAATTGCAAGCTTTACTCGATGAGGATGATGGTCAAACGCAAGAATAACATCTACCATAAACGTTTAAAAGCCATGGGATTGATTTTGAAGGTGGGAAGATGGGTGCCGCATGAATTGACTGAAAGACAGCAAGGAAATCGAAAAACCACCTGTGAAATGTTGCTCGCCAGGTACAAACGAAAGTCATATCTTCATCGAATTGTTACTGGCGACGAAAAATGGATCTATTTCGGGAATCCGAAACGTAAACGATCAAGCGACAGCAAAGCCAAATGGCTTCGGAAAGAAGGTAATGCTCTGTGTTTTCTGGGATCAGCGAGGGGTTATCTGGTTTGACCTTCTGAAACCAGGTGAAACAGTTACTGGTCAACGCTACCAACAACAATTGGTCGATTTGAACCGTACTTTGCGCCAAAAACGTCCAGAGTATCAAGCTAGGCAACACAAAGTGATTTTTCTTGATGACAATGCACCATCACATCGAACAAAACAGATTCGGTAATTGGTAGATTCGTACAGCTGGGAAGCCTTCCCCCATGCGGCCAAGTCTGATGAATAGCTCCATCTAACTACCACTTATTTTCATCAATGGGGCACGAACTTGCTGAACAGCACTTCGATTCGTACGAAAATTTGAAAAATGGCTCGATGAATGGTTTGACTCAAAAAACTAACAGTTTTTTGGCGAGGCATTCACAAATTGCCAGAGAGATGGGAAAAATGTGTGAATGTTTAACCATTTTTCTTAAATAAACGTGTAGTTTCTTATAAAAATTAACGGTTTCATACATGTACACCTGGTAAATGGTCAACAAGAAACTTACCCCTTTTCAGGGATGTATTGAAAAGAAAGGTAATCAGCTTAACGACATTATCAATAACTATACAGCGAATACAAAATATTGGTGGAAGCTCGTTTTTGTCAGATTTAAAGCTCGGTTTTAATTCTTTGATAACTGAAATAATGTCTTCTTCTAAAATACTAAAAGTACTAATTACGTCTAGGCTAACAGGCACAGCATGAGAAGTTGAAGTGTTTTGGTGCTTTTGCAATATTTGTTTTTTTTACACGCTCGCAAATATTGGGTAGGTTTCCAATTTAGGTTTTGTTATCTAATATTTTAAATTGAAATTTAGCTTGTTTCGAAAATCTTAGTGTAATGTAATTTTTTATGGAATTTTATATTTCCTGGAAAATAGGATAATCTCTATTGTAACATAGAAGGAGCCCTCTAGCCCTCTACTCAAGGCCAAGTGATGCGTAAAGAGTAAACGCCTCTCGAGTAGCTCACTCAAAATGTCCAGAAATTTACCGGTTATTATTAATACTTCATCAGCTGCATAGGCGACTATTTTAATAGATTTCTGTTGTAAGACGACTAAGAAGGAATTAAGTGCTAAAATCCATATCAGAGTGCCGTAAAGAGTGAATTTAAGATCATTGTTTTTATCAAACATGGTTTGCATCCACATACGATTTCCCGCTAGCTTATTCCTGTCTCCTGAAGAGCAAATACTAAGGTAGATAGACGTGTTGATGTTGTTGACCACTGCCTCTATATCTAGAAAAGTAAATAAAGAGCGAATTCCCTATAATTAAAGGAATGTTCATTGGTTCTGACTACATCATGTAGAGCAAAATCAGTAGATTTGGCTTTCTGATAAGCATGCTGTGAACTGGAAATGAAATGTGGGAGCAACCTGTTTCTTGTATAGATGTCGCGGACTTTTGGGTCAATAGTTCTTAGGCTTGGCATGACTGCTTTGACCACCTTTGGGTATGAAAACAACTGTCGCCAAACGTCAGCATTTGGGAACTACATTAAGTCTCAACATTTAAGGGTTGAACTTGCCTTGTGGCATACTACAATATAATTCGTTAAATAGTAAAATACTTGCATCCACATACGATCTCCTAAATAATTACTCTCGGTGTAGCTATGGAAGGAACTCATCATTCTGTTTTAAACTTACACTGCTTTTTGTACACGGGTCACCTTCGAGTTTTGTATGCATACCTATGAATTTACTTCAAGCCAGATATTTTAATTAAATTTATTTCGCATTACGACAATAATCTACTACAAACGAATGCACTTACGACTATATGCTGCTTTTACTCAGTAATGTGAGTGTATGCAAATTAGAGAAAATGCAGCAAGTGTTTTTGGTTGCAGTTACTGCTGCAAAATGCATTCGACCGGAAATGCATAATCCGCATGCAATTGCTTCTTCACTGCTAATGAATTGCTATCATCGTCTTTGCAACGCACATACAATCTGTGGAGGAGTACGAGCGGCGAGGGGGCGTGGCAATCAACTTAACATGCCTTTGCCAGAAAGCTTTCAAATGAATGGAATAGATTTATGCATTCGATATTAGCAAAGCATATGCTCTATTCTTTATATGTATCAATGCACATGCTCGCACGTAACCCACAACAATGTTGACATCGCTTCCACTTTAAAGCGCATCTAATACGCTTCTTTTTCAACCAGATTGAGTTCGAATCAACTTTATAATGATAATGACAATTATGATGATAAGTCCAGCACTAAAAACAAATATCAATTGGAATGCGAATTCAGGTGTAGTTTAAAATGAAAAGTTATACGTGACTCGGTGTTTTGAAAGTCTACAACTGATTATATTTATGCAGGTAAATATTTTAGTAAAATATATGCGTAAAATTGTTATCAGTAGTAAAACATATTAATCTTTAGCTTCCTCTTGTGGGAATTCTTTGCTTATTTAGAAAAGTTTGAGTTTCCAACTCTTAAAAATGGCCCAAATATTAAGTTACTGAACCTATAAAGTTTATTTTAAGTATTTTTGAGAAGTAACTATTTTACAAACAATCAAATAGGAACCCGCAAAACTGAAATTTTCGTTGGTCGAAGGCCCTGGCAAAAAATTTTCATCTCTCAGTTAGTTCTAACATTGTGTATACATATTATTCGTAACAAATAAGAGAAAACCTATGTTTCTTAGAATTCAATGACCTATAAATTATTACACTTAGTTTAATGAGAAAAAATTAATAAACATGAAATGTTATATTTAAGTTGTTGAACACTTAACAATCTCCAGCTCTATCAGAACCTTTATATTTTTCATGTACAAATATAACACGCAGAACATGAGTGGATGCGAAAAGGTTGGCCTTTGGCGCTACATGTGGTCATAGTAAAGGCATAACACTTGCAACAGGGGCTGTCTATCTCTTTATCGGTGTCCTGTGCGATTGCATTCCCACTCTGATTCTCCCTCCTTCTTCCTCTAACCTATCAATTGTCCTTCCATTCAACACAATGCTCTGCATTCATAGGGGTACACCCTGAGTGGTGAATGTATCAATAAGAAAAAAAAAATATCTGTCACCAGATTTCCGTCTTTATCCTTGCAGGAAGAGGTCCCGGTCTTCAAACCAAGAGTCAGGCGTCTTATTCTTTCAAAGAATTTTCCGACCTCGTTCCTGTCCCGCAATATTTTGATATTATTTAACTCGCGTCTTTCTGCATCTCTTTTCTTGAGCCTGAAAAGACGTTTCTCCCCGCTCCTCAACCCTTTGTATCGCTCCTTAGCAGCTCGCGTTGCAACTGACTGCAGGGTGGCTCTGTAAACAGCGTTTTTTGCTTCAGTAGCATCGCGACACTCTTGGTCGTACCACATATTTCTCCGTCGTCGGTGGTAGCCTAGCACCTCTTCGGCAGCCGTACGCATAGATCGGGAAATGTGCGTCCACTGCGCGCATATATCATCAAGTTGAGGTGTGTTTTGCGATAGGAGGAGTGCAAGTTGGTTGGCGAAGACTTCGGCTGTCTGTTGTGATTGCAGCTTTTCGACATCCAGCTTTCTCTTTATATTTTTCCGTGCGCGATTTGCTACATTGGAAGCGTGCCTACACGATTTGCTACACATATACGGCTGCAACCAAGTAGTGATCTGACTCGATGTTTGCACCACGTATTGTGCGTACGTCTAGTACATTGGAAGCGTGCCTTCCGTCGATCACAACGTGATCAATCTGGTTTCTTGTCCAGCTCTATCAGAACCTTTATATTTTTGAAACGTCCAGTTAATTATCAATATTCCATAATCGAAATTAGCTTTGCTGTCGTTTTCTTTCCTTTTGCTGCTGCATAAAATGGAACGATATCTGTAATTCCTTCGTTCGTCCTTTCTTAAGTATTACATATCATAATAGAAACAATACTTAGAATAGGATGTACTTTATTTAGTGTACAAAAAGATGCACTTCACCTCTTCCACAGATGCTAATCAGAATAATTTTCATTATGGATAATGTTGCCGTTGGGTACACTCATACTTATGTATGTATGTGCGTATGTAGTTGTAGCAGTAGTTGTTGTTCTCGATGTATGCGTACTCTGTTTTGTTGTACTACGTTATGCATGCGGATTTCGGTATTAGGCACGCAGTGTGCACTTTGATGCACATATGATATGTTAATTAACTTCAAGTAATCATTATATCGTTATCATTATGAGTTCTACTCCTTTTGTAGCAGTAGTTGTTGTTGTAGTTGTTGTTATAAATCTTAAATGTGCAAATGGTGTAAATGATTGTTGCCTGGATTGTAAAGCAGATTAATTTTACAAGTTGATGAAGCTGCACTTTTACGGTAGATGCAGCATTGCTGCCGTATGGAAGCAACTTCCAAGTAAGTAAGTATTTCACGTAATAAGAATTTTTTGTATGTTAACTGAACTACTACTGGCTCAAATTCCAAATCAAGGCAACAAAATGTCATCGCTTCTTTCATTACTCTCAAATGAAAGCTAAGACGAGCGCGGTAGGCAAATAAATAATAATGAACCCCAAATACACAACTTTTGGCTAACAACCACTTTAGGCACACCTGCTACTTTACGGCAGTGGCTTCTTTCCTGTTCATCTTCTCCTTTCTTCCTTTCTACCTTCCTTCCGTCGTCCCATTCCTCTTCTTTACTTATTTGCTATTTTTTCCTACATGCTTTTTTCCTACGTTTCCTTTCTCGTTTGTCTGTCTTCCTTTGTTGTTGCTCCTGTCGTTGTTGCCTCTTAAACTTCCGGCATCCATTAAACTTCATTAAAAATTTAATATTCTCGTCTATTATTATTTTTATGCATACTTACAAGTTTTTTCCGTGCTCGATTTCTTTTCACATTTCTTTCTTTTTGCTTTTCGTTACACTCCGCCGCCGCTGCTGCTGCAGACCACTTGAATATGGCAGCAGGCGTGGCATCTAAAATGAGCAACGAAGACGATGTTGGAGAGGGAAGGAAGTTGGTGTTTATCCATGAAAAATGCTCGTTAAATTTACTTGTACCTGCTCTTTTGCTGGCATCATTCCATTTCCTCTCCTCAATGATTTCTTTTCTTCATAAAGATTTTTCTTCTTACGTCTTTTTTATCTACTTTGACTTTCGATTTTGTGCTTGTTTGGCCAAGTGATTTCGTTTTTCTAGTTAAATAAATTAATAAATTTAGTATTTCAGCGAATTTTCGTAGTATTTAAGCGAAAATTCGGCGAAATTTAAACACGGTTAAAGTTTGTAAATCGGTGGACAACTTCGAATTAAATTTAAAAAATTTTGTGTATTCTTTAACTAGTTAGCACATGGAAAATAAGTAAAAATATATACAAATTAAGTATATCCATAATGTTCTTGAAAAAATTCACCGCATTTTTAAAGGGACATATAAATTTTGTATTTAACTACAAACGCATCCTAAAACTTTCCGAAATTATTAAAAATGACTACACAAAATCTGAAACTGTGGTTGCAACTTTAAGAGTCTTCATTCTAATTTTCGGTCGTAATATTCATCACGCACCAGACAGGATCTTCGTGCTATAGTGGACAAATTCGAGTCAACATATTCACTACTGAATGTTTCTGTGCCAGTTCAAAATGAGCCAAATCAGTCGATTCCACACCGTTCACATGAAGCTTGAAGAAAATTCTGAATTTCATCGAAAAATCATCTTCAGCTATGAAGCTCAGTTTTGGCTTAATGGCTTTGTCAATAAGCAAAATATTCATTATTGGACAGCAACAAAGTCACATGTGCTTCAAGAGACACCATTGTATACATGAAATGTGACCGTGTTGTGAGGATTTAATGCCGGAGTTGTGATTGGACCTTATTTTATCGTCAATGAAAATGATCGCCATGTTACGGTCAATGGAGATCGTTATCGTGCCATTGACTTGATATCAGTGATATGTGGTTCCAACCAGATAATGCGGCATGCCACACAGCTGGTCAAACAATTGATCTATTGAAGGTGAAGGTGAGTTGTGTAATCTCCAGAAATGGTATGCGAATAAGCCAAATACGTTACAGGAGCTCAGGAACAAGATCGAATGCAAAATTGCCGACGTTTCGGCCGATATGTGTGAGAAAGTGTTAGAATCGATCGCTGCAAACGTGTTCATATGAGCGATATCGAGTTCCATACTTAAATGTAACATGTGTACTACACCTAGAATAAATTTCAGCCTGTGATTTATTTAAATACAACATTTTTATGTCCCTATTGAAAAACCCTTTACCAGTTTACCAGATTTTTAAATACAATATGAATACAAAAAAAAATCAATTAGATTATTATTATAAAAAGTGAACTATTCGAAAATTGATAAATGGAATACTTTTAAACGCTGTAATTTTATTGTCAGTCAAATGAAATTATTAGCGGTATTCACAATCTGGAGTATTTGTAGTATGTATTTTTCTCAAAAAATAAAATGTTTGCTACAGATTTCGAACGCTGTCATTAGGAATTTTTGTATTTGTGATATTTGTTGTATTACTTATTTAGCAGAGAATGAACATAAAAAACTTGCAATCCAGCCAGAATCGGCCTCCATTATATTTATATGTTTATTTGCAACGAATTTGATGCCATAGCAAAAAACTTAAATCCATACAATTTTATTTAATATTTTTTAAACAAAAACATTTCAACTATTTGGTGGCCAAAGATACGTAAAAATTTTTTACTTACTTTTACTTTTAATGGCACAACAGCCCATGGAGGGAAACGTTTAATGCCGTATCCGAACGGCGAAGTGAAAAGCTTTTCATAGCAATTTTTACTCTTGTAGGTTTGCCATTGCCTGCCAAGAGGTGGTGCCGTGTAGAAAAATTATTTTTTCTACTTTTTTTTTATTTTGCCTGTGCCGAGATTCGAGCCCCGGACACTCTGCGTAGCAGTTCAACGCACTACCACTACGCCACAGCGACCACCTACGTAAAAAATAGGTAATTATTAATCGATTTTAAAGAAAACTCAAAGATATTTGCCTATAAGTACATACTGGCTGTTGGAAATCTTCAAAATGTATCAGCAATAAAATTACATATATACAGCATTACAGTAATTTTGACCACTACTATACAAAAGTTACAATGGGCTCTCGCCGTTGTATTTTTGATGCTTGTGGTATTTGTGAATCGCATGGGTTTCGTTTTTGTAAATACGAGTATATCAAATTTACTAAAAATTTATGAAAAACACAGAATACAAGAGCTTTACTCCTTATCATGAATACCGTTATTGTTTTCATAACCAAATGTGAAACTGAAGAAGTATTACAAGAGAAAAATAGAGACTGTTTTTTTTAGAAGTGTATTTTTCAATATGGAAATACTTTTTTCAGAGTTGGTCTTTTTGACAGCTGTCACTTGATTTATGCTCAGTTTGGTTTGCCATTTCATAATGAATAGACTTACTCCTGAACAACGTTTGCAAATCGTGCCAATTTATTACCAAAATAATTGTTCGGTTCGCGCGATTTTCACAAGAAAATTTTGTTCAGCGATGAAGCTCACTTTTGGTTGAATGGGTACGTTAATAAGCAAAACTGTCGCATTTGGAGTGATCATAATCCATAAGCCATTGTTGAGACGCCGTTACATCCTCAAAAAGTCACTGTTTGGTGTGCTCTATGGGCAGAGGGAATCATTGGTCCATATTTCACCAAAAATGAAGCCGGTCATAATGTTACAGTCAATGGGGAACGCTGTAGAGCCATGATTAATGACGGTTTCGTGCCTGAATTGGAGGATGGTGATGTGGACGACCTTTGGGTCCAACAAGACGGCGCTACATGCCATACAGCTATACAGCCAACGAAACAATCAATTTATTGAAGGAAACTTTTGGTGAGCGCATTATCTCGCGTCGTGGGCCTGTGGCGTGTCCTCCAAGATCGTACGATTTAACACCGCTGGACTTTGTGGGGTTATGTGAAGTCGCTTGTCTACACAGATAAGCCTGAGACGATTGACGCCTTGGAAGAGAATATTCGGCGCGTTAGTACTGACATACGGCTCCAATTACTGCAAAAAGTGGAACAAGCCGCGACGGCCAGTTGCCCGAAATCGTTTTTAAAACATAATGGCAAATCCTTATCTTTATAATAAAGCTAAATTCTTGGCCATAACATTAAATTATATGCGTTTTATTTCTTCTTGAAAACCACACAATTAAAAAAAAACACTCTGGTGGGAAAAGCACTGATTTGTCAACACTGATTTATATGCCTCGTGCCGTTTCGGCGTCTACTTCGTAGCTAAATGTGCTTCAAAAACTGAGTTTTTTAGCTCGACTTTTGATAATTAAGAACTAAGAACCTTACGATATGATTCATTAAACTGAAATTGCCCTTGCAATAAATACATTAAGTGTTGTCTTTATTTAAATAGCTAAATGTATTTACAAACTTTCATATGAGATTTCTAGAAAGCAAACTTTCATTGAAGCTAACTTTGAGCTAAGCAGTCAATCAAGAAGGGTACAGGTATGAGGAGCAGTAGAAACACATATTTAGGTGCATAGTGCACATAATTGCGTAAAACTGCCAAAAGAATATTCCGAAAACACGCTAAAGGTGAGAAAGTTTCATACTAATTACGATTATGAGGAACGCGAAGAAAGTTTTGTTTGTGAGTAGAAATAAAAGACACACAAGTGAAAAATACTTAAGTAAATGAACGAGGAAATGAATGAATGAAGAAGAATAGGGGGAGGGGAAGGGGAGAAGGGGGGAAGGGGTTGGACACATGGTGGTACTTATGGTACAAAGAAAAGGGTTGATAAACAGCAGCAAGGCTAAATACTTTGTAACTCGTACATTGAAGTAACACAGAATCAACAAACATTCGTACATAGTAAGCAACCTGCGTCATGTCACAAAAGGAAGGCTGCGCTTGAAGGTTTCGCTTAAGACTAATGAGATGAGGGCGAAATTTCATTATGATGCCTTTCGAAAAGTTTGCACTTTATTGTTGAGGGTTCAGTTTTAGCTGCTGTTATTGTTGCTGTTGCTGTTACTGTTGCTGTTACTGGTGTTTGTGATGATGGTGATGGTTATGGTGACGGTGTTGTAACCTCGTTAAGCTTAATTAATAGCAGCAAAGTGATAAACACCACCCAACAACAAGAAAAAGAAGAAAAGGATTGGAAGTAAAGCGGATATCGAATAAAAGGAAGGAAGTAAGGAAGCAGGTGCTGCGCTGCTGAAGAGGATGTAACCTTCTTGGCGCAGATTATCAGCGTACAAATGATGCAAAATACCAGAAGACAACAACAACAATACCAGAAGAAGCTTACGCTTACAAGGACATTTGATAGATTCAGGAAAAGATGGAAATTGTTGTTTGAAAATTGATATTTTTCTTGGGTTAACAGAACGTCTGAAGACTTTTAGGCACTAAATGCGAAGATTTGATGTTGTAAGAATAATAATGCTAAAAGTATCTTCAGAAAATAATTTAATTAGATAAAAAAAAAAAATCAAATGTTGTGAAGTTGATGTAAATTGAATATTCCCAATACACAAACGAGCACAAAAATTCGCACACATACGACGCACACGAATACTCAGATGCAAGTGCAAACAATCAAATTCCAATAGAAACCATTAGGATAATCTCCTTATAGCAACAAGAAGCAGCAATGATTCTTTTTTCTTTTCTTCTCATTTATTCTTTCATTGCAAATTACCCAGTGGAGAAATGCACAGGCAATGTGATGTTTAAATGCGTTGAAACGTATTTTTTGGCATACCTCAGGCGTAGAGACTGTGATCTATGCGTGTATACAGTTTATCAACTTGTCCCTACTTATTCAGATAAATGGGGTTCTCATACTTTCCACTTTCGATCATATCGCACACCACAAATCAAACAGCCGGCCATAAACTTTCGAACAGTGGGCTTGAGATGCACAGCACCCACGAGGCGTATCGAATTTTACCCTTGGGTCTTAACATGTATGTTCAATTCCTTATGCGTTTGCACACAATGACATTCATACAAATATTTGCTAAGAAGGACAAGTATTCGCAATTAAATTTGCTTTACATACGATACACATAAATATTTATATGTACGTATGTAGTATATGTATATTTGCAGATGTCGATGTGTATTTACTTACATATTTATATGTGTACATAGTATCCAATTTCGAAAGTACATATTTTGGCATAAGGAATTCACTTGAAAATCGAAGGAATTTAATTGAAGTCACGATTTGAAATTCGCAAGCAGCGAATTGCGAAACACACACACACACAGTCTCATACTCAAAGCAACATACATTTGTGTGTGTGTGTGTGTGTGGGTGTGTGATTTAAATTGTGCACATAGCTTTGGAGTTTAAAAGTCCTGTTTTAAAAAGAGGTGAATCCCATTCTTTTCCGGACATCTTTTGCAAATTGATCCATCCTTCGTTTACTCGTAATTGAAAGATTTTCGAAGTTATAATTTTTTAATTAATAAGTATTATTTAAAATTTTTTTTAGTTACTAAGTACGAGCAAAAACAAATCATTTGTGAGCTCTCGAACTACACCCAAATTAGGACAAATATAGAAAAGTTTTCGCTTTAGTCTCTCGACAGGCTTTACCAAAACTTTCCTATTCTAAGTATTTAATAATAAGGTGATAGGAACAATGTCACTAATTACATGGCTATTGTAAAACAAGACATCTTTCCTAAATTATTTGACCTAATCTTACGAAATAAATTATATGATCACATTTATAAGAAATTATCTGATTGCCAACATGGGTTCATTCCAGGCAAATCAACCTATGCAAACTTGACTATAATTTCAAAGCATATTGTTGGTGCACTAGAACTGCATAATCAGTTAGATTTATCTACGTAGTGGTAGTGCGTTGGACTGTTACTATTTTTCTACACAGCACCCATCTCTTGGTAGGCAATAGCAAACCTACAAGAGTAAAAATTGTCTATGAAAAGCTTTTCACTTCGCTGTTCGGGTTCGGCATAAAACTGTAGGTCCCTTCCATTCATGTATAAATACAATACGCACATCATGAGTGGATGCGGCAACCTCGGTCTAGGCCCATGGACTGTTGTGCCATTAAAAGAAAGAAGAAATGTTGTATTGTCTTTTACTATAATAAAGCAAAATTGAGGTGTAATATTTGACATGAATCTTAGTTTCTCAAAACATATTGACTATATCACCTCCAAAGCATAATCCATGCTTGGAACTGTTGAGAGAAGCTCTCAAGGCTTTGCCATAAGGACCTGCAGACTTTAAAATCACTTTATAAAAGCTTTTGTACGCAGTCACTTGGACTATTGTTTTCTCGTTTGGAATTCCCACTATAATGTTCATTCAAATCGCATAGAAAAGATACAGTAAATGGTCTCAAAAATTGCAATTTGTAAAATGCTCTGGTCGAAAGGGATCCCTCCGACATTATGTGTCAAGGCAGAAATTATTGGTTTTACCGACTCTTTCCCATAGTAGAATATGTTTTTCATTGTTGTTCGTCTATAAACTTCTTACGAAAGGAATTGAAAGTTCAGAATTGTCAATTTTAATTCATTTTTCAACTCCATACTGTAACTTAAGAAATAATCGAGCCTTCATTGAATCCTTCCATGGAACTAAGTATGCTTGCAGCGAGCCAATCGCAGTAATTATAGCAATGCCTAAGATTTTGATGTCAGTGCATATAGTTTTCGCCTACAACTTGCTTGCTTTATTTAAAGTAAATAAAATAAATATTTCTTTAAGTGCATAAAGTCAAGTTAACTAGTCTGTAAGAGTATTGTAATCCGTAGACCGAATATCATATTTCGTTATTAATACTTTTTTATCTAAAATCTTATATTGCTGACGGAAAATTGTACAATACTTTTCTACAATCAACCAATCTCTTTAAATCACAAAACAAGCCGAAACAGCACAGAAATTTGTTATTTTTTATTGTGTTACACAAGCACAAACTTAAAAGAAGAAATAGCGGCAGGAATAATGTAATCTTACGTTTAAAATGCTATAAATTGCGCTCACAGAGTTTGTAGGGGAATGTCCTTACAGGACACGACCAAAGTAAACGCCTTTCATTGTGTCCTATTAAAGTTTATGTGACATTTATTGGTTTCGCTTTAACTTTAAAGATATGTTAAAAAGTTGAAATACCCTCAGAAAAATAAAAATAGTAAAGTGGCTTACGAGATATTTAACAAAATATATATAGTTTTACAAAAAAATTATGGTTTTGATTTAGCAAAAACGCTTTACGGTCAGTATCCTTACAAATGAGGGTATATATCCTTTCCACTTGCATAAACTGTAGTTGCCGAGAACACAACAATCGGGATAGGAAAACCAATGTTGAAATGTGCACCCCGCTCAATTATTTACAGTTGACTAACATTTTTCCCGTTGCCAACAATAAATAGCATCTAAATAAATCGCCTCAATCGCCAGTGTTTTTTTTTTTGTCACCCCCGCCGTTACATAAAAATGTCCATTGTTTTCTCTTTGTTGTTGTTGCTAGCATTATATTATGATTATTCTTGTTGTCGTTGTTGTTGTTGTTGTTGTTGTTGTTAATTTTAACGCCTTAAGGCATTGTCCTGTTTAAGTATTTTTTCAACTTTGTTCGATTTTCAGCTTCGTTTCTGCTTCCACTATGCACTCTTCCTCCCATTTTACTTACATACTTATATCTGTATTTGTGTACGTATTTGTCTCTTGTGTGTGCGTGTGTGTGTGAGTGTGCGTATGAGCGTGTTCTTTCTCAAGTTTCCGTTTTAATAAACGTCGTTTCCTGCTTCCTGTTTACATTGCGCCGCTACCGTTTATTCAACTCCAAAACACTTGAGGCTATGAAGATAAAACTGCCGCCATTGAAGTCGGTCGTTGCCGCTGTCATTGTTGGCATCGTCATTCATCGTTGTCTGATAAAAATGGCTTCTGCCGGTATTTTGCTGCCGCCGCCGCATGCTTCAGGTTCTGGGGCTGGTGTTGTCGTTGGCAGATTTCGCTTATTTACTATTGCCAATGTAAGTTGTAATTTTTGATTTAGTCGCAAATTTAATTTCCTTTACTCAGTTTCAATTTAACGTGTTAAACTGTTGTGCTTTTGTGTTTTGGGCAATTTAATTTTCTACTTTTCGCCCTGGTATAGTATTTGGAGGTTGATTATTGTATGTGTTTCCTACTATTTACCAGGGATGTGAACCAACAAAATCGTGCAGCAGCGGTTAACGGTCCATCTGAACCACAGGCTCGGTTAAAAAACCGGTTCACCCGCCCTTTCGAACCGCTACGTAGTGTGAAATTTCAGCAACCGAGGTAGACATAATTCCATTTTTATAACCTGTGCTACATCTTTTAATGGCATAGTAGCACATAGAGAGCCTAGACTTTTTATTGACACCTTTAAATCGTTCCAGTGCTTTCAATATTTATTAACTGTGTATGTCATTGAGTAGGTTAGAAAAAGGAAAAGTATAATATATAATTCTTACTTACTTACTTTACTTTCAATGGCACAACAGCCCATGGAGGGCCTAGGCCGAGCTTTTCGCATCCATTCATGTTGTGCGTGTTATATTTGTACATGAATGGAAGGGACCTACAGTTTAATGCCGAATCCGTATGGCGAAGTGAAAAGCTTTCTATAGCTATTTTTACTCTTGTAGGTTTTCCATTGCCTGCCAAGAGGCACCAAGAGGTGCCGTGTAAAGAAAAAATTTTTTTTCCTACTTTTTGATTTTGCCTGTGCCGAGATTCGAACCCCGGAACCCCAACGCACTACCACTACGCCACAGCGACCACATAATAATTCTTATGTATTCTAAATGTTAGCATTAGATCCAAAAATTACTCCCATTACAAGGGGGTTAGCCAAAAATACTTTACGTGGGTTTTTGGTAAAGACTAAATCAATATTTGGCCATAATATTATTCCGCGAAGTTTGAATTATTGGCAGTATCAGATTTCAAGGGGGTGTGTAGATACCCAATTACTCCCTCTGGCTACGCGCCTGTTAAATTCGATTATATAATAAAAAAAAGTAATATTTGATTTAATAATTAAGTCCACCAGTAGATTCGGTTCAAAACCCCGTAAAATTATTAGTTTATAAGATATTTTTTCGCTTTCTCAAATATGTCAGTCACTAAGGGTCGTTCAGTAGGTGGGGTAAGGTCGAAGACAAATAATGGTAGTCTTCGAGCCACCCGACATACTGTCACGGCGCGTGATAGTATGAATGAATTAAAGATAAAAAAATAGAAATACGTGTTGTAAGAACTGACCCATTTCTCTCAATTTATTTTAAGAGCGCTTCATCTATAACCGCACTACTACTTTTGGGGTTTAGAGATTCAGGTAGTTTTCAGGCTTACAAAACGTGATAAAGATAAATTGTTTAATTGAACTAAACGATTTTTCTGAAAAAACTGATCTGTTTTTGGTTTGGTTCAAGTGCAAAAAAACTAAAACGGTTTGATTCATGGTACAATTGAAGTAAATCAAACCGGGAATGGTTAGTCCGATTCAAAATCGGTCTGCATCCCTGCTATTTATATAGCCATTCAAATTGTCCATTTCCATATTCATAGAAACTTGAGTAGTTCACGCAGAAAGACGAATCAGTCAAGAACCAGAATTATTTGAAGTTGTGTTCTTTATCTCATTTCTGGAATTTTCAAGTAACATTGGTTTTTGAAACTACATTTGAAGTGCAACTTCTTATGGGAAGGTACTGAAAACCTTTTGGGTGATGACTCATCCCTGTCACTCTCTTAATTGACACATAGAGAACAACACGAACAGCACTTTTTCTCGCTTTCTCTTTCTCTCTCTCTGTCTCTTATTTATGTATTTGGAGTAATTTCTCGCAAAAACAACACGACTAACAGTAACAGTAAATTCCTTAGAAGTCAATCACTAGCTTATGTGATAATTACTCGATTGTTCACAGTCGACCGCGTGTGTATGTATGTACACATTAGATGACATTGGGAGTACCGATGTCTCTGCTTGTGCTGCATGGACCAGAACCCTTACAGCAAACTTTTCCATATACTAAGTATGAAAAAATCCGATCACAATATTTTCTCTCACAGTCTATTCATGTATTTACTCTTGATATTCTCTCTCACACTGAAAAGGAAAGAAAGGAATTTCGTATGAGAATTCTGCTTTGAAATTATTACTATTTTACATTTGAGTTGATGTTTCCAACAAGTTGCTTTTACATTTTTTCATTGCATGGAGCATCGAAATGAGAAAACGCGAGGAAACATAGAAAACGTAAGAAACAGATTGATGTATAGAAGTGAAACATGTTGGTCGTGATAAGTTTCACTTCACCCGCGAGTTCATAAATTCTCACATTTTTTTTGTATTAAACTTTCAATGATATGCGAAAAGCTCGGCCTAGGCCCTCCATGGGCTGTTGTGCCATTAAAAGTAAAGTAAAGTAAAGATATGTTTCCTTAATACAAACTTCATTTTTTCAGTCACTAGAAGAGCTCAGGGAAATATGATTCCAAAACGTAAAAGTCGTGCAAATTGATTAGTAGCACATAAGTACAAGGCCTATCTTGGGATCTTTAATTCAGGGCCCTTCATTTAGACAAGATGCATTTGGTAAAATGTTTAACAATGAATCTCTTTGGCAACGTAGTAAGTAAGAACTATTTAAAGAATTGTGGTGGAGACTCGAATTCTTTACTGCTAGAGTTGTAGCAGGAGCTGGAGTCGGAATAGTACTTACATGCTCCAAAGCCAACGGTTGAAGCACCCATTATTTAATTAAATGAGTATTCTCAGATAATTCTACCTATTTTATATATGTATGATCAAGACATATGCACAAATATATATTCTACTTTAAATGTGTACCTAAAGGATTGTGCTGGCTTCGGATTATTAATGCGACATAATCTCCGTATACATTCACTGGTTTTGTTTTAACTGTTGACATCATGAGCATATTGGTCAAGTTATTGCTTATATCCTTGTGCATACTCACACACATACGAATACACAAATACACATGCTTGTGTGCATGCACGTCCTTTGTACTGTATTGTTACCATGTTGTATCATACTTTATTTACGCCCCGAAGCTGTTGTGCAAATAAATTTTCTATTTGTACATTTTCTCTCTTATTAATTACTTGTCAGGATATTTTGCCATAACAAAAACAATACAACAAGCACATTAATTAATTTCAGCTTAAGTACGAATAATATGCTCTTGTATTTCGTACTGAAACTTTCATCATTACATATTGCATTCGATATAACAATGAAAGTTGTGGCCAAATATTGAAAGCGGCAAAAAATAAAATAAAAAATCTGGTAACTTCATGGCAGTGCAACTTGTTTCCTAAAGATAATACGTTGGCCAAGGGCTCTGAAAACGCTTTGCAATTGCAGTTTTAAACGGCAGCCATTTTTCAATGTGCCAACCCTCTTCCGCCAATGAAGGTTATGGAAAAAGGGTTCCGTATTTTATTTTGAATAAAAAGCACAGTATTTATGGTACTTCGTATATTTTATAAGAACGAGCATGCACCCAAAGCAGAGAAACAATTTCTTTTTCCTCCAAGTTGAGCTCACATATTTCGCCTGCACCATAAGACGCAGCAACAGCAGTACCACCGACAGCACTGGCAACATCGACAGCATTTGGAGCATTGGGAACAGTAGTGGAAGAACATGTTGAAGTCGTCACAAATAAATTCGTTTGTTTATTTTAAACTTTGGGATTTATTTTCATTTCACATTTTGCTTTTATTATTCAAACGTTCGTTTTGCGCTGTGCTTATGAATTATTTGTCTCCGTTTCTTTTTTGTGTGTATTTTCGCGCTTTTATTGGTTGCTTGGCGGTCGCTGCTCTGGGAAGGAGGATGAAGTGCCGGAATCCTTTAATAATCATAAATTGTAACCCTTTTACTTTTGTCGTGACTTTTGCATCCGCTGTAGTTGTTGATGTTTTAACGTTTCCATGTTCAATACCTCCAGGGTATAACTTCAAATGCGATAGATTCATTTTATTTAAATTGGGAACGAAGAAGCTTGAACTCAACAATATTTACTGCAATGATTAAGTATTTAAAAATCTGCTTCAAAAAGATATAGTGCTGCCCGAAGCAGAACTCGATTTATGCTTTTAGGGTTTTGTTTGAATGACAAGATTTGCCTACTGTAACCATTGGCTTTCCATTAAACTCTTTCTCATTGACAATTATAAATCTTTGACTCACGTGACTCACGCCCACGGCTTTGATAATATTGCTCACGTGCTCATGTGTCATATCATATTTCCCAAAAAATTGCACGAATTTATTAAATGCGCCAGAAACGAAAAAAATACATACTTTACATAAATCAAATGCTACATAGTGATGCCAAATTTGTGATTTGCAAACACCTCAGCTTAAGAAAAACACAAGTTGGCTTTTCAACAACCAAAATTAGCTTTTCAAAGAAAATTTCAAAGAAAAGGTGAGCTCATACTCACGCTTAATCGCATGAAAATTTTATCACGCTCTCGCATGTTCACGTGGAAATTATGGAAACTATATCACGGTCATGCATTTCACGTTCACGCGTGTCCCGTTAAATTCACGTCACGTTCCCATCGCTATTGACAATGCTTTCTTACGCAGCATCAACTACGATCCACGAACCTGAAATTTCCATGTTGTTTGTACAGAATTTCTTCCGACTTTGATTTCTCTTTTCCGAAACCGGCACATTATGTGCCTCCTATTCTGACTCCAGTTCTGATTACTGAGATGGCGTTTTATTTTTATAAAAATAAAAAAACTTTTTTAATGCAAAAATATTAAATTTCAATGAATTTCAGAGCTTTGTATTAAAGCCTGAGGGTGGGAACCATATTGCATTTTTTATGTAATTTCTGATTTGTAACTTGTAAAACACTGTTGCGCACTTTATAAAAAAAAAGGCAGCGGCGTCAACGAACAAAGGGTAACCAAATGCAGAAGAACTTCGTATTGAAGTGTTAAATAGAAAAGTCAAAGAGCAAAAATGAAACCGGAAGGAATGAAGCACACACCGAACACACGACACGATGTGGTATGCCAACCCAACATAATCGTAGAGCATGCTTGTGTTCGGGAGTAAGGTGAGGGGTTCGAGACTCTCTATGTGAGAGAAAGTCAAAGTTAATGTATTAAAGCGCTTCCCCTGCCCCGCTCCTCATTTCATAAGTTTAACTCATATGCAAGCATTGCCACTGCTGTCAACTGCAATGGAAGACATCACAGAGTTCAGTCAACAGCCAACAGCCAACAGGCAGCAGCAACAAAGAATCAAGCAACATTTTTGAAACGATACTGCCAAATATTATGAAATAACGAAATAATGTTAAATTGAGTTGAGTTGAGCTGAGCTGAGTTGAGCTGAGTTGAGCGGTGCAATGCGTACGTGTACAGTGAAAGTGTTGAAATTATGATTTACACAACTACACAAACATGCAAAAAACGCAAGTGACACCTTCAGGCAAATGGAAGCAAGGTGTTGGCAACACTTTAAAGTGTTTGCATTTACGTATTTTAAATGTCATTTTGGTGTCAGCCTCAGACTTGTTCGATGTCAAATTATAATCACATAGTGTGCAGAGAGGTACAGTGAAATCTAATAGCACAGCAACAATAACAATGCATTCCAAATTGCCTACACTACACAATCACCGTTCACCACAATTCGCTTTCATACTTAGTTAGTTACCAAAGGATCTATACAGCAAGGATGCGGCTGCGGCAGACAGTGTAAGGGAGTGAGGTTAGCGAGCGGCTGTGTGCAAAGTACGAAAATTTTCAAATGCAAAAGATGTTGAAAGAAATTCATTAGATTTCATTTGCACAAATGTTTTGTTTCAACATCATCAGCATTACCCTCATCGGCAACATCTTCGCTCGCTGCTGCTGCCATTGAAACTTTCTGTTTTAAAAGTCTTAAATACGTATAATTGTTTTGCTCTTGCTGCTGCTGTTGTTGTCGCCTTAGCAAAGTGGTGATAATTTCTTACTTTGTTACAATAAGCATCTGAATGAGCTCAAGAAGCCATAGCAGGAGCTATACGGGAAGCGATTAGTTGAGGCAGAGGTTGGCGTTGAAGTCATTTGCCTTCTTCTGCCTATCGCTCTTCTTCTAATGGATTTCATCGTAGCATTTAGCAACCAAAGTTGTGCTTCTATGTACACATTTAAATGTAACCATGTATGTGTGTGAATACATATATATATATATATATATATATATATATGTATATGTACGTATATATGAATGTGTATGTTGGTGTCTTGTTTACGCTTTAATTTCTTGGCTTAAAAATGGCGACAGATTTATTTGCAATTTTCTTCTTCTTTTGCGTTCTTGTGTCTCATGCCATTAAAATAAAGAAACTTGTGCCGTGCTGCGACCTCCTTCCCCAATCTGCTCTACTCCCTTGCCTCGTCGCCTTCCCTCCGTCTGTTAATACTTACTTATTGTTGTATTAACTGCTGCTCCTTTTCCGTCGACGCATAATTAAAAAAGTTTCAATTCATTTTGTTGGTTTTCTTGGTTCGTTTCGGCTGTTTATGTTCATTTGTTTTCTTGTAGGTTTCTGGGGGTTTCTCTCCATCTGCCTTCATTGACTGGGGGGCAACATTTAATGAGATGAGTTGAGTTTTTGTTTAAGGTTCGTTTAATTTAATATGTATTAATTTTAGGAATTTTCTTTAAGTTCTATTTAATTGTGGATACATTAATTTTTCTCTCTTTTTTCATATTTATTAATATTTATTTGATGTGTGAAAAATCCTTAGGCTAAAAGATTTACAATGTTTTCATAAATTAGGAGTCTTTTGTGGCTATTAGATTAGATTGAAACAGGGCGTGGGGACAAGGCACCAAATCACTGCGGTCTTAAAAGGCCTATTGTGAAGAGCCCATTGAATATCCTAGAATAAAGTTCCTAGGTTTGTAGCATTTAAAAGTGCTAAGATATCCCTGGGAGTTATATTCAACCGTAGATGGGTAGGCAATAGTAAGGAGACGAAGTCTAAGACCAGGAAGCTTGTGACAATGGCACAGAATGTGCTCTGATGTTTCCTCGCCTTCGTCACAATTCTACAGAATTCGTCGTTCTCATGTTAGCAAGATGTTTCCTATCTGGGCACTGCCCAGTAAGAAATCCTGTGACAGCTCGGATTCCGTTTCTGTTTAACATCAAGAGTTGTTTTGTTCTTAACTTTGATGCACTTGGGATGATTGATTTGGCTTGTCTGTTGTCTGAGGTGTCGTCCCAGGCAGCCTGGACCTTTCTGTTCAGTCATGTGTTAAGATCGAGCTTTACAAAATTCCATGGCGGGCCGCAGAATGGGGTTGGTCCAAATATGGATTCGGATGCCCCTTTTCTGACTAACTCGTCAGCCATTTCATTGCCCTCAATACCACTATGTCCAGGCACCCAAATTAGATGGACTCTATTTTCTGATGCCAGCTTGATCAGTAGTTAAAGGCATTACCATATAAGTTTTGAGCTTATTTTGAAGGAGTTTAAGGACGGTAGTGCAGCCTTACTGTCCGAGAGAATATCGATGTTTCGTTTACACCACGACTCTCATCCGAGAGGTTTCGGGTTCGATTTCCGTCTTAGTCTGGTGGTTAATTCTCTTTCACAAGCTTAGGTGAATCAGAATTATAAAAAAGAAACCACCAAGTGATAACAAATTGCCACTCCGCAGCTCGGAACCGGCGTTAAACTTTGGGTCCAACTGTTTTCGGGTAAGTGTGTCCTCCTATGTGGTCGCTGTGATGTAGTGGTAGTGTGTTGGACTGTTAAGCAAAGTGTACGGGGTTCGAATCTCGACATAGGCAAAATCAAAAAAAAAACCTCTTAGCAGGCAATGGCAAATGGCCTATGAAAAGTTTTCACTTCGCCGTTCGTATTCGGCATTAAATTGTAGGTCCTTTCCATTCATGTACAAATATAACACGCTCAACATGAATGAATGTGAAAGGCTCGGCCTAAGCCCTCCATGGGCTGTTGTGTCATTAAAAGAAGAGGGAAGATGTGTCCTAGTATAGTACAGCCACTCTAACCTAACTTAACCTATTTCTTATGTACATTTAAAGAATTACTTTACCAACTAAGCAAGAAAGAAACTTGCAAATAATATGACGTGCCTTATGACTTTGTCGGATACATGCAAAGTAAAGCAAAGCCATACGGCTTAAATATTTTTTTGGGGGCGAGAGGAACGACGGGGAACTATCCACTACCTATAAATATGTACGAGTATCTGCTATTAAGTAATGTACCTAAATATATTAAGTACATGGAAAGTATTTATTCGTTAAACTCGATGCCAGCGCTTGCTTCATGAAATTTTAATGCTTCAAGAAAAGCTATATATGTTCATTTATGGGTAGTTGCTACTTCCGGAGTCACTGCCACCATCGGAAACTATAGCTACACATTTCATATTCACATTTATAAATAACGCAAAGTCAGACAAACGACGAATCAACAACTTCGAGTAAGTACAACAACAATCTGATATTCATATTGTAGCCACGTAACGTACATATAATCGTAGCATGGCAAAAACAACAAACAATCTTTAGCAGCATGAAGCTAAATTTATGAATTTTTTAAATTCTTATCTGCAATCCGCATCGGAAAGTTGTCAGTGCTTTGGCAGCTACTGCTGCTGATGTCTGTTGCCACCATGACACAGTGGGCTGAACCATCAAACACGTGGGAGTCTTTCACTGCATGTATATAAGAATAAGTATGTATGTATGTAAGTACTGGTACGCTTGCAAATGTTCGTTTGTTAGTACATATGTATGTGTATGAGAAATTCTTTAGTCACACTTTGGCATTTCCGGTGCAATATCAGACGAGACACAATCCGCCATAAAGTGGGGAGAGACGTTGGGTAGTTAATAATTTTATAGAGCAACACGTTTGCATCATGCAATAAATATCTATGTATGTATGTGTGAGTGTGTGTATGTTGCCACAACTAAATGGAAATCAGAATTTTCATGCAATTGCAAAATTTTATGTCTTCATTTTTGGTGAAAATTTTAAATTATATTTGAGCTCACTACATATCCACATCCTGTCAATTAGGGCATCCTTATTTATACAGAACATTGGTTGTGCTAATTGGAGGACGCCCTACATTTGTTTCAGCACAGAAGTATATAAATAGGTACATACTCGTATAATATAATATATGCGAAATGTGAACTCATTTGGCCAACAAGGAAATGTGTCTCATCGTTGCTGAACATTGAGACTTTTCTAATAGGTATGGGAAACATATCGATAACATACCGAAATGTATCGACAACGATAAATATCGATATTTACAAGAATATGCATACCAGTGTAATTTTAAACATAATTGCTGATTTATTTCGTGTAAACCGCTTAAATTTTCCCCATCATTATATGCCGACAAATATCGAGACGTTTTTAAAAGTTAAGAAGTTTATTTTCTAAATTTAACAATGCTTTCACGAGTTTTCGGTGTGTGCAATATGCACTACTTTTAGACTTACACTTTAAGTGTAGTGCAATACGATCCGAGAAAAAGATTTTTGTAAATGATGTGATTTAACTTTGCGTGTTGGTTTTCAGGGGTCCTGCTTAAAATAACTTCAACTTTTAGAATGAAGATCACCCTAATGTACATATGTACTATATAATACTCATACATAAATATTTGGATCCATAACGCCAATGGAAATATGCACGTACGAGTATGTTGGAGTGAGTGTTTTGGTACTGCTGCTGCGTTTGCCGGGGTTAATTTTCGCAATTTCGCGAGGTTTTCATTTTATTTCGTTGGCGTATTTTATGAAGGAATTTGAATTTAATGCTGCTACCGCTGATTTGCAGATGTGTAACAAAGAGAGCAGGGGGCGGAGAGGGCGAGGTAGCTGGCAAGATATTGTGGGCGTTGTGGTGAAAATAGAAAATCCATAAATTCACAAAATAATTGCGTTGTTCCTCCATGCATGAATGCATACACGCATACATGCTTGCAACATATATACATACATACGTATGCATGTACATATGTATGTATATATGAATGTGTGTACATACATTTCCCTGTAGGAAATATAATCAAGAGATTGAGTTGAGGTAAATATCATTGATCGCGCAGGATCAATCTCAGCTTAAAAGTCTATAAACGTCCATACCAGCCAAGCGGTATATGCGATGTAGCTACTTAGTTGCGGGCAGTTTGAAGAATCTCCTACTGGGTACACTAGCCCAGTATGTGTGTGCATGTAAATATTATAAGTATATACCATATATATGTGCATAGATATGTACTCGTATATGTTAAGGTGCGTGTGATTGTGAGCATTTTTGTTTATGACGTGCAAATTTTGTTTTCAGGCGTTAATAATGCGTGCTTCTCTACAAATATCTGTGTGAGTGTGCTTGGGGTGCAAATAATGCGGTTGTGAATTTATGGCAGCATAGTCGTATTGTTGTTGGTGGTGTTGTTGCTGACGCAAATATGCACATGCATTAGAGTATTTCAGTTTTATTTCTCAATAAGCTCCCAAATGTTTATTCTACATCATTTTGTTACAATATTTTTCTCACATCATTTCTCGCATTCCTTTAATTTCAGGCAAAAGCTTTACGCTCACAATTATAATTGCGACAACGCCCATACAGATTGCCACCTACAGTAAGGCGATCAAAGTTACTGTGGATGGTCCACGTGAACCAAGATCAAAAATACGTCATCAAGGATTTCATCCGTTTGCATTTGGAGCGCAACGTTTCGGCCCAGACCCTTTGATGGGCGGTTTACCATTTAAATTACCAGGTAAATTGTGTGGCATCCACATTGTCCGTCCAACTGCTGCGCTGGACGTTGCCAGCGTTGCCAGCGTAGCCGTTAGCATACAAATTGATCCGCGCTCTGTTGTGGCATTCAAGCGGATTCATTTGTTCATTCGCTGCAAGCGAGAAAGCAAAAAGAAATCCGCTTGTTTACTGCCGTGGCTGCTTTTGCGTTTTTAAGCTTTATATTTTCAAGTGCCTCAAGGTAATTCTGTTTAAAATAAAGCGTAGGTAGCAAAATTGGTTGGTTGCTTGGTCGGTTGCTAGTGCTTCTACCGCTGTTGTCTTCCTCTTCCTGCTGGCGGTATATCATTACGTTAATTCGTTGCTATTTGTAAGTAAGCGTGTGCGTGCGTGTATGTGTGTGTATGTGTGTGTGTGTGTGTGTGTATGTGTTTCACAATTTCACATGCCAATCAAAACATATAATGCCAGATTTGTTGCTTGTTTTCTGATGGCATAATTGCCGATGCTAAAGCTTGTGCTGATTTTCACAATGATGATATCGATAATGATGATGATAATGATAATGATGACATTACAAGTGGTTGTAAGAATATAAGAACGTACCTACGTATATAAGGACATATACGAGTATAATGTGTAGTACGTAGAAAAGAGGCTTTAGGTTTTTTGGACAGTTTTAAATTACTGTAAAATAAAATTCATTATTACTTAATACTGAACAACAAATGATTTATCCTTTCCTGAAATTATCCCCGCTCGCTTTTTTATTCGTGCGCCTATGAAACTCTTGAAACCACTGCTTTCAATTGCATCCAAAGTTTTCAGAAGCGTGCAAAGTTATCAGTCAGAATTGAGCAACTTTTGAAAAATATTCAAAGCTTAAAGTTCACTTGTTTTTAAAGAAAATGCAATAATTTTTCCAAATCAAATAACACAAATATGGAAAACACTATAACCACGAGTATGTATAACAGTGTCGTTGGAGTTGGGTAAATTCTTGATAAACATTCTGATGCTCTATGCCGAAGGAAACTTCTTCTTCTTCTTCTTCTTTTAATAGCACAAAAGCCCATGGAGGGCCTAGGGCAAGCTTCTCGGATCTACTCATGATGTGTTTGTTATATTTGTACATGAATAGAAAGGACCTACAGTTTTATGCCGAATCCGAAGGGCGTAGTGAAAAGGTTTTCATAGGCATTTGTTCTCTTGTAGGTTTGCCATTGCCTGCCAAGAGGTGGTGCCGTGTAGAAAAATTATTTTTTTCTACTTTTTGATTTTGCCTGTGCCGAGATTTGAACCTCGGACAGGCCAACGCACTGCCACTACCACTACGCCACAGCGACCAGCGGAAAGCATGTTCCTAAAATGGAGGTTTCGATTTAACAGGAAAAGTTTCCACACTTCGTAATTGGTTAACTAGAAATGGGCTTGAGTACCTCAATCTGAACTCGCTATACTCCCCGAGACAGTTAACATATCCAAAATGTATCGAAAACTTTCAGGGAAAGTTGAAGCAGAGAATTCTTAACCAGTTGGTATGCACCATATGTATGTGGTTCCACGCAACAGTTCAGTAATGTGAGTGTGCCGTGGGGTATGAGGAAAAATGGAAAAATAGTTTTGGGTATACTGAACATTCAAATATAAATGTTAAACAGTTGGAACTCGATTTATGTGGTCAGATACTATGTGCAATAGATGTATTTATTACAGCAGACAGTTTCTTTATATATGAATATAAGGAAAGATATAGAACTGTAATGTTTTTATCGTCGACGTATATTATTTTGTCCACTAGTGTACTCGTACATATTTATTCAATTCAGCATCAACTGTCAATCAGAATTTGGCGGCCGTTTAACTGCTGCTGCTATTGTTGTTCACATGCTGGTTCCAGCCCCACTTTCTTCCCTCATTCTCTTCCACATGATTTGCATGTGTTTATTGTCGGTTAAATGTTACAATAACTCGCTTAAGAATATAGCTTTTAAATGCCGGTTCCCCGCCCACAATCCAACATCACACCCCCTAATACTCCTCGTAAGTATTTCCGCCGCATTCATGTGTCACAAACGAGCAATCCCATTGTTCTCACAATCGCAGTGCACGAGCAAATTTCGTTTGCAACTCGTTAAAGGATTAAACATTTTAATGGATTTTGAGCTTCAAAATTTCCAAGCTACTGTCATTGTATGTAATTGTGACTGCTGCTGTTGTTATTTTAAGTGATTGTTGTCGTGCGTCTGTTGATTATGATAATGATGAGTCGACGACTCCGCTTATTGTTTGTGTTATTGTATTCGATGACATCAGTCTGATTATAATAATTTGTATTATGACAGGCAAATGTGCCTCAAACTTTAAATTGTTGTTGTATGCATACAACAAATAGAAACTGCAGAGGAACCATAGTTTTACATTCACAAACACACACACGCACACACGCATACACACACACACACGCATACACACACATACACGCATACACACTCACACACACACATTCCTCATCTTCTTAATGTATGCAGAATCATTCAATCTAGTTAACTTGTCCGTCTCCGGAGGATTTTTTCACAAATAAATAGTGCGAGCAGAAAGTAAAATGCTTCGACTGAATCTAGCAGCGTTACAGCCAGTGAACCAAAATACAGCCAATGAGGTTCTGACGTTCATTAGAACTTAGAACTTAGAGCTTCGAATCGAAATTTAAGATTTTTAAATATTCCAATAGAATACGAACATATTATATATTAAAAAACGAAAGTATCTTGTTTCCTTCCATTTCGAGTATCAGAGTATTGGATTGGGGAGAGAGGAAAAACTTGTGTAAAACTTCTGATGCAACTACCCACATGCAGCATTTTAATTCCTTTAAGCTTTAGAGGATATGCGAAACTAAACTAATGTCGACGCATTTGTGACAACTTTTCCTGCGACACACATACAAAGACATGCTCACATATACATAAATGATTTTAAAAAGTTTCTGGAAACTATTTTAGCATAAGTGAATGGATATAAAAAAAAAAAAAATGGTAGCAAATAATAGAAAAGAAACTTGTACTCGCATTCGTCGTGTCGTATATTAAAATCCTTGCAATAAGGAGCTTTCTTTTCCGTTGCTCCTGCTCTGCGCTGCGCCCTGCTGCTCAACTATCGCCCTATGTCAAAAGAAGTTTTGTTGATGATTAAAAGGAGGAGGCAGCAATGGCAGCCAAGGCAGCAGCGAAGCTGGCTGGCACTGGCATCACATTAGCATGCTGCGTTGTCATGAGTGTTGAAATTTTTGCTCTTCCGCAGAGGATATCCTCTTTCACATACACGCAAACTCACACACACACATACCCTCAAACATATGTAGGTATGTATGTGTGCGTGTGTACATGTGTATGTACGCCCATATGTTCACACAACTAAACTAATGACTGCTAGTGCATATACGAGTACATACATATGTAAAGAAATATATGTATGTATTTATGTGGGTTGTCCTTAGTTACAACAGTGAGAAGTGTTGCAAGGGGCGCCTGGGAAGAGGCGTGGGTATGGAGTGATGCTAGAAACTTTTTTGGGTGCGAAACTAAAAGAAAAGTTTGACGTTTTTAGTGAAAATTACATTAAAATTTTCCACTTGAAGTAATTTTTGTTATGAAAATGTTAGCACATGCACGCTGTATGTGTGTGCTAGTATGCATACATACATACAACAAACATATTCACATACATATAAGTGCTTTCACGTACACACATGAAAACGCAAGTGTGTTAATATTCTAAATGAATTTTCAACTTGAATTAATTTTCCCTTTACACAGGCAAAAAATGAAAAGAAAGTTTTTGTTAACGCAAAGTAGAATTCTCGAATTTCTCAGCCAAAAAACTCATTAGGCGAGTAGGAAGGGGTAGGAGGGGGTAGGAGGGTGATAAGAGAATATATGTATACTATATATAGGAAGGCGCTTAAATTACATCAGAAAAGTTAAAAGCCAAATGAGTGCGCGTGTTTTATTTCGCTTGTGACCTGATTACATATGCCAAGCTGGGAGAAAAGGGTTAAAATACATTTGCCACACCCCCAATTCATTGTAGAGAACCAATGCTGTTTTAATGTGTATACGACAGCAACTGCAACATCAGCAACATCAACAACATCAACAACAATAACAACAACATCACACATGATTAAAATTATTACGCCGCGGTAAATTTTCGCTTGCTCTCTTCTCATTTTGCTCATTGTCGTTTGTTTTTATAGTATACTTATGTGCGCACGGAGCTGGTTTTTTATTTTTCGGTTTTGTTTGCCGTATAAAATATTTAATAAAGTATATTAAAAATGCAAAAAGGAAGACACACACATCCGCCGTGACAGCTCCGGCGGATGTCAGTACAAAGACAGCCGCAACATGCAAAGCCCTTACATATTGACGCTCGACGTGTGTACGCCTTCGTTGGATGTGCATAGACCAAGTCAACGCGAAGGATCACATATGTACATGTGGAACCGCTCTCTCGTACTTGGGCTTATTTTATGCCTGTCCTTTTATCTACTTTTAAATAAGGTACACTTGCCACCGACGTTCAATCAATCTAGAAGCAAATTATTCAAACAAAAAGAATTTTAAATTAATTCAAATAGAGTTGGTGGTTAAGACGGGAGAGACGGGGGATGATTTACACTTTGCTATTGAAATCTTAAGTTTCAACAAATATATCAACTGCAATAACTTTTCATTTTCCTGCTCGCACATCTCGAAGTCATTGTCAAAATGAAAACTACATAAATTCTTCTTTTTCAATATTGAGTAGTGTCAGACCAAAGTTCTAACTGTGGCCTGAACCCAACGCGAGCCTTACAATAATTAAAAAAAGTTGCACACTAAATACGAATTACATAATGATAAGGACAAAATACAATATACAGGGTGGACCATTTATAAGTTGAAATTTGATTTTGGTGTAAATAAGAAACAAATCATTTTTTTTCAATGTGGTTTTTATTATTCCAAAATAAAATCCTTCCGATTAATTGAGGGGCATTATTTAATTCAAAGGACTTCCTTTGCTGGCCTTGCAGATCAACTCAAATTTTCAGTATATTTTCGACTGTTTGGAGCTGTATTCGACAGATGGCTGCACCAATTTCGTCCTTACCTTTAACGGCTCCCCACAAATAATAGTCCAACGGAGTCAAATCGCGACTGCGTAGTGGCCAATGCCGCTGCCCAAAACGCGATGTTCAAACTTCCAACGCAAAAGATCGATTGTTGCACGGCTTGTGTGACACGTATTGTTACATTCAACACACAGGGTGTACCCCTATGAATGCAGAGCATTGTGTTGAATGGAAGGAAGATTGATAGCTGAGAGGAAGAAGGAGGGAGAATGAGAGAGTGAACGTGATCACACAGGACACCGATAAAGAGATAGGCAGCCATTGTGGCAAGTCTTATGCCTTTACCACTATGAACTTCAGTTTATCAGTGTCGATTATGACCGCATGACTTGTTGGAACCAAATGTTGTCTAAGTCCATATCTTTACACTTTTCACAAATTGATCCACAAATTGCGTGGAAGGCTCTTCTTTTCTTCTTAATCTTGACTGTAATTTTTACGCTTTCGGTAGAAGATTCACCATTTTGCAAGCAAAGTTTTAGTATTTCCTAACATTGTTCAAGCGTGTAAAACAAATTTTCCGTCATAATACGAATGACATTAGAGTTGCCACACTCCAAATAACCAGTAGTTCAAATCCCAAATGTTAAGTGGACCACCCACGTGAACAGACGCGAAGAGCTCGGCTTTCAATGAGCTGTTGGGCCATTAAAGAAGAAGAAGATGTATTTTTGAATGAAGATGTCAAATATTTAAACCCAGTTTTTATAGCTGAATGTCTGATTTACAATTAGTTAATTTTTCATGAAATAACTAAACTTTTTACGCAAGTGGCTTCAAGTTTTTCCCAAAAGTTCAAAATTAAAAATTGCAGAGTTTTCTACTTCAGCCCAAGTTAGGACGTTTTGAATTTTACCTTAATAAAGTGTTGCCAACTACATACTTGGGAAAATGTATCTAAGAATAGTTTTACCATAAAGTTTTAAGAGAAATTCACATATTTTTGACTCAAGTTATCTCTCTCGGCAAAATCATCAAAATTGTTTTTAGTTAAAGTTGCCTGGAATTATCCATGACATGCCTACATTCCAGCTAAAATAGAATCAGTAAAACAAATATTAGTATATATTAGTATTTTCCCCATAAGTACACTAGAATGTAGACCAGTCCTATCCGAAATTGAATCTGCAATTTGATTTCGTTCGGTCATTAAAAATGTGGTATTACTTAGGTAAAAAATATTGTTTTAAAATTACATCCACAGATTTGGATAAGATTAACTTATACCATATGATTTCCGGATGAGTTCTCTCCAAACTTTACATTTAGTTCTCGAAAATGTTTAATTTGGCCCCAATTTTTACAAACATCGACCGGCAATATTTACAGATTTTGATAATTTTATATGATATTTGGAAAAAAAAACTTAATACATACATATGCTAATCGTAGGTCGCTGTGGTGTGGTCGCTGTGGTGTAGTGGTAGTGCGTTGGACTGCTACGCAGAGTGTCCGGGGTTCAAATCTCGGCACAGGCAAAATCCAAAAGTAGAAAAGATAATTTTTCTACACGGCACCACCTCTTGGCATGCAATGGCAAACCTACAAGATTAAAAATTTCTATGAAAAGCTTTTCACTTCGCCGTTCGGATTCTTAGGCCCTCCATGGGCTGTTGTGCCATTAAAAGTAAAGTAAGTAAGTACATGTGGGATATCTTCTCTCTCCTTTTTAAGAATCCCCTCCAGTTTGTTTTAAATTGAATCTTATACTACTTATTTACTGCTCCTTAAGTTTTGTTTTTATCTGCTTTAATGTTGATATGTTAAATGCCACTTTGAAATATTCTTGCAGGTATTTGTGTGGTGTGTGTTCAGATATAAAGTTGATCAATTGTTGTTTCACTCCGTTTTCACACTCTTTTTACCCCCACTCATTCAATATTCCACACACTTGCATTGTGTCAAGTGTCAAGAAAAGTGACTATAACGGTATTATTGAAGATTTGCAAATTGTTTTGTAAATTTGTTGCTATTTATTTGCGACATGTTACTTTTGTATTTTTATTTCCCTTCCTTTTACTTCCCATTCCTCCGTTCTGCTAACAACTTCTACCAAACACATACATACATACATGCAGACTAGAGATGATCAGAAATGATAAATTCCTATATTTTTAAAATGTTTAATCCATTTGAAAAAAATGCCAAGTTTTTTATGTGAAAACAAAAGGAGATATGAGAATCGTTCTTTCCTGAAGAATCATTGTAGGACAGTCCCTGCACGCGAACGTTACGGTTCTTCAACATGCCATTTGCAATACATTGAAAGAGGGAAAACCAGTGACGTCTAATAAAACAAAAATCAAATTTTTACGAGTATCGACGGTTCATTTGCAAGGTTTTGAATGACCCTAAATATAATATTAGACGTATTTGTTCCAGGTTCTTGAAAATCAAAGCAATTTTATCATTTTCCATACAAATGTGGGCACCTCTAACGTACACTTTAAATAACACATTCGCACAACACACACAAATTTACCGTTACACATTGTCAACATGCTTTTGAAACTGTTATTTTTGTTGCTGTAGCTACTATTATATCAAGTAGGTAGTTAACCTTACTCTCCACACACACACACACACACACACGTATCAATTTTCTCAATAATTTATACACCACCCTTCAAAGAAATTCGCACAGCATAAATTTGCAAACGTTATAAATAATATTAAAAAAGGTAGTCGGCTATGGTCGCAAGATGCGGGAAGGCGGGGATCTGTGACGGATTGAAACTTTGCATATGTTACTGATGCCTCTGTTGCCCTACCGAGAATTGCCCCGTCCCGTCTGTGATCCGCCGCCTTTGTATTTTCTTCTTCTTCTTTCTTTTTTCTTTGCATTACGTATTAGTTTCGTATTGACACGTAAATTGACATGAAATTGAATCAATGCTGTAATATGTCCTTGGGGGGATGTCGTCGATTGCTGCCAAAGGAAGGACAACACACTTGCCAGCGACGGTGGTGGTGGTGGTTGTTGCAGCGCTTGTTATTTTCCTTGTCGATGACTTTAAAGTTTAGGTTTTCAAATTATTTTTGTTTTGTGTTTAAAATTGAGCTGTTGTCGCGACATGCGTGTGAAATGGACCATGTTGTTGTTTGTGCCAGGAGGAGGGAGGATGGTGTGTGTCAATGTGTATAGTAGATGTGTGTATGTGTACGAGCTGAAATTATGAATTTTTTGTTGCGTTTGGCTACAAGCATATACATACATACATACATACATACATACATACATATACTAGTATGTATATATGTATATTCTCTTGGGATAATAAATTTTATATTATTATTCTTTATTGAGCCTTGCAGTTTATTATTTTGGCGTGTCTTCCACATCGACATTGGCATTGTCGTCTTCGTTCAACAGCAGCAGTAGTGGTGGCATATTGTGCATATGTATCTGTCGTATTGCTGTGTGATTTGTCATTTGAGCGTGCATCACGGCGTGCAATGTTTTGACATTTTCTAATGTTTTCGAAAATGTGTATTAAAATTAGATCTCCCTTTTACTCTTTGTGTTTATGTGATAATGATGTGTGTTAAATGGTTGCAGTGTGTGTATCATGCTGTAGTGATTAATGAGCCAATTATTACCTACGCTTTAACCTGCTGTTGGAAGATTAGGGAGAATGAAACCATACTCGGATCGCTCGAAAATGTAAAGCCACTGTGTTCAAAACTTAGTCAGCGCTTTTCGTTGCCTTTACATTGCTTTTCGGATAGTTTTCTACTCATTTCTTTACACGTTTGGGGTAAAATATAAATAAATACACTAATAATACTGTGCAAATTCAAACTCTGGGCAAAGGTCTCCCCTCTTACCAAAATTTTTTTATATTAGTCAACCTCGACTATTCGACTATGAATATTCCCGCCATATCAAAATCCTATACCATATATCCTATACATATATACTACAGAAATGTTCGCGATTATTTTGTGAGCAAATTTGATAAAATTTTATCATTCTTCGATTATTATCTCGAAAACCTCGCCCCAATCTGGCAAAATTGTTGATATTTTGTTAGATCAGTTATCAGTTATCTAAAACTTTGCCCAAAACAAAAAAATTCAAAATCCGGGCCCAGTGTTTATCAACTACACTAAAGGGATTGCTGAGAGAAGAGATTGTTAGCTCATCTCTGTTATTTAGTTCTGAGCAAGGCTGTGGACTTGCTTCTAACCAAAATCGGAGTACGTATCCTAGTTCGCTTTATAAATGGCCTGAAGCCGGTATCGGTATTCAGCAAATTAACAAATTGCTGAAACTGTCTACTCCGATTCCAAAACCAAATACTTATATATGTTACAACGAATAAAGAATATCTAAAAAGCTACATTTCGATTTTCAATTTAAACAGAAAGCATATATGCAAAGAAGAGTGCCATTGGATGCTCTATTGTGGTTTGGTCCTTAACGTCATTTATGACTCCTGAACAATTTCAATCGGTACAGGAATCACACTGGCAATTTATTTATTTCACTATTGTAAAAAGAAAACGTAATTCACAAAAAATGGAAGAGTGGTAAATTTTAAACAAAGAGAGAAATGTCAAACCAAATAATGTGACCAAGAACGCCACAACCCAGGAAAAGAAACCAAAAACAATTTTAAATCTTATACATCTGCACCATTGGAATGGATAGCAGAATATTATGGGTTAAGCTAAAATTAGGTGGCATTTCGAATATGTCATGGCACTGCTACGTTTGCTTAGTGGTACGCTCCAGCTCATTCGCTCTTTCTTTAGCTCTCTCTGGTACTGCGCAATTCCTTCACAATCATCAGCTGTTTGCTGTACACTGTTGCTCACTGCTGAAAATCTCTCCCCTTTTCGACCCCATTACAATTTCACCACATTGCGCATTATGTGCTGTTTGTGTAGGTATATCTATTGAGTGATTGTTGGATGTTCCTCAAGATGCAGAGCTCTAAGATGAGAAGAGAATTTTTAGATGAGCGAAAATGTTTGAGTAACTTTTATAATATAAGATGTGGTGAAGAATTTTGAAGACATTTTTGGTGAAATATTTTGTTTGGGGTTGAAATGCATTAGAAAGAATCTTTCGGAAAATAGAAATGCCGCCGGGAAAAAATAATTGAAATAAAAATGTCTATACTAAAGGCAAATGAAATATATAATATCCGATAAGTTGAACAAAATATTTGCTATCATATTTTAGCTAATAAAAGTAAAAAAGTAAGTAAACCCAAATATTGCGGTTCTCTGTTTTATCCATCCATGTATTTGATGTATGGTAAGTTTGTATTTCATGTTACATAATACATATACAATGGTGCCCAAAAGTATCCACTTTGTGGGTGTAGCCTCTACACCTATACAACGATGTGATATTTCACACAAACACTGCCAGCAAAAGTGATAAAATAAAATGGAAAAACAATTTTTTCCCCAAAAATAAACGAAAAAATATTCTGCCAAAAGAAATCAACCAACGAACGATTGAGTGTGGAGCAAAGCTAGGCAACCTCCAAATTTATGTTAGAACTCTGTGGCGGTGCACTGTGTTGATTTTGAGAGCTAAAACTAACGCCCGTCGTCGTCGGTGTCGCTGTCGCTGCCGGTATTGGTGCCCTCATCGTCATTCTGGTATATTTAATGGCTGCATAATGTGTGAGAGTAGTATTTTTTCTGCTGGCAAGTGGTTCTGTATCTCTACATGGGACACTGAAATGCTCATATGCATGCAGAAAAAATTACCTTCAGCAGCACACTCGGAAGGCAATAAGATAACGTTAACGATAACTGCGATGGCGATGGCGATGGCGATGGCGATGGCGATGGCGACGGCGACGGCGACGACGACGACGACAACGACGGCAATGTCGATTCGTAGACAAACAACCAAAAGTATATAAGTATGTATATATATATGTAGTACTTACGAGTATGTAGTGTGTACGAATCTTTATATGTATGTATGTACATATGTAAAAGCAAAAGCAAGCAAGAAAGCTTTTTGCGGCGCACCAATGGGACCACGTTATGCCCCTCCAGCTACCACTCCACAATTTACGGCCACAACGAGTCGATTGAATTGAGACAACGAGACACGACCCACATTTACACAACTACAAATGACTAACCGTGTATTTGTACGTGTGTATACATGTTTGTACGAAGATGTCAACATAGTGTATGTGTGTGTGTGTGTGTGTGCGTGTGTGTGTTTGCGCGTGTGTGTGTGTGTGTGTGTGTGTGCTGCCGTTTCTTGTTGTTCATGGCGCTCCACCATCTGTCACACTACAAGCACACACGAAAGAAAACCCGACCCAAACACTGACACCAACGTGGCTAACCCTTTATCGCACATAGGTTTCCTTACAGGACCGCATATTTAGGTTTTAGTGGGAGTGTAGCAAGCCACTACCATTGCAAACTTGGCTAACACACATACACATACACAATGCGAGACGAAGGCCAAAGCAACACCAAAAGCAACGATATAACGAAACACGAAACACGACGAGTACTACTCTTAGGTTTTTGTGCAAAGATTTTTATGTGAGGCTAAAATCTCTTTGCATACGACTCTGCTATATCGACCGATGTTGTTATGAGAATGTGTTTTTGGGTTTGTGTGTTGCTTTCTTTGTGTCTCGTCGTCTTTGGTTGCACCGTAGTGGTATGAAAATATGTGGTGTTTATACGAGTTAGTATTGCCAACATTTTTGTTGCTTCTAATGAGCAAGAGCAGCAGCAGCAGCAGCAGCAGCAGCAGCAAGCATCATCAACATCAGATGCTACTTTTTGGTACATTTATTTTTATAAAGTATTTTCTTCTTCTATTTCTGTCTGTTGACGTTATTATATTTCTGAGAAAACAGGGTACGTTAGCTCAAAAGTGATAAAATAATATGGGAAACAATTTTTTCCCCAAAAATAAACGAAAAAATATTCTGCCAAAAGAAATCAAGCAACGAACGAACTTCCATTTTCTATACAATGTACCATACACGTTTGAGATCTGAAATACGATTCTGAAACCCTGAAATAATACTGGATTTTGATTCTGGGGAAAGGAAGAAGATGTCGCACTTGATCTTGATCCAACTCTGATAGCGAAAATTTCTAGAATCAAAGACAATTATTGAGAGCACCTTTGACTCAGTTTGAAGTTAAATACAGAAACTTTAGTTAATAACGAGAATAAGAAAATACTATATAATTTAAGAAATGCAGAAAGGGATTTTTAAAATAACAGTTTTCAAATCGATTAAAACTTAGATGCAATTATTTCTTATAAGTACAAGTACATAGGTACATTTTGATATTTCCGACGAGGAAGGTCATTAGATAGCTTTCGCTGGGGCGTAGTTGGTAGTATTATAGACTGTTACGGAGAGTACCCGGGTTAAAATCTCAGCACAGATAAAATTCAAAAACCTAAGACCTCTAAGAGAAGGTCCCCTCCATTCATGTACAAATGTAACACGCTCATCATAAAATGATGCGAAAAGCTCGATTAGGCCATTCATGGACTTTTGTGTCATTCGGTGATTCCGGAACGGATATATGCATAGCTAAAGAGATTATCTGGACTGAGGGGCACCCATTTGAGCGAGTCCTTCTCATACAAATATGTCAAAATAAGTACTATCTACATAAAACTGTAAATCAATTACATATATTAAGATCTCAAAAAGTGCAAAAATTAGACAAAAGAAAAAGGCCAGAGTGAGGCAAAATATGTAGAAAAAATCATAAAAAGGAATATTAAGGAAAATTAGATGAAAAAAGTAAAATAAAAATATTTTGAATAAGGCAGACGCAAAACGTTTATCCCCGATGTTATATAATAGCAAAGCCAATTCGAAATCCATGCCCCGCTGTATATCATGCCCCGTTGTGTTCTTCGTTGAGTGATAAAACTAAAAATGAAAGAAATAATGGCAATTTGATTTCACTAATGTAACATTTTTTCTTTTCGTCGGTCTTAGTTTAACTTAACATCAGTCCACAAACTGGTTATTTGTGTTATGCCTGGAGGTTCTGGCGTTTGTCCTTACAATTTCTTTCTTATTATTATTCTTATGCAGGTTTTCATCACCCTGCAGAAATTTCTTCCTGGAGCAATTCACGCTCGTTTGTTGCTCAAATCATTTTTAATACACACACCAACAACAGAGCTGCTTACGAAGTCGTATCTAATTTTGCATAGAAAAACGGTTTAGTTTTAGGAATATCCCCCCCTACTCTCCTGCACAAATACCCGTAAATGTCTAGTCAAACTCTGCGATATTAATTATTAAAGTTCAATAAATTCATAGCACCTAAATGCGATGGAGCGCCAAGCAAGTCCAAAAGTTGGATGCATGACGATGATGGCATTTACTTGACTGTTTCGGGTACACCATAAAATAGTAGCGAAATTAAAAAAAAGACTTGCATTTTATAGCAATGATGGTGCCACATTTTAGGTGAAATTTTGGTTGCAAACTTTTCTTCAACTTGGTGTGTATAAGCGATAGATGGACAAAAGAGCAAGGAACGAAAAGAGAATTAAGATTACTTGCGTGGCGGCCGCCCTACGGGTACGGGCGTATGAGCAGAAACACATCGAAATACTTATTGCCACTAGTGCAGATGTGTGTGTGTGTGTGTGTGTGTGGGTGTGTGAGTGACTGTTGCAAATATTGCGCTCGTCTTTTCTTATTCCTTTTTTTGTGGGTTGCCTGGGTTGCTATAATTTAATGAAATAATTTTAGTGTGTGTTGGAGAGTCTTCTTGGTACATACAAACATAGTTAGGTTGCATATTTTAGGAGTGTCTGCTGCCGTTTCATGTACACGAACACGAGCGTGAACTGAGCTGCGGAGTGTGGTGTTTATAATGGCGGTGTCTGTAGCGCTGGCTCGATATCCATAGAACAACCAAAATGAGCGGCTAAATTTTGGTTGGTTCAGTTTGGGCTTTATGTGGCTTTGTTGTTTCGGTTTATAAGTGGCGAAATTTTGGCTTAAATATGTCATTCCATTTATTCGAATTTTGTTTTGTTTCGTATTTCTTTTTTCAGGTTTTGCTCATCATCTTGTGGGCATGCACAGTCACTTGCATGCGCCTGACTGGCGTGCATTGGGAAGTGGTCATGCAGTCCTAGGTGGACGTCCTGGTTTTCCGCATGCTACTTCGCCTTTTTTTCATCATCAACATGCTACCTTTCCAGCGCATGGCATTGCGAACTCCTTAGATCGACCGGGGCTGCGAAATTTGAGTGGCGGTGAGTGTTAGGGCCATATAGTTAATAACTCAACTAAATACCTGCTGATACTTTTCGTTCCACAGATTCTCATCATCTTACACAATTGAGTCAATTATCGACAATAGGAGCTGCTCACAGTACTACAAGCCCCGAGGGTTCACCCACCACAACCAACGCATCACTAGGACAACCACCGCCGCTGCCGCCACCAACAATTTCCCCGCCTTTAACAACCACAGCCAGCGACAACGACAACAACAACATCGACGCTGGTTTCGAGAGTGATAGCATATCTGTGACTGGTTCGCCGCGCAAAACTTCATCGCTGCATGAAGACGACGACGGGCGCAGCATTTCGCCGCCTTCGAACTCGGGCAGTGGCGGTGCTTTTACATCGTTGATACAGCGAAATTCCAGCTTTCGCAAAAGTGAAATATTCTCCGGGTTCGCATCACACTTCCAGCCGACGCATGGCTTCAATCCTGCTCTGGCGGCTCAACTATTTCTTCAAAATCCGCTGCTTCCGCAACCAAGTCAATGGTTGTACACGCAGCTCTATGGCAATTATAATGATTTACCCTGGTTCCGTAGCACGGTAGTGGGCACTAATCCAAGTGCCGTCACTAATGGCGCTACCAATGGTCTACAGCAACCGTTGCCTGGTGCTCCCACAACACTGTCTGCGGCCGCAGCGAGTACGACGGACATAAACGGTGTCAATCTAGTCAAACGCTGTGTTACCACACTCACCACGCAATCTTCCTCACAGGACAGTGAAAATGCTAATCCAAATGCTTCGCCACCAGTAACATCCTCTCGCCGTTCGCCGTCGCCCGTGGAGACGATCGATTTGGATGACGTGAGCACAACATCACGTTCAGGTAGCAGCGGCTTCGGCCCCATACGTTGTCGCACTCCGTCGAAAACGATGGACGTTTGGCGTCCCTACTAGCGCCTGCGCGACGCCATGACAACGGCGTTAAGCATCGATATTGACATAGAAAGCCACTAGGGAGTGGAGAGAGAGGTCAGATCTGAGATCTGAGATCAATAAGGTCCGAATCATTGATGGCGCTGCTGTTCATTTGTTGTGAATTTTTTCCATATCGCATGCACTTGCACACAATTTTATTGATCACATACTCGTATTATTGATAAGTTTTTTTTTCCTAAAATGTAAAACGAATCGAAAATTTTGAAAATATTATAAAGAAAGAACCACATATCGAATTTAAAGAATCTAGCTTAACGTGAATTATTTATTACTAACTCTACCTAGCTTTGTATCTATAAATATCTATGCAAAATCTAAAATTAATTATATTTATGGTAATTGTAAAATTGTATACGTTAAGTGTGAAATTATGTAATTATGAATTTGTTTTTATTTGAGGTCAATCCATGAGAATTTGAATATTCGAGATGTCACTCTCGTAGTAAATTTGATGTTATCAAACATTCAAAGAACTTAGTCCTTAACTTGAGCCAAGCTCAATTTGTATTCTACGATATGCCTACGATTGTCTTACAAATGATGCCACATGGCATAGTGACCAAATGGTTGATTTTACGTAATGAAACGTAAGACAATCAATAGGACCAGAGGTAGTGAGAAGGGGAGAGAGAAAATGGAGGATGATAAGTATGTAGCAAAAGACTGATTAATCAAATATTCAAGAATGAAAGCAACTCGGGCTTAAACCTACAACAACCTACAATTTGACCACCGTCTGTTATTACAATTAGCGAAAGCTGTTACTTAACTATCTCAGTAATTTTGCAATTACAATTAATTGTAACACATAATGCAATTTATTAAATACTCATTTGTCTTCCCCGGAGTCTCATAACATTGAAGCTCCAAATATATTTCAACCATAAGAGAAAAAAAAGGTTCAGAAGAGGAGAGAATACCACTGCCGAAGAAATCAGTTAAATGGTAGTCACAAAAAGAGAGAGTCCTGGCTTGTTTGATTGTTGCGCAACCCTTACACGCGCACGGTCTTAAGCATCCCATATGGAATACATACATAGAGAATACATAGAGAAGCTCTTTACGTCTTTTACCCATCACTATTTTAGGTACTAAAGTTTAGACTTTCTCCGAATTCTGGATCAAAATTTACAGTTGCCACTGAAATACTAAAACTATGACCCTCGTGCGCCAGCGCCATTATTGTCTAACAATAATGTTTAACAATTTGTTGCTGTTGGGCTGAAGCAGCAGCAACCTGGTATAAGTTTATTAAAATTCACCATTCCCATTTAACATTTTATACTATTTATAATAGGTAGGATATAAATAGTAATTAGTATAGTTCCTTCATCTCTCTGATTAGATAGAACAAAATGTAAAAAGACAATGTCGACAAAATCCCTGCCCCTTTCATCTTACTAAAGAATCGTTTGCAAAAGAGAAAGCATGAATAATACCATTCATTTGAAGGATTGTGTCGATTGTCAAAGAGTTATCGCCCTGAGAGGCAGAAGGACATGACTTTCTCTTTGGCGACTGAAATATTATTAATATATTCCAATACGTATACAAAAACTTCTTTGTAATAGTAATTTCTAACATAAAATTATGTATTGGCACTGATCCATCATTAATAACTGATCAGAAGCTTGCAAAACAGCAAGAGCAATCGTTTCTATTTCTGTCTCCTCCATTTTAAACTGTGGAGCTCCTAGAAATTCCATGAAAGTAAACTACTTGATTCGAGAGCTTTTATGAAAAGTTGTGGCAGCTACGTTAACAGATCTCAAAATTAAAGAAGTCACTCGTTACCAAGTGTGAGTGCTTGCAACTAAAATACGAATCATTGTTACCATCACTTAATGTCCTTGAGATATTATACGTCCGATTGCCACATTCGCTACTTTCGAATGACTCCGATATATTCGTAATTCTTTTGATTATGCTTGAAATGTTTAGTATAGCACAATTTCACATTTGGTGGCATTCACGACAAACAATGCTTGAAAGTAGACAAAGTAAGAAATTTTTCCGTTTATTCTACGTTTCCTCATGGATTGATTATCTCATCACACTTTCCGATAGATACCATATTGCCGTTGAAACTGCATGCAAGCCCGCGTTTAGGAACTTTTGTTTAAACATTGCTTTGTTGTATACGCCATTGCATCTTTTGGGAAAATACAACAAATCAATAGTCAAATGAAAGAGCTCATGAAATGAAACTGTGGTTGTGCGTTGTGCGGCTTCAACGACCTTATGCTGCCTGTGAAGTACTGAAGTAATTATTAAAATGTGTAAATATATTTTGTAGATCTAACGAAAGTTCTGTTAAAATTTTTTGAAAAATTCAAATAAACACAAGAAAATCAACACTTGAAAATGGTGAAATCTTTCCATTTTCATTTCCATTTTCCATTTCCATTTCCATTTACTTAGGCACTTTGAAGGAGATATGTAGTTCCAATTTGCGAACATGCAATTAAAATTAATGCAAAGCATTAAAAACCTAAACGGAAAAAGGGTTCACGCGAGCTACATACAATGCCGTCATATCCCTGATAATGTTAACCTCTTCCGAAACCATTGTGCAGCGTCCACAAATACACAAATACACACATGCACATACATACATTTGCCGAACTATTTACGAATATGTGTACATATGTACCTATGTATTTATGTAAGAAGATAAGAAAAATTTATGTAGCGTTGAAAATTTCGAAACAAATGACATGAAATTAACTTGACTTATGAGTTGGAACTGACATGCAGCTGTGTCCAGATTGAGATTCGGGGGTTATTTCTTACACATTGAAACACCCACTTACATACATGCACACGTACAATGAAAAGGACATTAAAATGTAAAATTAACATACTAAGTTAGCGCAAAGAGTGTGTTCGCCAGCTTCATTTTAAGTTTCTGTCGACATTTGTGAAAGATTATTGTAGTTTTTGATAACGAGAGCAACACTTTTTGATGGAAATATTTATGTGTTTCTGTTTGGAGGGTGTTGTGGCATTTCTTCTTCCATCCACCGTCAGGCAAAGTTTCACCTTTGACATACGTTTTTACGAGTGTGAGAATATCCCAGCACATAGACTAAAGACATTTTACTTACTTGTCAAATGTCAACTGAAGTGCATGTGGGGCTATTTGTGCGAGTGTGTGTGAAGGATTTCGTTTGCATTTTCCAGCTAGCCCAAATGCGTGTCTGTGTGTTCGAATGAATGAGTGTAAAGGCAATTTCTTCTTTCACCTTTTCTTCGTCTTTCTTAACACATCTCGTTTATTTAATTGGGTTGACTGACTACTGCGTAGCACCCTGCTGGACTCCCAGCCTCTGTTGGGTTGTTCTGGTTGACTCATAATGGGTCGCTTGGTTTGATTTGTGCCTCTTTCGCCTCATAATAATAAGCCAGCGTCAGGTTGCCAATAGTGATTATTTACTTTTTACTTAAATTCAATGCAGCAAATACGGAAAAAAGGAAAAAAGTTCTTTCTTGCTTAATAATAAATGTGAAATGTTGTTGCCCGGAACAACCAACAACCAACAACCAACAACAAGAACAATGAAGAAATAGACAGAGGTGGCAAGAATTTTGCACTCAAGCGAAAAATAGAAATTTCACCAAAATGATGACAATGGTAATAATGATGATGATGATGTTACTGGGTGGTGTAACTCTTGGCAGGATGTCACACTTCATGCCCTTTGCGCACACAATGTCGAATATATTTACTATAAATACTTACTTACATACTTACTTGGTATGTAGAATATTTGAGAAATACTTGTTCATAATTTTACGGTATGTATTTTATGTATATATGTACTAAGTAGCACTTACATACATTTTCATTTACATTTACATTTACACTATTTACGTACTGATGTATAGTAAATTTTATATGCTTTCGTCTTGTGGCTTCAAGAATTTCGTATTCTTAACTTTTCGGAATTTCTTCATTTATTTTCAGTTTGTTTAATTTTCAAATGACATTTCCTTAATAATAATCACAGGTCGACAGGTTGCAGGAAGTTGGGCAGGTAGGTAACTTGGATATACTCGCATAATAGCTACTTTTTTGGGAGAGAAATCGATTGTCCTCTGTTACTCTGGTGACACATTTGATGAAGTACGAGTACATCACAGCACTTATTTGAATGTAAGAAGTTGAAGGTTTAGGCAGAATGAGGAAGTACCTAACACTTGAAAGTAGAAAAGGAAATTTACACATGTATGTTTGAGGAAGTGGTAAAAAGAAAGAACTGAACTACTAGGAATCATCAAAATCGGATTTGTTTTCCATCAAATATGTAGTTGCCATCTGGTATAAGGAATGACCTAAATGAATAAGAGCTTTACTGCAGGTAAAATGGAGTTGGATCTAACTTTATTGCGTATTACATTTGGCTGTGAAAAACTTTTCACTTATACATTCAGTTCAAAAAAGTACCGGGAATTGGTCAATAAAACTCAAAATATTTATTATTCAAAGTAGACTCCTTCCAGAATAATACACTGATACCAACTTACTTACTTACTTAATTGGCTCTACAACCGATGATCGGTCTTGGCCGCCTCTACAAAGCTTCGCCAGTCGCCTCTGCTATGCGCGCGTTGGCGCCAGTTGATAAGGCCAAGTGCAGTCAGGTTGCCCTGTACCTGGTCTTTCCAACGGAGTTTAGGACGTCATCTTCTGCGTATTCCTCCACCGTGGCTCGAATAAAACACCCTTCTAGCCGGAGCAATTTCTTCCATTCGCTCAACATGACCCAGCCAGCGAAGCCGCTGGATTTTTATACGCTTGACTATGTTGGTGTCGGCGTACATATCATACAGCTCATCGTTCCATCATCGATACACGTCGTCCACGTATATTGGACTGTAGATCTTACGGAGTATCTTCCTCTCGAACGCTCCTAACAGCCTCTCATCATTGATGGTCAATGTCCACATCTCGGCGCCAGATATTAAGACGGGAAGGATAAGGGACTTACAGGGCGTTATTTTCGCCGGTCGAGAGAGGGCTCTATTTCTCAATTGCCTACTGAGCCCGTAGTAACAACTGTTGGCATTCCGCTTGATTTCAAGGCTGACATTATTGTTGGTATTAATGCTGGATCCTAAGTAAACGAAATGCTTGACGACTTGAAAAGTATAATTGACAACAGTAACATTTTGTCCAAGACTCTTTGTTTGTTGACACATGGTATTTCGTTTTGTCCTCGTTCACCAATAGACCCATTCAACGAGACTCCCTTTCCAGGTTAAAGAATTCTGCACTGACTGTTCGCGCGTTGGTGTGCTGATGACACTTTTGTAGAAAATAGTGCCAGAGATCTCGATGTTCACAGCTCGAATTATTTTCTCCAGCATAAAGTTAAAGAAGTCGCACGATAGGGAGTCAGCTTGCCTGAAACCTCTATTGGTATCAAATGGAACGGAGATGTCTGTCTGTGGAATCATCTTTCTTATGGATTGGGCAGAGTACGTTGAGCTTCTAAACACTTGGCATGCTTTCATCCGACCATCTTCTTCGACTCCGGTCTTAAACAACTCAGCAGGCAGGGCATCTGCCTGCAACCTTGTTGTTTTTCAGCCGAGCGATGGCTGTTAAGACCTCGTCATAGTCGGGCGGCGGTACTTGAACGCCGTCAGTGATTGGGGTTTCCGGAGTAGATTCCGCAGTGGCGGGATTATTGCCGTCATCACCATTAAGCAGTTGCGAAATGTGCTCTCTCCATAATCGCATTATGCCCTGAACATCTGTCACCAGATTTCCGTCAGTCAGGTGTCTTATTCTTTCAAAGAATTTTCGGACCTCGTTTCTGTCCCCTGCGCCTGAAAAGACGTTTTTCCTACCTCCTCAACCCTTTGTATCGCTCCTAAGCAGCTCGCGTTGCAACTGACTGCAGGGTGGCTCGGTAAACAGCGTTTTTCGCTTCATTAGCATCTTGGTCGTACCACATATTTCTCCGTCGACGGTGGTACCCTAGTGCCTCTTCGGCAGTAGTACGCATAAAGCGGGAAATATGCGTCCTCTGCGCGCATATATCATCAAGTTGAGGGGTGTTTTGCCATAGGAGGAGTGCGAGTTGGTTGACGAATACTATACTTATGCCAACGAATAATCCAATCATCTAAACATTTTGCAAATGCATGTTCCGGAATCGACTTCAGTTCTCGCCAGGAATTCCCTTTTCTGTCTTCTATCGACTAAAAATTATGAATTACCTCTAAGTGGTAATTTGGAAAGAGAAAAAGTCACCCGGAGCCATATTAGGTGAGTACGGTTGTTGTTCAATGATATTGGTTGAGCTTTTGGGGCAGAAATGCGTTTACAATGATAGCCTTACAATGGTGCCTTGATGCGTTATCATGGTACAAAATCCATGAATTTTCTTCCCATAAACTTGACCTTTTTCGGTTACAATGGTACAAATTGATCTGTGAGCGGTTTACCGTTACCATTTCCTTCACTTTATTGATGTTAACTTCAGTTGAAGACGTTGATGGCCGACCAGAGCGAGGCAAATCTTCCACCATATCTCGACCGCTTTTGAGTCCACTATACCACTCATATGCACGTGTTTTTGATAAATTCGATTCACAGTAAGCCATTGTAAGTAAGATTTACAGCGATTTAGAACACGAAATTCCATTTGCAATACAAAATTTGAGAGAAATTCTTTGTTCGATATTTTTATTCATTGTAAAAATCGCAAAACACACTTGATGAACTGATAAAATCAAGCTCTGAAAAACAACTAAGTAACAGATCGCGCTCAAACTTCACGTCAGGATAGAGAACAGCGGTGCCAACTTAACGACAACAATTTTTACAATCCCTTTAAGCGCGCATTTTAAATTATCATTTCCCGGTACCTTTTGGCAGAATGTATAGAAGCCATTAATCGCATCTGATAACAAGGCATTGTTAAGAGCATGGAACATTCCAACTTCTTCGTTTAATGGCACAAATGCCCATGGAGGCCCTAGGCAGAGCTTTTTGCATGTTGCATTTCTACACGAATGGAAGAGACCCACCTCTTGCCATGCCCTGCCAAGAGGAGGTGCCGTGTAGAAAAATAGCTTTTTATACTTTTTGATTTTGTCTGTTCCGAGATATGATACCCGAACACTCTGCATGGCAAACCAACGCACTATCAGTTACGCCACAACGACCATCACAATATTCGCTGTATGGAAATCGATCCTGAGGCTACTGTAACTGCAGCCTAGCACTCATTCACTAGACCACCGAGGTGGACGCTTTCCATCTTATAATGCATTATATACGACGCTAAAATGGCTTCGGAACCTTAATTAGCGTACAATAAACTACAGTTTCTTTGATTTTAGAGGGCCGGGCATAAAAAGTAATTGTACTAGAGATACGAATGAAAAATGTTGTTTCAATTTTGGAGATATTCGTAACTAAAATAAAAAAGATCAATTTGGAAAATCATTTTATAAATAAAAGCAAAAGTCAGAATTGAGTTTGTATAGTGGAATTACTTAAAAAGGTAAGGTCCAGATTTTATAAAATAGTAATTCGTTCGGATCCCAACCAAGAATCGAACGTTATCAGAAAAAAGTAGATACATTTTATACTATGAAAACGGTCTGTTTCAAGTTACCTTCAAAAAATAAAATTAAAAAAAAATTAATTAGAAACATGGGAAGTCAATTTCTCAGTTACTCTGCAGTTGCACTGAGCTTACGCTCAGTCCTTTCTAAATGATTCTTTTAGTGACTGGAGATGGAAACTTAGGTTATTGTCTGAACAAAATGATTCTTGGGAAGGATGAAACCTACAGATTGAATACCTGAAGGAAGAATTAAAAGGTACCACGCGTCATGGACAAGGCGGTATTTAACATTCATGTCTCAGGCGACTGAGTTACGAAAAGCTAGAGGCTCATAACGAAAATGGTATATAAAATTATATTTGATTTATAATATGTAACTTTAAAATCTATTTGCATACAAAATTTCTTCTACTTATAAAATAAGTAGCTATTACAACTAACGCAATATGAACTGAAATTACATTCTTTTCTAATATACATACATGGTATATACTCGTATCTCCTATTGCATCAAAACGTGGCACCACCGCGGAAACATCTCAATTGAGAGCAGCGTTTCAATTAACATCAAAATTATTGCTTTAATTTCACAAGTTTTAGCTTTATGCCATTATCAACGCATACATATGGTATACAATTCTCGTATATATGGTACATCAGAAGTAATGTCATTGATGGAGCGAGGTAGGCATTGACACATAATGCAGTCGTATGCAAAGGAGTAAGAACTTGTTGTTGTATGTGAATATGTATCGTATGTATGTATGTATGTAAAAGGGGACGTTTAGACACTTTGTGCTAATTATGTCATCATTAAACAGAGTGTGTGCGCACGTAATAAATTTAACTATTCTTAGAGCTATTATGGAATGTTGCAAAGCACATGGTGGGTGCAAGTGTAGAAGTGTTTAAGTTTTCATACAATACATCAATCAAATATTTCTCCAAGGTTTGAGAGACTCACTACTGCCAGAGTAGCGCTCAGAAGTAAAGGAAATGTAATTAATTTCTCATATGTGTGTGTGTGTGTTTGAGTGTGTGAGGTGAAAGGAAATTAATAAATTGCTCTTAATTGTGCGAAGATGTTGCATCATTGAAGATTGATGTTCATACATGCAAACGTAAGTGTAGTAGGGAAGTGAATAGCGACGAAATTGAAATGTTATTAGATTTATGTATGTATGTATGTGTGTGTGTGTGTGTGTGTGTGTGTGTGTGTGTGTGTGTGTGTGTGTGTGTGTGTGTGTGTGTGTGTGTGTGTGTGTGGAATATGTACCTGTTTAATATGTATTTAAGTGGATGCATTCAAACGGCATATATGATTTATTTCTTTATCTGAGGCGAGGTAGTGAGCTGGACTTACTTTCTTTCTGTAGGAAACACCTAATTCAAATTCCACCCAGCCCAGCCCGGCCGTTTCCCATGATTCTTTATGGCGTCTAAAGAAGTCAATTTGTATTTTTATCCTACTTCAGAATGCCTGCCTTTCTAGATATTGTTTGCTAAATTAGGTTTAAGTCGCTTGTAAGCCTCACAAAAACAGATTTAATTGTTTACAAATCTTTGCCTGACGTACAAAAGACAGCTTCAATTGATTTGTTAATTTATTCGTAAAACCAAAAGTAGCCGTAAGTGCACATTTTTTCATTAATCTGAGAAAGACGAAGAACCCAAGTACTTATGTCCTCTGCAAGTTTGACCATTATTTTAAATATTTTATTGAAAAGGAAATAAAAAATTAGGAGAAACTTCTTTGCCTTCATTTAAAAATGCATCAAAGCATTTATAAAAAGGGAAGTTTTTCTACTTTTTCTCCCTTCTCACTGCGCTCGCTGGGCGTAGAAAAGAGAAAAATTAATTTTCCTAAAAGCTTTTCTTGGCGCTGATTATCGTCGTTCGTTTGTATTGAAAGTGGCATAAATTTAAATAGTTTGGAGAGAAAACAAAAACCTTTTTCTAAAGTAAAAATTAAATGAAGACAAACAAACAAGCGAACGAACAAGTTAGTGAAAAGGCCATTGAAAGAAGGCGAAAGGGCAGCGAGGAAGAATGAGAAGGAGAATGAAAGCAGAGTAGAAAAAATTGCATAAAAGATGGCTTAGAGAAGAAAAGACAACACTGACTGTCAACGGATTAAAAGTTTTCCCTTAAAATAATGGCAAAAAATTGGAAAAATTCTTTCGAGACTCACAATAGTGAAACGACAATTAAATCCTTTACTTTGTCTCTCATTTGCTTTGTTTTGTATGTTCTTCGAAATTCAATAAAAGCAAGATTTTAAACGTTGATGAATGCAATTAAATTTCTGCGCCCGAAAGTATACTATGGAGAAGCAAAATTTCAATACTACGGCAACCGCATTACATTTTGTTGGACACATTTGCTGTGTATACTTACGCAAACTTTGCGACATAGAAACGACGAAAAAAAAATGAACAATGCCAAAACGGACAACAAGAGTTTGTTACAGGAATTGTTAATAATGTAGACTTTGCTGAAAACGCTGGCATGAACAGTAGCCGCACAATCAGCCAAAGCTCGAGAGCAGCAGCAGCTGTTCCAGCCAGCTTTATTTGACATTGGCACGCCTACGCGCCGATGTGCACCACAAGTTGTGGTCGTACAACGGCATCAAAACGTGTGGGTGGGTGCGGCAGTGAAGAAACTTACACGCAAATTTGCATTGCACGTACATGTGAGAGAACACTTTTAAGCGCCCAGAAACAAGCTACATTATGGTATACCAGCAAATGACTCTGTGATACTAAAATTATATTTTTTGTTGCAGCTCACACCAATACCATCAACTAGCACCGACAATGTTCTGGGGTCTAGAGGGCTACGTGTAATTTGCTCTCAGTAGTTCTGTAGTTCTGCGTGTGACAATGAACAGTGAAATGCACGCGACAGCACCTAAAAATAAACGCCAACAATATTCGCGCATATTCCATAAGTATCCGAAAAGTATGCAACAAAAAGACCTTTGCCAGTGTGCGGCTTCTGTGTTCATGTTCGTTTTGTCATTTAATGCTGACTTTGCCAGAGTTTTCCAGTGAATGACACCTAAAATTATGCTACGAAAATCAAAATGGAGCAAAAATGAAATGGGAAAAGGCGCACACATTTCGTGTTTTGTTGTTGCGATTATTTTCGTGTTAGAGCAGGAGCAGCAGCAGGAGCAGGAGCAGGAGCTGGAGCAGGAGCAGAAGCTGGAGCTGGAGCTCCGACTCGAGCGTCTCATCAGTGTCGCAGTAGTCGCACTTGCTGCGTTCACGTTCGTTGCATTTAATGAGTTGGCATTTTGTTGGTTCGCTTCGTTTCATTTCGGCGCGTTCCGTTACATGTTATGTTGTTGTTATTGTTGTTGGTAGTAATGGGTAATGGTCAAATTGATGTGGGTTCAATTCACATTCTTGTTGTTGCTGTGCTTGTTTTTTTCGTTGTTATTGTTGTTGTTGTTGTTGTTGTTGTTGTTGTTGTTGTTGTTGGGTGTGCGATCATTATAATTGGGAATTTTGCGCCAATTTTACAATTTTTGTTTTGTAATGAGATTGTAATTTGATGTAGAAGCAGAAGCAGAAGAAGACAAACCGAAAAAACATTTTCTACAATTCATCAATGTCAGTTTGATGCACGCGCCAGATTAGATCAACAGCAATAGCGCCGTTTTATTTCAAAAATAAATTGGAAGTTGCTTTTAAGCGGTTTCCATTCACAGTTGCAGCTGAATTGTCATTATCACATTGATTTTAATGCTGTAATAAACTCTAAACTAAATTGTGTTGCTTTAGTCCGTATACAACGGACACTCCCCATCCCAGTACATCCGAGTACATATAAATAAAGTAGACTATGCATAGTTGTTTTCAGTGTACCCTTGAAGAAGTCGCTTAATTTGGAGTACTTGGTTCAAAAAAGAAGAACGTAATCGTAGAGAAGAACATCTAAAATCTTAAGGATAGCCTATTCCATTTTTGGGTTGGATTACAAAATAATTTCATAATTTTCTTTATAAAATCGTTCGTGTGTAGCGAGCACTGCAGATGTAGATATGATTAGATTTAAATGTTACCAGGAGGGCCATAGTCCTTCCATAGCACTCAATCCGTTGGACAATTGTACTTTGCCCAGAAGTAGATAGGAGAAGGGTAAAGTAGATAAGAGAATAAATCGTTTCAAATAAAAAAATAACAATAAAAATTTAAGAGTTCTCACAGATAAACGAGGTGTTTAAATAATAATTTGAATATTTGAATATATATTTATTCTTTCGAAAACCGGCACAACAAAGCTTAAAACCTTATTAGCAGTACCGGCAGCATGTAGCGTAAAAAGGATTAAATATATGACTTATGATATATATTGCATGACATAAAAATTTAAACTTTACTTCAAATTTAAACATTAAACATCTATTCATAAAAATTTTAATAACATGACATATTTCACTATTTTCTAAAAAAATGTGGTATCAATTTTACTAGATCACCTAGATCACTAGATCAAGATGGAGATATTTTTAATAGATGTGATATCATCGTCAGAAAACCTTACTCATCTGTGTACCATACGGAATGGTGGAGCATTCATATAAAATTACCTCCAAAAAATACCTCAACTCTGATGAAATGAAAATCTAAGAGTATACAATATTAAATCAAATTTTTTACCAAAGAGCTTTTGAAATTGTTTGCATCAAAAGCGAAATTAATATTATATTTATAATTTTCTGTATTGTACTTTTTGAAATAAATAGTAAAGCAGAAAGCGCCTTTCAAAATGATACCCCATTTTTGGGACTCAAAAGTATAATTTTATTTTTCAGAAGGCTTATTACCCGTCAAACAGTGACCTTATTTTCAAAATGAAATTAAATTAGTGTAGGCAGAGAAAAGAATGTATTTTAAGCATCACCAAATTAATTCCAAAAAGTTCAGTTTTATCTAAAAAACGTTTTCTTTTCGTTTAAATAGTGTTTTTAACGCATTAAAAAAAATTTTAGGAAATATAATTTTTTTACATTTACATGTATGTAAGTATTAAAAAAATTGCTTAAACCCCAAAAGCCCCTCTACAGCTGCACCCGCGCCTGTTACCATATTAAAGTATTTCAAAGCAACAGCGCTATTCCCTCCGCTACTCGGCTGCATTGTCCGTCCCCTCAAATGCAAGTCATGGTAGACATCATTATGCTGCCCTCGCCACCATGTTTTGTAAGCTACCAATTTTGTTTTATGCCTCTTCATCATTGCTTGACAGCTCAATTGAAATTTCTCGAAATAAACCAGAATGTCATGGTTTGATGGTATCAAAGTTTACACATTTGATTTTTCAATTATGGAATTTAAGAAATGGTAAGCATAAATAGCAGCAAAGTGGAAATAATACAGGGTCCTTGCTCGATGGCAGAACCTTTGTTGACCAATCTTCAAATTAAACTACCTGCATTGAAAGTGACATTTTTGATGAATTAGTAATTTAAAATTTACCACATTCAAGTCCACTTTCTTGATTTTTTCTTCATAAGAATAAATGATGTCGATGTCCACAATTCAAGCAAGAGCTCTGAAAAAAAAACACATTTGATTAAAAACATTCTCATTCTCACCCTTATCTTTATGGTATATCGTAAATTAAATACTATGAAGAGTTTCAAGCTCAAGACTGTCACGACTTCAGCTTGACTTGACACATTGTCTACATGTCAAAAATTGTGCTGGTATCGCAAATTCTTTAGAAGCATCATACATACATTTAAATGATGCTTTCGAATTAAGAAGCAAGACAAAAAAAAGAACGAAAAGGTAAGGAAGAAATGAGATGGAGAAGGAACAGCAGAAGCAGAAGATGATGAAAAAAGGACGAAGACAAATGAAGTAAAGATTTGTTTTGCTCGTTCGTTCGCTTAGATTTCAATAATAAATTTTCATTTCAAAAATCATTACATAACACCATACAGTTGACGGCCACCATCACCATCACCATCACCAATCTAGCACTCACACTCCCATGCAAACACACACACACTTACTCCTACAAGTAAGTATATTCACACACACTCGCCCCATGTTGGCATTGGTAACGACAGAAAATTAATGATTGATTTCCGTTTCGTTTCGGGTTTTGCATTTTCTATTACGTACATACATACGCATACACACACGTACACACACACACACACACACACACACACAATATATACATACATAGGTATTTGAATTTTTGGGGTTTTCTTTTTATGTGTAGTTGTACAAATGTGTGTGTGCCTGAGTGTGTGTGTGTGTGTGTATTTTCGTGTTGGTGTATAGATTTGATATTTTTACATCAAATCTCCATGGTGTGTGGCTGCAGTATAAAAAATTTGGTTATTTGTTCGGTCTGCTCTGTGCGCTGCTCTGCTGTCTGCTTCCCCGACCGTCCAACCATCTGTCCGCCTGTTCACTTTTCAGTGCGTGTTCTGCTGTTGTTGTAGCGTTGCGTGTAATGTTGTTTTTGAATGTGGTCTTTGTTGTTATTTCGTATTCATTTATCAGAGAATCCGGTGTTGTTAGCTCACGGAAATAGGCTCAGGGGTCATCCTACTAGTTGCCTGCCTGCTTTCCTGCTTGCCTGCATGAGTTGCTCTCCTGGCAACGCAGCAATCCGTGTACACAAATATATTTTAATGTTGGTTATTGTTGATGATTGCGATGTTGACTTTCTGGGTAGTGTGTAGTAGTTGCATGGCGCTGCTTGGTTTTTGGGTGTTAAATCAATTATTTTTAATTTAAAAGGACACTAACTTGATTAATGGTTGCAACGAAAGAAAAAAAAACAAAAAATCTTATGAAAATGCGGGAGGGTAACAAATAGTAAAGTTCAAATATTACATTTTCGGATCTCAGTTCTTTACTAAAGAACTTTGCCTATTTTATTTATTTTCTGTTGCAATACATTTTTTTAAATTTTTTTGTTACATTTTATTCAAAGCTATTGTTACTTGGTCTCTATGACCATTGGCCGTTATTAAGTTATTGGTCAAGACAGACGCCACCTGTGGCCTATTTCAATTACGAGACTTTCTTAAGTTTCGTCGTCCTTTGGCTAAATAAATCGAATAAAAGATTCAGGAAGGTAAGCAATTGCAACAAAAAGCATACAAAGAAAAGCAACTTCCCATGGGCGCAATAAATTTTTACATTCAACCCCTCGCAAAACGTTTATGACTTTCAACAAACGAAAGCCTTTGCTGTCTCTAAAGCTAATCAGCTTCTTTGGCTTCTTAAAATCGGAAGCTTATTTGTAAGCAATAATGATTTCGATTAGATTAACTGTCTTTAAGACTCTTTGTACAGGGTAGGTTGGAGAAAATAAAGTTGAGTAAAGCGGCCACAGTTAGATTCGGTAAGCATGAAAAGCTATGTTGGTTTGTTAGTCCGTTCGCATACTTGATAGCTGCAGTAGAGCCTAAGAAACTCAGTCGAACTTGGTACAGAGATTTCCTATAACTAATTAAGTAGTCGCCGTGGCATAGTTGGTAGGGCTGCTACGCAGATAATATAAAAAGTATAAAACCACAGCACCACTTCTTGCCAGGCAATAGCAAACCTACAAGAGTAAAAATAGCTTAAGAAAAGCTTTCCATTTCCCCGGATTCGGCAAAACACCTTAGGTCCATTCCATTCAAGTACAAAAATATAACACGCATAACTTGAATGGAAGCCAAAAGCTCGGCCTAGGCCCTCCACGGGCTCTTGTGTTATTAAGAAAAGAAGAAGAATCAAAGGAAATCGTGGAACAAATTAAACCGAATTCGGCACACTTCGTTGAATATTCGAGGCTCTAGAATATCTGCGGTGAAAATTGATCACATCAATAGAACCAAAATCGTTACCTATAATGAGTTTATTGGCTTAAAAATAATTACTGCAAAAACCATAATATCGATGGCCCTCTCAAACAACTAATATCCTTCTTTAGTAGGCTAAGGTTTTCGCCGCCATTTGTGTTGCGCGTGTTATTGCCGAATCTTAGGCCGTTTTCACCCTTGGAGATTTGCTATTGCCAGCAGCTAAGTTTATATTTTCAATTTTAGATTTTTGACTGTGCCGAGTTTCGTATCCGGAAATCCTACACTACTAACTACGACGAATAACGTATCCACCGTGTAAATCGAGGTGTGGGTGTATATACCAGTCTACCACTCAACAAATTACTTAATCAAAAATAGGTATGAAAAACAAGCATGAAGCAAAAAATGAATTATTGGGCAAAAGCCTGTTATGGGCATGAACACCAACAACACAACATGTTTACTGCTATATTTTAATAACGATAAATCAAAATCAAAATAACGTGCGCTCAACGCACGCCTTCTATGTAATACTAATCAAAGACGGAATTCTGGCCTAAAAATAACCAAACCACATTTTGGATTGCGCACCGTGGCTATGATGACGAAAGAAAACAAACGACCAGCTCCACATGGACATGGGCATTAATTCTTCAGCAAGCTTCCTTTTACAAATCCAAACACGTTCTTGCCACATTCTCGAAAACATTACGCTAGTCAACACAACAAACATCCCAATACAGTAAACAAATTGATAATTGAATGCCAAGAAAGAGGGAAAGTGTGTGAGTGCGAGAGTTAGCTGCTAATAATTCTTTTTCTTAGGTCTAAGGAAACTGGCTAACTCGCCACATAAAAAAAGGATCGAAGGACATACATGCTCTATGAATCATTTTTTTCCCCACCACCACCAACAACAACAACAAGACGCCTTCGTACAGCGATGCCATAAATCATTTTAGGGCCATGTTGCTGCAACATTTGAATTTGGAAAAATGCTGTCGTTGTTGTAGATGGTGTTGTGGGAATTTTCTTTTTGAAAAAACATGCCGACGCGTGTTGACGTGCGTGAAATTCTTTGGTAAAGGATTCATTGTTCTTGGTATTTTTTGTTCCAGGCTTGGCGCGAAGGATATGAGCAAGGATGGAGGGCATTTTTGCACGTCCTTGAGAAATTTGAACCTTTTGCATTTATCCCATTTTTTCTGTTTGTATTTTCGGGATGCTATGTACATACATATGTATGTATGGTATATTAAAAGTATTCTTGCACTTGACTTGTTTCGAGTCTATAAATCGTTGTACGTGTCTTCAGATTTGTTCTCCATGATGATGATTATAGTGACGACGATGGTAGTGTTGGTGCTGCTGTTGCTGTAACAAAAAGTTGTCACACATACGCACACACAAATATATAAAATACAAAAATAAAAATGAAAAGATTTTGAGTTAAAGAAAATTAAATTTTCCATGTATACGGAAAAGTTATAATGCAAAAGTGCGTGCGTTCGTGTGTGTAGGCCACAAGGAATTTTAGAAACAGTCAATGTTGTTGCAAACACACACTCAAACACACACACATCGCTGCTACCCTCTACTACAACAACAATGGACGGAAGGAACAACTGAAAAATAATAAATATAAAATGCTGCGCACAAAAATGTGCTCCCTTTTAAATTTTACTACATTTCGATACTTTGACTACTCGCATACTACACATAAAGAAAAATGTTACGAAAAATGGCCATAATAATCACATAGTGGACTCAGGAGCGATGGTTAGAAAAAGAATCAGGATGCGTTTTTTCACGCTTGATTTAAGAGGATCAGGTTAAAGCTGCATTGTACATAAAACGCTACTATTTTAATTGTTATGGGAGCACTTAAACCCTTCGAACACTTGATCACCCTCACCCATCCTTGGGGTGAAAAAGCCCGGCCGAGCCAGTAAATTGCATTTAAATATTGTTATTATTATTGAGTGAATTAATGATTAGTTAAAACCAGAGGTATAGAAACTTATAAATTATCTTCTTAAATTGAATTAAATTTTACCTCCAAGGTGGGAGGAGGTGAACGCTCAAGAACATCAAAAACATGAAACTGATAGATAAGAACGAACAGAAATAAGGTTGTGTGTAAATGTATGAAAGTATTAAGGAATTTATGTAAGTATTTTACATAGAAATGGTTTGTAAAGAGTGCAGAAGTCTCAAACACCTTCTCGGTGATAAGAAGCCTTGGCAGGTCTGCTTTGCTTCCAACATCAGTTAGCTTAGTATACCTCAACTTACCTGACAGATCAGGTCAAGACCATTACGCTATTTATAATTTATCCAACGATTTTTCTTTCTTCTTCTGAATTGATAGGTACCTACTAATAAAACTTGCTGTGACTAACATTTTTCATTTGGTGTAAGCGAAAAACTACAATCTACAGAGGAGAATGTAAAATGTTATTCTTTTTTTTTTTAATTTTACCGCCAACACAAGATTTAATTAAACCAAAGACTTGATTTATGAACGAAAGGATTCAGGCTGCAACAACAACAACGACATTAGCACCCAGTAGGGGTGAGAGTAGTAAGAGCAGCAGTAGTGGAAGATGCCGGAAAGAAAGTAAACGAAAACGTTTTTACTAAGAGGGTTTGGTCTGGATAATGGGTTAGCTGCACACAGGAGCGAAAGCAGCGACGGGAGCGAAATGAACAACAGCGGCAGCAGCAGCAGCAGCAGCAACAGCAGCAGTTGTTGTAATAATGATTCGCTCTGTAACGACGTCAAGCTGAAGCAGTTAAAGCAACATTTGCTATTGTTTTAACCCTTCCATAATAATCGAACAGGGTGTGTGTGTAATACACATAAAGCGTTGAAGAAGGCAGGCGGTGGAGGGAACGCGGAGCTATGCTGTGCATTCAGAAGTATTGATTTGAAATTGAATTGCGAATTTCTTTCTTACTTTTTGCAACTCTGCGTTTCTTTTTTACTTCACGGAGGATTGAAAAATTTTCATTATTTTAAATGTTCGCCTTTTTATTGCTTTGTTTTTCTATTGAAAAATACTTTGGCATATCTGTGAGTATTTATGTAGGTAGTGATTTTCCGCCAACGGCGGAGGAACATGAGCAACGTTACCAATGTGGGTTATTAAAATCAACGCAGGAACGTGAATTGCAGCAATGGGACTGAGGTAAAAAATTCGATTTTTTCTACATTTATTTCTAATAATGTGTAGCAAAACCCCTCTCCTTCACCCAGTTCACGAGAACTTACGGGTATATCTAATAAAATAACATCGTTACTTTAAGCAAACACAAAATGTTGTGAGCACTTTATAAGGATTTCTATTTAAGTTTCCATGGTTTAGTATTTTTTTTTTTTTAATTTTACCTCTCGAATTCAATGAAGACTATCTGCTACGGCTACAACTACGACTCCAACTCTAGCTTCAGCTCTCAACCGCCACTTTGCCCTAATTTGTAAATATTTATGCTTTTTTGCATTTGGTTTTCATCATTTTCATTTTAATTTTCATTTTCGGCAGTGAGTGTTGAAAGTTTGTTATTTAACTACCCCAGCTAAATGCAGAAAGGAGCAAAAATTGTATAAAAGTATTTATGTACAATTTGATCTTTTTGCGTGCCCCATCACCCGCTCGACCGACACTCACATTCTGCAAAGTATAGTAGTAATTGTAATAAGTAAGTTGTTGTAGTTGTTGTTGTTGTAGTAAGAGAACCCAAAAACATTTTTAGTATTGCCATCGTAAATCTTTTCATTAAGAAAACTTTTCATAAGTTCTTCGGCACACACACACACGCACACGCACACACACACAACCTCACTCAAACGAATGCATGAATATAGGAGTTTGCTTCCGCTTCTTCTCTAGATACTTGTTACTACTTTTTGGCGTGTTTTCGTTATTAGTCTGATTAATTTAGCTCTTTTCATAAATTGCCCAAATAGCTTCCCAACGCAAAAGACCAACAAAAATATCTAGCAGCAACTGTGCTAAGCGCCAACAAGACGTGAAGTGCCCCTTTTTTTTAACCTTTAAACTGTACGAGGGTAGTGAGTGCTGTCAACAAGCGAAATACTTAGACTGAATACGAAGGCAGCAGCATTTACAGGAAGCGTTTTAAAGAACCGCATCATACATTATCCTAATAAAGGATAATTCATTAGTGTCTGAAATTTCTGGCATTTTGGCCTTTTAGGGATGGGGGATGGCAATGCCGTTAATTGGTATTTAGGTGAGTATATGAACGAATATTTGTCAACTGTCCACGTACATCCTGGCACTTACCTGCGTTCTATTCTATTCTGCAAATGGTTTGCTAAACTACGATGATCCGCTTTAGAAATCAAACTCGTAGACTGATTTGCTCGAAACCAGTCGTGTCTGACCATCGCCGTTACCTGGGTGAAAAACCAAATAAGAAAACTGTCCAACAGTCCTCCATAGAGTTCTTGCAGCCTTGCGTTATCTACTTCTACGCTGTATTTCCATATCATTGTCATATGTAGAACTGTCAAGGATATTCTTCGCATATACAATGTATGCACACATACATAGAACAAATACTCTAATGTAACAATTACATAAAACAAAACAACCAAAAAAAAAAAAAACAATATTCAATCAAAATTGTTCTGAAAGTTGTCTGAGTTGCCTTTGCTTATGAAATAAATTAATAAAATTCAGAATTGAAATTCCGATATATTGAAAATTGCAACTAACTAAGTTCAAAGTTGCTCAATTCACTAGAAAATTATGCCATGAATGTTTTTATTAATATACAAAAATAGGAAAATAAAAGAAACCAAACCAAAGTAAAATAAACTCAGCAACAAAACAAAACAAAAAAAAAAAATAAATAAAAAAAAATAAGAAGCAAACAATAAAATGTTTCCTGTTGTTGTTGTTGTTGTAAATTCCGAATATTCTTCGAAAGATTAAATTCAATATTTTACCAAGATAATTTAAAACAAAACAAAAAATGTACGAGTATGTGTTTTCAGCATAAGTAAAATCTTGCAGCATAGAAAGAACAACAGTTGCTATATGTATGTATGTATGTATGTATGTAGCACAAGGAGTAGCAGCAAGTGCAGAAACCAGCAACAGCAGCAGCAACACTCTCCGTCTATGTCTGCCCGTTTAGTCTTCATTTCAACAAAAATTCAATATTTATATATTTCTTTGTTTTTTATGCGTGTTCTCTCTGTAAACTGTGAAATAAATTGATAAAATTCCTGTGCGACTCATGCCAAACAGCTTTTGATGCAAGAAACGCCTGGCAGGCGCGCAATATAATGACGAGCTTCGTTTTTATGGCAACACGAAAAGTCTCTTAAAATTAAAAATGCCCACTTTAGAGTTTTGGTTTTGGCGAAATTTAAGTTTAAGTATAAAGTGGAAAACCATGAAAATGCAACATTTAATGAGACTTTCGCTTTTTCGTCGCTGTTGCAGCTGTCACGCACCACCGCTGAAGATTACAAAAAATTAAAAAGGATTTCGGTGAGTAGCTACCTTTTTGGCCAAAAACTCATTAGTGTAGGTACTCATAAAATTTGTATTGCGTTTTAATGCGGGCTTAGCTCCTACTGAAGAGGTTCGACAACAGTTCGAAGACAACGGGTCGACCAGTACCAGCAGTTGTCCAGTCCTCAGCCTCTTAAGACCATCGCACAATTGTAATGGTGTTTTGAAGTACTTGCCCAAGCGGCACACAATTTTATTGAGTAAAGTTTTTGTTTCTTTTTCGAGAAATAGGCATAAAAACATGTCCATTACAAATATGTTGAATATAAAATTTGGGATCATTCGGATTCCAGTTTAAGCTGTTGACTGCATAAAACAAATTAAAGACAAATAGTTTTAAACGTAACGTCATAGACAAATTCTATACGAACGAAGTCAAAATGAGCATACTCGAATTAAGTTTATTAAAAAAGAAGTATTTTCTTCTACAAAGAGAATTACAATTTTCTGGGGTTCGGACGTAAAGAGAACTTCGTAACCCCGGTCCTAGAAAATGAGAGTAACTTAAATACCTTGGGCTCTTTTAATGCACCTATGACCATAGTACATTTTTCAAAACAACATAACAGCAGTTGAACTTATGCAGAATGCCCTTTAAAAAGTAACTTTACGCATTCACATTTCTTGCAGAGAGAAGAAATGGATCGTTAAGCTTAAAATGTGGTATTTGAAAAATGAGCATCAAAGTATAAAATGTAGTGGAAACAGGCAACATGCCACCCAAAACATCTTAAGAACTGACATGAATTAGTTTAGATTTTTAATGGCTTTGGAGCGCCATAGAATGCTTTGTTATCCGATACTGTGTGTGTGTGTGTGTGTTTAGAAATAGAGTAACATGTCCTTAAACATGCACACACTCACACATTTATCCATGCATGTGCGAATATTAAGTCAAAGGACTTTAACATCAACTGAACTTCAGCAACTACCATAACAGCGTCGACTTGAACGAAGCCATTCATTGTACGTACGTACTCATTTTCGACATGCTCGTCCTCGTCATCGTCATCGTCCTCGCCCTAGTCTTAGCTGTTGATGTTGACGTTGGCGTCGTTCGTTGTTCATTTAAATTCCTTTTTGGCCTTTTTCGTATACGAGTACATATTGTTGGCGGTTAGCGACTTGAAAGGCGATCATTTTTAACTTGGGAAACTATTAATTTTAAGCGCGTTGCGGCAGCAACAAAAAACTCGTAAAAAGAGCACAACGATGCATCAAGTTTTCGCCGTCGTTCGCTGTGCACATATCCTTTTTCATTTTGTAAATGTGCTTTTTATATAAATTAAAACTTTCTTTTGGCGCTGCATGAAGAGTCTCCCTTCCTTGGTACATTTTTCTTTCTTCAGCTACTGCTGCTGCGTTCCCTTCATGTCCTTCGTCCTGCTTGAACATCCTTTGAAGTAGTTTTTAATCCTGCAATGCAACAAAAAAAAAAAAAGAAATAACCAAGTTGAAACCTAGGAGTGCAACATTTCTCCTCTATTTACTTTTCTTTTTTTTCTTCTCTTGTGTTTATTTTGTGGATGTGCAAAAATGTTGTTGTTGCTATTGTTGCATTGAAGAATATCTTTTTATTATTTTGTTGTGTTGTTGGATAAAAAATATTTTCAATCTGCTTGAGTGCACACAAACTCTTCATGATGCCTCACGTCGTGTTGCCTCCGGACGCCTTGGGAAGCTGCTGGTTACTGCCGAGCGGTGGAGTGGCGGCGTGGTGAAGAGACATGAGTGAGTGTAATTAGTGTTATTTTAATATTTCGAGTGGGATTAATTAAAATTTAGCAAAAGTCAAACAAAAAGGTTGTTGCAATTATTTTCATAGGATCAACAATAAATTGATGTGGTATTTGTGTAGCCATGTAGCTATGTAGCTATGCATTTACGTCTCTTACGTAGTATAGCACAAGTTAACCTTAGTTATGCAATGGGCAGAGGGGAAAGTGTGGGTGGCAGCGGCGGAAAGTGTTGCCAGAAAATAGTTGTGCTTCAAACAGTTTGTACGAGTAGTTATGAAAACTATATTGACATTGGAGAGAATAGCAATGTAGGGATACTTTTTAAGTCCATTCTCTATTTCAATATTGGCATTTTTCTTTAAAGAACTAATAAATGCATATGTTGATTTCATTTGCAAATTATTGGAATTTGTGTACTAACTGGAGCGCTCACCCTGGATGGATGTTGGTTGTGATTTATGAATGCCCTTTCTCCTTCTTCTTCTTCTTCTTCTTAATGGCACAACAGCCCATGAAGCGCCTATGCCGAGCTTTTCGCATCCACCTATGTCCGACTTTGTTTAATCGCATATGGAGGTTTCCGGGTAGGTGATTTAGAGCACAGGAGTTTGAAGAAGTGGGTAAAATCTTTTAAAACAGTTGTGGGTTGTGATTAAGCTTGCCAACTGTCCCAATTTCGGAAGCACAGTACTTCTTTGGCAGAAATGTGCTTCGTCTCCTTGAAAGGCTGAAAAGACGTTCTTAAACACGAAATAGCCTCTCTTTAAGATTATAATATAAAGTTTTAATTAATTTGATGCAGTGGTGTTCATTTTTCAAGGGGAGAGATATTCAAGAGAAATGCGCCTTATTCTTTGATATCATTAAAAATACCAACTACTTGATAAAAGCGGGTCTGACAAATACGCTTTAAGATTTAAATATTAAATATAATGTGAATAAAAATACTGCGAAAAGCTCAGCCTAGACCCTCCATGGGCTGTTGTGCCATTAAAAGTAAGTAAAGTAAAAGTAAAAATTGCAAATACTAATTTATGTTGTTGTTTATTTAATCATAGTAAAAATTCCTGCTTTTAAAAATGTATAAAAATATTTTACAAACGTTTTCCTTGTAATGTTTTGGCAAAAATATGCTTATTCACTTTTGTGTGGTCGCTGTGGTGTAGTGCTAGTGCGTTGGACTGCTACGCACAGAGTCCGGGGTTCGAATCTCGGCACAGGCAAAATCAAAAAGTAGAAAAAATAATTTTTCTACACAGCACCACCTCTTGGCAGGCAATGGCAAACCTACAAGAGTAAAAATTGTCTATGAAAAGCTTCTCACTTCGCCGTTCATGTCCAAATATATCACGTACACCATGAGTGGATGCGAACAGCTCGGCCTAGGCCCTCCATGGGCTGTTGTGCCATTAAAAGTAAAAAGTACATAAAAGATCAAAGTTTACCACGCCTATATTTTTACTGCGGTTCAATTTAAACTGAAATAAATAAAAATACGAGTATGTGATAAAATATTGTTAAAAATTATTGATACGGCTCAATGTAGCTAATGACTTTTATTTTTTGTGGTAGTCGTTTATTTAGATAAATAAGTCATTTAGTTTATGGCAGGTGGTTGTAAATCTGAATGTTTGATTTTGCAAATACTGGCAACCACGCTACAGCATTCTAATGTAAATACAGCATAATTTGCAGTGTTCGAATATCGAACACCAATAATCTTAATTGTCATTGAATTATCTGACAGTTTCAACAATTTTATTTACACTCCGATTCCGTAAAAGTGGTACAGTGTCCTCCTGACAATTTTGTCTCCATATAAAGTGTTCCAGAAGGTTTTGCCTAGTTGTGATACACCTTTACTGAAACGTGTTCTCACAGGGATCACACTTTTAGACTAAAAATAGAAACCGTGATGTAATGTTCAACACTAACCAGAACATTTTTCTCAGTGCAAAACTCCACAATAAGAAAAGTGAAAAGGAATTATCGGAAAATGTTGTTTGCTGCTTGAAAAACCGTGATCAAAACAGATCAGCTTCTTTTTTAAAGTAGCTTGGCGATATTGATAAAAATAGTTCCAGTCTACATAAAACTAGGTACACCGTAGCAATGCAAATAACACCAACAATGTGAAAAATAGGCGGAGTTTGCGGTTAACCACAAGTAATATCCAAATTCATACAACAACAAAAGGAAAGCTACAATAGAAAAATTCATTGAGAATCCGAGTACTAGTCTATATGAAACGACCCTCTGCGAGGCAAGAAAACTCACCTACTCTACTCACGCACACACACACGCACGCACATCAGTACAACAACAGCAGCAGAGCGGCATTAATCAAGGGTGGAAACTCCGATAATTCTGAAAGCAATACACAATATATACTCATAAATGCATACAAGACCCGCTCTAAGAACTACAAGATTTTGAGTACGCTGCTCTAGCACATGAACGTATGAGGTGAGAGGAACGTATCGTTGAGTGTATGCGCGCACACACTCATACATGAAAATTGTCTTGAATAAATATTTTTGCGGTTAACCACAAAATATAATTGGTCGAGAAATGACGAGCACATCAAACTGTATCTCTGGCTGGGTATGTGGGTAGATATGCACGTGAGTGTGTGAGCGAGATAGCTACATACATATGGTACTCTTGTGCAGATACACACAGCCATAACTAACTAATTTGTATACTCGTCTCCCATGATAGATATAAATAGTAAACGAAGTATTTTCCTATATTTTATTGATGGAATTGAAAAGAAAAATCATAAATTTGAATACTTTAAAAATAAAGAAATTTAAAAGTTTATTTTAGCTGATGTGGGAAAGCTTTTTGCGCTTATGCTGAACAATGCCATCTATGGAGAAATTCTCGTACTTGCACAGAAATTTTATATGAAAACCAAACGCGCTACAACTTTCCTTGAAGGAAATATCTCAAATTTCTTAGCAATATTCTGCGACTAAGACTTTTGCCTATCTTTCCAACCCCTTAGTTTTTTCCACTTGGATGGACAAAACGAATGAAGGGCGCAAAAAAGTTCTTCATCCCCAGTGCCAGGAAAGAGAAAAGAAAAATGCGCGCGCTTTCGGCGCCAAAAGCAAAATTTCCCTTAATTTTTTTGCTTGCTTTCCTTAGAACGGCGGGGGTGACTGTCTTAAGACGATGAAGTGTTTCCATTTTTTTTTTGTCGTAACACAATTTTCCCCTTTTAAAATTTTCCATGGCGAGCAAAGAAATTTTTTTTCTTACTTAAGAAAAATTTCTTCAAGTTTTCACTTCTCCTTGGATATTTTTTCTTCTGAGAAAAACTTCCTTTGCATTTTTCTTGCTCTTAATATTTTTTCTTCAATAGAAAAATATCTTTTTATTTAAGTTATCTCTTTTTTCTTTCTAATTTTATTACTCTTTTAGCTTTTTCTTATTAATGTAGAGAAAAATAAGGAAAATTACTCTTTAGTCTTTCTTCCAGCATATGATTGGCACTCAACAGATGTCGCCACTGTGCGCATTTCAAAAATAAAAGTTTGAAATTAACTTGTTTAAAATAACAAAATAAAAATAATTAAAACAACAAAGTCGAATTTATATAAAATCTTTTTTTTAGTTAGTTTTTATTTGGTTTGTTTTATTTTTTTGAGTTCATAATGAAAACTAATGAATTATGCAATCATTTTCAATTTTATCATTTCGAAAATTTTAATTAAAATGATTTGCAACTCGTCGAAAACCACAAAACGTTTTCAAATCATTCAATTCGTTTGTCAGAATAGAAAAATAAATACACACACAAAAATAAAATCATTTCCTAAAATATGTTATTTTATACTTTCATGTATATGGAGCAAGCGCTGAAAGCTGAAATTCATTTTATTTTTACCCAATTTGCCGAAAATAAAATATTTGAGAATTGTTGCCCAAAAAATGTATAAATTTTTGGCCAAAATTAATATTATTTTAGTTAAAGCAGAAGACCAAAACAAGCTCATTTTAGTAAGTTTCACATATTTGCTGCGTTCGTATCACAAAAATTGTTAAATATTTAAGTGCAACATAAGGACGTCGTTTCTATTTCTTTGGTTTCATTTAAAAAAAAATCGGGGTTTTAATTAGGGAATCGAACGCTGGCCAATATTCTAAGGAATGTTGTACACTTTCCCGTGGTCTAATAAAAAGGATCTAAATGATGAAATGAAAAATGATAGCTTAATCCATTGGTTTTCACTACGACCCCGAAAATATGAAGTGAATAAGGATTATAAGAAAGCCACCACAAAAATCACCACATGATATGAAATTGCCACCTCCCTGTCATCATCGGCGCTAAACTGAGGGTCTAACCATTTGGGACCTTCTGCCCTCTGGATAGAAATCCACCACAATACAATTTCTTACTGGGTACACAAATTTCAACGCACAGCTTCGTTGCTTGCAAATTAGCCTAAAATATTTATCTTTTTCGAGCGTGAAACTCTTACGAGCACAACAACAACAATGGAATTCATTTAAATTATATAAATTTTAGTAAATATGGGAATTGAGTGATATCGACCACGGATTTATGGAGGAACAGCACAATCACCGCAACTACACATACACGGACATGTGCTATCTTTCACATATAAAACACACACACACTCACAAACTCACACATTGCCGACATAAAACGTTGTAGCATCGGATGCAAAACGCAAATACGCTAAAATGTTTCAATGATTTAGCCAAAAATGGGTAAATATTATTTTAAAAAGAATTTCAATAAAATATGGTATATAAAAGGGCCAAACTATAAAATTCTACACACACACATCAATACACATGCATACATATGGATGTACGTATTTGTATGCATAGAGACGCAATCAATGGGTAGCAAATTGCATAATTCGAATTTATATATAGTATGTAAATGTAGTCAAGAGAACAGCAGGCAGACAGACCTGACGAACGGACAGACAGCGAAAGAGACGGAGAGGCAAGCGGGTGAGGGATAGTTCAAGGGATAGTGAGATGTGAGCGCACATACATACACCCATACATATGCAAATGTGCATTTGTATGTGAATTTGGGCATTAAATTTAATTAGATTCGTGGGAGTAATACCAACACCAACCGCATGAATTAATTGATTCAAATCAATATTCTAAAAAAAATCACACACACTCGCACACACACACACAAACAAACAACAAAAACTTCTCGCTCAGCATATTGGAAATATTCAAGCTGATGCTGAGGTCATTTCAATTTTGCTATCACCAATACTAACTCACTCACACACACACACACACACACACAATGATACTATGTACACATACTGGCAAACAAACTGCAAGTTGCTGCCTGCATAGGCATTATGTGTGTGTGTGTGTGTGTGTGTTTGCACAGGCATGGCGCAAATGCTTTTGGCCCATTTTAGTCAAAATTCGCCATGTTAGCCATGTTTGGTAATAATTCATTCTAAACCGATTAAGTTTTGCTAACAGAGTGAAACTGTTTGCATGATACGAAGGAGGCGTGCATGAAGTACATTTCAGTTGTGAAAGCCACCAGAAAAAACTATCACATCCATATGTAATTGTGTATATGTGTCTGCTTGTATGTATGTAGGTACTAAATGTCACATTGCTTACTATTTTTTAGATTTTCTCTATAAAACTGTCTGCAACTAAATTTGATTTTAAGTACATTAAAAGCATTTATGAAATGTTTTTTACGTAGACTTTTGCCATCTTTTCTCTATGTGGTAAGTATACAAACCTTTATGGATATACCATAAAGTGTATCCCAAAATAATTAAAGCACTAGACTATCAAACCAAGACTTGTATTCAGGCTGGAAACTCAATATGAATGCATCCCTTCTAGATTATTCACTTTGGTGTCCCATAGTTTAATCAGGAAAACATAGGTACTTAAATTTATAATCTCGCATTTTAAATTAATAAGGAGCAAATTAAATTAAATTGGGCACACTGGCACTCTGGAACAACTATTTTACAAGTTGTCAACATCGAACCATAACCACGCCTACGTTTCGTACAAGTGAATAATCTTCCGTTTGTCCATCTGCCAGTATCGTTTATGAGGTACCTCTCACACAAATGAAAGTTAGAACTATTCCATACCTACTTAGTCCGATTAGTACAAGGACGCCCGAGAGAGTCCACAATCAGCGATGAGACAACGATGCACCCAATTTGGCATCAGCAGACTTTCATTGTGTCGAATTTCTGTGAATGACTTGAAGATGTTCCTTTAGAAAAAGCGAACCGTTCACCAATTGTTGCCTGCTGACCATCCATTTAGGTTAACTTACTCGCATACCCTATTAAAACTGGTTTAAGAAGACGATGATCTCGCATCCAAAATCGTAAGGAGCGACGAAGCTCCTTTTTACTTATGTGTTTATGTGAATAAAGAAAATTTGCATTTCTGGGACACGAAGAATCCACATCAAAACCACAAAGTGACTGTGACTTGATGCGGTATTTGGAGTGAAAAAGTGAATAGCCCTTATTTTTTTCTTGAAGCCGACGGCACCACCATAATCTGTGTAATGTAATGAGTATTTTTTTGCGCAAACTGCTGTATTGGGTCTCGAGCATTGTTGATTCCAGTAGGATGGAATTTCCGGGCCGTGTGATCTCCCGTTTTGGCGATTTGACTGGCTGGCCAGATCGCCAGATCTGACTATGCCAGACTTCTTCCTTTGGACCTTTTTGAAATCTCGGGTTTACCACAACCACAAATCTTGCTAGACTTCAAAGCCAACATTGAAGAAGAAATTACCACTTTAGAGCCAAAAATTTAGCGAGCATCAACTCAAGAGGTGGTCATTAATAATAATATCATCAACTTTACACATTCAAGTAAACTTTTCGTGAAAACAGAGTTTTTGGAAACAGTTTTTAATTTCAGCAGCAAAGCTATTTTTATCTTTTTGGGGGATGTAGGGTATATAAAGTTCAACCACACCTGAACCTTACTTTCTACATTTTCTCTTACTGTATTAGAAGTGAGTAAATTATTGACGTAGATTGAACAATAGTAGACCAACCCTTAATGTTCTAAATTTCCAAATTTCTTACAAAATCGGTCCATTTTAATGTGCACCAATTAATTTTGCAGTTACAGGGTGACAATTAATAAGTCTATATAACTTTCTTCGCGCTATAGAAAAAGTTATAATTTTTCTGCCATTTTCTTCATTTTTGTATTATTCTGCGTAATCGAGAGTACATCTGATTTAATTTTTGTGTGGTCTAGATTTTAGTTATTTATTTTACGATGTCAAAAAATCGGTTAGCTATTATAACATTGCACCAGCTAGACAAACGCAATTGTGAGATTGCGCGCAAGCTTCGCATTGCTCGTTCGTTAGTTTCTCGTGCAGTTCAACGGTTTCCATGAGAGAAGTTGCTCACGAAACTGTCATCAATCGTGAATCAGTTCGACCCATAGCAAAAATGAGCTGCAAAAAGGCCAGTTGCTGACGGATGAAAATAAACACGTACGATTCCAAAGATGTTGCTGGGAAAAAATAGCCTTCACAGATAAAAAGCGGTTTACTGTTGAACAAGCGCATAACTAACAAAATGGCAGAAGCTGGTCAACATAGGCTCCGAAACAATGGGAAAACATCCTTGATTTTTGTGGCACAAGAAGTCAGAATCAACCAAGAAGTGTGCCGCCGTGAAATTTGGAGGCTGTGGTACTCCCTTGGGCCGACTGCAATGTGGCTAGGAAAACTCTACGCCATCTCACAGAGCCAAAACGACACAAGAATGATGCAGGGCTAATTTTCCTGTTTTTATCACATCTCAAGGATGGCCACCATATTCGCTGGATCTCAATCGGATGGATTACAGCGTAAGGTCCATTTTAGAGGCCAGGATCTGTGGTAAGCGTCATAAAAATTTGCAGTCGCCGAAACAGTTGTAGTGTCGTGAATGGGATAAGGGTGAATGGGTGAAGGAGCTGTGGCTCATAGCCAAAAATGTTTCTAAGCGTTTGAATCAGTGTAATCGTGCCCAAGGCGGCTGAATATATTTTTCTTTGGTCTATTATTCGTTTTTAATTACAATAATGTTTCTATTTCCAGAACTGTTGTATACACTTATTAATTGTCACCCTGTAGTTGTGCGAATAAAGAATCTAATTGGAAACTGAGTTAGTGTTAAAAACTTTATGTTATTTATAATTGCCTAGGAAAGCTAATCCCAAGCAGTCCAACCAATGCTGGAGCAGGAACAAGACCCTAAAATATACCACACATGTTCAGGATCTAACAAATCATTTTGCACAAAATAAGTAGTTAAGGTTGAATATTATTGAAGCTTTTAATTTTAATTAAATGCCAATTATTATTTTTGTTGTGCCTTTGTTGTTGTTGTGTTGAATTTGAAATGGATTGAAATGAAAATAATTTCATATTTTTTTGATTATATCACAATAATTAAATTGGAAATTAGTAATTACAAATAATTTCTATGAATTCTAATTGCAATGAGGCCATAATATAATAATAAATTTATAAATTCGCTGAAAATTATTTATTATTATTATTATTATTATTATTATTAAAATAGTATTGAATCATATGTACAAATACTTATTATACCATAAAATTTTCAAATTAAATAATAAATATTTTTGTTATATTCAAATTGCAGAGAAATTAACATACACAGTATAAGCACATACATACGAGTATGTATGTATGTAGTCTTAAATACAAACAAATTTTGTATATAGTATAGTTAAAATCACTATCGAAACTTTTGTAACATTTGTGGTTGCAGCTCAGCTCCTGTTTTCAAAAATATTCCTCACTTGCCAACGTAAAAAATTCTAAAACGTGCAAAAATTCAACCAACGTGAAAAATATCAGTAGAAGGAGCCCAAAATTGAGGTAAGTGTTTGCCAATAAAAATTCTACTGCAAAATTGTAAAAACTCAACAAAATCACTGCATTTCTCATTAAGTGTGAGGAGCAGGGCGGGGCTGGGGAGGTCAAGGGAATTGCAAGAGGAATGCTTTAATGCGCTCTAAAGCAGCTTGCGGTCACACAAAAGGATACTACGGCAACAGCAGCGGCAGCAGCAGCAGTGAATACTCGACTCGACCATCAGCCTCGATACAGAATGTTGCATGTATATTGCTGCTATGTTGTTTGTTTATGCAGCAGCTATGCAGCAAACCACTACACTCTCACTCCACTCCAGCACATATTTTGCATTTTTTTAATTACAATAATTTATTTCATATTGTACAATTTTTATTATTTCGTAATTATTGTTAAGTATCCTGAAAATCGTCTTGTTTTAAGTATGTATTTCAAGTGGGTAGTGGATGAAACAAGAAGATTACGCTGCATCGCTCAGCTCTTCATAATTCAACAAGTCACTCGACTCCACTCAATTGTTGTTGGACTGTTTATGGTAAATCCTTTTTTAATTAATTTAACTATACTGTGGTAGTGTCAAACACTGTCCTACATATTAGGAGAAATCTCTAAGTCTCTTGCCCGGCGCAAGAATAGCAGAATTGCAAAACTTTGTAATCCCTGCACTAAGTATTCTTGCACCGTGCAGGGGCATATGCTAGACATGGAAAATTCCGCAATTATTTTTTCCTTTTGCCGCATCTTACACACACACACACACACACACACACACACCAATACTGCGTGTGCAAACCGAAGGTAGAAGTAGAAACGCGTTCATCCTGTGAAGTTTTCGTGCATATCATATCCGCTTAATTAACTCACTGCTTTTTGCCCGCTAACAAAGTGCCGCATAATGATTAATAATTCTGTTGAATATAAATAAATGTACGCTGCAAATACGAGTACGAGCCAAATGAAGCGCGCCATAAATTCGTATGCTCCCGGAGAGAAAAAATGGATTTAAATTAAATAAAAAGGTTTTTGTTTTGTTTCTCAAAAGTTTCCAATGCTTACGCAAATGAAAAAGTTTTTCGTTCTAATGAGACACACTTGAAGCTTCGGTGCCAATGCCATGTGAATATGAAGTGCGTTGTTGTCTTTATCACCTTAATTAAGCGAATTGGGTGGGAAACTGAACTTTTAACTCACACTGAACTGCTCACATAGGAAAACATCAAGTTTTTTTCTATTGAAACATTTCCAGTGTTACAAACAAGAGAAAACATTTTAGTTACAAGCGCGCTACTGTTTACTCTTGATCCACGACCTAAGTTCTCCGTATTACGTAACTGTGTTCACTCTTTTTGGAAACAACTTGATCCAAGAATTTCTAAATAATGGTGCTCTGCAATAGTTAGCTTAGATATGGAACTGAAAACCGATCTGACTTTGGAGTCATTGGGGGAAAGTACGCAATATTCATTAAGCAAAAACACGAAAGCTGAAGTGGTAAAACATTAACATGACTCAGGCTCATTCCATCCGACGTTCATCATTATCATTTATAGTAAGTATCTTTGCTAATCTTAAAACTATGTAAATAGCACAATAGAAGAACTCTTAGAAAACCCTCAGCACTCTCTATCTCTACCCCGCCCCTGAGTACCGCCTTCATTACAACAATATGTGGTCTCTAAGGGATTAAAGATATGTGACCCAAAAATGAGAGCTATATACTAGTACATGCTCATAAAACATAGAGACGAACACATCTCATATCAACACATAACGCGTAAACTTCAACAAATTGAAACGTGTTAAAATTTTAAGCATGAAAATAGCTCACACACTTGAACATAAAGATTGCAAATATACCAGCACACACTCACACACACACTCACTCACATAAATAATCATCGGTCTCAAGTGGTTTCCGAGCATTGTAGTATGTATTTATGAACTTAGCTACTCTTGAAGAAGACAAGTGTATTTCTTCTTCTTCTACTTCTTTTTACTTTTCTTCCGCTTTTCTCTCAGAAGAATGAAGCAGATGAAGCATCCACGTCAAAGAATCTTCATTGCCACAGCCAACGTTGCTGCCAATGCAGCAACAAATACAAGTACTTAGATTCAAAGAAAAAGGGTTAATTTCATCAAAGGAGTGCGAGTATGTGAATGTGAGTGAAATTTTATAAGCGAAAGTAATGTGTAGAATTTTTAATTAGGCTTTTTATTGTTTCACTTGTATTCAGTTCAAAGCAGAAGAGATGAGCGAAGCGTCTTTAGTATTAGGAGCTGAGCTCTTACCTCTATGCAAATGACGATACTGAGAAATTTTGCTGAAATTGCTCATTTGAAATGCGAAACATCTTTTGAATGTTTTGGAAAAATGGATTAATTAAAAATTTCAAAACACTGATGCTGAAGCTGAAGCAAAGGAGCATGGGTGTAAATGGCATATGTGCACATATATACACATACTACATATTTATTAATGGAATCAGCATAAATTTTAATATGATGTTCTCGCAACACACAAATACATATGAACTATAGTATATGCCGGCATGTGTGTGCGAATGTTCGTATTCATTTGTGTGATGAGAAGTGTCAACTTTGCGGTGGTACAATTTTGTGCTGCCCTCTGTCGAATACACAATACAATTCAAACGCTTGCATTATCCGAATGGATGAATTTTATCTATGCTACCTACCTGCTTTTGGTTTTTTTGTTCTCCAATAAACACGATTCGCAATTCATTTGAAATCTGTAGCCCGCAGTTTTGCTCATTTGTTCCGTTCGCTTCGTGTGGTCGGACGACGGTGCTTTTCCATTCGCATTCCCTTCCTGCCATTTCGATGGTATTCCTTCGTATTGTGTTCCATTCATTTGCTGCAATGTTTTAGCTTAATTGGATGCCACAATGTGAAATAAATTGAGCAGAAAATTACTTTGTAGTGTAGCATATTTCCAGGCGCACACATATCGACCTGCCCAGCAAACATCGCCTTTGCATTTCTCTCAATCGTCGCATCGTTAAAAACAAAAACTTTCCTAGTTTCTGCTTCGTTTGTCGCTATTTTCATTGTTATTTTGTTAATTCTGAGCATTTCCATCGCCATCTCACTTTAATCTGGTCAAGCATGGAACCACAGTTGTAATGGTTGTTTCTTACTCTTTCGTTTGGGATTATTAGAGATGATACCATTAGCTTAAATGTTTTACAGATGTTTTTGTTGCAAGTAAAAAACACGCGATTGTATGCGAAAGAGATGACAAAGAATACTGAGCTTAAGTAAAAGAAATATTTTATGGGAAGCCACAAAATTTTAAATGGGAATGAGAGATTACCTCTAATAAGTTGTTCGTAAAGGAAATGAAAATTATATTCATCATCATCTCCTCTCCTTTAGAAATAACTGATGTCGAAAGAGCCCAAAAAGTTTCCCCCGAACTTTGAAGAATTCAGCGATGAGCAAGGCGAAAGTTTTCACCAAGATACCGACGAAATTGAAAGCAGATAAAAGGAAAAGATTCAATATATGCTCGCTGAGTATGGGCGTAATCGTTAGAAGAAGTCGTTAGCGGACAATTCAAATTTGTCGGCATACCTGCCTAAGTATGCCCAAACAATGCCCAGTGATTATTGTTAAGGGAAGCAAGGTTTCTCTCCACCTACTAAACATTGGCTATATTTGTTTAATTTACTATAGGTTAAGTTACCATAGGCATAGCTGGTCTTGGGCTTTGAGAGGAGTAGCCTTGTTAGCTCATCGGCTTTGCAATTATCCGAAATGGCAATATTACCCGGTACCCAGTACAGGTGTACAGGTGAAGCACTCAGATATCTCATTTAGAGATAGGCGGCATTTGGAGACTGCTTTGGGGGTAGTGATTACATTATTACACTGTTATGTGACTTAATGGCTGCCTGGCTACGAGTGAAAATGTAAATATCACAAGGTAATAGGTGGCCGCTGTGGCGTAGTGGTAGTGCGATGGACTGCTACGCAGAGTGTCCGGGGTTCGAATCTCGGTTCAGGCAAAATCAAAAAGTAGAAAAAAAAATTGTTCTTTACGCCTCTTGGCAGGCAATGGAAAACCTACAAGAGTAAAAATTGCTATGAAAAGCTTCTCACTTCGCCATACGGATTCGGCATTAAACTGTCAATGGTCACTTCCATTCATGTACAAATAGAACACGCACAACATGAGTGGATGCGAAAAGCTCGGCCTAGGCCCTCCATAGGCTGTTGTGCCATTAAAAGTGAGTAAGTAATAGGTTATTGCATATCAGCCAGTCAGCTTCTCGCTGATAACTCTGCCTGAAACACTACTGGTCAGGGATTGCAGAATTTATAAGAAAACTTTGCAGAAAACATTGGCCTTGAAACTTTAAAGCGAGGTGGTTTTTCCAGAACCGATTGAAATTGAATATTCATTTATATTTTTTAAAGATTTTGGGATAAGTTTTGCCAAATAGTAAATCCAAGTATATATATTTATATATACTTGTTATATACATAATAAATATATATATATAATAAATATATATATTTATTGTTCCAGATCAAATTTTTATTTGTTTTTTGACAAAGTTAGCTAGTATTTTATCAACTACAGGAGATAAAAGGGAACCCTAACAGAAAAAAATTTTATGAAATAAAAGAATTTCTGAAATATGCACGCTGTGTAATTTACTCTCGATCGCTAACCAATGACTTTTATTTATTTTGTTCATTTTATTTAAAGAATCATGCCACTAGTGATTACCGATTGAAACCAATTTAATGTATTGACTTGGACTCCATCGGTTATTGCTTTCAGGGAAATGGCATTATGTCATTAATTGCCTTCAGTTCCCAAAGAATATACCCCCTATGCTATGCTGTGTTTCGATAATCGTATGAAGCTACTTCAAGTAGTTCGAATGCATCTGAAACATATGGTACTAAGGGAAATTGAAATTGAGATATTGGCACTGTCGCTTGGTTTTGGACAAATAATCGTTGACTTCGTGATCCATTCCCATTCCTTAAAAAGCTTCTTACGCTTATTCATCTTCCTAATTAAATGTACTATGTACTATGAAAATGTAGCAAAAGAAACGAGATTTTCCATTATTTGAAATTGTTATTTTTATTTGCACATCATATTTAAGATTATCATAGATTTCTGTTCTGTTCCTTCAACACCAGTACAGACTGACATTGTATGTATCTGATGTTGTTCATATGCATAATTTACTTTTCTGCCTTTTCCATATGCTTCAAGTTGATTTTGCTATTTAATTTCTGGACAAAAATTACTATATTTTTCTTAGGTTGGAATTTCCATTGCATTTAAAAAGTAAAATTTCTAAAGTTAATATTTTATTTTAGTATTTCGTTTGCTTCTGTGTTTATTTCTTTGTTTTATTTATGTACAAGTAAAATTCGACTACATTTACGATTGGGCTTTTTTTTATGTGTTAAAATTCATTGTTGTTGTGAGATGCTTTTGTTGTTTTCTTGTGGAAATCGGATTTTCTTAGGTAGTTTCTTTTTACTTTTCATATAGCATAACATTAATTAATTTACATTTACATTATTTTTTACTTATTTATTTAAGAAACGTTAAGTGTAAAATACAAAAAAGATATAAACAACAAATTGCACATTGATTACAAATATTTGATGGAAATTTACAATTACTTATACTATATTCGAATAAAAATCATATCGAGTACAGGGTGATCCATAGGTGTTCAGCTCATTTAACATTTAATCGATAATTTATCACTCTCCTGCCAGTGATTTGGCTATCACAATCAAATGTGATGAAAATGTTGATCGCGGAACAATTGAAGGATTCCTTCCTTGACAATAATTCCGCGGTAGCTCAGCTCTCTAATATTCAGAAAATATGTGCGAAGTCACAACTAACTATCGCCTGCTGAACCCCGAGCTTTAACATCATAATCTACGTTGGGATCAACATTTTCCAAATAAATATTTAATGCTTATGGTAAAACTTACGGATCACACAGTAAAACGATGACACATAAAAATCAAAATATTTTAGGAACTCATATACGCTCTGTGGATAAAATACACACTTACATAATTAACATTTAATGCTCTGCAACACTTAAGAGTAGATGTGTGTATGTGTATGTGTATGTGTATGTGTATGTGTATGTGTATGTGTATGTGTATGTGTATGTGTGTGTGTCTCTATATTTATTGTATGTATTTAGTTATGTGGTAATTTGCTAAGGGCGTTTTTATTTTCGAAATGTTTCTTTTTTAAACTAATTTCACTTCAAAATTCGACTAGTTTTATGAGTTTTATACTTATTACATAACTACTATTACAGAAAAGAAGAGAATTCAGAATAAACTTGTTTTGCCTTTATATATTTACAAGAGAATTTACAATGAACGGCCCCAAGCCCACTTCAGTCTACACTTTCATACAATAGAATTGTCTTCAATGGTGCTCCATATATCAGCCGTACCAGTATTTTCCTTCAATGCCACTGCTAGCACTGCCACTGCCACCACTTGCACTTGCACTTGCCCCCGCGGCTCCTCCATTACTGCCGGCCACGCCGCCAGTGCCAGCGCCAGCGCCAATACCACCGGCACCAACGCCTGCACTGCACTCCGCATTCTCGTAATACTATAGGACGGCCGAGCCGCACCAGAGCACCTGACCTCAATATGGCCGCCACACGCTGCCCCCGTTATCGGTTGGATTGTGGTGGCCGCGGTGAGCAGCTAGGGCGGCCACTTGACGATTCGTGTTGCCATCCTCAATGTTGCGCACTGAAGCACCGCAATTCCCTATGAGCGTTAGATCGCCCGGGTGTGTTACACCTCCACCGGCCATAATATTGTGCTGCTGTCGCACTCCGACATTGCTGATGTGATCCATCACACTTTGCAGTTCCCCATGCACCGATGAGTTGGGCGAGGCGTGCGAGGGCAGCGCATGTGAATGGAATCCATGCGATTGATTGGCTGCCGTATACAGTTGGGAGTAGAGTAAACTTGCTGGCAATACTGGGTACAGCGAACCGTTACAGCCGGCGCCCGTAGCACCGGCAGCGCCTCCACCACCACCTACACCCACGCCACTCACACCTACGCCACCGGCACCTGCGCTACCCACATAGGCGGCTGTGTTCTGCGTTTGATTGACGAGACCGGGAAAATTCTGATTCGATCCTACCAGTGAGTTGTTGCCTGTTGAGCCACCGGTGGATGCGGTGCCGTTACCAGTGCTGCCATTGCCAGCGCTGCTGCCGTTGGCGCCGCCGCCACCACCACCTCCCAAATTCGGAGTATTTGTTGAGAGCAGATCTTCTTGCACCGGCGACTCGGCTTGAGAAGAATCGCTCAGACTGCGCGGTCCATTTTGGCTGGAGTGCACATTGTAGTCGTTGGCATTGGTGTGATAACGTGGCACCAGTATGGAATTCGTTCCGACGCCACCATTGACAGTTGACGAAATTGATGTTTGGCCGGTGGAACCGAGTAAGCTGTGATGCGACATTTGCCCGGTAGTTGAACCCACCAAATTGCTCAAATGCTGATCGAGATCTGTAGCTGTGGAATCGGGAAGCACTGAAAATATTTGGAAAAGAAGATTGTTGCTTTCGTAAACGAAGAGAATCAGAGAATCGAGAATGATTACATGGAACGAGGAGCAACGAAACATTGAATGATTATGGAAAAGAGGAAAGGTAACCAGAAGAGATAAAAAGAGTTGAGTATGAGTACATACTTAACTGATATATTTTGTTTATAGTACATATTATGTGTAATTGTGAAGTTAACTTACTTGGCACACAATCACGATTTGAACCGCCGCCAAAGTCCTGATTGTTCGTTTGATCGTTCGAAGAGCATGTGAAGCCCAAAGCTGGGTTATTGAATTGTGCCGACGTGGGCGTTGTGCATGACGACAGGCCGCTGCTGGCCAAATATGGTGAGTACGCCGATGCCGAACTATAGCCCCAGTGTGTGTTGCTGGCACCTAAACCAAATTGGGACACATCTGTGACATATTGACAATGATTGGCAGAGAAAAAAGAAAAGATGGCACCAAATAAAAACGTTTTCCGTTGGATGTGGATGCATACGAAAATAGAATAAAAGCCACCAAAAAGGAAGAACAAACAATAAAGAAACGAATATAAAACAATTATAAATGAATGAGCAAGCAAAATGTAGTAACAGTTAATACATAAATGCGGACAAGTAGCCACATTAAATCCACAAGCACATACCATCTTTAGGTGCGGAACCTAAGGCAAGGCCTTGCAGAATTAATAGTTTTACACGCACTTGTTCCACCTTCTTTTTATACTACGCAATGTCTCAATTGTTTTTGAAACTAAAAATTGTTGGCGTTATTCTTTAAATAGGTACATTTTATCGCTCTTTTGGCCTTAAAGTTAATCGACACCCACGGAATAAGCTTGTATATGGAATTTAGTGGTAGAAATCGAACTTGGAACCCCAGAGATGAAAGCCTAGAGGCTTTCATCTCTGGCCCTAATGCCAGCACTGAAATTCAAAAATTTCACGTACTGTTTTTATTTCCGTAATTTTCATATGTTGCATAGTTTTCCAAAATAGAAAATTCATGTGTGTGTGTGTGTGTTCGTGTGTGTCCGTCGTTCATATAGAAATTAATGTGGTGCACATGTTTTCAATTTGCAGCAGCACTGTAGCACACTGTACCGACCCACCCGAACATCCTCTTCCGTCCCACCACCCCTGACTACATGAAAATAATAACATTTACTGCGAAAATTACCAAAAAATTACGCTGTATCAGAAAAGCAGGCAGCGCAGACAACACTCGTTCTCTGGTGTGATGACAAAATCATAAAATAATTTCCCATCCCAGCCATGTGCTCCTCCTCGATTGCGTAGGTGCCTATACCACACCCACCTCTCATTTACACACACGTCCACACGAATGTGGGCCGCTAATTATGCCAACATGGCGAATATTCGACGGACGTTCATCATCAGCGGCGACGGTGAGTGTAAATGAATGAGGTCATTATGCGGGTTGTTGGCTACTGATTGGATTCGCTGCTGTTGGCGTTGGCCATTCTATTGGGCATGTGTGTGTGTGTGTGTGTGTGTAGAGCAGAGAGCGTGTCTGTGCGAACCATCACCGCCATCAACGCAGAGCTCGCTCTCCTGGTGTTCTCGTGGACATGTCGGTTATATTGTGGGTGGTGACATTTTGTAAGTAATAAAAATTGCATTATATGTAAGGGGAGCAAGGGGGGGGAGGCTTGGATCGAATCGATGTGCTCCATTGTCTACACTGTGTGTTTGTTTGAATTGATTCATAGATAAAATTTTAGTAATTCAGAGTGATACTGTCTGGCTGCAGGTAGCCCTCCTTGCCTCACTGTCTTCCTGCCTTTCTGACTGTCACTATTCCACCTGTTCTCTTCTCGTCGGGCCTGCTGACTGTTGCCGGTTTCCTCTCAAAGCCATATAATTAGGCTTAATTAATAGCCCATTCGGAAATTATTAATTAGTTTTTATAGGCGCGGAGCACTTTAAATGGCGGATATTGATTTTGTGGTGGCTTTATTAATGCTATTGGCTTTAACATTTCTACCTTCTTTTTTCATACTGTATATAATTACGTGGCTTTTCACATACAGCGCTTCAGAGGTTGTTGTTTTTGTTGCTCCCCGCTATTGACTTTATTTTTGTGAGTTTTTTGGTTGGGATTTTGTGTTGTTAATACAAAAATCTTTTTTGAAATATTGTTGTAAATATTTGATGTCACATTTTATTTACTTTTGTGATTTTAAATTCTGTACGCACACAAAAGCATGGACACACACGCAAACACACACACAGAGCGAGAGAGAGACAAACATTACACATATGAGTGAATTTCGTGCGTAATTAAGTCACGTAGCGGAGATTGTTAATAAAGTTATATTTTTGCGGGCAAAGCTTAAGTCAACACAATATTTTGCATTTAATATTCGTAATGCAATATTATTAGCTTCGCCTCGAATGGCAGTTGGCGGATAGAACTGGAAGAATGAAGGAGCACTTGTCCTCAGCGAGAGTTGGCACCTTTCCTTCATTCCTTCATTCCTTTCCTAATCTTCATAAGGGTCTGGGATTCAAAGGGACTATCAAGTTGAAAATGTGAAAACCTTTTATTATAAAGTACATACTAAACGTGCCTCACTCAAGCTCACTAGGAATCATCCCAAATACTCGTACATTTGTGGTAATCAGCGTAGTCAAAAATCTAATGCAATTAATTTGCATATAAATTCATATTTCAATATTAATTTAAATGCTTTTTAAAATGTAATTTAATTTTCTAGGATATGTTTGCAATATATTAATAAATCCCAAAACGTATAAATTATTGAAATATTAATATGTGTGTGTGTGTGTGTGTGTGCATAGTAGCATAAAAAATATTTAGTTCATATGCGCAATAATCATTTTTATGCCAGTTTTGCGTGAATGCAACCACTACGACAGAACTTCAGGCGCTTCTACTCTGCTACGCATCTAAAGCTCGTCTTTTTTTTTGGATGGAGCAACTTGAGTTCGTCATATACATATAGTACATATGGATGAATGAAATCCACGAAAGCAGCACATCGAACTAAGAGCAGTTTTGAGAATGTTGTATTCAAGTTTTTATTTTGCTTCCAACAGCCTAACCGTGGACTGATACTGGAGTAACATGGTAGATAAGATAAGTAAAAACTTCAAGAGTAAGAGATTTCATGTCTGAGATAATCGCTCATTTTCCCTTAGATACTGAACACTGTTAACGAAGCACAGTTTCATCTCTTCGCCGTTGGGTTAAGGCGTTTAACACACACAGTCACACATATGCACATACACACGTGTACACAGAAAAACTAATGTATGTAGTTGTACTGTATCAATTTAAATCCTACTCAACCACTTTAAGCCATTTCTTTTAGGCTCACCGGTTTTTTTTTTACTGCTAGTATGCGTGTGTATAAACATTGGTTAAATAAAGTGGCCAACAGTTTAAATGCCAATGCAACAACAACAACAACAAAAGAACACCAAAAAAACTGAAAAAATTGGCCGCTAGTAGATTTTTTTCGTGTGCTTGTTTGCTAGTTTGTTTGTTTGTTTGTTTGTTTGTTGCATATGCGTTCACATATTGACCAGAATATTTACCGCATTCCCATGGTTAAAATAGTTTTTAAAATGCACTGCTTTTGCAATGGTGGCAGGCTGGGCAGCAGGTGGCAGCTGAGGCGGGAGTGCACGGAATTATGAGTATGACGATCACTGTAGATGGTCAGCGCTGGATGCGAGTGAGTGTTTAATTGCATTTATTATTGTCGACTTGTGTGAAAATGCAATACAAATTGAATGTAATATAGTTTGTATATGATTGGATGAAAGAGAGCATAGTTACTCTTGTGCACGTGCATTTGCATTTGTTTGCTTGTTTATGTGTATACAAACTGAAATACCGCAGCGTTTTTTTTTCTTTTGGTCGGTCAGCCTTACCCCATATGCCTCGACTGGCAATAATTTATGACAAAACTATCGGCTTGTCATAAAAAATCGTATGACTTCACTTATTTATGACATGTCATCTGTGAGAGACATTATTTGTAACCAAGCTACTCAATTTTGTGACATTTATATGAAGAACAAAAACAATTTCCCGCGCTTCTGTCAAATATTTTAGTCTAAGAAAAACGAAACATAACATCTCTTAAACGAGGACAAAACGAAATAACTTGTGTCAACAAACAAAGAGTCTTGGACTGTTAACAACTATACTTTTGAAGTTGTCAAAGATTTCGTATATCTAGGATCCAGCATAAACACAAAATATAATGTCAGCCTTGAGATCAAGCGGAGATTAACTCTTGCCAACAGGTGTTACTACGGGCTCAGTAGGCAATTGAGAAGTAGAGCCCTCTCTCCACCGACGAAAATAACGCTCTATAAGTCCTTCATCCTTCCCGTCCTAATGTATGGCGCAGAGACGTGGACATTGACCATCAATGATGAGAGGCTGTTAGGAGCGTTCGAGAGGAAGATACTCCGTAAGATCTACGGTCCAGTATGCGTGGACGACGTGTATCGAATACACGAACGCGCGCATAGCAGAGGTGACTGGCGAAGCTTTTGTAGAGCCGGCCAAGACCGATCATCGGTTGTAGTGCCAGTTAAGTAAGCAAGTAACATCGCTTAAAATATTTTTTTTTTTTAATTTATGTAATTGGGTGGTTAACAACTTCAGAGATTTAAAACAGAAAAGAAAATTAATCTGTCGCCTTTAAAATAATAAATCTTTACAAAATGTCATGAATTGATGACGTAATTTTAAAATTTTTACAATAATTACTACCAGTCATTTGGGACCAATTCTTTTTTCGCTCTTTATAAATGATCTTCCATCAATTATTCGATACTCTAAAGTTTTGATGTTTGCGGATGATGTATAGTTTTTTTTACCACATTATTCACCCGCGAATCAAGATCTACTACAGAGCGATTTAACTTCACTTTCTGACTAGTGTTCTTTAAATTTGGTGACTTTTAACCTGGATAAATGTAAATTTATGATTTTTCCACGGAGGGTGCCATTGGTGGCAAATTATTATATTGGCACTAAGCCTCTGGCTAGAGTCTTCAATTGTGTTGATCTTGGGGTGACTATGGACCCTAAACTTCGCTACGATTTACATATAAACACTTGTATAAATAAAGCCAAAGGTGTCTTAGGTTTTATTAGGAGATGGTCAAAGGAATTTAACGATCCTTATATTACTAAAATGTTATACTTATATTTCACTTGTCCGACCGATTTTAGAATATGCTTCAAATGTTTGGTGTCCGCGATTCAGTTGTTACATTAATAACGTGGAGTCTGTTCAAAAACAGTTTCTTTTATTTGCTTTACGAACGTTGAACTGGAACCCCTTAACGAAGCTAAAGGGTTCCTCCTTATAAAGATCGTAAAAAAATTACTCAATTTGCCTTCACTTGAAAGCCGGAGAGTTATGTTGAATGTATGTTTTGTGTTTAAATTGGTGAATGGATGGAAAGACTCTCCATATCTATTAAATGATCCCCGGTAATACCTTTAAACAATCTTTGTTATCTCATTTAAATTAATACTAACTAATGTTCCACGCAGCTGTTGATAAGCCAAATCTGTAGCAGCTATCGACGTTTCCACCTGATTCGTGAGAAGCATCGCAGTCCGGACTGTGATTATTTCGGTCACCGGTCCGTGCGTGCGCGATACGGAAGCGCCCCACGGTCGTATAGGGCAAAAGTCGAGACACGGAGTTAAGGCCGAAGATTTCTGACAAAAACAAAGCAACAATTGGAATAATCATTTTGGGTGGATTGTGTGGCTGAGGTTTTTTTATTTGCACTTATCCGCATTTATTCATTTAATTAATTCATAATTTCGACGAGTATATAAAAAACATTTAAATAAATTAATTAATTTGTAAGTAAAACTAAAAATGAAATGTTCATGTTAATTAAAGCGGAGCAATTAATTTCCCATAATTTTTTAGCTCTGTTTTAGTTTTTTAGTTTTTTGCTTATTTTTTTTTTTTTTTTGCTTTATAGTTACTTACTTTGACAATTACCAATGGGCGGCATACGGAATCCGGATAGTGGGTCTGCTGAGAAATGGAACGGTCTTTGGCCGAACGCAAAGTGAAATTGCTGTTGTTGCCCTAAAAGCGATAACACTAAGTTTTAAGTTTAAATTTTCTGCTCTTATCTAAAGTTGGTGCTTGACGGTTGTGTGAGAATGTGTTTGCGTAAGGGTGTGTAGGTTTGGAGTGGAGTGTGCGTGCAAATACCACATTTAATAAAAATTAAGTTTTGTATTATTGGAAAAAATTACCATGCAAATTGCCAAAAAAAAAAAAAATATATAGTTCGCTTACATTAAAATTAGTAGAAGTTTTAGATTTAATTTAATGGCCCTTGACATCTCACACTGTCTACAATTTACACACAGACTTCCGATCCATTTAATGCTTGAAATCTATTCTTTGTTTACAAATTGTTATAACAAGAACGAAATCAAGTGGCATTTTTTTTTATATCAAAATTTGTTTGTAATTCTGAATTTATTCATTTTATTTATAGGCTTCATAAAAAAGGGGTTAGACTCCAATTCCTTGGTATACTTTATTCGAAAAAGCTGGCCAGAATTGGACAAAGAAGAATTTAATTTTGTTATGAATTTTGCATACAAATCGATGCACTCTAACGAGATGCACTCTGTGCGAGTATTCATAGAAAATAATTTTTGTAACTTTAAAGCATTTGGCATAATACAGAAAGTTAACTACGGCCATGCTATGCGCATGCTGGAGCTGGTTGGAAATTTACTTACTCTAATTTCTTGAGCAAGAATAGAATTCTGCAAAAATCAAAGTTTGCCTTAATTCAAATTCAAATTTATACACATTACATTTTATACAAATGTGGAAATTGCACCCTCGTAAATGTGAATCTCGGATTATTTTACATATTATAATTTCTGTGGTTTCTGTGGCAAAGTTCGAAATGTGTTGGCCTGCTACGCAGAGCGCCCGGGGTTCAAATCTCGGCATAGGCAACAAGTAGAAAAAACAATTTTTCTACATTACTCTTGGTAGGAAATGGAAAGCCTACTAGAGTAAAAATTGCCTATGAAAAGCTTTTCGTTTCGCTGTTTGGATTCGGGATGTTCTAATTTAACACGCACAAAATGAGTCGAAATCCGTTATTTGCGTCTTTTGGAACATTTTTCAAATGGAAAAAAAGTGGTTGGAAATTTATTACAATCTGTGATCTGATGTTTTGCTAAAACTTGTGTAAATGTAATTAATTTGTTTCCATACAGTATATGATTTTTAGAGGGTTTTCAGCTCACGAACGGCTATCGCTAGCGCCGAAATATGTTTGGGACCATCATAAAATAAACCGAAATTCACTATTAACAAGGATACAGCAATAGCTTTGTTGTTGTATGGAGCGTGAGGCTACTTTAGTGTACATACATATGTACATACCATATGTATGTGAACTGCACATATCTGAAGTATTTTTATTTATACAATGAATATGTTTCTTATACATATACATACTATTTTTATTAAATTCCTCTTTAAATTCTATACTACAATTTGAACAAACATTTCACAGAACCTTTGCTATTTTTTTCTACACTAAACTGATGCTGAAATATTCATTATAAAATAATAACCTTTTGTCTGACAATTTTCATCCTCATTCACTTTCTATCTCGTACTGCACTATATCTCCCTCACCCTCCCTCTCTCTTCGTTCCTTTATCTCTCTCTCTTTCTGTCATCTTTCAATGCCTTTAACCAAGCCACTTTCCTTGTGTGTGAAACTTTTCCTAACTAACATTTCGCCTGCACAAATATCGCCAACGAGATAAATCATTTGTGGATTGAATTGTTGCAACTATATTCTATTCTATTCTATGCCGGGTTTGAAAATTACATTTGTCTGTCTATCTACTTGTGCATACATATCTTCTCACTATTCATATACTCGTCCATATCTATATAAATACGAGTAAAGCCTTTCATTCCATTCCTACCTACCTACCTACCTACCTACCTACCTACCTCGCCTCACACTCTCTATCTTTCTCTCTCTCTCTCTCTCTCTCTCTCTGTCTATCTTTCTATCACTTTCTATCTTTCAGGTCACTCTCTCACTCAGGTCATTGTGTGTATAACTATGCTTAGCTTAACATATGCAAAGTAAAATATTTGCATGCTCATAAATATTTAGCAAAATGGACGACGACGGACGCATTTTATCTTCCGCCTTCTAAACGCCTTACTGCTTTTAGCTTCATACACAAATATCCTAATGAATATTCTTAAAGATGGATTGTTTCATTTGTCGAAAGGACAGAAATAACATGAATATTATGTATATTCTTGAACACATACGTAAACAACAACAAACATATTCTATCTGCTACTCTATCTAAAATCTAATGAAATGCTGTTGTTGTAGTTTGCTACAGCATGTAAATTAAATCTTTTGTTTTTGAGTATGCTATATTACGTAAGAATACTGAAGTTTGAAACTGCTTGCCTTTGCATGAATGGCTGTGTATGCGTGTGTGAGTGTGAGTGTGCGTTGGCGTGTGCGTGTGTATGTCAAATGTTTTATGAATATGCCTGTGTGTGTGTGTGTGTGTGTGTGTGTGTGTGTGTCCTTCTGTATTTTCTATTGCATACTTACTGGTCTTGGAACGTGGTTCTCGTGGTCCATCGACGGTAACTTTAATCGCTTTATTGTACGTTGCTATGTGGGGCGGATTGGTCGAAACTGTGATTGTCAATGTGAAACTTTTCCCTGTAGAAATAGTTGCAAGAAAAACAAAAACACCAAAAGATAAGCATAAATTGAAAATAGTTTTTCGTTTCCAAGTTGAGTACATAATCAGATTTCCAGAATATATACCACACATATGTCCAATTTGTATTATTGAGACCAGAAAAGTTGAGAGAAGTCAATAATTATATGAGCTACCATATACTATATGTAGTACCATATGTGTACTTATGTACATAAAAATACTTATTAGGTACTATGAAATCTATATAAAAAAAATATTTTTCCTTTCACACTTCCATTCACTTTCTCTTAACTTGAATATACTGATAAAATATGTCCCTTTTGTTTTAGTGTTCATGCAACTCCCAGTGCTGGAAATTTCATCTTTAATATTATTGTGTTTTCAGTTTTCGAAATTTCCCTTAACTTAACTTTAGTAACTTTGTACGTAGCTTTCGTATTTTTCGATTTCCGAATTAAAATTCATGTCATGTTTAATTTTGGAGTAGGAAGGGTTTAACTTATAGTCTGCATCCTAATCCATATACACACATACACACACATACTCGTATATAGTAAGTTGGTGGCCATTACAACCCGTTATCGAGTCACGGCCGATCACAACAGCTGTGATCGCTTTGTGTCTTTGCTTTGCGTGCGCCTTTTTCAACCAGTTACATCAAGCGTAAACAGGGTCTCCTCAACTTAGTCCTTCCATCGCCGGCATGTTCCTCTTCTTTGTCGACACCCATTAGTTTCCGCTTCAAAAACCTTTTTCGCCGGAGCTTCTTCGTCCAGACGCTCAACATGGCCTAGCCAGCTCAGGCGTTTAATGTTTATGCACTTGACTATACTCGTGTCGATGCCAGCCTAGAGCTCCGACAGTTCTTGATTCAGTCGAATACGATTGTTGACGCCAACTCGATTAGGATGAAGATTGTGCAAAGAGTTTTTCACTCGAACACCTGAAGCACGAATGCAACAATCTGTGGCATATAAATAGCCTCTTACAAGTGGATTTATTCAACATACTCGCACGCACTAATCCGATATTTCATTGCTTTGCATTTTATCCTGTATGATCACGTTCACTCTCCCATTTTCCTTCCTTCTTCCTCTTACCTATCAATCTTCCTTCCATTCAAAACAATGCTCTGCATTCATAGGGGTACACCCTGTGTGTTGAATGTAACAATAAAAAAAATAAAAATAAACAATTTAATTTCTTTATGCACAATTGGAAAAAAATTTATTAGTCAAACTTTTACTTATCTGTCCGCAGAATTAATCTCCTCTTTATGGTTAAGAATTGAATTAATCTCAAACAAATCCATTTCATTTTGAGGTTAACGATGGTGACATTTATTAAAATAACACACAGACACACACACACACACATGCACATATGCACCACAAGTAAATAAATATACAATATACCGGGAAGTAAATACTAATAATCGAACCAATGAGTGAATCATTTGGCGAAGAAGAAGAAAAGAAGAAAATCTTAAGGAGGCTTATGAAGCTTTTAAGAGATTTGGAAGACACACTCGTGTACGGAGGCAAAATGACATTGTGTTGTTCAGAAGTACAGAAGAAAAATATGACAACAAGCAAATATTTGTATAAAAATTATGATTTCATTTATGCAATAATTGCAAATAATCTCAAATAAGCATCAATCACCGTAGCTGATCACAGGTGAAGGTTTGCGGTGGTGCAACAGCACACACACAAGCACCAAAAGAACGCCACACTCGTACCTTTCTGCTACCATACTTCCACTCTTTGGGGTAAGCACTCAAGGTACATATGTATGTATTTGTATAAACAGAAGACAGAAGAGTTTTGAAAATGTATACACGTGTAAACAACAAAGTTATACAGCAGAGTATAAGCCTAAAATCAATATGTGTTCATACGTGTATGTATATGTGTATGTCTGGGTGTGTGTGTGTGTGTATTTGCTAGTAAGTAAGCAAACGGAAGTTTACAACTTTGTATTGACAAATGAGAACATATGTCAATTTTGTGTGCTATGAAGACTTTGGTTTTCTTGACATACAAACACACACGCACTCACATGCATATGCCTAAGCATACAATACACCTACAATTGATTTATGACACTTGGGTTTTGAAAAAATTTGCTAAGCTCTCGACACAGTATTTCATTTATTTACCAATAGCTTTCATTTTTGGCCAATAATATAAACTCACACAAATTTACGAGCAAATCAAATACCAAATCTAAAGACAAATACAATATTAATTTGATATGCCTCTGTATGGAGGAAAGCTGTGCTGTGAGTCTCAGTGTGTGTGTGTGTGTGTGTGCATGAATGCCGCCTTGTCACGTGTGTCATTTCTTGCGAGCAGAAAAATGTGGAACGTTTTTGAGCGTCTCCCTGAATTGAAATGTTCTTTTTGGTTGCAATCTCCGGTTTTTTTTTTTCATTTTTATTTGATTAGCCTGTGTGACTTTTGGCCATAATCCTAAAAATATGCTTTACTTATTGGTGCTATAAAAATATCTACCTGTAGGAGGGAGCTACAATTTTATTGGGTGAAAATATACAATTTGCACTTTATTTCAGATTTCAGTGAATATTCGTGGTAAACCTTACTTTACATACGAGTAAGTATAAGTATCAATAATTAATATTAATTTTATTTTACCTAAGCTTTGTTGTTAATAAAAAACGAAACGAAAGAAACGAAACATTTGCTTAGCATGTGAATGTCATATTGAAGTATTTCGATTTCCATTGGGATTATTTAAGTGTAACCTACATCGTCGGGTGGGCTCTGTACGGTGCCGGGTTGAGTACAAAACTGAGTACTATTTTACTTAGGGTGGCCAGCCGTACTGCTTTTGTCAAAACATGATGCTTTTAACTCTTTCTAAAACGAATATCTAATAATATACTTAATTAATAAAAGATATTTGCGTTTAATGAAAATGTTTTTATTACAGCAGTTTTCTAGCAGTGGTACTTTTCTAATTTTAGATTAAATGGTAAATTTTTGATTATTCCTCACTCCAATGCAGTCTCTGAAAGATCGTTCAGTGTTATGTTCAGTTTATCAAAATGGAAAGCAATTTTAATATAAAAGTATGTATAGAACTCTTCATCTTTTCATAAACAAGTTCTTGTTGAGCAATTGATAAAATACTGAAAATTATCTACTGGTTTAAACTCAAGATCAATGGACCAATTTATCTCCTCAAATGCGATCGTTACTGGAGTCCAACCCCAGGGGCTGAAGGGCTGTACCTATTTTTAAAATTACTATTCGGATTCATACGAAATGTGTGAATTTTATAGAATTTCGGTCTATAAATCCAGCCACATGTTGCAAACTGTGAACAAATTGAATCAATTAATCAAATGTATATCCAAAAACAAAAAAAAAAAAAACAAACAACGTTTAACATTAAATACCTTAATCATCCTACCTGATCTGATTTCAGCATTTTTCCTTTTTCCTTACCCAAATATTATTTGGCCAATTTTCAAGTTCTTGAATCGGCCACCCACAAATGAACTTACTTTAACAATAAAAAAGTGGCCTGTCCTGCCTGAGAAACCTTTTTATTGTGTTTAGCCCAAATGGTTGGTTGCTTTGGTTGCCCACTTCAACATTTCCTTAAAAAAGGAAAGGAAAACAAGAAAGTGGCAGCAAGAGTGTCGAAAGCGTTAGTTAAGCAGAAAAAAAAGACCTAAAACACCAAAGCGTACTTCCCTTTTGAAAACGCCAAGAAAATAAAGTTGCTTATCATGATTGAGAATTGAAGGGGAGACATTGAGCAAAATGCTGAAGGCAGTGTTTTTTGTGTTCATAAGGATATCATAATAAGCTACATTATGGTAAAAAAGCAAAAAGGAAGCCAAAAAGAAGAAAAAAAAAGGAAAGAAATAAGCAAATAAAGAAAGTTGCAAGCATTTTGCTGCTCTTTGCTGGGGCGCGCAACAGGAAGCAAACACAACTTCTCCCCAACTCCTTCCTAGCTCCTGCAAAGAGCCCCCCAAAGAAAATGTCGTGTTGTCATGACTTATTATTAGAGGCTTCCGTTTATTTACACCAACACCGCCAATTATTTTTCGGGTTTCTTGCTATAGTAATTCAGCAACATGATTTTAAAAAAGATTTATGAGATCTGCAACTTTTCGACTTGCTCTTTAAGCTTTTAGCGTTTCAATTGCTTTCGCTTGTAAAAATTCAACAGCTCTTTTTCTTCTGTTTGTTTGTGATTTTATTGGTTGAGCTGATGATGAGTATTTGAAAAGAAAGTGGTTTATTGTTTCAGTTACTCCTTCCCACTCGTATGTTAATCTCAAATTTAATTAACTTGCTACTTTGTGCACATTTCGTTTTCACTTTTGTCAATCTCAAGTGTTGCCAAGCCCGCTAAATTTTTATTCGCTCCTTGAATAGGTTGAATAGGAATTAAAATCCTTCCTTTTATGCTTTTAACTCGACAAACAAAACGTTAATCATTTCTACACATTGGCTTACACATGTCCTTTGAAAACAAAAGAAAATATGTGCACACTACATATGTACTTCCCTTCGATGTCAACCCCTCTCCAGCACACACGCACACTCGCACTCACACATGTAGGGCTTTTTAAAAGTTTTACCTCGTCACATATTTGCGTTTTGCGAATGCACTGAAATGTTTTGCTTATGCAAATATTTGAATTTCGCGCCAAAGTGACAAGAGAACAATAGAGCGTGTTCCATCGTGTCTTTTGGTGAATGTATGTATGTATGAATCTTTGCGAGGGTGTGTGTGCTAATGTCTTAAAAATAATGAAAGCGATTATGCGGCGTAAATTGTCATTAGCAACACGAAGTGTTTGACATATTGCTCGAGGAAGATGTCGTTGAACGAAACTGTTGGGATAGAGTAGCCCCGCTGGTATGAAAAGTTCATTAATTCCTTTCAGAACAGAAGTAGAACTTTTAGAAAACTAAGAATCACTAATCCATAAATAGCTCCGAAACTTAAGGACACCCACACTCGGTAAGCTACATGCATTTACACGTAAGTAGTCGGCAATACATATTGGATTTGCCAGGACAACTGAATTCCTTGTCAAAGCGGGTTAACAACTTAGAGAAAAATTGGTGATTTGTTATTTCAATTTATGTATGTATGTGTGTACTCCGTATGCCACTGCGGTTGCATAGTAAATTTTGTATCGGCACCAATATGTAGGTGCTACCTGCATATTTTCATCATCATCGTCCAACGTTCTGATGAAAGTTTCTTCAATCGATATTTCTAATTAAATTGTGTGTAAGAATTAAACGCAAAAATTTTAAAACAACAACTGCGAAAATCAAAGCTCAGCAACAGCAAATACAACAGCAACAACAACCATCACAATAATAACAAATAATAACAACAATACAATGCAATGCTACGTACTTGCCGTAATTGAACGCAGTCCGTAAAAGGGTTAACGTTTACGCATACGTGACATTTTTGAAATAATAACATGCACACATGTATTGAACGCTTTAAATTGATGTTGTTGTTGTTGTTGTTGCAATTGCTGTTGCTTTTGCACATAACATAAATTGCAAATAGGCGCTTGCATGGAACGCTCTATGGCAACACTTCCTGTGTGTACGCGCGCGTAACGTAAATTCCATTGTGGAAAAAAGAAAAGCGGAAATGAGAAAATATTTTGTAAACTTCCGTTTGATTAAATATGGCGAATTTTAAGTTGCGGCAATGAGTTTTAAAAACTATGAAAATTAAAATATAAAAAAGTATGGCAGCACTATGTATATGTATATTTTTAAAGTAAACTAAAATACAGTTGCTTTAAAATTACATGATAGACATCTCTATCTCTTTCCCTCCCGCCATTCATTAAACAGGAGTTTTCAATTAGTGCAGAACAAAGTACAGCGTTGCCACCATTTCACATAACATAAAGTTAACTCAAATGTAAACTACTCTATTTCACATACGCAATTCCCCTAGTTACCACAATAAAATGTGAAAATGGAAATAAATCACTGCTGTCGAGCGGCGAAACTTGAGCAAAAAGAAGCAAACAAACAAATTCAATAGTGGAATTTCCAGCAAAAACATCAATAACAACAGACAATATCCCGCCTCACAGATCGCGCACAATCCGCGTACGCTCGCATTTGTTACCATTTCTGGTGTACGCGTACGCATTCGAATTTTTGTGGTCGAACTTTGATAATTGTTGAATTTTTGGATTTTATTTTTACGCCAGCGAGTGTGGCGGCGGCAGCAACTACGTGTTACGTGAAATGCACTCTCAACAACACACTCGTAACCTTGTAAAAGCGCCTAAAACTATGCTACACTATGGACACAAATAAAAGCTGGGAGTGCAAATAAACATCAAAGAATTTTACAATCGATAGAAATGTGCAGTACTCTCGCCTCCCGCCGGCCCATTCGTCCATCCGTTCGCCTTTGAACCACATTGAAAATCAAAGCAAATATTGCTGTGTTTACACGATGATGTTGTTTTGGAATCGGTCGAGGAGTGCGGGCAATGAGGAGCGCACATACTAAAAAGACCAAAAGCAGAAAATAAAAATTGGTATCATAGAACACAAAAATGTTTGTCGAATTTTCCTGAGTGTCGAATGAATAGAATGAATGAGTGGTCGAGCATTCGACTGAAGTGAGTCGTCGCACATTCGACGAATGAGTGAATGGACCTTCATTTAGTTTGTTAGTTGGCGGTGGCGGTGGCGGTAGCGGTGTAGCAGCAGCGCATAGAAACTGAAGCTGATGCAAGTTTGTAGTGGAGCAAATATAACGGAACCGGAGCGCGTTACGTTTATAATTAAATGCGCCGCTGCTACTGATACTGACACTGCGGATGCGGCAAATTCGTGTTGACGACAATGTGGGCGCGCTCTATTGAGGCTTCAGCTTTGCGGTCTGTCATACCGCAGAGGATGAATGTTGATTTCTTCTTTCAATTCAGTACAGATTTACAAACGTAAGTACATACGATATGTAGGAATATACCATACGAGCGCATGTAGATGATTTTAAATATGAGCAGATTTTAAATATTGGATACCAAAATATTTGAAGCAAGCATAAATAAAAGAAAAACGGTTAGAGGGTAGACTACGGCTGACCAAGACTTATAGTTTGGATGGACCAGGGTTTTATTATTATTATTTAGCTGTGGAAATTTAGTCGTGCGAGAGGCCGGCCGTGCTCATAGCTGAAGCTATGGTTGGAATCTTTCCATATTGCAAAACACGATTTGAGCAGCCAACTCTACTAGGCTCTTAAATTGTTGTACTGTTTATTTGTGAAAATCTGCTATTCTGCTAAGAGTGAGCAAGCTCAAGTAGTTTCCACCGATCTGTAAGAAACAGCAACCAGGTGTATCAAAAACTTTCTGTGAACAATTCTTCAAAAATTTTTGTTAAACAATTGAAACAAATTGCAAGTTTTTTTTGTTTCCTCCTTCGTGTTTTCCGACCGGACTGAGTTTTCACACAAAACTTTCTCATATTCATTTGCACTTGTTAAAGTGAAATTCTCGGTTTTTTTTCTTCTCTAAACTCATCTGTGCAGCTTACAGTATTTTTTGCCACCATTTTTTCTTCATTACACAATTGCATTATTTTTTAGACAGCGGTTTTGTTTCATCAACAACAGCAGTTGGGGCTGGAGTTGGCTGGGATTGGGAGTTAAAGTTCTGTACAACGCAAAAGTGTTGAGTGTTGAACACTAATGGACATACGCTCGACACTCTCTCTCTAATCGTCATCCACTTGTGAAAAGTTGTTAACAATGCGCATTCATCCGTCCGTCTGTCCGTCCGACCGTCTGTCTTTCCATAGCGCAAAAAGGTTTATATTTTTTAGAGTGCAAATTTTGGTAAGTGAATTCCATAGCATTTTTCGCTGCAAATATTTTGGGCACTTGAAATTGTTGTTCTACGCAAAAAATTAGTAGTAGTAGTAGACAAAAAAAAAAAAAAAAAAAAAAAAAAAAAAAAAAAAAATTTTGCTACTAAAAAGCTCACTTATTCCTTACTCACTTCCACTTGCATGAGACTTTTATTACTTTTATTGTTTTATTATTATTGTTGCAGTTGTTGCTGCCGTTGTAATTGTTGAGATTTTTTCATGTTTTCATGTTTTCAGTTTTTTGCAACTATTGTTTTCGCCAATTGTTTTCGAGAACAATCCACTCAATTATGTTGGCATTCAAGCAAAGATTAACTCTTAATTGAGGGTGTGTAATTGCTGCGTATCTTGTTGTAGATTGGATTCATCTCTCACGCTACCTTCTACCTTCGAGCGTGGAGTGCAACATTAAAGAGGATGTTTGAATTGAAATGGAACTACTTTAGTAGTTGATTTGAGTCTTTGCACAATTCTTCATAACCCAAAGTAGTTGGCATCTCATTTATGCTAATTACAGAAAGATAGAAAGTGTAAAGGGCGGTGATCTAAAATTCTTCCTTACTGAGTTCGGGTATGTTACTATTTCCTGATTTCACTTTACTTTCATCTTAGTGCAACAACAACTTTCACTTGAAAACTTTTATGTACGGGTATATTTCCCGTTAAAAATGCCCCCGCCTTACTTACACTTACCTCTTCCACTGCGTCCGACAAATCGCAGATCGTTGAACTTCGCCACCTGATTCTTCATCACCGCCGTACAGTTTCTCAGCTCGGCACAGTAGTTCTCATCGTTGCCCGCCCGCACCGTCACCATGGTGCCGTCCATAATGTCACCCAGCGAGACCACCTTGAAGGCGACTGGCAGCGTTTTATTTGAACGCCAGTGGGGCGGCAGCACCGTGCACACGAAGAGTGGGCTGCTCGTGCGTATCAGTTCGCCCGGATGCTCGGTTAGAAAATCGCCCAGGGTGCGTTCGGCCAATATGTCGGAGGTCATTTTTGTGTAGGCCTCATTGAGTAGTTGGGCGGCTGTGGGCGGTGTATTTTGTTCCGTGGAGCTGTTGTTTGAGCCATTTGTAGAGCCCGTATTGTTGTTGCTGTTCGTATTAGTGCTATTCGAGCTGGAGTTATTCGTGTTGTTGTTGTTGTTGTTGTTGGCCGTGGTAGTGTTATTATTGTTATTGGCTGTGGAATTTGTCGTTGTGGTGAGATGCATCTTGAAGTGGGTTGTTTGGCCGTGGGCGTTGACTTGTTTAAGGCGGACAATTTTTGTAGTTTTTCAATCAAACGAAATTCTTTGAAATTATTTTCTTTATTCTCTATAAGTTTTTCTTATTTAGCCAAACTTTATTTTTTGGGCTTTTTTTTTAATTTTAATATGAACATAGCATCTGAAAGTAAAGGAAGAAGGAGAAAGAAAAACGAAAGTAGTTTAATACAAATCTTAGAAAATAATGTAAAGTAAATTCGTGACCTGGGAACTGAACAGAAAAAGAGTTTTTGAATACCCTCTAATCACTCTAATCACTCTAATCATTTTGTCAGTTAGCCGCTCAGGGTTAAGAGCTTGTGATTACCTTTCGCCTCTAATTAAAGAAGACCATGGTTTTTCCCCTTCGGGTTTGAATTAACTTTAATGTTTCAGCACGATTTCCCTCCAAAGTCTTTAAGAGACAAAACTTTTGTAATATTTTAAATTCCATAACAAAATGCGCACTCAGGTTCAGGTTCTACTTGGTTCTAGATGAAATACCTCAGACGGAGACAGAAAAAAAGGTGAAAGTCCAATTAAAATTTAACGACATCAAAGTAACGGCAGCAACGGCAGCAACAGACTCGTGGGGGACAAAGCCGAAAGTTGCTGGACAGAATATTACATGCAAGCGCATACCTTTATACTTAAACTGAAGGAATTTGCCCAACCCACATTGCAATTGTATTGATACATTCACCGCACACACTCATACTAGTACAATCACACGGAAGTCGAAAAACCATGAATTTTGATTTACCATAACGATATCCTCGTAAGCTCTCGCACTAATCGCCCAAATCAAGGTGACAAACCATGACCGGCAAAAAAACGGAAAAGGCGGAAAATGTAGCGTCAATGGCTGCGAATGAAAGAACGAGTTTGAGCTGTGAAAACGATAGGGTTTAGCTGAAAATTTTAATGCTCTTCTGCGCGGCTGTGCTCTCCCAGCTTTCGAACCATAAAGCATTATAGACACCATGTTGCCAGAAAAGAACACAAAACAAAAACAGAAAAAATCGAAATAAAAAAGAGAGAAGCATTTAATATCTTGCGGCGTGTTGTGTGGCGAACATTGCCGCCGGATTTTGCTACACATCTACGTACACATATGTATAAAATGAATGAATGAATGAATGAATGGCAAAAAAATGCAATAAGAATAAAACGTGTTGGCAGTAGTAGTGGCCGTGGCAACGATGCTGGCGCGGAAGTGTTTGTAAAAAAATTTGTAATAAGAGAAGAAAAAATTCTGTGCTTGCACAACGCGAACCCTTTACATTTTTGGCCAGAAGTCAACCATCAGCTGCGGCATTTTTAAGTAATTTTTATCGGTCACCCATTGTACTATGGTAGCTGCCGTTCTACCGTCATTGCTACTGCCAGTAGTCGTTCAGTGTAGCGCTTAAAATGAGTATGAGTGACATCCAGAACGACGCTGTGCGGCCGCCGACAATCTTTGATGGAAAATGGCGTGAAGTGTGCTACTTTTATATGTACGTGCGATCCACGAATTGGCATGTAAGAGTATCATGTCGAACAAGGCCATCTTGTTGTGATGATGCAGCTGGTGCCGTCAGTGAAAGCATTTAACAACATGCTTGTTTTTAATGTTCATATACCTACATACATACATACATACATACATACATACATGTTGGAAGTGAGGACAAATTAAAAAATAAAGAAACAACACTTTGACGTTGCAATGCCATGAGCAAGAAGCATTTCAGGTTACAAATACGACTGCAATACGCTGACTTTAGCGCGAGTATTACCGTTTGAAAGTAGGTAGTAAACAGGCAGCAAAAATTACTACTGCTGCTATTATTTATTCGACAGCAGGACAAGTTTTTCTCTGCCACTTATGTTGTAAGTTCGTACACGAATGGGAGAGACCTACAATTTTACGTCGATGACCTGCAACAGGTTTGGGCCTAGATCTAGGATCGCTTTCCTTATTCCAGTGCCAATTGCAATCATCAAGTGGCAGAGGGGTTCATGTACTTCTCATGGAAGTTTTAAGTAAGCCACCACCGATTGATTGTACGCGAATTCTCATCATATCGGTATCAATGCGAACCTGGATGTTATGCTGACGTAGGCAGAAGAATTTCCCTTCCCTTCACTGCTTTTCGTCTATACATGTACCCTTTTCTATTCCATCCAATTGGATTGCCATGATTACAGATTTGTAAAGTGTTAGTTCGATTCGTCGACTTATTCTCCGTTGATTCTAGGAAATGGAAGTTATAGCAACAGAAAGTTATAAATGTAGACATGGCAAGTCGATTTGTTCTCATCAGATATAACGATTAAATATAACAGTTACAGTTATAAGTCTCAGGGCATTCGCATTTAGCTCCGCACTGAAGAAAAAATGTAGGTATGTAGGTATTAATACTCTAATACGTACCTACTTAAATATTCAATTACTGTAGCAAAACAGCACCTCGCATTAAGCTTTGAACCGTAATTTCTCAATTTACACACACAAAACTCAATCAACACTTTAAAACCAACCCAGAAATGTTAATCGTTTACTCCACAAAAATACCACAACCACATGGAAAGTGTTACCAATACCGAAATCAGTTTACGCATACGCACGCACTTACATACATACATACAACTACACATACACACACACATCTGCATGTATGTATGTATTATGTGTGCAAGTATGTGTGCATTGAATGAGTGATTCATCTTTCGGCAAACAACATACAATCTATGCACACATACGAGTCCACGTAAACAAGTTGGATATGGCCTCTAGCTGCGGAGACGTAGTGGACGTAATGCAGACTTATTATGCCACTTTAAGCTACGAAATAGCATCCGAAAAACGAACGAACTTAGTACGCATTCATACACAAATCCACAGTAATCAGCAAACGAAAACATAAATTGCATTTCCGGCTTGAAGAAGAGAGTGCATTTTCGGGATAAGCACACACGCATACACTTACAACACTTGCATTCAGTGCACAGTACACTTGCTGAGAAGTGCATGTGTGAGGGGGGGCAATCCCAAGGATGCATTTTGTGTTGATGCTCGTGTGCGGATGTGTGTTCTATGTGTGGAGAGTGCATGCAAAACCATTGGACACCGAAAACTGGAAACTGTGCCGCTTTGGTGAGCCGGTCGCCCTACAATATATTGCATTTGACATGGCACCTCGTAGGCCGAAACATGCAGCACATGTGGTGTGATGTGAAGCGGCGGAGAGCGAGATCCGGATGCGGAGGTGATGGGCACGCCTTTTAGCTGTTTGCCGTTTGTCACAACGTGGTCGCTCATCTCTGGACGACAGCAGCAATGGAAAAATAAAGTCACTTACCAGGCATGCGAGAAGAATGCCATGGGTACAAACGACGATGAGGATGATAACCAGGGCACGACAGCAACACTAACAACAAGCCTGGTGGTCCTGGTTGGGGGAACCAATGAATACGATGGCGATGATGACGACGACGAAAACAAGTGACAAGCAAAACCTCGAATTGACCAAAAGTCTAGTTGCTTTTGGCATACGGTTTGTGGGTTTTTCTTCAGACTCGGCACTCGTTTAAGTGTGTGTTTGTGGAAAGCGAGTGCATTAAATGTGCTGAACTGAACATCATTATCATCATCATTACCATGGGCGTCTGTCTGGTTGTCATCATATGCATTCCAAGTTGGACACTCAATGCGGTGCGTTTGTGCGAACAACGACAACAATGAATGGGCGGTCGCATGGACAGACGCACGCATGGCCTTTAATTTTTCTAGAGACATGCAACGTCATGCAGGAAACGACGATATGCATCTCTTTTGCTGGAAGAGTTGGAGTTACTTTGTGTTGTCATATGCTGTCAACGTGACCAAAAACTATGCATTGCTGGTTTCGCAGAAGAGTGTTAAACAACAATGCACCAGGAATGTGACTATGAAAAATGTTGCTTTCTTACTGCAGTAATAGTAAAATTTAATAAAATGATGGTTTTCAGTGTGTTTAAAGAGGTTAAACTGAGGCTGAGGCCTTCGCTTTTCCGAAGGAGACCATGTCAAATTTTTCCATTTTATTCTTCACACGTTGATCACCACATACGAGTAACTTGTGAATTATTCCATCTTTAGCTCTCATCTCCCGTGCCTCTGCGCGATACATTAAGCACTTATAGAGTTAGTTCCGTGTATCAAAATTAGTGGTCTTTGATTTCAATTCCCTACTGAGTTCGAGGTAATATCCGGTTGCAAAAGTTATTTTCTCACTTTGTAGTACCATAAATGTTGGTGCTGTATTCCAAATTACTTGCTTGACCCACCCGGCGCTACTCCCTCCTTTCACAGAATGGAGAATGTTCTATTGGCAATTTAATGCCATGTGTTTTGACTTCGGATTTTAAAAGAGAAAGTTCTTTTGACGGCGAAGTGAAAAGGATTTCATAGGCAATTTTTAGCTTTGAGGTTTTTTCGATTTTGCCTGCGCCGTTATTTGAACCCCGCACTCTCCTCGTAGCAGACCGGCCCACTACCTACTACGCCAAGGCGACCACTTCGTAGAAGTAATTACCATTTTAAATTGAATTGAAAGAAACGGAGTTAAGATATTTTCGTTGGAATTATATATTTTTTTCCTCTTCTTCTTCTGTGACTGATTCTACAGCCCATGAAGGGCATACGCTGAGTTTTTGCAGCCATTCATATTGCGCGTGGTATCCTATTCTATTTTTTGATATGGATTCGCGGGCACTTAACTTTTCAGTTTTCCAAATTCAATTTTAAATCGGAATTACGAGTATATTGTTAATATGATAATAACAGTACGGCAACAGTCACTGCCTTATAGTCGGTGGCTGGGTGCATTCATTCCGTTTCTATCCAGCCTTGGTTTAACTGTCGGGAAATACCCTAAGACAATACTAACGTCTACAACGACCTATCTAACTTTGGTTCAATTCATATAAGTAGGGAGCATATTAAACTAAATAATGAAGTCTGAATGATGCGGCTAACCTTGTTTTTAAAGACGGAGCTGATTTTATAGGGGCGAAATGAGCGATATGGTAAGACAAAGAGTTTACTGATTGACTAACTAACTTTTCCTTAGATCTCAGATTATAGTCTCAGAAACAAATATTAAAAAAAATTATGTGCATAGTAGGGATCAGAGAGTTTTATGTTGGACGCAATTAAGCTATTTTCTATAACTGGATCAACTGGAAATAAAAAAATATATTAAATTATACGACCTATGAATGTATTCGCAAATTTAACATTTTTAGTCTTTTAACAACGTGAAAAGCTGTTTTTAAAAGCTTTATTGAATTTAAAAATGTATGAAATTCTTGTAGGGGAATTTCAAAACTATCATAAAATGTAGACCTGGGTCTCAAAAGTTGTGGCAAGAGTTCACCGAAAAAAAAACAGTTCATCCCTGTTGTTCACAAAATCTTTTGTATTGAACGCAATTTCTTTGCTTACATCGACAATTTTCATAACATTCCCAACTAGCACCAACATTCATGGTTTTTTTAGAGGTGCATGTTGCAGAATATAAAAAATATAATAAAAATCCAATTATATAATAAAAAAGTGAGCGAAAAAGAACTGCATAATTAAAATTGTAAATAAAGAGCGGTAGAAACTTTATTTCAGTATTACGAAGATAAAGGTAAACGAATTTTAAGAATATTTTTAACGTCTACCACCTTTTAAGTATTAAGTATTTTGTGTAAGATGACCAGACTGCGCTCATCCAAGGTCATGCAGGTCCAAATCATTGTCTGCAATGGGCACGCAATACCAAATGTGTATGGATTTCCTGAATTCTTTTTCTTTTAATGTTAATGACATTGTACCACATTTTTTATTTTTTTAAAACAAAATTTTATAATAAATTCGTTGTTTTTTTTTTGCCAGTAAATGCATTGGAAATTTTGTTAGAATATAAAAGCTCTTGCAAGAGCATTCCAGAGATCTATAAGTCTAACAAAATAAATTTTATCTCAGATTTACGAGAATTATAGATTGATGTACAAATATAACACGCACAACATGAGTGGATGCGAAAAGCTCGGCCTAGGCCCTCCATGGGCCTAACATCTAAGTTCTGTTGAACAAGAAACTTTTTTCTTGTTCTTTTGGTTTTTTCTCAAAAAGAAAACCTCAACACAGAAAATATGACAAATTATTTAATTATGTATTGTTAGTTGAGGTGCTACGCACAGCGATGTTCGTTCGATAAATTGTTGCTGTTCGATTCAGGTATTAAATTGGGTCTTATACTTTTAGTATATGCTAACTATCTTTGTTTCAGCTTCCGCGACTGTAATTGTTTTTGTATAGACTTTTGCATTGCTGACACTGAATCTGTTCCCATACAAAATCTGTTCCAATAAAAATAGAACATGAAAAAATATATTGGATCTTAAGTGATAAATGTTGCAACATGAATTTTATTTTTAAAATTCTTAAATATAATAAAATATAACCAAAAAATTGTGGCCAAGAACAGAATTTTTCAATGTGACAGTTTTCCTTTATTTTAAACTACCCTGTCTTTTAAATTACCAGTATGCACTTTCGGCTGGGTTTCAGCAGCAAAATCTGTTGGAACATACTTTCCGTTTGATATAATAACATTTTCCCCTCAGTGAAAATCCCTGTCTCTGATCCCCAAATATTTTTTTTTACTAACTAATCAAACCGCATTACAAAAATGCCAGCAATTTCTAACAGGCCCAATTAATTGCCATATCAAAATATCATTAAAGGATTATGGGGTTTGGGTGGGAATTTCATTAAAATAACTATGGAAAGGAAGGAAAATGTTCTTTGAATCTCTGCGCAAAACAGCAATTTCCACTCACAATAAACAGAGCGACGTCCGAGCGACGCTGCATGTGACAGCTGAGAATATTAAATAAGAAATAGAAAGTGGAAGTGGGAGCCGGAGGACACAAAGCTCAGGTGCCAATTGTTTTTGGGTGCAGCAATGAGAACCACACCTACAATACCCACACATAAATACATGCATACAAAGTATCCGTACTGCGATATTACAATGCCACCAACAGTAATTTCTTCAGAATCAATTGAAGTGTCAACAATATTTTTCACCTCATGCCAAAGGCATTTCATTCATGTGTGTGTGTGTGTGTGTGTGTGTGTTAGTTAGTGTACCTGAGGAGCTAAATGTCAAGGCAATGTACGCCAAGTGAAAGTCATTTAATTTGTTAAACTTGGTGATTGGACTGTAAGCTAAATTGCATGCCACATGAGTTAGGAGGCTTTCTGTCACACCTTCCTCTACTAAATGCTATTGCAGCTGTTTTTGTTGTTGTTGTATGCATACAAGTTGAACATAATGATTAAGAGAAATATTACGCATTGCAATCAAAATATGTCTATGTGAATGAGTGTGTGTGTGTGTGTAGTTGTGCATTTGAGAGCTGAAAATGAGAAAGTCGTATGCAATCTTGTTTTTTGTTCCGTGGTGGAGTATGAGTGCATCGATGCATGTGTCTGCGGTTTGTATGCATTTGTTGATGTTGTTGTTGGTGTTTGTGTATTGCATGCTGCTGCTGTTGTTGCAAGTGAACTTATGGTGACATTGCATGTCACAAATACAAATACAAATACAAAATACCTTTCCTGCCTTCCTTCCAAGATTGTATGGCATGAGCTACAAATCGCTCGTTGTCCTTGGTGATGAGAACGATGATGACCCTCAATCTATGTGTATTTCACTTCCTTTGTTGTTGTTGCTGTTGTTGTTGTTGTTGTTATTTGGAACAGCAATGTGTGAAGATGGGCATGTGATGTGAGATGAGTAGGTGAGTGTGTGTGTGTGTGCGTGGTGTAAAAGTGTCGTTACCGGAAATGCAAATTATGTAATGTGTCAAGTTACCGGAAAATTCATTTTAATTGCTAGGGAAATGCAATATTGTACTTAGCATTACACACACACACACATACTCGTACATACATATGTATCACCTCTGTATGCAAATTTGAATGTAGGTGAGTGTGTGTTCGTGTGTGTGTGTGTGTGTGTGTGTGTGTGTTCACTTGCAAGTGTTAAGTTGATAAAATGTAAGCTTGATTTCATACATTCGTGGTTTTGAGGTGTTAATCATGGCTACCAAAATGTAATAAATTAGTAGAAGAAAATTTTAAGAAAATAATATTTATGCTTGTGGCAACTTCATTATTGGTGTTGTCTGAGCACAACAACAACAACAAAGTAGAATGCAGCTTTGATGCAAATTTGAAATTGCATTGCCGACTTGGAAATAATGTAAACAATTAATTTAATTGCACAAAACTTAATGATGACATTTATTAAATATTACAATTTCATGACAAGCAAACAAACATCACATTTTCTTCTTCAACATTTTTGTTATCTGTATATCTCTAACACACACACACACACACATGTACTCTGCCTCTGGCTCTGGCACCCGTTGACGCGCGTCACACGACGCACTCTCTAAAATTTAGGACCACCCACCCTTCTTCACATTGATCGGTTGAGTCGGTGATTTGTTTGTTGTTCCCCATCATAGCAACTCTTGTATTAGTTGGTGTGTGTGTGTGTGTGTGTGCGCGCGCGCGGTGCACTCCGCCGCTCGTTCCTTTGATTCATTTTTATGGCCTTTGTGCTAGTTTTCTGTTGCTCTTTTTCTTTGCTAATGTTTACGTTTTTCTTATAAATATGCAATTTTAATAGCTCATTTAGACACCACTGTCTTTAGTGTTGGCAGCATTGGCGTATGCATCAGAAATCTTTTGTTTATGGTAATTAAATTTCTCTAAATATGCACTTTATGTTATCATAACACATTTCTACGCACCAAGATCGCGCGCTTCACTCGTTTCATTTGGAACGCCCGTGCGCGTGGTAGGTAGAAACGTTTGTTTATTTGTTATTTCTTTAAAATATTTTGAGTCCTTAGGCTAGCAAATTACTCTGGTCCTATTTTCTAGATTCTATTCTATTTCCTTGAGCAATCTGCGAATAGGCAAGATTGAAATTATCTACTGATTGCATGGAATTTTGAGATTTCTTACAAAGGATGCGGCAATGATTGGAAATTTAAGTTCACTCTGCCATTCAGCCCAATAGTTGCAATACTGCTTTTTCAAATAGGAATGGGTAAGGTATTTTGTTTTCTTCTGTATCCAAATGAAATTTCCAAACGACGGCCAAATTATAAGAAACTTCTCTAATGGATTCAAAGCTGGAGGCGCACTGCAATCAATGTACGAGTAAGGGAAATATTTCTGGACTTTACAAGAAAGACCATACATAACTGAAAACCAAAAATAGCCGGCGTTTTGTCAACTCTGATGAATACTATGAATCCGGAGTATGTGCTATTATGATCAGTAGTGTTTCTTTTTAGAAATTTACAGAGGATTAGCCTTTTAGAGCTATTGTACCCCGTAATATGTGCACGGTGGTTAGGTTCCAGGAATTTTTACGAATCCATGTTATAAGGTGAAAGCAAGTTCATTCCAAAGCCAAGAGTTTACATCTTCCAAATAAATATGTTTATAACAACAAAATGTAAGTCAATTTATATAATATAATATAAAAAAAAATCCAGAGAAACTCAATAAACATTCGAAGTATGTTTTAATAAAAATATCAACATTAATAAATACATACTTCAATGAAATTCCGTGACAATGTTAAAAATCTTTTAATTCATTCTTATATTGTGCGCTTGTTTTACAATGAATTTCAATGATTAGTAATGAAAATGATATACGAAGTGAACTTTAAGTCAGCGATTTGAAAATTACTTGGGGTGTTCGCGGTTGATTGTAAATCGGTTGTAACTTACGTAACGCACAGGATTTATCACAGTTGCAAGCACCTTTGCCATTAAATTTTTAACCCTGATGATCATAAATGCAACACACACAAGGATCTTCAACTCTGAGTAATTCGAGCTCAATTGATTGTGAGAAATTTTTGCCACGTACTTCCAAGTAATGTTATAGTGTACAGGACACGCGAGAGAGAATTTCAGCTAAATTATGAATTTGCAATTTTGGTGTTCAGACGACAAAAATTGTAATAGAATTTCATTAACAGCGGTTTTCTGTTGACATTGTTGAGTGTAATTAAGGATAAAAAGTATTGCAAATCAATTGGAATTGGATAACAAGGATTTATATTGTATTTATGAGACACTAAAAGCTTTTAGTAACTATATTTTCTCTGTCTCCATTTTTTTATTTATCTCTTTTTTTATTTGCAGTGTCTGTCCTAAGAACAAAAACAATTCTTTGAAAAATGTCACAAAATTGTAATAGATCTCACTTTTCCCCTATTTTTTGCAAACATTTTTCATTACTCTGCACTTCGTCTGGAATTCCAAATTTCATTTGTTGACAGCTTTTCCATGGTGTATTTCAATGAAATAACTATAGCTTTAAAATAAAATATTTTTTCAGTTATTTCGCAATGGTAAAACCATTGAATATTGATATTTAAACAGTAGACTACAGCCTTCAACGGCCTCATTTCTTAGCATTGTGACAAAACTAAGCACCGTTCAACGGCTTCAGCTACTTCGATCTTTAATTGTCGTCCATCCCAATAATCTCTTATGAGTTAAGTTGAGGTTTTTTCTTATTTAAGCACCCAAGGTATACGAATAAAATAAATACCAAAGTGAGAGCAATTTTGTAATAAATATATATGATTAATGTAAAAAATATAATTCTCGGATAATTTTTTGAGGTCTGATGACCAAGTGTGAGAAACTCTGTTTCATTTTAAGCAAATGTTACGAACAATTCATAGTAGTTGCCGTGGCGTAATTTATATTTTCGTGGAAAGGGATTCGTAACACCATTCTGACGACAAATCAGAACATAGAACCTAAAAGTTTTTCTACTCATCACCACCTCTTGGTTCTCTGGCAATATTAGCTTTACAAGCTCAGCTTGGAATTTTTAGGATCTACAATCCAATAGAAAAACTCGTCATGGGGGGCATTCCACAGGCTTTTGTAGTGACCTCAATGGTTGAGAAGGGTAGAATACTAGTTGTAAACATCTACTTACTGTGGTTTAAATAATGCCTACGTTATTTAAATTTATTCAGAGATACATACGAGTATGTAGTTAGTAAACTAATTTGTTGATCTTGATGATTGGTTGTTTCGTTACCAGCAGGCGTTCACATTTGATACCAAAGTTTTTATATACGCGAAGAATGTATTTTCTAACTTAGTCATGACAAAAACTGAAATAGTTCAGATTCGGGAGAGACAAACTCTTCGTAGGCTTTCCTTCTTCTTCTTTAAATGGCACGACAACGCACATTAAAATTTAAGTTCAATACCGACGGCAATAATTTCTGAAAGCTGATGTTAGATATTTTTTCTATGTAGTGCACCTTATCACAGCATACCAAGCAAATACACGTAATCAATTTCATAAATTTCTATCAACTTTCAACTATATTTTGCTCTAAACATCACAATGTCACAATGCAATATTCGTTTACCTTTTTACAAAACTTTAGGCAATTAAGAACAGCACGCAAATAATTTTTTATGGAAACGCGCGCGTTTACTAACTGCAATAGTTCCGAGGTTGGCGGGGAGAAACTATAGTACGGTAGCAAGCGGCCAAGGAAGCAAGCGAGTGAGCACAACGCGGACGACGCGTGGCCGCATTCGAGACGTTTACGTTAAGTTTATGGTAGGTTGGAGCTGCACGTTGTAATTGACGGTGTTTGTTGTTGTTGTTGTTGATGTTGATGTTTTAAATAAACTTAATATTGAATTTGAATATTTGCGGCATTCACGGATGAAAATACGCTCGTATGTGTTGCGTCAATGATGATGTGTGGAAAATTTGTGTTGATTTTATTTTGGTTGCCTTTTTCAAGTGTTCGCTCACGAACACATGAAAGCGCCAAAGTCCCACACTATCGCACACAAGAACATACCAAAGTATGCTCGCGAATGAGAGCAATCGCACACACACAATTCAATGCTCAATACAATTTAAGTCTGCAAAGTGAGTGTATGAGTAAGTGTGCATGCACGTGTATGTGTGCCTGTTTGTATGATCTACATCCGCATCCGTTCTTAATTAATTTTTACGTACATATACGCTCTCTCTTTCACTCTCGCTCTCTCAAAAATTTAGCATGTGCTCTCAATTAGTACAAGCAAATGCTCACATATGTGTGCCTGTGTGTTCGAATGCTTCAACTCTCTGGGGGGATTCTACGTTTGGTGTTTTTAACCCTTGCGGCAATATGCTCCACACAACATATACAACATTCACAAAGCAGCGGCAGCGACTGCGACAGTAGCAACATTCCAATTCTCTTCTGCAAAGTCGAAACAGTTTCGCTCTTGCTCCCCAATGCCATTGCATTTTCCGCATATAGCGTGTGTGCGTGTGTGCGTGTGTGTGTGTGTGTGTGTATGTGGTCAATATTTGCAGTCAATGAGGGTTGCTCAGGTCGTTGTTTGCTGCTTTTTGCCTGTGCACACATGCGAATGCTTGCATCACCTTGTTGCCGCTTACCTCTGACCCTTGCTGCAGTGCAGTGCTCGAAAAATCAAGCGCAAATTTATAAACTCAATTTTCTGCTACTTTTGGTTTACCATAGAATTACATATGTGTCGAATTTTATTTGCACCCAGTATTCGGCATCGGAGCAGCTTTAAATTAAAGCCTGTCTGTCTCAATGTCTATCCGCCTACTGCTTATTTTCGCCCATTTGTGTATTTACATGCATGCGTTAATTTGCTGCATTCTATTGCCTGCTACTAGGCTTCCTTCGATATTATTCGGCTTCTTCTCGTTTCGTTCCGTTGCTTCATTTTACGTTGCAAATTGGTAAGTGCAGATTTTAAGTTATTACCAAAAACTAACCACGTTTTGTGGTTACCGAAGTTGTGTGGAATAATATTGGTAGGCCATAAGTCGTTGTTGTTGTTGTTGCTGCTGTAAGGAGGCAGTCAAGATATATGCAAGAGATCGTAAGATTTGAAGAAATATTTATTGAATGATGAATGTTGGTAAGGCAATGAATTGATTTTGAAATTAAAAGTTGAAGCATGAAGCTAAGAATTGGTTTTGTAAACAGTTGCAAATTTATTGTTTGTTTTGCATGCCTTTTTAGATTATTTAAGTTTGTAAGTTTATACTATAAATATAAAGTAAATTATGTAAATGCAAAAATTAGTTCGGCTAATTAGTTCTAGTTTAGAACTATTCACAAGGACCGGTTGTTGGAACGGTTTGCTTGAGCAGCGCTGTTATTTCTTCTACCATAGATCCTTACTTCTTTTTTGCAGAAAACGTTTAAGCCTTCGGTGTCCGGTTAAGAAGTGTTCTTTTTGGCAATGCTGTTGGCGAATGTCTAGAGTGCACATTCCATCGAAGCGACGGCATGGAATCGCAACAAAATCATCATTATCAATATTTTGCTTCGCATCATCATAACATCATCAACAACACCAACCAACTTCACCTTGATCAACAGCAACATTAACTTATTATTAACACTGTCACGCCGTTTGTGCTGTCGCTTGTGTATAAAATGTCAACAGTGAGCATGACGACAAGAAAAAGCAACAAAAAAAAAAACAAAAAAAAACAATAACAACAAAAGCTGTATTTGTATGTGTATGGCAAACCAACACAATTACACTGTGAAATTGTAAAAATAAACAACAGGAGCAGCAACAACAGCAAAAAGTGAAACAACAGTGTGGAAAAAATGTTGCAAAACCAAAAATCAGCAACCAAATGTGGTTGAACACGAAAGTGTATGAATGTAGCTACATCACACAGCGTAGGAAAGTGAGTGAGACAGCGAGTGAGGGGGGGACACAAGAGTAAGTAGTGTAGGTTGTAAAATGCGAACAGCAACAACAACATGAGTAAAAATAACAATAACTTGCAACAGCATATAAAAAATTCAGTAAAACAACAATAACGACGAAACGAGATGTAATGTAAAAAAATATGCACAACAATAACAACACTTTTTTTTGGGTATTGCGATGAACCGCAAAAGTTGTTGCTTCATCATGCTCATCAGCAGCAGCAAACAACACGAGTAGTAGCAACATTACATTAACAACAACACGAATTAAGTTGAAAATGGTGAGAGGTGACCACCAACAAGAGCAGCAAGCATCAAACAAACAATGAATCCGGGTAGATGGCAGTCAGGCAGGCGGGAAGACGAGTGGGGCAAAGGCGGACGCTAAGGCAGCTAGCTACGGAAATGCGGTGGCCAGCTGTAGGGCTTTCGCTTCTTTTCACGACATCAGCAACAAAAAATGTATGCGTTAAAGCCATGAGCAAACAAACAAACTACAGGCGCAGAAAAAAATCAATAAAATCTGCGATGCATGCTGCAGAAAGCAGCCGGGCAGGCAGGCAGCAGCATGCAGCAAGAAAGCATATGTTGCCTGCTGCATATTATTTCATTTCTCACTTCCCGCACCGCAACCCGCAGTCGGAATCGCAGTCGGAATCGCAGTCGCCGTCGCACACAATCGCTGAAATATTGCAAGTAACAGTGCGCCACAAATTGATTCATATACTTACTTTGTGCGTGCATATGTATGCATGTACTATGTACTATACATATGTATACAAAAGTATTTTACACGAATATGTGTGAAAAGTTCATATGCTGTCGCTGATATTAATTCTTGTTGCCACGCCGCGCCACGCCTCACCTCATCTTACCTCACTTTGCTTGCAAACGCGTTCGCTTTGCTTTTGTCTTTCTCTCGTTGTTTGTTACAATTTTCTTCGATTTTTTGGTCACTTTTTTTTTGGCTTGTGGCCGGCAAGCACCACGTAAATATCACGCGCGCACGCAGGATGCAATGGATGCAGGACATTGTTGTATTGTTGTTGTCCTGTGGGGGTGCCGCAAAATTAAAACCAAAAATAAAAAGCATGCGTGTCTCTTGTTTTCTTTGGCTTTTCAGCTTTTTCATTGTGTTGGTTTCGTTGTTGTTGTGAGTGGTGCACTGCATTGATGCAGCTATGTGATGCCACTGATACCATCGGGTCCACCACTGACACCACTGCCTGCTGCCAGCCAAACTTGTTGACAATGTGAGCTGCAATCGCATCACGCGCTTTCCACTCGCCTCTTTTTTAATTCATTTTCTTCGTTCCTTTTTCGATTTTTGAGGCCAACTTTGAGGCCACCAATTTCTGTGTTCTTTTTGCAGGGTTTTTGCATATGCTCGAGCTCGCCTGTGGTTGGTATGTGATTCCTCTTCTTTTTTCCTTTATATGGCATGAGAGAGAACATGAAGTTGCTGCATTTTTTCGGTGCAAATTTTGTGGCCAAAGAGTGTAAACGAATTTTTTGACCACAAATGAAAAAGTGTCAACACTTTGTCAATTACAAATTAAATTCCAATAAAACTTGCAGTGGAATATTTTCACTTTAAGTTGGCATAATAAAAACATTTTATATTAGGTTTACCAGACCCATTTGATTTATTAACTATGAGTGGTAAAGAAAATTTGAAATTTTGTCGACTCAATTTGGTCATTAACTCCTCCAGGCGTCCTCTGAAAAGTGACTTGGATTCACCCGACCGACTTCATCCAAGGTTACGACTTTATACCGCAATAAAAAAAACAGATCTTAGGCATGTCTTTTTATAAACTGACGCTAGGAATTCGGAATCGTTTAGCTTCAATTCTTTCTCTCGCTGGACCAGTATTACTTTTGACTTCGGGTATTTGAAAATCTCTACAAGCATCATTTTGTCAGTTACCAATCAAATTGTATGGAATGTCCATGGAGCATAGCTGCTGCTTGAGATTTCATTGGAAACTCCTTGAATTACGTCTCAACTGTTCATCGATTGGACATAAACATTAAATCATCTTGATACCATCGAAATCATGTTTTAACAAACCTGTAGCGTAGTTGGTGGTGTGGTCGACTATTATGCAAAGTCATCTGGTTTAGGAAGTTTGCCATTGCCTGCCAAGAGGTGTATTAATGCCAAGAGGCAGGCAATGGCAAACCTCCAAGAGTAAAACTGTACGTCGCTTCAATCTCTAGAACAAATAAGTATAACTCACACACACATCATGCATTGATGCGAAAAGCTAGGCATTGGCCCTCCATGGGCTGTTGTGCCATTAAATAAGAAGAAGAAGAAGAAGCAGATAAGAATTCTTCCTTTCGTTTAACGTTTTCCCATTCACCTTTTTGCTATTGTGCATCATAATTGCTCGCAATTCTTTGCTAGTTTTAACGTGACCACAACAGCAAATTGAATTCATTTTTGTAACGTGAAAATCGGTCGCACCAAGCTATACAACAACAGTCTCATCGGTAGAATCAGCAACAACGGCCAAAGCACCAATAACAAATGTGCATATCGCAAAAGATTTAAGGCAACAACGAGAACATATTTAAGTTGCGGATTAATTGCGTTCATTATCATGATCGTTTCTGTTGTTATTGTTATTGTTGTCGTCGTACTAGTAATTGCTTTTGTTGCTGTAATTTTTTTCACGACTACAACAGAAACATCCGCCCACTTCTGTTGCTTTTGGCCACAACAAACTTACATAAGAAACAACGTTACAACATTAACAAACAGAAGGCGCCACCTGGCGGTAAATGATTTCCCTGTATTACTGTGTGTGTGGCTGTGTGTGTGTGTGTGTGTGTGTGTGTGTGTGTGTGTGTGTGTGTGTGTATATGTGTTTGTTCAATTTTAGTGTATTAATGAACTACCAACAATGGCTGCTGCAACAACAACGACAACGACAACAACAAAATATGGCCGCAAGCGTGCAAACGTACACGAAGAACATGAAACTTCATCGAACGCAATGCAACGCACTTTTTAAGTGGATTTAATTGATGCTGCTGGTTGTTGTTGTAAGCGAACAAAATGAAACAAGAACATGAAGAGCACAACTGGCAACACATATGTGCTCGTATGTATAGTATACCAATGTACTTGTGTATGTGTGTTTGTATGCATGCATGTTGCATGGTCTCATTTTAATGAATATTGAGGATTAAAGGAATTTGCGGATTTTTATTGAATTATGTATTTGGCTGTTGTACATACATACACACACACACACACACACACACACACACACACACACAAACGCAGTGTTGCCAATTTTACTCAATTGGCGCGAACGATGATTTATTAAGTCATTAGCAGTTTGTGGGCACACTGGCAAGCGAGTGACCATTGGCGTTATGGAGTGGTGAGGGAGAGGGAGTCATTGTGGTAAAGTAAACTGAAGCTGCTGCTGGACAACTTGCAATTCTTATTAATCGCATATGCATTTGTGTTGCAAATGCGCGCGTGTGTCAGAGTTGCTTGTGGCATCATCGCTTGTATTGCATGCTTTTAAAAACGCCTCAAAATATGCTAAATTAAATATATTTACAGCGATTTGCTTTTTTCATCACATTTCTGTTGCTCTTTTTGCACTGGCGCATGTTGGTAAGTTAAAAAAGTGGAAGAAAAGCAAAACGAAAGTAAAACGACAGCAGTATTCAGTTCAGAATTATTGCACAATCGCCTGGCATCGCTTACGGAAGCGCATTAATGCGACAAATTAACTCGATTCACACATAACACGCGCACAGTGATGGACATGACAAATGCAACAGACAGATTCGAAGGACTCAAATCAATATCAAAATTGTTAACGCATTTCAATTGCTTCAAGCAGTATCCAATGCCAGGGTATTTGTGTCGAAACATTCTCTGGAAATAGAAGGATTCACAAAAGGAATTCAAGGAAAGTAAAATTTCCTAAATTGCAGTGACTTCTTAATTCGTGAATTTAATTTCGATCGAAAGCACGCCAGATGCTTAGTCTTTTTCTCATCACTTACTCTTTTTATACCCTACACTTGCGTAACGGTTGATTGTAACGCCCACAATTAGTGGCTGCAGGTATATACACATACGAGTATATGTATATATGTACATATGTATAAATAAATGATCACCGCACATATCCAAGACGATTTAGCCTTGTCCGTCTATCTGTCTGTTCGTGTACACGATTTCTCCAGCAATCTTAAGTAAACTTGATACAGACAAGAAAAGGTTAAGTTCTGAAATGGGCAAAATAGGTCAAACGCGCGTTGGACCTCTCAACGAGTATTATTGAAGAAAATTCTGAATAAAATTAAGCCAAATTCGGTACATCATTGTGAAATTGTCATCATCGGGCAATAGCCACGCTTACCTGCACTACCACCCATACAACTACCACCCATACATATTCGAAGAACGATATCAAAGAAACTAATGAATCCAACTAGGCAAAATTGGGTGCGTGCAGTTGAAATAACTTAAAGGATAACTTTCGGGAAAGTTATAATCATACAAGTGAAATCTTATAAGGACATTATAAAAGGAACTTTAGGTACAAGTATAACAAAATTTAGTACACGAGTAGTAATGTAGACTACAGTTAAAATTTAAACTACAATTAAACTACAACGCAAAGAGGTGTTCTTTTTTATGAGTGCGTGTAGGGTGTATAAAGTTTGACCGCGCCCAAACTTTGCTTTCCGACTAGTTTGATTTGAAATACCTATGTGCGAGTGTGTGCATTTGAATGCACATGACTGTATCGGTACAAACTCGTCCTCGTATGTGCCTTATGCATGCATGTATTTGCATTGTTTTAAAAGTACATATGATCTATACATACATATACATAGGGTCTATGTATACATAATTGTATGGTACTCACACATACTTATTCGCATTTGGCTATGTAGGTATATATTTTTCATTTATTAATTAGTGTAAGTAAAAATATGTAAAAGGATTTTTACATTTTTTATTACATATATTTCGCAAAATAATGGCAGTTAATTTTAATTATTGACAATTTAATATCTGGATTTACGAAATGTGCACTTAATTTTCATAATCCCAAATATTTATTGGACAAGAATTTAAAATATTATATTTGCTGGCAAAAAGGTTTACCTTATGTGCCACATGAAAATTAAAATAAAATTCCTACAAATTGTTAACAAACTCACAAACTTATTATTATGTATTTGAGTCTTGTAGAGATCAATGAGTTCTTCTTCTTTTAATGGGACAACAATCCATGGAAAGCATAGGCCGTGCTTTTCGCATTTGTACACGAATGGAAGGGACCTACAGTTATACCCCGAATTGAAACCCTTTTCTTAGGAAATATTTTCTCTTGCAGGTTTGCCATTGCCTGTCAAGAGTGTGACGAGCAGACATTTTTTTTCCTTTCTACACATACTTATGCCACGGTAAAACATAACGAAGAGGCCGATTTACTTGATAGCGTATGTATGTACAGGGTGTACCATCTTATATGTCGGTATTTGAGTATTGAATAACTTAAAAAAAAAACAAACTATTTCCATATACGGGGTATGATCAAAAAATAACCGTTATTTATTCATCAACAATTATCTTGTCCCCTTCAAAGTAATCCCCCTCAAATATAATACACTTATGCCAGCGTTTTTACCAAACCTCGAAACACTTCTGAAACGCGCTTTTTGGTATCGCCAACAGCTCCTGTTTCGATTTTTCTTTTATCTCCTCAATCGTAGCAAAACGCTTTCCTTTCATCGGTGTCTTCAGTTTTTGGAAGAGGAAAAAGTCAGCCCAAGTCCGGTGAATACGGTGGTTGAGGCATGATAACGGTTTTGTTTTTGGCCAAAAACTTACGCACAAGCGACGTTGTTTTTGCTCAAAATTTAGCAATTTTGGAACAATCTTCGCTGACGCACGTTTCATGCCTAAAACATCCGTAAAAATTGCTTGGCATGAGCCCAACGATATGCCAACATCATCAGCAACCTCTCTGATAGTGATTCGACGATTATCCAAAATCATTTTCTTCACTGCGTCAATGTTTTCATCGGTTGTTGTGTTCGGGTGACCAGGACGAAGGACGAGCATCGTCATTGACATCTTCTCGGCCTTCCTTATACCGGTTATACCACAATTGAACTTGTGTTCTGCTCATAGTAGACTTGCCGAAGGTCACAGTCAGCATTTCAAATGTCCTTGCGCATTTAATTTCATTTTTTACACAAAACTGAATACAGTTTCTTTGATCCATTTCTTCGAATAGTTGAAAATCGAAGAGCACACCAAAACACGACTAACCTTTTTATCTGTCAAAAACAAACTGACAATCCAAAATGGTTGGTATGGCCAACATATATAACAGACATGTGTACCAAGATAACAGAAAAAAAAATTCTAAAATTTTATTTTTTTATCACACCTCGTATGAGGTATTTTTATTTAATTTGATCCTTTACAATTTATTTGGACTAGTTTTTGAACACAACATCAATCAAGTGGCCGCCATGATTTACCAAAGCAAAATGTTCCCTTTTTGCTGCGTTTTCCATCACTTTTTCGAGTATCTCGGGCGGTATAGCAATGGGTTCCGCACGAATGTTGAGCTCGTCAATGGTCTGAGGCTTACTGGCGCACACTTTGCTTTTCAAATAACCCCACAAAAAGAAGTCCAGATGGGTCAAATCTGGAGATCTGGGTGGCCAGTCAATGTCAATGACACCATACGTCCTTGGTCATACAATGGTGTCTCATTGATCTCGGATTTTCCGTTTCCCAAATGCGGAAATTTTACTAACGACATCAGAGAGTGTTAAATGGGACTCGTCGGTCATCAAAATTTCCTTCCAAAAATCAGGCTCAGTGTCAACCATTCGAGCCACTGTTTGGCCGTATTCCAAGTGACGTGGGTGAATTCATGGTTAAAATTGGACTGAATGTGTGATTTTATGCGGCATTCTATTCCAACACCAGACTCAGCGGCGGCCAATTGAGATTATCCAAGGGAGCAAGTACCAAATGCCCATCTGGGTGGAAAAAGTTGGTTCTCCGCCTAACTATATGTTTTATTTGTAAATAGTGAAATGAAATAAGAATTTTGGCTTCCATAAAATTTCCAAGAGTAATCTTGCACAAAGCCTCAACAAAAACAGTTCCGTTTCACTTAGCGGCGCGGCAACCTATTGCTTTCTGCAAGCTTCGAAAACAAAATTGGAAATTTCAGATATTTGGATTATGGATCAAACCAAAGTACTGACAAATGCTCAAGAACTTGTATATGCAGTACCGGGAGAAAATGCAAAAACATGCAGCACAACTAGACACAGGATATTCATTGTTAAAAAACATTGCGAGGTGTTTAATTGGACAAATAAGAGAAAAAACATTGCTCGGTTTCAATAAAACTTACTTTCCAATTTGCTATCATTTAGTAGACGTTGAGACTCGCTTGGCTTAAGATTCTCTATGTATACAAACATAATTCGGCCCATAGCGAAATGTTGTTGTTTGAAACTTAAATACTGTGTGTATTCACGAGTTGACACGGAAGTGCGAAATTGTGTGTGAGCGATTTTTTTTGAGCTAACGTGTCAGCTTGCAATGCAAATGTCGGAGATGCAAAATAATTGAACATTCAAAACTCTTGTAAAATATTGATTAATAATGAAAATATTTTGAACCCTTCGTATTAATTTAACCTTTTTGTATTAGATATATTTGGCAACTATTTTCCGTTGCGGCAATCAAGTTATAAGTATATATTTTTTTTTATATTTTTTTTTATATTTTTTTTTTTTTTTTTTTTGAATTTTACTTTTTATACATTTTTTTATTGTGGTTTTGGGGATACTTTTAGTTGGTTTTTTTTTATATTTTTTACTTGCAGGAAAGAGGACCCTCTACAGCTTTTCCCCCTATGTGTATGGAGTGCGTTGCACACACACACATAGAGGGGGACCTACAGTTTTACGCCGAATCCGAACGGCAATACGAAAAGCTTTACGGCAGAAATACTCTCAAAGGCTTACCATTGCCAATTTGAGAGGTGGTAACTTATGTTTTGGGAAACGAGATGATCAATTTAATCATCAAGCCATCCAAGTGGATATTACCAACGCACTAAACAACTGAGACACAAAGCTACCATATGCAAAGCTATAGGTATATTCACAATTACGCATTGCATGTTGCATTGTAATTTGAAAAGAAATGCAGAATTGTTGAGAATGTGTTTGGAGTTGGAAAGGTGTCGAACATTCGGAGTTGGCACTTTCCCACTGTCGCACCCATGAATACACATAATAAAATTATACTTTTGGACTGAAACAAAATATAAAAAAAATGAAAAAAACATTTTTAAAATAGTATAATTTTTTATTGCATATTTTATTAATATGTCTGATTATTAAGTTTTTTTTTAGTGCTTTTCTAAGTGCTTTATTGTTTTAGAGCATATTTTCGGTTCACTTCGTAATCAGCACCACCTCTCGAATTCCCATATGAGCGGGAAAAGTACTACTTTTAAAAATTTTAGACAAAGTCCATCATTGGGACAACGTCATTGGACATGGGGCAATGGGATATGTTGAAAATTATGACGATCGGAGCGTCCACGTTTACATTCCATGGGAACGAAACCGCGAAGAGGATATAACTTTGTATTTTCTACAGAGTTACCGTTGAGTGGAAGCACATACAGTGGTGGTAATTCCAATGAGCTCTAACATATTTTTGATTTTAAAATATAAACCGCAGTTGCCAGGCTATAAATATGTGTAACACACTGTAGCGCTAAACTATTTCTTGGAGTATTGATGTGCCTCTTTTTGTGATTTTCTTTTTGGTAGATTTTTGTCATGAGCAAAGAAAAAGGCTCATTGTAGCACATACAAAATGGTAGTTCGTTCGTATAAATTCAGTGACTTTAGAGTAATTTTTTTTATTATAAACCAACTTTGCTCTCCAGCACTATAAAAATACTTTGATTACATATTTCTTCATTCTTTGCGTTGGTTTCATAATCGTAAGTTCTTACGTTTGCTTACGTACGTTAGCAAAAAACATATTTGGTATTTATAAAAAAAAAATTGGAACACGCGCTACGAAACAAAAGTTTATAGCTTGTATTCAAACTTTACAATACAATATTTTCATACATTATCGTAAAGGATCTCTTTTAGTTTTAGCTGCATTTTGCTCAAGTGTTTAAATTTTACTAAAAAACCGACTTTTGTCATATTTCGGTTTATATTGAAGAAACTATTAATAATTAAGAACTTCGAACAAAAACCTCAACAAATGTACAAAGATTTTAATGCAAAATTTTATGAAAATCAGTTGAGAAATGCAGGAGCCCATATGCTTGTTTTTATGTAGATTGTAGATAAATAAATATCGGTTATTAATTGTTACAAAAGGTAGGAATAATATGTTTTTAGTGAATTCAAAAGTAAGAATAAATTAAATAATTTTTTTAATATTATAGAATGCCCAAAAATTCTAACTTCACTTCAAATCGCTTATCGTGCCAGTAAAACTGAAATCCGTCTGGCTCTTCCAAGATAAAATTTCTTCGTAGCTAAAATGGACCTTGGTCTACTTACCTTACTTTGCCATGACTGATATTTTTAGGCAAACTCCAAGCGGTCCTCTTTAGAAAATTAAGTTCCCATTTTACTTTTATAGGTAGTTTTAATTTTGAAAGGACTTTCGTGGAAAACGATTAATTTTTTGAAAGCTTTCACTACTATTTATTTCCTAGGTAAACAGGGCAAGTCTCTTGTCATGATCAAAACGCACCGTTTTTACATAAGAATCGCTTAAGTAGTTTCACAAAACTAATGTTACAAACTAATGTTTAGGATCTGTTTATTTTTCATGGGTTCAGAATCTTTAGGCCCAGCATTCTATTAAAAATAAGAAATTTAAGTGTTTTCTTTTTCTTGAATTCACTAAAAACATATTTATCTTAACTTTTGTAACAATTAAAGATCGATATTTATTTATTATTAATAAAGTCACTGAAATTATACGAAGCTAAAATGTTGTGCAGAGCAATGGAAACAAAGAAAATCGCAAAATCAGCACAACGATACTCTAAAAAATAGTTTAGAGCTACAGTGTATAACAAACTTTGCTATATATGGTAAGTACTAGTAACCAAGGTTTTCATTTTATATACTAAACAAATATTTCATTTCGAATATGTTTGAGTGTATACGAATTTTCACCACTCTAACTTTTCAGCAATTATATAAAATATATGAATTTTTTTAGTTTTTCTCTATTTACTGCATATTTTAATTCATAACTTCCCCATCAATCGGCCATCAAATTACTGAGAACAAAACGTGAAAAGTACCTAGAAGCTTCTAGTAATTGAGTAGATACTTTTTACCTCTGTCGCCGATTTTTATCTTTAATAGTTTGTTTTTTTTTTTTATTTGTAAAAGTACAAACTTTTAGTAAAAAATATGAAGTAGGTTATTGCAATTAAATGGACCAATCCCAATTTTATCTAAAAAAATTCACCTGACAATATCCCGAAAGCCAAACCATAGAAATTTAAATGTCCCGATTTTCGGTTACAGCAGCATTTTACATAGGAATTGGATAGTGGTGTTCAATTTACAGAAAACACTAATGTTAACTAGTAAAAACTATTGTTATTATTGCCATGGATTATGGCAAAAACAAGGTGGATTGGCCTATTAGCACGCGGTCCTCACATAAATGTGAAACTTTTTAAACTCTATAACTTAGAGCCCATTACAAATATAGCCATCAAATTGCCGAGCATTTCGCATCCATTCATGTTGCGCTTGTTATATTTATGCATAAATGGAAGAGACCTAAATTTTTATATCGAAACCGAACGGCGAAGTGAAGGCTTCTCATGGGCAATTTTTACTCTTGTAGGTTTGCCATTGCCTGCGAAGAGGTGGTGCCGTGTACTCGTAATACAATTTTTTACTCTCGTTGTTAAATTTTTGTCCGTGCCGGGATTTGAACTGGGCACGCGGCTAAGCAGTTCAGCAGACTACCAACTACGGCACGGTGAAAACGGCAAGGTGAACACGGCAAAACCTAAAATTAGTATTTTCTTTCTTAATAGAATATAGCGTTAACAGTCCCATATTCAAAATTTTAGGCAGGATATATGTTCATGGCAATTTAATGATTGAATCTGCAATGGATTTAAATTTATTGTATTTTCAAAAGTTCGCTTTTATAAGATGTAGACGTGGCAAATGTCCCATTAACAAGTCCCATTAACAAGGCTTAAGGCTTTGCATTGATTCAATACTTTTTTTTGATCGCCATCACATGGATTAAATATTATATTGTATCTTAAATAACTATTTCTGATATCGACAATTTCTATGTGATATAGCATTTTTGCTTTTTTATTTAGAAAAGAGCAAAATGTAAAAACAATATTTAAAGGTCGATACTTTGCAGACTATGATTGCTTATAGCTTCATCTAGAGCAACTCAGAGATTTTTCATCTATCTATTAAAATATGTAAGTAGTTTTTATTACATCCATAAATAGAGTATGGATATAACAAATATACATAAAATTAAGCTCTATGGTAGCTTTTGTATGCATATGGTACAGATAAAAGTCGGCAGTTGAAGCTCCAGACTGCTATCCAAGTATTTCAGCTACGACAAAAACTACAGAGTGAACATTCTCTGTCTTATCTACGCTTAATCCAAGAAAATGAAAGGCTAATTCGACTGGCATAGGCTCATATTAAAAAGTGTGCCATCAAAAGAAGGAAAAGAGGTGATTAAAACGGGTGTTTATAAAAGGGTGTAGGTACTCTAAAAACTGTTGGGCCTCTCCACCTTTGGGAAATTCTGGATATGCCCTTGGAACAAAACATTATAAATTGGGTGTTTGGTAGAGTTTATCTAGTAGACCGGCAATGTGGCTTTACTTAAATTAACTTAAAATTTATGACCCATGCGAATTGATTTGATTGGACTCATGTGGTTCCTGCACTCAGCGATTCAATTACAGCTGCTGCTTCCCCATAGACAAGCTTTCCGCATGCTCATAACGGCTGCAATGAAGTTAGTTATTGTTTTGTATTTACTTTGTTTACTTTTGGATCGATAAATTTGCATTCGCTTGCATTTGAACGCATCTTTTCAAGTGCTGAAATTGAAAATAATGTAACATTTCCACACAAAAGGATTTCAGTTTCTAAATTTGTGTTTGTTTACAAAATAGAGCGAAAATGTATTTGGCGAAAGAGTTGAAAATCAACCGCCGATTTTGAAAATCATCGACATTGCACGCGACCGATTTTGTCTGCCACAATTGAAAGCCACTTTTGCGGCTTGTTGGCACCACTGAAAATCGGTGAACGCGTGAATACTCCTCCCACTCATAGATTGCCCCGCCTGTTTGCACACATCTGCATTCATGTATGATGGTTTTGCCGGAAAAACCAAGTTGGCCACACTCCTCCCGTCGTCTTTTTCCGTATTTGTTTATTTTCCAATATTTGTGGAAATATTCAAAGTAAAATTATAAATGAAACACTTGCCAATTAAGCGAATGCAACAAAATAAAAATAAAAATGGCGGCAGCTAATTGTAAATGTTGTATGCAAATACAAAAGCGACGGCATGCCATCGCGTTTATGCGAATCGTTTGCATACTTTCAGGCGATTTTTTTTTACAAATTCTATTTGTAGTTATACCGTTATTGGGTAGCTTAAGTGTAATATTTTAGTATCAGCTTTTTGCCGCACCGTCAATAGAAAAATTCATATTTTCTTGTATCATGTCGCATTGCGGTCGCGAGTTGAGTTGGTCAACCTTCACACTTCAAAATACTGCACTTATAGTATTCACCCGCACTCGTGGTGAAGGTGAATGTGAGGGGAAGGGGGGTATCTAGTGCCCACCTGCTTGTTCTGGGTTACGCTGTTGTAAACAACTTGAGTGGTGTTTTTTTTTTTAATTTTTGTTTGTGCTTAACACATTTAAAAAAAGAATTTTTTCCTGTGTCAGTTTATGTATATGAATTTTTACAATTGCATTTTCTTTTTTACTTTTGCTGTTGTTGAAGTTGTTGTGTTGTTTTGTTGTTTTGTTTATTACATATATATATATATGTGTACGATGAATGTTTTTGTATTTGTTGCTTTTTGTTCAAGTTGGTTAACCATTAAATTATCAATTTCGTGGTGTAACTTGTGGTAAATGAGTGCGGTATACCAATAATTTTTCAAGGTTTAAGTTTTTTTGGTTTTTTATTTTATTTTCTACCTCCACTGTTGTCATGCTATGGCAGTAAAAAAAAAATACTCAATTGAGCAACAATTTAAAAAAAAACAAACTTAAATTTGTACACATTTAATTATCTATGGATTTAAAAACAATTTCTGCCAAATGCGCTTGCTTATGGCGGAAATTGTTTCCCCACCTTTTCTCAAGGAGGCGTTCTGAAGAGGGTGTTACGGCAATTTATGGACTGAAAAATGAGTGGCGCATATTCCAAGTTTCTTGTTGATTCCAATTATAGCAAATCAATCAAATACTTAAATAATTCGCCGAATCCTGACAGAATTGAAGGAAATATAAAATAATTATAACAGCAGAACCACCCATTTTCGGAATACATTATTGTTGTGCGTGCTATATTTTTGCAAGAATGGAAGGCAGGGATCTACAGTTTTATGCCGAGTCCGAACATCGATGTGAAAATGTTTCCCTAAGCAATTTTAACTTTTGGATGCTTGCCATTGCCAAAATATTTTTAATACCATGCCTATATTCCTCCTCAGTGCGGAAATATTAATAAATATTAATCTATCATTCCATGTCATGTCACTTTTCATAAGAAAATACAACTCTGATTTATCAAATATTCTTTTTTTTCACTTAGTTTATTTTTCCACTCATCTGTTGTCATCGCAATAATCAATGTCCAGAAATTTCGAAAAGAAATGCTTTCGTTTTCATCTATCTTATATTTTCCGTTTATGTATATTCTCTATTATCCACCTTTACATCCTCGAAGTACTTGTAGATCTCCGCAATCAATTTCTATGGATTTTGTCACTGTTGCGTTGACTGGAATTGGTTTCTTAATCAGGTCTAGGAAGGCCTTTCCACAGATAGAAGACAGACAGCCAGGAATTTAGTTTGTATTCTCTCTATAAGTATTTTTACCATAGAAGAAATGTGTCGATTTCATTTGATTTACTATTAAGCTGTCAAATAGTAGAACAGTCCCCCTGCCTATCTGAATCATTAACAAAAAGTTCTTTATAATTCTAGACTCTGATCAGATCATGGCAATTGTATTTTCAGGTTCAATATGAGCTGTCATGCAAATTAAAACATGGACATCGACATGGACTTGGAAAAGATTAAAAGGATCTCTCTCAAGGATGCGTGGCCAGTACTCCGTCAATTGTTTGTAAGTTCCACTCATTCTATGAGCACAGAGTTGATGTCTTTGTAAATATTATATTAAATATTTCTTATTGGTTCCTTACTCAGTCTCATAAGTGTTGGAAATTGAAATGAAATAAAGACTTACTATTTCTAGAAGATCAAATTCATTGCATCAATACAATAATTTTAATTTACTGTATGCTAGAACAAGTAAAACTTCACACTTATACACTCCAAAAGAATTAATTTTGATGATTTTATGAAATTTTTGTACAACTTTTAATATTTTTTTCGGTAAATACGAATATAAATTGTTTTTTTTTTACCGTAAATATTTTATGATTATTTTCAAATTTCACATTTAATATTTATTATTTAAGTAAAATTCCAGATTCACTTTTATGATTTTTCCAATTTTGAAAATTAGATTCTCGGAAATTTTTAACCGCCGGTTACGATTCCTTGCGTTTTCACTAATGTAAACACACACGCAGTTTTAAATTACGTGAACTTGTTTTGATTTTAGTCCGGAAATGCGGCCGCCAAGTTAGTGGTCAAAATATGAAGTGACACTTGCACCCAATTCTGTGAAATTGGCGCCGATAAGTATGCAATCGAATAACAGAAACTCCGCAACGCTATCGAGAACACCTACAAAACTGATAGATTTCCGGTTGTGGACGCAATGACGAGCGAGCGAACCGAACGGACGGGTACGGCTTAAACCAGCTAACGGCACAAATTCAAATGATAACAATCTGAAAAGATGAAACAGAAATTTTGAGTTGAAAGTTTTGAAATTTCCACACAAAAATGAATTCACATTAAAATGTACGGAGCACGGTTGCTTGTTTTGCTGCTTGTGTTGCTTGAGTTTGTTGAAACGCAGTTGGTTGAGCTCAAAAAGTGAGCTCCTGCAAACGACGACGCGAGCAGAGGTTGTGGGAGGGGGAGTTGGTTGGAGCAATTGCACACATACACAACAATTTTGCAGACGTAGAGTTTTGCTCTCTCGTGTGTCGGTGTGTCGGTGTGTCGGTGTGTTTGTGTGCGTGCGTGTAGGAGAATGCAATGAGCATATATGTAGTGTTTAAAATCCGGATACGGAAACGTAACCATTTTCTCACCAAAAGTACAGAAAAATTTCCATTTATTTTGTATGCATTTTCGGCGGCATGCAGTCAATTGGTTATACTGTGTTGTTGTTGCTGTTGTCGTTTTTGCTGCACTTGGCTGAGTCGCACTGCTCACCGAAGCCAAACCAAACCAACACAACACAACACAACAATAACACATCCGTCAAACTGACCAACCAACCGACCTACCTTCCGTCCAACCATTCCATTTCGCTGCATTAGGAACGGAAGCGCTGCTGGTTAAGTGTGATGTGGTGTGGCATGCAACACCCTGTATGCGCTGCGTAACGCGAAAATGGTGTAGCCAAGAGCCAAGCTACACTTTTTGAATTACCAACACAAGAGAAAAGTGCGTGAAAAAGTGAAACTGTGAAATTGTGAAACTGTGAAGCTGGAGTAACACGCCACCACCACTGTTGGGTGGTCAAGCAACCAAAGTGAGGACGAGCGCGAAGGTCCAGCCATCGAACGAACGATTGGTCACTCATGCAAATTAAGAAGAGGACAGGCGGAGAGCGACCGACAATTTTCATATGAATGGAAATGTAAAATAAATTTAAAATAAATGAATATAAAATGTGAAATATTTTCAAAAGCTAAAAACCTAAAAACCTAAAATGAGGGTGGCATACATACATATGTATGTATATAAATCGGAGTATATATGTTTGTCTGTCTTCACCCTTTCACTCACCCCTGTGCACGCATACGAGTACTTCCATGCCATTCCTTTTCATACGTGCCATTCCGTGCCCATTTCACTCATTTGAGTAGAAAATCAGCTTTTATTTTCTATACAAAATACATAAATTTTGCATCATTATCAGCAACAACAAAACCAACGACATCATTGAGTGTAGTTGGTTTAAATTCATTTTCATAGTGCGACGTAAGTAGGACCATCCTACTACATATGTATGTACGTACTGCGATACATACATAGGTATATACCTACATAAGTATTTGTATATAAATGGAAGCATATAAGCGAGATGGCTATATTAATGTGATATAAATGAGCGAGAACTCATTATCATAAAATACAACAACAACAATATTACAGTAATAATAATAGTAGTAGTAGTAGCAAAGTAGTAGTAAAAGACTTGCAAATGCAATGTGTTGCTTTACATCCTTATATATACGAGTACATACATATATAGTATATGGATGTGTGTATGTGTGTATGGGTGTATGTGTATGCAGACATACCATACATATGTACATACGCGTCCAGCGTTTCTGTATAAGTTAGTTTGTATTAGGTTGTCGGAAAACTGGGAAAACTATTGTAGAAACTTCATAGAAGTTGCAGCAATAGTTTCTACTCTATTCACAGAGCGCACGAATGGTTCCTTATGCAAATAGTCACAGTGGGCTGCATTTGCCATTTTTAAGTTAAATACTCACAACTTGTATAGGTTAGGTGGCTTACTTAACTTTACTTTTAATGGCACAACAGCCCATGGAGGGCCTAGGCCGAGCTTTTCGCATCCACTCATGTTGTGCGTGGAAGGGACCTACAGTTTAATGCCGAATCCGAACGGCGAAGCGAAAAGCTTTACATAGGCTATTTATTACTCTTGTAGGTTTGCCATTGCCTGCCAAGAGGTGGTGCCGCGTAGAAAAATTAAAATTTTTTCTACTTTTTGATTTTGCCTGTGCCGAAATTCGAACCCCGGACACTCTGCGTAGCAGTACAACGCATTACCACTACGCCACAGCGACCACAGGTTAGGTGGCAGCGGTTTTTTTTATCGATGCATTCAACACACATGGTGTACCTCTATGAATGCAGAGCATTGTGTTGATTGGGTGGAAGATTGATAGGTAGGAGGAAGAAGGAGGGAGAATGAGAGAGGGAATGCAAAGCTTTACTCAGGCCAGGATGTAAGTGTTGACCCATTGCCAAGTCATTACCAATATTGTTGGCTATCCCCTTTTCTTTTTAAAATCGTTCCGACCTTCAGGAGTTTAAAAATTCTTCCATTTTATGAACTATCGAAAAAGTATTGACGCAAGTGAGAGTATGCGATAAATGGCGGGACTGCCTGTGGTTGGCAACATTAAATTTACTTAAGTGAATTGCAGAATAAATTTGGTTTTCCGCCAAATCAGTACAAATGAGGACAAGCCTCTTTTTCCAATGAGATCTCGAAATTTTTTGGCTTCAAAATAAAGTGAACTGAAGGCTTTTTAAAAACCCTTGCAACTGACTGATCGGCATTCGAAATGTATTCTTATGTATGTATAACTCCATAAGCTCCGGTCTCCGAATCTCTGATTTCTCGTTTGTGTCAACTTACTCCACTGTCTCATGCTCATATATGTGCATACGTTTCCATGTATGTATGTATGTATGACCGTGTGTGTATGGAATGTATTTTGTATGAATGTAAATCGCGTATGTGTGACGGACATTTCTAATTTAAAGTAATTTTTACATCAGCTCACAATTGTGTTAATGATTAGAAAAAGCTTCTGCTTCCTTCCGGTCTATGGAATGGGCTTGAGCCTTCCAAATACGTGTGAGCAGAGCGTTTATGCAGCAACAGACAGCACCAGATACTGGCAAAGCAATTAACGTTGGCTGCACGCAACATACGCGCTTAATGTTACTTGACTGTCGGCTACTGCGGCCCTGCCTCGCAGCCTGAGTATGGGCCTTTCATTGCACACATGTGCACACATGCATACGATTATATGTATGTATATATATATATAGGTATATAAGAATGTATAAAGACCAAAGCAATTTCCCGGCGTTTGTTTTACACTGATGTTGTTGCTGATGTTGTTGTTAATGTTGTTGTTGAGATTTTTCTGTAATTTAAATGATTTTCAACACAAGAAAAAGGGATAAAAATTCAAAACGAAACTAAGTAAACCTGTTTGGCAAGTATTTATATTGTGTGTAGTATGTGTGTGCGTGTGCGGCTGCATGTAGTTTGAGTGCGCTAACGACAGGACCTGCAAATGTGGTGTGTGCGTGTGTACGCAGTGCGGCAAGAGCGAGAGACTGGGCAATGCAAATGAAAATTCTGCAAAAATACGCAGTTTTTCACTCATTCGTTCATGCGTTCGACGCTGCGATATCGGCGGAAGAAGGTGTCCGCTTTTCGAAAAAAAAAGCTGTGAGTTGTTGCGCTCTCATACCCGAAAGGATATTTCAGTCAGGAAATCAGTTAAAAACCTGTTTGTGGCAAGTACAATGCGTGTGTGGCACAACAGCAGCAATAGCAATAGCAACCAGCAGCAACAAAAGCAATGCAGTGCGTTTCAAATGTGCGCCGTATTTTGCATGAGTGGCGGGCAAAGTTGAGGGGGAAAAGGGGGGCAACATGCATGCATATACAACATACTCGTGTGTATGTTCATTAAATACACTATTGTCAGTCGATAGCTACGCTGCGAAGAGCTGAGGGACTAATTTATGAAGCTTTGAAGTAATTTTGAAGAATCATTTCATTGAAAGCAGGAAAACATAAGTAAAATTTACCAAGTGATTTCAATTAACTATATGTAGTTTACTTAAGCGAGTATTTCCAGTAGTTTACAAAACCAATATTTATAAATTAGGCCGTCACAAAGTGTTGCGCAAAATGTATTTCGAATAAAAGCAACATTTTAAAATAAATGGAATGTTTCCTGTTCAATCTCTCATACTTTTCGCTTTTTCTCTGATTTCATTCTTTAACTCTTTGCGCCATAGCCACTCACATACGCACGCACATACACGCTCGCACGCACTTACGCATATACCACACATGGCATGTGGCAACATCGTTCTCTCCAATTTTATCTCTTACCTCTGCCATCGACGCCTACTCACTTCCACGCACGCATTGTTGCCGCCGCCACACTGTAGCTAAGCAATGAAGCAACTCCCAGTGCTGCGCTTTCAATTGGCTCTGGCCCCGGTACCCTCTCCGGCCCAGTCGTCGCTCCGGCCTTCCTTCGCACACATTGTTTGTTGTTTGGCGGAGTGGTGGCATGGTGGAGCTGACAGTAACGGTGGCAGCGGCAACTGAAAAACGCGCGCGTTAATTTAATGAGCATGTGCAAGTGAGATGGCAACACCAATACGCATAATGAGTTACACATATGTATGCATATTTACATATGTATGTACGAGTATGTATGAATGTGTGTGTGCGTATCAGTTGCATGCGTCTGTTTTAAATTTAAAGTTTTTGCTTTAACAGCATGAATATGTTTGAGTGAAAAACTAATGAAAATCGTTGGGAAAATTCTGTTTAGTTCTGAGAATGTTTTATGTTCATATTACACGAAAACCTGTTTGAGTTAGAAAATCTCAACATGTTCATATTTGTAATGTATTCTAGTTTAGGGTTGAGCTGTGACAAGGTATAAATAAGTTCCTTACTTACTTATGTAGAATTACTTAACAATTTCTATTTTAATTTCATTTGAATGCGAATTCTGAATGCCTGTGAATGTGTGTGTGTTTGTTGTTTGTTCGTATGTATGAATTGTTTACATTTTTGTTTTTTGTTTCGATGCAACGCAGTACCACGTGCGTTTTTCTGAACAGAAATTTCCCAAAGCTCTTCGCAGATTTCTGTGATTTCTGCACAAAAAATTCCCAAATCGCTCTCATTCACAGATTGCGAACGGGATATTTCCATGTGTGTATTACTCCACCGAGGCAATGAGCAGTTAGGGATGAATTTGAGTAGCACATTTCAAAACTAAATAACAAATTGCATAGCCTCATGCAAATTTGAATCAATATAGTTGACCAAATAGAGAGAAAGGTGGAAAATTAATGTAGGAGAAAAAAAATTTTAATACTTCGGAATGATTTTGTTAAATCATAAGAACATAAGCAGGATCATGAATTATAGAAACAAAGATTTCGAAACGCATATAATGCACAGAAAGCGTAGCTTCACCTTAAGTTGCGCAATTGTAAGATACTCTTCTAATAAAGTAGGTACTATTCTCACTAGATTTTTAAGTAACCAAGCACATAAATTTACTGACTGAGAGAAATTCAAAAGTAAAACAGCTCAGAGTTCTGCTTGGAATACTATCTTCATTATACTATGGTACATGCGTTGGAAAGAGGAAGTAAAAAGCCGCAAACCTGAGTTCTAGAAATCATTTAAATTTAAAAAAAAATTTAATTGCAAAATTTTCAAAAGTATCTAAAATTTATCTCTTATAATATTGCCCTGCAGGTTGCCACCCTTTGAAAAATTGCTGAAAATGTTGAAAAACTAAAGTAAAAACATCTGATTTTTTAAATTTAATAGAGTTTATTGACTTTTATTAGCACTTAACAATCCAAGGATGGTGTGGAGCACGATGCAATTTGGCTAACCACTTTAATCAAATTCATCACCTGTAACATCGCACAACGATGTTATATGCCTTTTCAGTGCTCTTCCTCGATTTATTATCCACTTTTATTCCTTTAATTGCGTTGTCTTAATATCGCGGTCAGTTTTTCTTCGTCTGCGCGGGGTCATTTAAAAAAATTGGAAAAAATAACATTGAAATGCAATAAAATCAATTCACTTTGACTCAACGACAATTTCAATCATCACACAATCAAGAAAAATGGCATATAAGTGTAAACAAGCGAAAAAGAGAGGGGTGGCAAGCTCTATTTTGTATTATGTAAATTGAATGAAAAGCAATAAAGCACAAATATTTACCTTGAATTCTCGATAAAAATATTTAATTTATGAGCACAGGGCAAAACCACAATTTCAAACTTTCAATTTATTAAGAAATAATGTTTTCCGCTCCAGAAGTAGGTTAAAAGTGTCAATCGAAGTCAGTGGGAGTGTAGAAGTGGCAACCTGCAAATAGTGGCAACCTACAAGCCTTTCCTCAATACCTAGAGACGAAATTATTTCCATTTGTTTTGTGGTGAAAATGCATTAGCAAGTAGTTGTTCCGTTGTCCTAGACAAGTCCTAGACAAGAAGATTGCACTAAACTAAATTTACGCAACTCCATATATTTACTGTAAAATTGTCTGTAAAATTTATAGTCCACAATACTGGCTGATTGAAATTTGTTACTCGGGCATCAATCAAGACTCAACATGACGAATGAGTAGAGGAAATTTGAGATATAATTGCGATTCTATTTAGCACACCATAGAAATCTTTCAAGCGCTAGTCAAATAAAATAAGCTGTGGAACAAACCGTCAAAACTACAAAAAGCCGGCGTAGGACTCTACTGTGGCAATGACGGATGCCACTGTACAAAATTTATGCCCAACAAAATATCTAAAAAATGTTACGAAAATTTTTTTAAGTATTTTTTATTAATTAAAAAAATATCAAAAACAAAACAAAAATAAATCATTTTAAATTTAAGTACTCGTATTTTAGATAACTTAAAAATAAAGTTGCTTAGAAAAAAAAGAATTATTGTCTCACCCCACCTTATTTTGAAATATTAAGCCGAGAGTATTTCACGCCAAAAAAAAGTTTTTCGGAATACCGCTTTTTTGGGTTTCGTATTAATTTAATTTTTGCTTTGGGTTGCTATCCTATTCCGTCAAGTACATACATAGTAAATCTTTGGAAAGCTCTTTACCCTAGTTGCTATTGACCTCCGATGTCACCCAATCATTCAACTTTTTATTCAATCCGAATCTCATGCTCTTCTTTAAAAATAACGTTTTTTTGGAGAAAGCACGTCTATATAAACAAATGGTCAGAGGTAAAAACTATATTGCAGGTAACTGTTCCGTGAAAATAAAATAGGTGGGGTCACTGAACAACAAATCAATTATGATAGAAAATTTACTTGCAACTCATGTCAGAAAAAAAGAGTAATCAAGCTAAGCAAAATATACCAATTTTACTAGAATTCTACCAAAATTGTCAACCCTGATGGCCATTATCTATAACCTAAATCTCTAAAATCTTTAATAAAATTACATAGAACATATGTGTACATATGTATCTATGTTTTATCTAATTTATTGATGCACTTCTAGAGTTCTGCAGCATATGAATGTTGGAAAAAAGCATCAGAGATTTTGAAGTAATTGAAAATGTTTTAATCTTGCGAAAAAATTAAGATAAAAAAATATTTACTAATGATCATCAGAAACAAAGATCATACGTGTACTCATTTCCTGTGTGTTTCAACAACAATAACAAGAAGTAACAGCTTAAGCGAATTTCCTCGTAGGGTAAGTTTTGAATGCTTTAATTTTCAAAGGATATGTGTGTAATAGAATTTGAAAATAGCGATATTTCGGAAGACTGGTTAAGTCTACTTATGATAGTTTTCCGCTTGCTACTTACATCCTGCAATTTTGTAACTCTGCAGTCTGCACTCATCAGAACTCTCTCATTCGCCGCGAGAGGCAGATAAAGAGAGAGAGAGCAAAAATAAATACATCCAACAAAATGCACGTGCACAGGCGGAGCTCATTTTGAATGTGTGTGTGTGTGTGTGTGTGTGTGTGTGTGTGTGTGTATGTGTGTGTTTGTGTTTGTGTGCATTTCATTTTTGTTCTTTTCGAAAAAGTGCAAAGTAGCAGGAGCAAAACAAAAGTAAATAAAATTTTGTTTTGTAAACAAAATCATTTAGGATGCGACAATGAGAGCGACTGGACGGACGATAACATCGTCGTCGTCGTCGTCGTCGTCGTCGTCGAATTGGATTGGAACACACACTTCGGCACATGCGGCTGGATGATGGTGCCTGCAGAATTGCATCTGTGAGATACTTTTTCATCTATTTTCCTTTTGGATTTTTCCCGTTTTCCGGCTTTTTATTTCTGCTGCGAGACTTGCAGCTACTTAATTTTACATTCGTGTGTAGGTGTAGCTAGCTTTGCTTGGAGTGCATGCGCAGTTTTTTTCCACAAATGATTTCGGAAAAAGATGCAAAAAAACCAGAAGGAAATATAGAAGAAAGCTAAAAAAGTGCAGCATCGGGAACAAGAAAAATGGAAAAAGAATTTTAAGCATTTTCATTTGCCAGGGATACCATCCATGACTAACGATAAGTAGCGCCCCTCAATATTTCTGTGTGCGCGTGTGTGTGTGTGTTGCACTGATTGCTAAATAAAAAGGGAAGTTAGTCCTTGTTTTTCCTTTTTTGACGTAAGAGCATGGATATTTACTTATGTCGAAGGTAGCTACATTTTCTATTACTTAGTTGAATTAGATGAAGGGTAGTTGCAGTTGTAATTGTATTTGCAATAGTAAGGTGTAGGTGTATGTGTGAGCGCTGGGTGCAGGTTGCAGGATGGCGGGGATCCAGGGTTCCACTAGTGTTGCATTAATTAGTTATGGCAGACGATTTTGCGGTTTTTTGCGCTTGATGCTTTTGAAAGCTTTTTACTGTTGGCTTCTTACTTGTTTTTGTACTTATAATTTTTAGCTGCTGCTTCTTGCTGCTGCTGTTTACTTTGTAAATAAAATAAATGTTAACGAAATCAAAATGAACTAAACCTAAACTGAGCTGCAGCTGGCGAAAGTTTTAGTTTTATTATGATGAAGATTTTTTCATCTTTCTTTCGCCAACATTTGCTATGGGGCACTTTTGCAGCTTTCGTTTTCATTTGATTGCAGTTTGCTTTAAGTTCCGCTTGAAACATGGTAAGGGGAAACGGCTTCAAATTTTTAGTTAGCATAAATTTGGCAAAAGTTATTTTTAATTAAATACTTAAGAGTAAATTTAAAAAATTTGCAATAATCCGAAAAGAGTTGAGAAGAACTGGGGGCCATACACTTGAGTGACTTTCAATCAATTAAGTTTGCCACACAGACCCACACACACACACACACACACACACACACACACACACACACACACACACACACACACACACACACACACACACACACACACACACACACACACACACACACACACACACACACACACACACACACACACACACAATTTGCTAATTATATAAGAAAGCATGGAAACTAAATGATGATAGCCCAAAAAATATAACGGCGTGTTGATTTGATTGTGTGCTGCTCAATGAACACTAGCCCAGCTAAAACAATAGCCACACCCCTTGCATGGTTATACGCAGGCACACTCACGCACACATAAGCATTTGTATGTGTGTAGCTATACAGAAAACACGAATTCAAGGATTCATTCATTTATTTATTTAAAATGCAATAAATTCATGAAAGTTTATTCTATATTCTAAAAATTAAAAGCAACACACACAACTCCTCTCCCACTCGAGAGCCAACAGCAACGAAAAGCAGCTAAAGTCAGGCTAAGGTCAGCTATCAAAGGATATGAAAGGATATCATACATATGCCGACACCATCAACAACAACAAAGAGCAATAAAATCTCTTTAAAGCAACCCTTTGGACGTGCACGAAATCAACAACAACAACAACAACAACAGGGAAGGCCACTGGACTTGGACACAGCATTTGTAGCTCAACGCCTGGCCTGAAACTAAACTAACCAAAATTGTTAAGGTACTCTGCTCGTAAGCAGAGGAATGAAGGCAATAAATTACTGCCTTCTTGTGAGGCATAAAGCATTCATAAATCCAAAAGTAAACCAAGCTATCTGTGTGCATAATTGCAAAGTGACCGTAGTTGTGACGACGGTGGTGTTTGCTGTCTTTCTTTCCCTTGGTGCTGGCAAAGTGTAATTCCTATTTTGTTTGCCCACTTCGTTACACAAATTATAAAAAAGTTTTAAGTATGCCTCCTTCTCATGGAAACCTTTCCAATGTACATGTAGTAGGTAGTAGCGATGCATGCCACTTTAGATGCCAATGTCACTGAGCACAAAACAACAATAACAAGGAAAGTATTTAACAACTTTTTTTGCTATCCCAAAAACTGCAGACTTACTTAAATACATTGTGTTATGGGCGCGTATGTGTGTGTGCACCCCCATTTTTCGAGAATTTTTTTCTGTACTATGCCTGCCACATGTTGTTATTATTTTGTTGGTCTCATCAGCGGTTGTTCGTCGCTTCATCAAGGTTAACCGATTTGCGGATTTCTTAGTTGTACTCTTTTTGCGTGAAAGGGAAGAGCTAGATAGATAGAGCTATGTACAAACTAAAAATTAATGCTGTTTCTTTCCGTGTACTTGTATCCCTTCTGAAAGCGCCATCTTTTATAAATTTCATACGAATTCAGCGATCATTTCGATATACTTACTCAACATAAATTTCATTAGCATCCTAAAAGTATGCTGCTCTAATTTGTGTTTGTTCTTAACGATCGCAAGGAACGATTCGCCAGGGGTGCATTTTTAGGTCTTTCGTCTAAATTGTTGAACATCAATATTCTTCACATCACATTCTTCCGACATCACTATGACGCTACATGCACTGTTGTCGAAATAGCATTTGTATTGGGAAGACACTTGAACCTGAAGCTGCAGGTTGAATAGGGCCTTTTGTATATGCTACTTACATAATAAATCGCTAAATATCCTTTGCACAACATTAAACACAACTTCAACTTGTTTCAAATGCAAATGTGTCGGTCAGTTCCAGTGAAATAATCAGGCAATAGAAATCTAACTGTATAAACAAACACACACGTTTGACCTCTGCACAAAGCCTAACGCAAGTAAGCAACGTGCTCAAACTCTTCACCGATCGATCCCTTCGCTCCCTTCGTGCTCGTAGATGTCAGTGTCTGTGATGTGGTTACTTAGAAATTTCGTTTGCCGCATATCCTTTGGCAACTCCAAAGCAAAACAAAAAACAAGTAAAATAAAAATGAAAAGGAATAAAATTAAAACCGGATATAAGTCCTCCTCTTACTGTATTTACAAACACATCTATGCAAATGAACATACATATGTATGTATGTGACCGCATGTGTGTATGTGTGTGTGTATTTGTGAATGTGTATATGCGCTGCTATCACATGCATTTCCAATCGATTTATTTTAAACAAAAAATCCTTTTTAACACATACATATGAATAATATATGTATATGAGTGTGTGTGAGTGTGTGTGAGTGTGCTCATTAAAAGTAGCGCAGCGTGTTTTGGCTTTTTAATTCCTTTCATTCTTTCTGTTTTGCTTACTGCGGAAAATAAAGTTTTTGCTCTTGGTTTTCATCAGAGAATTTGCTAAAATACGCATTAATTTTCTTTTTAACCCTTCTTTGTTCTACACACACACACATACATACTATACATGCATGCACATGAATGGAAGGATGTTTACCTACCTACATATGCGTATGTGTATGTGTACGTATATGATATGTTTCTGTACGGCAAGTTATTTTGAGGGTATTTAATGAATTTTTACACATGTTTATTCGTAGAGAAGGGACTCCCCATGTCTGCTCATTACGGCAATATTGTTTCAAATTTTAAATGAAATAAATTACAATTCAAGCTATTTAACTTTTTCTGTCCACTCGATTTATGTTGCCTCCAGTGCAATTAAATTACTCTCGGATTTTCGTATGGACCCCACACAATCCCGGCTCATTTTCTGGACATGTCCTTCGCAGTCTGCATGTCTCTTTCTCAAGTGGTTTCCAAGTGATCAGATCACTGCCACTTGAAGCCGCCCAGCTGTCTACAAAGTTTTACTGTGATCATTTTCAATTTCATGACCGCATACATTCTTGCACGTTGGCAAGCTTGGATTGCATAATATATGGTATTAATCATGTCATGTCATTTAACATTGTACATAATATACTTTTGACACTTTGCTTTGTTTGTTATTTTTATCTTTTTTTTGCATATTACAACGTCCGGTTTCGGCGGTCAACCATTATATATGAAGAGAGAAGCAACAGGATGCATTCTTCAAAAGTTGCCGCTTCTTCTTCACATTAGCTAAAACATACAGACGAAGCGTTAGTCTTAATAAATGATCGCCTGACCTTAAATTTAGAGGATACCGCACGTCTGCAGGCACTTGAAAAGACCACCAAAGACCGTGATCCTTTTAACTCCATACTCCAAAGTAACATTGTTGTTTCGCTGTCATATGAATGAAAACAACAACAAAGAACCCTCTGATAGACATGACTACATATGCAGTTCAAGTCTAACAGATCTGGCCATTTTCTGAACCCTTGTCCGTTTAGTTCCTCTTTAGTTTCTGCTCATTGAAACCTAACAAACAAAAATCGGAACTTTGCATATCAAATGTCAAAAAGAAAAAGGAGAAGTGGAAGTGGAAGTGGAAGCACACCATAGCATAGTTTGACAGTTACTGCCAATTTGTCAAGCGTGTAAATAGTAGATGTGCATGATGGATGAAAAACTTTCTCATGCATACTCGTAGTTATTGCATCTACTCGAAATGTAGTAGTAAGTGGAAATGTTTGTTTTCTTTACATTACTATACACACATACTTACATAAGTATGCACACGCTTACAGATGTACTTTGTTTGTGCATACCCAGTAGAAATTGCAGGAAGTAAATGGCAATGCTTGAAGTGCTTCTCTGGGATATACGAAAGCGAACGAATCCCGACGGATCCTCCTCTCCCCCAACTCGACCGAGGGTCGCATCCGCATAATTCACGGATCGGTGACCGATGCAACCGCTTTACACGAAAATATGTAATTAGCCGATGATGGTAGACGGCTTTACCAACTCCCGCTGATTTCCTTAATTATTTCTTAAGGTATACTTCTTACACTCTCGCTTTCGAAAGAACAAGTTATAGTTAAAGCTACTAGCTAAAGACAAGACACTCCAAGACACGCAGCTCATAGAAGCGTTCAGCGCTGCAGGAATGACAACTGCTTTTAAGTACTTAGTTCATGTGCTGTTTTTATTCCCATAATAATTTCAAAGATTTTTGTTTTTTTTTTTATTTATAAATTTCATTTTTCTGGGCTCGATCCAGTGACTGCAGATTATGGAATAAAGGTCTAACCAGCTGAGCCATGTAAGCAGCATATGGATGAAAGATTTAAAACTAATAACAGCTAACACAAGGAATAAAAGCTAAAGTCGACTTAGATAATATTCAAATTTATTACTTTTTTTCATTATACTTAAATCCTAAAATGTTGAGATTTCTTGAAGCATTTTTACAATTTAACAATTCTAATAGATTTTTACTAATTAAACTCTAATAATTAATGAAGAACTTCCAACTTTTTGGGATTTATGATAAAAAATATGCAATAAGTGTTTTAATTGTATTAAGTCAACAGATATAATATAAAGCAAAGATATCGAAAAGCGGTTGTTGTGCCATTAAAAGAAAAGAAGAAACATATCAATTATAAATCTCGTCGGAATTACTAACTTTTTTTTTCTTCAATCTAAGAACTTGACTTAAAACAAAAAATTTTATGAAGTAAATATTTTTCAAATGTTTTTTCACTTTTAGTTGCTTAGAAGTGTTTGAGGTTTGTTAGTTCGAATGTTTCACTTGAAAGCACATAAGTTGCTTGGCACGCTGCCTGATCACTTCTCTAGTAGGAGTAGTGCTGAAAACGCTCTGTATGCAGTGATGTTGAGTTGTGTATTGCCTCTGACTTATAAACTTTTCTATAATGTCTTGTGATGGGAAGGTATTGACAAATTTTCCACTGGGTACATATGTGACAGAATATATTCGTAGTTGTTGTTATTAGTATTGGTACATTTGTAGATTTAAAACAACAAAAGTAAATGATTTTGATTGATTAACGCTGCGATAAGCGACAATTACTCAAGTTGAAAATTCGTTTATTTGTACATACATACATACATATAATGATTAATTATGTATGTGCATACATATGTATAAGTATATATATATATATATGTATGTATGTATGTACTCGTATATGTGTATGATGTGACGGAATATAGTCACAACAACGAAGATCATTATTCTTCGGCCTGCAATATACATTTAAAAAGTATGTCTTTTAATATTTACAAATTCTGAAAAATTACAACAAAATCAATAGGCTCGTTTTTTCATAGCTTGGGAACAAAAACCACACATCCACTAAAAGCTATCGTGGTAAAACAGTGGCGGTTAATGTGTTTTGGTTGCAGGTTATCACAAAGTGTAGTGGGGCATCTCGCACGGGACGTGCACTAATGATTGAAAACTTGAAAAGATTAACTTCAACTGATCTACATTTCAAACAAGACTAACGTAGCTCCTTTTCGTCGTTTATGTTGTCATTTATGCTACGTGACACACCTGCACATTTAATCTGGGCAAGATCGTCACATAGCCAACACAAGACAAAACGCTTAGATTCAGCTTTTAAAGCTAACTGTGCTTTAAGCACAAGACATATTCAATTTTAAAAGTGAGCAGTTTATATTTTATCGCAAATTAAAAGTGGTACTATTCTTTCCAATGAGAGAATAATTATTTTTCTTCTTTCTTTTCATCCCTCAAAAAATGGAAAATATGCAACTAAAAAGTGCAAAAAATGCACTAAAAAACATTTAAAATATGCAATCACATACAAACATTTTGTTTTTATAATTTAAAAATAAATTTTATATTGCACGTGATTTAACGAACAAAGGACGAAAACAAACTATTTTCAAATATGTATATAATTAAGTTATAAAAAAAAAAACAAAAAAAGTCAATTCATTAGGTAAAATGCTATCTTTTGAAAAAACACAAAGGAAAGCCGAGACACAGAAACTTATTTTTCGGCCTTAGAATCCGCTCGCAAGTTACAATTTAACATTTTTAAATGGATACTATCAAAGTTGTTAAAAAGATTTAGAAAAGGAACATAGGTAAATCAAAAAGTTTTGTATGCAAGAAATTTTCCATAAATATGCAAAAAACATGCATTTAATGTAACATATGCATAAATATGTGGTCGCTGTGGCGTAGTGGTAGTGCGTTGGGCTGCTACGCAGAATGGCCGGGGTTCGAATCTCGGCACAGGCAACATCAAAAAAAAAGTAGAAAAAATAATTTTTCTACACGGCACCACCTCTTGTCAGGCAATGGAAAACCTACAAGAGTAAAAATTGCCATGAAAAGCTTTTCACTTCGCCGTTCGGATTCGGCATTAAACTGTAGGTCCCTTCCATTCATGTACAAATATAACACGCACAACGTGAGTGGATGCGTAAAAGCTCGGCCTAGGCCCTCCATGGGCTGTTGTGCCATTAAAAGTAAGTAAGTAAGTATGCATAAATATGCATTATTTTAAATTATGGAAAAATATGTACTAACGGATGAATGCCATTTTAAAGGAAATTTCATGATTGTTGAAAATATTTTAACCATTTCACTTTTAAGATGCCCAGTAAAAACAAGCCATTGCATGCATGGAATTGCTTTCCCTAGATATATAAATACATAAAAATACACCGTTTTCATACCGGCAAAGAGTACGTCCGTTTAAATGTACTTTTAGAAAGTTGATAGCTTCCATTCCTTTGCTTGTTGGATGCAACAATAATAGAAGAACTTTGGCGTTGGCTGAAAAGTTATAAGCAACACAGAGCTGATAGTTATGAAGAACACTTCCAGAAATATAGCAATGCCTAACAAGTAAAAGTGAACAAGATGGCCTGTTTCGCAGTACATATGTATGCACGAGTGTGTACATTGCACGCGACTCGAGAACAGGACTGAATGGCGCAAAAATATTCAAACTAAAACTGAGCCCAACCCTTTTTGTTCGAAATTCAAATAGTTACATAAAAAGAGTGAGTGACCCATCATACATTTAGAATTTGAACTGGTTATTTTGAGTGTGGCAACTATAATGTTATTCGTATTATGACGGAAAATTAATTAGATATCTGCAGTTAATGATATACGCTTGAACAACGTTGGGAAATAGTAAACATTTACTTGCAAAATGATGAATCTTCCACCGAAAGTGTATGAAAATTACGTTCAAAATTCGATTGAAATTTGTGGGATCAGTTTGTGAAACTGAATCTTTATCGGATAAAACAACATGTTCTCGAACTTCTAAACTGCATACAAAAACTTGTTGTTGTTGCTCAGAGGAAGAAAAATACGTTACAGTGAAAGGGTATGCGCTACCGCACATTGATAACTGATTGTTTGTGACCTACTTTAGAAGATATGGACTTAGACAACATTTAGTTCGAACAGGATGGCGCGCCAAGTCACACAAGCCGTGCAATAATCGATCTTTTACGCACAAAATTGGTTTAACCCTCGGTCAAGTACAGCTCCATATATTCGAAAATGTACTGAAAAATGGGGTACTGCAAGGTCAGCCGACGAAATCATTTGAATGAAATAATGTTCCACAATTAACCGGAAGGATTGTACTTTAGAATAATAAAACCACATTGGAAAAAATTATTCGTTTCTTACTACATTTCATTTCCAAATTATAAATGGCCCCCCCCCCCCTGTATATCTACCTATGTATTTAAACATATTTAAGTGCATCTGCATAGCTGTGAATGATTTACTTTATAGAACTCTTATCACAATTAAGCTTATTTTTCCTTTGATTGTGTCAAAATATGTAAGTAAATTCTCAAGTGAATTGGACCTAAAACTAAGCTTGAAACTGCGCTGAATTAAGTGGAATCTACTGTAGCCTTATAGTTAGTATGGGGATAGAGTCACCTGGATGCCTGGTCATTCAGAAATAAAAATAACCAATTACAGATTTTTTTAGGCAGCGCCTAAAACTTACATTACAGCCCTTTCTTAAGAAGTAGATAATTTAAGAAGGGTGACAATGGGTAATGGGTAGCAGATGTACTTACTGGGTTCAGACCCCTAAGATCAGGCAGTCAAAGCTCACAAATTTAGGACTTTAACCCAAAACGATTTTAAGCTAATTAAAAAAAAATAAGTTATAGTAATTATTATGTACATTATCCCTCCACGGCATTGCAAAATGTACAATGTAATGAACAAGCTTAGTACAGGACAGCATTCCCACTTTGAGAGACACTCACTCGCAGGAAGGAAATAAATATATATTTAAGTTTTTACAGAGATTTCTCAAGGCTAAGAACTAAGCACTAATCTGCGGATACACTTGACCTAAATGGTCATAGTCTACTATAGCCTCACAACTGGCAGTGAGATGATTACTTGGTTCGAAAATTGTTTTGACAGCTCCGTTCAAAAACACACAATGCTTTGGAAATATTAAACGAGTCTTCTCGTCTTCTTCCTTTGGGCTTCTTCAAAAAGAACATACTCGTATTTTATCCGGTGTAAAAAAGGCAGACATAAACTATTTCCACATACTTACATACTTACTAGTATTAATGACTGTACTTTTCCGTAAATAAGTAATACTCCACATACATATTTTTATGTACTTACATATGTATGTGTTTACAAACATATTTATGTATGTATATGTATATGTGTGTATAAATTAGAATATTGTTTTTTAAGCTAACTTTACACTAGCATATGAGTACTCGTTTGCCTCATGTGTGTGTAAACGGCTCGTTTGTGTGTGTGTGTGTGTGTGGATAACGACAGCTCATGTCAGTTTGACAAATTATTTTACTTATCGTTTTGGATTTCCTTGGGTAGAAGATTTTTATGTTTACATTGGGTAATTAATTTGATAGTTTGTGAAAAAGAAGAAAACTTAAACTAATTAACTTGATTCAGGCATGAGCTTGAGATCGGGGAATGATAATTAAACAATTTCAGTAAATTAAATCAGTAAGTGAAATCTTGGAAGAAAGGGAAACTCTAAATATTTTGGTTTATGCAATATAATGTGATTGTGTTTGTGGGCAGTTTGACCTGCAACAGCAATTGCCCAATTGCCCAATTAGACTCTGGCACTATTTCCGTTAAATTTTCAAAACCATCTGATATTTGTTTTTCTCCCTTTTATTGCTATTTGTTTTTCTTTAGAAATGTCGCTGCACAAAATAGTTCTTGGTAAAATGCAATAAAATGTTTTTCCGTCTTAGTTAGTTTGTTGCAACTGTTGCCGTTTGAAATTTCATTCATTTATTGCAACATCATAATTTCGAACAAAAGCGATCCAATAAAAAGAGTAAGACCGGAGAAGATGATCCCTGGTAGCAACAGCAGGCCGAAACAACCCTAGGCGGGCACGCTCCATCTAAATGCTTCGGATTGACACTGTTTCAAACAGAATAAAAAATAATTGTAGATAGATAGATATTAATGATACTTTAAGAAATTGCGCCCCTAAATGAGAATGCAAACAACAAAACGATATTTCATAAGTTAATAGAACGAAAAAAGGGAAGGATAATAAATCAATTATCGAGTTGAAGTTGGATTAGAGAACAGTAATACCTACATATTTATTGTTTACAGTTTCGGATCACTTACCGAGTGCGGGGAGCGAGCAGAACATCACAAAGGCAGAGTCAGACAACGGCATGAGTGAGTGATCGTGCAGCGATGTAGCGACCGACCGATGGTAGGATCTGGCACGCATTTGTCAGTCACTCGTCAAAGGGCATCATTAGCGAGCACTGGCGGCGCGGGCGCGCATGCGAAGAACAAGCTTAAGTCGAGCAAAACATTTTGGCTGCAAGCTATAGGCGAAACGCTACATTCGGCAGCATAGATATACATACATACGTAACTATTCTTCTATGTATTTTAATTCCCTCAAACAGCGCGTGTGGATCTTCGAGTGCTTGGTAAGGAGAATCCTTTCCGTTCTTTTATTTCAATTTTATAGCTGCATTTTTATTTACTTTCCTTTCCATTTGTAAGTTGAGTAGTATCTTTGGGCATGTGTTTTTTTCCTTCAATATGATCTGCTGCTTTTTCAAGGGTTTTTTCTATTTTCCACCAATTCAATTAGTTAATAACCACACACGTTGTGTACATACACATTTTATTACACTTCCTTCTTGAAATGCTCAATTCGATCTGCAAATTGCATAAATAGAACTGGAATTTCAACACACATGTTTTGAAGGCGCATGAGCAGCGACGGCAACGGCGGCGGCTGCGATACCCTTTGTATTTCGCATATGTATGTGGCTAACCATTTTACTTCGGTCACTCCAAAGTAGTTCAAGTAGCATGTAAATGCCTCCAGATTATCAGCGTTTACTTACGCATCATATCTGCGTCTTCGTCTTCAGTGTTGCCGTTTTCCATTGGGAGAATACAGCTAAAATATTTCTCAATACGCCTAAAAAGCGGATAAATTACCACAAAAATACGTAAATTTTGCTTTTATTTCCTCAAATTTTATCTTAAAAATTCATTAATATGTTATCAAATTCTCCATCTTTAATGGCACAAGCTGATGGAAGGTCTAGGCCAAGCTTCTCGCATCCATTTATGTTTTGCCTATTATATTTGCACATGAATGGAAGGGACCTACTCTTTTATGACGAATCCGAACGGTGAAGCTTTTCTTAAGCAATGTTTGAAGGTTTTTCTTTGCCCCGATTAGAAAATAATATTTTCTCTACATCGAACCTTGGCACCTAGCGTTGTAGTCCAGGACACTACCAAAAATATCAAAATCGGCTAAAATCACCTTCTTTGAGACAATTCTTAAATTAAGGGTAAAACCTACAAGGGTAAAAATTCACTTCGCCTTTCTGCATTGAACTGTAGGTCTCTTCCATTCAAAAGCTTGGCCTAGGCCCTCAATAGGCTGTTCTACCACTAAAAGAAAAGAAGAAGAGGCTACAAGCGATTGTGACATAAGAGCACAATGTTTGACCTTTCTGCCAAATGTGAGGAAGAAACAAAGTGAAATAAACTGGCATGTTAATTGGCAGAACGCCTACGTAACATAAAAGTAGAACATTTTCCAGTTTTTTGACAGCTAATACATATTCTTCTCTGGCATGCTAGCATTGGATTAGCGGAAATGCATTTTGAAGTAACGTTCCAAATAAATTACCAATACTTGTGTAAAAAATTATTCCTGCACCTTTACAATTACCGCATGTCAAGAACACACCAAGTAATTAGCATCAGCATCCACCAAAAACTGCAACGCCCAGCAAACGGTGTCCCCAAAGGAAACAGTGTCATTCAAATCCAGATTATCAAGGGAAAAGCAAAGCTCATTGCTGCAACTGAATTTACAAAATGAGCTCAAACAAAAACAACTACAAAACAACCCACACGACAAAAGAAAAAAATGAAAACCCATAATGCCATTCATTTAAATCACACCTTTCATCAGCAACCATCTCACAAACAACGCCAACGCCAACAACAACAACAACAACAACCATATTGCAATGTTTAACTTTATTTTGTTAGCCGGCAAAATTTCTCCCTCATATTCTTCCTCCATCGACACTTTCGACCTTCATCGCTTCTTCCTAACCACCCACTACTCACTTATGCACACAGCTCTTTGATTTTTTACCCCTTCACTTAAGGCGAAAGCTTTCAATAAAAAACTACAGATGGCGCTTTTGATTGCGCCATCATGGAACTCCATCAACCAAAAACTGAAATATCTCAACGAAAAGCTAAAAAAGCAGCAGTAATTCTGACATTTTTCCAAAGATGGCGCCACCAACGCGCAAACTGCATTTATTTTTTATTTGTTCCTCCTTTTTCACTTTTTGTTAATTATAAAAGAAATAAAAATTTTAAAAAGCACACGCAAACATTCACACAGCCTTACACAGAGAGGGGCGAATACATACTCAATTTTTTCTAGCGTTTCAAAATAAAAGAAGAAATTTTTACACAGGCTCACACAAGTCGTAGCGGGCTTGTCAAATACACACGAGCAGCAGCAGTTGTTGTTGTCGTTACTGCTGAGAAGTGCACAGTTTCAGTAAAAGGGGGAGCAATTCACATGCGCGCGCTCTTCATATGTGAGAACGTTTCGTATCAGAAGTTTTTGTGTACATATGCAAATGTGCTCATACATGTTGGCATGTGTGTGTGTGGCATCTCGCCAACAGCCCAGCCCCATCATTTCACCAAAGGCTTTACCATAAGTGAAAGAGAAAGAGATGAAATGAGCGAGAATAAAAGTGGAAAGGGGGGCCGGGAAAGAGAAGAGCAGTTTTTTGACATGTGATTTCGCTCATTTTACACACGCAAAATGGCAAAAGTGAAACACTTTTACAACAGATTGTTATGGTGTTACTGTTGTTGTTGTTGTTGTTGTTGCTGTTGCTATTGCTGTTGTCCTACCAAAGGCAGACACATTCATAAAAAACACACAAATATACCATAGCGCATTGCACCGTGGGTGAGGTATAGAATGTTGACCAGAAAGTTGTTCTTGTGGTTGTAATTATTATAAAAGTCGTGCAGAAGAAGTTTATAAATCGAGGCAGATTTAAATGGAAAAATGTAGAACATTTAGTGTACGTGCCTAATAAGTAGGAGGCTTTGGAAATGCGCTGGTGAGTGCTCAGTGGCCATGCACATATTTAGTACATTCCCAGCAAAGTACGCAAAGAGAAAAAAATGCTATTACATCTAACGCAAAGTGTATTAATCAACGGATTTAGCTGTTAAATCCCATCCTATAGTGAATGCCGTTTATTTTAGCAGAACACTATCTGTTAAATTACCAATTTTGTTTTACATTCAACAATGTAAGATGTTGGTTTTCCAAATTTTACAGTGAATACTGTTAAAACAATAGTAGTTATTCATTAATTTTGCATATTCGTGTTTGTGCAAATTTGTATACAGCGTTTCATTAGGACACTCTGCAAAATTTTGAGAGAGTAAATCTCCTGTTCAAAAGTGTTGTAAATTAAATGTGACTGAAAGAGAGAGAGAACAGAATCAACTGATTATACTAACTTGCATGGTATACGAGGCGTTTGCGAACTTTCATGTAGACCACTAATGAGAAAACTGTTGTTATGAAACTGACATTAAAATCTGTCGAATGAACGAAAATTCAATTCCTTCGAAAATATATCAAATGTAAGATTGAACATGTTCACTCACTCTACGTAACTTCACGATTTACTTTCGAAAAATTAATGCGGTTAATGCGTCAGCCGAGCGATGGATCAAATGAAAGATCTTATAAAAATTTATTTACATAACTTTGAAAACATAAAACGGTACCAGTTACGTAAAAAAGTGCTTGGGTTGGTGTAAAAGAGCAAAATGAGTCAAATAATCTTCTACGATTTAATTTTATTATTTTTTATACGTGAAACATTTCTATAATTTTTCTTTTTTTTTGTATAACACAAAAATTTCTTAAAATATAAATATTATAAATTTTGATCGATTTATTGTTAAAAAAGAATGGTAAAACTTCTTCGTTTTATTAAAAACATATACAAAATATTAAACAGATAAGTTTAACCGAAGCATTCATATGAAAATTGTTAATGTAAAAACAAAAACTGTTGATTCAAACAAATTGCTTTCAATGCGACAGGTTTTCTAAACAACAGTGATGAACTGTTGCAAACACAACTTTTTTTTCTCTGTGTAGAAGCAACAACTAGTACTGTATTTTTCCTTAGATTGAGTTATTAATTACGTATATGTGGTCCCTGTGGCGTAGTGGTAGTGCGTTGGACTGCTACGCAGAGTGTCCGGAAAAATCAAAAATTAGAGAAAATAATTTTTCTACTCGGCATTACCTCTTGGCAGGCAATGGCAAACCTACAAGAGTAAAAATTGCCTATGAAAAGCTTTTCACTTCGCCGTTCGAATTCGGCATTAAACTGTAGGTCCCTTACATTCATGCACAAATATAACACGCCGCACGACATGAGTGGATGCGAAAAGCTCGGCCTAGGCCCTCCATGGGCTGTTATGCCATTAAAAGTAAGTAATATGTCATAACGACTTCATATTTTAGTTCAACTTTTGCCATAAAAAAAACTCATTGCCCACTTCAGGATTAATGAAGTTGAACTACTTACATAATTTTAGTTAGAATTTGAAAAGGATTTTCGGTTACTTTGGAAAATTATATGAAACACGTTTTATGAACATTATGCGCCAATGTATTATTGTATGTATGTATATGTATATATTGCTGCATTAATTGCGAAAGCACTAACATAAAATTTTTCGAAATCGAGTTTTTGATGAGTTATGATTAAGCGTATTCATCTGACATAAACACCAACAATAATGTCTGCCTTGAGATCAAGCGGAGATTAACTCTTGCCAACAGGTGTTACTACGGGCCCAGTAGGCAATTGAGAAGTAGAGCCCTCTCTCGACCGACGAAAATAACGCTCTATAAGTCCCTCATCCTTCCCGTCCTAATGTATGGCGCAGAGACGTGGACATTGACCATCAATGATGAGAGGCTGTTAGGAGCGTCCGAGAGGAAGATACTCCGTAAGATCTATGGTCCAGTATGCGTGGACGACGTGTATCGAATAAGATGGAACGATTAGCTGTATGAGCTGTACGCCGACACTAACATAGTCAAGCGTATAAAACTCCAGCGGCTTCGCTGGCTGGGTCATGTTGAGCGAATGGAAGAACGCGCTCCGGCTAGAAGGGTGTGTTATTCGAACCACGGTAGAGGAACACGCAGAAGGGGACGTCCGAATCTCCGTTGGAAAGACCAGGTGCTGGGCAACCTAACTGCACTTGGCCTTATCAACTGGCGCAAGCGCGCGCATAGCAGTAGTGACTGGCAAAGCTTTGTGGAGGCGGCCAAGACCGATCATCGGTTATAGTGCCAGCTAAGTAAGTAAGTATTCATCTGACTATAATTTCGGAACTTCTCTTGAAAATTTTAAATATGTATACAATTTTAAATATATATGCACTATAGGTTACGTTTAGAACGTTGAGTGGATAATCTTACTGGTTCCAGAAACGTGTTTCTCTCACAGCATGCCGTAAGACTGGGCCACATGATTGTCTGTCTCTTTCCGCCCACGCAATGCGCACGCATGCAAGCTAATTAAGCAATTACGCTGTCACTAAACTGAACTCAGTAAGAACGAGTTGCACTACTCGTACATGGCTTGACCTGTTTTCTTTTTAACTTAGCAGTTTGTAGCATTTTGTTTCACGCTGTTTTCATGGTTTTATGGTGTAAAATTGATAAATAACACTTACGCACCCTTTTTTTTGTTTGCTACCAAACAGCGCCAACTGCTGCCACAGCTACTACAAAAAAGGGAAAACAAAACGATGTTGCAATTATATATGCAATGCAATGCAATGCAACATGATGCGGTTGACCAATTTTCCGAGACGTAGACAAAAGCCAAAGACTGTCAGTTCGTCTGCTTGTCGGACATGCGTTCCACTGAAGCGAGGCGAAAGTATCAAATAATTAGCTACACTAAAATACTTATTTAGACTCAGTTTGGTAATAAGCTGCAATCAAGCGTAAAACTCGAAAACTACATGAGGCAAACTGTAATAACTGTCATTGTATGTGAAGGTATAAAAATTTATCACTTGAGCATTTTCTTTGTTACTCAATTTGCATTTGCATACGCCTCACAATGAGATCTCTTTGATTTCGAAAGCGTTTAATGAGGTGACTACAAGCCTTGATTGTTTGCTGTCTTTCCTTTCTTTTCGTTCTGGGAGCGTGTATACGCATTTCTGGAGCCACATTATTACTCGTTGGAGGTTTTCCATATTTGTTTATGAACAAGAACGAAACTGAGAAACTGAGACAAATAGTATTTTATTATTTGATTAAGGCTCAACCCATAAATTTGCGTTCTGAACTGTTTAATTTTTTTGTGCAGCACCAGACTCAACCAATTTGCCTCTCGTGCGCATAGTTCGAGTATATGAGTATCTCCTGTACTCGTGTGTCTACACTGTGTGCATATGTCAGAACGAATGTCAGCACAATCAGCAAACTGAACCATTAAACTGTGGCAACAAAATGCACACACACTTGTGTGCAACGTTTCATTTGCCGCACTTAAATTTGTTGGTTACAATTTACAACATACTCGAGAACGTTGAATGCGTGCGGAAGTGTAGAATGGTGGTGGAGAGGGAGGCGAGAGGGAGGGAAGAGTGGTAATTTTGACGCGTAGTTTTACAAACATCATGATTTAATAAAACCTTTTTCGTACTGCACTGAAAGAAACAGATTTCCAATTGCAAACTGGATGGATTCTTCACATTTTTACAAACCAAAAACCTTAAAATGAATTCCAAGTGTCACGGTATCTCAGTTGTGATGTGGGCCTTCAATTCAAGTACGCAAAATTCACAAAATCGTAAATTTTAAATCTAAACGTTTCCGAATCTCCGAACCACTTAACTAACCTTAGCACCATTTTGAGCTCATTCAATGTACAGAGCTGCTCAACTTCATGCTCCTTGCATGCTCCACTCCTCAATCAGTGCAATCAATAGTGTCAAATATTCGAAATTACTACATTTTTGGCACAGGAATGTGATGTAGAATGTTACCTATTGTTGTAACTACTACTACTACTACTACTACTACTCTACTGCTGTGGAGCTGCAACTACATGCAAGCGCTGTTATTTAAGGCAACAACAAAATATTGCCAAAAAGTTGCGCTAAATCGACAATATCAAGTTACACAATCCAATCGCTGTATTTCTCTTCTTTACTTTCACAAAACATTGCAGAACTTACGTACTCGTATGTTTAGTTTTCAGCTAGGCATGTATGTGTGTGTGTGTGTATGTGTGAGTGCTTGTCACGCAATGCACTTTTCGCATTTTGTACATTTTGACATTTTGACGAAGAGGAAATGTCACGTCACGTCGTGTTTTGCCGCACACCTCCAATTTCCGGTTGAGCAGGCTGCCAGCAAGTATTGAAGTCAAATATACCTTCAACACACACAGGCACACAGACACACACACACACACACACACATCCATGCAGGCAAATATGTAGTATATGGTTTTTGACATACGATTTAACGGTGTTTTTCGGTTGACGTTTCGGTCGTTTTGAGTGGAGACGTCGAAGAAGTGGCAACACAGTGCAAATTTGTTGCTATCCTTTTAATAATGTGTGTTTATTTTCAGTATGACATTGCAGGCAGTCCCGAGCTTACGTGCAACACAACTACAAGCATTTGAAATTGCAGGTCGGCTGAATGACTTCACCGATGCCATCCATGCGCTGTGTGTGTGTTGTGTATGTATGTATGTATTTCAGGTAAATAGTCAATATTTTATTATATTTTCTTTGTCTTTTGATAAAAAAAAAAATGTATTACACATATTGTAGTTTTCTATGCATAATAAATACAATGATATGAAAGTGTTTTTGATTTGCCATTTTTCTTTAAGGACTTAATAATTTCTCAACATTTACAGCCAGGTGGTCTCTGTACTCAAGTATGTACATACACAGAAAGAAAATTGAGCTGTCAGTTGAAAAATTCTCAATTGCAAAGAGCAGAATAGAGCTGCATGCTCTTTTGTGCTGATTGAATAAATACATCCTTAGGTCAATTAGTTGAATACTTTGTGTTTCCATTGTTATGAATTGCAATCAGCTCACCTCACTTCACATTCTGTCTGGTTATACTGTAAGAAATGAGGTTTCTCATTTAGCATGAGTGGTAAAAAGTGTGGTCCAGTCCTTGCTTCGTATGTGTGTAAATGACAGCATAAGCAACAAAAGATTGACGCAAAACGCGTATATTTATGAATAAGAAGCAATTAGTTGATAATTGCAGAATATCTGCAATCTAAGCTCTGATGCTGCAAATTAGAAATCCGGAGAACTTAAGGTGTAACGCACTAAGCAAATTCAAAAATTAAGGAATCTTAAATATTCTCTCTTAATGCTTATACGCAACCTAAAATGTTCGCAAAATCAATGAAAACTTAATGAAAAGGTACATTAAAACACATCCCAAGAAAAACTTCATAAAATCAATGAATTATAAATGACATTTTTTTTTAAAGTACATAAGCAATGAAAATGTACAAATTAACGAATAATTTCGTTAAAAATTTTAAAAATGTACTATTTGGATTTGTTGTTATTTAATTTGAAAAATGATTTTTCCGAATTTGGCAAGTTCATCTGGTAAGATTATGTATAGTGCATTAAAAAGGCTTAATGAACGTTAGGTTTGCCATAGAGAGAATAACAACAATGTATGACGATCGTCTTGGAACCAGCCATGGTTCCTCATCAGTGATCTTAGTGGTAAATCTTTGTATTTCAATTATCCATATAATTAAGTTAAGTGCTCGAAAAGGTAACCGAGAATTGTCATTACAAGAATTATTCATATATTTTCACTGAATGTTATTATTGAAACAGACATGCCACCCTGTACTATTTACATACTTATATCTATTTTTATTCTCTTATTACTACTCAACTGATAACAGTCAGTTAATGTGTAGTAAGTTTTTTGTTGTTAAGCAATGCATGGAAGCGTGCTTCTCACCTTTGTTAATTTCATTTGTTTTTTCTACTGTGGAAAATCATTTTTCTGAATTTGGCAAGATCATCTAGCGACACTAACGCTATAGTGGTAGTTGAGTTCTATTTCGACTCCCGATAAATATTAAGTGGTAATGAGATTTTATTCCCACTAGCACTTAATCTTTCATCTTTTATGTAACTTTCTGGATTCCTTGCCAAAAAAAAAAAAGTCCACCTTTTGAGGCTACATATTTACGAATCATCCAATTTTTGATACATTTAAATGAAGTAAAGCGTATTCTAGTTGGACTTCCCATCCACTATTTTCCAAATTATTTTTTAACTGGTCTAGCAGCATGAGGCCGCACGTTGTTGTGGTTTTTGGGATATTCTAAGTTATTTGTTTTTTTTTTGGAACAGGATCCTCTTCAGCTTTTCTCCTCTATGTGTGTCGAGTGCTTTTCGTACACTTACTTTTACTTTTAATGGCACAACAGCCCATGGAGGGCCTAGGCCGAGCTTTTCTCATCCACTCATGTTGTGCGTATTATATTTGTACATGAATGGAAGGGACCTAGAGTTTAATGCCGAATCCGAGCGGCGAAGTGAAAAGCTTTTCATAGCAATGTTTACTCTTGTAGGTTTGCCATTGCCTGCCAAGAGGTGGTGCCGTGTAGAAAAATTATTTTTTTCTACTTTTTTTTTTTTGTTTAGCCTGTGCCGAGATTCGAACCCTGGACATTCTGCGTAGCAGTCCAACGCATTACACTACGCCACAGCGGCCACACGTACACACACACACATAGAAGAGGATCTATAGTTTTTGAAAGGCAATATGAAAACCTTTACGTTTACCTTTACGTGGTTTGCCATTGCCAATTCGAGACGTGGGAAACCTGCTTGCGAAACGAGATGATCAGTTCAATCATCGTGTTGGAAATTTCGGTCTCGTGCCTGGACGCATATTCTGCCCGTTTTTCGGCCATTGCTCTCTTCAATCGAATCATTTGTTTTCGATACAGCTCTCCCTTAATAGTTTCACCAGGTTTTAGTTTTTAGCTCATAGTAGATGATACCCTTCTGATCCCACCAAATACAGAGCATTTTCTTGTCGCCGAAGTTTTCGAAACCAGAATTCACATGTCTTAATCGATGGAGTACATATATTCACCGTAAACTTCCAACAGCAATCGATGACTTTCAGCAGCATTTTTCTTTTTTTTGAAAATCAACCTTCCCGCAAATGCTTTCTATTTTCAAGTTATACTGCTACCTGCTTAATTACCATATGTTTGTTATTTTTATTAATTAATTAATTAATACCATCAATGAAAGTTTTCATGCGCGCCCATAAAACTTAATGTACGAACTCATTAACTCAATGGGTCAATGGGGGTTTTCACTAATTTGATGAAGTCTTTCATGCATTTGCTGAATTTAAATTTAATGAATCATTTTTATCAAATTTTAAGGAACTATTTTTGCCCGTGTATATCCCCATGACTTCACATATTCATATGCCATGGAAAACATTTTCCCATGAAAAAAACATCGGCAAAGGAATTTCCTCACAATATTGATAAACTCCATAGCCCATCAGTCAACGATAGAAAGAAATTATCTATGTAAAATGCATTAAACCAATAATTCGAAAACCTACACACACACACACACACACACACACACACACACACACACACACACACATATTCCAATTACATAAATACGAGTAAGTAACAATCACGAATACGCAAAAGCATAAAACATATCCCTACAATGACAATTTCAAAAACAAGTAAGCAAAAGCAATTAAACAAATAAAAGGAATTAGTAATTCATATGAGTTGCACAAAAGTATTGAAAGCAAACAGTAGCAGAAAAGAGGAAGAAAAGGACATTTTTGCGCCAAGAAAGAGAAAGTAAACGCATGTGACAATGGAAACGACATACACACATGCAATAATGGTAAGCAGATTATGTATGTACATACTCGAAAGTAAGGAATGAGATGAGGGTGAAGGCATTTTCTTCAGCACTAATTCATCATTCGATCAAAAATGTTTCAATAATCATAAAAATTTAAAGGAAAAAAACAATTTCCCACTGCCGATCGATGAATGAGCAAATGCATCATAAAGTCCTTGAGGACAGACAACAACAGTGGACAATTCAGTTAAACGTGCGCAAAAACTAACAAACAACAAAAAAACATCATCCGCTTAGGCTGCTCTAAGAGATAACGGCAGACAAAAGGACACTTTCTGCCAGTGCCGAAGAACAAGGAATGTCACAGGACGAAATTCATTCATGCAATTGCATCCTGGGAAAGTATCGGAGTGAAGTATTTCGCTGCTTTATGTAAGTGATAGCAAAAATTATAACCTGTCCTAATATTCCTTATACAAGTTGAGATTGATTACAGATTACGTTGTTATGTTGCTTTGTCAAATGGCTTAAGGCGATTTGCTGAACTGCGAGTATATAGTAAGACAGCTGCTGTACCTATTCGAACGAGGAGGATGTCGTCGCACGATGAAATTTTGAATGGCTCTATTCTGCAAGGTGCATGAGCGGCATTGACACAGCAAAGATCAAAGAAAGCATGCAAACTGTCGTCTTTCTCTATTCGTATTCCTTTGTAAGCGGAGAGTTTACTTAACTTAAGTTAATCCTGCCACAAAACATGTCAACTGCTATAGAGTCTAATGCTATTTTACGTTAAACGCACAAAGGCCGCAGGGGTGATTTTTTTTGTTGGTTATTTTAACCGAAACACCGGCGCGGTGCAGTGCGTCGTAATAAAAATGCTAACCTGCTTTAATCCTTTCAACATAATCCTTTCAAATACTCAATACTCTAAATATTTTGTAAAAAGATACAAAAAAAATCCGCATTTCTTTCTTGGCGCTTTACTCATGCCCCTTCCGACACAATCCCTTCCCAGCTTACCTCCCTTATAATATCACTATGCATCACAAGGAGGAAAAATACTAAACGCAATTAACCCCTTTTAATAGTACGCGCTTAAAATTAATGTTTCCTCATTGTTTTCTTTTACCAATACCACCAATTTATTATTATGCGCGCCTAAAAGCATACTATACTCTATTGTTTCTTTTTGAGAGCAGCAGCCGCCGCCTGTTAAGCATTAAGATGTTGTGATAATTTATCTTTGGATTTAACCAGCTCATCTCATTTAACTCAACCGTATTCATCATCATCTTCATCAGCTTCGCATTCGCACCATCTCGTTTGCCTTTTTGTTGGTAGTCGCTTCTTGCCGGTTACTTTTATATAAATTGTATTGTTTTATTATGCTCTCTTTTAAGGGAAAGAGCTGGCGAGGCAAGGGGCAATTCTGAATGGCAACACTCACTTATTGTTGCAATATAATTTTTTTAAGCACACATAAAATGTATAATGCTTTATTTTAACTACATAAGCACTTACAGTAGAATGATATTATTTTTCAGATCTCAAATGAAAAACTTTTTATTTGCCTTGTAAATTCCTGCTGGTGAATATTTGAATTAGTTGTTCCTAAAAAACCAGGCAGTTCTTCATATAGCCAAAGAAATACAAAATTCAGAGCAAATCAAGGCGCGGAGTCGGAGTGCCAATTGAGTGGCAAATTTAAATTGTATTTGCTCATATCATTCCACAGTGCTCCATGAGTAAAAATCACTTGAGCACCATTAAACCGCGGTCATTATTCGGCAGCGTAACTGCAACTCTTTTCGCGCTGCCTTTTCCTCCATAATACTTTTATAGCACAACCATTTCCGGTTTTCAACAATTCTTATTTATATCCTTTTTATTTCTCTTTCCTTTGTTTCTGTTGCTCGTTATGTCGTTGTACCCTGAAGACAGTCACGATGAATAATTCGAGAGATGCCACTACCATTTTTATTTTAGCAACGACCATAAGAAAAAAGAAACAAGTTTCTGAACAAAGTAGCAATGAATTTACGGTGCATTTACATGTATTTATATTTACTCCCAAAGGGGTTGCCATCGCGAAAGACGAAAGGCGACAGACAACACACAAGGCCCACATTGAAAAACTTTTAATTATTTTTAATTTTCATTATTTGTACTTTGCAACCAGCCGCGTTGTTGGGGTGAGGAGAAGGCGAGAACTACGGCCATGAACAAAAACCGACGCAAACGGCAACCGTGTAAGCTGTGCTGTAACTGTTATAGTAACAAAGGCGCCAAAAGGCTCGTTAATTAAGCGAAACAATGGCGAAAATGGTCGGCGGTAGTCGCGGCGAGCGGGGGCGAGTGGTTGGCGAAAGAAAACAATTGCGCACCAAAAGTGATAATGATAATTTTCGCACTTTGCTTAAGCCAAATTGAAGAAGGAGAATGAGGTAGAGTGAAATAGCGAGTACGAAGACTCGGCCGAGCAGTTTAATGGGGCGCAGCCAGCCAAAGAAGAAGAATAGTTAAATGAGTGCAGTTTGTTTCTTCCATACTCATTCGTTTCGCGGTGGTTGCGGCTTCCCCCAACTGGCAATGACAATGCCAGCGCAAGATATGGCTTGGCCAGGCGTCTTCAGTGGGGGCGGCAGCTCCAGATCCAGCTGCAAAGATGTCATTAGTGCGCTGTAGTATGGAGGGTGGGGTTGTTTCGAAATTGCTTAATTATGTTAAATACAGTGAAGTGAACCTTGACTGAATTTGAACATTTTCTTCTTCCTTTTTACACTGTGTGAAGTGAAAAGTAATTTCAGTTTATTTCGACTTTTTTTCGTTGAGTTGTATTCAATTTATTTCTTAAGTTCTTTTTTTTTGTGTCTTTTTTTTTGTGTTGTCAAATAGTAAATTAAAAATGTGTGGCTGCAAATATTCTTGTGAATGTTTCATTGGCTCATTGTCTGTCTTCAAAGGAAACGTTTGCATGTTTCTACTGTCGGTGGTAGATGCTTTCGCCCACTCACAATTCTTTAGCGTTGCCTCATTTATTTGTTGGTCGCTGCCATTAAAATTAATTATTTTCTGTTCTGGTTGCATTTTCTGACGCAAAACAAGAAAATTTATGTTTTTATTTTGCACAGTAGGTCAAAGTTTTTCACTCAAAAAGAAATAGTAATTTCCTTAAAATAAATTGAGGCATGTTTAGTTTCTGTCAGGTGAAAACCGCTTTGTGTTTTTGTTGAACAAGCCGCGTGCGTACGAGTATTGTCGCTTTTTAATTTTTTCTTTGCTTCTGTAAATCGCCAAAGATTTATGAATTTTTTAAGATTTTTTAAAAGCTTTTTGTTCTTGCTTTTTCTTGCTAATTTTGTCAGATTGGCGGCGGCACAGTGTGGCTGGCAGCCATTATGGTAAGCCGCAAATATTTTAAACCATAAAATCGTGGATGATTGAAGAATGTGGAGAAATAATGTTATTTTAATCTCTAGATATGTATTGTTAAATAGTATAGGTAGCACGTATATGTGAGTGTCATCGAAATAGTAATGATAATAATTGACTGGTTCGGCAAGCTGAATAAATTTACTTATTGTCCAATTCAGAAGCAATTTCGATAATTTGCCTGAAAAACATAATTTTTATTAACAAATCTCTGCAAATGAATCCGGTTATGGTGTCGTTTATCAGATATTATTAATTGCACTAATATCGATATCATATCACTAAAAATATCTCTGAATCATACTGCAACTGCGCATACGCTTAAGAGAGGTTTTTGTGAAGCTTGCGCGACACGTTCTTTGGCATGGGGACCTCAATTGATAAGTGTAGTTATTTGCTTTGCAGTTAATTTGAAATCTTCTTCTACTTTTTCCTCCTCTTTTACTGGTAAGTACAACAGCCCATGGAGGACCTAGACCGAGCTTTTCGCATCCAATCATGGAGGCAATTTTTTCATAGACAATTTTTACTCTTGTAGTTTTGCCATTGCCAACAAGAGTTGGCGCCATGCAGTAAAATTGTTTTTTCTACCTTTTGATTTTGTCTGCGCCGAAATTTGAAACCCCGGACAACGTACTACAAAATACGCCACAGCGACCTCTATTTTTGAAATCTACTGATTCATAAAATATTGTTCCACTTTGTCCCCGACCAATTTATATGATTTCTCATAAAATTCAGATACGTTTCACAATCGTTGTGAATTTGCAATCAAGTGTAGATTTACTTTAGTTACTTTACTTTTAATGGCACAACAGCCCATGGAGGGCCTAGGCCGAACTTTTCGCATCCATTCATGTTGTGTGTGTTATAATTGTACATGAATGGAAGGGACCTACAGTTTAATGCCGAATCCGAATGGCGAAGTGAAAAGCTTTTCATAGCAATGTTTACTCTTGTAGGTTTGCCATTGCCTGCCAAGAGGTGGTGGTGGTGGTGTAGAAAAATTATTTTTTCTACTTATTTTTTTTTTTTTTGCCTGTGCCGAGATTCGAACCCCGGACACTCTACGTAGCAGTCCAACGCATTACCACTACGCCACAACGTGTAGATTTACACGTTGTAGTATTTGATGTACAGCTTAAAATGGTACTATCACCACTCATATGTCTACATTAGTCTAGCAATGTATAAGGCTTAAAGAACCTAAACTAATTTCTACATTCAGATCAAAGTCCATAGTATGGCTAGGCTGTTAAAAGAAGTATGTTCGTCGCTTCTTGAAGTCCCTACGCTGATACTCCTGATTATATAGAGAGAAGCGTAAGTAACACTATACGATTCGAGTTTTCCGTTAATTATAGGTAAGAAGAAAGTTGGAAAGTTTTCAAATGAAAATAATTTTCTCGATCTTAACAACTTGAAGAGTCGCAGTCCACTGAATTGAGCAAATACTCATCAACTGTCACTTCCCTCTGGCCTAAAAACTTCGCACGCATTGTACACTTTTAATTTTGTGCAACAAAAGGTGCAAGTACAAATATTTTTCATTTTGCGTTCTTTCACTGTGAGCAAAGACATTAATTTCTGACAATACAACCAAACAAAATTGATGACAAAAGGATAACATCTTGGTTATATGGTATTCATTTAATCACATTTTTCAAATATTGACTTTTATGAAATACTTTTATCTCCTTTCCAAAACAAACAAACAAACAACAACAACCAAAAAACCAAAAAAAAAACACTAAATTTGTCTTCGAGTAACTGCCGCGCTGCCTGTCTGTCACAAATGCTAGTGTTTACTGTACACACGATCAGCCCCCTTTATCTCGTCGTTTCCCCGTCGCTCGTTGCGCGCTCCTCTTCCCTACGCTCCTTCTCAGTTGCGCTAGACAAAGCGGAGTCTTAGTCCTTTTTCGTATTGTCTGCCGTATCCTTTTGACATTATTTGTTGTTGAGATGTTGCATGTGACAATTGTGACGATGTTGGCTTTTGTTTTCTGCTTGGAACATACTTTCTTAGCTTCCATGTACTCCATTTTTGTGTGTGTGTGCGTGTGTTTGTGCCGTTTAAAATGTAAAGTCAATGAATTGTCAGCGACAGTGACAGTGACAGTGACAGTTTTTTCTATTATTATTGTTGCATAGGTTTGAGCCTTTGTTAATGGTTTGCGATATCTTCATCGTTTCTCCTTTAACGTTAGTGTGATTTATCGTTGGGATTTTCTAATACAAATGTGTTGTTGCGTTTTTGATAGAGTTCTTTTAATTTTACAGTGGATTAAATTGTTTCATTTATTTGAAGAATTTTATTGGAATTTTTATATCGCTTGGGTTTTATTGGAAATTCTCGTTTTTATTATTGTAGTTGAAGTAGCAACTTCAGCTCAAAAATGGGAACAATTGTGCTGCCTACTGCATTGAATCTTTATGCTTTGAATGTGTGGGGTATTTGCTAAGGATTTTTAAAGGACATATTTACTTCAATATTGACACCACATTAAATTTAACCAATTGTTTTCTTATTTCTACTAAGTACATACATATAAAAAATCTGAATTAGAAATAATGCACAATATTGAACAGCTCATCTAAAAATTTCATCAAAATTTTAAGATATCTCTTTAAGAAGAAAGTGTTAATGCCGCTTTTAGTTAAATTCGGGTTTCGTTGTATATAAATTTGCTCTTAAAATAAAACAACTGTTTATGGTATAAATTAATTAAAATGTTTCTACCACTGTACCTCGCCTCGCTGTCTGACCACTCTCCTTTCCCACTTTCTCCTATTATTTGGAGTTGGCTATAGTATTTCTAGCAACAGCAGCAGCAGCAGCACCTTCCATTGAACGAGTTGGAACAATAAAGTTGATTTCCTTCAAATTGACAACGTTGTGTAATATTTGGTAAACAGAAAGAAAAATGTGGCTAAAATATTTTGTACCAAAAGCATTCACACATACAAAAAAAAAAAAACAAGGCAAATGAAAGGCAAAAATATGTATGCTATAATTGACTTGTTACAATTCCAATTGTATATGATTAGCAAATAAAAAGAGCAGAATTCTAGAGAATCACACCTTTCCTGTGTTTTCTGTGGACGGATGGACTGCGATTGTTTGCGTCGCTGGTTGGGAAAGTAGCTATATCTAAAGGATGGTCGCAGTAAACCTGTGCAAATTAAAAAAAGTAAAAGTACAAATTTTTCCTAATTTATTACCTTTACTTAAATTCCTTTCAAATAATTGTACATTTCTATAAATAAATAAAAAAGCAAACAACTAAAAAGTAGGCGGCACCCATTGAAGATTTGAAAAACATATACATACTATATACATACATACATATAATAAATTGAAAATGGTTAGAAGAACTCGCTACCATTTCTGAATTCACCGTGAGCTACAAATTTCTTATCAAAAACGACAGAAATTTCTAAAGAAATCGTTTTGCTCTTGGAAACGCATTCTTTTTCTTGATGTACATAGCTAACAAGGCGGTTTCACTTTGGATAGAAATTTTTGTCTTGGACTTTTGTGTAAAAACGGACCAGCAGCAATTTGTTGCTCATAAATGTTTTCGAAATCCGAATTATTTGGAATTTTGTTGACAAAACATTCACAAGCCCATTTAATCTACAAAAGAATTATGAGTTCCTGAACTTATTTCGACTGTCATGAGACTACACAAAATACAAACAACAACAACAAGAAAAGCAACCATAAAATTAACACCTTGTATAAAATTTCGAGCATTTTAACAACATAAATTTCAACAGATTCGTTCGCTTTCTTCTGTTGTTTTGTTTAAAAATACACGCAAGACTTTTCAATAAACACAAAATTTACGAAAACATTTTGTGAAACAAAACAACATGAAATGTACGTGATTTTTAGCGGCACATTTCAGGCGTGCCACAATAATTCACAAGTTTTCTTAGCCGAGCGGTAACAGATGCTGCTGCAACATGTTGTTGAACAGCCCGCTCCACTCATATGCATGTACATATGTAAATGGGTTTGGTGCGTACAGTGGGCCGCAGAAGTGCGACCATACACGCACACACATGCATCGCTTGAGCACCTTTGTGACACGCGCTCCCCCACGCTCGTGCTCTCTTTCCCCATTTCGTTTCACTTCATTTTGAAGGAGTTAAGAAGTTTTTGTTTTATTGTCACACGGCAGCTAAATTGCGCTTAAGTGGAAATTAATGAATGCATTCGTTCGGTGGCGTTGAAAATGTTTTTAGTTGGAGGAATAGAGAAAATTGATTTCGCTTGTAGTAGCGATCGGCGTCGGCATTCTCATTTTCTAGTCGATAGTAGATTAAAAGTATTTAGGAAATGTCATGGAACATTGACTTTAATGTCATTCCGGATTTCATAAAACTACATTCATCTTCTAATATTGGAGGAAAAAATTGGAAATTTTTAAAAATTCTAGAAGATCGCTCAACAAATGGTTTAATAGTGAAAAAGTAGTATCAAAATCATTTTTGTCGGTGTAGATTTAGAGTAGCTAGCAAGCCATGAGGGGTATACAATCGAAATGAAATGAAAATTACGTAAATAAGTGTTACTAAAACAAAAAAACGTAGTTAAATAAACTAATTGACTAAAAATGGTGGAAATTAGTATTTCTTAGGTCAGGTCAAGACGCGATCTTCACAGTCGATCTTCACATTTCAATCGAACATTTTCGTCGCACTTTTCTTCAGAAGCATGTCATTGAACAGGCCAACAGACCGGTTAAAGAGAATACTCATACTATTTGTATAATTATTTAATATTTTGTCTCGGTTAGATTAGATTAGGTTAGTGGAGGTAACCACGGCAACCGGCCCCACCTCTTGGCAGGCAACGGCAAACCTCGAATACTAAAAATTGCTTAAGGAAATCTTTTTACTTCGCCACGCGGACGAAACAGTTGTTCCTTTCCACTCATGCCCAGGCCCTCCATGCACTGTTGTGAAAAGAAAAAACCGAAGAAGATTAGGCAATAATGGTTGCCTCGATCGTTAGATTTCCTCATGCCACAATGATAATTTAAATCGCGTAACTTTTGTTTTGAATACTTCTTTTCATCAGTATCCGTAAATCCAATTCATCTATAAAGTACGAAATCTATGCAAATTTCATTTCATGGTTTCCATGTCCATTAGGTTTTTGCTACCTTTCATTCGATTAGTTCAGTAGCAATTGCACAGAGATTCAAAAGTACGTTCTTCGGAGGACAACATTGCTGGTGACCGCTGTCAATCCCTCAGCAGGCTGAAGTGCACGTTAACGACCTTTTTCCCCTAGTCCTCTTGATCCTTTGGCCAACCTAAAACAAACAACAACAAATATTCCTGAGAAGCAGCCATTATGCATGTGCATTCGACTGAACGAGCACGCGGGTCGTCGCATATCGCATATATTTATGTATATACTTACTTACTTATGTTTGTACGATGTGCATGTAAATGTAGATATGACAATAGATATCAGTAATATATGTATCTGTTAGATACTTATGTTTGTATGTATATATGTATCTAAATAAGTGGATGCATACACATTAACATGATACACGAGTATGCGTGCATCCTGTGAATTCTGCAAGCGAGCGCATTATTATTATTACCATTTCAACGCAAGGACACATTTGCTGAATGAGTGTGTGAAAGAGTGAGACTGCGAGAGTAGAAGGATGAAGTGGTAGTGATGATACACCACCAACCAGCGGTAAGGGTTTATTTCATGTTTGCTTCTTTTTCTGGTGCGTCCTTTGAGTAGAAATCTGCGGGATGCGCTTGATACTTTTTGCCATAGTGCGTGTAATTTTTATATCGAGTACCTTTGCGTATCGCCATAATGGATTTTTGTGTTACTATTTTTCTTTCCGTTTTTTTTTTTTGTTCTGGTTTTCTCTATACACACTGCATAAATATGGGCAGATGATTGGTGTGTATAAAATTGGGTATTAATTTCATTCACATTCATGAAGGTAGTGAGTGCGCCCGAGAAAATGGAGGAAAATAAATGCTCGCAGTATTTCTAGGGCGTGTATTTCTCATTTTTTGTATGCATTAGCATAATAATTGTAATTTTGAAGCATTATGTAGCAATTTTATGTCACTGCTATCAAATCAAATAACATTACCCCTGTTATTCACAGAAATAATTCACTTCTTTCCCAACTGCAAGCGATTTCTCAATATACCATAAGTTCTAACATCCAAATATCATTCATTACTATTTCTTAAATCCTTTTGCGATATTACTTTCAAATAAAAGCACACGCACATACGCACACATATTCACCACATACACACACATACAACGCCACCACACTATCTTCGGGTTAACCAGATTTTTCATTTGAATATCGAAATGTTGCGCATCGCATCGCATCGCATCGCATTCTGGTTAGCCAAGGCGGCAATAACTGCGGCGGCATGCTAGCGAAATTGGCAAAAATGTAAATGGCAAAAGGCAAAAGGCTAAAGGATATGCATCTCCACATGTACGAGTACATACATATATGGAAAGGATGTAATCGAATCGAAAGCGAAGACAAACAGCTGCCAATTACGGCATGATGGGGTTAATATGAAGCCAGAAGAAATTCGCTATGGTTGCGCAATGCTCTCTTGGCATGAATACCTAAATGTGTAATCTCTTTTATATACATACATATATACGCTGTTGGATTGATTCGATATCCTTCGATATCCTTTTTTATGTGGCTCACATAAAAATCTCATCTCTTTTCATGGCTGCATGGCAAATGCGTGACATTTATCCGTGCTCGCTGTACATGTGAGTATTTGCTGCTGCTAATAAATTTGCAATAAATTTGTAATGCTCTAAAGCGATTGACAATAACGAGACAATGTCTTATTTTTCCATTTCGATTTTTTGTAGTTTGAAAGTTTCAGATCAGAAAAAAGGATAGCGGGCATTCCAAACGGCACGGACGCTACAAAACATACCAATTGCATACATATTCCTGATCCCTAGATAATTGAATTTAACTCTTCCAAAAGTATCGTCCGTGATGAATGGAATAACCGACATGTGCCTCCTTTTTTGAGGCGTACTTGAATGCGCCTGAAGTTGATTTTAGTTTTTCGAGTTTTTTCTCCAACTCCACATTGAAATTTACAGCATAGATTGGCAAAAGCGTTTAATGCAAAATATTGAGAGAGATTTTCACGTAGCAGAAATTGTCTCTGGCGCCGTCAACAGCGTTCACATAAAAACATTAATAAATTTATTTCACCGGAGGGTAGAAATTCAGGAATGCGATATTCAGGAATTCTAACTTCTGATGTACTTAATTCCAAACAGAGCCATTTCTGTTATGCATTTCAGCGGCCAGATGCTCACGATGTCTGGAAAGATATCAAGTTTTTACAGATCCCAGTTAAAACAGAAAATAGTAAAGTGATGGCTCCCTGCTGGCACTAGTGCCATGATCTGGCAAACACCCTTCGCTCCATAGGTGATTCATAATGCATCAAGGTACAGTGTTTATCAGATTTCTAGAGAGCCCGTGCTTGAGTCAATAAGCTCACTATTATCACAGGGAGTGGAGTGAAGTTGCCCTATGTCATCTCTACATTCATTCCAATTGAACAAAGATTTAAAATTTCTTCATTTTAAAGATACTGAAAGCCGAATTGGCAGCAGATTTTCTTATCATATCTCAGCAATCATCGCATAATGTCTTCATTTAAATGCCGCCACCAAAGCTCATGCTCGTAAAAGTATATGTACATACATATGTACATATGTAAGTACCTAAGTACCGGCGTATAGAACCCACTTATGTCTGCCGCAATGGCATTTTACCACTGGGGATGCCACCCAACCAACCAACGGCAAAATGAGCAGCTCGAAGCAAACACAAGGAAAACACAATAACAACAAAATATTCACTTTGTGAATCGCTAAAATTACCACCAAAGCAATTGCGGATAGGAAAAATCCATTTCAGGTTATCCGCGAATTTCAATCAGTCCCGCGACGTTGAGAAATAAAAATGGAAAAAGCCAACAATGCGCGAGAGATACTCGTACGTGGAACGTAGATATGTATATTTTTGTACGTAGTTTTATACTCGTATGTATATATATATGTATGTATATATGTATGTATATTTAGATGGCTTTTTTCATAAAAAAAAAAAATAAATAAATAAACAAAGAGAATACGTGATGCATACAGACAAGAGGCAAAACATTGAAAACATGAAGAAGAACGCTTGAAAGATGATGAAATTTAAAAAATCTGTTGTAAAATTTTGGCGACAAGAATATAAGAAAAATAAAAATATTAAATGGCAACGAAGCCGCTTAATGTGACAAGTTAAATAGTGTAGCTTCTGTGTAAGCAGCTACACGCTAGGCGAGGGAGGGGGGCGGGAACAGAAAGCACTTCACACACTCCTAATGCCACACTTGAGCAAGATTTATAGCGCATTTGTGTAGCGCAAAGATGCAGCACGCTGCTTACATGGAAGCGTAAAACGTACGAGTATCTGTAAGATATAAATCGCCTTCACAAAGTAAACGAAGTAAATTGCCAATGAAACCGTCGTCTCGTACCAATTTGTGATACAAAGTGGCAGAGAAAGTGAACGAGTTATTTTCAGCGATCAAATCTTCAAATCGAATTCTCAGTGCGTCGAAGGCAATAAATCTTGTATTAGTTTCAGTACAGATACTCGTACGCATAGTTGCAGATACAGTTTGCCATCGCATCTACTTGGGAATTTAAACAGTTGCGTTTTTACTTTACATACATACATACACATATGTATGAACATTGTACACTCAAGAATACTTAAATAAATAAATATGTAGTTTTAGGTGAGCTTAGCCCCAAACGAATTGGAACTGGTGCTGCACAGTCCAACATAAATGTGTTCGTGATGTTGTTGATGTTTGCTTGCAACCATGCCCACCATCTGTAGCTGCAACTGCATTTCCACCCACTGGCGCCACTTTACCAATTGCTGTTGCAGCTATCAAAATAAATAAGCAAATTTTTAATGCTCATTTTCTGTTGCTGTTGTTTTTCTCTTTTTAGTTTTAAAGTTTTATGTTTTTGATCTCGCTTTTTGCTGTATGACGTCGTCGTTTAATGCGTTTTGCGTTTCCGTGTGTTTTTGTCTCTTTTTGCTCATCCGTTTTATATTGAGGCTGATTCCTGGCATTGTTACAGATCATAAAATGATTTTCAAGTGTAAATAAAAAATTTCTCTTAGATAGGGTTACCAGACGGGTCTAAGGGGAAATTAGTACTTCACTTCTGAACCTTCCCTTTCCTCAATAATTAAACAGTCAATGTAAAGTCTAAAAATAATTTGAGTCAAATTGAATTATATTATACAGGGTGTTTTTTTAGAAGTGTGGTTTTCAAGAAGAAATAAAACGCATATCATTTAATGTTATGGCCAACAATTTAGCTTTATTATAAAGATAAGGATTTGCCATTATGCTTTAAAAACAATTTCGGGCAAGTGGCCGCCGCGGCTGGTTCGAATAAATTCCCGCCCAGAGGCCCAATTTTCGACCACTTTTTGCATCAATTGGTGCCGTATGTCAGTAATAAGGCGCCGAATATTCTCTTCCAAGGCGTCAATCGTTTTGGGGTTTTCTGCGTAGACAAGCGACTTCACATAACTCTACACAAAATAGTCCAGCGGTGTTAAATCGCACGATCTTGGAGGCCACGCCACAGGCCCATGACGCGAGATAATGCGCTCACCAAAAGTTTCTTTCAATAAATTGATTGTTTCGTTGGCTGGAACCAAAGGTCGTCCACATCAACATCCTTCAATTCAGGCACGATAAAGTCATTATTCATGGCTCTATAGCGTTCCCCATTGACTGTAACATTATGACCAGCTTCATCTTTGAAGAAATATGGACCAATGATTCCCTCTGCCCATATAGCACACCAAACAGTGACCAGTGACTTTTTGAGGATGTAACGGCGTCTCAACAATGACTTGTGCATTATGATCACTCCAAATGCGATAATTTTGCTTATTAACGTACCCATTCAACCAAAAGTGAGCTTCATCGCTGAACAACATTTTCTTGTGAAAATCTGGATCGGTGGCCATCTCGTTTTGGTAATAAATTTACACGATTTGCAAACGTTGTTCAGGAGTAAGTCTATTCAATATGAAATGGCAACCCAAACTGAGCATAAATCAAGTGACAGCTGTATAGTGACAGAAGTATTGCCAGATTGAAAACCACACTTCTAAAAAAAAACACCAGTTATAAGTAATGCCCGCTTAATTGCTTCAATGAAATTGTACAATTTATGCTTCAATTAATTAATCGGGGAACGAGTAATTTGAGTACATTTTGAACAACGTTATATATTTCATATCTTTATTCGATCAATTACACGAAATCAATTCTACTTAAAAACTTACTTTACTTACTTACTTTTAATGGCACAACAGGCCATGGAGGGCCTAGGCCGAGCTTTTCGCATCCACTCATGTTGTGCGTGTTATAATTGTACATGAATGGAAGGGACCTACAGTTTAATGCCGAATCCGAACGGCGAAGTGAAAAGCTTTTCATAGCAATTTTTACTCTTGTAGGTTTGCCATTGCCTGCCAAGAGGTGGTGCGTGTAGAAAAATATTTTTTTTTACTTTTTGATTTTGCCTGTGCCGAGATTTGAACCCCGGGCACACTGCGTAGCAGTCCAACGCACTACCACTACATCACAGCGACCAAAAAACTTGTATCTAAAAATAAACGATGGCAGCCTATTAACGGTTGTATTTTTGGCGTACCAAATTATGGAAAATGGCGATGCTACCTCGTTGATCACCGCAAAGCCAACTTGAAAAATCTTGTGAAAACAAAGTCGGTGACTGTGGCATTAAAAACGAGGCAATGGCAAACCTATAAGAGTAAAATTGCCTATGAAAAAGATTTTTAATTCGCCGTTCGGATTCGGCATAAACTGTACAAATATAACACACACAACATGAGTGGATGCGAAAAGCTCGGCCACTTGCGCTACATGCGGTCATAGTCGATACTGATAAAGTGAAGCTGTCTATCTCTTTATCGGTGTCCTGCATTCCCTCTCTCATTGTCCCTCCTTCTTCCTCCCATCTATCAATCTTCCTTTCATTCAACACAATGCTCTGCATTCATAGAGGTACACCCTGTGTGTTGAATGTATAAAAAAAAAGAAGAAAGTTTAGTGTTTTCTTCGGCAACGCTGTTGGTTTTTGAAGAACCGAATACGTCACTTTCTTGCATCCAGCTCCTATAGGGTCTATATCTTCTTCAATACTCTTTTCATGTCTTCAGAAATAATTGATTTTCAGCTTTAAAACATTCTGCAAACACTTTCAGAAAAATTTATTTTATTATTTTCTCAAATTTTGGATAGAAAAATAAAAGCCAAATTTAAATGCATTTGCATGATTGGAACATCTTTGTATCGTGAGTGAGAACATTTGCTTTCATCACTAAATTTAAAGTCAAAATGTACGAGGATTTTTTCTACTTTTCCACACAATTGACTTTGATGATGGCGCTGCCGATGCCGATGCCGCTCCTGCTTCTGTCCCCGTTGTTGTTGCTGTATTCGTGACTTGCGTCTTGTGGTAGTGAATGAGCGATGTAAGCATCGTCTTGTTACTCCACGCATTTCAAACACTTACGACTCCACACATCGCAGAAGTGCGTGAGCTTTTGTGCGTGTATGTGTAAGGACCGTTTCGTATTATTATGGTTTAAAGAAACAACAATCCTTACGACAGCGACAGACAGCGGCGACGTACTAGTTATCCTTTGTTTAGCGTTTTATTGGCCTCATCGAACTCTCATGCCAAACATCAGAGTTTGGCAAGCCGCGTGTGGGTAGTCGTGTGGCGAATTCAATTCGCAAATTTTTACCCAGACGATTCCTCTGCGTAATCAGACAAAGGGTGATTGTTTCTACATACTATTTTATAGAGCTGCATATAAATGAGGGTGGGTTCGGGTTCATGCAGAGTACGAGTATGAGTTCAATATGAATTCAACGAGCCACATGAAGGGAGTCGGGGGACGGGCTATGCTGAATTACAAATTAAGCTCATAAAGTCTCATATAAATAAATACACGAACGTCTTACGAGCGTACGTACTCGCATTTGCAATTAGAAAAATGTTATTACAAAATCTGAGTAAATTCCAACCCAATCAATTCACTTTGTTATTTACTTTACATTCCAAATACTTACTTAAAATTTCTTGTTTATTTCACTTCTTATTTTTCCAAAACGTAATTATCTGCGCGCTTTACATAAATATTTTCTTCTTAGACTCGTCTAGTACAAAAATCTTTCTTTAAAAAAAATTTCTTTACCTTTTTTACAATCAATAAAAACGTTTTATGTTAGAAATTTTGAATACGTTTTTGTATTTATTGGCGCCTGTTTTTAAGCATTTCCAGACCAATGAAAAATATTTTGAAAACTCTTCGTTCGTGTATTATTCTTTACCCACCATTCTTCATATGTAGCACGAGTAGTATGTAGTGCATCTGATTCAGTAATTTTTATATGCGCACATGTGAAGTAAACAAATGAATTTAATTTGTACATACATATGTAAATATTTTGTTATAGTTTTTCCCTGCTGCTTTCTTGTTACTCTATAGTTTCCACATCCGCCTCTTCACCCGCACTTGATGCTTGCGTTTTGCGCAGGCCACAATCTGGCGTTGTCTGCCATTATTTTATATCTTTTGGGTCTGCAGATGGTAACCCAGAAATGAAGCCACCAAATTTACTACTTTCGTAGCGTTACCAACCGCACACTTCTGCCGTCTTTTGTGACAATGGAATAAAACTTGGCTCTAACTGCTTTCTACTTATAAAAAGTATCTATTAATTTCAAAACTCCAATGGTCGCCGTAGGTGTAGTTGACAATGCTTTGGCCTGCTACGAAGAGTGTCAAGGGTTCAAATCTCGGCACAGGAAAAATCAAAGAGTAGAAAACCAATTTTTCCACACGGCACTACCTCATGACAGGCAATGGCAAACCTACAAGAGTAAAAATTGCCTATGAAAAGCTTTTCACTTCGCCGTTCGAATAAGATGCAAGTGCAAATATAACGATCACATCATGAGCGTATGCCATTAAAAGAAGAAAATAAGTTTCAAAACACCTGTCGTTGCTGGTGAGGTTTGTAAACGTACGTACCCAATCGACCCAAATGTAGATGGTATCGTGTATATCAAACAAATCAAAGTCGATCACGTGGAAAGTTGCCTCTAGCGGAGTTTTATAGAACTAACTAACATCCATATAACACCCTGTAACAGCTGAAAATCAGATGGGGATTGTATCCTCGAGTGGTCAAATATCACTTGATAAAATTAATTTTAAATATAACATGGTTGTGGCTGAGAGAAAATTATTTGTTAAGAAATGTTTAACATTTTTCACACCTTCACGGACACACGCCATCCTGCCCTCTTTTTCTTATTCCAAGATTTTTCCAGCAAGCATTTTTCAGCATGACCATTAAGTTAAGAAAATTTAATAAATGTTCTACGGGGAAATATTTGTCATTGAGAGGAGGCAGAGAGGGGAGTCTGGAGAGAAGGGTGAAGAAAGAAGAGAAATGAGAGATAAGGAAGGGAGAGGAGACTGGAGAGAATATACACTGTTTCATGGTTAATAAGTCAAAAAATAAATATTATCACTTACATTGCTTAATTTAATGTTGGCTCCTATTTCGATGAATTGCTATAGTGATTTCTAAACTTGAATATGCAGATCTTGCTCACGAGCTTTTGTTTTCTGAATGCTAGTTCTGGAAAGGGTCTAATAGAGATATATGCTCAAAGGTTTTGTTACGTAAGCACATGGGTGTTTCCAGGTTTTAGGTTTTACAAACATTGACGGCTCAAACTCATAATCCGTACACATGAACGGCGACAAATACAATCACGTTTAAATTTCCCAAATGCCAAACTTCGAATGTCACATTGAAAATGCATAAAACAGAAAAAGGGTAATCGACATGCAAAATGAAAACATTTTAAACTTCTAACACAAGTTGAAAAGGATAATCATATTTACATTTCTTGCATTCCAAATAAACGAGTGCAATTTCCATTTCAATATGCATAATATCTCGATTACACTAATGCCAGACCCCAGGAGATTTATGTCAAATGTTACAATAGTGTTGAAGAAGATAGTAGATTTTTAGCCTGTTTTCTCAACAATTGCCATCAACCCCGATGAAATAGATTGAATGACTGCCAGTCAGTCAGCAAAAACAAGACAGCCGAAGACTTTGTGCATTTGTGTGTTTATTTGCATTGCGTATTTGTGAACATGCTTCAGCGCTTTCGTCGACAACAGTTGACAGTTGGCAGTTGACAGTTGCGTTGTTGTATGCTTTCATGTTGCTGCCCATCGTTGTGCTTGGTGCTGGCTGTTGCCCTTATTTGGAAGCGCACGTGAAGAAGGATACATGGAAGTGTGGCTGCGCCTTTTCGCATTTATGTGATCATATTTGCATTACGGCGGATACTTGGAGATTGTTCATTTGCCTGCCCGGGGTTGCTACTTGTGCTGCTTGGTTTATTGCAAGTGAGTGCGTGTTTATCAGCAGTTGTTGCATGTACTCGTATCCATCTAAAGCATTTCGATGAGCAAATAAATGCCGACAACAACTATATCCGCCAGTTTGTTCCCATAAGGGAATTAATTTGTTCGAGGGCGGATTTTTTATTACCTATTATTTAGATATTTTGAAAATATCATCAAAACTTGATAAATTTTCGTTAATTTTCTAAAAATATTTCGGCAAATTACAGTATTTACTTTTATCTTTACTGAAGCGTGCATGCAAAATAAAGATTTTACACTTACGCCCGCATCATTTAACAAATTAAAAAACCTAAAAATCCGCACTTAAGAACCCAAGAAATGGCAAACATTGCAACAAAAGCAATTGAATTGCAACAGCATAGCACACATTATCGACAATTTGGCGATTGCAGCACATGTGCACAATGAGATCAACACACATGGAATAGCATCGTTATGATCTTAAATACCAATATTCATACGCATACCCATACCCATACCCGTACCCTGCCTCCCTCTCTCACAAACGAAGCCCATGTCCATTAGATTAAAATCAAGCTGAGATGATGATGCATCTTGTCCAAAACAATCACAGCTCACTCTGCCTCACTCACAAGATCGCTATCGTACTATTCTTTATGGATGATCATAGAACCAGGCGTAATGTAAGCTGACAGATTATTATTAGCGTAACATTACCATCAAATTACGTACGCACACATACTGCATTCGTGTGCATGTCAGTCGGTTTGTTTCTATTAGTGCCGACATATACGAGTATGAGCGAAGAACTTGATTAACTTGATCATATCCGATCAATCTCAATTATGTTATTGTTTCTGATTAGTAGGTGAAGATAAAAGATATGTGATCTTTTGCTCCAAATATCGTTCGTAAAGGTGTTCATATGAGTAGCATCATAGTACATATGTACACATTTGTTTATCCTTAAATTATACAAAATTAGCTGCAGCATTCTGAGAAAAAGAATTTTCTCTTTACTATGGAAAAGGGAATACTTTACGACAACAATGATTATATGTACATTTTACATTTGTACTTACGTTACGAGTATGTAGTTAACGAAATCGGTTCATAAAAAGATTTGCTTGTTAGATTTGGTTGGAGAGTGTAACACATTACAACCTTGTGGATCTACATATACATTTGTATTATTTGCTCCTGTTAAGAATACATATGGTTTAAGAAGAGCATAACTGGGCTTCATGAAACTAATTACAGAAAGATCAGTGCTCGCATCGATGAATTTGAAAGGCATTTGCCTCGTGTATACCTAAGAAGATATTTGAAAATTGTAATATCGACCCGTTCGCGCACATGTGCGTGGTGAGTGGCCGGCTTTAACGGTGTGGTTCGGTTTGCGTTTTATAGCTGCATATGTAATTTCTGATCTCATTAAATAGGCAAATGTCGAGTTGGCTTTGCCTTTGTTCGAAAGTCTATTCCCTTCAGTAAATTACTTTCAAAACTTCTGTATGTACACTCTTTATAACCTACGATTTTATAGGATTAAGATTGATTATCGCATAAGTAATATCCCAAATATTGAGACTAGTGTCCAAAAAAAAAAACGACGAACAGTAGCAATCAATGCGCTTCGAAGCAGTGGGCACCTGTGCAAACTCCCACAAGTAAATGCCGCATGAAATTTCAAGTGTGATACACGACAATTAAAATGCTTGCACAATATACAAAATGTCAATAGATTTAATGGAATGAAAACAATTGAATCATGAGATTGCATGAGAATCATGCGCCACCACAAAATCAGAGGAGAGTTCTGATGTTGTTGTTCTTGTTGCTGTTGCAGCATTGTGGGATAAGTGTTAAATCTTGTGTAAATATGCAGTAGAATTAAAAGCACGAAATGCGGTAATGCAAAACCGTCACGATTATTTGTATAAGGACACAGGCTATTCAAACACACACACACTCACATGCTATAGTGAAAAGTGCCGTTAAATCACGCAAAGTTTGATGACATGAACAGCAAGGACTTAAGCATATAAGTAAACAGCAGAACACGTGACACTTTCAACTTATGTTCTCATATAAGAAAATGTTTGAATCTTCGGAACATAGACATTTTTCAGAAATATCACATGCTTCAATTCAAAAGATCAAATCCTTAAGTGCTTTAAATCTAATTTGTTTTTTTTGGCTCCTCCTTTCCATTCCTCGCCTATCCTCTGCAAAACGATACTCAACTGAGTCCCCATCTCCATCCCCATTTATTTTGTGAGACTCAACTTCAATTCAATAGCATTCGTGCCTGCGTAATTCAATCAAACAAATCAAACGCACCTGTTTCTACTCCCCCTCAATCGCTCCTTTCGTCTTCTCCTCTGTTTAACTCATGATTACTCACCACACATACACACGCTTGCTAGTAAATCTCACTAGTAAAATAATTTACTACCCGAGAATGAAATTATCCCCAAGCAAAAAATGAAGAAAGAACGTGCGTACATTTTTGAATCACCACATGAAGAATCACCAAATCAACACAGAATCCAACGGAAATTGTGAAATGTGTACTCGACTCAAAACAACCACATATACGCATACACACTTACATATGCACACACACACACACACACACAGTGGAAAAGAAAAATGGCTTGTTATTTCAAATTGAGGGCAAATTTGCTCACCATTTAGTGTTGTTAATCAAATTCTCGAATGCATATCTGTAAGCAAAAGGGTCAAGGGTCATGATGAAAAATTACCCAAACAAGAAAGAGATGAAAAGAGTGACTAACCAAATGTGTGAGACCAAAAATTAGAGTTAGTACTCGTAGTTAGTTTCAAGTAAAGAATAATTTCGATTTGGATGTTAGAATTTCTGGGAAATATAATTTCGGAAAGGGTCCGTGTAAAGCATTACAGCAGCTTGTCTTGAATACTGTGAGCAGAGTCGGCATCATTGTTGTTTACAGCTGCAACAAGAACAGCCTCGTCCCAAGTCTCGAATGCCATTCTCTTCTTAACTTCTAAAGACCTCTTTTTGGCGCAATTCGCGGCGCAATCGGTTATAAGGCTACATTCAGTTAGAGCTTCTCTTTATTTATTTATTCTTTACAGACTCTCCTTACCTTTCCTCAACAATCACTTTGTCACCCTGGCGCTCCACTGGCAACCTGCACGCACATTGTTGAAACGACAGCAACAATCTTGAGCCAGGCAAAGGTGAGTTGACAGAGTGAACCCAAATGCACAATTACCAAGCCCAGAGTATAATCAAAATATATCCCCTTTGGAAATAAATCTAGATCTACGCAGCTGCTTCCAGTTGAACTTAATCCTTTAGTACTGAACATACTCGACGTACTGACATGATGTACCGAAAAAAGTGTTCCCATGCACTCGTAATGTATGTACCTACCATATGAGCAAATACAAATCAAGTGAAAACTTAAAACTTTAGCCTCAAAAATGAAGCCAACATGGCGGCTAGCCTAATGCCAAATGTTGGCCACAAGTACAAGCCCTCACAATCCGTCGAGCGATGCCTATTCAAATCCACATCCCCCAAACAGCTTTCCCAAAACGAGTTCATTTCAGTTCCCAGCAAACAGCAGCAAGGACCTAAAGTTAAAGCAATACAACGACGACACATCAAAAGAAAGTCTTCCGACGTACGAGTGGGTGTGTATGTGTGTGTTTGTATGCGCAGTGGTGCTTCTTTTTGTGGCCAACAATCATGATGTTGTTGTTCTTGTTGTCCTGATGACGAGTTTACATGTTGGCAAGAAAGTATGAGTGCAGCAAGCGATTTGCCGAAACAAAACAAAAACAACCAAAATGAAAACTCAATTGATACTAGGAATTTAACTGATTTGCTGCACTTAGCACACACACACACTCATGCACTTAAGTATATGAGTATATGCATGAATGTACTGCTGAAGTGAATTGTAAAAACATAGAGAAACATTTTTGGCCACATTAGACGTGCCACATTTTGGTTGGCCTTTAAGTTTGCACTAAAGTGGTTTACACAAAACTTACTCTACTCTGTTCGCTCTGCTCTCGTCTCTATTTCTCATCTCGTTGGTGTGCATCTGGGCAATAGCAACAACAAAAGCAACTGCTAAATGCTAGCTGGCAACTAGCAGCAACTACTGGCAGCATTCTTCTTAATGCAATTCGGATGCAATTTTAGACTGCAAATGCTGCAAGTTGAGAAAGCTTTTTGGGCAATGCACACAATGCAATGCATTTTCATTTTGATATACATACATATACGAATAGCTTGTTCGTATGTACATATGTAGTTGTGTGAGGCCGGAAGTAAGCCGACATGACAACACTTTGAGGCGAAATTTGTGGCTTTACTGAAGGCAACTTACGGAGGCAGCAGCTTCATCGTACGTTTGGTTTGGAAAAGAAAATGCGGGCGGGCAAAGGGGAAGTGAAATAATGCAGTTGGAAATTTTTAAATACAAGTTCGTATGAAGAATGATTAATTATGTTTAAGAACGAAATAATGAGTGCATTTATTTTCATATCTCTTCATAAAATATCACAGTATTGCACTTTCACAATCCACTCCTTCACTTTATTGAAAACAACAAGAACAACAAAAATTAAGCTTACATTTGTGCGGCATTTAATCCTCTTGAATGCATGCACCACAATTTACGTAATTAACCCATGTTAATGCATGCTTGCTACTTTATTTAATAAAATCAATTTCATATCATAAATTTTAAAATAACACGTTGCAAACATGTTTGTCTACCAGCTAGGCCAGTCAGCCTGCCAGCCTGACTATGTTTCGTTGTCGACAGCACACACACGTAAAGGGAATGCTGCGGCAGTAGGAGCAGCAACATAACAGTAGCTCTGGTTAAGTTATGCAGATTATGATGATGATGATGGTGATGATGGTGCAACATATTAATTCCACTTTCGCACTTCGTACACAGGACATACCATAAGTAGTTGTTGTTGTCGTTGCTGCTACTGTAGTTGTATTTATTAATAATTATAATGTCGGCTGGTGCAACATACACTCATGCACAAGCAGCAGCAAATGCAACAACACCACTCAGAACCCATGCGTATTTTCAATGTGGCCACGAAATGTACACGCACAATTATTTTATATCATGCCACATGTTGTACATATATACTCATACATATAGTATGAATATTTGCATATAATGAATTCACATTCTGATATAATATTTCCAAGAAATTATGGGCTTGCAAGCTTTAAAAATATCAAAAATATTTTAAAAATTATAGAATTGTGGTATCAGTTGACACATGCCCGTACACATGCCCAGGCGTTTGCTCCTTTTCTGGATTAGTATGTAGGTACTCCTCAAATATATGCACATAAATATAAGTATTAGTTACAAATCACAATGGTCGCGTTTCGCAGACGCTATTGGATACGCCACAGCTACATTTCTGCTACATTTGTGCTCTTGAGCTGCTTTTGCGTCTGTGAAACATTTTTGACAAAAGAATGGTAAACTTATTATTCATTTTTATTTGTAACAAATTCAATAATTACACATAATTTATTATTTTTACCGGTCAGCTGTTGTGAACAGGAACTGGCACAGTCATTGAAAAAACATACTCAACTAAAGTAGAAGAAGAATAGCGAGCTCGAAAAAAATGGCGACCCCTGAAGTGAATTTTTGTTGAGCACAAACTGAGTGAATTGGGTTTTCGTTGACACTCATGGGGAACTCATGGGGTGTGCTACTTATAACGTGAGCACACATGGGGAACTCATGGGGTGTACTACTTATAACTTGAGCACTTGCTCCGGCGAAACGCGACCAATGATATCTCGTTACCAGATTACCCCTAACTTTATATTTTTAGGAAAAGACCTTGAGAATTACGTATTTTAAAAATTCATTTCACAAACACAGAGGACTCTAGTAAAATATACATATTCTGTTGAATCTATTTAGAGTAAGCCACGTCGGTTTTCTCTAAAGAATACACCAAAACAGTCTAGGTAGATTGTATTTGAGAAAAGTATGTTTTAAAGGCTCGTTGAAATAATTTAATCTTCAAACTCCTCCTCTTTATATTGCCTTTACCTAATGTGGTTAATTTCCTTTACGTTTACAATATTATTCCAAACGAATCCAGAAGAAATAATTTTAAAAACATACGAAACTACGAATAAGTATATTCAAATACAAGCGCCAGCTCAGACTTAAATATGAGTGTCTGGTGTTGAAAAATTTGTACCGAAAACACCTACGAAGATTCAACTCTTGTTTCATGCATGAGCTTTCGTTATGAGAAACCAAAAGAGGTGACCACCAAACTCATTTACAAAGATGCCGCGTTTTCAATGAATTTGTGAAGCCTCATAAAAACTACGTAAGAGATACCCGCTCAGGTCTTTGACGTGTCTTCTTCAATTGATTATTAAATCCGAATCGTTCAACTTAATTAATGCAACTACATATACCATATGTATGTAGATAGAAAGGTCGACAGAGGGACATCCAACGCCATACGTTGGCTCAGACATAAACAACCGCAGCGTAGACCAAAAGAACGAAAGGGTGATGCGTTGCTATCTGCATACCCTCATCTACATTACTACTAATTTGCCCCATAATCGACCAGAAAAACGCATGCGTAACCAATTAAATAAAAGATAAGCATGAGAAAGAAAAGACAAAGAGAAGTCAACAAGTGAAAACAGTATGGAGAAACGATGAAAATTAAAAGATCAGCCACCGAGCGCGGCTTCAATTCCCTTCAGATTAAATTGAAATGAGATGACAACAGCTTGGATTATGATTATGATATGACATTTAAATTTCACTGACTTATAGTCAGTGAGCACCGGAGACGCATAGCTGTTCTATCTAATTTCTCAATTGAAATACTTGAGTAATTCCAAAGTGAAGATCAAAAGTTGGTCATGGTGAAACGCCGCAGGTTGCTGGAGAAATGCAGAGAAGAGGTGCAACCAAATTTTGACTTATTTGACATTTATGACGTTTTGCAGACAACAAAAATAAATATGTATATAAATTCCTTCCCACACACGCACACACACACACACACACGCGCGCCCAAAAGTCAGTAATGGATGCGGCAGCTAAATAAAAACGAAAAAGGGTTAACTTGGCTTCGATGTTAATTTCATAGAATTTGTATATAAATTTAATTAAAAAGTAAATGGTGTAAAATGCTTGGAAAAAGCAAAAAAAAAACGAAACTTATCAAAAAAATTCAAACCAAAAACTTGAGTGCTAACTGCACATGAAGACCGATTCTATATTCTATATTTTTCCTATGAAGTTGTTGCAATAACAATCATTTTTTTTAAATATTTTTTTAAAATGATTTTTCTTGAATTTCAAAGACCAAACTGTCATCTTTCTGGGAACTTACAACAAACAATCATATCTACTCCTTTTCGTTCTGAATTCAATTCGAATTCTCACTGCTCGGCATTAACCCGTTCGACTACTGATTAATATCGGCTTGCTGTGGTGCACGTCGTACACGAAATTAGTGCGTTACCAATCGTAAAATCTCATACATCTCATAAAAAAGGATTCACCCAAAAAGTAACACAAATTAACCAGTTCGCTACGCAGTAAATCTTTTTTTTTCTCTCTAAATTAATAAAAACTGCAACGGTTTTTTAAATGTCATTTTTTATCGATTTATTGTTTTATTGCACCAAATTCACTTCCTACACTTCTGCACCATGAAGCTGCATCACAGTACTTACTGTAAATACATATTCCAATATTCCATTTTTTAACCCCTTTTAATGTGCATATTATTTTTCATTTATTGCTTTTTTACTTTGTGAAAACCCTTTTTTATGGTCTCGATACAAAGCAAAGGTAAACACTCACATTCACACTCACTCCTGACCTACAAATACAATTTGCAATTGTTTCGTTAAATGAGAAAAATTCAATAAATCCATCTACTATCTACAAAAACGAGTACGACCAATGCCGTGCACTATAAAGTAACACAGCAGATTGGCCTTCATCCTTAAAAGAAAGGGTTGCTCAATGAGCTGCTGGCTGCTTATTGTGCGCGTGTTAACAGTAGTGGGCATTACTACTTGGAACTAGCAGGACAATTTCTTAAGATATAATTTGTGGGACTACGACGAGCATGCCCAGCGATTGTTCGTTCTCTGCTGGTGGTGCTCGAATTTGGAGCATTTTTATAGCCTTTGAAAGAATCGGATGTAAATGTGTAAGATTTTCTCTGTTGTTTCGTCCGTCTGCCTATGGACTTACCTACATTAGTAAAAGTAAACTTTGTAAATCTATTTAAGCCATAAAGGGGTCGGGTAAACCGACCGTGTTACCTACGATACACTTAATTGAAATTTATAGTATTGAAATACACTTTCGAATAGCTGTTGCAGAAATTGGCATTATCACACAATACGTAAAATATGTTATGAAAATTACCAAAATTAGACGGGCGGACCACGACACCTTTCCATAGAAAACTAAATCCCCGAAAAGTAACCTGGCACAGATAGAGCCAAGTTTGGATGAATGCTGTGGCGTAGTGGTAGTGCGTTGGACTGTTACGGGTAATGTCCGGGGTTTGAAGCTCGGCGCTGGCAAAATCAAAAAGTAGAAAAAATAAATTTTCTACACATAGGTGGTGCCCTCTTGGCAGGCAATGACAAACCTACAAGATTAAAAATTGTCTATGAAAAGCTTTTCACTTCGCCGCTCGGATTCGGCATAAAACTGTAGGCCCCTTTCATTCATGTACAAATAAAACACGCACAACATGAGTGGTTGCGAAAAACTCGGCCTGGGCTCTCCATGGGCTGTTGTGTCATTAAGAGAAGAAAAACAAGAACCAAGTTTGGTATATTGAGCCATGATCATAAAAAAATGATTTAATGCTAAAACCATCAAATTGAAAACCTATTTGACTTTAAAAACCTATTTTATTTCTGACAATGTACACGCTCGAGCTTATCCTTTTAGAGTTTCTAGCTCTGAGGCTTAAAATGTAAGATATTTTAGTGGTTAGCGTTAGGTTTAAACTAAAATAAGTTGGATGCTCTCTCATCAATAAATCGGAAATCTGTGTAAGTTGGCAATGCGATGCAGATGCAGATTTAGTTGAGTGCACTACAACCAAACTAGGGCTACCTGGATAGGCTATATCTGAAGCATAATCCGGTTATATGGTAAGTAAGTAAACGCTGGTGTTTGTACATTTCATATGCTAAATACAAATGACTGTGGAGCTTTAATAGCATAAATTGCTTAGTGCATATTGATATACGAAATAATTGCCACTTTGCTTAAAGCAGTGCTTCTCAACAATTCAATATTGACCAGTTCCGCGAGCGCACTAACTAAATATCGACAAGTGTAGTTAACCGGAACCAGTTGCTGCTACTGCTGCTGCTGCTGCTGCTATGGTGCTGCTGCTATTGATGCTAGACTCATGCATTCTCGGTGCTCGTACGTTGTTGTTGAACTTTGAAATGTTCAAGATGAAACGTTCGCGAAATCGTATCGCCGTTCGTTTCGCGCTTATTGTGTTGTCGTTTGTCGTTCATTATGACTTCACATTTTTATTTAATATTGATAAATAAGTTTTATTGACATTACATAGAACGCATCGTCACCTCGAATCACATGTGTAGTTAACTACATACTTACTTACATACTTATATTGTATTTGTATTTTTGTATTTCGAGTATGCTCTTACATACTCGTACATACATAGACAGCATTTTAATTTCTCGCTGATAATGAAATTCGGTATAAATGCGAAATACCAGCAGCAACGACAACAACGACAACAACAACAACAACAACAACAACACCGACCTAAAGCTAAAAACGTAAATAAATAAATAAATAAACGAAAGCAATGACAGAGTAACATTAATTTCAGTTTGAGTCAAATATCGCACATCATATCAGAGAAGTTAGTAAGAGCACGAGCGCAAACAAATGAATGATTGTACTTACTTAGTAAGTAGGTACTCGTACTGAATGCCAGACGGCGTCCGTTGGCGTACTCACCATGCCGCAGCAGTGGAACCGCTCCGAGTACGAGCCCTCGTAGTCAGTCGCTTAGCTAACTTTGTATTGATAAAGACTCGGTGCGGTTCGCTGTAGTACGACAACGAGAACCACGTTAATCATTTGTTTATCGTTTTATTTTTAATTGTATCGCTATTCGAGGTTTATTTGTAACGCGTGCTGCTTTACTCATTCCACCAAACACGAACTAATGTTTTCGCCACCATGGTTGATTCAACAACCATTCTGCTTGTGGTCGTAACGATACTGACCGCGGCGTTAATTTGGTCGCGTCGCACTCACGTCTATTGGCAGCGGCGACTCGTCAAATTTGCTCAGCCTACACATTTGCTGGGCAATCTGAAAGCGGTTTTGCGCCTGCAGAACTCTTTTGCGCTACAGCTCAGCGACTTCTACTTCGATGAACACTTCGCCGATGAGCCGCTAGTGGGCATCTACTTGTTTCACCAGCCAGCGTTGCTGATACGTGACTTGGATTTGGTGCGCACCGTCTTGATTGAAGATTTCGTGAGTTTCTCAAATCGGTTTGCCAAATGTGATCGTATTCAAGATAAATTGGGTGCGCTGAATTTATTCTTCGTTAAAAACCCAGAATGGCGCGAAATACGCACAAAACTTGCTCCGGTATTTACAAGCGCAAAAATCAAGCGCATGTTTTCGCTTATGGAGGAGGTGGGTTAAATCGAGACAAGTGTAAAATCCACTCGCTCACTCTCACTCTCACTCTCACACTCACTCTCTCTCTGTCAATACAGAAAAAGTGTTTATCTGCAAGTGTTACATTTAATGTTACTGTGACTTAAATACTTACAGATTGGTTGCGACTTGGAAACGTATTTGCATAAACTCACCGAACAGAACAAACACAAACCGAGCATAGCCGAAGTCAAAGAGATATGCGAACTCTACAACACCGACCTGATTGCGAGCATTGCTTTCGGCTTGCGCACCTACAGCTTGCGGAGTACCAAGCAATCAGAAATCGGAATACATTGTCGCCAAATGTTCATGCTGTCCTTTAAGCGAGCTATCGATTTTTGTTTAATATTCTTCTTGCCGAGATTAGTAACACTACTTCAGCCCAAATTGTTTACGCCCGCGCATGCCGCGTTCCTGCGTCGCACCATCCAGCATGCGATTGAGGAGCGCGAGCGTACTGGTGCTTTTCGTAATGATCTCATTGAAATGTTACTCACAGTCAAGAAAGAAGCTGACCTCAACCGAGATAAGAGGCATTTCACGCACCGCAAGGACTATCTGGCAGCGCAGGCGGCGGTTTTTGAAATTGCCGGCATTGAAACAAGCTCGGCCACTATGGCATTTGCACTCTACGAACTAGCGAAATACCCCGAAGTGCAGAAACGATTACGCGCCGAAATTCAAGCGACTTTCGAAGGCGAAAGTGCCAACTGCATCGATTATGATCGAATAATGAATATGCAATATATGGGCATGGTTGTTGATGAAACACTGCGCAAGTATCCGATTGTACCATTCCTGGAGCGTGAATGCACGCCCATCAATAAAAAACGCTTCTATTCATTCCGCCCACACGCTGAGTGTTTCGCCAAGCGTGGCATGCCGGTCTACATTTCCAATTATGCCATTCAGCATGATCCCAAGGTAAGTTGTGAGGTGCAACTATTGGCATGCACACATCGATAATGTTTCGTTGCAGTACTGGCCCAATCCTGATGCTTTCGATCCCGAGCGCTTCTCGCCGGAAAACCGTAAACTTCACACACCCATGTCATATCTACCATTCGGCGCAGGCCCACACAACTGCATCGCCATGTCCATCGCATTGCTGCAGGTCAAATTGGGGCTAATGCACTTTCTGCGTGAACATCGTGTGGAGTTTTGCGAAAAGACTGTGGACATCATCAAATTCGACCCGAAATTTGCGTTGCTGTCGAATGAAGGTGGCATTTATTTGAATATTGTTAAGTGTTCAAACACTAGTTGATAATACATAAAAGAAAACAAAACAAAAACAAAAATATCTTGTTATTTGTCATATGAATACAGCGATAAGATATAAAATTGGTCTATTGAACTGTGGCATGATCAAGCGACTACGATTACGATTATTTACATTCAACCTTCAATCACAAATCATCGTCATCGAATGTTGTCGGTGTACGTTTCAATACAAAATTTATCTCACTTCTTTTAAATACATTCACCTGTTGCTGAAGCTTTCATTTTATATGATTTCAATACATTTATTTGCAGCCAGCAATACACCAGCGGACTTGATAAGCATAATCAAATCCTTTGGTGGTCTAAACTTAGTCGCGTAAATTTCTCTACTCCTTTCCTATTCAATATAAATACACTAAGTATTTACAAAATGTTTACTTCATATCAATTTGTATGTCTTTTGCTTAGTTCATTCACTTAATTAAATCAGAAAAAAATCCAGGGGACTGCGCTCCCTCGATTCGCGCTACCCTATTCGAACGTTCCGCCTAACTATAGCTGAGAAAGTTGTATGGCTCACGAGCATTCATTGAAAGGTTTTAATGGTTATTGCCAGCTATTAAGTAGTAAGTCGCACGTAAGGGACACCGCCCTCACATAAAAATGTGTTTTTACTTTCTGATTTACACTATTCCTTTGTGTGATGGCATGTACTTGAATTCGAAGAATTCTCAATGAAACACTGAAAGAGAAAAAATTCTGTTAAAATCACGAATATGTAAATTTACAATAAGTAACAACAACAACAACCAAACAATCCTTTCTTTTCACATTTATTTGTTATGTTTGCGGTGGCAAATGATTCCAAGAAGCCAAAACTGCAAGCAAACACACAAAAGGCTAAGTGCAGCTTAGCTCAGCTCTGTTCAGCTCAGGCCAGCTCAAGCAATGGAAACCCTTTTTACACATTTATTGTACTTTCCTTTTTCTTTCAGACTATTGTACAACGGGTTGCAGTGAGCGAGCGGTCTAATATTTAACCAGGAATTTGAACAATTTTATGATTGCTCAGCGTTTAACCCGTATCTGACCATGGGGAAAGTTAAAATATCTTTCACTCATCTTTTTAGCAACCTCGGGTTGGCAATGTTGATGTATCAGAAGTATCTATAACGACAACAACAGAAGTCTGTAATAAACTAACCCCAGCTTACATGCCACATTTCCAAAGATGTAAAAATATTCTCCAGAGATCTGAGTAGTATATCTTGAAACATAGTTGAACGTTTGTGTTGGTAGTGCCCGTGAATGGGTTAAGCACTTAAGATGTTCGGACTGCTGCTTGGTTACTGTTGCTGAAGCCGCTTCTGCTTTCAGATGTTATGTTGACTCTTCGCGTTCTAGTAAAATAAAACAGGAGAACGCATTTCGAAAGAGTTGCCATTGTTCGGAGTTTTTCCTTGAAACTGTTTTCTAGTGAGTTTATTGTCTTTGGGTAATTTTAAGTTGGCATTTTATTTATGTTAGTATTTATTTATCTTTTTGCTTTTCGTCGACTTCGCATGGGGGTGCTTGTTTGCTTCTTCATTTAATTGTTGATTTCTTGTGCAATGCGGTTTTGTTTGTTCGGCATTTTGCGCGGGAACCATTCGATAGCAGTTAAAAGGATATACAAATTGGTTATGCTAATGATTGCCGCATCTCAGGCAAACCAGGAAAAATTGTGAAGTGAGAGTGCGGTAATAAGAAGTCTGTGCCTTGTATTGGTGGTCCGAAAATCAAAAAAAAAAAAAAGGAAATGGTAAAATTCACTAGAATTTGAAGGCATTGCTTTAAGGTTGTAAGGATCTTTTGCCGTCTCCCACAGCATGTGGGAGACGAATAAATGGGAATATTGAAAATTACTTTAATATTTATGAGATTAAAACTTTGACGTCTTCTTTGGATCAGCAAACGACGTTTCGGTAATTTGAACTTCCTGCTCATTACCTAATTACAAACCAATCAACTACATAGCAAATGTTACATCAAGAAAAACTTCACTCACACACAAACACACACACACCATCCTACTAAGCGCCATTGGCATTTAAATTGTCTTTACGAGCAAGTGAATGAGTGAACGAATGCATAAAAATGGACAACTTCCGGTTTGCATTGACATTGATCCCTCCACACATGCGCGCGCATTGAACTTGCTCGCCTAATTGCCTCATTAAAACTATACCGCTCAAAATAACAATTGCACCAAAAACAACAGCAAACTCTTTAAATGATTGTTAAAGTGAAATTTTCACAATTCTGGCCACAGTTCGAGTGACATGTGAGACTTGCTCGAGTACATACATATGTAAATAAGAACGAAACAAAAACAACAATAGAATTGTTGGCCAACATCAGTGGCCAATGTTGGTCGATTGGTTGATGGTGAACCGTAACACAACAAGCAACTGTCGCTTAGGCCAAGATCGAGTGAGTGGCTACAATTGTTGTTGTTGTTGTGTCACATTCAATTCCTCTTTTTTTCCAGCAATTTGAAAGGTTAATTAAAACTAAACGTTCTTTAAATGCGCATTAAAAACCAAGTTACCCTCTTATCTTCTAGCTGTTGTTTGTTATGTTTTAATTCACTAACGTATTTGGAAAATACTTTAAAGAAATATTTTCTAAGTATATGATACACATGGCAACTGAATGACGAACATATGTTGTTTAGTTGTGGAAATTGTTAGAAGACCGACACCCCGATCTTCGGTTTTATAACTTTCTTTTTCTCTCGTTCTTTACTCTTCTGACCCACTGATTCTTTTCGAAAGTCGATTGTTAGGGTAATTGAAATTTTTGATATACTTGTGTCTTCCCTTTCTCACAGCGGTGATCTAGTGAGCGAGTGCTATCCTTAAGTTCCAGTAGCCTTAGGATCGATTCCCATATTGTGAAATTAGGTTAGACTTGGCTAGAGGGGCCAAGTCAACATATACCTTTTTTTTGGTTTTACCAGCAAATTTAATCTAATTTTGGCAACTACTTACTAACAATAACACCTACTATATCCTCTAAAATACATATGAATACATTTGAAATGATTTTTAACATAAAGACTTAAAGCTTGATTAGTTATGTCAGCATTTTATTCGGTGTCGGAAACATGCGGCAGTGTCAAATAAATACTCGAAGCATTTTAAACGAATAATAAAATCTCAACCATCAGCAATCTATATTTTGAAAAGTTGAAATCTTGACTGATTCCTTCAATATACATATATGTATATAAAGTGGTGGCTGTGGAGTAGCTGGTAGTGCTTTGACCTACTACGCAGAGTGACCGGGGTTCAAATCTCGGCACAGACAACATGAAAAAGTAAAAAAAACAATTTTTCTACACGTCAAAGAGTTCTAACTTTACAAGAGTAAAAAAGAAAAGCTTTTCACTTCAGCGTTCGGATTCGGTACAAAACTGTAGGTCTCTTTTATTCATGTACGCTTCTTTGGAGCCAATTTTCCACCACTCTTCCAAACATATCGGCATATCGGCTGGAGAGTTGGCAATTTAGCGTTCTGTATTGTTCCTGAGCTCCTCTAACGTTGTTGGCTTGTTGGCATAAACCAACGACTTAACAAAATCCCTTATAAAGAATTCCAACGGCATCAAATCGCCAAAAATGAGTTGAAGATGATTTTTCAATGAAATTCAGGATTTTCGGCAAACTTTCGCAGAGCATAATCGGAATAGTTTCGGCGCTTCATGGTCACTTCTTGTTTTAATTTGATCTTATAACGGCGTACGCCAAGATCTTAGCATAAAATTCGCCAAAATTGTTATGTTCCTATTGAACAACCCTTTACATAGAACTTACTTATCGAAGGTCACATTACATAACATAAAAATCATATAGTTCCATGGAAATCATAGCTAAAAACAAAATAAACGCTCTCGCAATGCTTTTCGTGCCAGTGAAACTTGCCCGCTTGTCTATCTACCATCAAGTGGCACTGCAACTTTCGGTGTTTATTATTTTTTATTACCCACCACCACCAATTTCGGTAACTGGTAGTTTCCATTCGCATTCGTGAAGCCGTGAAACTCTGAATTCTATTTGCAGTCGAACTCTCGAACTTCTCTAATTTACCGTTATGATTATAGCTTGTTTTGGGTCATTTGTGCTGTTGTTTTTGATTATTTTTTGTTTGGTTTTTGTTTGGTCTACCGACGTTTGCTTTTCAATTTATATAAATGCTTAGAATAGTGGCAGCCCATAATAAAAACTTCTCATAAACGTGATGAAAAGAGGGTAGCCAAGGGTAGGTATCCTATTGCATTTTACTCTGGTTGACAACTTTATTCAACATTGTCATATATTGTGTTTCTGTATTACGTAATTCGTGTGACATCCTCGTTATTGTAACCGGGGCATTACACACGTATGACGAAAGTTCTGTGCGCCTCGTTTTGCTTATCGTTACCTTTTACATAAGTAACTACCTACCATTCACATGATGGAAGGAATCTGTTCCCCTTGCCCCTGTAATGTAATCTTCACTTTACATGGGTAAAGGTATACGAGTATCTTTCACTCGGATTTTTTGCTGTTTCCTCCATTGTTTAACGTGATTGTCAAAAATGTTCACAAATTGTTTTTGTTGTTTGTTTTGTATGCACTTCTATGCACACTCGCACATAGAGATAATTTATGCAGTATCTTATACTTAGCTACTGTTGCCACTGTGCCTCCATGAATTTGGCAGCTTGTTTGCTTGCTGTATGATTTGTGTGCTACAGATATATATATTTTGTTTCTGTATCATTAATTTCAGTTGGATGGGATGGAATTCGCCGGCAGATTGCACAGGAAAATGTTAGTTAAATATCATCGTTAAAACTATTTGTTTTTTTCCCAGCGATTTTCATAGTTGCAGTAATGTGAAAATTTCACGGTTATCGAAATTATTTCTTTACATTTCCTTGGTTTGTATTCACTGCCTTCACTTTAATAGAATAAAATTTGTTCATTACTGATGCTTTGTGGCACATTTGGTACATATTAAGAGGAGATAGGGAAGAAGAAAACTACATAGATCTTTCATGAAACGATTTCTCCTAGTAACTGCCTGCCAAACATATTCTAAACATTGAATTTGTTTTAAGCCTGGTCTCGGGCCTATTCCTAACCAGTTCAATGTTGTATTAAATTAAACTGAAACGGCTCCCTCCCAAGTTTCTTACTCGAATTTAATTACAAAATCTTGCAAAAATAAAATTTCGAAATCTCGCCAAGAACACAATTATTGCATTTCAAATAAACTAATTTCGAAACATAAATGAAACTCATTGTGTTTATCGAATAAACAAATAAAATTATTGTTTGAAATGGAAAAGTTGTTAAATATTGAAGAAGAAGACGACGCAATTACGAGCGCTGCTGTTTACATTATGACCAAGTTTTCATGGTTTGAAAACTGCAACCCGCGTTTCTGCAAAATCGCGCGGCAAAAAATGTGGCGGTAAAAAGCAAAAACAACGCACTGAAACGCTTTGATCTTTCACGTTCCACAGCCGAGGAAAACAAGAGCGGCGCCGCGGCCAAAATGTGGGCAAAATATTGCGTGCGAAAAACATCGAATGTCGTCATACACGCCGCTGAATGTAAACATCGTAAAATCGTAAAATCGTTTGTTATGTTTAAATAAGCTTACAAGGAACCAAATTTAAAGATAAATGGATGCTTTCTTATATGAAGTTACACATACCATACATTAGAGTGGAACGATAGGGATACTTTAAATTTTTCTCTACTTTTTGTACTCGGACGCATTCTCATTATAGCTCGCAGCTATAAACTCATAAAAACCGATTATGTAATTGAATAATTCCTCATATTATACAGAAACAAGTATACATGATCCGAATGCAAATAAAATGTGTAAAAAAATATTTCTCGTTATCTACAGAAAGCAAAGGAATCGTGCAACGCAATGCTGAAATTAATCCTTCAAAAGTAATTCAAGTAGGTTTTCTTCTTCTTAAGATATTAGATACAATTACTTGCGTACGTGTATCTGATGGATAGGCACGCACTTCCGTTCTGATTTTACAAGCAAACTAAGAAACAGAAAATGTTATTGCATACCTGCGAAGCTGATTACGAGTACATTATCTACTTATAGCAAATCTTCATGCAGCAATTTGTACTTACAACACAAAACACAAACAAACATCAATCGAATGCAGATACTGGCTCGTAAGTAACTGGGGAATTACATCACCATCATCATCATCAACGACATCATCTTTAGCGGCTTCTTTCTCCAACTTTAGCGCTACCACCTCTCGAAAGGAATCAGCAGCAAAGAAGGAAGTTTCATTTTGTTTCGTCAACGAACCGTTCGGGCGGCAGTGGCATTTTCCTCTTCTTCTTCGAGCTCAGTGTGCGTGTGTGACTGCAACGTGTGAGGGTCGAGCGTCGGAATAAATAAATTTCCATTTCCTCATCATCGTCAAATCTTTGATGAGTCCATGCATCATTTTCTTTTATTCCATACAATATTTCCCTCTATCTTTTAAATTCCTCCATGTACGTTTTGATTGTTGTCTAACAACTTATCGTTTGAAATCTGTAACAAAAAAAAAAGAAATGTTTGTTGAGTATTATGTAATTTTATATCCTTGTTTGAAGCCGTTCAAATTTTCCAACAACATTTTCATTTTTCGGCAAATTGTCTTTTTACATTTATAGCTAAATTATGCAGCAACGTTTGAATTTTTAAATTTTTATTTTGAAACTTTGCTGTTTGTTATTGTGCAACAACAAGGTTGTCAAAGCTTATGTTGCAAGTGTACGCAAGTGCTTCAATTTGACATCAATAACATTAAAATTTTCTGGGAGTCATACCTGGATGTAAGAGAACAAATTCTGAAAAATGAGGAGAAGTAAATGCGAGTATATTAAAAGTAGATAGGAGCAGCATAGCACCGTAAAAAAAGTGAAGGAACAAAATCCTCCTCATTCCTCTGCCATTACCATATTGCAAACCAAAACTAAGCTTACGATCAGCTCAGTACCAACGTACAGTACAGGCTTTTGATATCAATCCTTAATGAAAATTTAAGTATATCAGGTTGATTTTTGATATCGTAAATTGCGCAATTAACTGGGGAGTTTTAAGATAGAGATCAAGCAATCAAACAGCGGCCAGTGCCTGCACTATCAACTCATCGGTATTTGCTTGATACCGGTGCTAAAATGCCATCGCCATTGAACTCAAGTCTCCGGACCTGAGTCTGAATAATGAATATATCACATTAAAGTTCTAGGAATCGGAGTCCGATCAACGCGAATGACACTCAAACTTCATTGTCTGGCATGACACCGAAGCATTCTATATGTAGTTATACATAGTATACGTACTGCATTTTCCGGTTATACGAGTATTCATTATAAATTCTTTTACCATCAAATGTTCTTCTAAAAAGAAAGTTGATGACATCTTCTAAAAAGAAAAGCCGCCAGCCTTTTAGTTTCACCGCAAAACATAAATATTTTCACTACAGCTTTTCCCATAATTCTTACGCCGCCGCACAGTAGCAAAATATTTTTACCAAAATCGTACGAAATATTTTCAATAAAAGATGCAACAATGGGTTTTCCACGAAAAGAAATTCCCAATTGTAAAGTGTTAATTAATTAAAAATCACCATGATTAGCAATTTGCAATTTTAACTCATTTTGCCTTCACTCCTTTTAAACGTTTCCTTCTCGGCTAATGATATCATTACGAGTACAAACACAATTGTCTACTATGCTAAATGAGTTGTCAAGCGCCTTTTCCACTAACTCACTCTGTACTCAATTAATTTTTAGGCGCAAAAGCGAAAAATTGTCATCGTCATGGAAGCAAGTCGAACAATAAATGCAGTACGATGTGAGGTCCTGCCAACTTCTTCTTCGATGCCTGCACTTTCTGCTATTGAGTTCTCTGTGCAATTTTGTGATTGTCATTAGATGCCGTATGTGTGTAGTTTCTGTAGGGTGTTTGGCAAATAGAGTATCGTATAACGGGTGCCAGGACTATTCACCACACTCCATCTAAACGGTAGCACCATTTGTCGTGCATTGAGGAGTCAGCAGCGGAAAATCTTTTCATAGCCTTGTCACTTTTAAAATAAAATATAAATTTATTATTGTTCAGTCAGCCACGGCACACCGAGGAGTTTTTATCCCTTCGGTTTTGTTGTTGTTGTTGTTGTTGTTTTTGTTGAGTTTGCAATTCAATTTCATACTCGTACGACTTTGTATGCCAGCGTTTTCTAACTATGTAAATGGTTATTTATTGCATTTCGTTGTTCGACAAAGTTTTTAGAATTTTTCAATTACTGCAATCCACCCCGATCTTCTGTTGCTAACGTTTACAATTGGCGTGTTGTAGTTGCCTCTCTCGAGCAGAATGACATGAGGATAAATGTTTTGATTTTCTAATTTTATGTTTTTATTCCAATTTAGAGGCTGTGTGGAAGTAATTACACTAATTATGATGAATACTAGTTGGAAGTACGACTTCGGAGTGTTGTAGGCTTTTAGTATGGTACAATTGCGAATCCAGCGATAAGGAAAGGTGGGAGTGATTTTACATTAGTATGTAAATTCAAGCAATGGTCCAACATTACTCGACCAGAATTGGAGGATAGCATTCTTGGGTATCAGCTTCACATTTCCCCACCGTCACTACTTCGATGATTCAACCAAGTATGTATTTCAAAACGCATTCGCTTGGAAACCGTGTCACAATTTTTCTTGCTCATTTTTTAGAGGAAAACAATGTAGATATTCAAGAAATAGAAGAACAAAACATTGAAGGACATCACCACCAACTTCATCCACCGTCATGCCAGGAGTAGTGCAACTCGCTCCGCATGATTGCCGACATGCATAAAAACAGCACATACTCGTAAATGCCACAATGCTTTGAATAAAAAGTCTCCTTTGTTTTTTAGTATTCTGAATTTTTTTAAGCTAAATGAAGTCAACACTTCCTCAGGCACAAAAACGCAGCATGAACCAAATTCAAATGGCGTAAAATAAAAAAATCTTGCAAAATTACAATTTTCAGCTTCTAGCTCAACTCGAGATTTCAAGTAAAAGGAGAAAAATGTAATTGTGACACACAAACGCTCTTTAATTATGAACAAAAAGGTAAATATTGTATGAAAACAACGCAACAGGATATCAATTGAATATTATTATTATTATTATAACCACCATACATACGGATGCATGTAGATATGTACGTGCACATGTGCCCGGTGACGTCACATGGACATAGCCATCTCATTCTAATCAACACCCCACACACATCGCTCGTATGCTATTTATGTGTGTGTGTGTGTTTAAATAGAATCGGAAAGAACAGATGCACTCCAAATCGACAAAAGTCGAGAGTCCTCTCATTGACACATCAACTCAAAAACTAATTGTCCAAAGGATACACACAAATACACGAGTGCCAAAGGATCATTGCGAAAATCAAACGAAATCAATGCTTAGTGTGACATTTCTGTTGGGCCATTTTAACGAAACGATGCGAATTTCCGTAGAAAGTGCGACAGCTCAATGCAGCTCAGTTCAGCTGCCGTTTTCATTGTGAATGATGCAGGCTCGAATTGAAAATAAGCCTAAGTGACACGGGGTCAATCTCTTCCATTTTTAGAATTAATATACATAACCAAGCGGATTCCGTTACCGAAGAGCCAGAGTGAGATTTAATTCCAATAATCTACCAGTAATAATTATTTATTTATATATTATTGAATTATTTATTTACAAAATAAATCTAATATCGAATAAAATGAAGCCTTGATAAATATTTGATCAGAATGGACTTCAGTGAAATTCTTTGGACATTTCTTAAGATTATTGTGGAGTTTAAACTTCTTAATTATTAATAGTTTCTGCAATTATATTGCCGATAATCTGACCAAAGTCGGTTTTTAATAAAATTTGGACACTTTAAGCAAAATGCTGCTAAAACTAGAAGAGAACCTTTATTATGATGTTAAACTAGATCGCATTGTTTGCTACAGAAAAGTCAGGGGTGACATACATATACAGGGGGTTTCAATAGGGACCTAACAATTTTGTATTTAAATGCAAACACACCCTTAAAGTTTTTTTTTGATCTGGCAATGTTAAAACGTCATTCAAGGTTTACCTTTTATCATAGTGAAGTTTACGAACGAGCAACGTTTTGAAATTAGAGTGTCTACTCCAATTGTTGCATCGTCCCACCAGACAGGCTCTGCATGCTACATTGGAAAAATCCCAATCAACATATTCATTATTGAACGTTTCTGTGGTAGTGAGACAAAGCACCGGTCGAAGTACCGCAAATATCGCTGCCGTAAGTGCTTCAGCTTAAAATTAGCCAAATCTGTCGATTGCACGCCGTTTACAGGAATTGGGAATCTCTCAGTCCACAGTGTGGCCAATTTTATGCAAAAATCTTTGCGTAGACCCTTACAAGAACAAAGTGAAACAAGAAGTGACGCCTCGTGATCATTTGAAACTACTCCAATTGGGCTATGCAAAAGTTTGAAGAATATCCTGAATTTCATCGAAAAATCATCTTCAACGATGAAGCTCATTTTTGGCGATTTGGCGCCGTTGGAATTCTTTATAAGGATAACGTTAAGTCACTAATTTATGCCAACAAGCCAACAACGTTAGAGGAGATCAGGAACAATATCGAACGGGAACGTTCCGGCCAATATGTGTGAAAGATTGGTGGAAAATTGGCCTCAAAGAATCGATCTCTGCAAACGGGCTCGCGGTGGTCAATTGACCGATAGTGAATTCTATACTTAAATATATAATGTGTACTACACCTGGAATAAATTTCAGCCCGATATCTCAATTATTTTGGTTTTTATTGAACTACAAAATTTTTATGTCTACTCCACTACTTTATCCGTAAAATACATTTTTAATACTTGTTTTTGAAAATATTTTTTGTTATGTTTTTTTAAATTTTCATTTGTCTCTATCTCACTTTCCACTCACACAGTTTTTGTTGTTGATTTAACGTGATATGCATATTATATACATAATATATGTTCATATGGTATATCATATCAGATCGTAGTGGTGGTGTGGCCGAGTAGATAAAAGAAAGTGTAAAGGCTTGTATATAAGTTGGAAAGGTTTTTTTTTTGTTTTTTGTAGCGTATGTTTAAATCCCGCTGGAAGAGAATAATTTTTTTTTTTATAAATTCCTTCTTTTTTTGATAACGTAGCACAATGCGTAAGAGATTACGTTTATGAAGTCATAGCAAAGAATGAAGTAATATGTCAACGAAGTAGTTTGCCAATGCTGGACAGCGAACCTGGGCGAAGGCCGGCTACCTTATAAATAAACTGAAGACTAGGCCCTAATTACAGTGTTATTATACCAAGGAATAAATTCAGGACGAGTATTACGAGTATTACTATGAAGCATGCTTGATGCAACAAACCGTACTGTTTTAGGCAGTACAATTCTGTTTGTTTTGGATGTTGTTCTGAACCGTACAATTCTACAATTTACTTTGTATTATTCGATTCTTATACTAATTTTTAAACACCAAACGGCCAAAACACCTCAAAGATCAATACATAAAATAAGCCGTTCAAAAGCAACCCTTCACTTTTCTTACCACAGCTCATCAGCTACAGTTGAGGGTATATTTTCTATGGCAAATAAAGAATTTGGTACATTTTTGCTGAATTTGTTTGGGCGAGTACTCTTTATGCGAAATTTGCAAGTATTGCTTTTGTACTGTTTTTAAGCTTCAGGCTTTGTCCTGTTTTAAACTCCTATGTTAAGCATGCTTGATAGACACGGAAACCAAGAATGTGTTATGCATAAAAATATTGTGCGTACAACGTAAATTTATATATCCAGTAACAGGTTTAAAGTCAAATTTACCGAAGTTATCTGTTTTACAAATCTTTAGTGGGTAGTGCCTGAAAAACATTCAGACCTGATACACTTTTCGACTGGGAAATATTCTACATATTAAAAAACGAAAATACTGAAATAGTCGCATCAAATTAGAAACTTATTTCATCTGAAAATCAGAGATAGTATAACTGCACTGTAACGCACTGTTGTAATAATAAAAAAGTAATTCTCAATATTTTATCTGGGAAATCTAATGGTATTGATTTACAAGTTTATTTTTTAATAGACTTAGGCAATACGAAATTATTTTATTTCCACATTTTCCGAGAACCTTTTTTACACGCCTTTTACTCTACAGTTTTCCTTTTTCTATAGCAACATTACTACTTTTTTAAATTATATTGCATCACAGTTGTTCTGTTATCCTTTTGTGACTTTCATTTCAGCAAACGCATAATGTGGTCAGCGTTTTTTCCCCCTAAGGGCAGTCTCAAGGCTCTGCATCAGATTGTCTTCAAGCGTGTGCAATTTTTTACGCAAAAGTACATTCGTAATGAACAAGCAATTTTCTTTATTGAGTAAAAATCTTCAACAGTCTCGCGCGTCTCTCTGCGGCAAAAAACAAACAGATACAGCTGTTTTTTTCTTAAATGATTTTCATTTGCTTCATGTTTCCGAAGAGTTTTGTTTGGAATTTCCATGAATTGCCTTTCTCGGTTTTGTGGTGTGTCTTTAGGTTCCCAGTTTGCCATCAAATATAAATACACTTAACATTTTTTATGGTGCTAAATTTTGTGGTAAGATTTAGGGTTTTTTCCTATGTCATTCAAAAGCCGTGCTGATGTAGCAAAGTTATTTTTTATACAAACGAGTAAATTCCTGGTATTACAGAATGAATGGTTTATTGGCATGTTTTTAATGCAACTCGAAGTGAATAGTTTACTCTTCTTCGCAGGGGTAAAAATTGAGTACCATGCATTCTAAATACTAAATTTTTTAAGTGTAATAAAAAATTCTTCCAATTTTATTTTAATTTCAATTAAATTTACTTAACTTGTTTCGTAATTACTAAAGAAATCTTCGTTGTAGTCAAAGAATTGGCCTAAATGAAAGCACATCAGTGTTGCCAGATGAAGTTTGTCGAATTCGATTTAGTCATGTCCGTCTGACAGTGTGCACGATAACTCAAGTAAACTTAAGCAATCTCTGTCGAACTTGGTAACGACTTTCATGCCGTCAGGAGAAGGTTAAGTTCTGAAATGGGAAATATCGGTAAAGTGAGCGTGGTACCTCTCATAGAAATGAAATTTTCAAAGAAATTTCAGGTCCAGACATGTACTTAGTATCTTATACAGAGTAATTACTGACAACTACTTTAAATCAATCTTATCAAACTTAAATTTCGATTTGGTTTGCTCCCGAGTTAAAATTATAAAATGATTAATTTTATTTTAAATTTTTGTTACATTGTAATTTCAGAATATTTTTCAGCTTTACTTGCTTTACTTTTAATGGCACAACAGCCCATGGGGGGTTTAGGCCGAGCTTTTCGCTTCCACTCATGTTGTGCGTGTTATGTTTGTACATGAGTGGAAGGGACCTACAGTTTAATGCCGAATCCGAACGGCGAAGTGAAAAGCTTTTCATAGCAATTTTTACTCTTGTAGGTTTGCCATTGCCTGCCAAGACGTGGGGTGGTGTAGGAAAATTATTTTTTCTACTTTTTGATTTTGCCAGTGCCGAGATTCGAACCCCGGACACTCGGCGTAGCAATCCAACGCTTTATATCCAATATTTATATCCTCGATTGGTAAGAAGTTATTTATGGATTGGTATTCTTTTTATTTAAAATATGAGAAAGAAATACAAAAAAAAGTTCTTAATCAAACCTATTACAGCCTCTAGAGAAAGTTACATCGTTTAAAGTACATATGTCAAGTACACTACAGTACTCCAGAAATGCTTGATAAATATTTATTCGAATATTGCATTGCCGCCATCAGTGGCAAGGCCGATTAAATTTGATTTGGGAATGTATCATGTATTAAGATTGTTGTTGCTTTACATTTATCTAACCCGTTCACGGTTCCACTCAAAAAGTTATAAGTAGCAGCATTCATTCAGTATTGCTAGACTTTTTGCTCTTGCCTACGAGTTTCTACAAACAAAAGAGTACTAAGAGTAGTATATCATTACAATTAATATTTGTTTTTCCAGTTGATTAAAATTCAGGCAGTAGAAGGTTAAAATCGATTTCACTGTGGCAACTGTTTGACTAATTACTGTTGCGCTAGTTACAATCTGGTTTTATAAATTACACACATACTTTAGAATGAACCTGTAAATTAGACAAAAAAAATATATTTTAAATTATTTGCAACAATCTCAGTTGACATGTCAAATGACTTCTCGTGAGATGAAACATCGGCGAATGACGTGGTCGTTTACATAACAAACAAATACAATAACATTCAAGCACACATCAAATCAAACATTACCCTGCAACCAACAACAGACCATTTCGAGCATGTTTCAAGTCCAAACAGACTAGAAATATTTCTAGGCCATGCATACTAGTACACAGGCTAGTACAATGCAATGCTAGACATGGCCCGATTGATGTAATTAACGTCGCTCTTGTTTACACCAAAAAAAATCCGATTGCTCTTCGAGAGCACAAATAGTTGCCGAACAGTTTATATTTAGCCTAATGTATGTAAAACTGTATTATTTTTGGAAAAAAATAATAATAACACCCAGCCCCCATAAAGAATTAAACCTACGGATGACTACTCGATTGATATGATGGACATACTAGCGAACTCATTCGTTAGTCATCTGAGCACTGCACTAACTCGTTGAATCAGGGGCAAAGCAGCGAATACCAGTTCTTTTTTGTTTCGCTTTGCTCGCTACTTTACACTTCAACGACCGTTTGTGCAATGCTCATGTAAATTACGTAGTAAGACTAACTATTGCACCGTAATCTACACAGTCACTGGTTCGAGCGCAGCAAATTTAAAAAAATTCACTAAGTAACTTATTTATCAAACAAAAAAATAATAATAATAATAACAATAATTAAAAAAAAAATAACTAAACACCATTTTTGTTTTTTTTTTCTTGTTTCACGAAATGGCCCAATGTAATTATTTTGTGGACTTGAATCTAAAGACAGTGCAGTACCAGTACTGGATCTAATTGTGATAACCTGCGGGTCTAGTGTAATACTATATTAAGACTAGACCATTTGCTTACAGGGTAGTCAAGTATCAATAGCATAGCAACTACAAAACAATATCGATTCTGTGAGCAAGATTCTGCGTTTCAGCTAAAAAATTCAAATCAACTTGAGCAAATCGGATTTGATAGTTTTGTGCAGATTAAACGTACCACACATTGGCCCAACTGGTGTGACTGATGGTTGATGGAGGACGACATTGGCAGGGGACCCTTCTACCTCCCTCATAATGTGAATGCAACGACACACTGCATTCATTCTTATTTTTGATAAGGCTGAGAATTATGACAGGCATTTGTTGTATGCGAACGAACATCAGCGATGAGCGATGAGCGCTGATGACAACGATCATGATGGCCACCACCTTCTAGAAATCACCACCACGTCTCGTAATGCAATTGTTCATGTCCAAGTTTCATACAATATGATTATTATTGTTTTCTTGTAAATTTTGCTACTTTATTGGAAATTTTTTTGTAATTTGATGCTACAAAAGTATCCAAATTAAGGGAAAAGAAGTTGAGCCTGCCTGACACACGGACGCTCGCAGCAGGGGTAGCTACAGTTGAGCGTATTGCAATGATTTTGTTTTTGTTTTTTTTTTTTGCTAGCAATTACCCACATTTGGCATTTTGTCAACACATTTGATAGACGAGCCAGGCGTTCAGAGGATAAGAGCTTCGCAATGCAGCAGCAGCAGCAGCAGCTAGCTACATTAAAATGAATAGTGATGGTGATGGCGGTAATGACGAGAATGATGTTTACGGTACGGGTACCAGAAATACCCTGAAGCGAAACATATTTCGTTGACATTTTAATTAATTTGACACTCTCGCATTACACTGTATGTATGTACGAGTATACAGATTTATTTAACATATTTTATTATTACTTTTTATGCTTACATTGTACACATTATAGTTTTATATTGTTTATTGAGCCTTTTCGATATAAGTAGGTACTCGTATGAGTGCACGATTAAAGATCAATTACTATTAAAGGCAAAATTAAGTAGTGTATTATATATTTACATACTCGTATACATATATGTACTAAAGTAAAGTGCCCAATCTTCGGACACTTCCTAAGTCCGGACAGTAGTTTGCGGCGTAATTGTAAAGTTGGAAAGAAATTATGGTAGTTTAATAAATATACAAATTTATTAGTTCATATGAAAGATCCACAAACTGACAATCAAAAATGGTTGGTATTGCCAACATATATAACAGACATGTGTACCAACATAACAGAAAAAAAATGCGAAAATCGAACATACGTAACTCACTAAATTTGAAAATAACGGTTATTTTTTGATCATACCTCGTATATAACGCTTCTTATTGTGGGCACTACAAACAACCGTTACTCGATCAAAACCAATATACCCTATCCACAGAGTGTGTAGGGTATCAAAATATTATTTAATGAAAAATGTAGAAGCCAAAGGTCTAAATGTATGGTAATTTATATTTTTTTCTACTCCGTTAACCGTTGCTTACAGCTCAATTCTAGTCGCGTTACATAATTCTGTAAGTCTCATTTTGTAATAAAAATTACCCTATGTCATGTCATTTATGGTCTAGAGAAAGCTTTCTTAAAAAATTCCTTACACATGTCAGTAAATTTGTTAGAACTCCAGTACCAGCTGACAAGCAATAAATCAAAATGGAAAGAGAATTCTCAGGTCATTGAGGGATAGCAGTAATCCTTTTCAAAGGAGGAAGCAATTTTCCTAAAAATTACCGATTACCGAAAAATCTTTGTCTGAGGCTCATCAATGAGTTAAAAATGTCCGTCAGTCAGAAGACAACTCATTTCTTTGAAACCAGGTTTCTCAGCGTTCTGCATTTTCTAGCGAATGGGTCGTATCAGCAGTGGCAAGGTAATTTTAGTGTAGCACCAATGAGCCAATAATCAGTTTCTCGCTCTATTTGTGCAATATGGTAGTGATCTAGTAAGTAGTCCAAAAATGGGTTATACTGTTTGTTTTGCTGTGACACATGAAAATTTTACATCCTTAAAACTTGGGTTAGTAATGTTATTTTAACTATAATTTATTTAAATATTTATTTTGATTTCAGATTTTACAGAAAATTCAATATAAAAGCCGAAAAAACGATTGGTGCCATCTATTGCACATACATTGCTATACTTACATTCCCCTTCTTCAAAGATAAGACCAATCCACTTTCTTTATACAGGAACCAAAAAGGATATTATATGTAGTATAAATGTAGAAGCCGTAAGTTTCCATTAGTCCAAATGCACATGTACCTTTCATTCATTTTAATTGTACTATGTATATTATCTTACTGATTCAACCGATTTGTGACCACCGATTGAAATTTATATCAGTTAATGCAAAATAACCAGGATCTTGCCACGATTCTGCAGTCTGGGCGATATAATCCGCTAGAGCAACGCTAGTTAGGGAACATAAACCAAACGTGGACAGTTGTCTCATAGGAGACCAAGGGTATAAGAAACCAATGGAACAAGAAGTCATCGCTTCTTGTTTCATTCGCGAAAGTGTCTACACGCAAGGAGGCTCCATGCGAAATCACGGAACGTAATTGAAAAAGCATTTTCTGTGCTGAAATCTCCTTTCAAATGCCTGTCCGAAGATCGTGTTCTCCAATACAGCCATGAAAAAGAAGCTCGCCCAGCAATGTCCCTTCTAACAACTTCAGGGAAGGTGTACGCATCAGAAGTAGATATGCCAATTCATTGTAAATTCATTACAGTAAACTCAATAACGATGGTTAAGTGCCTTTTGTGTGAAAATGAATTAACTGCAGTATTTGAGCCTTCAACGTATTAAATGTCTAGTGTAGAGTTGTTGCAACTGAATAACCAAAAATAATTTATTTATTGTATATTATTTATTTAAATAAACCAAAATTTGCTTTCCTGCAAGTTTTTTATTTTCACTTTTCGGGCAAGGGATTTATCATATAGAATGGAAAGGCCAGCTAGAGGTACGATTTTTGCCTTCTAGGATTTCCGGGTGTTCCTTTATCAACTAAGAAAAACTATAAGAAAAAATATATATTTTTAATCGTCAACATTTTTAAATTCTCAGCGTTGCCAACCATTTACAACTGTCAAAACAAATAAGCTATAAGGAAGTGTTCAGAAAAAAATTTTTCATGTTAGGTTAGAAGTAGATTTGTGGTTACAAAAATTTACTGACATCAAAACTAAGAAAATAGTTCTTACAAAATTTTGTAAGACTTTTACTAGAACTGAGTTGATAATTGACGATAAAAGTCTAAAATTTAACCTAAGCTAAGATTCAAGATTACGGGAAAATACCGAGTTTTCCAGCAATTTTGAAACCTAAGTGCCATACATAAAATATATAGAATAGAGAATAGTTAAGAAGTTAGTTGGTTTTCTAGCGTTGTACTTCAAGGTTCTGCAGTGTCCAGGTAACAAGTCTGTACTTACTGTACTAAAAAATTCCCTACAGATTTTAAAACAAACATTTGGTTTTATTTCATTTTTCTTGATCCTAAACTTTATGCTTCTGAACGGAACCAGTTGAAAAGAAATAATATTAATTACCATTTGTTAACTTAACTTTATTTTTTATGAGTGAATGATTTTTTTAATTTAAACTGAATAAACAGGGTAAAAATATAATTGAATAATTTAATTTATTTGAAAGTTAGCAAGTAAATCGGTCAAATAATTTATGGTTAAAATTAAAATATTTAAATATTCTTGGTTTATAGAAATATTGCTTAGTAATTTATCTTTTAATTTCTGTCGAAAAATCATTATTCATAGTAAATTTAAATAAAAAAAGTCCTTAGGGCATTGAATATCTGGACTTACAAAACACATTTTTTTGTGTCTTCTATTTTTTGATATATTTTGTTTCTATTAGTGCTCTTATTCACACTTTTGCTTTATCAGCAATTTTTTTATTTTTTTATTAAAGATGTAGCCGCGTTAGATGACCGAATGTAGGGCATTTTGCGTCAGTCGCTACTTACATTAAAAATTATCTCACAATAAGTAATATAAAGCAAAACATTTTTATGAGCTAGAGATTGAAGAATATGAAAAAGAAATCTTAAGGGCACCACCACGATCGCTAGGTTCAGGTCCTATAGAAGATAATATAGGTAGGCTAAAAAGAAAGTTCAGAAAAGTGAGCTAAGTTTAACCAATTTTTGTCATATATCTAAATAACTTTATTGAGTCAAGGACCCTTGCAATTTCACCAAATACTAAGCAAAACCTTCCTTGGCGTCAATTCCGGCTTTGCGACTGCTTGGGCAGGCTCACCTCGTTTTGACTATGACCTTTTTCGCATATTATTATCATACGTTATCCATTTTTCGTCACCAGTAAGTAAGGTTCGAGATCATTCCGTTTCAGAAGATTATCGAAATATACAGTTTTTTGGAATAGCCAGCATTTTGTAATTGTTTCAAAACCATTTGGTGAGCAATGCCCAGTTCCGTAGCGTGTCAATGGGTAAAAATTTGTTTATGATTCTCAGAGATGTCAACTACCTTTAGCAACAAGAGTTGCCAGATCGGACCAGTACTTACAGAGTTATCTTACTTTAAACTTTGCTATATCCCTTTTCTGAACTTTCTTTTTAGTCAACCTTTGTAAAAATAATGTGAATGTGTTTTAAAAAATGTATCACGGCTTCTGGTACTTATTCCAAATACGTTAAAAGGACAATTTATTAATTTAAAAAAACCTGCCATGTATAAAGCTCAGTTTTTTTGTGCTATTTATATGTACCATATTAATGCAGCCCAACAAATAAACACTTACCGTACTTCTTTTTTTATTTAATATTACTTTTTATTAGTTTTACAATTCCTGGAATGCACAATCGACTCACCTTTTTCAAAGATGCATTTCTTTCTTTCTGTTTTTTATTGCAGAAACCCTTAAGTCGTACCACAAATTTTCACACTGATCCTTCAGGACAATATTTTATGTTTTATCCTTTGGATTTCTTTATCACATTCGAATTAAAACTTTCACCACAAAACTACTAACTAAAAAAAAGATCTTACGAAATTGGATAGAAACGAAAAAAAGTTATCTAAAATGTGACGTAAAGGGAAACTACCTTAAAAAAACAGCATAAATATAGAAGTTCGAGAGCAGCAGTCCTCGCCGCAGAGAGGCTGCCTGGTCTTCCGCTTATGTTTTACTCTGTCTTTCTTTGATTGCACACTTTTACGCAATATTGCGTAGAACATCACACAAAACAAAGGGCACACGCTCGTAAAAATAGAGACACTTGGATCCTGGCGAGCATCCTTTGAAAAAAAGCTGACCACATTATGCCTTTGCTGAAAGGATAGTCGCAAAAGGATAACAGCACAACTGTGAGCAATACAATTTTAAAAAAGTATTAATGTTGCTTTTGAAAAAAGTGTACTCCAGCGTAAAAGGCGTGAAGAAATAGTTCTTGGAAACTGTCAAAAAAAAATTGATTTCATATTGCGTAAACCTATTACAAAATCGACTCGTAAATCACATAATCACGCATTCAATTCCATTCAGATAACATATTAAGAAATATTTTTATTATTATTAGTTATACCATAACTGTGCCTTAATTGCCGTAACTCTTATCCTTTCATGTAACTCTGATTTTCAGTAGAAATAAGTTTCTACAATACTTCGTTCCTACTGTTTCAGTTTGTTAATTTATACAATGTATGTATGCCTGTCTGATTAAAAAAAAACTCTCCCATTTGGAAAGTGCATCATTCCTAAACTCCAGTGAACTTGTTACTTACTTACTTACTTTTAATGGCACAACAACCCGTGGAGGGCCTAGGCCGAGATTTTCGCATCCACTCATGTTGTGCGTGTTATAATATTTGTACATGAATGGTAGGGACCTACAGTTTAATGCCGAATCCGAACGGCGAAGTGAAAAGCTTTTCATAGGCAATTTTTACTCTTGTAGATTTGCCATTGCCTGCCAAGAGGTGGTGCCGTGTGGTACTTACCTATCATTTATTTTCTTCTGAAAGCGATTTAGCAAAAGTTTTACATGAGAAATTCTGGCATCTTGGTCACTGTCAAGACTCAATTCGATTTCAGGATTGAGATCATTCATATTCAACAACTCTATGTTGCAATGCAGTATTGAATCATATTTATGTAAGTAAGAGTATATCTTTCATAAAATACTTAATAGCAGGAATGAATATGTCAATAATGTGAACTTGCGCCCGAAATCAGATAAATACCAACGTTACAAGGCAAAGGCTGAATTGACCTTTAACCTACACGTGCCACAAATTGAAATTTTGTTTTTGCAAAATTATCAGTGCAAGCTAAAAAAAAAAATAAATTAAAATACATGAACAAATAAATCGCACACAATCCTCTTTACTCCCATGCTAGAGGATTTTTCCCACTGCCAGCCATTCGCAAAAAAAACTCCGCTGTTAAATCTACAACTGAAAATCTTCATGGTAATGGGTTAAATAAGAAAATCATAGTTTACTAACGGGCGCGCCCGAATGCTGTGACGAGAAATAAATTGGCATTATGTAAGATCTGCATTTATTGACAAAGCGTTTTATAAGCGTTTTATGACCGTTTTAAGGCAAAACTGATATGCGTATTAAGGTTTTTAATGTGGTTTTTCGTGTGTGAAGCGTTTAGAATGAGTGCATACATTAAAAGACAAAGCAGTTTCTATACATATATGTAAACATACACACTTGCATGCATGTATTTAGATGTCCTTGAAATGTATGTGTGGCGAATGTTTGTGATATAACCCTTTTAAATATATTGAGCAAATACATGCCGAGCTAAATGCTGCTACTGCTACTTCGGCTGCTGTTGTATCCCCAAAAGTACACTTTAATCGTTGCCTGTATTTGTCACCCCCTTTTTGTTGTTGTGTAGCAAACAAGCAGGCGTTTTGCAGTGAGTGCGAAAGTTAAAATTCTTTGAGATACAAACTTTTCACTTTCCGTTTTTCAACAGTTGCGTTGCAAATTGTTTTAATTCTTTGGCGTGAATTAATTATGAGGTGTCGCCAGCTTTACTTGGCTGCTTCAGATGTGGCAGTGTTGCCACTTTACGCGCAAGCATCTTAATACATATCTATATACGAGAGTGAATATTTCAAAGTTAATCACGAATGAATACATACTTTCACTTCCGCCGCCAAGAACTAGTAGTTACCTCTTCGTTACTCAATAATTTATAATATTGCCGCTGAAAAGCTTTTCGAGCGTAGAACGCATTACGCCCCGAATAATTAATTTAAATTTGGCGCTTCCACATTCACAGACACATACACACACACACACACACACACAAACACATACACGTTGTTGCATGCGTTCCCTGGAGTTTTCTAAGAATGTCCTTGTTTCTTTACATATTTATAAGATGCAAACTAAGGAATTCCCTGCGAAATGTGATGATTTAATAAAGTAAAGGATTAATGCTATGATTGTCTGTGCGGAAGGTGAGCAGGTAAGTGGGCGGTGCAGGGGGCGTGAGTCAGCAATAAGTTAAAATTGGATTTAATATGGGATTGACACTTAGTTGTTTTTCTAAGGGCGCGCCAAAGTTTGTTGCTTCCGAAAACAGAAACTTTTCCTAGTTTTTCCTGTGGATAAATTAGTGGTTGAGGCTGCCGCTGCCGCTGCCACCGATGGTGCCTTTACAAAGACATCATCGAAAAACCTGCATTTTATAAAATGTCAGTTTTAAGCAGGGATTCATTTTCATTTTTAGAGGAATCCATTTTAAATGAATTTAAAATGGAAGTCTATTTAACTCGGATAGTCACACGCGTGTCTTGAAGATTCAAAAACGTTTTATTGGTTTATAGTATCTGGTATAATTCTCTATACGAGTATTTATGTGTAATAAAGCAAATAATGGAATTTAGTGATTTTAATATTTTTGTTTCCACATAATTCAAAGATTTTTAACGATTTTCTATGAATATCTAAGCTGAGAGAATTATGTTGCACTTTAAATTGTGTGGTCTCAGTTAAGAGACGATATGAGAGTTACATTTTTTCATCTCGTTGCTAAATATTTCGTCTATCATTTTGATTCTCCTCGCATTTAAATGATAAAACCGATTGTACGTCGCAAATTTTAAATTGAAAATTAAATCAAATCTTAAAACAAGAAATAAGCGAAACCAAGTTGCCAATGGCAACGGTAGCAATATCAGTTGAAACTATTTGACGAAACTGCGCAATTTGGGCTCAATGGGAACATCGTATTAGACTTCAATGCAATAATAAACCGTTTGGTTCATCAAAATATGTTGCCCGTAGTCTGGACCTTGATTAAAGATTTTCTCAGTGCAATACTCTTGCTCCTTTTAGTTTCAACTCCTTCCACTGGAGTTTAGCTATTGCAATAACTGTACGATCACATATACACAATGCAGATGCTTCCACGTATGTGCATCTAATGTTTTTTATGCATAAACAATTCCTGGTAGTAGATTCACACATACTGGCAAAAAGGGGCACCACTTACAATAATAACTCAAAAACTTATTATTAAGAAAAATCATAAATTCTGTTTTCTTTTGCTTTCGTACTGAAGGGATTTCAAATGAAGTCCTTTATTTCATTCTCACTCATGCAATCGTAAATGGCAAAATGGCAGCTTATATAACGTTGCGTTGGTTAAGCAAACCATAACAAATTTGTAAAAATTCTTAAAAACAACAGCAATTCAAAAGAGACATAAAACTCTTTATGCATCAGTGAATCCTTTTCTTCCCAACACTTTCGTTTGAGGACTAAAAACGACAAGCAAACAAAAAATTAACAATGGAATGCAAGTGTTCATATTTACGCGTACTTAAGACTGTATTTGCCAACTCCTTTGGTATATCCTTTCGCTTTTTGCTGGTGTTTCTTCTGTTTATTTTTTCGAAGGAGTTGTTGCTCTCTCGCCAGGAAATCGTCAATGGAATTTGCAATCACTTCTGTGGAAGTTGAATGTTTAACGTTTTTTGTTCTTACGTTGCACACACAAGATGAAATAAAAATGGCAAAAAAATATAAAGAGGGAAACATCATAATGGCGCAAGGAGTCAAATACAAATATTCCCGCTTTTCCATGCCGCGAAATGTAATCATGCTGTGCCCCCGCGGTGCCCCGCTGCGCCGCTGGTGTTCGTTGTCGTTCAAAGTATGCTAGTATGTTGTTGCTGGCGTGCCGCTGTCATGTTGTCAATCCGACAAACAAAACATCCAATTACACATTAACACAAACTTTGAACCAAACCAAATATAAACACAAACCAATTCCTGTTGTTGTAACTTTTAAACTAAGTATTACGAGTTATTAAAAAAATTTAATGGGTTTTTTTTATTTTCTCTTCCCAAAAAATAAAAATTGGTAGCATGATCTATTTTTCATTCTCATAATATAATTCTTACTCTCCCTGCTAGGAAGAGAAAGGGCGGCTAATAATGTTGTAATTGAAACAAAGTAATAAATATTTTGAGGGTTGTACATAAATTTTATTTGATATTAGTCAGCAAAACCATATCTTTCCAAAAGAGTATATTATGGCTCATATTTAGGAGGGTATACCTACATAAAGAGTTCACAAAGAGTCTAAAAGAGTGTTTTTTCCTTCTTCATGAGTTTCTGCCCTCATAAAAAACTCCTAAAATGAAAGATTCTTTATTAGTTGTCTTTTTTGACTCATAAATAATTATATTAAATACATTTTTGGCATTCATAGTTTGTAACCAACAAATAAAAGAGGACAATATTCTCGACGAATCGATAAATGAAACATTGATTGTAAATTGCTGCCGTTATGCGGCTCATTTTGAGCATTATTCTGTTGCAAGATCTGAAACATTTTTAAATAACATTCTACCGAAATCAATCAACTCAATGATGAGTTTTTATTTTGCTGGGCTGGCTGTTCCTCGTTGGTCGGAAAACTGAAATAATAAAACTATAATTATTAGAACCTAGGCAATAGATTTACTTACTCATCCATTGCTAAGAAATAATTTTACAAATTGACTTTCATTTTATCATTTTTTCATTTTTTTGCCAAACAAAAACAATAAGAAACGTTTTACTAAATAGGCACAAAAATTCATTACCCGCCGAATTTAGTATAAAATTTCTTAACCTATCCGCAACACAAAAACAATCATGTAAACTTACAAGGCAGTTTTCGCAACAAATTTGCTTCGGAATTTTACGTGGTACGAGCAAAATTTCTCCCATAAAAATTTGGACAATTTATTTCCGAGGGTTGCAAATTACGGGGTTTATACGGTTTACAAGGCTTTTACTTGTATTAATGAATACCCCTACTATTATTTATTATTACTGTGCACACGGAAAAGAAGAAACCGATAAATTTGAAAGAGAATAGCGGAAGAATCGTTCACTCTTTAGGAATAATTTTTGCAGCTAAGTACTTAGTGATACAGTATTTTGTTTGTTTTTTCTGAGTATCAAAACATATTATGCACTTTAAATGAAATTAAATTAAAAACTGGGTACTTCAGACCACAGTGCGGTGTGCGATTTTCATCACAAATAACTCAATTCCAAAGTAGAAGGTCACGTTTTTTTTGTAGCCAGACTAAATTTTGTTTCGCTGGAAAATATACGGTATTGTTGTTACAGTAATTTAATTAATTCTTTTTTTTTTAAAGACGTTCTGAGACATATTATAAATGAGTCAATTTCAAGCATACTCCTAATAAAAGGGTCCGGCAATACTAATTGCTTGAAAAAAAGTGGGCGGTACCTTTCATGCTTAAATTAAGCCTACGACCAAATTAATCATTGTAAAATATGTTTGCGTTTCAAATTTGGATATGGTAAGAATTAGTTTGGAAATAAGAATTTATTCGGCTGCCTGAGAGTAACTGGAATTGTGCTGCTGAAGGAATGACAGCAGGCACAGGGAAGAGCAATAAGCGTGTTAGCATAAGGCTTTCCTAAACGTTACCCAGCAAAGCATATTTCCTTTCTTTAATTTGGCAACTGACGTGTGATCATTGCAATTTTCTTGTTACTTTTGTCGTTTTGTTGTTTTTTTTGCCGATTTGTCAACACCATGTGATGCCAGAGAGTTGAAAGGAAAATGCAAATTTCCTATTTCTGGTGCAATCAGAGATTGTCATGAAGGTCTACCAATAAAGTGTGAAAAGGAAAAATTAATTGAAAGGATACGTATACCACAGGACACCAATGGTTAGCTAGGTTTGTTGGCTTTGTTTATGGTTTTTTCTTTGTGAATAAATAAATAAATAAATTAAATATTATTGTTTTTATCGGTATAAAATAAAAAATATGTGGAAAATGTACAGAATTTGTCATTGTCGCGTTAATTGTGTTCCAGTCGGCAGACAGAATGAAATTATCAGCCGTGAAATTACCATAAACAATTTACTTGTTTACGGTATTCGCTTTGAAAATCAGTAAATTCATGAAGTGATCTATCGGTATAAAGTAAATAATGTGTGGAAGAGTTTCAAGTCATTTTGTCGTGGCTGCGTTCATTGTGTTAAGGTCGCAGACAACATGACAACATCTTGTTGTCGTACCTAGAGTTGTTCTGCCCTCACGAAGTGTATCCCAGGATAACCACTTAACCACTAACCTACCCTAAATGCAAAACTTTTTCTTCAGTAAAAACGAAAGCGCGTGCGCACAAAGAAGTGCGCAAACAATGCAACTTAACGCAAGTTTATCAAATCTTTTCCAACAGTCATTTTAAAAGATAACAAAACGCTTACCGCTTAACTAGCCGTTATGTAGAATAGCCTTTCCAGCAAAGTGCCTCCAAAAGAAAAACAACATAAAATATGTTTTTAGATTTAGTTCGTCCAAAAATAAGGGTCCTTGAAAGCGATAAAAAAATAGAGAAACCATTATTGTCTACTGCTCTTTTTACAGCCACATCTAGATCGTTGTCAGTGTGTGAGGCGCAAACACACATAACATGAAACCGCAATAAATCATAATTTTCATCTCATATTTTCTTGGAAATTGTTACGCATTTATTTTGTGTGCCAACATTTTTTTGAGATTGTAATAACAGCAGACAGTAAAAAATTAACACCGAATGTTGTATAATGCGGACAAAATTTGACTCGTATGAAGCGAGATAAGATTATTCAGGGGTATACCAGGACAATGGCCTCCGTGGAGTGATCCCGCTGCTTTTCTACTTTAGTCCAGATCATCTTAGCGCACCAGCAGTATGAAATTGATTTTAAGCTACATTTTTGGCAAAGTGTAGATCACATTCGCGTACTGGCGCACTGCATGCTACGAAATAACCCAGTAGAAAATGGATTGCCAGAACATGAACATTTTTTAATATGCCGCAAGGGCAACAAGAACTTTGATGAACATAAAAAAGCTCTCCTAAAAATTTATATGCAAATGATTTCAAGATTCCAGAGGAGCCCATTATACTTATGGTAAATATGGCTCTTGTTTTGCAGCAACGATTACAACAATAGAATGTTGTTAATGGCGAACGCGAAAAGTAAGAAGTGATCCTCCTCTGATTTATCTCTTAAGTGCCGTTGTTTTTGAAGAACGTTTCCCACTGGGTAACTCAAATGCATACCAAAAGTGAAAACTAAGTAAAAAACGAATGCCCTACATCGATGACCCATGAAATATTTGTTTTCTAATTTTTAATAAATACAACCCACAATATAATTCAGAATATGGAAAAACTGTGCCCATAAAGACAAAACATTTTGAGAGCACATTGAAAGATAATTGCTGCGTGACAATTATGATTTTTTATTTATGACAGATTTAGTTCTTGCTGCAGGAGAGGTTTTTCAGTTTTTCATTCGCTTTCCTTACCATATTTTTTCTTGGAAGTTTGTTTTTTACGGAAGGAGCTACTGCTGGGCAACAACGAAGCGCAAAAAACTGCACTAAAAACTGGTCAAAAAATAGAGTAGGTTTTTATGAAATAATATTTTTACATTTACTTTGGTAAAAAATATAAATGTTCCATTTAGGTTTTGTTCTGCTTCAGGGAGAATTGAGATCAGCTTTTGTAGAGCTGCACAGCTAGGTACAAATTGAAGGTGATAATTTTTCCGAGCATCGGACTTTATTCCTGTTGATTCATTTTTTTATTATGTTTTCATTTTTGTGTCACAGTTTCCCTCCGATCTCAGCGTTTTCACAATTAAAACCCAGTGATAGTTAAAAAATAAGGACAAACAATTAATATTTATGGCAGTCTTGGTGTGCTGTAAAATTATTGTGCATGGAAGTCTGTATTTTACCAAAGAAAGAAAGTAACTGCAAGGACGAAGCATAAAAAACGCACTAAATTTTGGTCAAAAAGTGAAACAACGTTTTTTTCGAAGTGATATTTTCAGTGATTTTTCATTTTTCACTTTTTATTGTAAAAACGTGTGGTACTTGTGTTTTCTTATCGGCTGCTAGCGGGTAATGAGTTCAGATTTTTATCGAATTTTTAGTGGGTAGCAATGAGTTTTAAAATATATTTTTTAGAACTATATTTATCCACTTTCGGTTTTTTATATTTTTTTTTTTTTTGTTAATGGGTTCTACAATGAAAATTACAGGCGTGTTTTCTGATTCGATTGGTGATTTTAGGCTGTTTTCTAAGACATTTGTCATATACTTATATATTTTCAATTCTTAAGGGTTTCATGCGGTTGTAGATTTGTTCACGGAAAATCGGGAATGAACGAAAGGTAGAGAAAACATCTCCTTCTACAGAAGGAGAAAAGAGAAGGGAGAATTCGAACAATACCTGTTCATGCTATTAGAAAGCTATGATAAAACATATAAAACCTTTTGGATATTCAAAGAAATTAATATTTTTTTTTACATTTTTGGTGTATTTTGAATTAAAATAAATCAGTAAGAAGTATTTATTGCAGATTCAATAGGTACGTACTTCAAATATTTCAATTATTTAAAGCAAATAATGTGTTGGATTTGCGATGACAACCTGGGATGTTCATGTACTCATGCCAAAAAAAAATTACAATAAAATACAGGGTTGACCAAATGAGGCGCAGGAAAGTAAACGTCAATTTGACAGGGACGCTATGTTTGTTTTCTGTCTTTATGTCATTTTGCTAGTTGCCATTTATCGCTATGGCGTCGTATTCGATTGAAGACCGCATTACAGTTATTAAAAAACACTTCAAAAAAGGTGAAAAAATAATAAACACGTTTCGCGCACTTCGTGATTACTTTGGTCGGCATAACCGCCCAAATAAAACAACCATCGGTTGTTTGCTGCGTAAATTCGTGGCTATAGGTTCTGTTGGAGATGCACCAAAGTCTAGCAGACCAAAAACTGTTCGCACTCCGGATAAAATCGCTGTTGTGAAGCAAAGTGTGAAAGATGATTGGAAACGCGGTTACCATCAATTCAGCACGTTACCATGCAATGATAACCGACTATTTTTTGCCCCAACTTGATGGAATTGACTTGCTTGGATGATGCTTATTTTCAACAAGACGGTGCAACTTGCCACACCACGCGTGAGAATATCGACGAATTCATAGGTTTTTTCGAAAATCGCTTAATTTCGCGAAGAGGAAATGTGAATTTGTCCTGCTAGATCATGCGATTTAACACCATTGGACTTCTTTTTATGGGGATTTTTTAAAAGCAAAGTCTACGTAGATAAGCCCGCCAATATTCAGGACCAAAAAACAAAATCATTACCGAGATAAATGCCATACAAACGTCCATATTGAAAGATGTCATCACAAATTTTGACCATCGAATCGACGTATGTAAAACTAGCCATGGTGAACATTTGAATGATATCATTTTCCATACATAAATGGCATTGATGAAACTTCAAACCTTGATTCAAAAATACGATTTTATAATTTTAACTTGCGTTTACTTGCCTGCGCCTCATTTGATCAACCCTTAATAGCAGTGAATGACGAAGACCGAGATCTCTATCACCATGAACCATGCATCGGTTTATTTACGCCTGCCTATTCTAATTTTCTAAGAAGAAACATACGCGCAAAACGCGTGTTATGGAGCAAACAATATTGCCAAACGCCGAATGATTAGAAAGCGCATATACGAGAAAAGCGTTGCGTTCGAAATGCCTGTTATGGAGTTTGACCTTTATTAGGTGATAAAGTTCAGATATACAGCGATGTTATTAGATATGCTATGGCGCAATCGGTATGCCGATTATGGGCGAGGAGAACAACAAACTTTTTAGTCCACTGCTCAGCGACCGGGTTCGAAGAAACCCAGCCGATTTCTCTTGCGATATCCCAGTGGCCTGAGATACTTGGCCGGGTCCAAAGAATCCAGCATCTGAATGTCTGCTTACAAATTGGGTACTTCATTCCAGTGGCACTTTGAAGGAAGTACAATATTGATTTTATAGAAGATCTGCACAAATAATTGCGGGTATCTATTTTATGAACTTGTGTAGAGATGCAACGCCAATTTACGGCTCAACTGTTTTTATATACATATAAAAACAATAACAAACATCAAACTTCGTGTACGCACTTACGAGAGTGAAATGAAATCGTGTAGGTTAATCAAGCATTTCGGTCAGGTCAATGTTGTTATAGCGGTTTTGCGTTGACAAAGTTTATTTTTGTGTTGACCAACCATGGTTAACCATAAAAAAGGCCACAAAAATGCCATAAAATGCCAAACTAAAATTCACACACATACGCAAACAAACACCCACACATCACACACACATAACAACATTGATTATAAAAGTTGGGAGCTTCTCCTACTAAAATGAAAATGGAAAATGAGTAACGTGGCGGAATAAAAACTTGTGAAACACATTAATTGCGCAAAGAGAGAAAAAAGTGAGAGAGAAATTAACTTAAGAGAGTTTTGGAGAGCACATTTGCTGCTCCCCGCCACTCGATTCCTTTTCTACCTTACTTCTTCATGCAAGAAAAGGCGCCAAAAAATCTTTCAAAAATCACCTCGAATATTAAGATGCGCAACACTAACATTTTGACCACATTTCAAACAAAGCGCAATTTGCGCCGTTAAACCACGAATGTTTTTGATCAACCCTTACTCGCAACACACGCACACACACAAACACGAAAAGTGGGAGGGGGTTAAATAATTATGCTTTCGTCATCATGCATATGCACCAAAGTTTGCATAACTACTTCATAATATTTGAAAAAAGATTACTTACTATAACTAAAGCCAATGCCAAAACGAAACCAACACAACCACCCTCAAAACAAGACCAAATAAATTTTAGGTAAATAAAACAAACCGAAAAGCAAAACAGGAAAGGACTCGGTATTCAAGCGACGACACCGCACATAAATGTTTTTATTACTCCTGAAGGGAGAAACTCAGAGACGAAGCGACAATTGCATTCGCGCTCTCAGCAGAATGAGTACTCTCTCTCTCTCTCTCTGAACTATCATGGCGGCGCGTTAACGGCTTGCAATTTTTACAGTTTTTACATGCAGAAGGAAATTTGATTGTCATAAAAAAAACGGAAAAATCAAAACACAACAAAAAATAGAAGAAAAAATCAAATCCCCCTGAGAGCGTTTCCAGTGCTCATTTCAAAAGCATTAAAATAAAACATTACGAGAATTGTATGCTGCAGCGTCAGCAGCGTTATCAACTTCAGAAACATTTGCTCTCATTTAAAAAAAAAGCAACAACACCAATGGTGATGAAACCCAAAAAAAAAAACAAAAAGTTTTCCCACTGTTACCAGAGAAAATCAACCCCATTAACCAATGCCAAAACCAAAAAACCACCTTATGAAGCACCACCCTGCTGCACAGTAATGCAACCCGACCAACAAAAGTCGCATTAAGTCGAGTGAGTGGAGTGAGTCGATTCAAACGTGTGAGTATATGTGAGCTGTGCACTGTTGTGGTACTCGAAAACGCACCCGTTTATTAACGCGCCAAGCCAACCACCAAACCGAACCGAAGCCAACCCAAACCCAAACCCAACTCGGATGTGAATGTGAATGCGAGCACAATGCAAATCTCAAACCAAACGCAATCACCACCCCTTTTTCAAGCAGCACACGGCCACATTAACAAATTCTAAATGCGGTAAGTAGCAGAGCAGGAGTAGAATATGTGTCTCACACACACACGCGCACATTCATAAACAGAATGGCAAACGGTGCTTTGTGATTTCTTGACAAACTGGAAACTTTTACATATGCTTGTTGTTGCAAAACCAGCGACAAAAAATCACAAAAAGAAAAAAGGAATATGGCGCGCGCATATGTGGTTCATGGAAAAATATTGGATAGCTTGCACTTGCCTCAGTATTTTGTTTGTTGCTTCTTTCGGTGGAGTGTGGTGGGGTGGGGTGGCCACATCATATGGAACAGCAGGGCTTAGGATTGATATAATGATTTTGGTTTGATTTTTACATTGTTTCGTGCACTCTATAATCAGTGATATGCGGCTATTATTACGAAGCATTGAAATATTGCCGAAGCACAATTATAGTTACATACAGTAGCAAAGACACGAAGGAGAAAAAACCAGTTTTTGAAAATGCCTCGTAGTTTAGGTTTTATCTGTCCACATACTTTTAAGTTTACAACTTAAATATCTGGAAAATAATTATATATTAACCATTATACCGAAGTATTAACATAAATAATATGAAGTTCATTTAAAAAGTGAGTGTAAGGGTTAATACAAATTTTACAAAACTATTATTACTAAAATTTCAATGTGGATCACTGAACAAAAATCTCAAAGAGTTTAATTTTTGCCGGTTTTCTGTGGGCAGTGCATTTTTATTGTCAGCAAGATTGTATTCTAATATTTTTTACATATTTTCAATCTGGCAATACTTTTTTCGGAGTTGGTCTTTTTGACAGCTGTCACTTGATTTATGCTCAGTTTGGTTTGCCATTTCATAATGAATACACCTACGCCTGAACAATGTTTGCAAACTATTGAAATTTATTATCAAAATTCATGCGCTGTGAAAAAAGTGTTTCGCAAGCTACGCCCATTTAGCGACGAGGCTCATTTTTGGCTCAATGGATACGTGAATAAGCAGAATTGCCATATTTGGAGTGAAGACCAGCCAGAGGCAATTCAGCAGCTACCAATGCATCCAGAAAAATGCACTTTTTGGTGCGGTTTATGGCCAGGCAGCATCATTGGGCTGTACTTCTTCGAAGACGATGAAGGCCGTAACGTTACGGTGAATGGAGAAAGGTACCGCTCGATGTTAAAGGACTTTTTTTTGCCGAAAATGCAAGAATTGGACTTGGCCGACATGTGGTTCTAATAGGACGGTGCCACATGCCACACTGCACGCGCTACCATGCATCAATTGAGAGGCGAATTTGATGAGCAGTTAATCTCACGTTTTGGCGCAGTTAATTGGCAACCAAGATTGTGTGATTTGACCCCGTTAGAATATTTTTTGTGGAGCTATGTTAAGTCTCTTGTCTATAGGGACCAGTCAAACACGATTACTGCTATGGAAGCCACCATTGACCGCGTCATTGGTGAGATTCCGGCCGAAATGTGTAAAAAATGTGCCAAAATTGGACCTTCAGAATGGACCACTTGAAGGGTAGCCGCGGGCAACATTTAAGTGAAATCTTTAAAAAGTAAATGGCAAGAATTTATTTATCGATCCAAATAAAAATTTCATTCGCTTTTGTAATTTTCTGTTTTTTTTTTCATTTTCAAAAACTAAACTCTTATAAAAATTACCCTTTATTAGTCATATCATTTTTTATTGCTTATTTTATAAATAAAATTTGGCGACACAACTTTAGAGCCAATATGTATACATCCAAGTATTACCAATACCAGGTGTAGATCGACTACTCGATCATTTCACGATCAGTTCGATTAACAACCGTGTTGACATGTTGACAAAATAATAGGAAAGCGTTACTAAATAAAAAAGTAACAAAAAAACTGTCTAACACAATAAAATAAACGATCAAGCCTCATGTAAAAAATAAATTACAAAGAGTGAAAAACTCGAAACCGAAATCGCCATTGTTTGTAAAACTAAACTAAAAAATCACATAATTCTCAGCGGCAGCTGCAGCATGCAACAAAAAATACAGCAACAATGCAAACATTAATACCTATGTACAAATATGTATGTACATGCATATGTACAAGTGAACATGTACATGCGTACATATGTATGTATTCGCTGCTACTTGCTTTTAATAAAACTCCATAATGTTGTATGACATGTGTCCCGATGATGCTGCATTAAAAAACGTTACGCTCAGTACTTAAATGTGGCAAATGGGATACAAATATCTCTTAAAGCTGGCACCACTTTGCACCAACTGGAGCACACGACATCGCCAACAACATCCTCCACACACACACAAACGCACTTACACATGCATACTCGTACATTCATATAATTGCCTTAATTTCACATATGAAAAATTACCTTTTACTTGCACATGCTACAAAATGACGGCGGTGGCAGTAGCCGCTGCGGAGGGGAAAATATTAGAAAGAAAAAAGTGTCCCAAACAGAATACTCAAAGAGCATATAACAACAACAACAACGACAAAATCGACTTGTGGGCCTCCACATTGTTGTCGTGTTGTGGCATATTTAGTGGGGGTGTCATCACTCAACGTCGACGTCAACGTCAGCAGAAAATTGCCCAGTCACCGCATAGCCACCAAAACGTCGGCCAAGAGTAGGTAAAACTCAAAAGAAGAAAATACGAATATAACAACGAAAGAACCGCGCTGCCATACGTCAAATATCTCCCTCCAAGAGCATATACTTACTGCGGGAAAAGAAAAACAAACAGAAAATTGTTATAAACTGTGTGTAGTTGAGACACAGAGAGTTATTTTGTGTTGTCATTAGAAGGAAATGGCACGATAAGAAAATGCGAACGTGTTAAAGAAAGACACCAAGATAACGAAGACGACACACAACATACCACCAACAACAGCATATCGTCGCCAACATCAATATAGCAACATATCGCCGACCAACTTCATGGCTCACTGACACACTCATTCACTCTGACTCTGTGCTCGTGCTCGTAGTCGCACTCATTCATGAATAGCAAAAGAAAAAGCAACCCTCTTTGCTGTGGTACGATGAGGAAGTAGAAAGAGCAAATGAAAATAAAAATATGCTCAAAGTCGGTACACTTTCCACTGGAAGTGTTGGGAAATTTTTTCATCGGTTTTTTCTTCTTTTTGCCTGCAACAACATTTTCCATTTTGCCATTTGTCGGTGGTGGTTTTTTTTGGCTACTATGGCAGCCAAACCAAACAAACCACAATTCACTCAAAATAAAACACATAAAAAAGGCAAATATTTCCCCTCTTATGGCATGAAACGAGTGCTGTTTGTGCCCTTCCTATTATGTGGTGATTTGAATGGAAGGAAAAAGTCCCTTCATGCATAAGGAGGCGAAAAGAATTCAAAGATGTCAAAGGATTTTTTAATTTTTTGATTCGGATTTCCCCGTTTTTGAGAAAAATGAATGGGTGACAGAAAAAATGTTTGCTTTGCGGTAGTGTGGGAATACATTGACGTTGAAACAATAAAAAACCCCACTGTAAAGCTTCTCTTGGCCTAGAGTGGGGGGAAGCGCAAGGCAAAATGAAATGGAAACATAATTTTCTTATATTGAGAGCAAAAAATAAGGTAATTGAGGTGGTAAAACTTTGTGGTAACAAATCGGTGCAGCAGCGAAGTCATCCAGGTGCAATTAGGCTGAATAGCCAGAATGAAATGATTCTGAAAAAGATGTAGTTAATTGCGTGGTCTTGAATGAAACAAAATTTAAAGGAACCACACGGGAAATGTCTCTCTAGATCCGGCAAGAACGATGGTTTTAAATTTTATTTACACCTATTATATATTACCACAAGGGCTGTTTTCACTCTGTGCTAATCTTTTATATTGTCTAAATCTCCGATTTCAGAAGATTTGCGATCAGCTGGATTGCTGAAGAAGAGTTGACCGTTATTTTTTTTTTTTATAGCAATTACAAGGAAGTGAAAAGGTCTCTCCTCCGCGCACTTTTCGAGGCAACTTCTGTAGAAATTGTTTGTGATTAGTTCTAACTAACGTCTGTCAATCAATAAATGTCCAGTAACTACGCCAATAACGATGCTAATAAAAGTCTTATTAAAATAAGCAAAGGATTTCAACACATATGAGTTTTTCGCCATATTTTGTTAGATATGTATAGTTTATTATGAATATTATAAAGAGATATACGAGGCTATTGCAGATAACCTTGAAGAAATTAGATACACTAGCAAGTGAATTTATGCTTGGTTGACTATTAGTGAAAATATATATATATGACTAAAATAACCTGATAAAAACCAAATTATTTAGTAAAGTTAGAATTTTCAGTAAAATTATTTACAATAAACGCAATAAGTTTTAGTAAAGCCCGAAGCATAAGTTCGGTCATAAGCGACTTTAATTTTTTGTGCACCACCTTTCCCGCACAATATTTGCAAAGTGCACTTTGTTCTTGAAGTTGAAACTTTATATATTCATTATCTTCTTGCAACCCATGAAAAAGTTAGAAGGTTGTATTTCATATTTGGTCGGTTCTCGTTTTATAACGCAGGTGAACACGTTCACCCACAACAGCCCAAAAAGTGTCTCCGTACCCAAAAAACTTCCAAATGAGAGCGACGATGAGAGAGAAATTGTATTGTTCTTCTTGCACGAAATGGCCCGTACTTTTTCTTTTGGTAAACAACAAAACTCTGGTGTTTGTGAAATTAAATTACAAATTCATTATAAAGAAATTCAAAATTCATTATAAAGAAATAATTAAGAATTTCTCAAAGCATAAGTTATATTTAAAAACAAAATAATTAAAAAATACTTAAAAATATGTTTGAAAATTAATTTGAACATTTTCAACAAGGCGGCCAAGACCGATCATCGGTTGTAGCGCCAGCTAAGTAAGTAAGTATTTTCAACAAGTTTCTGTTTTCAAAATTTGATGTTTTGTTTCGGGTAAGAAATATTGTTTATTTGCGTTGCCGTACATTTTTTGATTACTCCCATTTTACCAGACTTTGCCCAGAAAGTACGGGAACAGTCCTTTTCTCTCCAATCTGAGTTTCAATTTCAAAACAGTCAGCCAGCTACCATTACATTAATCGCCAATACTTCTGTTTGCAAAAACATATAGTAGCCCTGAAATCAAAGTGATTTTCGAATTACTTTGACTTATTACTGCACAGAGGCACAACTACCACCAAATTATTGTTCTTAGAAATTAGTTGGTAGGTATGAAGGATCTTTACAAAGATAATTTTTCTGTAGATTTTGAGTATGTGTCAATTCGTAGGAATTGTTATTTCTATTTTTGGGTCTGAGAAATGCAACATTGTGCAATCCATTATTTTTATGATTTTTAGCAGTGCTATATGAAAATTCTTCTCACTATTTTGAACAGTGATATGTGAAAATTTTGTGAAGATATTTTATAATAAAATACATAATATTGAATAACTTTGTTTGTTGGTGTCAAGTTAATCATTTGCATCTCAATATTAACAAATATTTCCATATTATTCCGTTCATTTGAATCGCTTAGAACAGCTTTGCCCAGCTCTAGAGCTCGCGAGCGAAAACAGCTTTTGTGCCAACATTCCATTGCATTATTCAAATATCATTGAACGAAATTAAAAATAATTATATATCTAAGTTACCAAACTTAGCACCAATATTCCTGAACATAAAGAATTGAACAAAATGGAAGAATATTCAAAAACAATAGAAACTCTTTTACAAAATTTTGGTCTCAGTTTTAAGGATTTTGATGTTTTAAAAATAGATAGATTTATAGATTTGCACGATTGCCCTTATATTTGTAACATACAAGAACACAAAATTTAGCTTCGGAAGAATTAGTATGAATGAAGATTTTCTAATTCCCTCAGAAATTGGTGATAGTTTTTAGAAGTAAATAAGAGAGATGACAAATATCCTAAGCTTAAAAATTAGATACAAATATAAATTATATTCTATGTTTGGGTCTACGTATAATTGTGAGTTAGCATTTTTTACCATGAAAATATTATTAAATAAATACCGACATACAATGAGCGATCACCATGTTTCTGATCTCATTCGCATTAAAAACTACGAAAGTGAAATAGTAGTGTACAATTACTTGTGAAACGTACTGTTTGCCGTAGATTCAATATAAAAGCTTTTACGCGTACCCAACACAATCGCACAAATTGCATACATTGACGTTTAGAACGTATTCAAAAGATGTTCATAAATTTGTCCTGCGATCACTGAATTTTACGGAGCCAATACCTACGTCTGTAGCACGTTGTCAGCTTTTAAATTTAAAGATCCTTGAATCTAGAAGAACCATTCTCTCCTTGATATTTGTATTTGAAATCATTTGCAACAATATATTAACTGCCCACATCAATTGGAGGAAGGAAGGTTCTACATCGCTCCTAGGCACTTACTCTACTGTAATTCATTTAAACTTCACTATTTTAAATCAAATTATGCGTTAAATTAATCTATACGAGGGCTTTAATCTATAATAATAAATTGTGTGTCAATCATTTGATTGAATTTTCTGTTCCCAAAGATTGTTTTAAAGATCTCTGTATAGTATTATCTAGTTTTAATTATAGATGTTGCCTAAAATTAGCTCAAATCATACAATTAAGTTTCTAGTCTGCAAGAATATTTTACGTCCATAGATACTGCAATTCACCATCTACGAAACACGAAAATTATGAATGCGATATTCACTTTACAACATGCCTTAAGTAGGTGCTCGTATTTGATCTCAATTGCAAACATAAAATTTCATTTTAGTTATGCGAGTGAAGGCGGAGCCTAATCTGTACATCAAAATTCTATTCCCGCCCCTTTAATCGTTTATCGCTACAATTAGAAACAACCCCTCATTGTTTTGATCACTGATCATGCGTGCTGATAAATACTCTTTCGAACAATGCACGAGAAAAAAATTTGATTTAGCACTAAATAAAGAAATATTAAGTTTTAAAAGGAATCTATAAAATATAATTGCAAGTCTTTATTCACAGGAGTATCATTAGAAAACCCAATTCTAGAATATAAATCCCTGGAATACAGGACTAATTATACTCGTAGAAGCGTCGGGAAAGGCAAACATATAAAATGTTTCCCATAAGAATAACTGAACACATGTTCGTAAATCATAAGCAGAAGCTCTCACAGGTATGCACTACACCGCGTAATATAATATATCCGCTGCTGCCTCCATATAGTATTGAGGAACGTGTGCAAGCAACTGGTCAACAGACAATTCACTAAGTAGTTCAAACCTTTCATATAATTTCCCTTGCGTTTGTCAGATACGCTCAATGCAGCATCATGCCCACGATGCTGCATCTTCTTCGCACCTGCGTCTCTCTTATAAGTAAAGTAAGTAAAGATTAAGTCAAATGAATGGAAAATATCAGAAAGCAACAACAATAATAAAAGTGTGACAAGGAACACGCTCATATTCAATGACATATTACCGTACTCAATTTTTCTCAGTGAGAGTCTCTTACTTTTGGTGAGGAAGGTCACTCGACAAAGCTCATTTCAATATTCTAATATGTAAGGCCGTCGGTTTTCTTCAGCTGCTCCGTAGTCTTTCGTTATGTTTAGGTTTTTGCGCTCTATGTTGTATACACTGAGAAAAAAAATGGTGTGCGTCAGTGGGACCCCTACAGAAGTTTACTTCTTCAGAACGCTTGCAGGTTGGGTTTTCAGGCTAGGTTTAGTAATCTTTTAAAAACCACAGTCTATCGTTTTATTTTTGTTAGAGCATCAGGAAAAAGGTAACCAGTTATATCCTATTTGTATGACTTTCCATCACTTTCTGACTCCTAATGCTTTTCAAATGCTCCTTTTTATGGATGTTGACAAATTAAAAAAATATTACCCTGAAAAGCAGCATTGCCAGATCTAATTCTTATCTTTCATTTTTGTATTTTGTTTGCATTCTTTTTCTTTTATTAATATAAGCAGCAGTTAAATCATATTATTTGTAATATTAGAAAAGTAATAATAATAAGTTGACATTATTTTCGATGCAAATGACACTTTTCAAAAAACTTAAATGATATGAATATGACTAATAAGTAAAATAACAAATAATACTTTAAAAAGGACAATTTCCGTGTTTTGTTTAAAATTATACTGTTTGTGTCTGTTGCGGGCACGTTCGATACATTTTTTTCTTCTTCCCACGAGCTATAGTATATCTCGCAAATACTAGAATATGTAAAAATTTAGTTTATAAGAAGAAAATATAATTACAAAAATATTTTTGTTTTGCTCGATGGCTGCCTTTCCGTATTTGTTTGGTGTGAATTAAATTGTCCCACATGATTTTATTTTGAACCAGGAATTCAGTTTTGGTATCCCTCTGGTAAGAATCAAATTTTTAATTTAATTGTGCAGTATAATTGATTTTTTCTCGTAAATTGTTATAATTTAAAGTCATAATCGGTGAGAATTTTATATTTCGGCGTGTGTAAAAGTAGACTTTTTCTGCTTCATCTTTTCCGCATTCAAAAAGTGACAAAATAGCGAGTGACACGGGCAAATTGCTACTGGTGAAATAACATAAATTTATGCATAAAAGGCAAACTATATGTGGCAACGCTTTCAATTATCTCTTCAATATTTTACACTAAGTAGATCAGAGCGAAAAGCTCGGCCTTTGGCGTTACATGCGGTCATAGTCGATATTGATAAAGTGAAAAGTTCATTGTGGTAAAGGCATAACACTTGCCACAATGGCTGTCTATCTCTTTATCGGTATCCTGTGATTGCATTCCCTCTCTCAATCTCCCTCCTTCTTCCTCCCACCTATCAATCTTTCTACCAATCAATACAATTATATGCATTTATAAAGGTACACCCTAAGTGTTGATTTTTCTATTCACATTCTATCTCAAGTGAGTTGTTTTCAGAATTGATATCGCAAGATCTCGCTGCTCAATTTTTTAACACAATCACTGAAAAAAAATGTTTGGTGATAAATATTAGTATTACTTCTTTTTCATTAAAATATAAATTTAGCAAAAAAGTAACATTTCTAAACGTCAATCGTGCATGTTTTGTTTGTCATACATTGCTAATATATGTAAAGGGTTAAAAACACTATCAGAGCATAAGAAAGTTACTATTTATTATTATTTTAATTATAAAGTTTATTTCATTTACAGTGTAAATAACACAAGCAACGCTATCGCTCTCTCAGATACACACACATGCATGTTAATGCATTGGTTTGCCCGGCACTGCACTAGATGACTCACTCAACACTGATGACTGCAGCAGCCACGGTTGCCACTTTGGTACAATTCTACCAACACTGGACATTTTTTTCCCATTTTTCTATGCTTGGTACATTGGTAGATGTTTTTAAAATTTCGTACTTTCATGGCAGCGGCAGTAATTAAGAATTGTGAACATATTTTTCAAAATACGTTTTCTTGAAAAACGTAGAATTTAAATGTTTTTAAATACTAAGAAAGGTGTCACTGGCTGTGCTCAAAAATTATAACTTAATTTAATGTTAAAGAAAGAGTCACAAGATTCCTTATTATTTATTTGCTTTGTGTAAATTATTATATACATATAATATGAATTATTATTATTTATTGTTTTGTTTATGTTTCTTTATTCTTATTTTGTTTAAATGAATGAATAGTGTTTTATATAATAAACTGACGAAAGTTTTTGATAAATTTATTTATTCTATGTATATAAAAAAATGAGAATTTTTTCCCATTTGGTACTTTTATTATAAATATTGGTACAAAATATAATGAGTAAGTGGCAACCTGCAGCAATTGAATCATCACTTTGTACACTATAGCGTGCTCTCTCTTACACTTACTTGATCTTTTGGCTGTTAAATTTTTTCGCATTTTACTCATTCGTGTACGCTGACATTTCATTGTGAAATTATAAACGCAAACGTTTACGCCACACAACCAAATGCGAATTTTTGGCTATAATAAAAAATTAAAAATATAAAAAATTGAGTTAGGAGTAGTTAAAAGTTTGTTGTAGATATTTCCATAAAAGGTTAATCATCATTCGCTGTTCTGCGTGTGCTATTTTGTAAGTAGCAGAAAAAAATTTTTTTTTTCTGAAACTTTGTCGTATATTAGTAATTTTGCATACATTTCATTTATCGATAGAGGGCGCTGCCCATCATTTCCGTGACAATTTCCGCTGCATCGATCATCTTTAACCCTCGGCGTAATATAAAACGATTCTAAAGAAGTAAATTTCACAACTTAAAATACTAGTCCCGTAAAACTAAGTATTAAACTTAGGGCGTATAACAGAGTCATACAGTTTGATTCCTTAAGTAAAAGTAAAAATGTAGCCAAGAATTCTCTCAAACATAACTTTATCAAAATTTGCATTGGCTTTTCAATGCACTGCCAACGAACAACAAAAATATAAATGTTTATGTGGATGCACCAAGGGAGCCAAAAAGTACGCAAAGTAAGTTTTTTTACTTAGTTTTGCTTGGGCTCATTAGCGATCTTACCATCGCTTGTGAACTTGAGCGATCTTTAAATATAAGGCCAACAACTTCAACGCTAGCCTAAGGCATTGGTTTATCCAATGTAGTTAGATAAAGAGAATAAATGAAATTAACCGAAATTTGTTTACAGCTTTGACATAAAGAGAATATATGTACATATGTATAAGTACCCACTTCCACCTCTCCACACACCCACAACATTCCATTCCATTCATAAGCTCATGCAAAGTTTCGAAGCATCGCTTTTTAAGAGACGACAAAAGTGACAACGACGCCTTGAAGAGAATAAAATGATATGCCTGGGCCTGGCATATTAAGAACGAAATGGCAAATTCAATTACAAAACACAAACGAGAGGGCGCCAGTCCGCCAGTCCGCCAGTCCGCCAAATCGTTGAATTTTCCTTTCCATACTCGCTACTCACTCAACATTATTTTTTCTTATTTCTGATTCGTATGAGCTTCGACCTTATTTTTATGACCTGCCGCTGCTCATCGTCTCTATAATTTCCAGTGGCCAACCCCGTGTTGCTCTCTCTCACTCAGTGCTTTTTTAAAATTTTTTCGTTTTTAATTTTTTTCGTTTTCATTGTAGTCGCGTTTGCTCAATTTTTATATTTTCCCTCTTTATGTTGCTGCACGTTGTTGTTGATTGTATGTGTGAATGTTTGTATATGCCACAATGGAAAAATGGGAAATTTTTCCTGTGGTTGTTGTTGTGGCAATATGGTGGTTGTTGATACCTGATTGCTTGCACCCTTACTGCGGACAGACTTTGTAGAAAGGACGAACCAAAGAATCAACCAACAACACACCAGCAATCTGCCAGCCGTTGCATTGTGCGTTGTGTTGCAGGAACATTTTTACTTCATATAGAGCAAACGATCGGTACAGAGAGCCAGTTCGCTCTGTGACTTCGAAGTGTCGAGAACAAGAAAATTTCTAATCGTCGTGACAAAACATTACGCGTGGTGTGTTTTGAAGTATTCATATAAAACACTTACGAGCAACGGTGGAAAATGTTTTAAAGTGAAGTGATTATAGAGAATGTTCTATAAAACACAGTGTCAATGAAACGAATTTACAAAACAAATAAATAAATCATTTTAGTGCAATTTCGGTGAAAAAAGAAAGGACAAAAAAGAAAAATAAGAAATATTTGAAAGTCACAATATAAACTGAGGTTTTTTGATCCAAACTTAAAATATCTGAACCCAGCCAAGTACTTTAGAATGCACTTAACAGGCGGTCCTACGATGGTTGCCGCTACACCCTCACAAATGCTTCCCAACTCCACTACAATGAACAACAACAACAACAGCAACTCCACTCGCGCTACCACAGCCACTTCGAAAACAACCAGTTCACAGTCCGCCAGCTCGACTGGATCATCAACACCGGATAACAGTAATGCCAATTCCACAACGCCTGCAATACCCACCTCCATGGCGGAGATGTTCCCCCACCTATTAGCCATGCTGCAGGAATATCACGGGGAATTGGTGCAAACCGGTTCGCCAGCAATCCTGTGCACCGCGCTGCCGAATCACTGGCGGTCTAATAAATCGCTGCCAGGCCCATTTAAAGTTATCGCGCTCGATGATGTGCCCGATGGTACGCTCGTTACCATCAAATGCGGCAACGATGAGAACTACTGCGGGGAGCTGCGAAATTTCAACGCCGTCATGAAGGGTCAGGTGGCCAAATTCAATGATCTCCGATTCGTAGGACGTTCGGGCCGCGGCAAATCATTCTCGCTGACCATCATTATGCAGTCGTGCCCGTGGCAGATTGCCTCGTACAACAAAGCCATCAAAGTTACTGTGGACGGACCACGGGAGCCAAGAAGTAAGCAAAGTAAGTTTTTTAGTTTGTTTTGCTTTAGTTTGCAAATTTTTTGCAATTTTTAATTTGGTCGATTTTTAAGTTTTGATTTATTACAAAAACAAATGCGCTCAAAAGCAGACGATCTTACTTACGTTATTCTCTACTCACTTTCAGGCTATGCCTATGGTCATCCCGGGCAATTTAATCCATTCCTGCTGAATCCCATGTGGTTAGACGCAGCCTACAGTTATTACAATGTTGATTACTTTCGTCACCAAGCTGCCACTGCAGCACATCAATCCGGCATGGCTAATGGCCCATCAGGACTACCTGCGCCGCCGCCCACATCACTAGTGCCTCCAACTGTCGCTGTCACTCCCACAGAATACCACCATCATGCACAAATCTCTCCACCGCCCTCTAGTGGGACGCCTATCATTTCGCCTAAGGCCAACGCTGTCGCTGCTACTGCCCCTCATATTATACCATCACCTCCCGGCTCAGCTTACGGCATGCCACCATTTATGCTTAATCCGGCTGCGGCAGCTGCTGCGGCCAGTGCTGGTATCTCAGCTCATGGCGACCTGAGACTTTCTGCCCCTCAAATACCACACGCGTTCCACCCCTACAGTTTGGCCGCCGCAGTAAATTTGCGACCACGCACTTCGTGTAATGCTATCAACGGAGGTTACGACAGCCCTCTACACATAAGTCCAACGTCGTCACGTCCCTCAACATCTTCACCTCCAACGCAGCAGCAGCAGCAACAGCAACAGCATCAAGCTGTCAATACATCGCTCGAGACAGGTTCCACCAATGAACAATCAAATTCAGAACCTGATGTCGACTCGGATGATGAGCAAATCGATGTGGTGAAGTCGGCATTTGTACCTATTTTGAGGCCGCAGCAACCCGTCTTTACGTGTTCCCCAGACGATTTGGAAAGATCAGTTGATTCGGGACGGTCAACGCCACCGCCACCGCCACCGCGACCGCCACAGCCATCCACACCAACCGCACAACACCGCCAACAACATCATCGACAACAGCAACAATCTATTGCATCTCCGCGCATACGTAGCGACCTGAAAGCGCCCTCAGTGTTGAAACAAAATCCTTACGAATCTGCTCCTCACCAACGCCAATTGCTACCATCCACCACCAAGTTGAAAATCAGCAACAGCACTACACCGAAATCCGTTTGGCGTCCATATTAAGTTGAGATGCACACCAGGTAGGAGGGCGAGGAATTGCCCGAACTACTCTAACCTTCATCCACACATGCTCGGTGAAGTAAAACTCATGCATGAAAAAATCCCGTCGGCAAACGTGCTATAGAAGAAACACTGTGTTTTCCTTCTAACTCCTCTACAGAGCTAGTGATACATGAAAGCAAAACTCAACTTTATTTGTGATATATAGCTTTAAGTTAAAAAGTAACGAACCCGAAAATGAAATCGTAATGAAATAAGTAATAGAGAAACGGCGCATCATCAAACCTAGGCCACACCCCGCAGGCACGCACATCTCCGCCAAAAGGATAGCGAATCAACGACAACGACAAACGGCAGCACATGTCGCAAGTATGAATCAATGTCAGAACTCATTCACATTGTATTCCGGCAAATTTTTAGGCCCAATTCGTACGTTGAAAGTCGTACATTGATTTCGAAGTCGCAATGTTGTCCTCATTCCTTATCCCTTTGCAGCCAACGCCATCTTGCAAGTTATTATTATAACTTTCTGAAATTAATATTGTGCAACCGAGAATCGCGTCCATCGCTTGCTATTAAAGCTTACTAACACACTCACACATCCACAGTTTTACGCATAAGTTTTCCATTTGCATTATTTAATTTTTACATTGTATTGCGAGTTTGTTTTTTGTTATTATTTTAGCGAAAGATTAATGAAAAAATTTACGAATTTCATAAATAGAAATACCAAACAAAATATATTTTTACAAAATTGAAAAGAAACGAAATGTGCATTATTATTTCATTCGAAAAGGCGAATAATTTTGGCGAGCAACTCAACTATTTACCAGTGATTTGTTTAACCCGGAAATTCGTTTACTTAAAATTGAGGAAGTAATGACTCGTTTACTAGCGAGAAAAACCACAAGCCAATAAACAGGCTAAGTATATCGGATTTCCTAATTTACAAAAGCCCTAACAACCACTTTTTCAAAATAATCGTATCCATCTGGATAACACATGTTATACGCGATTACTCGATTTTCAACCAGATTTTGTATGTGGCTTCATTTTACCACATATTGAAATAGTCTCTACATATCAACGATAACTGTTGGGAAACTTTCAGGGACGGAAGATACCATAACTGTTAATTATTACATTTTTTGTAGAGAGAAAATTGCGCAAAATTTTATTTATTGCTGATAACTCTTATTTTAATAAAGAACATTTTGTATGTTGCTTGATAAGTGTGATTATGTGAATAATGAGAATAATTTTTATGCACCCCGTACCTTTTATTCTACAGAAATATATTTTACGGCGTGGCGTAGGTGGTAGTGCGCTGACCTGCTACGTAGAGTGTCCAATCGCGGCAATGGCAAAATCAAGACGTAGCACACGAGAGCAAAACCATTTATCTACTCAGGGTGGTGCTGGCAGGCAATGTCAAACCTACAAGAGTAAAAATTGCCTACGAAAAGCTTTTCATTTCGCTTTTCATCGTTTAGACCTGAGAGGCAATTGTACAAATCGGTCGTGTTTTTTTTTTCTCTGTGGAAATTTTAATTTAAATTTGTTTAATCTTGATTTTGGTGTTTGTTTCGAGTTTGATGGTTTGTCGGACTTGGAGCCACTGGGTGATATTGTTTAATTTTATTGAATAATTAACTCTTAATTAAATAATTTAGCTATAATTTTTCTTATTTTTCCTATTTCATTTACCGTGCAATGTTATATACATACATATATTTATACATACAATCATATATAATATTTAGGTTGAATCTTTGCCTGTGAGAGCGAGTTCTGTTGTCTTATTTTTTTATATTTTTTTTTCAAACATTATTATTATCTTTTGTTTGTATATTAACTGTTTTAGCAGCTTGTACACTCTCAGCATTATACATATATGTATATTCTTATCTGAAAATGGGAATTTGCATTTGCAGCTATTCCCAATCTTCTTTCATCTTTTTATAAATATTATATATATTATATACAAAAAACTTTTAACGAGTGCAAGTACCATGACAATGATAATAATGTTGTGCTCCCAATTGAGAATCGATACAATTTACGCACTTATTTAAACCCTGCGGGTAAAAAAGCTACGCAATCTCTAACCCCATCTAGTGCCATCGATCTTACACCAACAGTATTTTCTTCTCCCTTGGCTATGATTCCATTTCCCATAGTTATTGATATTCCCACTATTGCAATCTCAACTTTGACGAAAGTATAATTTTACCTTCATCCATCACAGAATGTGCTATGCCAATTCCAAGAAAGTTAACAGTAGATGATTGTGTTGCGCCTGCTACAAAAAAAAACTTTAAGTAGTTGCACCCAAATAAACTGTTTTTATCTCTCGTTTTTCTAATGACACTACATACAATCGATGACATAAAATTCCATATAAAATCTAAAATTGAAATTGATGACAAACCTTATAAACTTAAGCCAGTCACAGAGAGAGGATTATGCGCATTCCTTGTGTGATCCAAAAAACTAGTTAGGATAACTGATTTCATGAAAATAATATATCAAAATGTCAGAGGGTTAAAAACAAATTTCACTGAAACTTGGCTGATGCTGAAATTCTTTGTACTACGTTTCATATTTTTAGAAAAAATCGCCTTTATAAACATGGCGGTGGTATTATAATTACCGTTCAGTCCTTATATCCGTCTGAGGTTTATCCATTAGATTATTCTGATGATATTGAATTCTTATGTGTCCGCATTGAACAATCTGTACTTAAAGTTAAAACTTATTTTACGAATACTGGGTCCATTTGTTTCACAAAGCAATTAAGAAACTTACAAAATCGGAAGTCGCGAACTTTTAAAGCTTATGAAACAACTGACAGAAATATGGATTATTGTAACTATTCCCGTCTACGTCATGAATATATAAAGCTGAATGATGAATGTTATAGAAACTATTTAAATAGTATAAAAATGAAAATTCATCACGAACCTAAATCTTTTTATGACTTTGTTAATTCAAAACGTAAGGCCAGCTATTTCCAACCGTCTATGTGTCTTTGGTGAACTTCTTTCTAGTGATAGCATTGAAACTACGAAATTTTTTTTCTGATTTTTTCATATCTACATATATAGCTTCATAGCTTCAATGACAATGACTCTTAACCCTTCGCCATTCGTTCGTTTAATACTATTTGTTTTCCAACCATAGATGTTCTAGATATTCTCCACCACCTTAAGTCTCTTGAGCAGTCATTTAAATCTGGGCCCAATAATATTCCAAGTTGCATATTAAAAAATTGTGGCAAACTTTTATATAAACCTCTTGTCATCATCTTTGACAAGTGTTTAAAATCAGGTTATTTCCCTGATTGTTGGAAAGAATCTTTTATTGTTCCTCTACATAAAAATGGTGTTAAATCTAATATCACAAATTATAGAGGTATTGCTAAATTAAGTGTGATACCTAAGTATTAATTAATTTTTAATATCCAAATTATGCACTCTGTTATAACATTGATCAACACATCGCAACCTGGGTTCCTTAAGCGGAGATCTATAACGACGAACCTTTTAGCATTCACTACATGTGTAACGAATGGATTTATTAATAACCAACAAACTGATGTTTTATATATTATTTAAAATCGAGTCAGTTTCTTATTTTTGCACTGAGAAGCTTTTATTGGAATCCTATTTTTAATCTTCGTATGAGCATCGATTAAAACTTATTAATCTACCGACATTGATAAGCAGAAGAAAAATGCTGAATGTAACAATTCTTGTGAAGCTTTTGAATGGCATTTTATCATCTTTGTATTTACTAGAAGCTCACGTTATTTTATTCCTATTAAGCTTAACATATGCAAAACAAACTACATATGCTCAAAATGATCGTTTTCGTGGAATATGTAGAGATTTTAATGAACATAAATCCATTCAATATTTCCGATTCTCTGGAACACATCAAAACAAACTTACTTATCATATTAAATCGGTAAACAGCTGATTATTTTATATCTGTAGTTGTAAAGAATGCAAAATTTGGATATATGCGGCTGATTTCGCCGTTCGGGTTTGGCATAAAACTGTAGGGACTTAAATTCTTCACAAAAAAAAAAAAAAATCTTAAAACAATAGGACCTCCATGAACTCTTGAAGAATTTTGATTTTTCACTTAAAAATATTTTTTATTAAATATCTTTTGACCAACGAAAAATAGTTTACCAATGTTGCAAATTATCTGTTACGCCCTTGGAAAATTGTCATGAAATCTTCAAAGAGCAATAATTCGTTATATCGAAAGCGATGGCATTCCCTATATTTGTGTCCCATGGTTCTGGCGTGGCTCATCCTCTTTGTATATAATTTTCACATAAGCATATAAAAACCAAAAGAACAAAGTGTACTAATGTACACACAAATTTATTGCCAATAAATTGGAAATAATAAATAAATAAATAAATTAACACAATTTGCTTTCAAGCCTCGGAACCGTGTGGAATTTTGCACTTCAAAGAATGGGCAAAATAACCTCAATTAATTTGGTACAAAGAAGTATTGCAATTGGCTTGTATTTTTAGAAACACTGCTAAAAATAAGATAGACAAATGGCATAAACCCATAAAACACGAAGTAAGAACTTATAGGAAAAATCCTCAAGGCCTTTGATTCATGTCAAGCTCATGTTGAAGTACTACTACAACCCAGCAAAAAATGTTGACATAAATATTTCTGGAAAACAAATTCAAAATTTAATTGAATTCAACTCTCAATTGTGTTGTGTATTTTACTCTTGGTCAGTGTAGATTCTGCCTCCAAATAAGTTTAAGAAATTCAAACAGAAGATTGGGCTTGCACCACCCATAGTGCATAGTATTATCTGTCTCGAAAGGCAATAAGTATCTCGTGAGTAGACATGTATTCAAATGTATTCAGCAACAAAAGCTTTACCTAAAATTCGAATGAAAAGCGGTACACAGTTTTTTATGAACTTTAACTCCCAGAGAAGAGTGGACTAAGAGGACATTTGGGACCCTGCCTCCCACGCAATTTTTTTACTGTGTCATTTTTCTAAATATAAAACACCGAAAAAAAAATATATCACCAAAATTATCACATCACAATTATCACATCAACATTATCACATCATAATTATCACATCAAAATTATCAGATTAAAATTACCATATCAAAATTTTTACTGCTGAATTATCACATCAAAATTACTACATAAAATTTATCACATTCAACTTATCACATCAAAATTATCACATCAAAATTATCACATCAAAATTATCACATCAAATTTATCAGATCCAATTTATCACATCACAATTATCATATCAAAATTATTACATCAAAATTATCATATCAAAATCATCACATCAAAATTAACACATAAAAATAATCACATCAAAATTATCACATTAAAATTATCACACCAAAATTATCACATCCAAACTATCACATCCAAATTATCACATCAAAATCATCATATCAAAATTATTACATCAAAATCTTCACATCAAGATTATCACATCAAAATTATAACATTATATCATATCACAATTTTCACAATTTTTATATCATCATAAAATTTGTATATCAAAATCCGACACAAATTATAATAGATATGTAATATTTACATCACCTATGCATTGTATGATCGCGGCAATTTAGAAACTGCAATGAAATCTAGAACCTCTGCGACTAATTCCGTTGCGAAAAGGCAACATAAGTTAATAAATATAATTCGGTAGATAATAGGATTTTGCGCTGTTTCCTTTCATCCGATGTAGTTTCTGTTTTTGTACACAGAATGAGAATATTTTGCTGGGAAAGAACAACTTGGCTACTAACGTTCAAACAAAGTGATGTGCATCCCAACATCTTGTCGTAAACAAAAAAAAATTGTTCTTCACTCACTATTGTTATTTGTGGTAAATTATTATATTTTGGTTTAAATGTGATGTGGAATTATGTGGAAATAGATGGTAATAAATATATTTATTTTGTAAAGTTTTCCAAGAATTTTGTCTGATGTATGGATGTATGAGAATAATAGTTTAGTTTATTTCAGGCAATGGAAATTACATCCTTACAGACTAATTTTAACAAAATTCAAATATTTTACAAAATTAACTTAAGACTAAGAAATTAAATAATATCGTTAAATTCAATAAGAGCCGTAGTTATCGGCTCATTGACAGCATAATTACTCATGCGCGATTTTACCTAAAGCAAGTCACAGTGTCGTAATCTTTTCGGAAGTACGATTAAAATTTATGCAACTAATTATACATGAGCAATCAATACGATCAAAACAACATCCGCAATAAAAATTAGAGATTGCACAATTCTCCTATGTTCCAATGATTTCAAACATAGTAACAAGCAACGCGCATTATAGGACGGCAAGGGATCAACAAAATGTAGTGAATGAAGTGCGAATCTAATAAATTTTTTTGGACCTGTTCCAAACGATTAATATGAGTACTATAACTGGGTTCCAAATAAAGGAGTCGTACTCTAGTCTTGAACGAACAAAACTTATGTAGAGAAATTTAAGTGTAGAAAGATCAGTAAAAGCACTACTATTACGCCTCACAAAATTCATAAGAGAATAGGCTTTTGGAATTATGTAGAGGACTTACAAAAGTTAAACGCAATTCAAACAAAACACCCAAATCATGCACCTTATTAAGAGTTACCAGATCTGCATTACCGAGATGATATGTATTTAAGAATTGTATCCGTAATTTGGAGAAACCAAATACCAGATACACTCTTGATTGAGACACACAATTGGTCCAACAATTTTTGTTATTTAGCACAAAAACTTATTATCGGAATGTGTGTTAAACTGCAACAAGAACCCCAACTCCTGTCTCAGCGGGGTCCCTGTCTTTACATTATACCATACGTTTACGTAAGTTAAAATCATAAATCTCTGGTCAAACACGTCAGGATTCAGCCAGGTTTCAACCAACGCAATTACATCGTAATCGCATTGCGAAGTGAAAAGTAAAATATAAAAAGTATAAAGAAAAGAAAAGAAAAAGTAAAAATACACAGCTTTGCTCTCAGTCCAGATAAAGGGTTGACCAAATGAGGCGCAGGAAAGTAAACGCAAATTACAACTATAAAATCTTATTTTTGAATCAAGCTGGGTACTTTATTTTGAAGTTTCATCAATGCCATTTATGTATGGAAAATGATATCACTCAAGTGTTCATCATGGCTAGTTTTACATAAGTCGATTCGATGGACAAAATTGTTGATGACATCTTTCAATAGGGACGTTTGTATGGCATTTATCTCGGTAATGTCCTGAATATTGGCTTGCTTATCTACGTAGACTTTGCTTTTCAAAAATCTCCATAAAAAGAAGTCCAATGGTGTTAAATCGCAGGCCAATTCACATTTCCTCTACGCGAAATTAAGCGATTTTCGAAAAAACCTTGCATTACCTTGCGTCGATATTCTCACGCGAAATGTGGCAAGTTGTACCGTCTTGTTGCAAATAAATATCATCCAAGTCAATTACATCAAGTTGGGGCAAAAAATAGTCGATTATCATTGCATGGTAACGTGTTGAATTGATGGTAACCGCGTTTCCAATCATCTTTCACTCTTTGCTTCACAACAGCGATTTTATCCAGAGTGCGAACAGTTTTTGGTTTGCCAGACTTTGGTGCATCTCCAACAAAACCTGTAGCCTCGAATTTACGACCAAAATAATCACGAAGTGCTCGAAACGTATTTTTTTATTTTTTCACCATTTTTGAAGTGTTCTTTAATAACTATAATGCGGCCTTCAATCGAATAAGACTCCATAGCGATAAATGGCATAAATTCAACTAACAAAATGACATAAAGATGACAGAAAACAAATATGGCTTCCCTGTCAAATTAACATTTACTTTCCTGCGCCTCATTTGATCAACTCTGTATATTTAAAAAATACTTATTACATATTTTTAACGAACGAAGAATTAAATTTTTTTAAGTAGCGCTATTTATACTATGCGCATGAGACTGCATAGATGTAAAAGAAGGTGCAGAGTTATTTATGGGACTGAATCTCGGAGCTCCTTTTACTTACTTTTGATGGCACAACAGCCCATGGAGGGCCTAGGCCGAGCTTTTCGCATCCACTCATGTTGTGCGTGTTATATTTGTACATGAATGGAAGGGACCTACAGTTTAAAGCCGAATCCGAACGGCGAAGGAAAAGCTTTTCACTCGTTGAAAAAACCGAAAAGGCATAAGTTTTGCATTAGTGGGCCAAAGCGATGGTCCCATCAGGTCATTGTACAAAGACGCTGTGATGCCCAGCTTAAAATTTATGCTTTTTAAACTAATTAAGTCTTTCTTTACTAATTTTTAGATCACCAAATGATGAGTCTCTATATTCGAATTATTAACCACATAGGAAATAATATTTTCTTCAGACACTGATGGTTTGAAAGAGGATAGATCAGAATTTTGATTAAGGCCCAAAACCACGTCCCGTCTACCTTTCTGTAGTTTAGGCTTTCCAGTGTGAACAGGCTTCAACAGTTCATTCGAAAGAGAACATGCAGCAGTAGTAGAATCTTCAGGAATATTAGCAGCAACAGTAGCGTATGAGACAGGCATAGACCGAGATACCACATTGTCATTAGGAAGAAAGCATTTGCGTGTAATGATTAAAAGGATTCGCATTCATTGGAGAGCGCGAACTAGACATAGGCTTAGGTTTGGGTACGATAGCTTTAGTCGCAACTGTAGAAACCTTCGCGGTGGCAGCGGTATAAGAGATATTCGTCTTAGCACGAGGAACCACAGCGTCACCAGACTTCACTAATGCAGAATAATGATTGGAAACATTCGATGTAGAGCACACACCAGATTAAGGCAGAGATTTCGGTGAGACAACAGGATGCTTAGGATTATGCCATGGAGTTGCATGCCTTAAATCATTAGAATGCATATCCATAAAACCACAGAAACTACTACGTAAGTTTTTGACATCATCGGTTAAAGGAACAATTAAAGAGGAGACATCAATATCACGCAACTTGCAGTGCATTGCTTGTAGTTCCGGTTGTAAATCGTTTACAAAAAAAAGTTTCTGATCAAGTTCAGTGTCGAAATGGTGTCATTTTTAATTCTACCATTGGTGCTCACGCCCCGTTGCCAGGCTGGTGTTCTAGTAGTTTTGATGGAAAGTATTTCCATCAGATCTTTATAGCGTTAAGTCTAATGAACCAGAAATACTCTGACTAACTGCAGCTGTTTTCCAAATTGTATCATTCTGCAACTAATGTAAGTAAATTTTACAAAATAGACCATCAAATTTTCTCGGAAGGCTAAAAACAAACTCTTGAAAATACTACAAAAATTTATAGCCATTTTCAAATTTTGACCACATGCCATGAGAAAGGAAAATCCACACTTAACGCAATCATTATTTACTTTATTTTTTACAAAAATGTTGAACTCACGGGCAACAATTGGCAAAAAAATTAATAAAAAATAAAAACAAATAACTCAATAGCGCATATTGGCAACACATCGAGCCTACATGCATGCTTACGAGTATGTACAAACATATTGTGTATAAATATAGGAAAAAAATTGGAAACTGTTCCTGAACAAGAGGAATTAAATCAGCGCAAGATTGATGCAACACATCATCGATGATTCGTAGCGCAAAGCGCGCGATAGAGAGAGAGAGAGAGAGAGAGAGAGAGAGAGAGAGAGAGAGAGAGAGAGAGAGAGAGAGGTGGCGGGAGAATGTTGAGCGTGGCACCAGCAGTTGGCCAAAAGCATTTGGCCAACATGCTGAGGCCAAGTGGTCATCTTCATACATTCGAGTACGTATGCATTGTATGTAAAATGTGCACTAAATTGGAATACAGCAACAACAAAGCCAAATCTACTTCAGTTACGTTTACACTTGGCTTCTTTTTTTCTGTTACATGTTACAAAAATTATTGCCAACATTTCGTTATTGTTGTTGTTTATTTTTTACACAAGTACTTGAAGCATTTTCCGTTTGGCTAAAAATCCAAGAGTGTCCTTTCCGGACATTGGCTTTACATTTTTGTTTCTCTGAAAAAAATACTCGTGTATGTGTGTGAATGTGTAAGTGTGTTTGCGCTTTGAGTGTAGTTGTAGTAGTAGTTTATTTTCCGCTTCCAATTCCACTTGAAGTTCATGAATGCAAACGTAAATCGGCAATTTCGGCCAGCAGCAGCAACAGCAGCAGCAACATTTCAAGTGTGGAGTTGATTTTGTCGATTGGCCCGTAACTTTACTTGCTACCATTTGCTCGCTGTTGTTGTTATTTGCATTGGTATAGGATGATGTTGTCATTGCTGCTGCTACCGTTGTTGATAAATATTACTGCCATTTATTTCTACATCAGTTGTTGCAATCAACAAGAAGTATTTTTCGCGACTAAAGTCTCTTATTTTTATTTTTCAGCTTTTAATATAAGCTGAAATTATGTTCGATTTTCATTGAACTTTTTCAGTTTTTCGTGCTGTAGCCTAGTCGTAGGCGTCGAAAGTGATGTGTGTGGGTAGCGAGGCCGTAGAAAGTCTACGTGAAAATTAATTGCCTTTCTGCTCTTATGTAGATCAGAAGTAGATATCTTTAATATCCGTCAACTTTATTAGCCATTTCGTGCTAGTTAATTTTGAGATTAAGATTTAGATCCGCCCCTCGAATTTTATGAACCCTAGCTCTTTCTATGGCTTCGCTAGAAACCAACTGTTCTACATTTTTAGTTTAGTCACTTTATCTTTGCACAATATTTGTATTTGTCTGTTAGTAAAGAACCGGGCGTAATAACTGAATTGATAGCCCATTAAATTTAACTTTTAATTTAAGTAAGGTGTGTGCAAATTAGAGGTTACCGATTAATTTTTGCGGATCTAGGACTTGATTTCGGGCTAATCGCAATAAGTTGAATAGAGAACTTAAATGGTCTGGCTGTGGATGTGATTTTCCAGCTATCAAATTATGACGTTCAACTCTTATCTCTGGGGCGTAGGACACAAGGTAAAGATCGTGACAGTAGCAGGTGCGTCCATGTTCGATCCTTGCGCTTCTACGTTTCATGTCGACACACAGCCTCCTCGTGGCGTCCCCTGACACCCAACAGTGAGCTAACTAATGTGTGCGGCGTTGACCACAACCATTCATTCATGGCGTTGAATGAATGGTTGGGCGTCGGGCTTGGAACCCTCCACGTTAAAATATTCCCCAATGAATCCTCAAATGAAGCTTCGGATATGGAACCCCCCTAGTGTTGACGACTTCCGATATGCACTTGGAAAGTCCGAACTCTCTACAGGGAAGGTGCCTCTATCCAGCTGGTGGATGTCCTTCAAAGATAAAGAGCTGACATCACCGCTATACAGGAAATGCAATAGACGAGACAGCGTTGCTCCAGAAGAGCATACTGTGATATATACTACAGCTGTCATGCGTCGAGACAAATTTGGTGTTGGATTTGTGGTTGGGAAGAGACTGCGTCATCTAGTCGTGAGGTTCACCTCCGTAAACGAGCGTCTAGCCACTACCCGCAGCAAGGCAAAATTCTGTGTCCATGCCGCGACGGATGAAAAGGATGAAAAGACCAAATATGACTTCTACGAGCTGCGCGACAAAACTGAAATTATATAAGAATCGTGTTAGGCGACTTAAATTCCAAAATTCGGTCTCAACGACGAAGTCACCGATAACGGTATGAGATTGATCGACTTCGCCGCCGCACGAAACATGACAGTTAGTAGCGCCAGATTCCAACATAAAGATATCCATAAGGCCACTTGGCTGTCCCCTGATCAAAACACACGAAACCAGATTGATCACGTTGTGATCGACGGAAGGCACGCTTCCAATGTACTAGACGTACGCACAATTCGTGGTGCAAACATCGACTCAGACCACTACTTGGTTGCAGCCAAGGTCTGCTCACGTATATGTGTAGATCGGCTGAAAAATAATAAGGCTGCAGGTGCAGATGGCCTGCCTGCTGAGTTGTTTAAGACTGGAGGTGAACAGCTTAAAAAACGCATGCATGAGCAGAATATGGTCGGATTATAGCATGCCATGTTATTGGAACTTCAGCGACCTCTGCCCAATCCATAAGAAAGGTGATTCCACGATCCGCGGCAACTACCGTGCGATAAGCCTTCTTAATATTGCATATAAGGTGCTATCGAGCGTACTGTGCGAAAGGCTAAAGCCTATAGTCAACAAACTGATTGGACCTTATCAGTGTGGCTTCAGGCCTGGTTAATCCACCATCGACCAGAGATTCACACTACGCCAAATCCTGGAAAAGACCCGAGAAAAACAGATCGACACCCATCATATATTTGTCAATTATAAAGCCGCCTTCGACAGCACGATTAGGGATCACTTGCACGCCGCAATGTTTGATTTTGGTATCCCTGCAAAGCTCATTCGTCTTTGCAAAATGACACTGACCGACACCACCAGCGCAATGAAAATTGGGACAGACCTCTCCGCGCCATTTGATACCAAAAGAGGTTTCAGACAAGGTGACTCCCTATCGTGCGACTGGCGAAGTTTTATAGAGGCGGCCAAGAGCGATCACCGGTTGTAGTGCCAGCTAAGTAATTAAGTTAGTACTCTTATCTCTCAGAAACTACAAATCACACAAATCTCGGGCTTTAACGAGGTTGCTGATGGTTATTGAGCTAAGAATTTTGTATTTTAACTTCTAACAAGGTGGGGCAAAAGTAATGTTTATCATGTGAATTGGCTGCCAATTTGTTCGAAACGAGAAAAGGGTTCTCTTTTCACGGAAAGTTTATTTGAAGGTGTAAAATTTATGACATTAAGTTGAAAAAATTATATTGGTCAAATAACCACCTCATGAGTTGATGTGCATTTGTGATCGTTTGCTCGCAAAATATTTGATTTCTTCTTCAAAGTTGGCTTTCAAGGTTTGTGGTAAACGCTAGATTTCAAGGAGCCTCAAGGGAAGACGCCGTCAGTTCAAATCGCCAGATCGGGAGATCACACGTCCCGGATATTGGTTTTTCAAAATTTACATCGTTGTCCGCGCTGTGTATCGCGGCCATTCTTGTTATCAACTAATTTTCTATATAAATGTCAAAGCACAATGACATTTGACAGCATTTTGCAAAAATTACTACACAATCACAATATGACACTACTTTTGCTCCACCTTGCACAGACATATGTATGGACGGGATTGCCTGCTTCTTCAACTAAAAAAGCATATAAGACTTAGCACACTTCCCTGGGTTCATCAGTATGCCCCATCGTTAACTTAATTAATCGATACACCATCGATACCTAAATCCGGTGTTAACAGTGATTTTAACCAAATGTGTACTATTGCAGATTAATGCAAAGCATGTCCATGTCTCATTTAAAGCCAAACACGTTAAGAGCATTAGAGAACACGCAACTGCAACTGCCACCAACCACAATGGTTAAAAGTGGAAAACCACGTCGTTAACGATAACGATGACGTTGCAATGTGAAAAACTATCAGCCAGCAATAAATTTTCTAATTTCTAATGCCTTCATATACATACATACATACTTATTTACATATGTACCATATGTATGTATGTACTCGTATGTCGTTGAGAGGGCCGAGGATTAAAATAGTAATTTGAGCGATTTCCGATTGCATGTGGCCAAGTGTTTCTAGCCCATAATAATGAGACAATTGATTTTGCTAGCATGTCAGTTAAGTTGATGTTAGAGTAAATGTTTCCATCAAGATTAAAGTAGGAGAAACTATCGCAGATTTATGCACAATAGTTAAATGCTCTTGAAATGTCAAAAATAGGAATAACGATGAAAAGCGAAAAATTATATTTTAAATTGAAAATTGCATGCAACACATACACGGGCACACGAACACACTCACGCACCCGTGGCTGCATGTAACGCAAACCGCGCGCTCAACCACAATGAACGCAATGCAACGTGTTCCATGGAAACGCAAAATTTTGGTATTTTTTCGCGCACACAATCCAAAACGCTGCCGCTGCAGCAAGCACCTCTAGAAATGAAAAAGAGGAAAACGAAAGCGCCGAATTCAAAGCAAAAAGAAAAATGCTGCGTAGGCACCGACCGCCGACCACCGTGGCGACCAACAACACACACACACACACACACACACACACACACCACCCTCGCCCATACATTTATGATGCACAGGCACAGCAAAAAATGTATCAGGAAATCGAAAATGCATCGTATTTGACGTTGCAATTAAACAAAAACACGAACGGCCGCAGAAAACGTACAGAATTCGAAATAAAAGTAATTGGAGCGCAACAAAAATGGCGCCGAAAGCAGCGGCGGAGGGAAGGCTTGCTTACCAGCGCTGGCCATCGATCTATTTACACACACACATACATATGTAGTAAATACATACTCACACGTATGCATGCAACACAAAGACACACCAGCATTGCTAAAGCAAGCAACTTTATCATTAATGTTACCACCTCGCCGTCACGCGGCTACTCAAAGCAAGCCCCGCCTCCCCTAGCGCCCCCTGAACGCGGTCGCATTCGCATCATCATCAATGCAATCAAACCTAAAATAAGTACTACGTCAGTATGTACCATATACGACCAGTGAGTATGTATAGTTATAGTAGTAGAAATTTTAAAATATTTTCGTTTCTGCACTCGCATTTGCATTGATTGACTTTGTTTGTTGCTGGTTTGTTGCTCTTCCATTTTATCGTAATTTGTTCCATTTTTTTTTACTACCTACATATTTTTACGCTTAAAATTCACATTTGAAAGCATTTCTTTTGTTCCGTTGTGTGTGTGCGAATACACCAAAAGCAAAAAAAAAGCACGAAGCAAACAAACAAAACGCGAAAATAGTTGCGATTTTCAACAGCGCGCACAAAGGCGAAATGTGAATTGCAAAACGTAAATTTCCATTAATTAAATGAGTAGCGTTGCCAGATCGTTAGCTGATTTCAATATGCTGTGCATGCATTTGCTCGCTTGTATTTATTTTTGTATGTGTGTGTGTATGTGAAATGAATACAATGGTAAACCGTATGTGAAAGGTTCTGAATTAGCTGCTTTTAATTAGTTATTTAAAAAAAAAAAACAACAACAGCAACAGCAACAAAGTGTTGATAGCTTGAATTAGAGCAGCCTGGGCAAAGACGATGTGCATGCAGCGTAGAACGACGGATGATGCAAGCATTATAAAACTTTAAAAGTAATAAATACAGTAAACCCTAGTTAAGTTTCTCACCTGAAGATGTCACGGTTTTGACGTGCTTAATCGAAGTGCTTAAGTCCCACGAGGTACTTATAAGTACAAACAAATTTATTTATTTTAACTCAAAAAAAAATAATGCATATATTTGGAGAGGCACTTAACCAGGATGTATTGTACATGTATTGCTACCTTATTTTGTTAAAGCCCTAACACTCATTTTTAAAATTATTCTGGTGAAGCCAAAGTTGAAACTTTAATATTCTCAGCATTATTGAAAAAAATTAATTTAAAGTACTTTTGTTTTTGATGTCTGGCTCAAAAATTGTTAGCAGAAATGCAGATGGATACAAACTTCTCAAAGAGTTTTAATACTGCACACATGCCACACTGCACGCGAAACCATGCATAAATTAGGAGGCGAATTTGGTGAGCAGTTAATCTCACGTTTTTTTGTAGTCAATTGGCAACCAAGATCGTGTGATTTGACCCCGTTAGACTAATTTTTGTGGAGCTATGTTAAGTCTCTTGTCTATAGGGACCAGCCAAACGCAATTACTGCTATGGAAGCCAACATTGAAGGCGTCATTTGTGAGATTCCGGCCGAAATGTGCCAAAATTGGACCTTCAGAATGGACCACTTGAAGCGTAGCCGCGGTCAAAATTTAAGTGAAATTATCTTTAAAAAGTAAATGGCAGGAATTGATTTATCGATCCAAATAAAAATTTCGTTCACTTTTGTAAAATTTCTGTGTTTTTCTTCATAATATATATTATATATCATAATATATAAAATAAAGCCTTGATAAATGTTTGGACAGAAAAGGTTCCTACGTTTCTCAACGGATTTTCATGAAATTGCATTTGGACATTTGTTGATGTTATTGCCTAGTTTTAATTCATAATTTTTTAGTAGCTTCTCCAATATAAACCGATAATTTGCAAAATGAAGCTAAAACTATAAAAGATACTTTATTATTATGTATGAAAAGATTAAAGGGTAGACCTTTTCGTTAAAAAGTTAGTCGTAAAATGCATTTTTTACAGTAAAAATTGCACTATCTTTTGTTCCGTATGTTTTTTGTAAATATTTGTAAATATTTGTTTTTGTAAATATTTGTTGTTTCGTACAATTGAAAAGATGCTAGCCTACATTTTGTTCTCATTTGTCTCTATCTCACTTTCACCTCACACATTTTGTTTTTAATATAACGTGATATGTATGTGTGTGTGTTTTTTTTTGGCAATATAGTTTGCCAGTGCCGTAAATGATAAACCATCAGCATACTTCTCAATGAGCGTCACAGACGCTTAAAAATTAAAGATACAATTACGAACAACTTCCAAGGAACCCATCTGCACGAGGGGTACACCTGCATGTCGCACGGATCTGACGACTAATTCAGCTGCATTCTGGATATATACGCTTATACGACAGAATAAGTCGCCTTGTGAATACCCCAACTGCTTAATTTCACAACACATAAAAATTACAAAAAAGATACGCTTATCATAGAAAAGTACACTTAGCATTACTCCGACACAAAAATCCTATTTCTAAACAGTATAATTAACACTGATTTGGAAAATTCTCTAAAATATGTAAAAGCAATAGCAATTTGCATATTGCCATGACCCGCTACATTTTCTTTTGTTTCATCGTTTCTCTATAAAGATTTCCTCTTGGTTTTCCTTAACTGGTTCTCTATATTCAGTTACTTTTTCTTTTTTCACACCTTTGCCAGAAAGCAAATTTCAAATTTCACTCCAAAATTATGTATTATTTTTGTACTTAACAACTCGGACTCGACACCCATTGTCTTTCAAATATTGTATAATAAAATATGGTCAACTTTCTCATTCGAGAACGCACGACAGCAACAACAACAGCCATAGCCTGAGCTATTCGGTTGTGAATATGGCTACCTATTGGTTTGACCTTATCGTAATTGCCACATATCACAGCAGCCTCTTACTCTGCCCGGGACGTGTTTAACAATCCAAGATATCTCTGGCATAGGAAGAGGGTACGAGAGGAAATGTAAATACCTCACCCACGTTGTAAATTGCCGCTGTGCCTAGTTAAGAAGGCCCGACCAACTAATGAAAGATGGAAAGGAACGAAGGCCCTTTCATGACATTCTCCTTTTTCTTGAATTTTGCCTTCTTTTTCGTTTTTGTAATAAAAATGTCGCGTGTAGGTGACAAAATGCAGTTAAGGAAATACTGTACTCATTTGTTTGAAAAGAAAGTTTCTTATTTATTTTTTATTAGGGTAAAACATTCACATTGTTGGAGTAAACAAACAATGGATTTTTTTATTTCTAAATTCAGTAGCTGTGCGGGTATGGCGAAGAATGCGCTTCCAAGAAACTGAACATAATTGATAAGTGTGTATTCACTGGATTGAGTGAATATCCTGTGGATTGAGGAGACTCTTTTTACCATTTATTTTCGAGAGGCATGCGACTAAATGCAAATGCTTACAATCATATTGTGCTACATTTTTACAATATTCTGCAAGAAATGCGTGTGTTCACAATCTCACTAGGACACCGAAGTCATTAATATTAATATACTTATATACATAAGTATATATGTATCTGTCTCTCTGTCTCTCTGTCTGTATGTGCATATGTAAGTAAAAAGGCTGAGGAAGATTTAAATCATTTAATCATTTATGCATCATTTACGTATTGTATGCATGTAAGTGAATCCAGCTCCCGGGGAGTGTAAGTATGCAGCGTACGAATAAGGAACTGAGGCAGTGATGGAGAGGAAATAAAAAATAAAAATAAAAATTGTTTCTTTTTTACATGTTCTTCACTACCGCTTTCCATCAGCACAGCCATTATATTCGCTCTAGTAGTTAAGTAGCAGGTACGTCCTTAAGAATCAGTTCGAAGAGGTGCACACACTTCTTACCATAAGTACAGGTTATAAATATTAAGTATGGTGGCTGTCTAAGTTCGACCGGAGCATTTAATTCATGCTACATTTCTACATTTACACAAAACTTTAGGCCAATTCGTTAAAACATTTGCCGCCATTGTTTAACAAACCAATTAGCAATCAAAATGAACTAACACTGCAAATGAATGATGATGAAGGGAGGCTACACAGTCAACATACGTAAGTACATTCAAATACATATGTACATCGGCAGTTGACTGTCTGCATTTAACCTACAATCAACAATTTCACTCCGATTCGTACAACAATGACGCCGACTACGACGCCGACTACGACGCCGACTAGGACCGGCGATGATGATGATGATGATGCAACTGTGCAAAGTCAAAATTCACAATTCAAGAGACAACATGTTAACAACCAAAAAGTTACCAACATCGTCATGCTCTGCTTTCCAGTTTATGAAATGTCGGAGGTGGGACTGCAAGAGGCGCGAGAAACGATAGCTACACTCGAGAGAGTTCATTAGGAGCAACTGAAACTGAAGCTGGCAGCAAATATGACGATGAATGCACAATGGAATGCGACGACAATCATGACCAAAAAGGAAATGTAAAATTTGCTACAACTTCTGTTCCTGCTTGCATTGCGGCAACACTTATTAGTCGACATCGACAGTGATGATGGAGATGATGGAGGCTGCAACAATACGACACGATAGCAACTAACTACCACTAGTAACAACATCGCACAGCAACAGTTCCAACACTTTTGGTTAGCACAAAATGTTTAAGTATAAAAATTTTTAATTTAAAGGATCAACAAATTAAACGAAGCGCATGAATTTGTAAATACATAAAAGTAAAAGGATCATCGTTACACGTCAGTGTTGTGCTCGTATACACTAGCGGCAAAATATTAGCATATGTACCACTTAACAAATTCACATTGCCGATTCGTTGCCTTTGGAAGTGGATACTAATATATGTACTTCTTAACAATACAAGCTTTCGAATCTTACAATAGAACATCCTAATTAGGGCACTCCTCGGTACCAAGAAAAATTTATCTGATGAAGAATAGGTTTGGCTTTTGTTCCAAGAAAAACTTAAAAAAAAAAATAAAATTTATTTTATTGATGCAAAGCGAAACGAAATATTTTGAGAACCACTTTTGCCTCATTTGTCAAACGGAACAGAAATTTTTCGCTGGGTATATTTAATCACATTTTACAAGTCGACAAGTAGCTAAACTTTAACTTGCTACAATTTATGGCAACTGATGATGCAAGGGAATTCTAAATGTAGGCGGCAGGAGGGCGGTTTTTAGCTGCAATATGCAAAGCAAAAATGTCATGATGGAATTATTTCTCATTTTCGCATATTCTGCTGTATCGAGAGGAAGTAGTTACGTAGTGGAGAACGAAAAGGGTAGAGATTTTGATTGGTGATGTGCACGTATTTTTTTATTAATCTCAATTCAATACTCAGTGAAGCAAATGTTTAAATATTCGTCGTTGTCAATATTTGTTTCCAATCACTGAAACCACCTCTACTATGGATGAAAAGATGTTAAGGTAGCAGTGATATAAAGGATCAAACGTTTAACTGTCAAATAACTTTCAATGAAGTGTCAAACTTGATTAGTTTTTCTTTTCATTTAACTTATTTGTGTTGCTTATTCGTTAATTAAATATCATTAATTCGATTATAGCAAATTCTTTTATGTTTCCAGTCACTTTTCCTTCTATCTTCTTCACTCTCGCTCTCTCTCTCTCACTCTCTGTTTTCTAGACTTTGCCGACGAGTATTACGCAGTGGCAAAAATCCTTTGACCACATTCAATTTGATTATATTTATTAAGTGATTAAAAAGTTGTCGATATTGCTGCTGTTGTTGTTGTTGTTATCGTTGTTTGTGTTGCTGTAGCTTGTTGTTGTTTTTTTCCACATTTTGTTTATGGCTGTCATTTTAATCCTTTTTGTTAACCTCAGTAACCGCATTGAGTGCGGTTAATTTTTTTTTTTTTAAATTGCTGTTGTTGTTGCTGCTGCTGCTTTTATTGTTATATTTTTCATATATTGTAGTAAATATAAACAAATGCGAATACGAATCGTATATATGTATTTATGTACAACTGTACCTATGTATGTATGTATGTATGTATATTAAGGATGGGAGTCCCGCAGCATTTTTCGAAATACCGGGATTTCGGAATTCACAAATTCTAAAACCAAAATTTTTCGCGATCCCAAATTAAAAAAACAACTATAACATTTTACAAATGTTTATGCTGTATTTTATTTACTTTTGTTTAAATCAAAAACATAATTTTATATATGAAAAAAAAACACATAATTCCAGCATGTTTTTATGATAAGATTGTTTTAATAATTATTTAATAATAAGCCACAAAGTAGAATTTTGATTGTAATTTTCTGGCACTTTCGGTAGCAGATTCACCATTTTGCAAGTAAATTTTTAGTATTTCCCAACGTTGTTCAAGCGTGTATCGAAACATTTCGTTAACCACACACTCAAAATCACCAGTAGTTCTAATTCCAAATGTTAGTTGGACCACCCTGTATACATTAAATGCCAAATGCCAAACCAGCTAATTAAAATAAAAGAGAAAGAGAAAGAAAAATTTATTTAATCTCCCTCTAAAATCTCTGCTACAAAGTTTTGTTCTCTGGCTTGCCAATTTTTTTATACGTGAAATACTTACAATCAGCTCCCGGGGAAAAAGTGTTCCTTTCCCCATACTCCATTCAATAAAAACCAGCTCGAAGTATTTTTTGTCGTTTTCTCTTTCTCCTATTCTAGAAATTGAGATATCGAGAAAAAAGTAGGTATTCAAAATGTTTGGAGCGGTGAAAAATGGACGGATATTTCTGTCATTTTATTCTCCATGTACACATTTCTTAGAGAAGGAAGTCTAAACATGTAAGTATTTTTAGTTTTTAAGCGAAAAATTTAAAATTTATTGGTATTTTCTTTTAAATTAATATAATAGATCATTGAAACTAAACATTCGTTTTCTGTTATAGTATAAATGCTGATTTTTAGAAGGAGCGACAATCCTCACATGAGCGCTCTCTACGCATCCTACCTAGACCATCGAATATTCTGTGTTTCCCTCAAAAAGATGAGATTATTTTTTATCTCTCTTATGTCGTCGTAACATAACTTAAGTTGGAAAATGTCAAACTTTGATGAATACTTTGCGCCAGCTTAACATCTTGATCTTTCCCAATACCAGTATGGTAACCACCGTTCGAAAAAATCTGCCTCATACATGCACTTACATAGTCTTGCGATTGAATGAATAATAAATTGTTTTTTAGATTGTGGCAAAGACTCCGTCAGCACCTCCAACAAGTATTGGAAAGCAGCTTTATTGACTCGATAATGTTTTTCAAATCTACGGTATACAAATTGATATATACAGATATACTATATCTATATTACAATACAATCGTTGAGAAAATAATAAATAGATCAAGTGTACAGTGATTGTTGCAATTCTAGCGGATTGGAGGAGTCTCGGAAACTTCTTCTTGCAGCCGGCTCGGCTGTGTCACCTCAAATGCATTATCTTCTTCGGACAAAACCCTCAGCGGAATGGTATAAACTTTTTTTTTTATTTTCATAAAACTTCACTTTTGATGTTAGTTTTTAAAAAAATTTTTTGGATTGCGACGAATTTTGTTTTATTTCACAAAACACTAATATATAAATAACTGAAAATCACAGTAGAAAAGTTATCTTCGAATTTCTCATTCCCGCACCGAATGGGAGATTCTGTTCCCTATAGATTTAGAAAAGCAGAATTTTATTCCCGGGGATAAAAAATCGGCGGAAACAGAAATCCCCGGTAATATTTAGACTCGTGTTAAAAAATAATAGGGGCATTTCTTTCAAGCGGCGTAGTGGTAGTGCGTTGGCCTGCTACGCAGAGTGCCCGGGGTTCTAATATCGGCAAAGGCAAAATCACAAAGTACAAAAGCTATTTTTTTACACGGTACTACTTCTTTGCGGGCAATGGCAAACCTACAAGAGTAAAAACTGCCTATGAAAAGGTTTTTCCTTCATCGTTCCGATTCGGCATGAAAACTGTTGGTCCCTTCCATTCATCTACAAATATACAATAACACGCAAAACGTGAGTGGATGTGAAAAGCTCGGCCTAGGCCCTCCATGGGCTGTTGTGCCATTAAAAAAAAGAAGTCTTTCTTTTGACGCTTATAGACAATAAGAAAAGCGTGGCAAACAAAACCAGCATCGACAATTCCGAGTAGGTGCATGATATCAAAAATTTGTCATCAAATATGTTGTAAGATATATTTATTTATTATTGTATTTATTTAATGTAATCGAGTATTAGTGCTGGAACTCATCATTTCGTGCCGAAATAATTGTTAGTTAAAAAAATTTAAATTTTTTAAGTAGTTTTCCTTAAATAAATTAAAATTTCAATTAATTGTGTGTGAACCTTTTTCCTTGCTCGGCCATTTTTTGACGATAACAAATAGCAAACAACACTTTGCCACCCCTACTCTTTATCCACAACTTGCAGCAGCTAAGTAGGGAAGAATATCTCCACTTAACGCTCGATAAAAATAGTTAGCTAATTGTGTATAACCGTCAAAAGAAATACGCCTAAAGGTACGAACACAATGAGTGCGACAGCGTCATTGTATCATGGAACACAACACGTCAGTGACAAAATGAATTTATTTCTAACCTCTACAATTTCCACAGATGTGTTGACAGATGGCGCATTGTCGTTCATTGTGTTCGTAACTAAATACATGTATGTAAAAATGCAGGTTTGCATTATGAACGAATAGAAAAATTTTTGAAAAGCTTCTAAGTTCATGATAAAAATTAAAAAAACAAATCCCGGGATCTTGGAGCTCCAATCCCGACATTTCGGATACCGGGAGACCACTCCTCAATGCCACTCTGTAATGCAGAATATTATTGTAGGCTATTCTTTTGTTTTGGTTGGGCTGCCACCGAAGTGGGAACTTTAATAAATTTACAAACAATTGCACAGAGGCAAATATTGGAATCCAAAATTTAAATGGGAAAATGTTCGGCTTTTCTTATCTTCTTGCTTGTGACCCACCAAAAATACTGAACATTTATTAGAATAATATTACTTCAACTAAGTACAAAAAGGTCTACATTGTCCGCATAAAAACAGAGACAAGCTTGAGGTGCATACATAAGTACTTTAATTTTTGTGCGTTGGCATGTGGAAACCTTCATAGGTTCCGCATACCTCAAGTTCTTATCCGGTTAGGTCGGATTCCTACCAACGAAAACCACCTGCTTCCTATTCTACCACTCTCCCCGCGGAGGATTACCTTAAGCTGTTGTTGTTAATTATCTATTTTCTTCTTTGCCGCTCAAGGCGCCTGTGCGAAGCGAACTGAAATCCGCATAACGAACTGATACTTAATCCAGTTCAAAAACATTTAGAATGCTAAAATTAAATTTGGAAATTATGAGAACATTTTCAGAAGCACTGCTGGAACCAATTCCATAATTTAAAATATAGAAAATTTGTTAGTATTTAAGAGATGATAATAAACACATACATATGTATGTATGTGTGTAAGTAAAAAATTCAAGTTATGAAAAATAAAAACAAAACACAGCATCTCGAACTTTACAGATTTATATTTAAGCTTCAACCCGTAATATCATTGCAAATCCCATAGAAACCAACAGAAGCTTTCAACTTTAACCAAAATACTGAATCCACTTCAATTATGCAACCGCAATTTTAAACGCAAGCTATCGAAATCCAACAATAACACCCAACAACAATAGTGAAGTCAGCGGCAACAACGAGAACAACAACAAAGGCGGGCGCTCCTTCATCGAAAGCATTCCTCATTAATCAATTCATAATTCCACCATAAATCGCTTTATTGCGAGCAGCACATTAATTTTTTTGCAACAGCCGCAACAACCAACACACAACAAACACGCCCACTTTGCAACTCCCAGCGCTGCACTTTCAAGCTCCTTCTCTTTCACTCACTCACTCACTCACTCAGTCAGTCAGTCAGTCGTTCTCTCGTGCTGTGTGATGATAGTAAACAGCAAAATGAAAAGTTGTAGTCATGACGCACTGGCGAAAAAAAATCATAACATCAATGTGTACCGTATTTCACCGCTCAAACCCTATCTGATAACGCGGACTGAATCGTCGTTACTCATCACGAGCATCAGCAGTAACTACAACGACTACATTGCGAGTCCCCAAGAACAATACACAGTTGCACCATGGTCACCAAACAAATACCAGCGCATTAAAATCCCCACCACCACCAATCAGACACAATCATTACCAAACAAAAAAACAACACACCAAAAACGACGACAGCGACAATAATAAAAAATTGCACCACGAAATCTGACAACACAGCGAAACACTGTGCAAACATAAATGCGGCAATGCAATGTGACGACCGCAATGCATACGCGACAAATTCTCTTCACCAGACGACAAGTAACACCAGCACCAGCACCAGCTCCACACCGCATCTCACCCCTCCACGACCGCCACCACCAGCACCAGCAGGCACCACCAATGTAACGGTGCAACTGGACGAAGGGGAGAGGAGCCGGCCGAGCCGAGTCGAGCCGCAACTGCAGTAGGCGCAATTAATGCAAATGAAAAAAGTGGGCGAGGCGGCGAGAGGCACAAGGAAAAAAACATTCAATTGAGTGCTAAAACCAACAACCAGACCAAAAATATTTCAGATTGCAAATATTTTTTAATGCCCCCACATCCACCAGAAACTGAAGAGTTCGTCACGACAGTCTGCGATATCCGGGAAACGGCACGAGACAGAATAACTCGGAAGACTATGAAAAACAAACAGAAAAGCAAAGCTCAACTGTCAACATCATGACAGACAATCGAAAATTGTCAAAATTATAAATGGTAACAAAATGTAAAAATGTTGTGGTGTCTGCAACGCTGAAATCAAGAATTCACAGAGTGCACGAGTGCATTCAATGGGGAAAAAGAGCAAAACAATAGTACAAATAAAAACGAACAAACCATAAGTGCATGTGACTACAATGGCAGTCAAGGCGAAGGTACTCCGGGGAGCACCTACGGCAGTTCCACGATGCGGTGCAATAACATTTGCACATAGTTGGAAATCATTGCTTGTGCCTGACAGTTGGTGGGCTGAAGTTGATTGCGATTGCAGCTGTTATTTGGTACTAACCATTTCGCACCTTGCAACGAGGGATTGGTGATATTTTATGGGAACACCACAATCCGTGCCAGCCACTTGAATATTTCAAGTTCATAATTATGATGATTTGAGTCAAGCCTTTTATGATTGTCATCATTGATGTGCATTTTTGAAAGCAAATAACCTTATTTGAAAATATCCTGATTTGTTTTAAAGAATATGGGCATTCTCACTGCAATTCCTAACCTTCTACTCTGATAAGATCAATCTTTAGGAATCGGAAATATAAAATTTATCCATAAATAGAGTTTCATTAGTCATAGATTAACAACCACACAATGAGGTTACGAAAGTTGATTGATTTACAATATTTATAAGGGAAGAATTGTTGTTGTTGGCACGAATTAATCGTTGTGTCTTTACTTAAATTTCCATAAATCCGATAATCGAACTCTGTACCATATAGTCATTTACCGATGTTCAATGATTATTTGTAAAACTGTGATATTGATTCGGAGGTTGTAAATTTTTGAACATAACTTCCAAAAACTAAATTTTATACACCATCACCGTCCACTCTACCCCTGAATACTAATGGCTAATGTAATAACAATCTATTAAAATCATTTTCCATTGTCTCTGGATGCTAATTGATATTTAAGACTTTAGCTGTCAACTCGCCATCACTTAGCAACAAATTTTACACACTAATTGCCTACAAATTTTCAAACTGTCAAATTGGTTAAAGTGGAGTATAATCAGCCACATTAGAAATTCCATGACAACCGCAAATGAATGCAAAATCCATACACATACGCTAACGCTAACGCTCACTCACACTCTCCCAAAATGTACGTATGTATGTATGTAGATAAAACCGACACACCCTGTCTCTTTTCTGTACCGCCTACCATCCAATCTAGCAACCAATTCAACTCAATGCACAGGAAAAATGTGCATCATAGTTGTGAACACTGTGGTAACTTTTCCTTTGCTTGGCAACTTGGTAACTTTTTTTTCAATTTGGTAAGAAATGAGTTTAAGGCAAATATTATAACATTATTGTTTTTTAGTGGTCGTTGTGGCGTAGTGGTAGTGCGTTGGACTGCTGCGCAGAGTGTCTGGGGTTCGAATCTCGGCACAGGCAAAATCAAAAAGTGGGAAAAAAAAATTTTTCTGTCCAAGAACTATTTATTTTGGTTTTCTATTTATCTAAAATAGTGCACGTGATAATAAAATAGTGCACGTGAGATAAAAAATACCTAAGCTTTGAACGGTTTCATTGGTTGAGAATGTTCAAATTCATTACTGTAATGTATTTGTTTCCTTTTTACTCTAAGTGCTAGTGCTATGCTACGAACAAAGAGCAACTTTGGCCACAAAGTAGAGTTAAAGCGGGGGCTGCTGCGGCACTCATTCGTACAGCGTTTCACACTTGACTTGTCTTGGTAATTTTCGGAGATTTGTGGTCCGAACGACACATACATTCATGAATGGAATGGACTATTCAGAATCCAAGAGGGGTGGGGGGGCGGTTGGAGGAAAAACAAAAATTGCATTATTACTAGCATGAAGCATGTACGAATGATGCCTCCGCCGCCAATGATGCCGTGCAGCTTATGTCCAAGTGATAGGCAGTTCGAAGACTACCCAGCTGCTATTATTGTTACTGATGGTGCTGCTGCTGGCTTACTGGTGCAGTACTCGTAAAGTGTCAAGAGCGCGCAATCAGTTGCATTACGCTCGACAACATTTCGATGTTCTGGCTGCCTTCCCTGCTGCTGGTTGCCTACTACCTACCTGCAGGGTTAACTGCAACATACTCTGGCCGCAACTTAAGTTGTGTGATCCGCCGCCACCCCTCGCTTCCCTCCTCGGCACTTGTTCGATAAAGTGCACATGTCGTTTCATGTTCACAGCGACATTTATTCGCTTTTCGCATTTCGGGTTGCCGTTGTTCATTTGCTATTTTTGTTTTGTCATACTTTTTCTACTTTTGTTGCTTTTTAACCAACGTCATTTTATTGCAACTTGTTTTTGTTGTTTCTGTTACTACTGTTGCTGCCGCTCTTGCCACTGCATTGATTGACATGAAGTTGGCCGCAGAAGTGCATTAGCTTTGTTCGTTTTTTGTTGTTGCTGTTGCTGTTGCCATTGCTATTGCTGTCGTTGTTTGTTGTTAAAGTTTTTTTTTTTTTTGCCTTTTTATTTGCGACATGCCAACATGTCCACTTGCTTTTACTCCATGTAAATATGTAGTATATAGTATAGCATATTATTGCCAACTCTTTAGTTGGTTTTTCGTTTTTTGTAGTTAGCAGCAACGCAACTGTCAATCTAAACTTTCGTTATTGTTTGCGCGACTGTTGTTGTTCTGGTTGCATGAGAAATGCAATTTTATAGTTTTGATTGTTGTATGTACGAACGAACATACATATGCACATAAGTCAGTCTAGTCTATAAGTGTGAGAGAAACGTGTCTGTGTTGATTACATTCGTAACACCTTCTTCCGTTTCCTCGCGCTCCATCACACCCACACCTCTCACCGCCCTGCCAGTTGTTGTTGCTGTTGCTATTAATCGGCAATCGCCATTGCAATTTTGAGTGACTGACTCAAAGCGGTACAATTCATGCGTGTCCACTTGGCACGGCCATATTTGTTTGGGTTGGTTTGAGTTGCTTTGGATAAATCACAATCCCTGATACTTACAAATTACAAATAATTTTTGGGATAGTTCTCAAAATGGGGGTGTTTTTCTTAATATTGATTGCTAAAAATGCGGGCAAGTTACTGAAGAGGGGTTGAGAACGATAGTAGTAATTATTGTAATAACGAGTAGCTAAAGCGAATCGGCATCCTTCAAAATCTGAAACGTTTGAGCGTTGTCGACCTTTATATACCCTAAACTCAAGCTAAAAAAACAAAACATCTCTTTTCGTGGTTATTATTCGATTTTGATTTTGTACTAATATTTTATTGGTATCGTTATTGCCCGAAACAGTTTTCTCAAGGTAGTAAGTATTTGGGATTTAGATTTATTTGTTTCAAGGTTTCTTGGAAAATCGCATTAATACGTACATAAAGTTTGGTAGAATTTCTCTGTTCTCAAGAACAGTCGCTATACACGCCGATCATTTATTATTGTATCATTGTAGGATTTACAAATGAACGATATTCTGTACACAGAGTGTAGGATATCTTTCAACGCTATTATAAATATTGGAAACTTAAGAATATTTCGCCAAATTTGTTAATCAATCAGTTTAAGACAATTACATTCTGTTCTTCAAGAGTTCAAGCATGAAAGACATGTAGAAAAGTAAGGTAGTAAGAAAGAGATAGACATTTTGTGTCTTTTTCTTATTACATTGTAAACATCCTCAAAGGTTGGTTGACCTTGTTGCAATAAGGTTTTTGAAATTGGAACGCCTACTTAGGTGTTTTGGTTGTGTTTTCCATATTTGTTCTTTTTTTCTGAATCAATCAATGACTACCCTCTGTGCATTACCTATTTCTTAGTGACTTTCGATTAGGTACAACCTAAAAAAACAATCAATCAGCGCCTCTGCATCCCAATGAATATTTGAGCAAGTGAATATTAAATATGAGCTGCAACGAAATATGCATATAATTCACACATCCATCTCTTCTATCTGCATACATTCTCATTCATTCACTCATCCAGCCATCCCCATACCTACATACGAGTACATTTGCAGACCGACATTGTTGGCAAAGTCTACTTCCGGCTGCGGTAAGTTCCATTGTTTCAGTATACATTCTCTGTGCGTATTTATGTGAATGATGTACTATAAATAGACGGACACACAGACAGACAGACAGACAAAAAGACAGACATATTGTGTTTATGTGTATTTTTTGCACCACCATTACAACAATTCCTTTTAGGCGCTTTTTTTTGAGGGGGTTTCGGATGTTACTTGGGAGAGCCATAAGCAAATTTTCAACTTGTTAGAGTGGCAAATGGACATCATCAGTGACGGCGATGGTGTTGCAATCAGAGCACATCTTTTTTCGCGTTGCAAATTACTTTTTCCTTGTTTGTTCTCTTTAGTTTATTTGTTGTGTTTGGCCTTTTTATTTTTTATTTATTTTTTTGACAACATGAAGTATGTATTTTATTTAATTTCTTCTTTTTGCCGTTGATGTTGTTTTTGTTGCACGCTACAAATTCAATTGCAGTTCAGTGTTTGAAACATGCAGCAAGCACCACCGTAGATTTTTCCTTTGTGCATACATTGAGCAAACATTATATTGAGTGTGTTAATTTTTATATTTGCGCAAATGGACACATTGGAGTTGAGTTGGTGTTGGTGTTGGTGTTGGTGCCATTGCCGTTGCCACAGCTGCTGTTGTTGTTATTTTTGCTGCTGCTGCTGCTGAGGCTGTTTTGTATGCAGCATGCATATAATTCTCGAACTCGTTGGTGAATGGGTACATGCCATCATGGTAACGTTGCTTATGGTTGCAATGATGATGATGATGCCAATGCCGACGACGATGCTCATCCAACACCCCATTTGGGTTGCTTTTTGTGGCAACAATTTTTTCCTCTTATTGGTTTGTCCTAATAATTGAGACTGATGGAGTCGCATGCATGCATTGACTGTGTAAATCGACAATGTGTGCACTCTTTTTATTATTATTTATTGTTGCTCTACAGCCGAAATACATACATACATATATGGATTATTCATAAAGTAGACTAGACAGCTCTGGCAGCATTTTCCAGGGCTCTCCTGTAGCAGGGCTTCAAACGCATACAGTTTTAACATCGAAACACCAACCAGAGAATAACCTTTCTCACTGCGAATTACTTAAGTAACTACTGCCTAAGGAATTTGTGTACTTAGTCACCAAGATCGGAGTACAGCCTATTCTCTATTAAGTATATTGAATAAATCAGCAGTTATACTTTGCTCTTGACACATACCCTACATGCACTTTAATACACACGCACACACACACACACACACAGTTTGACAAGCAATAAAAATTAAACTAAAAAATTAAGAGTCGCACAATCTCTCTCACTGACAAAGCTCAACATTTTCAAGCGCTTTTTATTAATAAACTCATGAGTTTTCCTATCCTCCTCCTTCGACACAGCCCCGCACTCTTGTCATACTCGCAACAGAAACATTGTTTAAAGCGCCAAATTGAAATGTGCATGCATGAAAATTAATTTAATTTGAGCTTGAAAGTGCTGTCACTAATGGCATTTCGTAAATTTCATAAACCCGGCACGACGCAACAGAAATTAACAATAAGTATTTATTTCTATAGTTAATAAAGTGAACTTATTTGTCAAAATTTAAATTTTTCATAAATATTGCACTTATTTCCTATTGTGCCACCACATGACGACGCATTTTTGTGGGCTCATTACAACCAACAAACGATATGGGCAATTAAATGAAAATGAAAGCAAATCTTCTTCTACACACACTTTCTTCTAAGTACCTTCAAGGAAGGCATCGTGAATTACAGCAATCATAACCAGGGACCAGGCGGTATCTCACAGCAAAGAGACAAGCATAACTACGCAAGATAATTTAACTTGAGCAATTAACAACAACGTACAAAAAACAAACAAACAAGAAACTTATAGATGCCAAAGAGTTGCACGTTGGTGTGGGGCTTACGCTTCCAGCTAACAAGCAGCCTTTGCTCACGCTCTCGCCAACTCTAGATCAAGGCAACAAGAGGCACCCTCGTCACACACTCGCACATACAATTCCATAAACACTTGTCAATTCGACACTTTTTAACGCCTGCCATTGTTGGTATTTAAAATAATAATGCAAGATTGTTAGAGTGTGAGTGTATGAGTGTATGAGTGATACAATGTCATGCTTTAGGCCTTTAAGCTTTTAAGGTTCCAGCTGCCTCATGACATCAATACCTAGGTTCATGAACATTTTTCGTTTGCTTGTTTGTTTGTTATGATGAAGTGTTAACGACGTGTGCTGTAAATTAACGCATTTTAATTGCTTGTGATATTCCAAGTGCTACCATACATACATACTCGTTCATGTGTGTGTGTGTTTGTGTGTGTGAGTGCTGTGTAACACGTTACAATTATGTTCAAATATTTACATAGCTTTATAAGCAAATGAGGAATGTTCAGGCTTTCGAATAAAATTTTAATATACATAATATTTTATAGAAGCTCAAAGTATTTTAGGAAAGTTTATGAAATTTACATCAGCTTTAAAGAATAACAACGTGTCGATCCGCAAGATTTTGCACACAGATTCGAATTGGAATAAACTAAATACTCTCCATGAGCCCAGAGCATTTGGTGGACCAGCAACAATATTTACTTCTGCTTTGTTTTGGCTATCGATAAAGCGGAAAAGTAGCTCAGTGGATTTAAGTAAAGGTCATTACCAAAATCTACTTTTCCTCTTAAGATTTTGAACTTAACTTACTCGTATATAACTCAATTGAAATATTACGAGTATCCATGTTTCATTGAGTTTTCCTAAATCGAAGCAAACTTTTTTGAATAACCCCAGTCAACCGCGTACAATTGATGCTTAAAAGCGAAAAAGCAAAAATACAAGGGTAAGTACACACATTCATATACGAGTACATACATACGTTTATGATAGATTTATGGATTACGCATTCATATGAGCATACATATGTAAGTATGTATGTATATAAGTATTCCTACTTACATACTTAAGTATATTGTGAAATCAGCTGGAGGGGTAAACAGAAAATCGGAAATTAGCTGACTCAGTCATATCCTAAGGCAATATTGACCATGTTTGATGCAATATTGCAATTCGCGCGCACACAAACACACACACACACACACACACATTTACATGTTGCCTGCAGTTACTCTTACCCTATCCCCTCATCTGTTTCCTCGTATGTTCGAAGTATTGAGTTTTCTTGTTGTTGAGAATTTTGGGTACATTTTTAAACTGCGGTCTATATACAAATGTATGTTTGTATGAATGTATGTATGTATGTATGTATGTATGTATGCATGTATACGATACCTTCTTATATATAAACTACATTTTGTATCTATAAGATAGGCACTCTGTTTTTATTTTTGCATTGAATTATATCCCCTTAGGCAATTTTAGTTTTTTTTTTGGAATTTGGAATTGTATTTTTTTTTTTTTTTATATATAGGTTTAATGAATGCATTAACATCATAAGTTATTGTTGTTGTGTTGTGTTGTGTTGTGTATATCTCAAGTACAAATGCTTGGGAAAATCGCCTTATAAAGTCCATTTGAAATGCGATAAATATTCGCTGCGCTTAAGCCATGGTAGCAACACAACAACAACAACAATAACAACAACAATAACAGAAACAATTTGAAAATACCACCGCGCATCGGTTTGATTGGTGGATTTTGTAGTTCAAGTATCACCGCCACACGGGGTTGCTTACATTTCGAGTGCTATTCTCTTGTGTGTGTGTGTGTGTGTGAGTGTGTGTGTGTGTTTGTGATACTGTTGCATACATAAATTATAATTATTTACTGCCGATTTTCGCAAACAGATAACAACTTATTTACCCTACTTATTGTATATTTGTGGAATAATGTGAAGAATCACCCTTATGCGAGTTCTCTGCTACCATCGCCAAACCGGAATCATAAATATTCAAATGGAAAATCGAAAATATGTATCTGAAGAAGAAGTAGAATCTGAATCTGATGCATCGAAAAAGATTTATAAATATTTACTGATATTATAAACGTGAGTCGTAAAGTTCGTAAAAGGCTCCGAAAGCAGATTTAACTCATTAAATTCGGGATAGAATGCAAAAATGTGATTTCTTGACAGAATGATAGGATTCATGGAAGTAATGCGCTTAGAGACTAGAAGAAATGTTTTTGGGTTCCTTTTTAACCAAAAAAAAACACAAGTTATTTTTTGGTTTTATAAAACTTTATTAATTGATTGAGTTGTGAATTAAAACTAAACTTTTAATAATGTAAATTCTTATACTTATAACTTAAAATTGCTTAGAACTAAAAATGTTTAATTGTATAAAAAAAATAAGAATAAAGAAAACAAAATTAGTCGGAATTTTGTTTTCCGGTTGTTCGATGTGAAGAAATTTAAGTAATTGAATGAACTTTGTCAAAACTGTGTAGTATGCAATTTTAATTATTAAGAATTTGGTAAATAAATTATTTGGGTTGTTTTGAACTGTGTAGTGTGCAATTTTAATTATTAGGAATTTTGTAAATATTTGGGTTGCTTTAAACTGTGAAGTGTGCAACTTAAATTATTAAGAATTTTGTAAATAAATTGTTTTAGGTTGTTTTAAAGTATATGCATTTGTATATATGTATGAACATATATACAAATATGTATAAAGTGGTTGTATAATGTGTTATATTATTGTTTTATTATGTGTAATCGTAACTCCCCCATCCTTAGAATGAGGCTCCGACGAAATATTGTAAACATTAATTTTTCTTTTGTATACAAAAAATGTTAATATAATAATAATAATAACAATAATTACATTTATTCCGTTACTTGTTATGTTTAATATTTTGTTAGTTTTATGTTTAAAATCTATATTTTTAAAATTGTTTTCGTAACTTAATTGTTTTATATAGAGATCTTCCAGTTTTAAATCTATAAATGTTTTGTTTTCTTTAATGTCGGTGATTAAATGAGATAATATTACATTTTCTTTGATATTTAATTTATCGTTATAATACGTTTTATTTTCTATTGTTACATTACAATTTTCGAATTTTAAGATAAATGTCCCGGAAAATTTTCCATAGTTCTCATGAATGCAATTTTCTGTTAAGTTACCGAAAAAATTTTTAAATAAAAGAAAGCCTTGTTTTATTTCTTTAATTTCTAAGAAATCAAATTTTCTTAATGTACATTTGGCTTCATTGTTATGAACAATATTTTCAATGCAAGGGTCACTAAATGTTTTGAGGTTTTTAGCTAAATTATTTATTATGTCAATATGGAAAATATTAAGGTTTTTATCAAGAAGTATTTGGTTTTCTTTAAGGTATAGTGATTTATTTTGTATGTTAGGAATTGGTTCGAAGGTAATTTTAGAAAGGGAATTGGAGGAATATTTTGGTATAGAAAGCATGATTGAAATAGTGTCTTCAAGATATATCACGTTAATTTTGATATTAGTGTAAGACTTAAAGTCATCAATGAGTTGCAACTCTCGTTGATCTAGAATGTCCGTTGGAATGATACCTAATTTGCTGGTGAATATCACCTGACCAATGTCGTCTACGTGATTCCTCAGAAGAGTTATATCGTTATCAATTTGATATATGTGTTTTAGAAAAGTTACTTCATCTTCTAGTGTTGATATTTTATTTTGAATTTCATTTCGAAATTTGTTTATATATCTCGCAACAATGGCTTGTTGCTTGTTAACATGCATTGTAGTGTTTTTTATTTGGGAGGACAGAGTTTCGCTTATTTGGACAAATGAAAAATTGGTCTCCCTTTTCAAAAACTCACTTTTGTCAAGTTGAATTTTTAGGTTTACCTCTTTAAGTCTCTGAAATACTTTAGTTAGGGATTCTACATGTTCTTGTAGTGATGTCGAAAATATTATTATGTCGTCTAAGTACACTAGGCAGATCTTGTTAATTAAGTCTCCTAGAACGTTGTTCATTAGACGTTGGAAAGTTGCCGGGGCTGTCTTCAGTCCAAAAGGCATACGAAGGAACTCGTAGTGGCCGCCTTCCACACTGAAAGCCGTCTTAGGTATGTCCTTATCGTGTATTTCGATCTGGTGGAATCCTTTGGCAAGATCCAATGTCGTAAAATATTGACATCTTCCTAGTTTTTCCAAGATTTCGTCGATATTGGGGATTGGATATTTGTCATCGATTGTTACCTCATTTAACCTACGGTAATCGATCACCAATCTCCATTTTTTCTTGCCACTAGCATCCATTTTCTTTGGTACAATCCAAACCGGAGCTGAGTAAGGCGAATGACTGTGTCTGATTATTTTTTTATCCAACATTTCTTTGATTTGTTTTTTCACTTCGTCTTTGTGAACGTAGGGGTAGCGGTATGTTTTCGCAGCTATTGGGATGTTATTAACTGTCCTTATTTCGTGTTTGATAGCATTGGTAAATGTTAAATCACTTTCTTCTGTATAAAATATTTTTTTAAAATTGTTTATGATTTGTAGTAATTTCTTCTTTTCTTCAAGATTCAAGTGAGAGGTTCGTATCTGTTCTAATAGGGGGGGTTTAAGATTTTCATTATTTGAAGGGCTAATGTAAAAATTTTCTTCGGTTATTTTACCTGTTTCTTGAGTTTGAAATGCAACTCTTTTTGGAATCTTTCCACTGACATTAACTAGAGCATTTATTTTGAAGTTTTCTGCTTCATATACTCCTTCCATGATTTCAACATTTTTATTGTTTGCTAATATTGTTTGAGGCTTATATATTAATCCTTCTTTCTGTTCTATAGGCAATTCTATTTCGTATACGCCATCTTTTTCAAAATAATATTCCACACCACTTGTATTGTATTTTAATGAGATTCTTTTTTCTCCAACTTCTAATATATTATCTTTTAAATTTATAATAGCCTTTAGTTGTACCAGTATATTGTTTCCAATTAAGCCATCGTAATACGTATGAAAATTACAGACTAAAAATTCTATTCTATTGTTGGTGTCGCCAAGTTCTTCGAAAAGTGGAATAGATACTTTTTCATTAATTGTAATGGTATGTTGAAGAGTTTTGAGGTTCATTATATCGGTATCTTTTCTCCATTTAGGATGACAAATACCTGGGTTAATAATGGAGTGCGTTGCTCCTGTGTCTATAATAAATTTTAAGGTTCCTAATTTTGTTTTTATCATTATATATGGTAATTTTCCGTAGAGGCTGTCTGCTGAAAATTTTCCACATTATTAACGTCCATGGGTTCCACGCTTGATTGCTGTGGTTGGGTCATTTGGTTGTGGTTGTTGTGATTTTGATTATTATGCCATCTTTGATTTTCATTACTTCTATAAAAGTGTCTTGAATTTTCCTGACTATTATCGTTCTGACGATAATTGCCACGTCTTAGATTTTCCCTACTTCTATCGCTCTGCCGATAATTGCCATGCCTAGGATTTTCCCTACCATTATCGTTCTGCTGATAGTTACCGTATCTAGGATTTTCTTTACTATTATCACTCTGTTGATAGTTACCATGCCCTCTATATCCTTGATATTGCTTTTTATTGTTTGCATCAGTATTATTATCCTTAGGTTGTCTGGCCTTTCTTGAATATATGCGGCTATCTTTGCCCATTTGATCATATCCATTTTCGTACATGATGTCCATAGCGGCTTCCAACGATGTTGGATTTCTACACGCTAGGATGGTTTTCATGGGCTCTGGAATTTTATTTTTGAAAATATGTAGAGCCGTTCTCTGGTTATTCATTGAGACATGGTTTGCGGCTTCTCCTTCGCCTAGTACCATTACACTTTTATTATTTAAACGCCTTAGTCTATACTTAATGTCATTGTAGAAATCAATTGTGTTTGTATGAAAAGTGACAGCTCTTAGGTCGTCATATAATTCCTCACAATTCTTTCTTTCACCGAAATTATTTTGAAGCGTTTTCTTAATATCTTCCCACGATCTAACTTGGGTATTTATCTCAATTACCTCCTTCGCCCTACCAACAAGTCTACTCTTGATGATATCTGAGAATAGTAATTGGGATAACTCGTCATATGTGGCGAGTATTGGGTAAATTCTATCTATTAACCTCGTAAAGGTCATTAAATCATTCCTATTACCGTTGAATTGGGGTAAATTGTTTAAATATCTGATTGGGTCTAAGTTAATCTGAGGGTTTGCCATTTTGGGATAGTGCAAAGGAATGTATGGGGTGTATGAAATGTTTTTTTTTCTATTAAAAGGATTTAAGGTTTGTTCACAACAAAAGCCGCAAAAAAAAAATTTATTTGATTCTATTCGCGCGTCGTATTGAATAACTGAATATTTAAATATATATATGTATATACCGATGGAAAATTTTTCGAGATAAACAAATATTATAAATATAATTACAATTATGAATATAATTTAATGCTACACTTACTATGATTTAATCTGGCTTAATATTTGTTGTAAGTCTTCTATTGTTGATGATACTTCTTTTCACAAAATGGGTTGAGTTTGTATGTATGTAGAATAAATTAATGATGTTGTTGCTGATTTGCTTGTGCTTTATGGTGTCAATCTTCCGATGTTAGTTCTTCCTTCAAAATAGGTTTACTTTAAATAGCGTTATTTTGTTCCAAGATAAAGTTAATTTATTGTTCTTATTCAACACAATTATTTATTTTTTTTTTGTTGTTTTTTTTTCTTTTTAGTTCACAAAATTGATTTGCTATTTGGGTTGAAGTTATTTGATTTAAGTTAAATAAAATTAGTTGATTTTCTGTTCTTTTTCTTTTATTTTATGTATATATTTTTTTGTTAATCCTTTTTTTTTATTTTTACTTGGTCAAGGGATATGACCACTTCACAACACAAAACAAAGTTAATTTATTGTTTTGTTGTAAGTTAAACAAAATTATTTTTCGTTTTACAAGTCACAACACAAAACAAAGTTAATTTATTGTTTTGTTTTAATTTAAGCAAAATTATTTTATTGCTTTTTAATTCACAACATGAAACAAAATTAATTTATTGTTTCAATCCTTTTTTTTCTTTTAAAACAAAAGTAATTTATTGTTTTAAAGTTCGTAGTCAAAGACAAAATTAATTTATTGTTTTGATTCTACGCGAATAAGGTAACTTTTACACTTTCACTTAGTCAAAGGATATGACTACTTTTATTCACTAATTGTCAAAGGATATGACAGTTTTTTTTTCACTGATGGTCAAAGGATATGACCATTTTTTTTTCACTGATTTAAAGGAATTGGTATTAATATACCTATCCCATCCTCGTCGCCAGAAATGTTTTTGGGTTCCTTTTTAACCAAAAAAAAACACAAGTTATTTTTTGGTTTTATAAAACTTTATTAATTGATTGAGTTGTGAATTAAAACTAAACTTTTAATAATGTAAATTCTTATACTTATAACTTAAAATTGCTTAGAACTAAAAATGTTTAATTGTATAAAAAAAATAAGAATAAAGAAAACAAAATTAGTCGGAATTTTGTTTTCCGGTTGTTCGATGTGAAGAAATTTAAGTAATTGAATGAACTTTGTCAAAACTGTGTAGTATGCAATTTTAATTATTAAGAATTTGGTAAATAAATTATTTGGGTTGTTTTGAACTGTGTAGTGTGCAATTTTAATTATTAGGAATTTTGTAAATATTTGGGTTGCTTTAAACTGTGAAGTGTGCAACTTAAATTATTAAGAATTTTGTAAATAAATTGTTTTAGGTTGTTTTAAAGTATATGCATTTGTATATATGTATGAACATATATACAAATATGTATAAAGTGGTTGTATAATGTGTTATATTATTGTTTTATTATGTGTAATCGTAACTACTAGACTCTTTGTTGTTGGCACAAGGTATGTATTTTGTTTTGCCCTCGTTCACCACTAGACACTTTTAGGTTAGAGAATGCTTCAATGACTGTTCGCACGTTGGTGCTGACATCATTGATTGTCAGCGTATGCTAGTTAGCAGCATGACACACTTGTAGAAGATAGTGCTAGAAATTTCGATTTTTACAACTCGAATTATTTTCTCCAGCATAAGGTTAAAGAAGTGCCACGATAGCGAATCACCTTGTCTGAAACCTCTTTTGATATCAAATGCCGCGGAGAGGTCTGCACCAATATTTTGCCTATACAAACGGTCGCTCTGCGCAGAAGGTCCAGCACCCTACCAACTATGCCACGGCGACCATGTTTTTCAAATGTATATATGTAGTATGTACTAAGATTGAATTGCAAAACGTATGTTGCTTAAAAAACAATCGCACACAAGCAGAAAAATGTATTGATTTCCGGTGATTGTATTGTTATAATTTAGAATGAAAAAATACTGAAAGATGATATAATTTTAGTTTACAAGCGAATCCCAAGTGGAAGAGCACCTTGGTAATCATGAAAAATGTTCTGGTTCGTTTCCACCAGAAAACAACAAAAACGAATTTAATTTAATAAATAATTGTACTTTAATTTTACAACCAGAATACAGTTACATACTCATACATTCGCCGCTGTCCAAAAAAGGACAAAGCATAAAAGCTAACAGGTAATAGTTACTGGCTGATGCCGCTGCTGCTGCTACTGACCGCCACCGATGATGCCGCATTTAGCTGCTTCTTTATTATTATCCTTTAAGTAATTTAATACGAATTTATTTTAATAAACTTTTGTGCTTCATGCTTTAGTCCAGAGCGTTACATGGCAACGTGTTACTGCAGTATGTCCAGTCTAAATGAAATTACACACGCTTCTGCATGACGACAAGCACCAGGATGAAGATGAGGACAGCAAAAAGGTTATTCACAAAGGCAAAGAAAAGATTTTCAAATCAAATTACAGGAAAAAATTTTACACGCTCAAAACGCATGTACATAATTGGCTTTTAAAGCTTCCTCAAATGTACAGCAAAGGGGATGTAAAAAGGATGTAAAAAAGGACATATGTGAAAGAGTAAATTAATAAAAAAAAACGAGATGGAAAGCTTAGGTCGGGTGCTTAGGTCGAACTCTTATATACCCTACCCTATATACCCTACACGCCCTCCGTAATAACATACCTATTTGAATTTAACGGTACATGGTAGTGGCCATTATTTGATTTTGATAGTTTCTGCATGAAATATTTTATTAATTTTTTTTGTGTTTGTACTAATATTTCCTTCAAAGATTTCACTTGTATTGGAAGTGTGGGAATTGTAATATGTACCGAATTTATTTTAATTTGTTTAAATATTTCCTTCGAAACATGACTTCAAAAATGTCACTTGTATGGAAAGTTGGCCTGGTTATTATCCGATATTGACGATTTTCACAACAGCTTTTCTAAAGAGAACTTTCGGAAACTCTACCTAGTTTAAATTGATTGCTATGTATTTCATTTAAAATTGCGTTTAGAAAATTTCCCATAAGTATGCCAACTTGATTTACCTTAACCTCATCCTGATTATAAGGAATGTAACAAGTTTGGCTCCGGTTAAGTCCGGTTAAGTTTCAGCGGAGTTGGCTTGTACACTAACGGACAGACATGACCAGATAGGTTGTGCCTATATATACTACATACCTGTTCATCCTTATGACGTCTCCTTGTGATCGTTACATACAACTTTGCGTTAATCTATCTAAACCGAGTACACAGAGTGTGTAGAGTGTACAAAATAGAAGTGCAAGTAGATGTGAAGAATCCAAACAGAGCAGCTTAAGTTGAGCTAAGTGGCGATATATGAAGAAGAGGGAACTGCGTGTGTATGCATGCAGCCATTGCCTCAGTAAACACTCGGCAGATACTACATATAGTAAATATATGTGTAATGAAAAATATTCAGTTTTATAAAAGGAAAAAAGCAGCAACACACATTCACACATTCTCAATGAACAAAACTAAGAAGAATGCACATTGGCTTTGTAATCTGAACTTTTTTATTGGTAGCAACTCTTCCGCCACGCCTTACTTGGAGAATACGATGCCACACATACTATGTACAAAATTAGAAATGAAATGCTTTCGAAATTATAATTTTGGAAACACTTTTAGCAGCCAAAAGAAAACAAAAAAAATACGAATGAAAGAAGAAAATCACACCTTCTCTCCTAACCGTCCTTGAAACTTCACTAAAGTAAATTTAAAAAACTCTGATTTTGCTTTATTGGCATGTTAGTTGTCAAAACTGACAGTTTTGTGCTCTAGATTTCTTATTTAACTTGGTGATTGAACAACTTTGACAGCCTTTTGAAAGGCGATAACGTCGTAGTCATGAAATTTTTAGCTATTTATGTTAAAATCCAAGCAATAATATACTTAACTTGCGGTGACCAGTTTTGCCCAAAAGAAAAAGAGGACAATTTTAAGAATAAAAAATTATGGGACTAGGTAATTTCCTGCTGCAGCTAAATGACATATATACATAAATTGTGGTTTTTACCTTTTATTAAAGCACTTCACATCACATTGAGTTGGAGGAATAGTAGTTTGAGCATTTAAGCGTTAATACTTCTTTAAATGAGGTTTTCTGGATAATACCAAAAATATTAAAAATTACACATGAACATTAGATGCTTTATTTGCTCCATACATTTTCAAAATTATTTCAGATCCTTCCTTCGCCACCCGGTTTGAACCTGTCTTACGATAGGTCCAGAATTTCGTGTGGCAAACGCTTTAAAATGGTATCAAGAAAAATTATATTTCTATGTAAAGCAGGACGCTGAAGTGAATGGCGTATTACTCTTTGATAAAATTTCACCGAAAGCCATACCCATACCGTCCAAAGTGACCATTTGGTCCTTTTTTCATGAATTTGGAAATTCACTCGTTATCGTCTTGATCGATAGATCTAGATTTTTACCCTTTTTTTATAGGAATGGTGGTTTGGTTTTTGCCATAGAGGATCCTACCTACCGTAAAATATATTGTACTCTATAACTCAGCGTTTACACCTGGCAATGCTGACATGTCAACACTAATACACTCACTATCAGAAATTTGATATAAGAGTGCAATGTTTGACATTTCTGCCAAATTTGAGTATTAATTAAACTGAACTCTACCCTCTTTATGATATATGAGCGAAATTATAAAAATTCAATTGATTTTAATGACAAAAAAGTATTGCCACAGAATTTATAGCGCATGGTTGCATTTCACTTCATATCAAAAAGTATTGAGGTTACTTTGCAATTTGAAAAATACGACCCTAACTATGAAATAAATTTTTTTCCAACTTATACTTTATGTGGTACTTTAATATTACTCTCCCTATTTAGTCTGCTTGTTTATTTTACTATGATTGTAAGTAATTTCAACAGTGAGGAAGAAGCAAAGAGAAAGAGAAAAGGTTTAGTACTTAATTGGCACTACAACCGGTGATCGGTCTTGGCCGCGAGAAAGAAAGAAATAGAATAAAAGCGCATACATTTTTAAATAATATTCTTATACTAAGAATAATAATAATATTCTTATACTAAGAATAGTATAAGAATTTTGTTTAAACGGAACTGGCATGATAATTGTCAGAACGTCTGAGTCACATAGACAAATTTACAGTTTTTGACCGCTAATCCATATTCTTCGTTGTAGACGCAGGGTCACAATGCTTCCGTAAGAGTTCATATAGTTTTACCAACTTCGAATTAAAAACAAAATTTTTTTGGATTTAGTTGCCAAATTTTTACTACCCCTACCTGGTAGGGGGCTTTGAAATACTTTTGCAAAAAAAAAGAGGACTGCCTTTTTAAAAAAGTACGAATGGTCACCGTAAATATATGTAGATATTACAGTCACGAGAATAATTTATTTCAATTATTATTATGAAATGTACAAAAAATTAATACAAACGATAGTCAACCATGGAGAAATAACATAGAACATCCAAAAGGAGACGTCATTGCTTATTATTTCCTCTGAAACCATCACACAATACGAGTACATCTCTAAAAAAAATCAAACCTCTCATTAATATGCATAAGAAATAGTATAAAACAATACAGAGTCCACAGAAAGGCTGCAAATGTATTTCGTATATTTGGATGGTTGCCGTAGCGTAGTTTTGCACTGGGTACTCGGGTTCAAAATTCCGCACAGCCGATCGAAAACAAATATAACACACACAAAATTTTTAAATGGAATCACCTCTTGGCGAGCAGACCTTGGCAAACCTCAAATGGTAAAAATTGCTTAAGAAAAGCTTTTCAACTCGCCGCTCGGAATCTGAATAAAACTGTACGCCCCTGTCATTATAGCTGTGAACAATTATAACGCGTACAACATGAATCGATGCGAAAAGCTCGTACTCGGCTCCCCGTTTCGTAATCGGGTAAATCACAGAATTAGTTTGATGAAAGTACATAAGCGCGAAATAAAAATTTGGTACCAAAATATTGATAACTGTTAACATTTAGAATGCAGTAAGCAATTGGAACAGGGGCTGACTATCTGTCAAGCAAAAACAATTCTGGCGAAATCTGCAACCTCAATAAAATCCATTCGAAATGACCTCACTTGGTGAAAGCGCGCATTTCGGGCTTATAACAATAGATTTCAGGGTTAGGCAACAAGCTTTTTTCATATATCGTAAAATTTTACTAGTACAGTACACGAAAAGACCTAAAATTTGGTAAAACTTTAAGGTTCAAACTCCATAACACGCGTTTTAGACGCAACACTTTTTTCGTATTCGTGTGGAAAGGTGAATCAATGTGTTTTGTATGAAACAAACTAAGGTACACGGCTTGCTGTCGAAATGCGCCGAAAGCGTCAAAAGTTGAACTACTTACTTTTGACTTTTTTCACGTTTTCTCGTGCTGCGACCGCAACAGCTGAGAAATTGTGTATATGTCAATGGCATAATCGATAATAGACTATTTATATCGAAAAGATTTAACACATTTATTTGATTTAACACATTTTAGATTTTGATTATTTTCAGCGTCGGTAATTCACATCACAGTTCATGGCCGATTATTATGAAAGTTTGGGGAGTTCACCTATACGATATGATAAAGTGTACCTCCAGACTACTGTTATGGTGATTGTCACACCCGTTTCGGTGATGGCTGTCTAGACGCCTGCCTGCTTGAGAACTAGAGAGTTAAGAAAAATGACTTAAAAAATTAAAAATGCATAAATCAATAATGCCCATCAAATAATGGAAAAATTAATCCTCAAAAGTAAGGGACAAATGATATAAAATTTAGGAATATTATCTAAAAACCAAAATCAACAAATAATTTTTCATTTGTCGATCCTAGATCACCAGAAGCAGAAACTCACCCCGGAATGCATTTTTTATACTCGTATGTACACTGATGTACTTACTAATGTACGACTAATATCTTTACAGCGTATCACTGAGGCAAAACTCGAATTTGTCAATAGAGATAAAACAATTGAACTTAACATGGGATTCCTTATTCTACATACTCGTACATGAATAAGGTTATTCACACATATGGTAAGACGAACACTTCAAAAACTTCAGGACACACAGAGATCTATAAATTTTGTATTCTTTTCCACATTCCCATTCAATTTACACACACAAAAAAGCACTTTGCATAAAAACTCACTCCCCGCTTATTACCACAAGGCACTTCACGTGAACTGGAGTGGAGTTCAACAATCAAATCCAACGGCCCATCAAATAAACTCCACCGAAAATTAGCCTTGAAAGTGCATTGCAAATGGAACCAAAACCCAAAAAACAAACCCCAAAAATTATATAAAAAAAATCAAACAAGAAACGAAAAGTTGTACGATTTTGAAGTTGTAAATAATATTTGCAAATTGCCAAAGTGGAATTCACACGCTATCAAGGAAAAAGGCAGCTACCGCATAAAATAAGGGTTACAGCAACAGCACAACAATAAAATACTGGTGCTGAAATTGGAGGAAGAAAGAAGAAAGAATTCGGTGCGGTGGAGAAATTTCAAGAGCGCGCTACAAGAAATGACATGCAAATTAGTTTTGTCAAAATCACTGACAAGCTGTAAAAAAAAAACATGAAAGGGCGGTAAAAATTTGTAGACGAACTTGCAACTGCCACGATAATATTACCATGATTGCTTTGCCACACAATGAAAGGCACACAAAATATTTTTTGTCGATATGAAAATAAAAAAATTATGTCTCCGATCGTCGCAGCAGTCGAAATTAAAAACTACTCCGACTTCAATAATTTGCCAAATTTTTATGGTGGTAGGTAAGTATGTATTTCAATTTCCGAGTTATGATTTCCAACATCCTGAATGGGTAAAATTATCTCTGCAGAATAGTTGATTTTGATTTGTGTTTTTCTTCTTCGTTAATGACACAGCAGTGCATGGAGGACGAAGCCGAGGTTTTCGCCTCCATTCTGTTGTGCGAGTTATACATATTTGTGCAGGAACGGACCTACAGTTTTAAATTTATTTATACCCTTGAAGTACAGATTATACAGGGTTTCGAACCCGGGAATCCTACGTACCAGCCCAGCAAACTTTCAGCTACGCCAATGCGGCCACAATTTTTTTTTTGTTGGGGCAATTACATATCATGAATATCGCCGAGAACGGCCCAAGGTTATCAGAACTTTTATTGAATGAACAATAACTAATAAATGGGCGTTTATCAGTGCCAAATCAGTGCTGCCCTTATATTTCTTCAGAAGTGACACACTCATTTCTCATTTAGACCATGATATATCCGGCTGGCAGTGGATATAAAAGCAAAGGGCAAATCTCATAAAATGTACAAGCAAAGATAAAATCTCGTATGTAGAAAGAGGTTGTTTTGGCGAAAGGCCATAGATAATCGTATATTTTTGCCATATAACGGGTTGGCCATTGATAATTTGGAATTTGATATTGTTGTCAATAAAAAACGAATGATTTTTTTCAATGTGTTAACTGTGGAGCAATATTGAAACCAAATGTTGTCTAAGTTCATATCTTCTAAAATAGGCCACAATTAATTGAATTGTGCGGTAGCGCACAACATTAATTGGATGCGTTAAAGTTGCTCATTTTCAATGTAAAATCGCCTAATGATACCGCCGGTCCAAAAATCACACCAAACAGTTACTCGTTGAGGGTCCATTGGCTTCTCAACAATCGCGCATAGATTTGCTGAACCCCATATGCGACAATTTTGCTTGTTAACGTAACTTCCGAGGTTGAAGTGAGCTTTATCAGGAAAGACGAATTTTCGGTAAAAATGCTCATCTTGATTGCTTCTCAGCAATCGCGCAGAGATTTTATTTTTGCTTATTAACGTAACCAACCAGGTAAAAATGCTTGCCTCGTTCCAAGCGTTCCAGAGCCCATTTAACGAACCGTAAACGTTGTAGATGGTCATGCGGTTTCAGCTATTGTACCAATTGAACTTTGTACGACTTCATACCCGAGGTCTTTATGCAAAATCCTCATTGGTTCTCCTTGCACATTCTGAGCAACAACAGCAATTTTTTCAAATGTGCGCACAGTAGGAGTACGAGGTCGTGTTGTTTTATCCAATAAAGATTCAGTTTCATGTACACGTTTCGTTAACCGCAAATATAAAATAAATTTTCTGTTATAATACGAATGACATTAGAGTTTCACGACTCAAAACAACCAGTAGTTGAAATTCCAAATGTTAGATGGATTACCCGTTATATCGCCCATCACCAAAATAAAAGAAGATTCTTCGATTAGTGGCAAATGAATTGATGGATGTTCACTAATCCATGAATGTCTCTCTTTTGTATGTAAATGAGTTTTTCTTCATTAAATTGTAAAACTTTACACAAAATTCACGTGGTGCATAGCATTCATGGTCGTTACGCTGTTTGCACATTTGATAGTTTGTTTTGTGGACGTGGCGATTTGTGTTAGTATATTCTTGGAAGTTGTGGTAATCGTTTATACACATTGAAAGCCAAATGCATACATATTTACAGAAACATGTCTGTAATGACTCCGATATTTGTCTGGCACTCACTACTTTCCTATGTCCTTCTTCGGTCCAGTTTTCTTTTTTTGTATGTAGCTTGGCTGCTTGTGTATATTGGGACGAAAAGCCATAAGCCAGTCTTAATTAACCCTTCTAATTACGCACACAAAGACCACACAAGACCAAAGAGAGATTTGATCCGCCTATCTTACATATCTGGTCGCATGCTTTAAAGGGTTGTGCGTTGGCGTGCGGCTCATGGGAGGTAAATAAATATTTGCCAATTCAATTAGCAAAAAATAATACGCGATTATCTTTAAACGTAAATCATTAGGTTAACATTTTAATGGAATCCAGTGGTGTCCTTATGCTAATTTCAGCTCATGTGGCACGCTGGAATGATGATGAGATTTTGCTTGATAAATCTTGTTTTCATGTGGTTGGACTTACTTGATGTGTGGGTGCATGCATATGTGAAAATATTTAATTAAAATCAAATTGCGTTTGGGTTCGGTGACCATTTTCATTTACTCGATGTGCATGTGGGTTGATTAAAAAAATTAATGCCAATTACCTAACCAACTTAAGGTATGAACAGAGCTGCGGCGTAACAACGAATAAAATCGCTCGACTGCACAGAATTGCCGAGTAAAACGAGACGCATCCAGCACATGCCAATCCAAATAAACAATAACAACGAATTGTTTATAATATTTATAGAACACAATATTTATCGAACGAACAAATCATAACATAATATAAATACTTATAAAAATTTAAATTAGTAATAGTCAGTCTAAAGAAAGATTCTATAATAAACGGTATCAAAAGTTAAAACTTGTTGGTTTTTCTTTTGAACTTTCCGTGGTCGAAAAGTCCTTCGAAAGATAAAAGAGATAAGTGGTAGATAAGGTAAAAGTGGTGTAGATAACTGTACAGAGTAGAGAAGATCCTGGAAGCGTTCGCATGCGTTTGCACGCGCCAAATTAATTTTTAATTTTAGGTTAGCAACGTCATCTTTTTGTATAATATTTATCGCGGATACTGCACACATACTCGTACATATATGTATGTATGTATGTCCTACATACGTAAGGTATTTCGATTGTCTGTCCGGTTGTCATGCAAATAGTTCAATAACAAATGTTCGCTTTCTAGCACGAATAGCTTTCAAATTTTTCTAGTTGTTTTTTTTCTTTTGCTTCTTCTCCACTGTTTTTATTGCAACTTCATTGTTTTTGTTGCTTCTTTATTTGCAACTACGGGTTTCTGCTACTGTTGCAATTTTATTATTTTTTCCATTGCACACACTTTATGCTGCTGCTGTTGCTGCCGTCGATGTTTTCATGTACCCACAATCATACATTCTTTATCGTCGTTGTATTGCAGAGAATAGTGTGAAGCATTTTTTGTGGGTATCCGATATAGTTGGGTCAGCGCTTGTGGCCAGAATGGTTCTGGTTGCGCCCCTGGACTCTGTTATTGAGTGCAAATAGCAATTTCGCATACTATATTCTTTTTTGCTCGGCTCTTCTTCAGTTTTTTCCCCCTGCGTTTTTTGCCATGTCTATGCTGTTTGTTGTTGCTGCTCGCTTGTACTGCCGTCGATATAGCCTTTTGTTGTTATTGTTTTTTATGCATGTCCTTCGCATCCTTGCAACATTCGACAATTTGCATGCCGCTACTGCAGGCTGCTCTGTTTTTGTGCAGCTTATTGGTTAAATTTTGGAATCGTGTTTCATAAAAGCGTTTTTCGAGGTTCCTCTTTTTGGCTTTTTGTTGTTGTTGTTTTTTTTTATTTATTTTTTTGCTCCACCCAGAGTGAGATTATTACTGAAGGAATTTTATGGAGATCCTTTTTTGTTCAGCTCCATGTTCTTGTTATTGTTGTGTGTAGTTGTTGCCGATGTTGTACGGGAACCTATGTATGTAGTTTTTTGTTGCTGTTGCAATTGTTGTATAGAAACAGAATGCAACGTTGGAATTTTTAGGAATTAGTTTGTTGTTATTGTTGTGGATTGCTTTGTTTGTGTTTTTCTTAGTTTTTTTTTTCTGTTTGTTTTATTTTCTTGCAAACGAATTGAAATTGTGTTTCAGCTGTTCGTTGTTTTTGTAATATTTTGCCCACCGTATTCGGTTTCATTGTTAATTTCGAGTAGTTGTTGTTGCCGTTGCACTGTCCCCGCTGCTATTGTTGTTGTTGTTTCTAATGCATTTAACATTTTGCCCCCTTTTCATGGTCTCCCATCGTAAACCTTAGCCTCCAACGCTCACGGTGCTCCACTCATCTCGTAGGCCTGGGTCGGAATATACTATGTACATACAAAAATAAATATGTACATACAAACATTAAAGCGCCTCACGCACCATGCAAAGGAAAAGCTGTTGCTGTACCTGCCTGCGGTTTACTTTATGACGGTTCCTTAAAAATTTCGGCTCTAGCGATAACCGATCATGAGCTTGATCGTATTGGAAGACCCAGTACAAATTGTCTTTTGTACGGAAGCTTTTTGTCCTTCAAGCTTCTTTTGGCGAAATAAAAGTTCAACCTGTATAAATAATAAATATAAAAAAAATATACATAATAACTCGAGATAATGAGTTAAGTCATGCTTTTAGATGCAATATCTATGGAAATTCAAAAAGTTATGTGTTTCGTTGTACATTTTTTGTTGCTGTATTCCCTTAATTATTTAATGATAAACGAAAAGAGAGATTTTTTAGAGGTATCATCACCAGCGGTTATTATTGGTAGAGGCGAAAACAACAAAAATTTCGTGATGCGCCTTAATGTAAATGCCCTATACTTTTGCACTTGTATCACGTGATTCGTTTAAATCCGATTTTCAATTATTGGATTTTGTTTTTTATCAGCCGTTCAATTGTTTTTGTCTCTCTGTGATTCTTCTCTAGTTTCACTTCCTTCTCGGCCGCCACTCCACCTTGCTGTGTGTGTTGCATTGGCAATAATAATAAAGGACATGCAATGTGCTTGTCCTTGCAAAATGTTACCAAATGCTTTTGTTGTTGTTTTGTTGTTTTTGCTGATGTTGTTTGATCTATTTACGTAGGTGTTAGATTGGCCAAAGTGGCAATAAAAATTCCGAACTAGTTCACATGACATTTTTAACAGCTTTTTGTGGATATTGTTTTTTGTTTACCGGTTTTGTTTTTTTATTATGCATTTCTGTTTATGTACGTATGTATGTATGTATGTAAGTAAGTATGTGTGAGCATTCTTAAAAAGTGCCATCATATTCTTCTTTTTTGTCAATTTGCACCCAGAGGTAGTTGTGGCAGGAATTTAGTTAATGTTTGTAGAATAGTGGACAATTCAAGCAGATATCGTCGACATTGAAGCAGAAATCCTTAAATCCAAATATATTTCATTTTTTGATAACGTTTCAATTCAACTGACGCACTTATTGACATTTTCGATAATGCACCTGTGATTTGGTGAGTTTTACCACGTGCTTTCCAAGAACTAATTTCATCTCCAAAATTATGGTAAAACATTGGACTTAATGACTTCTGCTTGACTGCCGACGGCATGATAATATTTTGAAGGCGCACACCAAAGAATATATCAATACAGAGACATGAAGGCAATATAAAGAACAACTCAGTAAATCCTACATTCTTTGCTCAGACTTTGAGAATCGTGCTAAAGATCATAGTCTTCTGGCTAACCCATTTTTGGCGGAGCCCGTCTAACGTCTAATAGTGCCAAATAAAGTAACATACGGGGTCATCTCGAGAATTTTGTTGCTAGACCAAATTTTTTTTTTTTTAACATTTAACACCTATGAACCTATGAATGCAGAGCATTGTGTTGATTGGAAGGAAGATTGATGGGTGGGAGGAAGAAGGAGGGAAAATGAGAGAGGGAATGCAATCATATGATACCTATTAAGAGATAGACAGCCATTGTGGCCGTTGTATGCCTTTACCATAATGATCTTCAGTTTATCAATGTCGACTATGACATGACATCAATTGCAAATGAGGATGCATTCCTTGCATTCGATCGTGGAAGTAGTAAGCTTCAATCGCGTAAGCTTTAATCGCCACTATTCAATCTCTGAAATACTTTTCTTTGATCTGATTCTGAGTTGACTGATTCATTTTCAGACAGTTAATCTTTAAACTATCAAAATATCAAAGCATTCTACTTTTTCTTAATGGTCGTTTTCATGTATTTATGTACATATCTTCATATCTTCAGGGCCCCATACGAAATAGTTTCCAAGAGGCGTTAATTAAATTTGTAACGTTGCTAATCCATAGCGCCTGCTACCACTTAAGTTTTTCAATTAACCCCATCGTTCATGCAACAAATATATCTACGCATATAAATATGTACACAAATAAAAACACTAAATTTTCCAAAAGGGAGAACGAGGAAAGGGGCGAACTTTTGAATAAAATAATATTTTCATATTCATTCAAAATTAAACAACGCGTGCGACAACATAATCAAACTAGGCAAAAAAGATGAAAATGTTTCACACACACACGCTCGCATACAGTTACGGGGATACCCCAGTGGGATAATGTGCAAGGCTTTGATTCTATTGTACATATTTCGAATTCCCTTCTAACAGACATTTTCCCCATTTCTCTTAGCAGGAAGGAGTGTAGACCTGGAGGAGTGGAGGAAGTTGGCAAAGCATGTCTTCTGGCACCTTGGAAAGTATAATATAATTCCTTCCAACCTATTTCTTTCTCCTGCTGGGACTGAACTACCCTGATACATACGTAAATATGTTCATATGCATGTATAAGCTAAATATTGATAACCAAAGTAACGAGCACGCCCAGCCATACTACTTACATATCGATAAGAAGGGGAGCCTGGGACACTGAGGTATGCACTCGTAGTTAGAATGTAGGCGCATCAATTTGTCATGCTGCCGTTGCCGTCACCTCTTTGATGCGGGTGGGTGGCAATGAAATATTTTGTTTGACATTTACGCACATACATATGACAATTACGATGAGAATAGGGTGGAGGAAACGAAGATTGTGTCACCATTTGTAAGTTTTACTTAAGACAAGTCACGAGCCAAATACTAAAACTGAAGTAGGTACATTGAAAGAACATTTAGTTATACATATATATATACTTATATACATACTTTTGTACATAAATAGATACAATTATTATTTATAGGTTATTGTTGACATGTCGTGCCGTAGTTGTTATTGTAGTTGTAATATTATTTTTAGCGCCCCCATTAATAAACTATTGGATTACACGAGTACGTCGAGTTGATTCCGAGTGTTAGGGTGCGTAAACACTTTCTCTATAAGTAGCAACGATTTATGCTGGCAATTTAGGAATTGGTGTTTAAAATTTTATTCCCAAACAAATTTTAATGAATTTCAATACGAGTCTCTTCTAAATTATGGAGGATTAAACGATTAGGTAGAAAATATGTAAGTCTGAGAGCGCTCACAATTTACTCTACAATTTACATTTAAATGAAGCAATCAACTCAGACAGCTGCTCAAGTCTATAATATTGGCCCATATAAAAAGTATCATCGGTTTTTGGTATTAGAACTGAAAAGGACAAGTCCTGTTAAAACGGATTCAATGCAATGCCTCCCATATGCAGTGCATTAAAAGAGAGAAGATCACTACACTATCTCCCAACACACAACACCGAAATGCAGCCCAAGGCGATTTTAATAAGGTGATGTTACCAGCAACACGCTCCTCTTCATCCTTTGTGGTAAGTTTGACATTCAATGGTAATTATACCGCTATTATGGCCGTAACAACAAAGTTCAGTTGTTCTTATATAAATTCGCATTGAGTCAACCTTTGCTGAAGATAGGCCAGTTTTACATTTGTCAACTCTTGCAAGAAAAAAATCGATAGCGTTAGGAGAAAAGAGAGAGAAGATTACACCTCATTTCTGCCCCCTCTACTTTACACACTTAAAAAATAGATTTCAATGAGTCTCCCCACACGAGAACAATTATGCTGCGTTAAACCGAGTTTCTTAGGAGAGAGCGGGGAAACGTGTGTGTGTAGTATTTTATGACAGGCAGTGATCTGGTGAAAAGAGCCTAACACATACTGCATGTACAGTTGCTATCATGTGGTCAGGCTCAATAGTTGGCACTTGTAACAGGAGACATACAAAAACAACAACGTGCAAAATAAAACGAGCAAAGGTCAAAGTGCAAGGTCTTTCTTTCAATTCAATACAATACAAATTACGGTTCTATTCTATTGTTGTTCGAATTCGCTGTTTTTCATTTAATCGGGTGACTCATGAATTTTTTAAGCAATCAAATAAGAAATAGTCTTGAACTCGAATGTTTGTTGGATTGGCTTTTCCAGATTTGTCACGCAATTAAATTTCAATTAATTTAAATTTGGTAAGCCCAAAAATGCTATTTCTGGCCAAAATCCAATTCCAAAATCAATTTTTATCCGAAGGTTCTCCGCACAAACTCAGCAACAACCGGCAGGAAGTACAGGATATTAACACATGTTACACAAGTGAAGTTAATTGATTTAGTACGAAAGGAGCCCTACACACACACATTAGCTTTCATACACAAAATCAAGCTCATGTACCCCAAAAATAGAAAATAAATGCTTTTCAAATGAGGGGGGCGTTGAAATGACCAGCGGCTAAAATGACCCAAAACATGGAAACAAAAATGGACCAAAGCGAACGAATTAATTTTTGCAGTAATCTTCTTTTTGAAACAACATAAAAACTCAATTAGACTCGTTACACGCCCAATTATGTTCTATGTGTTAGTGGATGCAGTGGAGGTATTTGCATTGCCAACCTTAAGCCAGTTTATACCATATACCTACGTTTTTAATGCCCTGAATAAATTTAGCTGCAAATTACCATATGAATATGAAAGTAGCAAATAAAATTTGTATCAGCAAAAAGATACTTTTTTTGCAATAATTCTCTGTGAAACAACAAAGTCGTATGGATGAGATGTGAGTGTGCGAGGAGTTCTGTGAAATGCCATAATTATGTTGTTTCAGTTTGCCAACGAAATATGGCCACATTAGCACCCTCGTACTTTTGGCCAAAAATTGGCTTGTTAGTTATTTATACTCATACTTTCCAGCATACGACATCAGCATCAGAAGTTCAAACAACAACACCAACAACGTCAACAACAGCTTGGAGGACGACAAAACATTCTCAGCATAGCAACCTTCCTCACCCAAAAATAATCATTGCGCCAACAACAAGAATCGCTATCATCAGCAGCAGCAGCAGCAGCGACATCATCATCGACACCAACAACGAACATGAGCGAACATAAACATCATGTAACGTAAAAGTTCTTGCAAAACTTTCAAATTGCCCCTGCCTTCCACATCATACTTTTGTCCCACATGGTGGGACAAAAGTATTGTCATAATATGAATTGCCTGCCATTTGGTTAGAAATGAAAAAAATTTTTTTGTGTTTTAACGAAAAGTTTATTTGGAGGTTTCAAATTGATGACATTAAGTTGAAAATATGATATCGGCCAAATGATAACCTCATGAGTTGATCCACATTTGTGCTCGTTTAATGGCATTTTGTTGCACGGAAAACATTTGATTTCTTCTCCAATGTTGGCCTTCAAGTCTTGCAAGACTTGTGGTTTGTCTTTTCAAAAAGCCCCAACGTAAGACGCCGTTTGTTCGAAGCGCCGAAATGGGAGATTACACGGCCCCGAAATTGGTGTTCAAAATCTCTAACGTTTTCCGAGCTGTGTATCGCTCCATTGTCAACTAATTCTCTAACTGCCTACAACATAAATGTCAAAGCACAACGGCATTTAAAAAAGGTATGGCACATTTTTCACTGTGGCGTAGTGGTAATGCGTTGGACTGCTACGCAAAGTATCCGGGGTTCGAATCTCGGCACAGGCTAAATCAAACACACAAAAAAAGAAGAAAAATAATTTTTTACACGGCACCACCTCTTGGCAGGCAATTGCAAACCTACAAGAGTAAAAATTGCTATGAAAAGCTATTCATTTCGCCGTTCGGATTCGGCATTAAACTGTAGGTCCCTTCCATTCATGTACCAATATAACACGCACAACATGAGTGGATACGGAAAGCTCGGCCTAGGCCCTCCATAGGCTGTTGTGCCATTAAAAGTAAGTAAAGTAATGGCACATTCACATCATGACATTACTTTTGCACCACCTTGTTCATACACAGATATTGTGCCACCATCCACACTCTTCTGCATAAATTTTCGGCAAGTTTCTTGCATTTCCGTTCGCTTTTTCTGCACATAGTTGAGCAAAGTAATTTCGGAATTCAGAAATCGGATTTTAATCGTTCTATAAGTGGACGGTATGGACGACGTAGTAGTGTATGAAAAAGGTGTGCGACGGCCGGTGCGAGGTGAGGAGCTGAGTGGAAGGACTTTAAGCATACTATTTCTCCTTGTACCTGGCAGAAGTTTCTGTTTCCTGTTCTCTGTTGTAGATACACATGTTCTTGTTTGTTCATTTGCAAGTGTCGCAAGCATGTGGATTTATTCACATTTTCACTGTCGGAAGATAAATGTTAATGTGTAGAATGTGCAGTGGGCGGCACAGGTTGAATGGATATGCTACTGATTCGTGGGAGTCGCTGTAGGTAAAGTGGCTACAAAACTAAGTTCCAACTCAAGTATTTTTGGCTTAAATAATAGACTCAATTTCACATCCTTCGCTTGCAATTGATTCGTGAATCAAGGAAATACTGTGTGCTGTGCGAAAATGTACTATGGTAAGACTAGGGTTACTATGACAAAATTTTTAAATCCGGACTTATCGTTAATACTTATAAGAAGCCGTGAAATGTCTCGAAGAGGTTTCCGCAAACATGCACAAGCAGTCAGCATTCTCACATCAAATTATAAACTGGATACTCGGTTAAAGTTCAAATTTAAGTTAATTTTTACCAGCTCAAAAAAGTTGTCGCCCCATAGTACAGTGCCTTTTTCTCATTTATTTCCGGCCCCAAGAAGTTTCCTCGTCCTCCAACTTTAGTGCCTTCATAAATTCAGCTTGCAATAGCAACCTACACCACATTCTGAGAACTTAACTGAACTGAACTGCCGAAGCGTTGAACATTTTTCACTCTTCGTTGTGGCCCAATAAATATTACGGTACATTTCAACCCAACACTACTCCATACACACACACTCACATATACTATATGCACACGTACCTTCATCCAAATGTATCACTACAACTATTTACAACTACAGCGCATAAGCACAGAGTAGAACGCGCTTATACAAATTCACAAGCTGAGGTGCCATTTGTGCTTGTTTTTGGTGCGGGCGTGGTTGTCCACTGAAGTTACCAAACAACTTGGGCTTTTTTTATGGCCACAGGCGTTATTTATATGCAGGCTGGAAGGGAGGAAGAAGGAGGTAGAGTGGCTATGTGGACCGCTCACTCACTCATTGTCGCACTTGCTCGCTGATTTCGTTTCTTTCTGCGCGCCACTTTTTTTGTTTCCGTTCATCTTCATTATTTTAGTTTTTCATTCGCTCTGTGATGTCACATGTTGGCCATGCAAGTGGCAACTGTGTCAAGTGTTGCCCACTTGTACTACTACAGAGCACTCATGCCATTTTATTTTAACTACCATACTTTTTTTGTGTTCCAACTTTTTTAGCCTGGACATGGAAGTGATTTCAATTTATGAACATACCCATTCTACACATCCTGTGCACAACACACTCTTCCCCACTTCCACTTGCCTTCAAATGAGTAAACTCCACTCACACAAATGGGCGCCATTCCGTTGTGTCACTGCACTGTATCGTCGTCCTGTTGTTGTGACCGTCTTGCTCGTCTCTTCCTTCGGCATCCAAGTGATACGCTTGAAACGAATTTAAATTTTTCTGTAATTGGTTCTAGGGGAAATTGCAGTTTTGAGTTTAACTTCCGTAATTTAATGAATTACCATGAATGTGTTTTTTTTACTTTACAAAACGTTTTCCTTTTATTTGTTGCAATTGCAGAGAAATTAACTTTCGGATTCGTAGAAAAGTGGTTCAAGTGGTTTAAAAAGAATCTCAATTATTCTCTTTGTAAAGTCTATATGTACATACATACTACATACTTATGTACATATATCGAAGTAATGAACTCTTCCACGAAAGACGAATCTAAGAAAAAGCTGACGTGAAACCCACGAGGGTCAAGAGTAAGAAACAAACAAATCTATAGAGATTAGAAATTACATAGAGCACGACCACTATAAACTCCATTTAAAGGTAAGTGGGCATTATTAGATTTTGAAGGTTTTTAGATGAAATATTTTCTAGTCAGACTAACTCACTGTTTTATGTTGAACTATGTTGAGTTCGACCAATGTTTCCTTTTATGTATATTGTCCATTAAAGACGTGTATGATGGGAATCCATGGTTATGCTTTTTCTACCTTGAATAAAAGATGTAGTAGCCGAGACTCCTCCCGTATATCAAAACTTTTCTAGCCCCCAATACTCTCGTACAAAAACTGCAATGACAGTCATGTTGGCCATATGTTGACCACATGTATTGTATGCCTTGATCAAACCCACCAGGGTACGCAAATCCTTTCTCCCCAGACAGAGAAAAAAGTCAGCTGGTCCCCTGTTAGGTTCCTTCACATAGAACTTCGTAGTTTTGCAGGAATTAACGCAGAGCCATTGTTATTTATGAACATGATGCATGAATTCGTTGATATACTGCATGGTTCTTGCCAAACTGACTCCGATGAATTCGCACGGCGTGCCCTTTTGGGACTTTAGGACACATTATTTTCCATTCAGCAATACTATCTAAGACAAGACTAAAGACATTGGGGAACGCTGTACATACCACTGCTCCTTTCAAACTGGAAACAGTGATGAATGTAACTCGAAGTTCTAATTGACTCTAGATCAGTGTCGGGCAATTTTCATTTTCCTATTCACATGTGAATAGGCACACATTCTCTGCCGACGCAATGCTGTCACACGTACACTATAAACTTCCTCGTGTAGCTCACGAACTATGGACGAACAATGGAATTCGGGAGAAGTTTGAGAGCAATTTTGTCAACGCAAATCATGTGAGTTGATTTTCAGCATTCATGTGCGCAGTCGTACTCTGTATTCCTTTGCTCGACACTGCTTTAGATAGTTTGTGGTAATCCAATGTAAGAGCGGCATAAGCCAACATTTCCAACGAAGCTACTTTACTTTACTTTTAATGGCACAACAGCCCATGGAGGGCCTAGGCCGAGCTTTTCGCTTTTAGCATCCACTCATGTTGTGCGTGTTATATTTGTACATGAATGGAAGGGACCTACAGTTTAATGCCGAATCCAAACGGCGAAGTGAAAAGCTTTTCATAGCAATTTTTACTCTTGTAGGTTTGCCATTGCCTGCCAAGAGGTGGTACCGTGTAGAAAAATTATTATTTCTACTCTTTTTTTTTTTAATTTTGTCTGTGCCGTGATTCGAACCCCGGACACTCTGCGTAGCAGTCCAACGCACTACCACTACACCACAGCGTGCAATCATCACCTCTTGGCAGGCAATGGAAAACCTACAAGAGTAAAAATTGCTATGAAAAGCTTTTCACTGAAAAGCAATAAACTGTAGGCATTAAACTGTAGGTCCCTTCCATTCATGTACAAATATAACACGTACAACATGAGTGGATGCGAAAAGTGAAAAGGCCTAGGCCCTCCATTGGCTGTTAGATCATTAAAAGTAAAAAGTAAAAAGTAATAATAATAAAAAAAAAACACATACATTTTTTTAAACATTTCATGAACATTTTCCTTTCTAAATATAATTTATTTTTTCAGAAATTCTTAATGTAGGCGATTTATTACAAACGCACACAATTCTCACAAATTTATCTGCATTCTGCAAATTAACTTATGTATTTTCGGTTTGGTTATTATTGCCAGCCATATCCTTAAGGAAAGTTCTCTCTGCTGGTGTACGAATACGAAGAGCTTCTCCGGACCTGTTCCTAACTACCTTCGAGTGAATACCGCAGGAGGCGCAGTAGCGCAAATTAGCATGAAGCTTCAGAAATATCTCTGACGACTGCAGCTTCGACGATGCTACGGACAACAAATTTCCTAATTGCCTTTTCTTTTGGCAATGATGAAAACCAAAAGGCGATTTTTGATCAACTACTATGCTTCAAATGGCATATTTTTCACACATTTCAGCCGGAATTTCACAAATGACGCGTTCAATGTTGGCTTCCAAAGCAGTAATCGTATTTGGCTGGTCCCTATAGACAAGAAACTTAACATACCCCCACAAAAAATAGTCTAACGGGGTCAAATCATCACAATATCTTGGTTGCCAATTAACTGCACGAAAACGTGAGATTAACTGCTCACCAAATTCGCCTCTCAATTGATGCATGGTTTCGCGTGCAGTGTGGCATGGGGCATGTGGCACCGTCCTGTTAGAACCACATGTCGGCCAAGTCCAATTCTTGCATTTTCGGCAAAAAAAAGTCCTTTACCATCGAACGGTACCTTTCTCCATTGGCCGTAACGTTGCGGCCTTCATCGTCTTTGAAGAAGTACAGCCCAATGATGCCACCTGCCTATAAACCCCACCAAATAGTGCATTTTTCGGGATGTATTGGTAGCTGCTGAATTGCCTCTGGCTGGTCTTCACTCCAAATACGGCAATTCTGCTTATTCACGTATCCATTGAGCCAAAAAGCGGCCTCGTCGCTGAAGACAATTTTGCGATAAAAACGGATCGTATTTTGATAATAAATTTCAATAATTTGCAAACGTTGTTAAGGCGTAAGTCTATTCATGTTGAAATGGCAAACCAAACTTGTCAAAAATCATGCGTGAACTGTCCGAAATATTAACGTGAAAAACTAAGTATCAAAAAATCACCCTTTACATATATATGTAAACCGTCTAATTATGTGCGTTACAAATAACCGTTACTCGATCATCAAAAAATGTACTGGATATACAAATCAGGAGGTATGAAAATGCGATCATGTTGAAAAGTAGCTTGTGGTATGTAGATACATACATTGCCAAGTGGCAAATTTTACAAACAAACATTTCGAAAAAACGCATGTCCGTCTCAGCGGGTTATGTGGCCCACCCGCTGTGCTTTGTTGAATACCAAATTTTACATACAATTATTTCAATGAATTGCAACAGACGAAATCGTCACAAAGTATCATCAACTGATTGCAACGAATGGAAATGTGTGACTTGTGAGAAAAACATACGCGCACAATATTCCAATTTTATTGATATCGAGATCACATACATTTCTTAGTACAAGTCACAATTAAGAAGGCACTTCTTCCGTTCTGTTTTCGTATTTCTACTCCATAACGGTCACGCTTGAGTGCAGAATAATCCATGCAAAATATCGTCTCACATAGGGCAGACAACCAAGTCCAGAAAACGTGTTGTGCTGGAAATTTCCTAAATTTGGTTACCGACTGTGTGTGTTAGATTGTCAGCGGTAAGACTGAATGTTGTTTGCATTGATATATTGGTCGCATTTTACTGTTAAAACGAGGACATAGCCCAGCAGGTGGTCTCGAAGTGCAAAATGTATCATTACCATTAGCGTGTATGAACGAACAGAGGCACACGAAACATCCCAACGGCAAAAAAAAAGCCGCAAAAGTATTTCTTTGGAACGTTAAAAGCATTTACATTTACAACTCTACGCAGACAATTTAGACAATTTTCTAGATCAGCTATGCCCAACGTCAATGTATGCAATTTTCGTTCGTAAAAGTTCGTAAAAACTTTTATATTGATACTTCGGCAAACAGTACGTTGCAAAAGTATTTGTACACATTTTAAGAGGAAAGCTATTTCAGTTTCAAACTTTTTAATGCGAGTGAGATCAGAAATGTTCAGGAAATATTTGTGCTAAATTTGGTAAGTTAGATATATTATTATTATAAATTTTTATACACATAAATGGTGGGCGGCACATATGCATCCACATGTATCCACGAGTATGAATCAAACTTGACTGATAGAGGGCACTGATACGCGTAAGCTTCAAACTTAATTGATAGAGGGTCCTGATTCATATTTGATTCAAATCTAATTGATAGAGGTCGCTGCCCATCAGTTTCTAATAAAGATTTACATTTCAACCAAAAATCGGTAGAAATTTCTAGAGCTGAAAGAATAAGCGAGTATAGACTGCAAACCTAACGCGAGGGACAAACAAATGCCGATTGTTTTACGATGAAATATCCAGCAAAAACTGCGCCTGAGAGACAACAAGAATGTAGGCTTCGTCGAAAAATGGAAACTCAAAAAAAATTCAGATTCTGCTATCGCGAAAAAAAACCCAAAAACCAGCACCGAGAGATCGCGAGATTGTAGACTTCGCAAGAAATTTGAGGCACAACAGAATTCGACTTTCTTTGAAAAACAACTCGCAAAGACTAATTCGGGGAGACAGCATGAATGGCAAATGAGTTCATTAGAACCAATATTTGCAACAACACTCATGTCAATGAGTCCCGACGAAGATCCTCAGATTATTCAACAACAGGTAGTCATTTAGGTGATAGAATTCCCAGCTTCTCAACGAAAGAGGAGGGCAGAATATTTAATTGAAAATTTGCCTGTAAGTCTTTCCTCCATGGAAAGAAATCAACTCGCATCAGCACAATAAAACATAGATGAGATTTTCCAAGTTTCTAGTCAACCTCATAAAAGTTGCGAGTTCTCAGACCACCGAGGGGCAAATTATCCACCTGCTGAGATCATACAACCTGAATATTTTAAACATGATGATGATTATTATAAGGATGATAATAATGATGATGGTAAGATTATAACTATAATGATGTAGGAAATAAATTTATATGCTTTGAGTATGAATATTTTGATGGAAATGATGATTTTGCAGAGGGCGTTACATGCATTGGAAATGCAAACGATCAAAATTAAGTTAATGCAGAATCTGAGATCAGGGAATCATCAAACTGAACTATACAAGGCTTATCATTTACACACCGTTATAAATTCCTTCGGCCATGCCCGTAATGTCAGCAATAGACTCTGGTTTTTACAACCTAACCTGAAAACTCAAAACGCAAACGTTTTGGAGAAGATAACTTCTGTATGGAGTCCCACTGACACAAACAATCGTTTTTTGTCATATTTGCACTTGAAATTGCTCTTTCGTCACAATATTATTTATGACAAGAACGGTAATGCCTTTTGGCATTAAATTTGTGGTTACGCTTCAAATTGTGTTGACAGTAATAATGAAATAATTTATGTTTAAGATCTGATTTAAAATAAGAAAACCCCAGAAATATAGATGCATTTACATTACTGAATTGAGTTAAGTCCTGCAAGTGAGGTCATTTAAGGTATTTGTTTAACTATTTCCTTTGATATTTTACTTGTATGGGAAGTAGGCGTGCCATTTTCCAATGTTGATATCCGATCTGTAGAGGGTATAAAAAGGAGTAACAAATGGCTAAATCATAACGTACTAGGGAGAAACTGAATACACCATTGGTCCTCCGTTTAAGTTTCTAGGAAATTAAAACATAGTGCTTTATAAGCGCTAGCTTGAGAAGCGCTTCATTTGAATTCCCGTTGGGTAATTAGGCATACATACGCAGAAACATGTGACATTAAAAATGCAAAGTACGATGCGGAGAGGAAAAGGGAGAGGATGTGTGTACGTATTTATGTAGTTGTTTTTAACATTTACCAAACGTTTAACAAAACAAAAGTTGAACAGCGTGTGCCCTTATCTTCGCCCTCTTTCTTGCCGTTGTCATTACCCAGTAGGAGAATGGGAAAAACTTTCAACCTGTACTTTGAAAAAGTTCTCATTCTTTTATTTGTTTTGCAGAACATGCCATAACAGTAACTGATTACTGTAAAGTTCAACATCTGTGGACGCTAACTTAAGACTTAAGGTAGAGGCGGGTTGTGTCCAGTGGCATTGGACAAAGACAGGCCTCCTGAAAATCCTACATACCCTTCCATTTCGCTACTGGGTTATTCAAAAACGCTCACATCGTCATATACGCACACATGAAGAAGCATATCCTGCCACACGTATCTCACTCAGCCTGTATATACTCAGTGTTCATCCTTAACAAAAAACCCAGGCGACTACAACGGCACGCTTGACTGGGCTAATTATATTTGATAGATCTATTTAATATGATGCCAAATTGGACACGCTGGACATTTAAAATACAGAATAAATATTCTTTTATTTAATGAAGGAGTTTTCTTTGTCATTGCAAATAAAAAATTCATTCTGATTGTATTTTTAAGGCGATAATTTCACTTCAAACCTACTACATAAATATGTAGTGATCCTTTTTCCTTTATAAGTATGTATGTATGTATGTAAATGCATCTAAATTCTCAATACCTTCCCACACACACTTTTATGTTTTTTTAATATCATTTACACACTCTCAGTAATGGTTTTAGTCATGTAACGGTTGTTTGGGACGCTCATAATTAGGTGTCATGGGTATGAATATTCCCGTCGTTGCCAATCCTATTGAATCATGGGCATGATCACCAAAATAACAAACAAATGGCAAGATCCAAGCAAAATGAAATGGCGTACAGCTTGACACTTATCCTGAAATAATGGCGAGGTAATAGTGGAAGAATATAAGGACAGTGGAAGAAGAATAACGTCATTGAAAGAAAAATAAGGAGCTGGTTTTACTTACTTAATTAGCTGGCACTACAACCGATGATCGGTCTTGGCCGTCTCGATAAAGCTACGTCAGTCGCCTCTGCTATAAGTAATTTATAGCAGGCCAAGTGAAGTCAGATCGCCCTCTACCTGGTCTATCCAACGGATATTAGGGCATCCTCTTCTGCGTGTTCCTCCACCGTGGTTCGAATAAAACACCCTTCTAGCCGGAGTGCTTTCTTCCATTCGCTCAACATGACCCAGCCAAACATACGCTTGACTATGTCAGTGTCAGCGTACAGCTCATACAGCTCATCGTTCCATCTTATTCAATATACGTCGTTCACGCATACTGGACCGTAGATCTTACGGAGTATCTTCCTCTCGAACTCTCCTAACAGCCTCTCATCATTGATGGTCAATGTTCACGTCTTTGCGCCATATATTAAGACGGGAAGGATGAGGGACTTATAGAGCGTTATTTTCGCCGGTCGAGAGAGGGCTCTGCTTCTCAATTGCCTACTGAGCCCGTAGTAACACCTGTTGGCAAGAGTTCATCTCCGCTTGATGTCATGGCTGACATTAGTGTTGGTATTAATGCTGTATCCTAAGTAAACGAAATCCTTGACGACTTCAAAAGTATAATTGTCAACAGTAACATTTTGTGGAAGACGCCGTGACTCTTTGTTTGTTGACACAATGTATTTCGTTTTGTATTGGTTTTAATCGGTAGGAATCCAACACAACCAAAAAGAATAGGAGATCTACGGTATCTATAGAAGATGTCTACCTCCCAACGTAAAAGAAAAAAAACTACTCAAAAAAAAATTTGAGAAAGTTGTAAGCAAAATCTGTAACACTTTAACGAGATTCGACATTCAGAATTTGTGACTGGAACACACGCAGTTGCTGTCCTTATGTACGTACTATGATGTTGACTTTTGCATCACTTTTACTTTCTTTCAGTATTGTTAACATTTTGTGCCGTACGAAATATTTCAGTTCCATGAAATTCCAATTAACTGTTGCGTAAAATTGCATAAAGGTCGTCACATTAACTTGATGTAACAATTTGGGTAAATGCAACAGAAAATTGTGTCCACTTATTTACATATTTCTCGCCAGGACCTTAGAAATATCCTAAAGCAGTGTAACAACAGCAACAACAACACCATTTCAACCATTACGAATACATGGCGTATGTAGAGCGTTGCAAACTGAGTAATTAAATTTTTCCAGCAAATTTGCTGTCCACAGGAATTCAACATTTAAACAAGACGATCGATTGCAACGTTAACTGATCACGTGCTCCGCTCTTATGTCGTAAAATCCAAAGGACAACATTCTTTTGTTTTGCTACCCAAATCCATAGAAATTTCAAGTTACGTTTAGAAATTTTTGATATTCTAAATTGATGTAAAAAGTGATGCAACGTTTGCCACAGCGTGGCGTGTTTGTCATGCAATTTAAGATTACTTTAGATTACTTGTTCTTTGTACGTGGTTCAACTTCAAATTCCACTCACTCGGCAGCAATATAAATTACAATAGTGGGATTCGAATAAACTCACAAATGTATCGCAAACCGTGTAAACTCGTAAGAAAACTTTCAATTTTGACAAGTTATAAACTTATGAGGCATATACTTACTTATGAGTTTATTTGAATCCCTCTAATAAAATGAGTTTATATTTGTCAAATGATCTGTTTAAATATATATATTCTAATATAAAAACTAATGAAATGAGGTGTTAAGATGTTTTTATGATATTTATTTTTGAATCAGGAAATATTTTAAATTCGAAAACATCATTTTTATGCCATAAAACCTCACTTAAATGTCACCTTCTATACAAACGTAATTTTTATGCCGTAAAGCCTCACTTAAATGTCACCTTCTATACATTTTGGCCTTGCAAGCACATTCAAAAGTCGTTTCTATCGAGACTTGGTCACAAGCTTGTTGAATCTTACGTGCACGCGTTCATTTAAACACCACAATCCAAATGAATTTCGTCGCAGCATGGCAACCATGGCCAGTGGCGCGTTTGTTCTGTTAATCTCTTAATTTATCAATTGCAATTTACAGTTTCAGTTTCAAATTAATTTCCATAAATGCCCAAAAAAAAAACAAATCACAAAATAAAGAAAAGAGGCCCAGAAGGGGTTACACAAAGTTATGTTTACATAATTAATTAAACACAACACGAAAGCGTCGACTGCCGCACAGCATTAGAGATGAAACTACATGATGCGAACAAAAAAGGACACGTGAAATTATTAAAAAGGATTCTCATACGTACTCACTCCCCGAGTACCTCCCCGAGCAATGCAACAGCAAAGAAGGGGTGAAGTTGCTTGGAATGAGCAGGAAAAACAATACATAGCGACAAATACTCGCATGAAATGAAATGAGGTGCATGAAATATTCTCGCATTGCAATTTCATAATAATTTATTTAATTTTGAAAAATCACTGCTCTGTCACTCGCATTGTATTGCCATGAAAAAAGAAGACAGGGTAGCATTCACTGTTGAGCGAGGCACACACACACACACACACACACACACACACAATTAATGTCAGATGGTTATACGGCGGTGGTAATAAACTCGTAACCGAAAAAAGGATAACAAACTCACTAACTGCAATATAAATGTTATACTCATGCAAGTATGCATAAAATGCTTAACACCCATCAAAATATTACACAAATCGCTGGTTCGCAACAAAAAGGGTTACAATTGCGTACGTTGTACTTACGTCATTGTGAACATCAATAGAAACTAAAATTGCCAGCCTGCTCAGTTTGTTTTAATGGCATATTGGATATAGTGAATCCGTTTGTGGACTTGGACTGGGCGTGTCCACTTACACATTTATCATGCCTCTGGGTGACATCGGCAACATGTGAGAATGAAAACTGGACAAACATGTTTGGAGAACAGATGGAAGAGATGGAGTTAAAATGAATTAAATATGTAATGCAAAAAATTACCTAGGATTTTGTATACATATTTTTGCAGTTTCTAATGCAACCACAATTGAACTTCTTCTCGTTAACGTAACTTCCAAGACCTTCTACGGTATTTCGAAAATAAAAATAAAAGTTGCACAACTGGACAAGGTTTCTGATGGCCATGCATAACGAGATGTGATATTATCTTAAACGTCGTGAGTGTACAAGATGCAACTCAAGAGATTATCATCCAGGAAATTAAATATGAAAGTACCTGCAATTTGTAATGGGTATCCATCCTGGTTTAACAAAAGAACTCGAAAAACAATAAAAGTAGAGCTCTATAAATTTCTCTATCAGTCTAATATATTTTCAATTGATCCAAAACTAAAAGCTAATCCTAAGCATTTTTGGTCGTGGATCAATGATAAACGAAAGAGTAAATGGTCTACCAAGTTTTATGTAATATCCAGGTGCCTTCTCTGACAATACTCTTACGATCTGTGACTGCTGTGCTTATTACTTCAAATCAGTGTATTCCCGGTAGATCCCAACTGTCCTGAATTTCCTGAGCTTAACCAGGTTTTTGATATTATTGATATCCGTTTCAGTGAATTTGATATAGTCAATGGCCTTACTATCCTAAAACATTCAACCTCTGAAGATCCCAATGGATCCTCTATCATATGTAAGAACTGCGCATCTTCGCTTTCCGGCCCTTTATTTCATATCTTCAATAAATCTATTGGCAGTTTCCTTGATAAATGGAAATTATTCAATATTCCTTCAATACATGACTCAGGTCCCAAGCAAAATGTATGTAATTACAGACCCATTTATAAACTCCCAACAATTCCAAAGTTGTTTGAGAAAATGCTTTATGGGAAACTGTCTTTCCAAGTTAATGATGAATCGATACATCAACATGGTTTTATGACTGGTATGTCCACTAACACCAACCTATGTACATATTTTCTGAAATCATATAATCAATAACTTAACCTCAGAGTTCATTTGAAGAAAGACCTGGGAGTTGTGCTCGATTCTCGCCTTGAACTCAAAGACCATATTGAATTGACTGATCTCATCTTGATTACTGTTCCATAATCTGACCCTTTTCAATTTTACATTCATCCAGAATTTAAAGAACTCAACATCGTTTCACTAGGTACATGTTCTACCAATTGAACTGGAACATTGACCGCCCAGCCCTCCCTATCCAACTATGGTATTTAGGTGAGCATTATTTGATATTTACTATTATGTTCATTAGGGATCGCATTTACTATCAAAAGCCTCTGGGAAGTCTTTTAAGGAAAGTATAATTTAATACTATTATTAATTGCCTCTCATGTATTCTGATTAATTATAACTTTCATGTTTATAGGCAATTTTTATCATATATTTTCCCCATGTATTCTAATTTATGAATTAAATTGAATGAAATTGTTAATTTGTAATTATATTTATTATACATTGTATTATATTAAATTTAATAAGTAGCCTGAAAAGGGTTTATACAAGGTGGGGCAAAAGTAATGTCCTAATGTGAATGTGGCATAATTTTTGGAATTGGCGTCAAATTTCATTGTGCTTTGACATTTATGTTATAGACAGATAGAGAATTAATTAGTTGACAACAAGCATCGGAGAGATACACACCTCCTAATCACCAATTTGGATCCAAAACTAGGTAAAACAAACACTGAGGAGCTGATTATTTGACAGACATAATTTTTCCAACTTAATGTCATTAATTTAACACCTTCAAATAAACTTTCCTTGAAAACAGAGTCCAATTTTTTTTTAATTTCTTACTAAATAACAGCCAATTTACTTTATGACATTACTTTTGCCCCACCTTGTATGCAATCTTTTTTTTTGTTATCGAGACATTCAACACACAGGGTGTACCCCTATGAATGCAGAGCATTGTGTTGAATGGGAGGAAGATTGATAGGTGAGAGGAAGAAGGAGAGAGAATGTGAGAGGGGGATGCAATCACACAGGACACCGATAAAGAGATAGACAGTGGCTGTCAAGTGTTATTTATGCCTTTACCAAAATGAACTTCATTTTATCAGTGTCGGATATGACCGCATGTAGCGCAAGTGCCAAGCTTTTCGCATCCACTCATGTTGTCCGTGTTATATTTGTACATGAATATTTGTACAGTTTATGCCGAATCCGAACGGCGAAGTGAAAAGCTTTTCATGGACAATTTTTACTCTTGCAGGTTTGCCATTGCCTGCCAAGAGGTGGTGCCGTTTATAAATTTTGTTGCTGTTACTTTTTGTTTTGTTATTATTATTTTTTTTTCCTGTGCCAGGATTCGAACCCCTGACACTCTGCGTAACAGTCCTACGCACTACCGCTACGCTACAGCGAACACTGTTTGACGAAATAACTGAAATAACTGAAATAAATTAATTAATCTGGCGCTGATTGAAGCAATCCCTCTACAAATAATAAAAAATTATGTAACAAATAATAATTTCTAATTGCCGCTTAAGCTACGCCTAAAGAACCGTAGATATTTGCCATTACACCCTTCTAGAAACGAAACAATATTGCCACGAAGAAAAACACAAAAAACGATAACATAAAAAAGAACGAAATACAAAATAAAAATCATGGCGAAAACGCCACTAAAATAGGCATAAATAAAAATATTATTTGACACAGCATAGAGCGGGAATTATCCATTAAATCCCATGACACTCCAACGCAATGTTGCACACTGAGGCAGTTTCAGGTTGATTCGATTATGAATTCAATTTAGATGAGGCTAAAAAACTAAAATTTTGTGCACGCGGGAATTCGCTGTTATTTCCAGGTATTTTCGGGAACAGGAGCAACACTGCAACACAGAGAGGCCGTGATTTAGTTTTTGCTGACGTTATTGAATTACTTTGAGTGTTACATTCGGATTTATTACATAAAACTTATTTTTGGGAATGCCAAATCAAGCGAACACAAAAATAATAATATTTTCTTCTAATCTCCTGAATGCTGCATGTAATATGAAAAAACAACATGTGAAATTTCTAAAAGCATGAAACAAGAAAAATCCTTAAAGTTTCGATTTTAGAAATGTAAACAACGAAAAAATCATATCGGAAAAAAAGCATAATAAATCTCATAAAAAATAACGCGCTGCAACAACATACAGCGTATGTGCGTCGTGCGGCGCGCATGCAATTTGCATCCGGTTCCGGTAGCAAAGTAACACACACACACACACACTCGCAGTTACTCACTCACTCACGAAATCCCATTTTAAAACCATAAAAACAACAACAAGCTTGAAAAACAAATAAAAATGTATGTATGTTTTTTAATCCTCACACATTTTAATCCTTTTTCGTTTTATTTGTTTCACAATTTATTTTTTTTGCATATGTTAAAGTGTACACATACAATATACATACATACATATAAAGGAGAGTGTATGTGTGTGTGTGTGTGTGCGTGCGTGTGTGTGTTTAGGCAAAATGCAATTTAGAATATTTGCGATTCCCTTTGGCAAAAAGCATGCATCAGCATCAAAATTCGTTCGTTCATGCATTTTTATTTTTCCGATATTTGTACAAAGTTTGCATATGAAAATATTAAAAGGCGCAGCAAAAATAATAACAACAACAAGAACGAGTGTCCTCTTTTTGTTTTCGATATTGTTGTTGTTCTTGTTGCTGTTGATCCTTGTCCTTCCATTATTTTTGATTACAACATCAACACCCTGTACAACAAGTTGAGAACATGACAATGCAATTGACGCACTCAGCAACAAAAATTTAAGCAAAGCGAATACAAGCTACGAGTATAGACAGATAAACAGCCAGTCGGACAGACAGACAGCGAGACCGAGAGACAGCGCCAGCCAAACTATCAAACAAACAGCAGCAGCGGCATATATAAAAAGGATATACGGTGCAAAGTATTTTGTTAAGTGAATATAACAACATCAACAGTACATCGGCGTTTATTATTAAATTTTGAAACCCTTTTCGTTTCGTTTCTTTTCTTTTTTGTTTTTGTTTTCTTTTATGATAACATTCAGTGTAAAATTTATTGATGTTAATACTATGGCCGGACCGGAGGGGTGAGTACGTGTATGTGTCTGTCTGTGTACAGGGAACAAGAAAGGGATGAGGTGTAACGCAAACGAAAATTATAAAATATTATAGTGTCAACCTTGCTAAGGGTGTGAGAATATATTGTTGCATAGATATTTACGTAAATCATGCAACATATTGCATAATTACGGTATGCGATCTTGTTGTTCTATTAAATGACTCCATAAGCTTATGAAAGTTTCATAAAGTATAAGTTATTAAGGCGTAAGTCTTAAACAGGCTAAATAAGTTGGTATTTTCAAGAAATCTGAACATCAATCTTAAACACCTCGATAGTAAAGGGTGTTTTTTTAGAAGTGTTGTTTTCAATCTGGCAATACTTTTTTCGGAGTTGGTCTTTTTGACAGCTGTCACTTGATTTATGCTTAGTTTGGTTTGCCATTTCATAATGAAAAGACTTACTCCTGAACAACGATTGCAAATCGTGCAAATTTATTACCAAAATAATGGTTCGGTTCACGCGATTTTCACAAGAAAATGTTGTTCAGCGTTGAAGCTCACTTTTGGTTGAATGGGTACGTTCATAAGCAAAATTGTCGCATTTGGAGTGATCATAATCCACAAGCCATTGTTTAGACGCCGTTACAACCTCAAAAAGTCACTGTTTGGTGTGCTCTATGGGCAGAGGAAGTCATTGGTCCATACTTTGTCAAAGATGAAGCCGGTCATAATGTTACAGTCAATGGGGAACGCTATAGAGCCGTGATTAATGACTTTTTCGTGTCTGAATTGGAGGATGTTGATGTGGACCACCTTTGGTTCAAACAAGACGGCGCTACATGCCATACAGCCAACGAAACAATCAATTTATTGAAGTAAACGTGGGCCTGTGGCGTGGCCTCCAAGATCGTTCGATTTAACACCGCTGAACTATTTTTTTTGGGTTATGTGAAGTCGCTTGTCTACGGTGGTCGCTGTGGTGTAGTGGTAGTGCGTTGGACTGCAACGCAGAGTGTCCGGGGTTCGAGTCTCTGCACATGCAAAATCAAAAAGTAGAAAAGATAATTTTTCTACCCGGCACCACCTCTTGGTAGGCAATGGCAAACCTACAAGAATAAAAATTACTATGAAAAGCTTTTCAGTTCGCCGTTCGGATTCGGCATTAAACTGTACAAATATAACACGCACAACATGAGTGGATGCGAAAAGCTCGGCCTAGGCCGTCCATGGGTTGTTGTGCCATTAAAAGTAAGTAAAGTAAAAAAGGCCCCAATTGCTGCAAAAAGTGGTCGAAAATTGGTCCTCTCGGCTGGAATTTATTCGAATCAGCCGCGGCGGCCACTTGCCCGAAATCGTTTTTAAAACATAATGGCAAATCCTTATCTTTATAATAAAGCTAAATTCTTGGCCATCACATTAAATTATATACGTTTTATTTCTTCTTGAAAACCACACTTCTAAAAAAAAACCTTACATATAGTGGCTAGCGCACTAGACTCTCATGCATGAGGTTACTGGCTTGATTCGCGTCTGGGTATGGTGGATAATGCTCATTCATAAACTTCATACATTCCTACCAATATGAGGTGAACGAGAATTATAAGAAAAGTATAGAAGTACACCACTTGGCAGACAATGCCAAAACCAACAGCTAATAACAAAGTGCCAGGCCGACGTTCGGAACCGGTGTTAACTCTAACCTAACTTAACCTATATGATTCCAAGTGATAAACCAAGAAATTCTTAATACCACATTTCTAAGTAGTTAACAAATTTAATTTTTTTCAAGGCTAAAACAATTGAAAATTGTGTTTGTGTGGTCAAACAATGAAGGGGACTTGCCACCACATTGATAATATTCACTCAATAAAAAATCATTTTTGGTAATTCCAAATAGTAGCTTGTTGACAAGTCTGGCGAAAACATGACAGGTCGATATGTGCATGGGGTATCTCCTCCAATTACTCCTTTTTCTTTACTTTTACCAAAAGACGTTAAAACTTAAAAATCAGAATGTTAAATTATGAGCTGAGTGCAAGTCAGTTGGAAGTTTTCTTAGAATGAGGCAAAAATTTGTTTGACTCTATGTAAGTGAGCGATATTGATATTTGTGATAATCTGCACTTGTCCGCTATAAGAAAATTCTACCTAGAGGAAGAAGCAGAAGAACGAAACCAAAATTAAGAATCGAATTTCATCTCAAAAGTTCCTAAAACAGCCTATGCTAAGAATTTGGGTTTTGGAAAAAAAATACGTTCCACGACTCTTTCCCTAGTTTGAATTACATTAAATGAGATGACGGCGTTGTTAATGTGTTAAAGTTCTTTTCGTATAAAAAACGAAAACTTAAACAATATTTGCTTTAAGCCAAAAGCCAAATAAGATTTTTGTTTTTTGCTAAACCCGCCAAGGGGAAAAGTATTGAACTTTTCAATATATGGAGAATGTCACCCTATGCAACTCAACATTTTTTCAGCCACAGCAATTGAAAAAAGTGTAAAAAATAATTTGCATCTCGTGTTAAATTTACACCAACAAGAGCAAGAACAACAACAGTAAAATAAATAAATCCTACTTAATGTCACAATCAATCCACAATGGCATTTCTATTACACACGCACATTCAAAAGAGAATGCAGTAGAACAATGAAATAAAGGATACAATTGCAAAACAGTTGCAAAACATTTTGAAAAGTACTCATGCGAGTGGCAAAAAATGGAACTGTGAAGGTATGAAAACTGGGAAATCAGTTTGTGCCGAGCATGTCCAATATTGAAATGTGAACCCTTATTAGCGCGCATTTAACTGTTCATTTGAAGGTTTCATATGAGGCAGTGATGCGTTAAATCAGGACAACTACAACAAACGCAGAAAGGATGCAGCCAGGCAAGCCACTCGAGTGCGACAAGGCTCAGCTGGGTTCGGCGGCCGTTCGCACTTGTGTACAAAAATAAAGGGAAGAAAGATATAATTTTAATCCGGCAGGAACATAAGTTTTTGATTTGATAAATCTCGTTGCACACACACACACAAATTCAATTGTAACAAATGCGAAGGATAATGAAGAAACTAATACCGATATTAAAAAATATTTGCTATGGCAACACTTAAACTATTTGGTAATTTCTTTTTTAAATTTCACGATGACAACAACAAGAAAAACCCAACACCACCGCTGCTGCTTAAAGTGACATTCGTTAGTGAAATCGTTTGCGACAAGTCAGCGACAATTTGCAGCATGTGCCACACTGACAGACATTCAAGCGCATTCATTCAATAATGCTAAATAACAAAGAGCAGAAAGGGTGCCAGCTACCGCCAGTCGGCAACTCGGCCAGGGAGACCTTTCAATGTGCTTTATTCAAATTTGTACTTTAGCATATACGAGTTCATAAGCAAATGAAAAAGCTTCGACCGAACGAGCGCAGCGCTGCTCTGAACGGCTATGCCGATTGGGGTGCGTCATAAATTTCTCAATATTAACATTAATTGCACTCAATGTCCTCTTGTGTGGCGCATTGATGTGATGCCGTGTACGCGTACATCACCCATATCTACATACTACATACATATAGTACATGCTGCATACATAAGTACATATGTACATATGTATGCATGCAGATGGGAAGCTATTCGGCTGGCTCTGTGTGCCATCATCATCCAACTAGAGTAGTGTACGAGTACAGCCACTGATATGTGGCCAAAGAAGCTTCACCATTAAGCCTTGCTGCTGTGGTATGGTGCGGTGCGATGTGGTCTTTTTATTCCATTATTCTTCTTTCAATATGCGATTGAGAGTCTTGGATATTTTGGGTTCACCCCAAACGGGTGGTTTTATTGGGATGTTTTTCTGTTGTTTTGAGTTTAGCATGAAGGAGAGAGGTTGGTGGAGGGATTCTTTGCTGATTCGCATTGAGAACTGATTTGAATAATGAAGCTGGCAAATTTATCGAGTTCACGAAAAATGTTAAAGAGTAGGAATAAAAAAAACTGTGAATTTAATTCGAAAACTATGGTAAAATGTGATGCCGCCGCTGCTGGGGGAGTGAGCATGTGAGGTGTATTTGTGATGCACAGTGGGATAATGAGAAAGCTTTTAAGTATTTTTGCTTTAACTGTAATTGAGTATGAAGATATGTTCGTGATCCAAAATAAAGAGAATACTAGGAAAAAAAAACAATTGAAATACTTGGAAGAAGAAAAACTAAACATTATAAAACTGTACTGTATTCATATACGCCACAGGCGAGAGAGAGTTATATGTATGTGCTCCCCCTCTCTCTCTCTTGGACTATTCAATGTATGGTTATCCTGAGAGTATAAATCGTTTTTGTGGAGAGAGAGAATTCCAGAAATCTGAGCCGTAATTTCACCACAAAATAGCGGAATTCTACTTCAGCCCTGGTGTGTTTTGCTTTCGCATCTCGGTTGTGACAATAAATCGTGGGTCTGTGCTCTCGCCTACGACAAACAGTAAAACATCCTCGAATTCATGCTTAAATACAACTTTTAACTCATATCTCAATGTGACCCACTGTTGCTGGCTCATTGAATACAAAAGCGAATACACGTGTGCCACATTTTCCGAACAAAAAAATTCCACCCAAAACATTGACATTCTTATTATTGTTATTAATGCCATGGTTGTTGTTGTTGCTGTTGTTGTCTACGTGCCCACTTATTGTTTGATGTGGATTTTAATTGAACTCAAGTTTTGGTTTTTCGAAAATAATAAAAACAGAGAAAAGCGAAAAAAAACAATGCGAAATATGTAAAGTTCAAAAACCGAAGGGCAATTGGAAATATTTACAAAAGAAAAAACGAAAAGTGAATGAAATGTGAATAAAAACACGTTGCACTCATTAAAAATCAACCAACATTTTCGACTGGCTCAGCCCATTTGCTTCCTCTTCTTGCTCTTGCACGTCCTTCGTCCTGACCGCGTTCCATGGTTAGTTTCTTCTCTTTTTGAATACCGCGCTACATCACCACATTTATTTGCAATTATACTGTGTATCAATGTGTATGTGCGTAAGAGTGAGTAGAATACGTTCGTGTGTGTGTGTGTGTAACGTTTATCCCCTGTATATAGTTCAAAATGCATATGTCACTCAATGACGCATAAAAATTAGAAAACAACCAACCGAAAGAGGATGAAGACGGCCCAAAGAAAAGGGGACAAGGTACGCATTGAAAGAGAAAGGGGTTTCATTTCACTATTTTAATGTTTTCTAACCTTCAAATGTTTTTTTTCTTTTTGTTTTTGTTTCTTTGAAAATTCAACTGTCAAACGGAGTTACTTGTCAGTGTTATATCAAATCGGTGATGACGTTTTGGATTTTGTACCTACCATTGCTGTTATTATTATTTCTGTTGATGTTAATTTGAATCCAATTAATGATGCTCTAAATATGGCATACTGAGTATTACAAATGGCCCTGACGGCGAACGACGGCGCATTTGCAAGTTTTAGTGAAGTACGGAGATTGAGGAAGGGTTCTTTGAACGAAGTTACACCTGCTTGGATGCTGCCATAGATTATTAACAATAATAAATATTTGCACAAATAATCAGGAAGAGAAAATCAGAGATAAAGATATTGCTGGATAAATTTTTCTTGTAAGAATTTTCAAGCCAGGAAACATACTTTATAATTGTAGTTTCCTTAAATAAGAAATCTGCAAATCGATTTTTTGAATATCAATTTAAAAAATCAGCGCAAGTATGAGAGACAGGTTATTTTAATTTTTTATTGATACATTCAACACACAGGGTGTACCCCTATGAATGCAGAGCATTGTGTTGCTTGGAAGAAAGATTGATAGGTGGGTGGCAGAAGGAGGGAGAATGAGAGAGGGGAATAATAAATTAAATTTTGCGCTCTCTTTCTTACTACCACACTTTTCTACCTGTCCATCTGGCACAGTGTTAACAGCTTCTAGTAGAAAGAACAGACATAAAACGGACTTATTTTATGTACTATAAACTCAGAGGTAGAAAAATACTCAGGAAAAAAGTTCAAAATATTTCAATATGGTACTGTTTTGTTTGGAATTGGGTTTATTAAAAATACGAAAACAAAAAATAATAAGCAAACCAAGAATAATAGAAACAAAGATTTCGACACATTGAGAGCGTAACTTCACTTTAAGTCGGACAAATTGTAAGAAACTGTTACATTTTAGAACTATTCTCACTACTTTTTTATGCAACTATGAACTAAGGTAAAAGGCCAGTTCTGTCGAAAGTATCCGATCAGAGTATACGTACTTTGTTACTTACTTAACTGTCACTACAACCGATGAGGCGCCAGTTGATAAGGCCAAGTGCAGTCAGATCGCCCTGTACCTGATCTTTCCATCGGAGTTTAGGACGTCCTCTTCGTGGCTCGAATAAAACACCCTTCTAGCCGGAGCGCTTTCTTCCATTCGCGCAACATGACCCAGCCAGCGAAGCCGCTGGATTTTTATACGCTTGATTATGTCAGTGTCGGCGTACAGCTCATCGTTCCTTCTTATTCGATACACGTCGTCCACACATACTGGACCGTAGATCTTACGGAGTATCTACCTCTCCGACGCTCTTAGAGTATACGTAATCCGCTTAAATTTCAATCCACCTGTCCTAATCAGTTGGTGAGGAGTCCCATTTTCTTAATTTTTAAGTATACTAAGTCAAATTGTCTCTAGATGAGCGCCAAGTCGTAGTTGGCACTACGATGAGTGGCCAGGGTTTAAATCTCGGCACAGGCAAAAATCAGAAAAAAAAAAACAAAAAACAATTTTCCTCTGTTTCGTTACTGTAATGAAACCTAATAGGAACCTAATCATTAACTAAGTACAATAATTTGCTGAAATTTAAAGATATTAAACTCTTCTCTTTTAAAGTAAAACACTACGATCTACAGAAAACTGTTCTCCCCTTAAAATTAGCAAAACGGTAGCAATTCGATAATTTAGTGTAAGATTTCTCAGTTAACACTGTGTCAAAGCTAACTCGAACGACGATCGTTCCCACTGGAACTTTAGCCTTGGAAAAGTATGTATGTTTTTTCTCAGTTCCCTCCCTGTTCTCAACTGCAGATCCTTTCAGCTACTGTCAACACTAATGTGTGAACACAATTTTCGAATGCTACCTGTTCCCATAATCTACTTAAATGTTTTTCACGCTGAAAATATTACTAAATATGATTATTCAATAAGATCACCACAGATTTCTCTTTGAAATTTACTGTTGACACGCTATTCAAATTCATCAGCCATCTCACAAAATTATCGGTGCTTACCGCAAAGAATTTCGCATTCATTTGTAACTTCAACACGTATGTATGTTTGCACTTCCAGAGGGAAACCTAATCTCGTCTTATCCTATTAGAAAAAACAATGAAAGTGAAATTTGTACGGTAGCCAAAGAACATACGGAAACACATACATAAATGTCAATAACTATTAAAACTATTTACCTGAAGGATTATTAGCAAAAATTATAAAAGAAACTCACTGAAATTTCGCACCTTTCACACACTCGCGTGTGGTTGTGTGTATGAGTGTGTGATGTGATATGTCCATGTGGCATTTTCCTCCATTCAACTTTTGGTTATTTGTTTGACTTTTTAATGCCTTCATTGTACTTGCCTATAACGAATCTAGAATCTAGAATTGTTCTCTTTAAGTGACACAATTTCTTTCATTTCCGTTGTGGCAGTTGCAAAATATTAAAGAAAAATAAGAAGAAAATTAAATTTTGAAGAAGTAAAAATGCTTTTTACTGTGGGTAATTGCCACGGATGCTCTCGAGCATAATTCAATTTGCAAACAGCAATGTAAATCCAACTTAGCCCAACTCTGCATCGCTTTGATGATGTTCGCTTCCTTTTGCTGCCGTCTCCCTCATCCTAATATGACGAGAGATCCTTCGAAGGACGAAGTATGAATGGATGTCGATGGAAATGGTTGAATGCTTTTTGACACACAAATAACTGAAATGACATATTTTGAAATTGAAACCAAAGCAAAGCCATTTTCTGGTTTAACACAAAAATATTATACATACCATATATACACAAAATTTCGTTACCTTTTTTTTTTGTAGTCCGCGTTGTATTTATATTTCTTTTTTGTGTTTTTCCGTGCGTTGTTCGTTGCAAATCTTGAAGATTTCCCTGTCATTTTGTTTGTTTGTTGAAAATGGTGCAAAAGAATTATTTTCTCGTTGGTTTATTTTTATGTTAAAGACGGTCACAGGAAACTTGGAACGAAGTATGCAACAGAATGAGCAGCTTAAACGTTGTAAGGCTATTTGTGCTTTTGTTTTATTTGCACCAAAATTAAGTTGCTCGAAATTGCCAGTGGGTAGAATAGCTCACTAAACCCAGTCGAATCAAGCTATAAAGAAGTGAAAATTTCACAATTTTAATTAAATGTATGTGCGCATTGAGAACTATTCTAGAATAGAATTCTTCCCTCAGCTCTACCCTACACCTTAATTGTGACACAGTTTCTACAAAAGTCAGAACGATTCTGAGAACTTAGTAAAAATAAGCGCTGCACTTAAAAAAATAATTTTATGTAATTTCTTGTTAATACTTAGTACAAATTTTGCGTACACGCTACTGCATTAAATTACGATTCTCCACGCCCATCAATTAAATTGTCGAAAATTTCCCTTAAGCACAACATGGCAACGACGCAGACAACTCTGGCGACAACATTGTCAAATTACAAAGCAACAAAATCAAATTAATACAGCGGCAACAACAGCACATCACAGCAACGCAACCAAAAAAACCAAAAGGATTCCTTGGTGCAGAGCAACGCAATTGCAGCCGTGGCAAAAATACTATCAGGGTTCAGTTGACATAGCTAGAATCGTCATACAGCGTCATTCTCGCCCCCGCCCTTCCTCTCTCCCCCACCACTCTGCCAAAACCAAGTAAGCAGCAGTAAAAAGACAAAACCAACCGAAAACCGCGCAAGCAATCGTGCAATATCACCATTCCACGAACTACACGCAACTACCAATGGCAACAACACCAAACATGCCACCCACCAGCTGTGACCTCGGCGTTAATGATACACAAGTGTGACACTTTTTTCTATTGTAGCTTTTCTCTCTTTTATTATTATTATTATTATTTTTACTGAATTGCGCGACACAGCAACAAATTGTTACAATTGCCTTTTTGTGTTGCTATTGTTGTTACTGCTGCTGTTGTTGTTGTTGCCGGTGTTGTTGTTGTACTGACAACTGTATACAAGCGCAAAGAAATCAGTTTCACGCTTTTTTCATACGTGCATTGAAGTATTTTTTTTTTGTGCTGTTGATTACCTACAAACGAAGTAGGCACGAGCTTCCATAGTAGTGAACTCTTTTAATTGAAAATTATCACAAACACGGTTGTCACGCAATTATTGTAACGTTATCACTCTGATGGTAATACTATCACCACATGCCTACTCGTAGAGGTTGAAAGGAGAGCAAGTGCACAAGTGTGCTCCATGCGGGTCACATACACACGAGTTGCCATGACAGCGATGGTGGTGACAATTGTGTCAAATCTTTAAAGAGGACTGATAAGATGATGTTAGGATGTTAGGGAAAGATTGACGATGTTCTATAAAAGACCATAAGGATACCGTTGATACCGGTTATAACCGGAAATAATTTACTATAAATACAACTGCATCAGTGCAAAAAAAAATGGGAAAATGAAAAATTACTCGCATAGGAATGGGGTAAAAACTTAAAATATCATACATATTTAACTACAATACTCTTAATTTCAAGAATTATCTTCAATCTGAGCACAAACTGGAATTAAGTGTATGGCTGGAGGTCACTGAAGCTTTTTACATTCCACCCACAATTATGAGTAACTCACAATACATTTTTTTTACTTCGCAATATTTGCAAAAGCTTTATACATTTTTAATAACTCCCACTCCATGAGCTCCTTGTAGTAGAAACAACACTCACACAAATGCCAGTTGTTTACAATAAAGTAAATATCCATAATATTACCACGGAACAAACGAACGAAAGCCATTGAAAACTTGAAAACCCCTGCCACAAAGTTATTGTGATTTTCCACTCCTAAAGGGCACAAACAAAAACAAAAACTTCGAAACCGCTCTCTGGATTTCCGGTTTCCTGTGCTACACATATATTTCGAATTAATGAGCGAGCACAAGAAATATACATACTAACAGTGTGGAAGTGTGGAAGGGAAAAAATTAAAGAAAGGAATTCAAGGAAGGAGAATACAAGTGAAAAGCGAAAAAAGGAATACGTAATATTAAGTTTAGATTAAAAAATCGAAAGGTCTTATTAGTGCAACAACAACAAGAAGAAATGCGACGCCTGCCCCATTGACTCGCTGCTAGCACCCGTGCAACACCAATAAAAGCAACAATAGCCAGGCACATCTCCTCGTGTAGTAAACGCACCCTTAACATTGCAAGAACTCATTGAAATCGGAACATTGATTAGCTGCGAATAAAAATATACAAATACAATACTAGTATAGACTCGCACACATACTCGCACACACAGATTCGTCCGATATATCCGGCATGCACGACAGACAGTCCGTCAATTGTTTTCTGACTGCTGATTGAAGAACAGCAAGCCCAATTCACATTCGACCTTTTATGCTGCTGCTGTCTTCTTAATGTCAAACATGAGTGTGAGTTGCTTGCAACAGCACGATCGAGTGGCAGTGCGAGGGTGGCGGCTCAGCGTTTTTCGTGGCTGCTTGTTTTTAATAAAAAGCATTTTTTTATTCTTGCCGCCGGAAGTGGCCATTTTTGCGTTTTAAATTAAATTTTTCAGTGTGTTTTACAACAGCTACGCTAATCAGCGAAAATTCGCGTAAATTTGTGCTCTATATTCCGCCGCACATTGCTTTTTTTTAATGCTTTTGCGCTTGCTACGTTCTTTTTATGAGCTTCATGTTGAGAAGAAGATATGTCGACGGAAGGGGAGGGGAGGGGGAGCGCGTCAGTTCATACCCTTTTATGAGATTTGAGGTTATGCTGTTGCGTTTTACTTCATCTAAGAGAATTTTTACAAAAAATATTCGCGCAAGTGGAAATTAGGAATTTAATTAAATAAATGTTATGGCTGGAGTATGTGCTTGCAACAAAGTGAGTGCAGCCCTGCGAAACTGAATACAGAGAAACTAAAAAAAAGCATAGAACAAAAGCTGGAAATGGGAGTCACTCCCTCATAATCATTTAAATTAGTCTACTTAAAGATCCAAGGAATAGAACCCACTTTCCCGATAAATATTATAGCCAATATCGCTGTTGCACCAAGAATAAAACAACACTTTTGAAACTTCTGACTTTCTTCTGGGAGTGAGTTATGCACTCCAATGTTATATCTTTAAGACTATCGGAGAGTCCTTTATCCTGGAAGCCATTTTTCGCCTTCAACCACTTTCGTTTTTCTGCTCTACTTCAAACTTGTCATTCATTGCTAATTTATTTACCAAATAAATAAATTACTATTCTAATAAGTTCAACCACTTTACAACAAATACGCAAAACTTTTCGCCATTATGCTAAATTGAAATCGAAGAAAGTTTCTCCGATACATTCACATCAATTGGCAATAAATTTGCAGATAAAGAAAGGCATAAACAAAATTCAAGTAAGGCTAAACGAAGCGAACCGAACCACACCGAAAACCAAAACAGCCGCAGTGGGACATTCACGTAAGCGGCAGTGAAATCTGTACTATCCTAGGAAGAGGAATAAAGCCGAGTGACCACCCCTTTTCAAAAACCAAAGCAGTGCAAAAATATGGTATTGTAACAATAAAGAAAGGACGAAAAAAACTCAAAAGTTGCACGAAAATTTGATTTTTATCGCAGTTCATTTGAATTTTATTGCGTATTACGAACGCAAAAGTAAGGAAGAAAAGATGACAACAACACAACAATCACAATTGTGACCCAAAACTATTAAATGGCCAACATGTCGACCATTGACTATCATCATCTTCTGCTTCCTTCCAATGTCTTCCAACTCCCTGCTTTCACTTGCAATATTTTGTGTGTGTGGAATTCGTTTGCCAAATGCGCATTGACAGTGAGGGGCCGGTCTGGCCTGGCCTGGCCTGGCTTGGCCTGTGAGCGGGGAAGGCGTGGCATGCTGTGTGCGTGTGCCCTGCTGGCAATTGCTCCTTGGCCACGTTGGCGTCATTTTCTACGCAATAAAATAAACATTCAAAATGAAATCAAGTTAAACGATTTCGCTTGCTTACGTTTCATTGTAGCGCATTTAATTTTATTCTCTTTATTCGGCCCTTTCTTGTTGTCATTTCGTTATTATGTATTAAAGTACTGAAATCTCTCATAATGGTCAGACATCAAAAAGGGGTAAAACGAGCCGGTGCCTTTATTAGATTACAGACTGATGCCCATGGAGGAGAGTGAGAAATTGATTATCGATATGATTGAAAATAATTCAAGTGCCATATTAATAAAGAGTTATCTATTTTTTTACAATTGGTATTTCGTTTCATGCTTTCATATGTTGAACCATTCCCTGAAAATAGCTAGAAGAAAATGTTTATGTAGATCACCACTATCCGGCAATATTTAGGACATAGTGGGACAGTGTCATGATCTACATTCTAGTAATGTTGTCAGTTGGCTTCCTTAGAATACAATCAGTTACAACTTAGTTAGTTAGTTCCTTCTGAGCTTTTCCTGGATGTGCAACTGTTTCCTGTGCACGTTCGGGAACGTTACGACTGCAAGATAACATATTCTTTTTCTTCCAACTTTCTGAAACAATTTAAACCATATGAATTGCCTAGAATTTTTAACAACTTCCTCGATGCAAGCCGAGTCGAGTCAGTAAAACGTAGTGCATATGCTTTGTTGCGTATTGTGCATGACAACTTCATCTGCTGCTGGTTGCTTTTGCTGCTTTCACAAAAGTTCTGTTGGCAAAACAAAGCAATTATGTGTAAAAGAAAAAGATCAAAATTATAGCACAATCTCCAAAAGAGCCAAGCGTATCCGCAGTATAAATCAAATAAACAATTCGTTAAAAAATAAATAAAAGAATAGGAATAATGCGTATACTGGAAAGTTTAAAAGTATCCGAATGCCACACAAATGCTACATAGAATATCACGTATGTGGCGGCAGTAGCGCGAATAAAACGTTCGTTTATTAGCTGCGTAAAAACTATAAAAATCCTTCAGTAATTGTTGCCATTGCTGCCGTTTTTATGAATGACCCGCCATAACTCATTCAAATCTCTAAGAGAATCGGAAAGAAAGAAAGATAGAAAGAAAGAAGTGAGTCTTTGTGGCAGTGACAGTGGCAACAGTGTGTAGCAATTATGATATATGAACACGAGTTGTGTATGTATTTTTGGCTAAGAAATTGCCACAGTTTTAGAGTTGGTTTGCTGGACATTATTGTTGTAAGCGAGCAGCGTGTGTGGTGCTAAGGAATTGGTAATTGTTATTCCCAATATCATAATGGGCTATTCACAGATAAATAGAGTACTGAAGTGAAAGACAATGCGAGAGAGAGACAAAGCGAGAGAGAGAGATGCGATGATGTCATTGTGTGTGTTTGTTGATTGCCATTTCCTGTTCCTGTTTTGTTTATTTGTTTCTTGGTTTATTCTTATTTAGTACTTACTTAAGCTGTTATTTTTCATACTAAATCAATTTCTATGAAGTGAAGTTTGAAAGGCGATTGTCAACAGAACAATTGCTTGGGGTTACCCAGTGTGGCCAAATTGTATTTTCCATTATTTACATCTAGTCCTCCATCTACCAACATATGTTTTTTATTTTTCTTTTTCAAAAATTAAACCCATTTTATGTATGTGATTGTTGTAACATTGTAACCGATTGAGTGCGAATGTAAAAAATTAAAATTGCTAGTCCCTTTTTTTCGCTTACCATCATAATCTTAAAAATTCCTTTTTATAATCTTCATAAAAACGTTGTCGAAAACTCAGTTGCGCTCATTCTCCGCATTTTGCGCTTTGGTCAAGCATGCTTAATGTTTGTTCAATAAAATTTAACAAGCTTACGGAAAATGTTTATTTTTTCTTCTGCTGACCGAATGTTTGCTTTAACGGTCATGGTTATTGGTTTCTACGTTTTTAAAAGCCACTTTGGCGTTTTATTTTCATTATTCGTTTTCGCTTTTGCTGCTGGTAAATGTTCTGCGCGTAAGGAGAGTTTTGCACAATTACCAATTCAGTCACATATGCACACAGACGTACACATTCACATCAACATAAATATGTATTTACTTACTTATGTATACTGAGGAAGTGAGTGTTGAAAAGCTGTTGAAACTTTCATTGGTACAATTATTTTGTACCGTAGTGTTGCCACCTATAAGATATTATATGTGCACGGAGCAACGAAACTGTTCATCTAGAATGAAACCCGGTTAAATATCCACCCGCTCAAGTACCCAACATTTGCGGGCTTTTAAACACTTTTTATAAAAACATGAAAATGTACCTACTTCGTCAAGTACCAAACCCGTTGAAGTAATGCAATTTTGGATACTCTAATTACTAGTTTACCTACATTTTTCCCCTATTAAGTGCCCTTTGTTGACTTTTTGCAAGAAATTAATTCTTAATACCTAGTTGAAGTTATACAAATGATTTCTCATATGCTTCTTCTTCTTCTTCTTTTAATGACACAAGGGCCCATGGAGGGCCTAGGCCGAGCTTTTCGCATCTGCTCATGTTGAGAATGTTATATTTTTATACATGAATGGAAGAGACATACGGTTTTGTACCGAATCCGAACGGCGAAGTGAAAAGCTTTTCTTATCCAATTTATAACCCCTGTAAGTTTGCCATTTTCTGCCAAAAGTTAGTGCCATGTAGAAAACTTGATTTTTCCATTTTTTGATTTTGCCTGTGCCGGGATTTTAACCCCGGACACTCTGCATAGCAGGCCAACGCACTACCAACTACGCCACGGCAACCACATATGCTGTATCTCAAAATGCTGGCTTTTAAGATGAGGTACTTAAGCGTGTTTTACTGTATATATTATTGATTAGGTATTGCTAATGCTGCCAGCGTTTTATTCGTCAACTCGTTTAACATGGGCAAATTAAACGACAAAGTTGTTAAACCTCTATTGGGCATACGCATTTTTCTTCTTTCCTAAATGAGACCACCTTGTCCTTGCGCACCACATTTAATTTTTAATTCATTTTTAGCTTACTTCTTTTCTCCTGCGGACATTTGGACACATTTTCTTTTTCTTTTTTGCTAAACTCTTCTATTTCTTTCATTACTGACAGTTCACAATAGAGTTTTATTTTATTGATACATTCAACGCACAGGGTTTACCCCTATAAATGCCGACCATTATGTTGATTGGAAGGAAGATTGATAGGTGGGAGGAAGAAGGTGAGAGAGGGAATGCAATCACAGGACATAGAGAGATAGAGAGTTGTTGTTGCCTTTCCACACAATCATCGCTGCTAGTTATGAATAACTAGTAGCGAGTGCTACGTTTCTAGTAGCATCTTAGAAGCCAGTTGAAATACAAATAAACAGCTTCATATTTCTTATATGTGGAAGAAAGATAGCAGTTCTGCAAGACCTGGCCCTTGACATTCATGATTCATTGGAAATTTCAAACGGATGTCTTTCCACTTCTGCATAAAAGGGAAAGTCATACCACATGGTATTGATTTCGAAAACACACTATGCTGCTTATCCCTTTTATTTTCCTAACAACTAATTTCACTTTCCGCGCAGTTATTGGCATATTAATTGAAAGGATTACAATAAAAACCGTATAATTTTAGCAAATCCTTTTTACAACACAAAAAAAATACAGAATATACGGAATATAATAGACAAAGGGTTTTGCTCATTTTGAGGGTAAAAAATGGATTTTTAAACGTAAAATCGATAATAAAAAAGTAATTTTGCTTGGGTTAAAAGACAAATATAATTAGGGTTACATAGAGTTACATAGAAACCTCGCAGCCAGATAGAAATTCAATTTATGACTTCGGAAAAAAATGATAAAAATATACGGAGAAAATATGAATGGGTTATGTTACCTGCTGAAATTATGTCATTTGGACAGCATATTATGCTGGAAATTGTATGTGACTGTAAGTGAAAGTAGCCAACGAAAGTGATGCAAAGAGTCAAGGCTACGGTTGGTTTTTAGTGTAGGGGTTTGGTGGTCGGAGAAGTCAGTTGGTTTTACGATGGAAAATTGTATTGTTTTATTGCCAATATAAATGCTGGGCCCACTGCAACTGCGAACTGAGTGCCCATAAAAATTCTTGTTGCATTTTATTAAATTTCATTGCCTACGATATTAAGTTTTTCTTTCACTTAATTTGCCCCTTTCTCTCCCTTCTCCGCCAAGCCCTTCAACCCTTTCGCACACACATCATATGCGAACATGTATGTAATGTCCGTCCGTGACGCAATATTGCCATGACAGCTTGGAAAATAATAGCTTAACAATTTATAGAATTTATATACTCGATGAGAGAAAAAATATAGAAATAAAAAAAAAATAAAAAAATAAAAAAAATCACAGCAATCATAAATTTGGCATGTCTAATGACATCTCATATCACACACTCACATCGAAATACGCGCTGGGATTCCTTTTACTTTCCGTTGACTGTGATTTCACTTTTATGTGATCATAAAAAATCCCTTTGCTTGCTGTTTTGTTTTTGTTGAAAGGATTTAATAATAGCGCGTTTCATTTTGTGTTGGCGCGTCATGCTCTCGGCCGCAGACCAATTTAAAAATATTTTTGATTTATAATTTTCGTATACTACACACAATTTTTGCACTGTTTTATTTCTGTGATGCTTTTTTGGTGTGACAAGTGCGTTTCTTTTGCGTTTATTCACTCACATGGGAATCATAAAGAGAGATTTAAAAAAAGATATAGAGCAGAGCGGGAGTAGTTGCAGGTACAGTAATCCCAGCTTAGTTGCGTCGATGAAAATGATCAATTAATAGGCGAGTGCAGTTAAACGTTGGATTTGAGTACATTTTGAAATAGACAAAATTAAATGGGAACACAGTTGGGCGCGTACCAATTAACCGGGGATTACTGTATTTGAAAGAGATGAAGAAATTTTCGATATTACACGTCAATATATTAAAATTGCATATGACTGTGATCATAAAATATCTCTTTGTTTGCTGTTTTGTTTTTATTGAAAGGAAAGTTGTCTTAAGGGAAGTACAATAACAAGCGGCCACGACCGTTGTAGTGCCAGCTCAGTAAATAAATCGGTTTCAAGTCGGTTTCCATACTTTTTCGAGGTACAATTTTACATTCTGAGTAGAATTTTATTTGTATCTATGATACGGCTAGTATGTTACTTCAGGAGTTTTAAAACATCAGAAAAGAGGTTCAAAAAAATGGAATTCAGTAAAAGTCTATCGAATCTCGATTCTTTTACAACGTTATTCAAATTCCGACTAAAAAACTTGGTAATATGATTCCAATCAATATTTGCAGTAAATATTTTCTGGATCTCTCCAAATGTTCGGATTCGTCGAAGATTTTGCGTTTTTACAGCGTAGCTTAAGAGCTACTTAGATATTGCTTTTCTATATAAATTCATTCTGTTAAAAAATTACCAGGAAATAAACATTCAAAAAGCTCGCTTAAAGAAAGAAAAATTAGTTTTGCCACTAAGTTGGCACCATTTAGTTTGTTTACAGTGCTCTATTTTATCAGTTCATCTCAAGTGTGTCTTTGTCCGATAATGTTCAGTGTAAAAATTATCGAACATTGCAAATGGAATTTCGTGTGCCGAATCGCTGAAAATGTTACGGCTTACAGTGAATCGACTCTATCAAAAACACGTGCATATGAGTGTTACATAGCATTCAAAAGCGGTCGAGATGTGGTGGAAGATCTACCTCGCTCTGGTCGGCCATCAACGTCTTCAACTGAAGTTAACATTAATCAAGTGAAGGAAATGTTGACGGAAAATTGTTATTTAAGTTGGAGAGAGATAGCCGCTGAACTTTCTGTGTCTCATGAATCAGTTAGTAACATTGTACACGATTGTTTCGGCATGATAGGCGTTGCCGCTCGACTAGTTCCGAAAGACCTTAATTTTCTGCAAAATTGTAAACGAATTTCTGGCTAAAATCGAAACAAATATCATCGAACATCCACCGACTTACTTTTTCTCTTTCCAAAACTCAAATTACCACTTCGAGGCACCCGTTATCAGTCGATAGAAGACATAAATGAAAATTCGCGGCGAGAACTGAAATCGATTCCGGAATTACAATTTGATGATTGGATTATTCGTTGGAATAAGTGGAGTGGAATTTAGGAAGGGACTACTTTGAAGGAGAGACAGTAAATTTTAGTGATTAATAAATATTATCACCCTTATCCTGAATACGGCATTCGCCCGGAGTGTTTCACTTTTAAATTTTTCCCTTATTGTGAATTCCGGGCGGAAAATTTTCATCTTCGAACATGAAAATTTTCCCCTTATTGGCAACACTTTTTTCACACGGAATATTTTGAATTTTTCACCTTAATTTTTCACTTCACTTTTGGAAGCGAAAACACCGGAAGAATGTAAGTTTTGTATTGTTAAAACAAAGAAAAGTGAGATAAATAATTTTTGTGTATTTTTCAGGATTAAAACAATAAATAAGGTTAAAAGCGAGGTTCTACTGAATAGAATGCTGGAGAAACCTGATATTGCTACAGGAAGTAACCTGATATCGCAATTTTGGAAGGAATTAACATTGGAGTTGAATAGCTCAGGCCCACCAGTGAAGGTCGTATCTGAATGGAAAAAGGTATGAATTTAATTGATTATATAAGCTTTTAGCTAATAGAATCCTTTTTGATTAGGTTTGATCATATCAAAAACGTTACGTACGGAAGAGGGCTTCCTTGAATAAAATTTATAAAAGAGGGACAGGAGGTGGACCTAACAAGACCCAAAAACTTCCACCTGCAGAAGAGTCCAGATTTCAGCTCATTGCAATAAAGGAGACTGTAGAAGGTGTTGGAAATTCAAAAGCTTTTGGATTACCTCTGTCTGAGCAGGAAAAAGGGTTAAGCACAGAAGCAGAAACATTTCTCGAAAATTAAACGTTGGTGAAATGTGGGGAGAGCAGCATAGATCAGCCATTAGTTGAAGCCATGAGTTCATCGTCTGATCCTCTTATCCCAAGTCAAGCTGCTGTTAATCAAGAAAGTTTAAACTCCAAAGGAAAGTCCTGTAAGATGGCAACTAACGAATTAGTCTTAAAAGAGCTGGAAATGCAGCAAGATTTGTGCGCCAAAGTGGGTAAAGCGATATTGGAAATGAAAAGGCATAACTTGGAAATGGAGAAATTGAGAAACGAGGAAGTAGAAACTAAATTTGAGAAGAATCGTCGAATGCTGGAAATAGAGAATATTAAATTGGACATTCTTCGGAATAAGTATAAGAAATTTGCGATTCCAATTCACTTTTACCAAATTTAGTTTAATTCTCGTTTCAAGTACTAAATTCAATATTTTTATTTATTTCTTTTGTTTTTGAAACGTGTGTATATTATAATTTAAAATAAACTGAAAAAACTATGTCTGAACACGTAAAAACGGTTGTTCATGTTTGAGTGTCTGTATGTTGGGATGGAAAATGGTAAGGAAAGGGAGAAGGCAGGAAAAATGTATCTATAATATTGTTGGAATCTGAAAACATTCATATTTACCATTTAGGTACTATTAGAGCTATAAATTGCAATCTTACAATGGCTCACGCAGCTCCAAAGGATTGGAAGAATCCCTTAAAGGCCTTCGTACAGATCGTTGTTCAGCTACATCCTCTTGGTTGCACAAAAGTCGCACTACTATGCTGCGCATATTGAAAAACGAGTACTATTTGATATAAATCTAAATTTTGTTACAAATATTTATATTTTTTTTCCAAACGTCCAAATAAACAATCAGTTCGCAATAGTGTGTTCGAAATGCTCTATGCCAATCCCAGTAAAATTTTGTTCGGGCGGAATTGCCAATAAGTGGAACAGTTTCGGGCGAATAGAAAAATTCACGTGGAATATTTTTTCGCTCGGAACTCCCAATAGGGGTGTATGTGTTTTGTTGACTAATTCGCGGTCATTTCATCCAGAGCATGAAACGCTTATAACTTTTAACAAAAAGTTTTCAAAATAATAGTTTTTATAAACGTGTATTTCAAAAGATTTAAAAGTGACTGTCAGAAGTAAATTACATTTTTTCTAACTTTGAATTTTAACGAAAAAACATAAAAAACCAATTAAAATTATGAGAGTCTTTAAAGAATTTAATTTTTTTAAATAAAATTTTAAAAATCGATTAAGACTCTTATATTTAAAAGTCTTTGGAAAAATAGTGAAAAAGAAGTTTAAAATGTTTGTAGAAAAAGTTCTAAAACAATGATGAAAAATTAGAAAGAAAAAAGGTAGATAAAAAATTGTGGTAGAGAAAATAGTATTAGAAAATGTAGTTGAAAATAGTAGTAGAAAATAGTGAAAAATATTGAAGTAGTATTCCAAAGACTTTAAAAATAACAGAATTCAAAGAGTTTTTGGAATAAGAGTCTTGAAAGACTTATGAAAACAGAAGTTCTGAAGGACTCTGAATGTTAACTATTTTTATAAAAGTTTAGGAATACTATAAGCTTTTATTCTACCTAACTCCTAACTTTTATTTATTTATAAAAGTAAATTTAAACTTTGTAGGGGAGCGGAACTTCCCTAAAGTGGGAGTTGCGTTCGATTACACTAGCCGCAAGAGCCAAAAAGTCTACAAGCGTCTAAGCGTAAAGGAACGCTTCGATGATATTAAATAAACACGCGAAAGTTTGATTTTAAGTTGAGTACCAAATGACCAATTAATAATTATGATAGTTGATCTTAACAAGTAGTGAGCGATAAAGGAAGATTACCGTTAAATGGGTGATAAAGTAAATGAAATTGAGTGATCTCTCTTTATGCATTACAGTGATGGCAAAAATATAATTAAAGTAAATAAATGCGTCTTTCACACAATATAAAGAAGAAAAAGAATATTAGCAATAACATAGAATGAAAAGTGATGAGCATATATGCATTATGTAAATAATCATAATATTCATAATCAGCGCCGTTACAACTTTTACTTTTTAATTTAAAAGATTAAGTCTCACTCAACCTAAAAACAAAAAATAAGAGATATTTTTAGGCTCTGGTTTTATCGTAGACTTCAAGGTTCGATTGTAAATGACTACTCAAAATAAGAAGAACTAAAGTTCGAATTGAAAGCGAGGAGCGTTGGAGCGTTGGAGCGTTGTCACAGACAAACCGAGTTCTCGGGGAAACAGGGCTTTGAATTAGTTTAAGGTGTTCTGCAATTCTTTATTGAAAAAAAAAAACAAATACATACATAAATGCCCACATGTCAAACAAATGAAATTGCTGTTTAATAATTAAACCTTCAAGAGTATGTGTGGAATAAAATAAAACTTACCATATACAGCTCACAATTCGGAATATGTTTTATTGCTTTGTTCAACAACAATCAGATAAGTCAACACAATCTATTCATACATAAATATTATTATGTGCGCGTGTATGTGTTCTCACTCACACACAGCAATTACAACAAATATTAATAGAAATCAAGTGAATCCTTTCAGCTTAACGAAAACTTCCAGCCTTTTCATGCACCTCGACATTAACACACAAACGCACACATACAGAGCTGGTAAAGACAACAATGCCGAATGTCAAAAAGTTTCACCATATTTAAATCAGTCGAAGGTACTCGTATTTTGAGCACAAACATTTATTTGCGTTGCTAAAATTTACAGCAAGAACATGCAAAAAATATAACTTTTACATTTACTTACACATTTGCATAAATTTTCGTGTCTGTGTGTATATGTAACACCTTCATCTGACACTGAGAAGCGACACATATAAAAAATTTAACAAAATGGCGTAACATGAACATAAAAAAAGGGTTACTCCATTGAGGTAAACAGAGCAAGGTTTATACTCGCCACTCAATTTTCACCACCCTCTATGTTTATGTTATATATCTCTCGCCTTTTAACAAAATGACCTGTCTCTTCATACTGCATTTCTTTATCTCTTTCAAATTGTACGCGCTTTTGCTTTTTCAATTTCTTTATATCGTCGCCTGAGAATTGATTTGCCGTGTTCGCCATTTCATAATTTTTGAGTTAGGAATGACATTTTGGGCTCCAAAACCCAAATTTACAGATCCTTCAACCCATTTTCTTCTATACGTTTGAGTTCCCGAGATAATGAGTACGCACTTTGCCGTACACGTCAGGAAAACGGAGATTAATCGAGCTGTTGTGTCGTATACGCTAGTTCATACCAAATTGTGATAACATTCAGTCCGAGATCTGGAAATCATTTATTTGGACCATCTATCAGATATACCTAAAGTAGCGATGAAAATATAAAAAAAGATTAGATCAACTAGTTTAGTCAATAATTGATTTCAAACTCAAAACTCAATTTACTCGAAAATGAAATTTGACTTATATGGCAAATCAATTCTCAAACGACCTTTAGTTCTAGAGTTAAAGCTTGACCTACAAATACTAGAAGTTTGTAGATAGGTAAAAGCAGAAAAATCGCATTATGAAGGATGAAACTTCGTATGTAGAGACAAGATGTTGCGTCAAAAGGCCACAGATGCAGTTTTCGAATAAAATTTAAATTAAATAACAAATAATTTTGGATAAGTCCATAGACAAATCCATGAATTTCGATCATTATTTATTTATATGCAGTTGAATTTCGCTTTAAACGATTTCGATTTAAAAACTTAGACTCTAAATGCCGTTTAAATCAAGGGATTGGTGTATGCATGTATGCAAATACAAATACACACAACTAACGAATTGTTGACTAAATATTTGTCAACATTGACAGCAACAATGACAACGACAGCGACTGTAACTTTTAACGAACTTGTTCCAAAAAAACAAATATCGGTACAGGTTAAATAACATGACAAAAAAAACAACAACAGCACAACACGAAAGGAATTCGTCTCTACTTGTTTTCCTTTCACTCACTCCTTTATTTTGGTGTTGATGTTTTAAAATGAATCCTCTTTTTCACCTTAGGTACGCTGTAAAAAACAATCATTTCATCATGAGCACGTTAAAACTCCAATTCATGTGAAAACCAGAAACGGCTCAGAAGCACACTGAAATCCTTTTTTTAACCCGCACGCCGCCGAGGAATTCTGAGTAGATACGATGCACGGGTTTTGTGAACGTGACGATGTCGTCATAAAAAAGAGTTTTCCAGTTAAAAAATGACTACTGCCAGCGAAATGTCAGCAAAATGCAGATTGGTGAACATCGCAAGGATACCACTTAACCACGCATAAAAAGTGCGTACAGAAAAACGATACAGTATTGGCACCACATTCTTGATTCTCTGTCTCGAAAATATTTTCACATTTCCATGTAAAAATCAAACTAAATCAAAATAAATAAATACATAAAAAAGAAAGTTGTGAATGGCTTTCCAAAATGCTCATACTATTTTTGGAAGAAAAGAGCAGACGAGCCACTGCGTTAATAGAGCACTTTAAACGTGTCTTCTGCCGGCATCCTGCAGCACTCAAGCAAACATTCAGTTATATGAACTCAGGCATTTACATTTTGACCATTCACGCCACGCCCAAAGTCCAAAGTAGGCAATTAGGAGATACAGATCCACAGCTTCCACTTAGATCCACTTAGGCATATAAATGCCGAAGCTAATGGAAATTCCAGCTAGCCTTCCTAACCAAACCGTATGCAAACTACCTTGCATAACCTTGACGAAATTATGCCATGTAGCCACGTCATGTAGGTGCATAAAACTGTAATTTTGTTGCATGATTGTTTGCAATCCTGCGAAAGGAAGATATTGTTCGGCAATGTGTATATCCTTTGCAGAAGACCAAGTAACATCCTTGGCATCCTTCAGCTGCTCTCTTGCTGTGATATTCTTCATTCTTCATTTTACTGTGTGCGTATGTTCTTGCCTTTGTTTGCATTCGACATTCATTAAGGTCCAATGCGACGACAAAGAACAAAACACTTTCATGATTCAACTCGATGTAATGTGCTGCAATTCTTGTCCTGCCGTCGTTTTGTAACTTTGGTTTGCATTCTTACAACCCGACACCATACAGCCTGCGGTGAACATTCTTGGAAACATTCTTCTCGGAAATCTCCTTACAACGGTTACGAATTGCTCATTTACGCTTAGCAGCATTTCATAATCTGACCAATTGTTTCTATTCTACAACATTTGCATTTACAGTTCGACTCCGTGTTTCGATCATGGAATCTCAACTGTATGTGCTTTATGATTTAGTTAACCTTGAGTCTGGAATACCACAGCATATACATATTATGGTTTGGCAAGGAATCGGAATTTGTGGCATTTGCTTTCGAGCAACTATCTAACGGAAGGACTTTTCACTGTTGTGTGTAAAATTGAGGCTAAGCGTGCAGATGCAGGGCAATAAAATAGGCGTGATGTGCGTGCTAACAAAGAATAGTAACCTTCAAAATATTGAGCAATAAGTGTTAAAGTAGGGCAACAACAACTGCTCTACATCAATTACATGAACATGTTCATGGGTTATTTAACTGAAAATTCATATTAATTTCCTTATAGAAATGCTTGCCTTTGCAATAATATAATTCCGAGCCATTATTATTGAACCATTATAAAATAGATACACCGTGAACGGAATAAGTTTCGAGATATTCTCTCTTGAACCAGGCTACCTTCAACAATTTCGTATTTGGTGAAATCGGAATCATTCAATGTTGTATTCAAAAACGAAAAATGTCCAATATTTTCTACACATTTCTTTGCAATTGAGATTAGGACGAATATTTCGTGTAGACGAAAATGAGCAAACGAATTTTTTATGTTGGACGTAATTATGCCAATCATAATGCCTGTGTAAGGAAAAAATTACCACGGACGGAACCAATCTTTAACATAAGTTTGGAAGGGAGAGAGACGGTCCAAAGTTAATTTTTGAAAACAACAAAATACTTTGTGGAAGAACAGAATAGAGAAACTTCAAGCTTTTTTCTCCATTTGTGGAGAAAGATTTACTCATTCTAGGTAGATTTGATCGCAGTGTAGTAAGCATATGACCAATGTGGATGTCTTTTTGTTTGAGAAAGATTTCAGCTCATTGGTTCCTTCCTCCTGAATTCATAGGTTCCGCAAAGGAACTAAAAAGTTTGGAAGGCGTAAAAATATTGTTCCCTTTAAAATACATATTCAATTATTTATTATTTACTGACAAATTGAAGCAGGCTGTGCCGTTTTTCAGCATTTGAAGCATCGCTGAGTAATGGATTTCAGAACATGCCTGAAATATTTATGTAAATAAATATCTACTTCATTTCTACTCAGATAATGAAACAAGTTACTTTATATGTATTGACTTGTATCAATTCCACAAAGGCTCACTTCTATGTACATTTACTTTACGAGCAACACAAGAAACCTGTTTCCATGCTTAACCTAATCCACAATTATGGCTTTATAAGACACAACCAAAATAGCCATTAATCATCAAATATGGAATCAACGTTTCGTTGAAAAAACAGCCCCTAAAGCATTTTCAAATGAAACGAAAAATTATGCTAATAAAACTCTAGATTTACTTCACGATTTTTATGAATGAAAGAATTGAAAGTGAAAAAAATGATATTTAAACAATATAGAAATCCGTAGATCATAAAAACTAGTGATGGGAAGTATCGAATACTTTTCAGTATCGAGTACTTCAGTATTGATACTTTTAAGAATCGGGTATTTTTCGGAACAATCGGGTACCGTTATTTACTTCTGGAAATACCACATATTTCAATTCAATACCCAAATAAATTTGAATCTGACAGCACTTTTTACCAAAACAGCTGATTTTTTATACGAATTTTTGGGAAACATTTTGCTGCCCTCATCCAATGCCAATGAAATTAAACATCTAGGAGCATAGTATAAAAAGCTTGATTTTTAGATAAAGTTTCTCAGGCACATAGCATAGAAAACATTTTGTCTGCTGAACACTCATCAGCATCGACACAATCGACGAAGGAGCGAATAAATGTGACATAAGTATGTATGATCACGTTTTGACGCGCGGATTTCTAGGTGCTTTCCAGGCACTAAACCAAAAACTTCTAGTGACCTTGTAGTAACTTGCTGCAATAATTGTATCTTTCCGTTGTGTCAACTTCGGTGCCATCCGACAGGATTTTCCAAAGGAGAAACCGCCTGAAATATTTACCATAAATATGATAACATTTACTATTTCGATTTTTATGTTTGTTTGTTTGTAAATTAGCTGAAATGCTGAGAAACTTTTTTGTTGTTGTTTGCTTTAATGAATTGTAGTCAATGTATACATACTTAGTAGCTTTGCTTTAATATAAAATATATTATACATTTACATATAACGTATTAAACTGACTGTTTATGGCTTGAAAAGCAATTAGTAAAATTATCGATTCGAAACTGAGTAAAATATCAATTCGGTACTGAATGCTTTTGAATACTAAGTGCTTTTGAGTACCGAGTACTCTTAAGTGCTGAGTACTTTTAAGTTCTGAGTACTTTTGAGTGCTGAGTGCTTTTGATTACTGAGTACTTCTTTGAGTACTCTAAACCGACACTTTCTAGAATCGAGTACTACCGATTCTTTTGAGAGTCCGAGTACTTACTTATTAGCTTAACTATCGATTCTACCCGACTAAAAACTATCCAAATGTAGAAGAAGAGCAGCTATTGGGAGAGCAGTGAGCAGAGAAAAAACTCAATCAATACCAACAGTCAAAAAACCAACTGCAAGTGCTATAAATGATTTGATATTTTTATTTACTTCTTTTTTCCTTTTTGAAATTTTTTGTGGGGAGCATTTTCACTTTTTCTACTCTTTGGGTGTGTCAGTCTCGCAGACAATTGGACGATCTTCTACACGCATATGGATTCATAAAATTGTGGCAAGTGTTTTTCTGCTTTTCTACTTCTATTTTATTGACATGATTTATGATGGTGAAAGGAAAAGTCGTCGATTTTTTGATTGTTCAATTTTTGTAATTGTGGCTTTAGGAATATACGCTGGAGACATTTATGTTATCTATACAACAACAACAACAACAGCAACAACACTTGCGTGCGATGTTTGTGGAGGATGTGGCAGTTAGGGACTTAGGTTTCACTCTTTGCCTACAGCACTGAGTCGAACCATGAAAAATGTTTCAATAAATAAACCATAACTCTTCATTTGTTTTTCAACAATTTTTCGCCCCAGAAAGAGATAGACAACAAGTAGAAAGAGAAAGGAATTTTTATGTGTGGAAATGATGCAGGGATTTTGTGTTGAGGAAATGATGTTATCAACTTTTATTAGCGGCTTAATTGCCCCATGCGATTGTGGTTTCAACTGAGGTTTTTTATCGTGGGTCTCAGCTCTTTGATTTTGTTCTTTTCTGCTGCTTTGTTTGTCTTTTTTGGATACACATAATTTATAATCATTAAAATTAAACTGTTTAACCAACAGTTTTATTACCATTTACTTAAGACATCACAGAGTCAACCAGCCAGCATTTTTAAAAGATAGAAATGCTGGTAAGTATTATTCCCATTCATTAGCATCATATTCATAAAAAAAAAACACCACCTTTATTGTTAGACAACCACAGCAAGTGCTTCCCTCCTGCCTTTTAGTGTTTTCGTTCTTCACTTATTTGACTTTTACTTCATTTTCTATGAAATTAAATTTTCTCCCACGCACATTTTTTCCTTTTATATTGAGATTTTCTACTCGTATATGTGGCAGTTTTTTCATGTCAAGCTAGATATTTTGCAGAGGTCCTTTTAGCACTTGCAAATTATCTCGTAATTTGTATTTTTCTTTAACAAAAAATCTTCTGTCCTACGTATTAAGCAAAATGGAATGACCTGGAACAGTACTCACATTCAAGCAATTTCATTGTTGAAGAACAATAACTTTTCTTTAATTCTAAACATTTTTATTGAACGAAACATCCTGATTTCTTGTGGTTGCAGAAAATGTGCAATTTCTTGGGGAATGCTCCTATTTCTTAGGATATGAAGACAAAAAATCAAAACCAGTACTTGACTACCACACTTTCAGAAAAATACGTCGAATTATAAAAGGAAAACATGTGATTTCGTGTATCTGGTCCACTTTAAATGAATGAGCATGAGCATATGTACTACGAGTATGTACTACCAGTTGCTTCATTCAGAAAAATAATTCTGACATTGTTCTAACGCCATCAACCCATCCTGGAAAATGTATTAAAATTCAGACATAAATAAATCGACTAGAGCTTAGATATGGCGGCATATGTCATGTAAGGTCCAGTCAAATTGGCGTGGGCGATAATTGCATTAAGCATTTACATATTTCTGTAATGCAGAAGATGTATGGGGTATTCACAAGATGCCTTGTTCCGTCCATTGCATTGTTATAATGTTATAAAAATTTTGTATGATTTTGTATATAATTAAGAAAATTTAAGGCCATTGAGAATGAGGCACCTTGTGATTACGTACTTCAATTGTGCTGTGCAGGTTAGTAAATACGAAATTAGATTAGGAAACCACATACCTAGCTCCTTGCACCTTACATTCCTTCTTCTGGGACAACAGAAGTACTTAAATTTTCCGATTTGTGGCATTTGTATTAATATCTTAGCTAGTACGAAGACGAAATTTTGCCAAAAAAGAAAACCTTGCCACTCATCAATGTCGTCGATATACTTACTTTCTGTTGTAATCTTTCCAAATTTAATTTCCTGTTTTATGTTTCATATCATAATTTTTCAAAATTCTATTACATAAAGGATTTACAATTTGAAATTTGGTGCACTTGGAAGGATTCCAAGCAATAAAATTACTCAATTGGCTTAACACTACAATATATAAGTGCAACAACAACATGAAAGGTATACGTATACACAAACAAATAAACCTCTTTCAGAATTCCTTCAAAATTAAGTAAATGGCATGCCATTTAAATTGAACCATCATCATCATCTTGCAGTGAAAAAATAAAAGGAATAAAAGATTTCAAAGGAATAAAGAATATATCGTCGATAAATTGAACTGCATAATTGTTTAGCATCGAATACAAATGAAAAAAGTAATAACAAAGTGGAAAATATAAAAAGAAATGACCAAATAAATGCATGAATGGTTTAAAATGAGAATGGCTTAACGACTCAATGAAATTACGAAAACAGAGCGAGCTGAAAGGACAATTGAGCTCACGTCGCCTCAACTGAAAAGGACAGGAAAACGTAGGACAACAATACTGCGAGGCAGTCCGCTGTTGCTTTGGATTCTACCTACTATAGACGACGAATGTTTTTTAATTGTGAGCCATTTCCTTCTCGATGATATTTGGTTTTGCTTTTTATTAACCTTTTCACTGGAACCAGCCTTTACGAGTATTTCATGGCCAATAGACAGTCTCTTGTTAGCGGATTGATTGTGTGAGCTAAAAAGTTTGTTTTTATATAAATAAAGAATTCATTCAATATTGGCATATAAGTATGATTTGGAAATATTTCAGTTACATGAGAGATGATGGTGCGAGTATGTTGGTCGACGAGACTGTGCGCGACAGGCACCATTGCGACACATTGGTGGAAATGTGTGAAATTGTGGCCGAATATTTTTTGCTTTTCAGATCTTTGTTTCTTTTTTATTTAAGTCTTACGGGTGATTTATCAATTTCGCTTTTGAGAGTTTTGTGTTGGTAACTTTGGTTGTTTGCTGCTGCTTAATTTATCTGGTGGGTTGTCCCCGACAATAATGGTCAATAGAGTATGATTCATTCCGTGTGTTTGTGTATGAAATTTAACAATTGTGGTCAATGTCGACATTGATGTCTTTGTTTTTGATATCAATATTTAATATATAGTATGTATGTAAGACAAAATTTATAAAAAAAAATGTGTAAAGATTAAGAATTGAATTCGTTGAACAAAATTGGATTACAATTCCAATATCTCATCCAGAATAAACTTGAACTCTAACGATTATTGTAGAACAGACCTTCGGAGAACGCGTGGCAAAGAAAAAAGAGTAATAATCGGCAAAATCATAAATGGATCATGATTTAATGGATTTGATTAGGATCATTCAGCCTATAACTTCCATGGGCTGTTGTGTTGTTAAAAGAAGAAAGAAGAAGTGTCGTGTCTAATAATTCGATAAGCATAAAGCTTTAATAATTCTGAATGAATTATTTTCTTAGTTCAGAATATTTTCACGACCCTGTGATGAGATCCCGCAGCTCAAAAATCCTCTTTCTTGTCAGAATCGGTATCGCTTGATTCCATCCTGAATTAAAGAAGCACACACCCCCCCAGTTGTTTGCTTTATACAACTGAGTTTCTTCATACTAGGACAAAGAAATTAATGTTAATTATTTAATGCCTGTCAGCCAGTGGCTAACACTTTGAGCCAAAATGCAAATTGGTATTGTCACTGCCACCGCCCTAACACACACCAATACACATAAATATGCAGGAATAAGTAGACGAAGCTGTTGCGCTTGTTAAGAGCATACTTTATGCGCATCCTTTTGTCACACCAATAAACACACACACACGCATACAAATATATACATGCAAATCCCTAGCTACACATGTTTGCCATGCATAAAGCATACACAAGCACAAAGATGCCCCACGGCGTCTGCTGATGATGTTGGCTAACATGACACAGAAAAGAAAACAGCGGTAAGCTCGGAAAGCGTTGAAATACTATCATACACACACACACACACAAACGTGTGACTCACACACACACATTTAGACAAGAACGAAAACATTGACAAAGAAATGCTCGAATATTCTATTGGATGTCACACGATTTATGTAGAAACTCGACCCCTTACCAACTTACCCACTGCTTCTCACCAAGGGGAACTGGTAACATTACGCTCAGCTCAACGGACTTCTCCACCGACGAATATATTCAGAAAAAAAAAATTTGCCATTTTGCATATGTGGGTGCACCAAATACGAGCATAGAAAAAAATTAAACATCAGTGAATTGAATAGAAAGGACTCATTCTCATACACACAAACACATACATATACATGCATACTCGTATATTATAGATGCTTATCCTGAGAAAATATTATACAGATACATTGCAACGTCAGTTGGAGCAAGGATTTACTTTTTACACATACTACGAACGCAAGCAAGCAATGGATGGATGAATATGCATGCTTGGTTGGTTGCTTGGACTGTCGGTCGGTTGCCTGGTTGTTTTCGATGCCCACATGCGCAAGGCCACAATGGCAATGGCAATGAGGACAACTAGAATCAGAGTAGCTCAAGCATGTGCACGCTTAGCACAAGCATCATCTCTAATAGAAGATGAACTGCCAGAGGTAGTGGAAAAATAAACATGCTAGAATGAAGTACAAAAACCAAAAGCAAAAAAATAGATGAAGTCGATATGAATGAAAATAAAGTGTCAGTATTATGTAGTAAAGCCCCTCATCATGCTTCTGTTGAGCTACTTAGATTATGTTCATATACTATCTACATACTATTATATATTCGAAGAAAAATTATTTTATTTTTAAGTATTTGTCATGTAGGCACACTAATTAATATTTGGTAAAAATCATTGGAATTTATACCGACAATACAGTACATGGCTGTTTGGTTGGGTGGCGGTCCAGAGGACACATGTAGACTAGAACGGTCTGTTGTGATATCATCTGGTTGCACCTGCAGTTAAATGTCGCTTCAGAAAGTAGGGTGGCAATTTGTTATCACACTTGATGGTTTTGCCATTTCCTGCCAACTGGTGTATTTGTAGACTTTCTCACAATTCTCATTCATTATCAGAATTAACTGACAGACCAAAACGGCAATCAAACCCAGAGGGGAGGGGGCGAGAAAGTTGGCTAAAGCTTAGTTTGTGTTAAACTTTACAACATTTCCTTTTCCTATGGTGTATTTGAATTGTGGTCGCTGTGGCGTAGTGGTAGTGCGTTGGACTGCTGCGTAGAGTGTCCGGGGTTCGAATCTCGGCACAAGCAAAATCAAAAAGTAGAAAAAAAATAATTTTTCTACATGGCACCACCTCTTGGCAGGCAATGGCAAACCTACAAGAGTAAAAATTGCTATGAAAAGCTTTTCACTTCGCCGTTCGGATTCGGCATTAAACTGTAGGTCCCTTCCATTCATATACAAATATAAGACGCACAACATGAGTGGATGCGAAAAGCTCTGCCTAGGTCCTCCATGGGCTGTTGCGCAATTAAAAGTAAAAGTAAAGTAAGTATTTGAATTGCTACCATTCTGTGTTGAGAAGGAATACATTTTCTAGGAACTAGGAACTAGCATGTATGGCAATATATCTGAAAACTCTAAAACTCAGGACAATTTGCAATATGTAGAGCATTGTAAGGGTAGAGCTAAATTATATTTTGTACTTATGCTTTCTGTTAAATTGTTTCAAAAATGCTATGTCTATTCATTTTTAAATTTACGACTTAAGTCTACCTATATTCATTAATTTTCGAGATTAACACTTCAACTTCCTTTAAAGCCAACAAACAAAGCAATTCCAATCTTAGGTCACATTCGCAAAACCAAAACAAAATCCTTAAACATCAAAACCACAAAACCGCCTCAAATCATTGCACATGATCTAAAACCTCAAGCCAAACGAGCATTCAAAAAGTCGTCGGCGTCGTAGTCGTCGAGCTGTCGTTTTTTCCAAGAATTTTAATTGAGTTGTCCCGATGCCACCTGATGCCGTTTGCTGCTTGTTTGTAGTGCGTGATTTACATTAAATCCGAAAAATAAAACATGTTATTGCAGGGTTTTTATTTACGGCTAATCTTTTTGTTTTGAGCCGACATGGAGACATGATTTCAATGCCCAAAAAACAAAACAACGTAATTTTCAAAATATACAAAAATACGAGTATAATAAAATAGAAGCATTTGTGGTGCTGCAGACACCACAAACACATAGATACACGAAATGCATCCTGTCGTTATCCTTTTTAATGTCACCAGCATTCTTCACTATGTACAACTCTACTTCTTTACTGTTCTGCTGTTCTATATTTAGATAATAATAGATGTCTTCAATAATTGCTGCATTGCTGCATTGCTACTCAATGATGTTATAATTTTCCTTCTTTTTTTAAATTGATTTTGCCAGTGATATTACAACGCAATAGAGTGGATGCTGCTTGCCTTTTCACTGATGTCCCACTGTTTCTCATTTATTTTATTTATCTTTTACAAATGATTTTTTGAGGCATATGTTACGACTATTTGTAATTGATTCCAGATACCGATCACGATCACGTTGTATTTTTTGCATGCATTTCAATTGCTTTAGATTCCATGCTGTTTTAAGGCCCCGTCAGCAAAGAAAAGTACGCGTCTTTGGGTATTCGTATTTTATTCACTCGGTAACACATATGAAAATATGTAATAAAGATCCCTTCATAGATGGCATTGCCTTTTTTTACAGCTTTATTAATTGCCAATTGTACGAAAATGTGTACTTGCTTCTCGGACTTATTGTCATTTCGTGTATGTTTTTGATCTTTAGAATAGTTGAAAGAGAGCCGCATTTACCGCATTGACCACAGTCGGTTAGATTCAATGAAGTTTCTTTTCATTTTCGGAATATATTTATTAAGTAATAACTACAAAAAAATTCCATAACAGTTAATACTGTTCTCTATACCCATGGACGTACTACAAACATTTTCGATCGCTAGGGTTTTAGGCCCCAAATAATTTTAACAAGATCCACTGAGATCGGTGCTTTGCCATAAAGCTTTGAGTTTTTGGTTGTGGATCCACTAAAGAACAGCATTTTTTAATCTTAAAAGCTCATGCAGTCTAGATCGATTCGTGATAATTTTCGGATGCTAGTCTCAATATCATAAGTCTCCAATTTTGACACAGTAATGCTAGATATGATATATGGGAAAATGTTTACGTTTTCTTTAATTCTGATTAGTTAAGTCAAAACTAAGGACATGGTGAGTTCAAACCCACAAAAATATAGGCCTCCAAGGTTAAGTAAAAACATATCAGTTCGGTAGCAACATATTATAAGCTTAACAATTTAACAATTTTTAAACTTCTAGAATACAGAAAAAAGATGCAACACTCCAACAAACCAGAGAAATTAATACCACAATTTTAACATTCATAAAGAGTTCGTTTTAGAAACTTCTAAGTGAATATTTCATACAAAAATAAAGAAATAAGTTTTGGCAAACTATTGAAAGAGGAGACACAGAACATTTTTTTTTTTTGTGAATTGAGAGTAGCTAAAATTAATAAATAACAATTAAAAGAAATAAAACTTGAAATAAAAAAAGGCGAAAGAAACGGAATATACAATTTGTGGCCATGAGGTTTTGGCCACGCGTGATATTATGACGATATTTCCGGAACAAAAACGTTCTTATGCTAGTATGTATGCACATATTTAAGTATATGTGTAGTTATCTGCATTGGTATACATACACACATAAATGTGTAGTTATTACACATCTACGCCATCCAGCGCCTTCGGAATGTATTAAAATAGAAACTCCGATAAAGCTTTGAGGTTCGTGGCCAGACTAATGTTCTTGGTTATGTTAACTAATGATACAAATCACAGCATCATCTGTAGCATCGAAAAGCTCTGGTATGTTCCTGATAGCGAAGAAATCTTTGCTATAAATACGACTGCACCAGCGGAATACAGATAGGCAGTTCGACAGTCTTATGTATCTGCAGAGTGTGTAATATAATTATAAAGTAATTTTGAACTGTTTTGTAAAGTGATGAATTTAAGAAAATTGCAATAATAATTTTTTTATACACAATTCAGTGATCGTATCTCTTTTATTTACTGAGAATAAATAAATATTATACAGGTAAACTAGATCGATAATGAAACTTGTTTTCGAAACATTTTATCATCACAAAGAACTCATTTCGAATTAGAAATTTTTTGGGCAATTTCGGTAAAAAACAACAAAAAGTTTCTTCCCAATTCACTACCGGTGCTTGTTTGCGCAGGAACTCTCTAGTTCGGGATGAATTCATAAACGAATTCGTTAGTGACTCCCCACAAAAACAACTTACTTTACTTACTTTTAATGGCACAACAGCCCATGGAGGGCCTAGGCCGAGCTTTTCGCATCCACTCATGTTGTGCGTGTTATATTTGTACATGAATGGAAGGGACCTACAGTTTAATACCGAATCCGAACGGCGAAGTGAAAAGCTTTTCGTAGCAATTTTTACTCTTGTAGGTTTGCCATTGCCTGCCAGGAGGTGGTGCCGTGTAGAAAAATTATTTTTTCTGCTCTTTTTTTTTTAATTTTGCCTGTGCCGAGATTTGAACCCCGGACACTCTGCGTAGCAGTCTAACGCACTACCACTACGCCACAGCGACCACAAACAAACTCGACGATAAATCATTCTTCAATGGTATTCGTTTTCGTAAAATATTTTATCATCACAATGAAGTCGTTTCGAATTACAAACTAATTCATTTGGTCACTTAGGCCCACTTAAACTTTTTTTTAATGTAACACCGCGCTTATTGCAAAGCGTACAAAGGATCAACCAAAAACATTTGGGGTGTTCACAGTGCCTTATTCTGGTTCGTATACTCTCAATTGTCGCAAATTCTCTCATTTCTCATACAAAATTTCACGACTTTATAACAATACGACAAAAGAAGGCACCTTGTGAACTTTTATTGTCAATATTAAATTTTGAGTTGCAAAAAACAAAAAAAAAATTTCTTTAATTTCCTTAAATTAGAGGTAAAACAGATTAAACAGTTAATTTATACTATTCTTATTCTAATACCGGTTATTATCGAATAATAGTCGTATTCGATAACCGGGTTTTCGAAGAAGTTCGATTAATTTGAAAATAGAATCTGTATACACTTGATCTACTTAAAAGTAAATTAATGAATTGCTTCACTTCTATATTTATCTAAATATAAATTACTTATGCGCGCATACATATTTATATAGTATGTATATAGTATATCGCTGCCTTAAGTAATTTGCAAAAGACCTAACACACATTTTCAAATTTTCCAAGAGAAGCAACTAACATTTTGAAACATAATATTTACTTATTTTCGGATATGTTATGTGTGTGATGAATCATCTCGGAAACGGTTCGATTTTCTTCAAAAATTCAACTTTCATGTTAAAGTATAGTACATGCTTTTCTGACGAACATAGGCTATTTATCCGCCCCCTTCCACGCCCACAAAAAGAGTAAAATACCCACAACTTTTGAACCCCTTAACGCATTCAATTATGATTCGACGATTGATTACACTTTACATCGAACTGTAGTTATTGGTGCTATGTATGTCGTATGTAATCATTGCAAAGCGTACAAATTCAAAAATGAGCCACCAGGTTTATGTTGTGCTAATGGAAAAGTCAAATAAAAGGCATTGGAGCCACCTCCACAACCATTATCTCTTCGATGCAGCACAATATCTCGAGAATTAAATTCATCACCAACTATTACTATTGAAACTTTATCCATTGTTGGAGCATTAAATCTTCTAGCATGCTCTCCACATGGTACTTTATCGGCCTTTATTACAATTTTGTGATTATCAGTAAGCATTTGGTCGAGATCAGTACGGTAAAGTCGAACCAATTCATTATTCTCTTGAAGGAAAGTTTGGATTCGTTCAATAACATCTCGCTTCAAATTTGAACTAATTGAACATCGACGATCAACTTGCTGATCAGAATTACCAAGGAAATAAATTTGTATAAACTGATACTCTGTATCAGAAAAGGGCAATAAAGAACCCAAGCTGTGATATATTTGTCCTTGGATCTAGAAAAAAAAAAAATCAGAAGCGGGAAAAACGTTATTGTGAAAATAATTTACATAATTGTCAAATTCATTTTCATTTCGCGACCAATATCATGTTTCCATGTTGTTCATGCAAATTACCTTGAATGTGGTCACAAAATTGTCACGAATAATATTCTTTGCACCGAGTGAAGTCATTTGGAAACATGAATTGTAAGATTGAATATTTGCCAAAAAACGCTTTGATTCAGGTGTACCACCTAAAACCAATGAGCGCAATGGCTCTGGAGGTGGCTCCAATGCCGGTAATTTGACTTAAACTTTAAATTTGAACTGCTTTGAACTCCTTTTTTAATTATGCACAGTGAAACGTGCATGGGGTCCGCTAGTTATAGTAATAATAAATTGAAAAAAACCTAAGTTTCTGGTGTATGGCAACACAATTTGAGGCAGGAATACATGGATGGATATGCTTGATTATAACCCATCAAAAACTCGATTTTGAAAAATTTGATGTTAGTGCTTTTTCAAATTAAGGCAGCGATTATACAAGTAGTTTGTATCAAAGAAAATCATCCAACCAATTCTTCACTACTACTGCTATTCAATTCAATATATTTAATTAAATCATTCTTTGCAATGCAAAATAAATGATAAAAATAAAAACGTCAAAAGCATAGCAAATCACTCACTCCCTGTCCCCTTGCATAAGTAGTGAATACAACATAAGCACCAATTGAATGAAATACCAATAATATTACCATATTTGGTTAAAAACAAAACAAACATTGACAAGAGTATAAACTTTAAGGTACAAATATGTAGATGTGAATAAGTTTTTTATAAGGGAAATACCTTCACCAGCTAAATAAAAACATACCAACCAACCACACGTACCCGTGTACCAAAGCAAAGCAGGAGGAGGAAAAGCAAAAAAGCAAGCAACTTCATTGCATATCTCGATTGTTTTCATGTAAATATAATATACGTAAATCCCACCAGCTCTTGCACACACACACACATACATGCGCATATGGCATATGCACATACAGACATACATACAAAGTCCTGCGATGCATGCGAGCGTTCGCCAATACGAGTACGTTAGCACACTCTACAGGACTCTTCTTGAACCTCGTTCGATTTTGTGAACTGAACTGAGAGGTGCCCTCTTTAAAAGGCATCAATCGTTTTAATCTTTCACTGCTGTTGCTGATGCTGATGTTGCCGCTGCTGTTCGTATTGCTACTGCTGCTACCTCTGATGCTAAAAGTACCTGAACGATTTTCTTTTCAACTATCAAATCGTTTTCTTTTTTTCCGTTTTTTGCTGTTTTTACTTCTTTTTATAATTTTTGATGTTGTTGTGATTTCTCATGCATGTCCTTGATGCTGCTGAAAAATTAAAAACCGTGTAGGTGAAGTGTGGGTAATGTGAGTGTGTGTTGTTGTGCTGTTAGCTTTTACCTATGTACATTTATATATACATGCATATACCACCTGCTCTCGAACTCTGGCAATATTTTGCGATTCAACTGACTGCATTTACTGGAATTTACAATAAACCAACCAGCATGATGGTTGAACCATCGAGATAAGTGCCTTTTCCATCATGACTGGTACTTGTAACTATACAACTGGAGAAAGGCATGGCAATGACATGGCTGTAAGCTGTAAGAGAGTGATGAGACCCCAAACATAAATAAGTTCGTTCAGGGACTTCGTGTGTCTTACATTTTTATAAACGGATTGTGGCGCTAAAAACGATGCACAGCCGTTCATTCAAGACCATTGAAAATCCCACCGCACACATTAGTTAGCTCACTGCCAACTCACCAGCTTACTGTCAGATCGCTAACCAGGCATCATGAGAAGGCTTTGTGTCGACTTGAGAGGGAGATGCGCAGGGATCGAACATGGTCGCATCTTTATTGTACGACTATCACGACCTTTACCTTGTGTTCTATGGCCACAGGTTCCCCCAACCCAATCACTGACGGGGTTGGGGTGACAATCGCTCGGCTGAAAAACAATCAGGCTGCAGGTGCAGATGGCCTGCCTGCTGAGCTGTTTAAGACTGGAGGTGAAGAACTCACAAAACGCATGCATGAGCTTGTATGGAGAATATGGTCGGATGAAAGCATGAGCTCCATAAGAAAGATGATCTGCACCAACTACCGTGGGATAAGCCTTCTTAATATTGCATATAGGGTTCTATCGAGAGTGCTATACGAAAGATTGAAGCCCAACGTCAACAAACTGATTGGACCTCAGTGTGGCTTCAGCCTGGTAAATCCACCATCGACCAGATATTCACACTACGCCAAATTCTGGAAAAGACCCGAGAAAACAGATGACACTCACCATTTATTAGTCGATTATAAAGCCGCCTTCGACAGCAATTGTGTCAATAAACAAAGAGTTACAGCGTCTTGGACAAAATGTTACTGTTGAGAATTATACTTTTTAAGACGTCAAGGATTTCATTTTCAGCCTTGAGATCAAGCGGAAAATAACTTTTTCCAACAGGTGTTACTACGGGCTCAATAAGGAATTTAGAAGCAGAGTCCTCTCTCGCCCGACGAAAATAATGCTCTATAAATCCCTCATCCTTCATGTCCTATTGTATGGCTCTGAGACGTGGACATTGACCACCAATGATGAGAGGCTGTTAATAGCGTTCGAGATGAAGATCTTTGGTCCAATATGCGTGAACGACGTGTTACGAATAAGATGGAACCATGATATGAGGTATACGTCACACTGACATAGTCATGCGTATAAAAATCTAGCAGCTTCGCTGGCTTGGTCATGTTGAGTGAATGGGGAAATGGGAGCAAGCCACGGTGGAGGAACACGGAGAAGAGGGTGTTCTAATCTCCGTTGGAGAGACTAGGTACAGAGCGGCCTGACAGCACTTGGCCTTATCAACCACGCGCATAGCAGAGGCGACTGGCGAAGCTTTTTCGAGGCGGCTAAGTAAGTACCTAACCATTTTTAGGTCATTCAGGTTAGCAGATAAAATTTGGTAAACTTTTGAGAGGAAGCTGAAGCTTGTTGGTCTCTAACCTTCCAGTTTTTCCTCTTCATCAACCTAAGTTCTACAACACCCTGTTCTGGGAAATTATTTTAAAAGGCAAAAAAGTTGCAATGAAATGAAATGAATTGAAAGAAATCATCTCACACGATGAGTAAACATTGCACAACTAAACCCAATATCGATGACGATGATAGCTTCACTCAAAGATATCACCGATATCATAGCTCAAAGCTAAATCCCCAATGCATATCATTCACTGTTTCAAGTTGCTTACACTTTTTTGCTGCTTCTGCATTTTTGCCATGCGATTTGATATCGAGTCACAAGCTAACGTCGTTTCAAAGAAAGAAAAAATGCTACGTTGTATGTAAATGAAAAAAAATATCCAGAAAAAAGAATTGATAACAACAAATCTGTACGCACAAAGGAAATGTAAAAGAGTTTTTTCCCTCGGGTTGTTGCTGATGTTTTTGTTGCTGCTCCAGATTCAAAGCAGCATGCACAGTAGCAGTTGTAGAAGAAGACTGCTACACTACACTACACCGGCGTTTGGCTCCCACTCTAGCTTGAGCATGAGCGCACGCTACGAGCAAACCTGACTGCATCCTGTTTATTATTGGTAGAGAAATGGTATCCGCACTAACTTGGTTTACCCCGTTGTTGGTTGATTTCATTTTTTCTTTTGTTTCTTTCTTTTCGGTGGGTGCTCTATGCTTGTGTGAGTGTGTGTGTATGTATGTGTGTTGTTCGATTGCTGATATTATTGCTGTTGCTGTTGCTGTTGCCGTTGCCGTTGCCGTTGCTGCTCCTGTGTTGATTCCTGAGCTATGAGCTCTCGATATTTGCATTCTTTGCACATGCATGGACCAAACGAAACAAAAAAGTAGAAGAAGGAAACTTTATTGCGTTACGTTGCATTTAAGCCTTGTGCTACACAATTTCTCTTTAGCGTGTGTCCATGCCATGACTGTGTGTGTGTATGTGCGTGTGTGTATATTTGTAGAACTCCACTTACTCTTTTTCTGTGTTTTGTTCCCTAAAGCCCTTTGCATGTTTGTTCCTTTGCATCCGTTTTTTGTGTGTGCTTGTGTGTATGTGTGTGTGTGTGTGTGTGCTGCTCTTGTTTACATCTCGTACCCATTCATTTCGTTTGTTTCCAAGAGAATTTCTACTTCTTCTTTGTCTTTTTTCGATGATTCTCCTGAGCTTCCTTCACTCTTCTCAATCAATATTCCCCCGTTGCGATTTTATATTTGTAACTGTCATTTGCTTGGTGCCGCCACCACCAATCCTCCGGCCCACTATCAACCCACCGACCCAACTCAAGCATCTATTCATATGAACCGCCGCGCCCATTTTTATTGCAATGTAGCGATTTGCATTCCGGAGTTGCCGTAAGTCGTCATCGTTACAACGTTGAGCATGGTATGCGAGTAGTAGTGACAGCGTAGCGCGGTGCGGAAATGTTATGCGCCACAAGCAGGTTTTTTCCTCTTATTCCATATGTTGTTACAGCGTTTCCGCTTTTATTGTTTTTAAGACCTGCGGGATTTTTCCTCTTATTTCTTGCTTTCTGATTTTGTTTTTTGTTGAGCTTTTCTGTTTTCTGACTCACTGCTGTGCATTATTGCATTCTTCAAGTGATTTTGCGTTCGATCTTATCCTGCTCGTTTTTTCGGAAGCTGTTTGTGATTGACTGCATTGGCACCGCACAATTGTGCGGAATACTTTCGCAGTTAACCAGTGTTGCTTGTCAAGTGCTTTGACAGCTCAGGAATTATCGTGCTTTTTGTTTGTTCCGTTTTGGCAAAAGGATGAAGAGATATTGTGTGCATTTTTACAGTGATAGCGTTGAAAGTGTTTAACAAATTCAGCATATGCCAAAAATGTATTGTCAATCAGGTGCTGCAACAATCGACTACACTGAAAGTTAAGCCAGTAAATGAAACTTATACGAACTCTGGAAATATTTGGCCGTTGCAGGGCGAAACTAAATCTTAAACTAGCCACAATGATCTACAAAAATCTTCTGATCCTGTATTGGTCCTCTATTTTTGATTATTTACATTTTTATAAGAAAATATTATGATTTCAATGTCAGCTGGTTACGAACAACAGCCAGCAGAGGAGGTAAGGATTACAAAAATCTTCTTTTTAAAGCGAAGAAATACCGGAAGACAATATGTCTGGCTAAGAATTTGCCACAATTCGGGCTATCTACTTTTGGTTAATTTATCTTGTTATAGATCAATTTTTAAAGTAAAAAAGAATGCCCAAAGTAGCTTTCTCTTTATCTTAAGCGCCAGGATTACACTTTCCTTTATTTTGTTGTATAATGCATTTGAGCAAACCATGCACAGTTCGGTTAATATAATATGCAAAAATCACAATGCAGTAGTAAACCTTTGTAAACGATAAAGGATAATCCGGGCTCAAATTGCTGCAGTTGTCCTTTTGTATTGAGGTCTCTGCTTACATTCCATGAATATTTAGCAAGAATGTATGGTTTGCAAGCAATATTGATTTGGAACAGGTTAGTAGTGAATTGTGAAACCTTGTATGTATTTGGTTTGAACATTTTGGCGGCGCTTTGTCTTCTGTGTACATACCAGGCTTTCTTTTTAATATTGTAATGAGTTTGAATACCTCACAATACCTCAACACATTACAGATTAGCCACATGATAATGGGTCTCTATTCTATTACAATTGTTGTAGTTGATTTAGAAACAAATAACAAATAAAATAAAAGGATATGTGGAAATACTAATAGCACATGCCTCAAAGGATAACAAAAGCATATGTCAAGCATTCGAATAACAAAACGATCAGGGCTTTATTATATTTTTCTAAAATAGCCCGCACGGTTATTGTTCAACTAAATTGCTGAATAAAGTAAAGTAACGCCCAGCTTATAGTTCTTTAGGTTTATATTTATCAGGAACATAAATAAAAATACTAAACTACAAATACACTAACAATTTAAAATCCATAAGTAAAATAGTATGTAGTAGAAAAAAAAACATTATGCTACAAAAAACAACTAAGCCCAATCAAAAATTCCGAACAGAAAAGTGTAATTTTTTATTTGTTTGGTTCAACAATCTATAAAAAATTCCCAACGGTAGCAAAAATGTTCAATAAAAAAGTAACGAACACAATGTATGCAACGCTGCAAATCTAAAATCCTAGCTATTTCATATTCATTGCAAAGGATTGCCACCGCGCCGCGCCGCCACCGTCATGCATCAGCACAGCCTCATCGTTGCCTATTGGCATCAGCTTATAAAACTGTCAAATTTTCACTCTGCTTGTTGCTCTCTCTCTCCCCACTGCTGGCTGCTGGACCTGGTCGTCGATATTGCTTGTTTGTGCATTTTTATTTCTCCAGGATACCAGACCAATCTGAGCTCACGTTTCTAATCAGCGCAGCTTCCGGTAAGCACTTTGTATGCATTCATACATACACACGCATATGCACATTCGAGTATGTCTGTATGTGTGTATGTTGAATGATATTTGTCAGCAAGCGGAACTATAAATATTCATACGATACGAATTTGTTTGTTTGCTTGTTTGAACTTATAAATGCGCTGGATACACTTGTGTAGAGTATTCATGTTTGGAGTGCACATTTGTGTATTGGGTTTTGTATTACAACAAACTCACACACACACACAAAACAAAGACACCCAGAATAGTTAGTAGCATCCGGACGGACATTTTGTTTATATAACATGGGGGCAATAGCAGGTGGCACACTAATAAATACAGTTAGTAGTGCATACTTACATTACATGGTCGTTTGTGAAGAGGAAAATATTAAATTTTTAGGTGCACCTCACGCCTCACTCAAGTGATAAGCAGAATCAATTAGCGTTAGTAAGTCAAACCTCAGCAGATCAGTTCCAATCAAATTCCTGGTACTTATGTTCATTCATACATAAGTACTACCAGTTTATTTCCAGCTAATATCTTTCCGTCCAATATGACAACAAACATTTAATGCATTCAATGCACAGAAACGAAAAACAAACTATTCCGTCCCCAAACAATTCCGTCCAGTTCAAGTCCAAGTCCACAACAACTACAACATCTCGCAACAAGGCAACTTTATTCAAAATTTTTTTGCAAACGATAAATTTTTATCATTTTGTTTGTTCGCAATGATAAATTTTTCATAAAAGAAATTAAGAATGTTTCTTATTCCAGCAGCAAAAACGAAAGCAAAGCGAAAAAACACTGGCAAAGTAAAATAAAATAAAATCAAGTCGAGAATGTTTATTACGAAAAATGAAAATCAATGGAATGCGAATCATAATAATGAAGTAAATGAAGACGTAAAATTACACGAGGAAAATGAGGAGAAGGAAGCGGGGCGAACGCGAAGTAGAGCAATTATTAAAATATTTCCACAGTCCATTGGGCTCATAACGCAAATGAGGCCGCAATAAAATAAATAAATGAAGAACTTGTACTTGTTTGTGTACGGAGGCCCAGGGCAGTGAAATGAGAGAGGGTGCTGTATATTCAAGGCATAGGGATAAAATTATTGGTATAAGGAAAATATGAAAAGATATTTTCAAATGAAATGCGAAAGACGGTATGAGATTTAAGAATTTTCTGATATATTCTTTATCAAATATCGTGGAATACAAGCTTCTGCTTATCCGCCCTTCGTCGCCCACAATGGAACACAAATTGCGTTCAACACAGTGAAAACAGGAATGGCGAAGATAAATACAAACAATTTCCTCGCGCGCATAATTGTCAAATGTAGCGTAACCAGTGCAGTTGATTGTCGGTCGGGCGTTCATTCGTCCTCCCGGCATCGTGCAGTAAGTGGTCGCCATCTTTGCCATCTGCACCATATTGCGTCGTTCATTGGCAACACTGTTGTTTCCGCCGCCACCGCATCTTCTCCTGCCCATTCCACCATTTCTTTCTTATTAATAAAATTTTGTATGACTTTAATGTTGGCTGTTTAAAATGAAAATCTGTTATAAATAGTTGCACGTTCTTCATCCCATTCCAGACCACCTACGTCCTTCTCACACACTTCGAGCTGAAACAGCATCAACAACAACAAAATCACTACAGATATTTCTGTATTGTATTTGACGCCTTGTGATATTATTCCATGACATTTGACATTGATGACAACTTCTTCCCTTTTCTTCCTTTGTCTTGCACAAGCTCACCTACTTAGGCCGTGGTTACATTGGTAATTTTGCTCGGCGAACGCTTTGTGTTCAGAATGGTTGGTATGGTACACTGGCAACAGTTGACACGGGGCGGGGTGGGCGGAGAGAGAGGTGGAAAATGTGTTCTGCTCTCTTCAACGTGTGTAAATCTGTAGCTAGTATCTAAAATTACTCTCTCCATTTGTATCTTTCGTTTTTCCATTTTACATGGGAAAGAACAACATTTTTGTCTTCTTGGCGGTAACCGTTGCCGTTGCAACACCAATTTCATCATCGAATTTCATGGTGTTCAATATAACCACGGCCTCACTCGCATCACGCTCTTGTTTAGTTAACTGTCACTTTTGACGTCTGTGCCAAACATTGTTGTTTTTACTTGTACTATACTTCCATTGTTTTTTTGTCTTCGTCTCTTTGGCGCTTAAATTAAACATGCTCACGCCTCATTGACACTTGCATTTGACAGTTGTTGTAAGTGTGTTTTACGCTATTATACCTACAAGTGTTTCTAATTTTTTACATTTTTTATAGCGAGTAGATTTTTATTATCAGCCATCAAAATGTCCTATGAGGATGTTGTTGCTATTGTTTCTCTTTATACATAAATGAGAAATTTGGGGGGTATAGGTGGACGTTGGCATGAAGGCATGAAGGCATGTTGTTTTTTAGATTGAATTTTTAAATTCGTATTCGGTGTCAGTTTTAAAGTTTAAGATTTGGTAGCAACACAAATTTGTTGAAATGAAAGATAAATTTTATTCCAATTAACAAAACTTCGACAAGGTAGTGTGCTATATTTTCATGTGTATGGTGCCGGATTCGATTCCCGGTAAGAGCTTGCCCTTTTACCTATCTTCCTTTACTACTACTTATTCAACATATATGATTTATATTTTAGCGGTGAGACTGACTTGACTGTCTCATGAGTGTTGAATGCCTTAAAACAAAAAATAGTTCTACAAATGAAAGCTGGCAATTATTTTTTTTAAAAAGGCAAATTTCTAGATGATAATTCATTAAAAAAAAGTGGGTATTGCCAATAAGGAATTTCTCGACATAGACAAAAAATACTTCGAATATGGAAAAAAATTATATTAAGAATAAAAATTTGTACAAATCCCGAATAAATTTCAATAATTTAAACTCTTCCACTGAAAACAAGAAATCAAAACTTTACTAAAACTGCATACAGCAAAAAAAGTAATGAAACACAACAACAACAAGTTTTGAAACTTTATAGACTACCCCATAAAAATAAACACGCATTCACTTGAGTGCCTGGGATTAAATGACACAAAGTGGAACCACTTCAGCGGAAACATATCGGATAAATGACATACTCATACACAGACATGCACATACTGCTCCACTGCCGAAGCCTCCCACTCCGCCGCCTCCCAATCAGTATAATGCGAAAAAGAGCGAGAAAGAAAAAAGATATAAAATAAATGAAGCAACAATTAAATAAGAGTGAGCCTGGACTAAAGTACGCGAGATGAAACTGCTGCCCCCGAGATGTCGATGTGAATGTGTTGCTGCTGCTGACGGTGGCGAATAGAAAAAATCTGGCTTGATGGCAGTGTGACAGACACAATAACATGGAGACATGCCAACAATAGTTTTTAGTTTCAACAGCAAGTGAATGAAAAAAATGTGACACACCACTTCAATGCAACAGCAATGGAAGGAGCAGTGACAGGATTCAGTTTAGAAATAGTTGGCATCCGACTGATATTTCTCCTCGCTAGTTGTTGGTACATCAACTGTGTCCTGTCCTGCATCTAATTTATACACTCCACTTAAACAAACGAGTGCACTCACACGAATTGTACAGGGGGTTGAGTGTTTCATGAAGTAATAAATTTCATCGATAAACTTGCCCAAAGTAAAAAACAAAAATAGTTTTCAGTTTGTTAACGTACGAGTACCAATACCACCTTACTATCATGTATGGGAATATTTCCGAATATTTGGAACACACACACAAAAAAAGTATTGTGGGTATTTTGTTCTGAAACTTTTTTCGGCCACATAGTGTCGGTTGAGCTATGAACAGCAATAGATTAAGGCAAGGACGATGATGCTCTGGGAGTAAAAATAAATTTGATGCGATTCACAGGACCCCTGCTATTCCTCAATTTCCGCGACACCTTCAATTTGCCATTTTACTATGTAGGCACATATACATATACAGAGTGACAAGTAAGTACAAGTGTATACAAATTTCTTCGCGCTGTAGAAAAAGTATTGAAACTTTTCTGCAAGTTTCTTCATTCTTGTATTATTCTACGTAATCGACAGAACATCTGAATTAATTTTTTGCGCTCTAGATTTAATTTAGTTATTTATTTTATTCGGCAATAGTGCGATTGCACCAGCCAGGAAAACGCAATTGTGAGAGGGCTCTGCAGCATTGTTTGTTCGTTAGTTTCTCGGGCAGTTACACGGTTTAAGGAGCTGGGTGATGAAAGTGATCGTCCAGGAAGAGGCAGAAAACCCACCGTCATTATTCCCACGAATCGCAAAATCGTACAAAAGCGGGTGCAGCGTACCCGTCAACGGTTTCCATGAGAAAATTTGCTCACGAAACTGGCATCAATCGTTGAACAGTTCGAATCATAGCTACAAAAGAAGCTAGAAGTCAATGCTTACAAGCTTCAAAAAGGCCAGTTACTTATGGATGAAAATAAGCGCGTACTACATCGTCTTCACAAATGAAAAAGGGTTTACTGTTGAACAAGCCCACAACCATCAAAATGAAAGAAGCTTGTCAACAGATGCTCGTGGAATCTGTAATTCAACATTGCCAAAATCGGCAATCGATCATGGTATGAGGTGGGATTTGCGCAAATGGCAAGACTTTTTGGATGGAAGATTTTTGTCAAAATCAACCGAAAATGGTACCGCCGTGAAATTTAGAAGGCTGTGGACTTTGCTGAACCCGACAGCTTTTTGGCGATAATTATTGAACGTTCCACCATGACTCTACGCCATCTCACATAGCTAACACGACACAAGAATGGTGCAGGGCAAATTTTCCTCGTTTTATCACATCTCAAGAATGACCTGGCCACCGGATCTCAATGCATACAAAATAAATCATTTTTATTCCTATTTCTTCTTTTCCAAATTTCTTTTCTCTTTCATTCAAATTTCTTAACTCTTTTATGCAGTCGACATCTTCTAGTTTTTTGTATGCGATTTTTAATTTCCAGGATAAAAAATAAAATATAAGCTTTTGATATTAGTAAAACAGCCTTGGCTTTTGTAAGTCGCGTTAACCGGAAGGGTAATGTAAAATTAAAATTAAGTCATCTTTCAACATCAATTTTATATTATTATCCTATCTCAAGATGTTTGCAAAAGGAGACATTAAATTGAGCAATGTGTTGTAAATGGGCAAAATTATGGTAAATAAACATTTAAACCTTGAAATTAGGATTGCCAGACGGTCGGATTCGCCGTTCAGAAGTTTAGCCGTATAAAATTTTTAATGATAAATTTGACATTAAACAAATTAAAAATGAAGAAAAAATGTACCAAAAGTATCAGGCCTCGCAAATATCTATGCATCGGCTCCACAATTCAAAGTTTAAATGATTGTCAACCCTGACAATCAGCAACGAATAGAAAAGGTTTGAAATTCTTATTGCCTGGAAAAAATACCTGCATTGTGTTAATGTACCGCCGAAACCTGAAAATCGCGATATTTTCTTGTCTACATCCAAGTGATGCCCAATTTTGATCTAACAACCCTACTCAAAATATTTTGTCTTTAAATTAGAATATTTTATACTATGTAAGTATGTATTTTTCAAATCAATATAATTGTTTTCAGATTGGACAAGATATGAAAAATATCTGCACATGAAGAATGGAATGGCTAATGGAATTGAACACAATTTTTAGTAGACCTGTCGCACACGTCTTGAGAGAAGACGTGTCTTCTTTTTTACAACTTTACGATGAAGCTACGCCGACCTTTCACGTTGCGTGGAACAAACAACGTTGAAACCAATGTCATCTAATGGAGCTAATCTTAAAAGAGAACATGTGTGATTTACTTATTTTCTACCGATCTTTTATCGGAGAGTGTAACTGAAAGCAGTTGCTACAAAAATGTTAACAAACAATTTGTTATGGCTTCCTTTTGTAAATATCTACTAACAATGAAATTTTTCTTACAATAGTTTATTCAAAAAATTTGATGACATTATTACGAAAATTGTTGAAATTCTTCAAAAATTGCGAGCATTTCGTGCAATTTCTTACCCCAGAAATGAAATGTATAAAATCATTTTTGGCATGTGTAGCTCAGCATGAAAATTGCAATTTTTCGCTTAATAATTTCCAAAAATTTTATGAATCTGTCAAAATTGTGCAACTGAGACCAAAATCAAAGTACGAGTATTTCCGTTCGTTTTTGTTTGAAAATTGATTCGTTCCGGCACTGGTTTTGTGGCGTCGACCACAGCCACATTATTATCAAATGCTCTGCCAGAATCACTCAGCCTATGAGATACAATAGAATGATCAATTATATATCTAACGATCCCGCATTAATTGCCGTCACGAAAGCCTTGAGTTCTCTCTTTGTGCTGGCTGCAACACAATTTCCAACGTTGATTAAATTTTATAGCATTTCAGTACATTTGTGAAGTAATTTCGTGAGGAATTGCCGCGTTTTTCAGTGAGTCTTGATTGATTTATGTAATTGGAGAGTGTTGCCAATTGCGACAAGTACACATCATTTAAGTGGCATAGTGAAACTAATTTTTAAAGCGACAGTTGAACAAATAATTTAACATGGGTTTAAAATTTTAGTTCGTATTCATACTTTTATGAAATTGCGTTAAATAAAACAAATTATCAACATATACTACTTACTCGCTAGTTAACCTTATCCCGACTACAAGTAGTTCACTTCCCCTAATACACACAGTGTACCGTAGTGCTTCCCCCGGAAAAAATACAAAACACCCTCAATTCTCATGTTCGTACTCGTGTTCTCATTTCACTTCAGTGCGGTTTCATGTTGCACATGTGCGCGCATAATTAGACTACAGCAAGTAAGCATTTCGGAGTATAGCAGGACATCGACAACATAACTAAAAAGGTCACAAGAAACCCAAAAGGACATTAACGAGCATGTAATTATTATCGTAAAGCAATTAACGAGCGTTGCGTAAATTTTGACACTTGTGTGTAAACATGATTTCTGTCTTCCGTAATATGTAGATTTTTAGTTGACTTTGTCACATTTTTTACTTATGTACTTATCTTTCAAACAGCGGACATACAGATATACAAAAATCTTCTGCTTGCATGGCAAGCGATAGGAAGACGGGGAATTCTTCTGAATTCCGGCGCCAGGCTCTTTTAAGTGGTCTTAGCGATTTATTGAATGTAAACGAGTTGGAGTTTAGACTACCAAATCTTACTTACTACATTCTTCTTTTGATGAAAATTTACACTGTCAACCCATTTAAAATTTATGTATTGTACATACATATATACTCGTACATATATGTATATACATATGCCATATTGAGTGCACATTCCGAAAATCTCTTAAAAGAAAATTGACCATCATGGCAGTTCGCATGAAGTAAGAGATTTAACCGCGGCGCTGCATCGCGCATCACATCACACATAAGCCTTCAAATCGGATTTACAGCTTTAGAGGCGTAAATATCTTTTCATGCAGCATATTTCGCAAATTGTTGCCGAAAAACAAAAAGGGTTTTTTCTTGTTTCCAGCGCACATATGCGAAGTCCTTACAGGCGTATGCAAAATGGAAGCTGTAAACAAGATAACGAAAACTCTTATGTGCTTTCAAATCTTATCACTACCACAGAAATAATTCAACTATCGGATGTATGTCCCTAATGTCTGGAGAATCCTTATTTCATAATGCCCTTAGCATAAAGCCTCTAACTTACTACAAGGGGATGGCATTTCTTTGTTTTAATTTAATTTCCGAAATTGTAATGTTGGGTATTTGTAAGATTCTAAGACGTTTGCAAGTTATCAACTTGAACTAATGTTCTACACTGCATGGAATCGGTACTGAATCAAATATTAATTCAATTGATCATAGATTTATTCAGAGATGAGCTTTCCATATTCTTAACAAATACCTAGCACAAAGGTTTTGCAAATCTTTAAGTTCAAAATTTGAAGTATAGAATTTTTCTAGATATCAATCAAAATCATCTCTGGCAAATAAAATACGCCTTTGCATAATAGTATTAAAGGATAAAGCAGACATATGGTATGTGAGGAATATAAGTGAAAAAAAGGACAAATAAGGACGAATGAAAGAATAAATGGAAATGACTAAAAAATCTCTGCCCCCCATTTTTTGTCCAACCCATGCTACGTATACCCGTCAAATCAACCCAAAACTGGACTTGTACAAATGTGATTTTTAAGCATACATACTCGTACATACTATATACGAGTATGTCTGTCTTCATGTCCACCCAAAATCATATGTGGCTATACTAAATATGTATGTGGGTGAGTATGTGTAAGTTATGAAAAGTGTGAGAATATTTTTGACTCAATTTGTGAAAATTATGCCGCAGTCAATGTAATCAACCTCAGTGGCCAGAAACTCAATTTATATTTTATGTCAACTTATGTGCATACATATATGTATACATACGAGTATGTATGTATGTATGTACATCAGAGTGAGAAGAATAGCAAATGTACATATACTTATGTATATACAAAAATTCAAAAGGATTTCCTTTGCCCAGTGAATATGTGTACGAGTATGTGTTTAAAGGACAGAGGTGGAAAATATGCAATATATTGAAATTTTCTGTTGGAAAGTGTTAAATATATTTAGTTTTTGTGAATAAATCTCAAATTTTCACAGCACGTGTGTGCTTGGAATTTCGAAAATAGAAAATAGTGGCTAGATGGGGCAGCAGAAGAAGTTGGTGGAGTTAACTTCCGGTCATTTCATTTCCTTTACTATTGAAGCGAGTTTTCTTTTTCTGTCAGGCATGGAACAAAAAATATTTCGACATTCAAAAGGTCAAAGGGTTCACTTTTCAAAGGATGGATATTTAATAAAATAAATGAACTAAATAAATTATTTAACGTGATTACACATAACTAATACATACATACGAGTATGAGTACATACAGGCATGCATATATATGCATAATATATGCGATTACTTAGCAGTATATCCGATTTTGGTTCATCTCAATGGGATTACTTGTACCTGGATATTTTTAAGATGACTATCATCTGCTGCGCATGTAGGTTCCGGCTTAACTTACGTCTTTATTACGAAAAAGTATTGTATTCATAAAACTGTGGAGCATTAGAAATTATTTCCAAAACAACTGTATGCAATTTCACATCCTGTCACAAATATCCTCTACTCTAGAAAACAACAAATTCACATTAATCCTTAACCTAATATCGAATGTGTATTTAACGCCGTTTGGTACGAGCATACGAGCATTTTCTACCTACCGATACGGCGATAGTAATCTACGCTTATATAATAGGTACCTAACTAATGTGCACAGTGTATAGTATTTAAATCTTGATATGATTTACATGCGACATAATTACCCCTGATTGAAAATTATTGTCAAAGGTCCTGCGTTGCACATTCGCACACACTCGCACTTACTCACACAGTGCAAAAGCATATCAACACATATCGTATGTCAAAAAGTAAAAATCAGCAAAGATCCGAAAGTTCTGATAACGAAATATTCAATGCAGCACCCATAGGTCTGTGAAAGAACTTGTTTGTTGGTGGGCAGGTCCTACACTATTCACTCGCATTCACTCCCGGCATTCGTTTTTGCTAGTAGGGGCATGAACGAAAATTCACCCTTGATGTTCTTGATGCCATTTATCACAAACATTTGCAAACTGTTGTTTACTTTGCAAAAAATAGTGTAAAATCTGATAAGATTTTTCGTCATTGTTCGTAGTATCAAAGTATCCTATGTTGGTTTTTGTTTCCTTTCCTTTCATTCATTCACCAAACCAATCCATACTAAACGAAACCGTTCATGTAGTATGTAATACCCACGTACTCTACGTACACACTCACGTAGATGCTACGTTATTGATTAACGTAATCAGAGTGTATTTATATCCTTTTTTGTTTTCTTGGGTGTATAAGGTGAATTAAATACTTGAACTTCTCGTCGTAATGGTTCATTGAATCTTAGTTCCTTTTTGTAAGTATTGTATTAAAATATGTGGTGGATCATTGTAGTTTTAAACAAAAGTGTGAATCGAAATGCACTTATCGCACCCTAACTACAAAAGCGGCACAACTCAAAATTTGAAAATTTTCAGGAAACTAGAAATATGGTAAATGTTTTCCCTTATCTGTGGATGCGTAAATAAATTTATGTTATGGAAAATAAAATGAATATTTAATATAATGACATATTGTTTTCCACAAATTAAATGTTTATCGTATATATTATGTCTATCTTCTTATGGTATAGGTGTCCTGTGTTATTGCATTCCCTCTCTTATTCTCCCTCCTTCTTCCTTCCACCTATCAATCTTCCTTCCATTCAACACAATGGTCTGCATTCATAGGGCTACATCCTGTGTGTTGAATGCAACAATAAAAAAAATAAAATATGCTTTTGTACATAAGCTAAAAAATTTTTTATTTTCGTTTCCTGAAAAATTATCAATTTTGAGTTGTGTCGCTTTTGTAGCTAGGGTGCGATATATATGTAATTTTTAGCAAATATAATCATAAGTAATAGCACTGTGTTACTCAAAAAATGCACAGGTGCTTTGATCTACATGGTTTGCCAAATTTCTCTATCAACTTAATCTAGTAATCGAAACTTGGCGTATGAATGTCAGATTCTTAAAATCTCTTTGCATGGAATCCCCTCCCGAAAACTACCAAAATGTTTTCTGTCGCCTTAGTTAATCGCTTTTTGTCCATTTTGGATGCGTATACTGCGATTGTGGTTATAATTATGTAGTTAAAATGTTAAAATTATTTAATTATTAATAATTTGTTTCAGAAACCTTGTTGCTTTATTAGTTGTAAGTAGGGTTGTCAACTGTCCCGGATTTTGTGGGATGTTCCGGAATTGGAGTAATTTTTGTGAATTTCACAGAGAGCATCTGATGGACGCCAAATGGTCCTCAATACAGTTAAAAAACGGTTTTTAAACTTATTATTTCTACTGATGACAGTCGGTGAGAACTGACTATCCATTTTATTATTTTAAAGTTCAACAATTTTGATGTTTGAGCCAAGTTGTTCGAAGTGAAAAGCTGAACATTTGATAATCCACTGTTTCAAAGCAGGGATACAAAGTTAAGAGAAAAACCGATTTTCCACGGTTTAACTTACTTTACTTTTAATGGCACAACAGCCCATGGAGGGCCTAGGCTGAGCTTTTCGCATCCACTCATGTTGTGCGTGTTATATTTGTACATGAATGGAAGGGACCTACAGTTTAATGCCGCATCCGAACGGCGAAGTGAAAGGCTTTTCATAGCAATTTTTACTCATGTAGGTTTGCCATTGCCTGCCAAGAGGTGGTGCCGTGTAGAAAAATTATTTGTTCTACTTTTTTTTGTTGTTGATTTGCCTGTGCCGAGTTTCGAACCCCGGGCATTCTGCGTAGCAGTCCAACGCATTACCACAGCGACCACTTTTCCACGGTTTAAACCGTGTCCATAAAACCGGGGCAAAAATATAATTACTCAAAAAAGTCAAACAAAAAAAAGGTTCAATTAGCTTAGTAAGTTTTAAACAAATAAAAAATGAGTTGTCCTATTCACGCTGTAGAGTAAAATTCTGGGTAGCAGGTTAATAAAGTACAAAACAGAAGTTATAAAGTAGTACTTTTTAAAGGTTTATTTTACTTTTCTGATTTTACAATCTCCGGTGGACCGGTGACCGTTTTATTTCTTCTTCTTCTTCTGTTAGTGGCACAACAGCCCATTTAAGGCCTAGGCCGACTTTTACGCATCCACTCATGTTGTGCGTGTTATATTTGTAACTGAATGGAAGGGATTTCCAGTTTAATGCCGAGAAAGCTTGGTAATTTTTACTAATGTAGGTTTGCCAATGCCTGCCAAGAGATGGTGCCGTATAAAAAAAATTTATATTTCTACTTTTTGATTTTACCTGTGCCGAGATTTGAACCCCGGTCATTCTGCGTAGTAGTTGGGCCAACTCACTACCAGCTAAGCGTTAGAAAAAGAACTCAGTTAAATCCGGTTTCTATCACCCACCGCATTTTAACATCCCTAATTCAAAATTTAATCATCTTCATTGATTTCAAACAATTTCGTAACATAAATTCTGGAAATAGTGCCGAATTTCAATTTTAAAAATGGGTCTCATTTTTAAGCCATGAATTGTTACATATCATCGCAGTATCGAAAATCAACGTTGTGGAGTTGGGAACCCTAGTTGAAAGCTACTCACTTCTGTAGTCTTCTCATTTATACATTTGTAGACAATTTTGTGACCCGATTGCTTGGATATAAATAAAATTATTGGCAACTATGTAATTTTTACGTAAACTTAAACGTAAACGTAAGAATTTATTTTATTATTATTATTTCAACTTGAAACTCTTAGTTGCTCTTGTAATTTTTTCCAAAGGTTTCCGACCACCACCACCCACTAATATTTCAGCTCGTAGCCATAATTGAGAGTATATTATTTTACACGCATTCACATATTAAATAACATATAGAAACTGGAAAAGTTGTCACGAATAATACAAGTGGTGTAAAAGTCAAATCAACAAACAATAAGCCGGAAATAGAGAATACCTTCAGACCCATGCAAACAAGGGGAGCAAATATGTTTTGTTTGTTATTGTAGCAAATTACGTTGTCAATTTGTTATTGTTGTTGGTGTCATGTAACCTTAACAAAAATTAAGCAGAAGGTTATGCATTTATTTTGTATTTGTATTAAAACGTGTTCCTTATTTGCAAATTAGCCATTCTGTGCCGTTGTCTTTCCGTCTGTCGCTCAATTTTTGTCTGTTTTGCGTATGAATTGTGTACATTTTCCAAAAATTTTATTTGTGTAGTAAAAAAAAAGGGTAATATGGTTTTTTTTTGTTTTTGCATAAGTATAACTAATTAACATGAGTCTCATTGTGTTAGCTTGTAACTTTATACATACATAAGTACTTACTTTGTTTTAAGGATAATGTCGGATCAAGTGCAATTAGTAAAATCAATATTTCAAAATGTAAATAAAATACATGAAGGCAACATTTGAAGCAGCTAACTGATCCCTCCCATGTCAAGCTAATATAATTATGTTAAAAATTTTACACTACAACACTTCGATATGCATACATACATAGATATGTATATGTATGTATGTGTATGTGTGTAAGTTTGTACACATGAATCTACGTGGATGCAATGAAATCAAATATTAAGAATCACTGGTTCTTTCACACTTTACAAATCAATTCCAACTGACTTCACAACTAATGAATTCACGCTGTGTCAATACAAAAGTTTGCACAACAAAAATCATTCCAACGAAAAATTAAAAAAATGATTTAATTTAAAAAATCAAAAACTATTAAAAATTGTTCTGTAACAAGAACAGCAACAACAGCAAAAGCTTCGATTCGATTAAAATTACAATTTCATTGTCCTGCCCGAGTACACAGCATGTATCCTTTGCACGAAAGCGAATTTCTTTGCGACACAATTGTAACATAAAATCAACGTACATGCATATATGTATACATACGTATGTATGTATGTATGAATGTATATGCATAATATGAAAAGGGACATAAAGAAACCCCTTTTCCTGATATGTAGGTAGGTAGAAAGAAAGGTAGGCTGGCAGTTTGTTTTTGTATGAAAGAACAGAACACCACATGCAAACGAGGAAGCCACGTTGTGGGCTTACGACCCCGGCCACAATGGAGGTCTACCAAAGCAACCCCGAAACGCAATAGTAACAATGCACGAACAGAGAGCTACAAGAAGAGGACACTTAACAAAACATATACGAGTGGTTCGCAAAAATGAATTCGGAATTTGCCTGCAAAAGCGAGAATATGAAGCGGCTCACTGTTCGTTCCCAGCAATAATAATGAATGGGCGCTCATATGACGACGTTTAACACTATGATGTCCTTTATTATCCTTTCAATTATTTTGTAGCGTAACATTTTCCACATCGATGACAAAGTTTCATTTGTGTGTATGTTCGTGTGTGTGAGTTTAAGTTTTAGTTGTTATGTGTCGTCAACAACACATCAAGCATATTAACAACATAATTGCTCTTGTAGAGGTTACAAGCGACCAGGAGTTCGCAGTACAATACACCGTAGAGTGTAGTGCTGCTGTAACATAAGCAACATACGTATAGCGAAAAGACTTTGCAAAATCTAACGGCAGCAAGACGCAGTCGAGCAGAGCAACGATGCTGCAGCAGTTCTGTGTTCTTTTTCTCGTATTGTTCTTGTTATGGGCAGCAACCTCTCGTCAACAACAAAGCCCGGATCATCCTTTGCCGGAGAATAAACATATAGTTGCTAGTTGCAGCACTAGCAACAACAATTTTTGATGTGATGTCAAAATTAACACGTCACTTTATGACAGCAGGATACGTCGCTGGCTGCTACTGTGTGCATGTAAGTATTTGGTATGTGTGTGTGAGTGTGTGTGTGTGTGCACTATTTAAAAAGGTAGAAAAACGAGAAAATAGGAACCAGCAAACATTTTTGCAATTCTTTTTTTCTTTTAGTTGTTTCCATTAAAAACGAATTTTAAAGAAATTAAAAGAAAAGCGAAGCTACCTTTTCCCCACATCTCAAATTTTCAAAGCATTTTAAAAGGATAATAATAGAAATAGTTAGAAAAGAAATTGGATCAATTATCTGGTGCTCAGCCAACAAAGTATTGCTATTGTTGACTTTTTATTCATATGTATATTATAGGAGCGAGCATGCATGTATGTAGCTCGGCTTCTTTAGAGCACCAGGTTGGGATGTACCCACTATGAGAAGTGAAAAAAAGTTGCTGAAATATGTATGTATAGTATGTCAGACAATGAAACATTAAGTATAAGAAAATAGATATTTGGCTTTGTTCATGCGCTCAAGCAACAGCTGAATTTTTTTTGTTTGTTTATCCTTTTCAGCTTATCAAATGATGATACAATATCAACCAACACCTTCTTTATTTGTATTATTTATTTCGTATTATATATAGCAAAGGTACTCAAGTAACGTGTCTAGTAATAGAACGCTAAAGATAAGGATATTGTATTGTTCTTAAACTTATATCCTGGGATCAACATTAGAAATAATATTCAATTCATACATACCATATGATTCTAAGAGTTAAGGAAATGAAGTATTTATAAATTCAAAAACGATATTTTTCAGGTTAATTTTGTCTTAATACTTCTCAAAATCTTTTCACAGAGGAACAAGCTACAACAAGATAGTGAAAATCTTTATTAATGCTGGCAACCCTGTGCTTCAAAGCATACACGATTTACTCTCCAGTGTGCATACTTATACTTTCTAAAAACAAACACCTCCTGAGTATCTATGCTCTGAATGGCCCTTGACAATAAATTATTTAAAGAATATTTAAAAAACTAAAACTACATAATTTTATCTCTTTTTCTCGTTTATTTTTGCGACACGCAATATTAAGCGCCATGCTGAAAAGTAAGACCGATCAGGCTTTGCCTGGGCTACCCTAAGCAAAATTGAGAACATTTCTTCTCGATCCACCCTTACGTTCGTACCAATGAAATTGAATAAAGTGCTGCTTATTAATCAAAGAAAGTAGGGAGTGAAAGCATCGATTTTATAGCCAACAAAATTTGTGAGAGAACAATTGAAATGAATCCAATTTGATCTCGCATTGTATTGCTTACTAATGCTCAGAATGCAGAGTGTAAACAACAATCAACTACTTATTTAACTAACAAGGATATCACGAAATTCGATCACCGAATTGTACACGTTTTCATGGATCAACACTTGGCGAACATATCTGCGATTGAAATCTCAATGAAATATAAAATTCAAATTACAAAACAATAGAGCAGACAAAATTAGGCGTAAATTTAGAGAGAGAAAAAAAAACACTAGCACGAAAAAAATAAAGATCCAATTACGACAGGATAATGATTAGGTGTAAGGATCAATATCAACACTCTGCTGCTGGTGCTGCTGTTTTCGGTGGCGTGGCCTGGCGTGGGTGCTACGCTTACGCATTGTGTCAAAACATGACGTAAACCGAGATGCGACCCAATTGTAATAAGAATATATATTGATTAAGTAATAACAAGAAAAAACGATATTGAAATAGATTCCTGGTAGGATCATTTGTTTGTTTATGGTGCTACAGTCTTGTTCGGTTAATTCCGAATTAAACGTTTAGCCTGACAGTGCGAGCAATTTGTACAAATGAAAAGAGAAATAAAGTGCTACTTGACCACTTGGAAAATGGCAGAATACGAACGAGTATTTTGGATTCTACACTTGAGTATTTTGACAGTTCAATTTTGTTTCTGGCTGTGCATCTGTTTTATTTGGAACGCATTCGGTTTCAGATAGTTATTTTTCCAATTAAATTTTATGATACTTAGGCAAAAGTAGCATGTAGCATGTCCGTTGTCTGTTTTCGTCATATCATTTTTACACCATCACAAAGTGTTTGGTAATCTTTCGGCAATATAAAGGGTGGTCCATCAAACAATTGGAATTTGAACTACTGTTTATTTTCAGTGTGGCGACTCTAATGTCATTCGTATTATGACCGAAAATTAGTTTTATATTTGCAGTTAACGTAACACTTGAACAACGATGGGAAATACTAAAAAAATAGTGAATCTCCTAACGACAGTATAAGAAAATTACGTTCGAATTCGATAGAAGAGAAGTGGCTTCCACGCAATTTGTGGATCAATTTCTAAAACATGTGCGTGACACTAGATCTTTATTGGATAAAACAACACGTTCTCTTTCTGTTACAGTGTGCGTAACCGAAAAAATTGCTGCTGTTGCTCAGAATGTGCAAGAAGAACCAACCACATCAACTCGCCACCGTTTTCAGGAATTCAACATTTCACGCGCTTCTTTGTTGCAAACTTTGCATCGGTATGAAGCCGTACAAAGTTCAATTGCTACAACAGCTAAAGCTACATGCCCAATCTGAACATTTTCGGTAATCTAATTAGGCTCTGGAACTGTTGGAAGACGATGAGCATTTTACCGGTAAATCATATGTATCATATTATTAATAGTTTGTGTATTAGTGAGTGTAGCTTTTTTAACTTTATTAAAGCGTAAGTGGTCCCTGTGGCGTAGTGGTAGTGCGTTGGGCTGCTACGCAGAATGGCCGGGGTTCAAATCTCGGCACAGGCAAAATCAAAAAGTAGAAAAAATAATTTTTGTACACGGCACCACCTCTTGGCAGGCAATGGCAGACCTACAAGAGTAAAAATTGCCATGAAAAGCTTTTCACTTCGCCGTTCGGATTCGGCATTAATCTGTAGGTCCCTTCCATTCATGTACAAATATAACACGCACAACATGAGTGAATGCGAAAAAGCTCGGCGTAGGCCCTCCATGGGCTGTTGAGCCATTAAAAAGTAAAAAAAATTCCAAATTCGAAAAGGTCTAAATAAAGTGGGTTTAATAGGAATTCCTCAGCCCTTTTGTGATGCAATTAAAGTATTCACCACGAAGCGCACTTTGACCTCAGTAGTTACGTTAATAAGCAAAATTGTCGCATCTGGGGCTCAGAAAATCTATGCACGAATTTTGAGAAGCCAACTCACTCTCAACGAGTGCGTTTTTGGACTGGCGGTATCGATGGGCAATTTTTTGATTGCCCATCGATCTTTTGGTTTTGGTGATGTGCATTGGCCACCATACATTTGCGATTGGACTCCGTTCGACTATTATTTGTGGGGAGTCGTTAAAGATAAGCGTCACGCTAACCATCCAGCAACGATTGAGGCTCTTAAGGACGAAACTGGTGCAGCCATCGGGCTGATCGTATGAATCCAATTTTTCAGTGAATTTTCGACTATATGGTGCTACTACAAGGCCAGCCGAGGAAGTCATTTGAATGAAGTGGTGTCCAACAATTAACCGAAAGCATTGTATTTTCAATTTCAAATATCAATAGCTTACTTACTTTACTTTTAATGGCACAACAGCCCGTGTAGGGCCTAAACCGAGCTTTTCGCATCCACTCATGTTATGCGTGTTATGTGGAATATTAATAATCACTTGGAAAACAAATTATTCGTTTATTATTTACATCAAAATAAAATTCCAATTTATAAATGGTCCACCCTGTATTTCTGTTTGCCAACTGCTATTTTTATTAGTTTTGAGTTAAATTTTTTTTTAATTTCTATTTAAATAAATCAAAAAGTACTATATTGTATATTTGAGGAAATGTTTTCGGTTATGCTCAAGTGGTCACTGGCGCCAGTTTTCGAATCCTTGTTAGCAAAATGAGATTAGTTGTTATATAATCAAGAAGACTATGTAAGCTTAGGTAAGCAGAAGAATTCAATGCATAAGCAATATTGAAATGAAGCCGGTTAGTCCTCTTGAGCTGTAGTATTGTTCTGAGAAGTCTTTCCACTAGAGAGCGCTGTTGTTGTTAAAGGGGTAAGAACATTGGTTTTGCAAACACATAATCTGTAATTTCATAAGAAATTTAATTAAAATCCTAGTCTCCACATAGTGTTCTTAAAAAATATACCTATTTTAAAAAGCAAACTCAAAGAACACTTAACAATACTTAATAACAAAATAGACAATATAAAGAAAAGGACACAATTTGGAAGGTGTCGAGACTATTTAGATTTACGAGTATAGAAGAAGTAAATATGTTATCGTTTAAACAATATGTCAAGCCAGACGGACAAGTATTGGCGCTGCTGCTGTTGCTGTTGCTGTTGCTGCCCCTACTTGCTGTCCCCGCTGATTCGCTAACCTTATTTTGATTGAGGGCTGGCAGCAATAGTATCATGGATTTTAAAGATTTATTACAAGATTCATTCTATGAGTATTCGAGTATATCTTATAAATTTACTTTCCATTTCACTTTAATATCTTCATTTATCTTTGAAATTATTTTAATGGTCAGCTGGTTGCAATGTGAAGAAGCCAAGAAAGAAAATCGCAGAGGGTGTTTGTGTTACAGTTTCTTAACTATTTGTTGATATCCTTAAAGGGCACGAGTTGTTGATTTCATTCGCAGGATATCTGTAGCGTGTGTGACGATTATTTTCTTTATTTATTTTTCGCTGTTGTTGTTGTTCGTGGCGGCGAACCCTACAGGTCAAAGTCATGAAGCGTTACAGTAGCATATGTTTTCCACAAATATTTCCCCCTCTTTTTCTTGTGTGTGTTTGCGTGAGTGTGTGAGCTTGCATTTCTGAGATTTGGTAGGAGCGTTTGGATTTGTCAGTTTCACAATTGAGCTATTTAGTGTCATGTCAAATGAAATGGAGAGGAAATAAAGAATAAGGATAAGCGGATTTATAAATATCAACATTTGATATTTCAATTTGGATTTATTTTAATTGATAACGACGAAAATTTAACTTCTTCCATTCATTTTTTTCATTCGATTTTGATAAATAAGTTCACAAAATCCAATGCATACGTAAATTATTTTAAGTATCAGATAAATTTATATTGTTTATCGAAATTGCAAGAATTGCAAAAGCTTGGGCGCTGCCAAAGCAACAACTAAATAAATAAATCCCACATGTCGTCATACCGTTTCGTCATTTGCCATTTTTATTACTTTTCATCCTGTCTGCTCTTGCTGCTGCTGCTTCTCTTTGAGCCGCGCCACAGTTCTTTCATATAACTTTATCGATTTTAGTTTCTGTTATCGGAACTGTCAGCAACAGCAGCACCTCGTGCCATGCCAATGTCCTTTTCACTCCGATCTCATTGCTTCCTTTTTATCTGTATCGCTTTTCACAATAAAAACCGACAAATGTTTCACTAATTGCCGCACTTAGCAGGACATTCTATTGTCTGTCTGTCTGTCTGTCCGTCGGTCCGTCTGTCTACATACTACATAGAAAGTGATCAATAGCAAATATCCTGTTGAGTTTCGGCATCCAAATTGTAAATTTCTAATAGTTTTAGCATCTGCTCGATTTGAAAGGAATCCGAATGTAATAATTTTTATAGCAGTGTAACTATTCCTGAAGTTAACTATTTCGGTCGCACAACAATATCCTGCCCAACTACAACAGTCTGGTATTGCTTCTAGAAATTCAGTTTGCACGATTTGAGATTTTGTGAGACAGTAAGCGTAAGCGTAAGCGAGCAAGTGCAGCTCCAAGCAGCTCTATGTTATATGATGAACAACGGAATTGTTGGAATCAGGAGTCGTCTTCGACACGAATCGAAAACGCTATTACAAAGAGTAAGTTCATCCCAAAAAACCCAAATTGCAGATGAATTGAATACTTACTCTCGTGAGTAGATTTGAACAGTTTTGTCAACTTGTCGATTGCATTACTCTCAACAAGCGATCTCGATCGTACAGACACACAAAAGCCAGAAATCAGTTATCAGACAAGCCATAAGTTCGACATCGGCATCATGCTGGCAACGAATTCTTTAATCAACGACAGTGACAAGAACAATGACAAGTATAAAGGGCTAATATAAATGTCAATCGGTAGTTTTATCATCGTTTAACACCATCTGTAAAACAGTAAAGTTGTTGAAAGGAGAATTTCGTTCAGGAAATGTGAAAAATTGTATGTAAGTAAGTCAATTGAAAATGCCGCATAATCTAAAAACAAACAGCAAGAACTCAATTGATGGCAAATCTAAAGAAGATCATTATGCAACACGCATGCAATGTGCTAAAACTTAAAGGTAATAAATAATAATAAAAATAATAATAATAATAACAACAACAACAAAAACAAAAGAAGGACCCTCGCCAGCAATGGATGACAAAAGCCACATTCGTTTCGGTCAGCAGGAGAGCAAGACAGACGAGCAGCACAACTGCACCCAAGCACCACAAATAAACTAGATGACCAATAATGACCACCACGCCATGATGAAGAAGAGAAATGAAATGATGGGCGATACTCAAAGCCATTGAGTCAAACATACACTCGTAAGTATGCAACAGCGCTCGCTCACACATATCCAGGATATTATTAGGTGCTATGGTTACGTTAAAGTATGTAATTGTGCATGGTTTGTCTGCCCGCCAGCCTGCCCCCTTTTCGTGTACACATTGTTAGGCATAAATAAGTCAGATCTCTCACTACTGACCGCCGCCGCCACCAATGACGTGACCAATCGTCAACGCGAGTAGATTAAAATTATGAGTTTCAGCGAATTACTTATTTTTTAATTTCATTTTTAAATTCAACGACTTTTTCTTCTTTGTCATTTTGTTATTATTATGAATGTGAGAGACCCTAGCCCTTGCCGCTCACTCCCTTATTTTTATTTGTAGTTTATTATACAGAATGAGAGGAAAGGGCGAAAAATAAAGTTGTTACCTTTTTGACACACAGCAACTGGACAAAATTACAATTTCTGCCGACAACAGCGCATGCTCACAGCGCCCCAGTACCTTCACTTCAAGTTTTGGGTGTAAATCTCACAGTCGGCATTCTCATTCATACATTCATTCAGTCGTTCATTCACTAGCGATTAATTTGCATATGTATGAATGTAGCATGCACATATGAAATACATTTTTTATTTCAATTATTTCTTTAACATGGGCTCGTATAAAAAAAATATTCATTGAATTTCATATTCAGAAGATTCTTTATAGTTTAATGGTAGCTGTTTCTCCTTCTTTTTGTATTTTGTATTTTGTGATGAATGTCTTTATTACGTAACTACTTAAATAAAAAGTATTGAGGCTTTGTTTATGGCACGCAGAAAGCTTCAGCTGAAAAGAAGAAAAACCCCAAATTAAATGTTTTGCGGTGTGCCACGATGAGAATTAGAAAAAAGGTGACTGGAAACATAGGAAATCTGATCGGTTGAAAAAATCATAACTAAGATAGGTATAAAACTTTAGATCTATCTGCGAAATAGTCTCTTTATAGTTTCTGGAGATATTGCTAATAAAATAAGTTTAAGTATTACGCGCAATACAACTTCGGACCCCGGATACAAGATGTGAACTACCTTCGGATAGTACTACAAAGTAAAAAATAATTCAGCAGCTCTGTACAATGTACAGGGTGTTTTTTTTAGAAGTGTGGTTTTCAAGAAGAAATAAAACGCATATAATTTAATGTTATGGCCAAGAATTTAGCTTTATTATAAAGATAAGGGTTTGCCATTATGTTGTAAAAACAATTTCGGGCAAGTGGCCGCCGCGGCTGGTTCGAATAAATTCCAGCCCAGAGCCAGAGGCCCAATTTTCGACCACTTTTTGCAGCAATTGGTGCCGTATGTCAGTAATAACGCGCCGAATATTCTCTTCCAAGGCGTCAATCGTCTCGGCCTTATCTACGTAGACAAGCGACTTCACATAACCTTACACAAAATAGTCCAGCGGTGTTAAATCGCACGATTTTGGAGCCCATGCCACAGGCCCACGACGCGAGATAATGCGCTCACCAAAAGTTTCTTTCAATAAATAGATTGTTTCGTTGGTTGGAACCAAAGGTCGTCCACATCAACATCCTTCAATTCAGGCACGAAAAAGTCATTATTCATGGCTCTATAGCGTTCCCCATTGACTGTAACATTATGACTAGCTTCATCTTTGAAGAAACATGGACCAATGATTCCCTCTGTCTCAACAATGGCTTGTGGATTATGACCACTCCAAATGCGACAATTTTGCTTATTAACGTACCCTTGGTTCAACCAAAAGTGAGCTTCATCGCTGAACAAAATTTTCTTGTGAAAATCGATTTGCACGATTTGCAAACGTTGTTCAGGAGTAACCAAACTGACCATAAATCAAGTGACAGCTGTCAAAAAGACTAACTCCGAAAAAAGTATTGCCAGATTGAAAACCACATTTCTAAAAAAAACACCCTTTACAATATGCAACTTAAAATTTATTATCAAAAATTAAAGCGTAGGCGCCCTGTTTAATAATAAAGCTTTGATTGGCAAAGGGTTAATATATTGCTATATTAACTTGTTTTACATCAATGCGCCACAAGCATGAACAATTCCCAAGTTTATATCCATTGGACCCCTTTTCCACACTGCGAGTTTTCTTGAAAGCAAGTTTGCAATTCCCTCTTGGTCTTGCCACTTGCTTTTTCGCACAGCAAGATTTCTTGATCAATTCTGCTTTTATTCTGTCTGACATGTCAGAGAATGAACAGCACAAAAGAAAACTTGCCGGTACGAGCAAGTCTGTACTCGTCCTTCTCGTCTTTCCTCTTTCGCCTACAAACTTAACTTGCTTTCAAGAAAACTTGCCGTGTAGAAAAGAGCACTTGTTAAGTGATTTAAAAATTGACTGCAAACCAAAAGACCAGAAAAAGTCAGTGCAAGTAAAATACTAACTGTGGGTACCAAATGGTTAATTTCAGATCATAATATTACATGCAAAATTAGGGGAAGTGCCTTAAAAATTGATTGCAAAATTTATGGAAAATCTGGGCAGAAAATATTTCGGAATCAAAAGAGAAATTATGGAATTATGTCCAAAAAGCATGTAATGAGATGCCGGTTGGTTAGTAATAAAAAAGTGACTTATATGTACAACGAGTACCAGGTACACGAGTACACGTATGAAACCGAATGAATTTTAATGAAAATACACGTTTATTTAAAAAAATGGTTATACATTCACTCTTCAAAGTAATGGCCATTGCTAGCTACACATTTTTTCCATCTTTCTGGCAATTTTTGAATGCCTCGCCAAAAAAACTGTTCGTTTTTTGAGTCAAACCAGTCATCGAGAAATTTTTTCACATTTTCGTACGAATCGAAGTGCTGCTAAGCAAGTGCGTGCCCCATTGATGAAAATAAGTGGTAGTCAGATGGGGCCAAGCCTGGTTAATAAGCCGCATGCGGAAGGGCTTCCCAGCTGTACGAATCTAGCAATTCTCCGAGTCTGTTTTGTTCCATGTGATGGTGCATTGTCATCAATCATGTGTTGCCTAGCTTGATATTCTGGACGTTTTTGGCGCAAAGCACGATTCAAATCGACCAATTGTTGTTGGTAGCGTTAACCAGTAACTGTTTCACCTGGTTTCAGAAGATCAAACCAGATAACACCTCGCTGATCCCAGAAAACACAGAGCATTGTCTTCTTTCCGAAGCGATTTGGTTTGGCTGTCGATTTGGCCGGTGTACCGGGCTTAACACATGATCGTTTATGTTTGGGATTCTCAAAAAAGATCCATTTTTCATCGCCAGCAACAATTCGATGTAGAATGAAGATATGACTTTCGTTTGTACCTGGCGAGCAACATTTCACAGGTGGTTTTTCGATTTTCTTGCTGTCTTTCAGTCAATTCATGCGGCACCCACCTTCCCACCTTCAAAATCAATACCATGGCTTTTAAACGTTGAGAAATGCATGGTTGGGTCACATTTAATTGTTCTGCAAGTTGTTCTTGCGTTTGACCAAAATCCTCATCGAGTGAAACTTGCAATTCTGCATCTTCAACCTTTTCGGGTAGTTTTCCACGTTCTTCGTTCCTCACATCAAAATCGCCACTTTTAAACTTATTGAACCACTCGTTACACTGTGTTTTACCTAGAGCGTGCTGGCCGTAAACTTCCGCAAGCATTCGATAAGATTCCAAAGCAGATTTCTTCAATTGGCAACAGGAAATCAATGATGTTGACATATCGTAGTTTGTAGGCACAAAATTCGGAATTTTTACGAGCGAAAAAAAAACTGTTGTTATATGAAACTTGAGTGTTTATGAACTGAATATTGTTGACAGAACTAAATGCGAAGAAATGGCGCCAATGATTTGGTTTGACAGAGCGTATAGTTTTACCTAGCGACACAGAGATATCATTACCGGTTTCATACTTGTACACCTGTTATTCTTCACCGGCCAGTTAATTATGTTTAACTTTAACTTAATGATATTAAATCATCTAAATAATCTTCCTAATGATGCTTAAGGCCGTGGTTATATTGAAAAGTTTGCGAATATCATGTAGTTGTTGTTGCACCGCAAACGAAATGCCACAGAGCACAAGAGCCGTTTGCTCTGAAAACGGCGCCCTGGCTGTTCGTACCTCCACGCGCCATGTTTGTGATGCCTCTGCTTTGTCGTAAAAGTTTCAATATAACCACGGTCTTACTGCATGCAATTGTTTTGGAAACAAAAGACAGAACAAAACACGAATATCGCAGGTTTGTATCTGAGAAAAGCTTTAGAAAAGCTTTAAGTTCGCTATTAATGCGACTCTGAATTATAATTCGCTATTTAGACCAGGGTGAAATTATGAATTATGATCCTTTTGTGACCATGGTGAAATTATGAGATGCGTAGTACTGTTTGATATATTTCTGATTCACGCTTCCGCTGCAAAAAAAAATCTTTACTTCAACTACAAACTTGCAATCATAATACAATACATAATTTGAGCAAAGATAACAAAAATAGCTAAAGCAAAGTTCGGGTGCGACCGATCTTTATATATTCTACTCACCCTCTGAAATAAAACACTTTTTTGAATTCAGCAATACTTTAATGATATTTATTTATGGTATATCAAATTTGATTCCATTTGTTTCACTATTTCCCTTGATATTTCACATGCATGGGAAGTAGGGGTAGCTTTTGCCCAATATTGACAATTGTCAGAACAGTTGTTCAAAAGACTATTTTAATGATTTATATCGAGGTTTATTCAAATCGCTGTAGAATTTCCATGTTCACCTGACCAATTTTGCACATTTCAGAACTTAAACCCTTTTTTTTGACAATAACGAATGTCTGCACCAAGTTTGGTTGAGATTGCTTAAGTTTTACTCGAGTTATCGTGTACACAGGCAAACAGACAGACAGACGGATATTTCTAAATCGTCTCCGCTATGCACGCTGATCATTTACAGTGTCGGACAATCAAATAAGAACACCTTGTTCTGAAACCAAAAACATTAAAAAAATATTTCTCTAGGCTTATGATAAATTTAAAAGGTATTTACTTTTATTCATTTATTCCATAAGTTTCATTTTTTCTTAAAACAAAAAACAAATCAATTCAGTGTAAAAAAAGAAATTTAAAAGAACACTTCAATTAAAAAAATAAAATTTATAAAATATTGACTCAAATTGTTCACTAATGCTAATATTTTGTGGAATAGTCTTTGTTAATTAAAACCGCCTTACAGTTTCTAGGCATTGATTCGACCAGAGACGCACAAGTAGCCTGTGGTATGGAATACCACGCTCTTTGAATGCTTTGCCACAATTCGTCTTTGTTTTTAGCTTTGGTACTGCCAATCTTCTCTTTGACAGTATTCCACAAGTTCTCGTTTCGATGGGATTAAGGTCAGGAGATTGTGAAGGCCAGGTCATAACGGGAATTCCATTATGGGAAAACCAATCTCGCGCAAGGATTGAGGTGTGCTTTGGGTCGTTATCCTGTTGCATTTGCCATTTCAGGGGCATTTCCCATTCAGCATAAGGAAGCATCACCTCCTGAAGGATGTTTACGTAAAGAAATCTGTCCATCGTTTCTTTTATCCAATACAGAGGGCCCACACCATACCAAGAGAAGCATCCCCATACTATGATGCTTCCACCTCCGTGCTTAAACGTCTTCCTAGTATATTTTGGGCTCAATTCTGCATTTTTCGGGAGTCTAACCCAACGTTTGCCATCACTTCCAACAAGATTCACCTTGCTTTCGTCTGTGCACAATATATTAGGCCACTTTTTTGCATTAATTGAACCATCCCACTCAATGTGCGCTTCAGCGAACTCTATGGGACACTTTCGATGTCTTTGCGTCAACATTGGTACTTTTCGTGCTTTTCTCCCATACATCTTTTTTTCCACCAAACGTCTCCTTACTGATCGAGCACAAATTTAAACCCCTGTCTCCTCTCTAATTGCAGCATGTGCCTTAGATGGATCGCGTGCCGCCAAAATTTTTATGCGATTGTCATCTGCACTTGTAGTTTTGCGGGGCCGGCTTACCTCTCTTGCAATGAAATTTTTGAGCTAATAAAGATTGGTAGACACAAATGTCGAGGATCTGTTAATAGTTTAAGCTATTTGGCGGATGCTTTGTCCCTCATTTCGCAGTTTTTTCACCAAATCACTCTCCTCCTTGCAACAGTGCTTTGCTCGACCCATTTTGCTGTGACTTTACGGAATAGTTTAATTGCTTACCAGTACAAATTATAAACAAATTTAAGTTTTCTGTTCTTATTAGATTGTCCGCCTTCGAATGCTTCGCTTCAACTTTTTTGTTTGGGAATCCCCAAAAATTATTTAAATGTAGTGTTGCCACCTAGAAATTTATAAAGTATATACCATACCATTTTCTTCTCTATAAAAATTGGTTGGTATAAGCAGTCCGATAAAAAAAAAATCAGTGTAAGTTCTATAGTGCGAGGTGTTCTTTTTTATTGTCCGACACTGTACATATATATAGAAATGCGTCGTAGGGCCTAACCAATATAACCTGTCCGCAAAGTGTGTACGGTATAAAAATTAAAAAATGTAATAAAATGTTCTGTGAGATACTTGCAACCACTACCCAAATCGCCTTAAAACGCTACAGTTATTATCGACACCTGACCACACACTTTGGCAAAATATTATATGTATGGATTTGGTATAAACGCAAATTGTTCAACAAAATTTTAAATTCGAAAGCTCGGATTTTATCTCAAAATTAGTGCCTCCACTCACCACATTTTAAAAAACTATTAAGCTCTTTTGTGGTGGATAGCTGAACTAATATGCAATGTGGCCAGCTTCCTATTTTTAAAATGCGCTAAAATCAAAAGATAAAGCATTAAATATATATCCCTTATAAAAGGGTTAAACAAAAGAATTTTTATATTTTTATTTATTAAATAGAAAATATTTATTTAGATTAAATACATGTATTGTGAAAGTTTTTAATTCTCAGCATTTTTAAGTTATACACAAAAACAACTAAATTAAAAGTAAAGATGGCCACACTGCAAAAATCTCAAGTGAGAGAGAGAAAGAGTAAGCTAGCAAAGTTCAGCGTACAACCACAAAATTACTTTCAGATATAGCGTTGCCATCGCCCAAAAAAAAAAAATCCTATCACTTCAGTTCCTAAATTATGTCACGTGACATAATTACAAAAATAAGTAAATTAAGAATGGTCGGGTGAAGAGCAAAATATACAAATACCAAAGTTTTGGTTAAATCCGTATTTGATATTGAAATTTTCCAGCTTGTACAACACAAAATTTTTTTTCTCTTGTTGAATGTATACAGAAATGTGGCAATCAAACTTCTGCAGAGACTTCTTCATTGCAAGCATTAAATGGCAAAAGATGTTACCAATAATAAATTGCCTGCCAACTAAGCGGTCTCCACTTAACATTTATTTCTTACCATCGAAATATTTCTCACGGAGACGAGGTGTTGCATAAAGAAATCTTTTGCATTTCACTATACTATGTACAAATTTGTTTTTTGCCACATTTTCCATGAAGAAAATAAATAATTGTTGAAAACATTTATCAAACAAAAAATTTTTCCACAACTGAAACTACTGTCAGCATAATTTTATTTTGAAAATTCAGTCGTAGATGAAAGATTATAACACTTTGGCAACGCTGGTCAGATGCGGTGCATATTAGCGATGCAAAATAAAGAGGAAAACCCGGGTTTCGGTTAACCGTGATAAAAAATGTAATTACTCAAAAACAGAAAATTCTCAACAAAAAAAGACATATGCATGTAAATCGCTTATGTTAACCTAGAAAGTATATAAAAAGACAAAGATGAACAATAGCGTAAAATGCAGTGTAACAGCTTAATAAATTACAAAACAGAATTTGGAACGTAGTGCATTTTAAAAGTTAATTTTTCTTTTTTAACTTGATACTCAGTATTTTCGTGAATAGTCGATTTGTAGCAATCTCCACTGATCCCCCGGTTCATTTATATTGGGAAAGGTACTTGATAAAAACCGGGTTTATCGTTAAAAATTCTCTCAGTCGGTTTAACTTTCCGGTTTTTTGCATCCCTACTGCATAGTGTATAGAAATTTTTCAATAGCAATCTACCAAAAGGAGATTAGGACTGCATCGGGGAAACATGTATTTAAAGGAAATTACATTTAAAAGCTAATGTCCTATTTAGAAACGGAACGTAAGTAAAATAGTATGTAATAGGATTTATTATTTTGGAAAATGCAACTTTGCTTTTATTTGTTATTCACACGTCAACAGAATTCTAACTTTGGTTTATATTTGCAACACCACCACCATCTGCCCAAAGCAGAGCACTTGTACAAACACTGATGACTCGCCGTCGTCGCAAAACATCAACTAATAACACCCCCAACATGAACAGAAACGGCAGCCCGCCAGCAGTAAACAGAAACCAGGGTAGATATCACAACGCCAACAATAACGACAGCAGCAGTGGTGTCACCAGTGGCTCCAGTTCGAGCGGTGCCAACAACAACCGCAGGCAATACCACCCAAGGAAGGTACGTTTTCAATTCAAACTGTCTTCGTTGTTTATGTTGGACAAATGGAAGACAGCCGTAGGTTTTGTTTTGTTGGGCATTGCAATATACTTTAGCTCGTTGGGATACTTGATGACCCGCGTCAACACCCCATTCGATAACGTTAAACTAGTGCCAGGCAATGGTTTGGATCACAATAACACATATTGGGGCACTTATCGGCCATTCACTTACTTTGGGATGAAAACGCGAGACCCGGACTCGCTGGTGATGGGTCTTATGTGGTATAATCAAGCAGAAGTGTCGGCTACTGGGCAAGGTATACGCCACTGGTGCGATTCAGGTGATAACCTACGAAAATATGGTTGGACATACCACGATGGACGCATGTTTGGCATACAGGAGATTCAAGATAACTCACATGAACTGATGACATCCTTTGTTAAGTACAATGTGAACCAGAAATATTATGGTGATTGGACGGCGCGCATTGCTGTGCGCAAAAGTGAAATGTCGGATACACACGACTGGGATCGTGTTGTCTCACTTATTTGGTATGTAGCCCTGGACGACTACACCATTGGTAATATCAACTATAAATTGGATGTGATCAATAATGTCCCGTGCGTCACGGGATTTACTACGGGTGTGGGTGAATTTAAAGTGAGTAGTAATGGCAGGAGTAATTTTTATATTTCCTTTCATGGTATTTTCTCCCTTTCCTCGCAGCTATGTCTACGGCCAATCAAAGGGCGCATATTGCATAAATCGTTCTTGAGTACTGTAGCTTTTTCGTTCAGTAAATTCAAGGAGTCCATAACGTCGCATTTTCGCCGGTTCCAAGACAAATATGGCAATAGTTTCCTCGGGTTGCCGGGAAAGCCTGTGAGTAATAACGCTCCAAAGCCCAATTTTATTGCCATTCAAATTACCGCTGAGTCGGATTTCACCGTAGATGTAACCTATCAGTCTATTTCATCAATGTCCGAACACCAAATACCGAAGCCACTCAGTGGACGTGAGTACACTACTTCTCTAATGAAAAGAGTGGATGAATTTAATCTTCGTTTTGAGCAAACATTCCACATAAATGCAGATAATTTCACTCAGGAGAAAATAAAATTCGCTAGGCATGCGCTTAGTAATATGCTCGGTGGCATTGGGTACTTTTATGGTTCCAGTCGTGTCATGTCCAAGCATACTAAAGAGCCTGTGCCGTATTGGAAAGCTCCACTGTACACTGCCGTGCCATCGCGTTCTTTTTTCCCTCGTGGCTTCCTCTGGGATGAGGGCTTCCACGGTTTGCTTATTTCCAAATGGGACTTGGAAACCGAACTGGACATTATGTGTCATTGGTTTGATTTGCTAAACTTCGAGGGCTGGATTCCACGTGAACAAATCCTGGGAGTGGAAGCACTGGCGAAAGTGCCTGATGAATTCGTAGTACAGCATAACACAAATGCAAATCCGCCAACATTCTTTTTAACTTTGGAGCAAATACTAAACAAGAACAAAAAGGATTTGAAAAAGTATTTGAACATATTGAAGCGCTTGTATCCCCGTTTGCAGGCATGGTTCGCCTGGTATAATACAACCCAACGTGGTAATGAAATGGGTGCGTATCGGTGGCGCGGGCGTGATGAGAATAGCATTCGTGAGCTGAATCCAAAAACCCTCACTTCCGGCTTAGATGATTTTCCGCGTTCTTCGCATCCCGACAGCATCGAGCGTCACGTTGATCTTCGGTGTTGGATAGCAGTAGCTGCAAAAGTTATGAGCAAGTTAGCCGATGTGTTGGGAAACGACAATACGAAATACAAGGAAACCTATCAATATCTGTATGATAATCAGAGACTCAATGAGCAACACTTGAGTCCACGCACTGGCACCTATGCCGATTGGGGCAATCACACAGACTATGTAACACTAGAACGACCCGAAATGCCCACAATTAAAAGTGGGAGAAATGGCTATCAAGAAGAACGAATCGATCAGGAAAGTGTTCGTGTGGTAAAAAAGCACAGAAACGCCAATTTTACATTTGTCGACTCAACTTTCGGCTATGTCAATCTATTTCCATTTCTGCTGCAGATACTCCAACCAGATTCACCACATTTAGCCAAAATTCTAGATAACATCCGTGATCCCAATATACTTTGGACTAAGTATGGTTTACGTTCACTTTCGAAATCGTCACCACTCTACATGAAGAGGAATACTGACCACGACCCCCCTTACTGGCGTGGACCCATATGGATTAATATTAACTACTTGGCATTGAGAGCTCTCTACCACTATAAAGAGGATATTGATTGTCCATATGCCAAACAAGCTAATGAAATCTACAAAGAGCTGCGTGAGAATATCATCACGAATTTATTCACGGAATACCAAAGAACCGGCTACATATTTGAGCATTACGACGACACAACTGGTCGTGGCAAAGGTTGTAGTCCCTTCACCGGGTGGAGCTCCCTAGTTGTGCTGATCATGGGCGAGCAATATCAGTAAAGGCCAGACAAAAATTGTATCTTCATTTTCGAGGAAGCATTTTAACTTATTTCTACGCCTGCGTAATGATGTTACAATCATGACGCAGTTTATATTTTGGAGTACAGAAATACTACAAACTAACGATGCTTATGTAATCGCCATTTTTTAAAACTAATTACTTTTAAATTCTTATGTACATGTGTGTGTGTGTACAAAGTAAGTCAATCAAAGTTTAGTTATTCACTTCTAACTATCAGTTGTAATTTATATAAAAGTCTTAAAAATAAAAGTTTCCCATGTAAAAAAAAAAAAAACAACACTAAAAATAGAAGACAAAAACAAAACAAGAAATTCACAATGGAAAACAAAAATTTTAAATTAGAACAACACAAAACACTCAAATAGTTTTCCGCTTTAATTTTATAAAATGCCGCGGTGCTAAAGACAGAAAGAAAAACCATTTAATTAAATATATTGGAGTAACATAATTTAGTGTTCGATAAAAAAAAACATTGCCAAACCTGATCTTAATCTGGTTTCACCCAGAAATTTTAAAACCTTGAAACAATTGTATGTGGTATGTGTACTTCGTGGAATGTTATCAAGCTTTGAATTCATTAGTGAACAAATATTACACAATTTGCTTCGGCATGTTCTCAATGTTCTAGGGGCCTGATGGCGGAATCTCCATGTTTTGCCGAAGTTAAATGCTTCTTGTCAAAGAATCGGTTAATAAATATATATCATTTATTTGTTACACTCTGCGTTTGGTTTTCTAAGTTTCGAGTGGTTCGACCAGCACATTTATATGCATAATAAAATTTAATAATGAATAATTAAAGCAGCCTAAAACCAAATAAAAATCAATCGAATGACTTAATATTATTTTTACTTTTATTTGCAATGCTTTTTTTGGCAAATAATAAAAATACATGTACATTTTTAGTACTAGTTTCATAATAAATATAGTATGTATTTTAATTCATTTCACACACAGTTGTTTGCGTACTTTGAATTTGATAGAAATTCTATATTATTTAAATGAAAGCTATAAACATAATTTGTTCAATTAAATAAAAATAATGCTCTTAATAATCCCGCTGACAACCAAACATTTTTGAAATCCTAAAAATTACTTTATTTCTTTACTAAAGTCAGAAGCAGAAAACAAAAATAAAATTTCTTGTTACGTAAAAACCAGTTTCAGGTTAGCACAAATTTTAAAAGCTTAGAAACTATTTGCAAAAGTTACTGTTGTCAAGTTTAATCATAGAAACGACTTAAGTACACTAAGGAGTAAGTATAGTAAATAAATGGCTAGATAAACTTAAATTTATAAACAGTACACGCATAGTACAAAAAACTGATTGATTTAGATTTATATTATTCGAAAGCATGGGAAATAGATGTTTACATTTTCTTTAAATAAGTAGTTAAATAGACACATTATAAAATTACATAGATTGTAATAAAAATAAAAGTAAAAGAATGAACTACAAAGTCTTATGCTTATTTCGAAGAAAAAAAATATTAACACAGCAGTGGAGATAGATTTTGTTTATCTGTAAAAATTAATATTGTATTTAATTCTTTTTACTTCTGAATGGTGGAATACGATCGAGCAGAGCGTGCAAAATGCTGCCAGGTATACGCTGGTGTTTATTAATCAGATCTTCCAGCGCCGTAGCGACCTGTGGGAAAAGATATATACAATATTTACACATTAAAGTTATCATTCACACTTCCGTTGTCATCGCTTTCGCTCACCTTGAGCTGCAGTTGTTCCGGACTTAGTGTGCTATCGTATGCAATCGGTGAACCCAAATAAGTGCGAAACTTCACTGGGAACCCTCCATAAATCGGATAAACTGGAATGCGCACCGCATTGTACAGCCGCAAAAAGAACGTTCGAAATATGCCCAGTTGACGAAAGCCTTCGCGTAGGTTTTGCGTGAAACAGGGAATAATCGGAACCTTTGCTTCGAGCGCAACTTTAGCGAAGCCGACACGATTGCGCCACAGCAGCTCATAGTAATGATCACCGAATTGCGCCTCGTATACGCCCCCCGGTGATATGGATAAGAGATTGCCGTCTTTTAGAATGCTCACACACGATTGCACGGTACCGGGACTTATGTGGAATGCCTCGGATATCGTACCCCAACCGGGCAATTTAAACAGGAACCGATCGCCAATTGTATAAATTAAACGATCGCGTTGCAGGAGCATGCGTGCGTTCAAATAATACATATCGATCGGTATGGCTCCATGGTAGTACACAATTAATGCAGGTCCCTCTTGGGGAATGTTGTCCATGCCAACGACATCGTAGCCATGATAGATGCGTGCGTGGGCATCCCACAAAGCGGCAACCAATTTTCGCCCGAATTCCCAAAAATTACGGTCGGTCTGAACGGCCCGCATAATCACTTGCCTGGGGAAGAGAAGAACAGTAGAGTAGTGTCATCAATTGATCATCATCATTCAGTTCTAAAATATTATTTCTATATCTAAAATCGTATATGTGTGAACCTTACACCAATTCAAGGCCACCGTGCGAATACTTGCGCTGATATGCTAATAACAAAGCAACAACAAGAAATTCTTAAGCTGACAATAACCTCACCAAGCTGCTATCAACGACAAAAAAGAACAGCATAATGCCAAAAAATAAAATAATTATAATATAAATTAGAGCTAAAAAATCAATGAATAAGCTTAAGTAAATAATGAGAAAAAAGACATGATCGTGTGACCAAGCAAAAAACAAGTTGTTAATCAGGAAACAAAAAATTTCGGAAAAAAGTTTTAAGTTTTTGATGTGCATGTATTTCGATGTACGAGTACACACAACTTGACTAATCTCTTGAGACCGGAGAAGCAAAAATAATAAACGGAGAAAGAATGGATCGTTATTATATTTGAGGTCATTAAATTTGCGACAAAGAAGCCACCTACCGAGATTTCGCTGATGAATTGCAAAATTATTGCCATTGTGATTATGATAAGCTATTCTGGCGTGTTTTATAAGTACGAGTATATGTAGGTACATACATACGAGTATCTGTGGCCACAAGGAATACTGAAAAATATGTAATAAGTTTTTATTTTTCCTAACTCGAAATCAGCTGATCCTTGTGGCCACAGATATTTCTCTGTACAAGTTTATTATCGTTTTATCGTTGGTATATATTGTTGCAATGCACTCATACTTATCTATTGATATTGGCAATAAATAGTATTTAGAGATACCTGCACACATGTTATCAATATAATGGCGTGTTGTAGATATTTTAGCATAATATTATCGTTATTGATGACAAATGACAAAGGAACGAAAATGCTCAGCTTTTTATACAAGCTGGGGCAAAAGTAATGTCACAATGCGAATTGGTTGCTGTCATTTTGTTAGAAATGAACAAAATTGGTCTCCGTTTTCACGCAAAGTTTGTTTGAAGTTATAAAATGTATGACATTAAGTTGAAAAAAATATATCAGCCACATTAACATTAACCTCCCCTCCTGAGTTGATGCACATTTATTCTCGTTTTACTGCATTTTGAATTATTGCTCGCAAAACATCGGATTTCTTCTTCAATGCTGGCTTTCAAGACTTGCATGATTTGTGGTTTGTTGTGGAAATTTCAAAAAGATCTCTGATATCGTCAGATTTGACGACCTGGCCGGCCAGGCCAGTTCAAATCAGCAAAACGGGAGATCACATGGCCCAGAAATTGGTGTTTCAAAATCTCCAGCGTTGCTCAAGCAACGATGCTTGCTTGTTGTCAACTAATTCTCTATCTGTCAGCAAAATAAATGCCAAAGCACAATAACAATTGACGCCATTTAGCAAAAATTATGGCACATTCACCTTATGTCATTACTTTTGCCCCACCTTGTAGAATTAGCTTGAAAGAATTAATGAATGTTAGTCAAAGTTTCTATTTAACTATGTGTATTTACTTAACACAAAGTTAATAAATATACTAAAATAAGCTGTATCTAGCCAATAGTAGATTAAACGAGTACAAGGACAACATTTGAAGCATTTATAATAAAATATTTACATATACAGTATCGGACAATCAAATAAGAACACCTTGTTCTGAAACTAAAACCTTAAAAAAATATTTCTCTAGGCTTCTGATAAATTTAAAAGGTATTTACTTTTATTCATTTATTCCATAAGTTTCATTTTTTCTTAAAACAAAAAACAAATCAATTCAGTGTAAAAAAGAAATTTAAAAGTTGTACATAAAAACATATTTCAAAAGGACAAAGGACATAAGAACATTTGAATTAAAAAAAAAATTTATAAAATATTGACTCAAATTGTTCACTAATGCTAATATTTTGTGGAATAGTCTTTGTTAATTAAAACCGCCTTACAGCTTCTAGGCATTGATTCCACCAGAGACGCGCAAGTAGCCTGCGGTATGGAATAGCACGCTCTTTGAATGCTTTGTCACAATTCGTCTTTGTTTTTAGCTTTGGCACTGCCAATCTTCTCTTTGACAGTATTCCACAAGTTCTCGATGGGATTAACGTCAAGAGATTGTGAAGGCCAGGTCATAACGGGAATTCCATTATGGGAAAACCAATCTCGCGCAAGGATTGAGGTGTGCTTTGGGTCGTTATCCTGTTGCATTTGCCATTTCAGGGGCATTTCCCATTCAGCATAAGGAAGCATCACCTCCTGAAATATATTTACGTAAAGAAATCTGTCCATCCTTTCTATTATCCAATACAGAGCACCCACACCATACCAAGAGAAGCATCCCCATACTATGATGTTTCCACCTCCGTGCTTAGGCGGCTAGATTGTCCGCCTTCGAATGCTTCGCTTCAACTTTTTTGTTTGGGAATCCCCAAAAAATATTTAAATGTAGTGTTGCCACCTAGAAATTTATAAAGTATATACCATACCATTTTCTTCTCTATAAAAATTGTTCGCCATAAGCAGTCCGATAAAAAAAAAATCAATGGAAGTTTTATAGTGCAAGGTGTTCTTATTGTATTGTCCGACATTGTACCATATACAATATGTACTATATGTATGCACAAATCACTACCTCTATTCTTCAACCACATATCTTAATTTTGGACGAAATTTAGTTTTTTTTGTTTGTTCCATTGTGTAAAATCTCCTAAGTATCTAGATAGAAGTATGTAAGTTCGCAGTGAGATTAAATGAAAATTAGTTCATCAACCCCGTATCTCGACTAGAACACTAAAGTGGGTGCGATAAAAAATCGAATGATATTTAGTTTTTTTCGTTTTCTGCCATAAATCAAAAATAAAAAAAATATATACCCTAAACACCTTTTTGCATTCAACGATGGGTAAGGTTATATTTTTCAGGTTTTGCGTAAAAAAAAATATTATGCTGACTCACTATATAAAATTTTGTATGAAGGAGGCGTGATTATTGCACAATGATGATAATTTTTTTTTGTCCTTTGCTTCACAATATCCTTTTATATTTCACTTGTATGGGAAGTAAGCGTGGCTTTTGCCCAATACTGAAAATTATCAGATCAGTTGTGTGATTTGTATCAAGATTTATTTAATTCGCTGTAGAATTTTCCTTAATATGACTCTTTCAAAATTGCATTTGTAAACGAGTTACCACCACTGCCACTTGATTGATTCAGATTGCTTAAGTTTTACTCGATGCGTCGTGTACATGGTCAGAGGTTTGAACTGACGCCTAATTGTACGCGTTACAAAAAACCTATTATGGCCTGGTACACAGTGTGTCCTGGGTTCAAATCTCGGCACAGGCGCGAAAAAAAAGAGGACAAAACATTTTTCTACGTGGCAGGCACTGGGAAACCTACAAGAGTAAAAATTGCCTAAGAAAATCTTTCCACCTCGCTATTCGGATTCGGCATAAAACTGTAGGTCCCTTCCGCTCATGCATAAATATAACACGGACAAAATAAGCGGATGCGAAAAACTCGGCCTAGGCCCCCATGGGCTGTTGTGCCATTAAAAGAAGAAAAAGAAATATTATCGTAATGTAGATAAAGTTTTTTTTTTAATTATATCCATATTTCTCAGTATTATAAATCGTTACTCTTTGGTGATTATTTTATTCATTATAGTAATTTTCAATACATGCATTATTATTATTTTAAGCGAACTTTTGCATGCTACGACTGGAATGACTTTATTATATGACACAAGTGTACTTATTGTCATTTCTTGATTAAAAAATATATAATATGTATATACATTTTTTTTTTAAGTTCATGCATGAATAATCTACGCGATAAACATTAACAATTATTATATTTATTGTACGTTAGGATTAATAAACATTAACATTAGTAATGAACTGTGGATGGAAACAATTAAATCAAAATATAATAAAAACAGTAGGGAAAATGAGATAAACAATTTTTGTTTGTGAAATGCAAATTAACTAACAGAGAGAGGAAACGCATAAAGCGTATTACTTGTTACAAATAACTTGTTTTGGTTATACTACTACAATCTGAGTAATTATAGACATATAGAATACATACAACAGATGTACAATTACTAGCAAAAGTAGGCAACGAAATAGTAACAAAGAGTAAAAGGGCAACAAACAATTAAAACCGCATACGAAACAATGATAAGCCATGACATTAAGTAAAAGTTAATTATTAAATAGTGAAAAAACTAACAACTGAATGGAAGTAGCAGTGGTAGTGATGCTTGAAAACTTAAGATGCCTGCTGGTTGCTGTGTAGTTATAGTATACATGCTCTTTTGGCATGTATGGCTAATGTTATTGAAAAAACTTTGTTTTCAGTATTTTTGAATATTGCATTATAATGAAATCAATTTTTATGCAAAAACCAGAAAAACAAAACCTAGCCGCGCTTTGTACAAGTTCAATGACAAAGGCAAAAGTGCAATAATCCAAAATTTTAAGCAGCAAATATTAACATTTCTATCCACGTACATATTCATCCACACTCTCATACTTGTAAGCATTAATGAAAAAGCGAATACTTGGGCTAAACAAAAGAAATTGCAAAATAAAATGAAAATTAAGCAGACACCACAAAAATTAGGGAATCGTAGAGGTTCCAGAATGGAAGAAGCATGAAATGACGAAAGCTGCTTCTGCTTACCTGTGCAATTTGTATATGAATAGCATCACAAATGATATGTAAATCAGTGCCACAAAAACCAGTGGCAGCAGAAATGTTGCAATTAACGGTGTGAGCAAACGATAAAGCCACAGAGAATAGTCCACATCGATGTAGGTTGCTAGAGGGGAGAAGGCGAAGATGAACAATTTTAGAATGTTTCACAATTTCACTGATAATTAGTTTAATTGCAACACTTACAGAGAAAATCTTGCAGATTGTTTGTAATACTTTGTAGGAAATCCATTTTATTCTTCCTATATCTGTTGTTAATATCTTTTCTTTTAGGTGCAGCAAGCACAAAAGTATATGAAATATACCTTTTTGCCGTTGGTTTGTATAAAAGTTGCCCCAATTACTGCTGGAGTTCTTTTACTTTGATTTCTTCCTGCTTTCAAATGAGAGCTGATAGTGTCGAATTACTCTTCCAAATATTGGCGTATATTTTTGTTGTTATTGTAGTTGGTGTTCTTTTTCTTTCTTTTCTTGTTTCGCAGGTTTAATTTGATTGCCGCTTCTGTTTTTTTGACCCAATTTTCACGAACAAAATATTTTGTTGCTGTAAGCGCTACTGCTCTTGTAGTACATTTCAACTTGTTCTGTCCCTTCAGATTTTCCCTTTACAACTAGTTAATCACTTCTTTCTTTGTTTCTTTCACAATTTCACTTTTTACGTTTCGTATTTGGGCATTTTATTTCTTGCTTGCTTCTTTTCGTATGGGTTCTGCAATTACATTGTTTTTTTTCTATGTTTCTTATATCAATTTGCATCAATAAAATTAATTTTTATAGTTCTTATGTCCAACGAAAAGTTCAAAACCACTCACTCCCGGCACTTGCAATGAACAAAAAATAACTGATCAGAACAGTGTTGCATTGACTAAAAAAATGTACGAAGTGAATATTTCAAAATAATACTTTTAATCTGAAACTATTTAATTTCTATTTTAACATTTATTTATTTTCTTATTTCATTTTCAAAAAGGTTATTACTTCTCGTTTTTTCCTAATTCTTATTTATTTCAATAGAAAGATGTATAGTAAATATAAATGTGTATATTAAGGTGGGTCATTAAACCCTTGCCAAGTCGCTATGGCGTAGTGGTAGTGCGCTGGACTTTTACGCAGAGTGTCCGGGGTTCGAATCTCGGCACAGGCAAAATCAAAAAAGTAGAAAAAAATAATTTTTCTACACGGCACCACTCTTGGCAGGCAATGGCAAACCTACAAGAGTAAAGATTGCCTATGAAAAGCTTTTCATATCGCCGTTCGGATTCGGCATTAAACTGTAGGTCCCTACCATGAAATTTTATTATTTTTTTTTTTTTTTACATTAAACAGGGTGTACCCTTATGAATGCAAAGCATTGTGTTGATTGGAAGGAAGATTGATCGGTGAGGAAGAAGGAGGCAGATTCCTATTTCATGCAATTGTACAGGAAAGGAATACTTCTAATTTTTCGTACTATGATCTAGTTTCTTATTCGCTTTCAAAAGACTGTCGCACTTCCATTATCAATCTTGTTTGTTTTTCTCATCAATTCGTATTGATAGAAATGAAAGGGGAAAATGCCACATGGTTGGTACACGAGAAAAAATGTTTTGATTGGAGAAAAATTTATACGTATCATAAATGGTAAGGAAGTACGAAATTGTGCAACAGTGAATCAGAAATTAAGAATGTAAATTATTGCAAAGAGATGCAGCTGTTTTGTATCTTTCTCTTTATTATTTGCTCAGTACAGCGTTGCCACATTTGATTGAGTCGTAGACCTGAAATGTACTATGAATTACATCGATGTCGGGAAAACGTACACATAAACATGCATGTTTGTGTATGTATCTGAGAGAGCGACAGCGCTGCTTGTCTTATTTACACTGTAAATGTAATAAACTTTGTAATAACAACAAAAATAGTAAATAGTAATTTTCTTATGCTCGGATAACGTGAAATATTAGCTGCACTTTTATTGACGCTTATAAATTAGTGTACGTATGAAGGCATTGAATCGGCAGAGTATGTGTGCCTATTCATATGTGAATAGGAAAATCAAAATTGCCCGACACTCAATAATATACATTACAATTGGAATTGAAGGTATGAAACAACGACCATTTTCACATTAGCCTCAGTGAGCTGACTCATTTTGACGTCTATGGGCAAAGAGGGAAGTGGAGAAAGGAAAAATTACGTGAGGCGGGATTTTGACATTATGACATTTGTTTAAATGAAATTCCAATCAGATTCGAAAAAATAAATTATCGGTACAAAATTTTAATTAAAAATAAAAAAAAAATATATTTTTAGGATGATAAAAAAATAAACAAACTTGCAAAAATGAGTAATAGTTCGAACATAAGGAAGTGGACGCTAGTCCAAATGAGTCGGCGCACTGAAGTTGATGTGAACATGGCCAATGGACGCGGCAACAACATTGCGCCATGTGTCAACACTTAAATACCCTGCATTCTTATGAAGACGAACACAATGGCTGCGACACTGCATCATGAGCTAATGACCAAATTGCTGCTGTCGTCGACTTTTAACTAACAGCAGAATGAAAAAAAAGAATTATCACCTTGAAATTATACAATTTGCTTGTTTAAGTTGAGTAGCTTCAGCAATTTTTCTATGCTTTTACGCACTAATACAGCAAAATAAAGAATTATGAATTTATATAGAAAATAAATTTATCAAAAATTCGCAATTTTTCGCTACAAATATCGGATAATATTAGAAGGAATAAAACTCGCAGAAACCGTGCCATTTTACTCGATGCGTGAAACACTCGTAGAATACGAAAGGTCGCGGGAACCCCAGATTCATACTTAAAAAAAAAATTAAAATCTGCGTATTACTTAACGTAATTTCATCTACACAACAACTCTCATTGTGAAGTATTTTAATTATTAGCAATGAGTATGTAGTAAGTAAGAATCAGCTCCATCTTATCTGGGTTCCTGGGCACTGTGGAGTTCCTGGTAATGAGAAAGCCGACGAGTTGGCCAACTGTGGATCAAAGAACATGCCTTTGGGACCAGAGCCAATAGTCGGGACCAGTTAGGCAGGTGCTATGCATTGGATAAAATCTTATGCTAATGATTTACATAAGAGACGCTGGTCCAGTCTAAACATCTGTAAAACGGCTAAGAGTTTTGTGATTTGTCCAAACAGGAAGGCAGCAGAATTCCTTCTTAAATTAGGAAGGAAGGACCTGCGCCGGATGGTGGGACTCATCACAGGGCATAATCCATGGGGCAACATGTGACCACCATCGGCATCACCGAGGACCCGACCTGCACATCTTGTCTGGAGGAGGTGGACAGCACAGAGCATTTTCTCTGCACATGTCCCACCTTTGCCAGAACGAGATGGCGCAATTTGGGTTTCGATGTCATAGGAATGGACAAAGTTCACTCCTTCCCCTTCTGCGATCTTCTGAGATTTGTGAGAGAATCCGGAAAATTTGCGGAAGTCCCCCTATAACCCCTTTTTCAACTTTTTCCGTCTTTTTCTCTAACCCCTTACTTGCGTCACAGAGAAAAAATTGCGTAAGAAACGCTTTCAGTTCGTCGTTTGGATGCCACATTCACAATATGAGTGAATGTGAAAAGCTCGGCCTAGGTCCTCAATGAGCTATTGTGCCATTTATTACATACTCAAACCACCACAAAACAAATTTCATTGTATACTTTTTTACCAACTATTCAACGGATTCTATGTGCCAGCGCCTTTTGTAAGCTTTAAGATGTAGCCAAATTGAAATGAGTTCTGTTGTATGTAAAAGTAAATGCATGCTATTTGATATGTATATAGAACAGGTTAGCTAGTAGGCAAAGTAGACACAAATAAAAAACTTTATCAAACTGTCGCAATAAAGTATAAGTTCAGTTAAGTAGACCAACAAATGATGAATGCTCATGCCACGACGATCTCCTGAAATTTAAGTATAATAACGGAATTCACACTCTGATTATTATAAATGTATAGTGTATAGTGCATCAATGAGTGAATACTGCTAATTGTAACAGCATTCTGCTTGTTTTGAAAACAATCGACTTCGATAAATATTATTTGGAATAAAAAGAGAAGGATATGGCAGCCCTGATATTTATTTGTTGTATTCTTTTGTGACGTTCGCTGTCAATTCAATCATTTTATTCTCGTTTAACGCAACAGTGCACGTGTTTGTTTTTGCTATTGCTGAAAATCTTTAAAATTTCCCAATTAACTTATAAAACATTGTAAAAGATGGCAAAATTTCGTTCAAAACTCAAGCGCCACTCTAAAGGCAGAACTTGGGGAAAGGGTCACTCGTCCACCACAAATCCTGAGCAGATGAAACATCGAATCAAAGCAAAATCTCGTTTTTTTCAACCAAATTTAAATTTGAGTAAGTAAGATAGTGTTTAATTTTATACATATACCATTCTAATAGGCTACAATTTCAGCAACAATCGAGACTGCACCAAATCCAAACACGCTCACGTTAGAAGCTGTGTTGAAGCACGAGCAACGCCATGAATACAACAAGGAAACCACAACTGTCAATGATGTTGCTGGAACTTTTAAATCGTTTAATCTTGACGATGATGAAGAGGATATGTCCGAATCGCAGCTGGGTGGTGGCACCTTTAAAACTTTTAAAACATTCGCCTCCAACTACAGCACATGCACCAACTTGAGCTTTAAAAAGTTGTTGTCAGGATTTCGGGCCTCTTCAGACTTGCATAAGGAGATGTTGGCCATACTCACGGCATTAACAGAAATTATTAAGGAGCGTGGAGGCACCGAGTCATCAACAGAATATTTCATCTTGTTAATGGAGCAAATTGAAGCAAGTACGGAAGAGAATGATGTCATTGCGGGTCTCTCACTGCTAGCAATGGGTATTAAGTCAGTGCCTGCTGCAGTGCTTCGCAAACGTTTCGGCGAAACAGCACAAACTCTGATTGCTTGTATCAAACGGTTTGTGGAGTCGCCTCATCAATCTATCATTAGACAAGTGAGCATGTGACTCGGTCTTAATTGTATGTCGTTTTATTACAATATTTATGTCTTTTATCGTAAGATTATTGGCTGCTTATCTGTTTTGCTGCGTGCACAGGATTATATGACATGGACATACTCATCCACATGGCAATACATTGACGCTATTCTCTCGTTCAGCATACATTCTAAGCCTAAAATACGCAAGGCAGCGCAACATGCCATCGTTTCCATCGTTCATGGCAGCTCGTTTATGATGCCACAAAAGCCTTCTAATGATGAGAATGACAATGAGGAAAAAGTTATGCCAGCAGATCCACATCAGCCAAAAGTAAAATCTCATCCAGCTAGTGGCCGTATCACAAAATTCTGCTTGAATCAATTTAAGCCAGAAGTGCTCTCAAACTCGCAAACTACTGTTCTACACATTCTCGCACTACTTAAAGATACGTTAAGCGGATTCAAAACCGAAGATATACGGTCTGTTTGCGAGCATCTGCTCTCGATTATGACAGCAGCCAACGTGCTTATACGCACAAACTGCTTCCACACGCTGCACTCGCTGTTCGTTTCTCGTACCAGAAATTTGAATGGCTCACTGTGCGCCAAGTTGTTGGCAGCCGTACACGAGTATCGACCTGATCGTTCTGATGTGCGGCAGACGCTCGCATGGATGACTGTACTCAAGGAAGGTCATATTCACTTGGCGGAATTAGATTTGAACTTATGTATGAATGCGTTGCCTCGGCTGGTTGATGTTTGCGCTACCGATTTGTGGATGTCAGATCGTGCTGAAATAATAGCAGGCGTGTCGAATTGCATCAAAGATTTACTATACGAATGCATGAAGCCTGCGTGTGCCACGCAGCAGTTAGCAGACATTTATCGAGTGCCAGTGTCGCGTATTATTTCTGTCACTAATAAGGTTCTGAATGCGCCGTTTGGCGATGTTGCCAAGTATGTCATACTCACATTCTCCATTATTTTCGAAGTGAGCGGGGAATATTTTAGGTAAGACTTTTCAATTTCATAGATGCCTGCCTGCTTGCTTAACATGTTCTTTGCAGCGATGAATTGGCGCCGTCTTTGCTCACTCTTTCAAAACGATACGACACGCAAAATTCATTGCGCATACAAATTGAGCATTCAATTATTGCTGCCATTAAGGCGATGGGCCCCGAAAACGTGCTCAAAACGTTCCCTCTAACCAATGCGAAGGGCGAAGTTTTACTGGAGAAATCATGGATGCTGCCACTGCTGCGTGAAGGTGCCACCGGTGCCACTTTCAAGTTCTTCAAAGAGGTTATCCTGCCCCTCGCATTAGATTGCAACACAAAGTGGCACAAGTTTGCGCAAGAACAACAAACTTCTATGTCGCATACCTATGAACTGCTTTGTTGTCAACTGTGGGGTCTTTTCCCGGGATTTTGTCGGCACCCTAAGGACCCTGAGAACTTGTGCTTGATTGCACCTACCCTCGGCAATGCTCTGGATAACAATCCTGAGTTTCGCGCACCCATTTTTGATGGGCTCATTGAATTAATACAAAATGAGCAAAACACTGAGATACATGCAGTGCTCGCAAAGTATTCGAAGAACTTTTTACCGCGTCTATTTAATATTTATACGAAGAAACCAAATGGCACTTACGAGGCTGACTTGCGTAAGAAATCGCTAGAGGTCGTCAAAGTAAGTTCGTTAATTCATATTCGAAATTTGCTATTTGTCTGAACATGTTTTTTATTATGCAGTTGTATCTTTCAAAAACACCGGAAGATGTACGCAAGGAACTTTTCGAGGCAGCAAAAACGCAACTTTCCACTACTGAAGTTGGCACTTTTGAGTATGACGCAATTTTCGATATTACTTCCGCAATGTTGCTCTTCCAAACGAGTGAAGTTATACGCACATTCTTCGCGACATTCATCGTTCCGATTTTGAAGAATGAAAAATCCAAGTTGGTTTCAAAGGATGAGCAAAAACTGAAGAAACAACAACGCAAAACTTATGAACTCTTACGTGACATTTTAATGTCCGAAGTAACGTCATGCCAGAAATTCAGTCGAAAAAATGTCATCGCTCTGCAGACTCTTTTATTGGATGCTTTTGCCACAAGCTGCACGGTGTGCCAGGCGGCGCGTTTAAAGTGTTTGAAAATCCTCATTGAAAATCGCAAGTCCCTTACTGTAAACGATAAAATAGTGATGAAGACCATACCAGAAGCTGTGCTCTCCTATAAAGAGTTCTCCACTCGCAAAGAGAACATTTCCGAGGAAATCATTCAGCTGATAGCATCACTCTATCAGGAAGCTGGCAAACTGAATGACTTCATAGATATTCTCACTGCTGGATTCGCTGGGGATGAATCGCTCATCACGAACACAATTCTAACATTTCGAACCGTGCTGCAGCACCATGGAAAACAAATGACAATAAGTTCTTTGGAGTTTATACTGGAGCAAGTTATGGTATTCCTAGTGCAAAGATCACGAGCTCAAGCGGAAGCGTCGGTGGTATTTTTAATCACGTTCATCAAAACGTTGCCCACACCGCTGGTTTCGAATCACTTGGAGAATATCGTAAGTGTTGCATTTAATATTCGTATGCAAAAATTTTAATTTTGTAATCTTTGCAGATGAAATCTCTTTCCGCTATGACCAAGGATACGAAACGTCACAGCCGCATACAAATTGGCTATTTACTGAAGAAACTTTGCAAGCGTTTTACCGCTGAGGAGCTCATCAAGTTCGTGCCCGGTGACGACGAAGTGACGCATCGACGACTTAAGAAGATACGTAAGCAGATGCGTAGAGAAACACGCAAGAAATTGAATGAAGAGAAGGATAAAGAGTGCGACGATGATGATTCTGAGGACGAATTTGTTACTGGCTTGGAAAAGAAGAGTGTAACGTAAGTTGAAATGCTGGTAAAGAATGGCATTTATGTAATTCAAATTAATACTGCATTCAACTAAATTTCAGAATTGATGATATACTGGCGGATTCCGACTCCGACTTTCCTGAGGAAATAGAAACAGAAGATAATACTGCAGGTGCGAGCAAATCAAAATCAAAATCAAAAAAACAACGCAGCACGTATATACGCGAAGACCCTGAAGATATTGTAGATTTGGCTGACATCAAATCAATTGGCAATGTTTTATGTAAGGCATTTTACATTTGGTTTGTATGACATAGATGTAAAAAAAATTTTTTATAGCCAACCGTCCGGACTTTCCTGCGAGTGTCAGTAAGTCGGACGCTAAAACAAAGAATAAAGATTCGAATCGTGGCTTCAAAACAGCCGAGGACGGAAGACTGATTATTAGCGATAAAGCTTTACGTGGCGTTGGCAGTGATAACGATGATGAAGATAGCAGTGATGCAGATGATGCTAGTGCAAGTGAAGCTGTAAATGGAAAGAAGGCAGCAACAAAACGTGGCATGGAGCAAGATTCTAGTGATGGTAGGTTATCGACTAGTGTTCAAGTGTTCTCAAATATTATTTAATTGGCGATTTTTTACGTTTCAGAAGAAGAGTTGCCCACTGTGAATCGGAAACGCAAAGCTGGCGAAGCACTCAGCATGCGCTCCGGAAAGACATCCAACTCACGCTACACCACTGGCGGCAAAGGTATACATCGTGCCACAGGTGGCGGCGGTACTAGTGATGCAATCTCTATGAAGTCCGGTTACTCCGCCAAGTCGGGTAAATCAGCTGCAACACAAGGTGGCAAAGAGTATTCTACGAAAAAAGCAAAGGGCGATATGAAGAAGAAAGGAAAATTGGACCCCTATGCTTATATACCATTGAGCAGGAATACGCTAAATAAACGGTGAGTTTCTTTTGCTTGGAGTTGATTTCAGTCGTTATTAATTTTTTTATTATTGCTATTTACAGCAAACGCGCCAAGAATCAAGGTACGTTCAAAAATATTGTGACCGGTGCACGAAAGGGAGCATTGAAAGGTGTTAAAAGCAGAATTTCGAAAGCATACAAAAAGTAAATAAAGCTGAAGCTAAGATGCAGCTACCGAATTGATTTATTATTACAGAAACAGAATTGCATAGCAGTCAGCATTTTAAATAAAATAGTGTTATTGCATTGTATAAATAAAGTGCTGGAATGTAATTATTTGCTCTGTATAAACACGAAAAAAATTGAATAATAAAACCAAATCAAATACTATACATTACGCTTTGTTCTGAATACATTTTGCTGTTACATCATTAATAACTATGTCTAGAAATATCCTAAGTATGGCTATGTTTAACAATAATTAAAGCTTCAAGCTCAACACATCGGTTTGTTTGTTTGTTTTTGGTAGTTTGAGAAGGCTTTCAGAAAATCTTCAGTTCTCTTTACTTTAAAATAATACGCAAAACATGATATTTCTTCCCACATGTGCATGGGAACGTCCTAATCTTTAAAGTATTGCTTTTCAATGTGCGTCTGACTCCATTCTCCTTCGATATCTTCAGCCAACATTGTCTCTTCGAGGAAATGCATTTTATCATTGCTATCTACGAGTATAATCGTATGCGTTCTGCTGCCGTAGCCCTCATGCGGTATATTCACATTGATGGCACTCAAATGTTCACCCCAATTGGGAGCACGCCTCTTTAGCTCAGCATCAGGCCAGAACTTTTGCTTACATTTGAGTAAATTTGTTAAATTTTTAATCAGCTCGGCTTGCGCTATAGCAGCGGTATCGATATGTTGATGTTTCGTATGAAAATCGTCGACAATCGCTTCGAAACGTTTGGTGCCATTGCGGACTTTCTCGAAGGGCACAGCTGGTAAGCTATTGCCAAAGCCATAACACTTGGCCTCGTTAAATTGTTCCAAAATCGGTGGCACATTGCTGCAGAGTGTAATGCGAGCAGGTGTTGTGCGTGCACTGAAAGGGAAAGTCTTAATTAAAATTGCTTAGTTAACTGTCACGCTACTTTACCCAATTTCAATTGAGACGAAATTGAAAGCGCTATACTTGGTACAATCCGACACCAAGTCGCGATTGTAACTTTCAATTGAGTAGGCATCACCAGAAGTGACAAAGTCCGAGACAATCATGCCTCTCCCTAATAAAAAATGATCATTGTGTATTGGAATTGGTGATGATGGTGGAAATACTGCTGATGATGTAACTGAATGGGCAGCATGTTGCTTGTTGTTATGGCAGTTATTGTTGTGCACAATGGTTTCATGTACTTTTGCCATTTATTTTAGGTATGTGAAAACGTAAAAGCAAACGAAAAAAGAATGGTTTAAAAAGATAGAGGGGCAAATAGTTTGGAAAGCCAATTAGTTATGCAAACACACAAAGACATATACATATGTATGAACAAGAATATGAGGCATGCAAATCCCGAGATTTAATCAATTTTATGTACGCATGAAAGTAAGAAATTCAAATGAAAATAATGTTGGAGCTCTATTATCTCATTATTTTAACTTACCAATAGCATTTCTAGGCTTTGGTTCTCCTGTCAAATTTAAGAGGGCACCCACTTTGAAGACGCCCTCGTGTCCACCAATAGCCAGCCAAGTACCACCTTCTCGGCCTGGTTCCAAATCGATTCCTGTATAATACATAAGTAAGACTAAGCACACAGTAAAATAAAATTCATATCCCTACCCCCGTAAACATGCTCTGCATTCGCCCACTTAGCAGCGCTACGTGTGTCTCGTGCAAAAAATTCATCACGATTTGATGCCAAAATTAATTTATACCCATCCGGACTGGGATTTGAATTCGCGTAAAAAAATATAACACACATTATTTAAATCAGAATTTCAAAATTTCCAAACTGTGTAGCAAGTCAAAGAGATGGCGTACGAACCAACGATGACTGAAAGTGAATATGTGGGAGCCGAGTGACTTTTGCACAAAAACACAATATACCTAACAGTATATACTGTTCTTTGTTGTTGTCAGTTTTTGAATACGCCTTTCTTGTTCTAAATTCTTAATCTTATCGCTAGCTACCTAAAGTATAAAATAAATACATAAAATAAAAAACTTGACACAACCTCAAATAAATTTCGCTTCGTTGTCAGATTCGGTTATTTTTACCTTAGGTAATCAGCTGATTGTGTTTACTTATTTGACCAGATGAAAGTTGTAATATTTTCTTGTTATTGTGAATGATATGTTCACAATGAAAATAAAAAAAGTCATATTTAGGGTATTACAGTAAACGAAGAACCAACCACCTTGCAAGCCGCGTAAAGAGAATATATTTATGAGCTCGTAAATCAGCTGACAAAGTCTTTATGGAAAATTCGTTACACAAAACTAGATAAGTTTGGACGAAGAATTCAGAATTCAGCAAAAAGAGTACAAACGAGTAATATTGCTTATAGTGAACGCTTAAGTAATTACTTTATTACTTTGAAACACACTGCCAAAATCAGAGCTTCGTCGTTTTGTTCAACAATTATTTAGGATATTCCTGCATTCCCGCAAATGTGTAACTCGTAAACATTGTAAATCTTTGCATGATTGCGGGAACGTATTTTTACGACAAACGTGTAAATCGCACAATAATAATGTGATGACATACAATATTGGTTGAACAAAGTGACGAAGATCTGATTTCGCCTATAGAATATAAAGTAAATATTTCAACTTTCCGCTTTATGCAATTTCATTCTTCTTCACTCCCTTTCTGTATCTCACACATGGTTGGATATTCAATAGTGCAAACTTATCTGGTTTCTGTAAAATAAATAGTTAAAACAATACGTCCGAGAGTAAAACGAAAAAAAGAATATGGTCTGATGAAAGCTAGTGATTGGAACCTCAGCGTACTCTGCCCAATCCATAAGAAAGCTGATTCCACGATCTGCGCCAACTATCTTCTTAATATTGCATATTAGGTTATATCGATTCGTGCTTGTGTCAACAATCTTATACCTAGGATCCAGCATTAACCTCAACAATAATGTCAGCCTTGAGATCAAGTAAAAAACTTGATTGATAGAGTGTGCTGATTCGCGTATGATTCAAACTTGATTGATAGAGGGCGCTGAGTACGAATCATACTTGATTGATAGAGGGCTCTTCCTATCAGTTTCTAGTAAAATTTGTCATTTCAAACAAAAAATTTACATTTCAAATAAAAACCTTTAGAAATTTCTAGAGTTAAAATAATGAGCGAGTATGAAATAATGAGACTGAAAAAAAACAAACGCGAGGCACAAACAAATGATTTTGTTACGATAAAATCTCCAGCAAAAACTGCGACTGAGAGACAGCAAGAATGCAGACTTCGTCGAAAAATGAGGCCCAACAAAACTCAGATTCTGCTATCGTGAAAAAAACTCAAGAACTAGCACCGAGAGATCGCGAGAGTGTATACTTCGCATGCAATTGAAGCACAACAGAATTCGAATTTCATTAAAAAACAAATCGCAAAGACTATTGCGGAGAGACAGTATGAATGGGTTCATAGACGAATAATGGCATCAACATTCCGACGAGGTCCTCAGATTATACAAGCAGTCATTTCAACGAAAGAGAAGGGCAGAAGATTTACTTGAAAATTTGCCTGATAATATTTTCTCAGTGATAAGAAATAAACTCGCATCAGCACAAGAAACATAGACGAGATTTTCCAAGTTTCTAGTCAACTCTTTAATATTCGTGAGTTCTCAGGCCGGCAGTGGCAAATTTTCCACAACCTAAATATTTTGATGATGATGATGATTATTATAATAATGAAGATTATGGTAAGATTATAATTATAGTGATGATGTAGCAAATAAATTCGCATGCTTTGAGTATGAATATTTTGATTGAGATGATGATTTTGCAGAGGAAATACAATCGATCAAAATGAAGTTAATCCAGAAGTAGCACACCTGGGATCAGAGAATCATCAAACTAAGGGCTTATCGTTTACACACAATTTTTTGTATATGAAAGGAAGTGACCTACATTTTTACGCCGAATCCGAAAGGCAAGGTTTAAAGCGTTTCTTAGGCAGGTTTGCCATTGATTGCCAAGTTTAATGCAATTCTCCTTACTTTATCAAGTATCACGTTTACTGGCACTTTTTGAGCTAGAATGGGTTAAAGCGTACAATAGTACTTTTTAAATGAAAAAATTTCTATCATAGTACCTAGTACGGTGTTAAGCAATCCTTCATATTCTGCTTACACACAAAAACCGAAAAAAAACGCACAAAGAAACCAGTTGAGTGAAATAGCCGAGGAAAATAAAACGCAAATATTTTGTGGATTGAATTTGAGCGTGTGATTTTCATAAAGAAATGGTTTTTAAAGTAAAATAATAAAAAATGTAAAATTTTATACGAAAATTTATAGAAGCTTATAAAATAAACTGGAGAAAGTGAGAAAATATATGCAAAATCAGTAAATTAAGAAACCAGACATGTGACAAAAGGAAACAAAGAGAGAAACTGGAAAATTTACGTTGACATTTACTTAAAAGATGCATATATAATGCATGCTATTCACAATAGATAAGTAAGAAAACGATATATGTGAAAACAACAACTAAAACTAGCAAAGAGAGCAAAACAAGAAAAGAATCAAAAGATAACGAAGAATCGAAAAAACGCAAAGTACAGAAATAATTGCTAAAAATAGCAACAAATATGAGAAAAATTTAAGGAGCTAAAAACTGAAAAAAAACTGTGCAGGAAATAAAAAGGAATAACTCGAAGAAAATATAACATAATAAAAATAGTGAATTTAATAAAAATTAATTAATTAAATTTAAAATATAAAACTATCTGAAACTCAAATTATTTACTGGATTTCCACTAAAGAAATATTTGACATCCTATAAAAAATGTTACTAAAATATACAAAAACCAGTAGTGCTGGCACTGGTGCAGTGGGTTCCAGTTCTTCCACTTCAGCAACATTCATCGCTCGAGGAACAGGTTTGTTTCCTTTATGTTTCGATTAGTTTTTTTAAGTTGAAGAAAATATATAAATTGTGGATGTTTTTTTCATACACTGCAATCATGCAAAAGAAACTAAATACTTAAAATATTTTGAATTTAAAAATGTTTTTACATTCGTTTTGAATAAACACATTCGTTTTGAATTAAGTAAATCTTCAGATATTTTAACAAATATTTGTGATAGCAGCGAGGCAAAAAAAAGTGGAAGTCGTTGCTGCAAGAGAGCCGACGAAACCGATCATCTATAGGGGAATACCTCAAGTATATACTTACTGGCACATTAAGCCGAGTTGAATACCTTGAACTTTGTATTTGTTTATAAATTTCTTTAAAATTCAATATTCTACTTATTGAATTAATTGTTGTATAGAATATTTATGTACTTATATGCAGTCGTAATTGTTCAAATTGGAACACATCGCGCGGGAGAACGTTAGAAAATCGTACTATGACGCATATGATTGATAATGACAACGGCCGACGACGATCGGGCATGTGGTTTGCATTCTCCATGAAATTGTTATGGCCTGTTGTTGTCGGCTTAGTGCTATGCTCATGGAGGGTTTGTGTAGAGCTTCTCACATCCATTAATGTTGTGCGAGTTCACTGCGATCGGTGACGCGAAAAGGTTTTGTTATGAAATGTTTACTCTCAAAGGTTTTGTCTGTTAAGAGATAGCGTGGAAATTTTGTATTTTCTATTTTTTTTTTCGTCTGCCGATTCTCGAAACCGGACACACTGTGTAATAGTCCAGCACGTACCAATTAAGTCACAGTGTGACCCCACCTATGTACTTACAAATGTACATTACTCATTTTGCATTTAACTTGGAACCATCCATTTCTTCATCCTTAACATGACAGTTTTATATGGTATTTTCTTAATCATCTGCAGTTTCCTGTTTACTTCTGATTGACGTCAAATATTTATAAAATTTTTGATTTGCTTCTGCTACTTTACACACTAATTTGCATATTGGGATTTTTTTTACCACATTTGCAAAAACATCGCCATAACATATTCAGATCTAAACAACAATTTTGTTCATTATATTTTTTATACTCGTACTTATTATAATTATACATATACTAGAATTTGCTGTTTTTAATAAGTAGTTGTCGAACTTTTTCTTTTACTTTTCCCATGTCTCATATTTATGGATATATGATTTATTATTGCATTCTACCAATATTTTATTATTCATTTATATACAAATTTATTTTTGTCTCGTGACTTGAATGGTTTACGCAGCTCTTAGTGCAAATTAAAATAAATGGAGTTCATGGGTAATTTATTTACTTAACTAAATTATACTTAATTATTTTGCTGTCGTTGCTATTATTTTTCCTGTTTTTGTTGTTGTTATGCCTAAACAGTATTGCGTGTGATAATTCCGCTACCCAATGATAAAGGAAGCGTTCCAGAAGCGCTTCTTTACCTAAAGTGTCAGCAGTAAGCGTTCCCTATTTATAGTACAACATATTTTTTACGTTGTATTTCAAAGGAAGGGAACGCTGATGTTAAGCTTTCTGAAAGCACTTAAAGAGCAAACGAGTAGCACTTATAGGCAGCATAAGAGCGCAAGATCATTACAGTTATGAGCACAGAAAGCAAACTATCGTCTGACTCATAATCCCGTACTTTTTGGATAAAGTCTGGAAAAATTAGAGTAAATAAAACATTCTCTCTGTGAGAGAAATTACAATGTTTCTGAAAATCAACATCTTATTCAAAATGGTCGCCTCTCGCTTTAATGCACGTCTTTAGACGATCAGTCCATTGGGCTATAGCAGCACATATGGTTTCGATGGGTATTGATGACGCTGCTGAAATAAGAGCTTTCTTAAGACTCTCCAAATTTCGGTGGCGAACTTTGCAGGCCACACTCTCTAGCTCTGACCACAATTTGTAATCCAGGGGATTCAAATCTGGGCTTCCCGAGGGCCAATCTTCAGCACTAATAAAGGCTGGAATATTCTGACGTAGCCACTCTTGAGTTGTTTCGGCTTTGTGTGCCGGTGCAGAGTCTTGTTGAAAGGCCCAGTGCTCTCCATAAAAGAGGGTTATTGTCAAGTCTTTCACCACGCCTTCCAAGACATCTTGTTGGTACACTTTTGCTACCAGACCATAACGGATGTTGGATGATGACCTCTCTGAACCCTTGGCACAATAAATTTAGCTTCTTCAGATGTTTTCGCATAGATTTTGTCGTTTTGCTTATTAAAAACTTCCTCCACCGTAAAAATTTTTTCATCCGTTAAAAGGATATTATCATGACCGTTTCTTGCGTGCCACTGCAAAAGCTCCTTACATCTTTACAATCGTATTTGTTTTAGCCGTGGAGTTAAAAGATGGCCTGTGCACCTGCGAAAGGCCTTCATGTAGAGGTCATCACGGATTAGTCTTGACATGGGTCTGGAAGACATATCCGTTTAACTAGCCATGATCTTTTGCTGTCTTAAGAAATTTCGGCGAATCCGCTCCCGCACAGCTTTTATGGCTCTACTCGTACGAACAACGGGAGGTTGACCACTTCTCAGCCTGTCTTCCACTTGAGACGATTCCAAGAACGATTTATAGCAAGGTGAATATTTGGCTTGCGCTATTTCCGCATTTGTGCAATGTAATCACCGCGATTAGATTTTTGGGCTGTTTTGTAGTACGGGAATGGACCTGCAGGTTAATAAAAATCGGTTATCATTTGTTCTCTGAGTAATTTTTGGAAACAAAAGTTTCTCAGTCTCTGCAAATTATTGAATACTTCTTAGAAGCAAATAGAAGAAAATTGGAAGCTCCCAAAGTGCATCTTTTGGAAGCGTTGCTAATTTTCCCTCTGGGCATACCCACGCGTTTATCACTAGAACGTTTTCGTTTCCCAAACTGACCAACTAAAGGCAGAAGTCAGTGGGGTACATTCTCTCTTCTCTCTATCTTTCTCTATACATTCATATATACATACATACATATAATATATGTATGTATAATACTGAAGCATTTGTATGAATTCAACAGCACATAAATAAATCTACATCTCCGAAAAAAGAAAAAAAATGTCAATTTTCATTTATTTTCTAATACCGTCATTCTCCACGGCTATAGGCTTTTAATACATTGCTCCAGCTCCATCCATCCTAAATCCACTGACAAGCACTTTTCTACTTCTACTGCATTCATGGCTGTTGTTTTGCATTGTTTTTGTTTCACGGCCTTACATCGGTGCCTCGCCAGCTCACATGCTGCTGCGCTGTCAATTTGGTCGGCTGACTTGACGTTGTTTCACGCGATCTCCACTTAAACAGGAAAATAACAAAACATACATACATGTTATAATCAAGTGCCTACCTTTTAACAATAAAAAAGTAGATAAGTACGAGTATGTATGAATGCAGAGAATTAAAAAAACAATAACAAAAACCTGAAAATACATATGTACTCGTACATATGTATGTATGTACTAACAAATTCTCGTACAATAACAAAATGATTATATCTGGTATTTCCAAGTGTCTCGTATACGAACACAAAACACATTTACTTACTTACATTTTTACTGAAATAACCAATTTTGAGGTGGAGAACTACTAGCGGTTACCGGAGTGGGTAAATCACGCACTCATTTTATATAAATTTAAGTAAATTACTTCAACTGACCAGTGAATATAAATTTGTTGGAGATAAATAAATGCAGCACCTTTTAATTCTGCGGTCGTTCGTCAGGGCTTAAGCTCTCAGATTCGGATTGGAAGCGTATGTTGTGAGGTTGACGAGCATCTGATGTGCGACTGATTTATTTTATTTTTGCTCGACTTCATGCCAATACTTGAGTAATGCCAAAGTTCCGGATTCTCCGGATTTCTAACTAAATCAAAACTACCTAAAGTGACGGAAGTCTACTAGTTTCGCATTTTCCGCAACGTCCATCTCCATTAACCTTAAATTGGGTCCCACGATTTAATGTTAGATATTTTTCTGGCTTTACTCTCAAAAACTTGTTGTTAATATTATAAATTTCCCCCAAGAATTTGTCGAATAAATTTAGTTTGACAGTTAGATAGTGTAGCTCCAAGTTGTATTTCCACTTTCTAAACTAAATTTGAAATTAAATTCAGCTGAACTGTGCAATCATCGAAGTAAAATTTTACTTTCTTTTTGAGTTTATTGTATTTTTACTTTTTTAGTAATGAATTCTGTTGGGACAGAATCATCGTTACTGCTTCTCCATAGTGACACGTTTGTTCGATCCTCCAGTAGAGATCGTTTGGAGCCGTCAATGATCTCTGCAAGCTCTGGCGTTTGATGCGCAAAATTAGAAGTAGCATAACATTTCCTTAAGATTTTGATCGAAGTGAGCAATTAGTGTATGGGGTGTGCAGTTTATTCTTTCCTACAGTTGCTCTCAATTTCGTTGTATTTGATGCTGCATCAAGCAGTCTTGGGGAGCCTTGAGTGATGTTTATATTAATTGCGCTTCGGCTTCCTCCGCTAAAAATCAAAGTTATTAGAAATTACTTTAAATTGAAATCCTATTTTCCTGGCTTTAATATTATCAATTTCCTGTCGTCACGTCGGCATCCCCGTCGGACTTAATTATAGGCCTTTAGAATTGCATCAGAGTTTTAATTGCATTCCCTCTCTCATTCTCCCTCCTTCTTCCTCCCACCTATCAATATCAAATAAAAATATCAATTGACATAAATAAAAATCAATAGAAATAAAATAAATATTGTGTATAAAATCACTAGAAATTAAGAATATAATTTACATAAAAACTAACCAAGCCGAATGCAAAAAAATTCAATGTTCTTTTGTTAATAGTCTTAAGCCCTAGTACTTACTTAAAATGTATCTTTTTCGACGCTCATGGAAGATTTTTAGTTATTTTTTCTATGACGGGTGAACTAATACCCGAAGTAGGCTTTATTAAAGTTAATCATTTTTGGTGGACTCAGTGAAATCGTATAATATGTGTCAGAAATATGGTGGCATCATGATGGAAATATTATATTATATGTGAAAATGTCTGCAATCAGACATATGGCAACTTGGTCATTAGGCGTTCTTTTTTATGTATAAAAAGTGGTGGTAAATGTTTGTGGGCGGAACAATTAGGGGCAGGGAAATTTTTAATTAAAAAGAGGACATGGTTTCAAAGTGTTTTTTAATTTTTATAACGAATTTTTGAGTAATTTGTGTACTAAATTATTTTTTATTTTTATTTACGTCTCTCTTCGACACATTTTTACAATTCCTGGCAAGTATATTTTTGGTCAAGACCAAAAGCCTGTTCCAGCGATATATAGCGTTTTGAACTGCTCTAATCTATACGAACGAATATGTACCACTTTAAAATTGCCATTTCTTTATTTTCGTTGGGGAGCCGATTGCCAAAATTCTTTAAAGTTTTGATTATTTAATTTGTTTGTTTATGCTACTTAAGCATACATACAAACATATTTACAAGCATTCATATATTATATGTGCATATGTAGTTATTTATTAACATTTATTTCTTCCGTTCCATAAAATATTATTTAGTTTGCGTTGTTTATTTTGTTCTCCCCTTCTTTTTGAAATCGAGGTCAAATTGTTTTGCGTTTATTTTCCTTTTTTATTTAATGAATTGATTGTAAAAATTGTCGATTTTATGTAAATTCCTTATTTTTTTTATCATTTATTTTTTATATTTAAATTGTTTCTTTCTGTCTGTCGTTGACTGTCAGTTGCAGGAATACTAAAACCACACTTTTTACTTTTTTCAAAATCACAAATTTTTTATTATTCCATTGAGATTAACAGAATTGCATGAAAATGAATTTTAATAAGTATTTGAGGTATTCGCGATGACACCAAAATTTGCAAACTAGTGTAATCTAGGATAAATTTTTTTTTTAAGTTATATAAAATGTTCTTTCATAACCGTCCCCATGCATCAATCATACGCACGGGCCTGTCCCACATGCCCGCATAATACGTGTCAATGCTGCTTGACTGATGTCGATTAGGTTTTTAAGTCCTACTGAAGGCCGTAAGAGGCTGCTCACACTAGTGCCATATATCCGTATTTATATTATTAAATATTTATAATTTTTTGTTTTCTTTTTTTTTAAATGTTAAAAATGTTTATTTGTCTTTTAATTGATTTTGTTTTTGTTGCCAAATTATGATTTTTCAGTGATATTCTCGAATATTTAGTGCTTTTAATACTGAGTCTATTTGATAGTAATAATTTCTACATAAATATGTTACATTCATACTTAGCACAATGCATTGTCGATGAAATTACAAAATCGCGTACTAGGTATTGATTTGTTTTGATTTTTGGGGTTGTAAATGGCGTTTACACCTATTCAATATTGGAATAAAAGAACTTATGCGAGGTTTTGCAGTTCCTCTTGTATTTGAGTCCGCTGACTGCAATGCAACAAGTGTTTTTGTATCAATGTAAGTACGTTTAAAATTTGTATATCAATTTTAAATTATGTGTTGCTTTTTTTTCTTTTTGAAGAATCTCGGCACAGGCAAACCGACAAGAGTAAAAAATTGCCTATGAAAAGCTTTTCACTTCGCCGTTCGGATTCGGCATTAAACTGTAGGTCCCTTACATTCATGTACAAATATAACACGCACAACATGAGTGGAAGCGAAAAGCTCGGCCTAGACCCTCCATAGGCTGTTGTGCCATTAAAAGTAAAGTAAGTAAGAATGTGCAAATCACAATCGTACATTGACTGTTTGTGTTTCGAATATTCCCACCACGCTTCGTTGACACTTGTTCTTCAGTTTGTGCTGTTAACATGCGACCGCAAATAACTTTTCTACACCAATACAAATACATACTTACATACAAAGAAGCCTACATTATATTTCATCATCAGATGGATCAGATGGACGGCAATGCTCAGGCAGATACTATGCCTACAAACAACTACGAATATTCAACTCCTCAATTTTGTGTTAATAAAATCAATTGATCATTTTAGCTGAACGTAAACTCATCTTTTTATTAACGAACTTTATTGATTCCCAAATTATTGGCTGTTTGTGCTTGATAATATTTGTTTGAGTGTTCGTTTTCACATTTTGGCGCTAATAGGTATTTTAAACTAATTTTTTATTCATGTATGATTTTTGAACATGCATATACGAGTACCTACAAGTATATATGTATCTGTGGTGAAAATGAAAAACAGGTTAACTCGACTTAAGTTGTAAAATATTATATTACATATTTTTAACAATAAATAACAAACTGGATCGAATTTTACAATAAGTTTACGAATTATATAACTACTATTTCAAGAATAGTATATAGTTTTTTTTATCGGACTGCTTAAAGCAAACTATTTTTATAGAGAAGAAAATGGTATGGTATATAATTTATAAATTTCTAGGTGGCAACACTACATTTAAATATTTTTTGGGGATTCCCAAACAAAAAAGTTGAAGCGAAGCATTTTAAGGCGGACAATCTAATAAGAACAGCAGACGAAAAAATGTATATATTAAAAAGAAAACTTAAATTTTTTTATAATTTGTACTGGTAAGCATTTAGATGGTAGCATCGAGGGTAATTCAACAAATTAAATGTAAACAATGTCACAGCAAAATGGGTCGAGCAAAGCACTGTTGCAAGGAGGAGAGTGATTTGGTAAAAAAACTGCGAAGTGAGGGACAAAGCATCCGCCAAATAGCTTAAATTATTAGCAGATCCTCGACATTTGTCTACCAATCTTTATTACCTCAAAAATTTCATTGCAAGAGAGGTAGGCCCCACAAAACTACAAGTGCAGATGACAATCGCATACAAAGAGGAGACAGGGGTTTAAACTTGTGCTCGATCAGTAAGGAGACGTTTGGTGGAAAAAAAATGTATGGGAGAACAATACGAAAAGTACCAATATTGACACAAAGACATCGAAAGTGTCCCATAGAGTTCGCTGAAGCGCACATTGAGTGGGATGGTTCAATTAATGCAAAAAAATGACCTATCGTATTATGCATAGACGAAAGGAAGGTTAATCTTGTTGGAAGTGATGGCAAACGTTGGGTTAGACGCCCGAAAAATGCAGAATTGAGCTCAAAATATACTAGGAAGACGTTTAGGCACGGAGGTGGAAGCATCATGGTATGGGGATGCCTCTATTGGTATGGTGTGGGCCCTCTGTATTGGATAAAAGAAACGATGGACAGATTTCTTTACGTAAACATATTTCAGGAGGTGATGCTTCCTTATGCTGAATGGGAAATGCCCCTGAAACGGCAAATACAACAGGATAACGACCCAAAGCACACCTCAATCCTTGCGCGAGATTGGTTTTCCCATAATGGAATTCCCGTTATGACCTGGCCTTCACAATCTCCTGACCTTAACCCAATCGAGAACTTGTGGAATACTGCCAAAAAGATGATTGGCAGTACCAGAGCTAAAAACAAAGACGAATTGTGGCTAAGCATTCAAAGAGCGTGGTATTCCATACCCCAGGCTACTTGCGCGTCTCTGGTGGAATCAATGCCTAGGAGGTGTAAGGAGGTTTTAATTAACAAAGGCTATTCCACAAACATTAGTGAACAATTTGAGTCAATATTTTATAAATTTTTTTGTTTTTAATATAAGTGCTCTTTTTACACTGAATTGATTTTGATTTGTTTTAAGAAAAAATTAAACTGATGGAATAAATGAATAAAAGTAAATACCTTTTAAATTTATCATAAGCCTAGAGAAAATTTTTTGGTTTCAGAACAAACTCGCCCAACATAGTAATACACTTAAGCTGTTTACCATTTTCACCACAGATATGTTAAGGGTTAATACATTAACTTTTTACGCATTATTTCGATTTTTAGTAGAAAATTTGGTAAATAACTTTTTGGATGCAACCATTTTTTTAGCTTCTGACGATTTTATTATTATCTATGTACGTATAAGTAGTAGGAATTTTTCCTTGGAAATTGTTGAAAAAGTTTTATGTGTACGTATGTATGTGCAATTTATTATTTGATTTAAAAGAATAATTTTTAGAAATTCCATATTGCACAGAGAATTGTACATTTTTTTCTTAAGAATAATAGGTAAAAATTAGTCTGTACAAATGTTGAATTTTAAATATTGAAATTTATGTAGCTGCCATACATGTGTTGGCAAGAGGTGGCAGATGTACGCTGGCAACTGTCCACACTCACCTGAGAACTGACTCTAGAAATGATTAAACTTGCTATTTGCATAACGTAGATTGTGAGCATTTATTCCTACCTTGAAACATCTGTTTCTCATAAAATGTGGCGGGTGTATCAGTCGGGGTATTTTCTTTACAGTTAACAGATAACAATTTATAGTCAATGTGTAGGTATACTGGAAATGGTGAGGCAATTCATCAAAATTGGGCACACATGATTGAAATAGATAATGTTTATATATATGTAACTAGCTGACCCGTACCACCTAAAATTGATTAGATTGTAACTCTTCTCCCAATTAACCTTCCATATCAAATTCATTGTGATCAGTAATATTGACCGCACTGTGTGTGGTTTGAGCGTCGTTAGGGCGGGCGGTGCGACTCCCCTTTATCCAACCACCTTCATATGTGATATGGAGCTTAGAGTTTTGAACACATAAAGCCCTGTGCCAAAGGGAGCCGAGTTTTAGCATTTATAAATATTGTGGTGTATGGGCGGTGCCACACCCCTTTTGTCCAATTCCGCCTATATGTGATATGGAGCTTAAAGATCAAAAGTTTTCAAGTTGTCCTTTAGATGATGCTGAACATCAAAATTTAAAAATTATTACCATAGCACTCCACGGTGGCCGCTCAATAATAATAATTTTTCAAATACATATTTGTGAAAAAGATACGTTAAAATCAACATTACGCTGTCGAGTTCTATGGTTTTGTATGTGAGGTGCTCACGCGTTGTTAAATTATCACATTTATTAGTTTACGCACTAGACGGCACAAGCATTAGAATAAATTCTCATTTTTAAAATAAATTCCTCTTTTGTAGTAGAAACACGTTTTAAAAATCAACACAAACACACAAGTGGCCCAAAATCACAATCGCAATCACGTGGTGGTGCAATTTCGATATTCGAAACGCAAGGATCCCTGAGATTGTACCATATGGGTCGAGGTTTGAGTGTAAGTAGTTGCAATCAGAGACATTCATCTTAAAATTGGAATAATTGTATTAACTTCAATCTAACTCCATAAAAGTACAACTCATTAGAATCTAATTACTGAGAGATTAATTTGTAATATCGAATTTCTGAACAATAAAAATCCATAACAAATCTAAGATTTCAACTGTTATCATTAATTATCACATTTATATCAGTTATTTTCTCTTTTGAAGTGTGAAACTAAAGTTAACCCAATCTGCATACAAGTGCAAGTACTATACAAAAGTATCTCACGAATGTGCCAACTTTTTTTCAGCCAACAATCGTATATGAATTCTATTGTACGATAGCATATTAGAACAGCAAACACGTACCCATATATGGTAACTAAGTATAAATATATTTGGTATTGCCAAAATGTATGCACTCGTGTCGATGTATGTATCCACTCCTTTCATACATAAGTATGTATTTTCATATGTATGAACGTATGTATTATTTTGCGCAAGGTCTTCTTAAAACTGTGTTTGCTTTGCCTGCCCCTGCCTAACTCCTTGCCTTTTATTTTATTTTTATGTGTGTTTTTTTTTTGTCAAGAAAAAGAACCATAAGTTAACAAAAGTACACAAATTGTGACGTTGGCTTGGCACTAACATTTTATCTACCAAATTTAGCTATCACGCATTTTCACAACCACAATTCACTCATAGGGAGTAAGATTAGGTAAGGTTAGAAATTCTTACTCTACTTGTTCTTTTTTAAACAAAATCTAATCGCCGAATTCTTGAATGCGTAAATAATTTCGATGAATGAAATACATGAACGATTTTTACTTGGCTCTACCTACATATACTTAACTATTCGTAGAAGTTTCGTAGTAAAGTAAATACCAATGTACAGATCATACATACACATAAGTATTTTCTTCTAACATAACATAAATACATACATAGATTAATTTCTTTATTGGCGTTGTTGATAAAAACAAGTCCTAAACTTTGTGTTTATTTTCTTGATTAAAGTAATAACATTGTAACATTTATGTAGAACGACAACATCTTCTAATCTATTATATATTTAGAATAACTTGCCGTTAAATTTATAAGTAATTACGTTTTGGTTTCGAAGTTGGTTTTCATCCCTGATTTTACACTATATACTGGTAGATTAAGGTAAAATAAACTCTTTTCAAATAAAAGAAATAGATATCTAGCTCGGTTTACGAGATATCAAGCATGTTCAAATCTCGGCACAGGCAAAAATAAAGAAAATAATAAAGTTTTCTACGCGGAACTACTTCTTGACAGGCAATGGCAAACCTCCTATAGAACAAATTGCATAAGAAAATCTTTTAAATTCACCGTTCGGATTCGGCATAATACTGTATGTATCTTCCTTACTTACTTACTTAACTGGCACTACAACCGATGAACGGTCTTGGCCGCCTCTACAAAGCTTCGCCAGTCGCCTCTGCTATGCGCGCGCTGGCGCCAGTTGATAAGGCCAAGTGCAGTCAGGTTGCCCTGCACCTGGTCTTTCCAACGGAGATTAGGACGTCCCCTTCTGTGTGTTCCTCCACCGTGGTTCGAATAAAACACCCTTCTAGCCGGAGCGCTTTCTTCCATTCGCTCAACCATGTCTCAGCCAGGAAACCCGCTGGAGTTTCATACGCTTGACTATGTCAGTGTCGGCGTACAGCTCATACAGCTCATCGTTCCATCTTATTCGATACACGTCGTCCACGCATACTGGACCGTAGATCTTACGGAGTATCTTCCTCTCGAACGCTCCTAACAGCCATCATTGATGGTCAATTTCCACGTCTCAGCGCCATACATTAGGACGGGAAGGATGAGGCACTTATAGAGCGTTATTTTCGTCGGTCGAGAGAGGGCTCTACTTCTCAATTGCCTACTGAGCCCGTAGTAACACCTGTTGGCAATAGTTAGTTTCCGCTTGATCTCAAGGCTGACATTATTGTTGGTGTTTATGCTGGATCCTAGATAAACGAAATCCTTGACGACTTCAAAAGTGTAGTTGTCAACAGTGACATTTTGTCCAAGACGCCGTGACTCTTTGTTTGTTGACACAAGGTATTTCGTTTTGTCCTCGTTCACCACTAGACTCACTCGACGAGACTCCCTTTCCAGGTTGGAGAATTCTGCACTGACTGCTCGAGCGTTTTTGCCAATAATGTCAGCGTATGCTAGCAGCATGACACTCTTGTAGAAGATAGTGCCAGAGATGTCGATGTTCGCAGCTCAAATTCTTTTCTCCAGCATAAGGTTAAAGAAGTCGCACGATAGGGAGTCACCTTGTCTGAAACCTCGTTTGGTATCAAATGGCACGGAGAGGTCTGTCCCAATTTTCACTGCGCTGGTGGTGTTGGTCAGTGTCATTTTGCAAAGACGAATCAGCTTTGCAGGGGTACTAAACCAAAATCAGACATTGCGGCGTACAAGTGATCCCTAATCGTGCTGTCGAAGGCCGTAGCGGCTTTATAATCGACAAATAGATGATGGGTGTCGATCTATTTTTGTCGGGTCTTTTCCAGGATTTGGCGTAGTGTGAATATCTGGTCGATGGTGGATTTACCAGGCCTGAAGCCACACTGATAAGGTCCAATCAGTTTGTTGACGATGGGCTTCAGTCTTTCGTACAGTACGCTCGATAGAACCTTATATGCAATATTAAGAAGGCTTATCCCACGGTAATTGGCGCAGATCGTGGAATCACCTTTCTTATGGATTGGGCAGAATAGAACACGAATGAATGCGAAAAGCTCGGCCTAGGGCCTTCATGGGCTGTTGAGCGATTAAAAGGAGAAGAAGGTAATATGTAAAATTATGCTATTTTATTAGCAGAAAGAAAATTTATCCAATTAGGATATTAAATAGTTTATATTTTACAAAAATCACCTTCGTGATTTGAAAAGTGAAAGCATTCATCGTCACATGGAAACAAATTAATATGAAACAATTTCTATAGTAAGAATAATATAATTTGCTAATAAAAATGAATTGTAGATAGTTTTGTTTACTTCGCCGTTGTCGTTATGTTTAAGTTAGTTTTCTGCAGAATTTATATTTTATATATTAAACACATCTGTACTCATTGTAGTTATTCGATGCTTCTTCACATTTGTTTGATAATTTAAATACATTTTATTGGCAACTAGCTATTTTCTTAATGAGTTTCCTTTCCGCAATCAAAGAGGGACCGCCTATATGAAGTCTTCTTTGTGAATACTTCAAGCGGTTGAAATGAAAAACATATTGATTTCGATATTTTTTGTAGTTAAGCCGGAAATTTTTGGAAATTTTTATCGGATTTTCGCATTCCTTGGCAATTGGTATAGTTTTATTTGGTTTAACAAACAAATTTAAAACAAATATCCCTTATAAGAAGCCAACTTTACAAAATGAAAAATGTCATTGACAGATTTGCTACCGCTCCTGCGTTTTATTCGATCATTCGTTTATCGACTTTCTCGCTCAAATAATTCTGTATCAGTACTCTAATATTGGTGAATGTACCTTGTGTTTACTGCCATTCCGCAGAAGTAAATACTACACACATATATGGTCTACACTTTAATTAGGAATGAAATAAAAAAATAATTGGTATTCAGACATATGTACTTACATAGGTAAATGTATTGAAGCAGCTGCCAAAATTGAATTTTCTAATAATAGTCAAAACAAACAAAAAGTTATTACAGAAAAAAAGAAAAAAAATTATGCCGAAAACACTTTGCTTCGTATGTACCGAACGTTAAGGTCCCCTACAGATGTGGATACGGGTAAAACGTTTTGCTAAAGTTAAAATTCATATCTTCAATTCCTTCGATGTATTTCAATGAACATTTCCAATATTCATTACTATACCGTCACTATACAAAATTTGTGAATTTCGTGTTTAAACGCCATCGCAGATTCCAAAATGTCCAAGACTCTAACTTTTATTTGAAAAATTTTCTGCCTCAAAGAGAACATGGAGTGGGGTCATAAGCATTTAAATGCTTACAACTCACGTGAGTGATTTGTTAAATGCCAGTATGATTATCAATATGTCATGTTATGTGAGGGTTAGGGCCAAATTGAAGCAAGCCGAACATTTAAATATTTACATAGCCCAAAGTGACACTGAAACTAATTTTATAGTTTGTTATCAAAACAAATATGTTATGACAAGTTTTGCATATTTTTTTTAGAAAATTGACATAAAAATTGTTATTTTGTGCGACATTTTATAATTAAACGTTACGTTTTGTCTGCTTCCATGTATGTACATATGTATATATTGTTGTGGTTTAATTTTTGCTTGTTTGTCTCGTTGTCAAAAAAGTAAAAAATAACAGAAAACTGGTACTAAGTGGTACGCTTCGAGATGAATCGCACTGCCTGCGAAGATTCATAAATGAAAATAAAGTTTGATTTAATTAAATCATAATATTAATTATTAACGTTTTTGTTTTGTTTTTCTTCTTCTTTTTAGTTTCAGAGTACATTGGCATTTTTTAATTTTACGATTTGTCTATCATTATGATTTTGTCAATAGTAAAATATGTAAATTAATAAAAAATAAATTAGCACCATTGTCAAATTTGTTTTATGTTTTTTTTTGGTAATAAAAAATAGAGCTCAGAAACAATGAGTCCATAGATACAGTTGGCAGCCTCAAAGTAAAAACGAAATAGAAATTAGCGCTTAGTTATTCCTAGATATTTCGTTTTGGCTCTGAAATAAGTATTTGTATGTAGTTTTTCACTCGCTATAATTTTACCTTAGCTTTGCTTTGAAGCTTACAGTGAAGCCTTACAAATCGTAAGGAATACATACCTCTGTATGTATGTATGAGGGATTTGCTTTTTCTACGCCTATATTTTTGTAAAATTTTCTTCCCCAACCAGTAGTTCTAATTTCATCTGCAAATAGCGAAAGCAAAAAAATGCAACGAATCGTAAAGTCAAGTGATAAAAGAGTTTTCATTTTATAAACAACCAATTTGCTGATTTTGTTCAAGTATTTGTAAGTTTTATTAGTAATATTATATGTACTTTGGACATTAACTGCTTCGTTTCATTTTAGATTCGTGTACTTTTATTTGTTGTATGGTTTAAAAATTTCATATTCTATTGCATTAAAGGCTAAAATCAGTACTAAAGTTAACCTAATCAATTTCTGCTGTATCATAGCTTAAATCACTTAAATTTTTGAACAAGTACCTAGTATATGCTGTGTGATACACTGAGGCAGATCTGCCTCTGAATTTAACTGCTTACAAATTACGACATTATTATAAAAAACAATCATATATTTGCTGATATAACTAATTAACTCTATCCTTTTTATTATTATGAAAAGAAACCTGTCAACATCCATCAATTTCACAGATATTGATATCCACCAACACACACATGAACTTTGACATACATACATATATCAATCCATGTGAAGAACACCATCAGTGTATGATTTGCTTCCACTTTCTAAGTATGTAAATAGATGTATGTATATGTAAATAAGTATGTTGTATACATATACGACATATTCACAAAATCAGATTTTGTGTGCGGTCGTTATGCTTCTGTGTATAGCCCACTCATGTAGGTGGATTTCTCTCAAATAAAATTCCTTGGTTAAACAACACATCATACATTTTACTTTACTTTTACTTTTAATGGCACAACAGCCCATGGAGGGCCTAGGCCGAACTTTTCGCATCCACTCATGTTGTGCGTGTTATATTTGTACATGAATGGAGGGGACCTACAGTTTAATGCCGAATCCGAACGGCGAAGTGAAAAGCTTTTCATAGCAATTTTTACTCTTGTAGGTTTGCCATTGCCTGCCAAGAGGTGGTGCCGTGTAGAAAAATTATTTTTTCTACTTTTCTTTATTTGGCCTGTGCCGAGATTCGAACCCCGGACACTCTGCGTAGCAATCCAACGCACTACCACTACACCACAGCGACCATCATCATACATATCTTCATAAATATGTCTCATACATACTTATGTACATACACACCTGGACAAAATAATAGGTGTGAACACATTTTTTTCATAAAAGCTTGGCTTTCATATATTTTTTATTATCCTTCAGAAAATAAATTAGTTTTCAACATAAACATACTTCAGCGTCATAAGAAAACGTAAAAGGTTTTAAAAACTCTAAAAAATAACTTAAATTTTTGGTTAATTCATAAAATACATAGGTTTTTGATTGAACAGAATAATAGGTGTGCACAAAAAACTTAGGAATAAATATTGAAATTTTGCTAGTTATGTTCCATATTCTACTGAATTCCTAAGAACGCATTAATACCCAGAATAACCATCATTATTCTTGATGGCTTTTTCGATTCTTCTGGGCATTGACGATATCAATTTCCGACAAATTTCTACATGAAAGTTGTACCAATTTTTTTTGAATATTTTCCCATAACTGCGTTTTGTTTTGGCGTTTAAGTTCTCCCCAGAGGTTCTCAATAGGATTTAGATCTGGGGATTGACTTAGCCACTCAAGGACGTCTACGTTATGCTCTTGGAACCATGCTTTGACAACTCGCGATGAATATTTAGGATCATTGTCCTGCTGAAATTTGCACAAAAGCGGCATATTATCCTCGGCATGTGGTAACATTACCGTTTCCAACAAATCCTTATACACGAATCTATCCATAACGCCATTAATTTGATGTATCGGGCCAATACCTTGCCAAGAAAAGGTTGAACATTGAAGGTTGAACAAATAAACTAGCTGCAATATTAATCGAACTTTTGTTGCGGGGGTTCCCATTTCATTCCAAAACAGTGCCACCAAACTTCCAAATTTGCCTTTTGATTGTAGACTATGCCAAATAATTTTCTTTTCATTTAAAAAAATTTTGGGTTCACACCTTTTATTCTGTCCAGGTGTGTATGTTTCGAAAGCAGAAATGGTAAATTTTATTTGAGTGAATAAATAATATGTTTGATTTGAACCGTCAAATTTGAAGACGGAGTCAATACACACTCACAAGTAGGAATACACCCATCTACACTACAGTAATAAGTTATAGTTCTTAAGAGACAGTGTGACTGGTTCCACATCTATAACACATCTGCTTGCTACAACTAACGAATTTCACATTCCATTGTCATAGGATTCATAGTCGATTGATTTTTGACCTTTTGCATTATATGAGGACAGATCAAATTGATTCCTCTACCACTTCTCATTTTCAGATCTCTATTAAGCTGCTCCTAGACGAGACGACATTGTCGTAAGACACAATTTTTTTTTTTGTCTTTTCCAAAATATTTTGTTAAGATTTGCTTATAAACTATATGACACTTCCTTCTTTGTGGCATAACAGGTAATCGAGTTACAAAAATAAAGTCATTAAAGTGCATAAAATTCAAAGAAAATAAAAAAGAAGATCGTGTTTGTACAATCAAGGAAAAAAACAGCAATTTGGTAATTTTCAGCCAATTTCTCCATTTCACAATAAATTCGATACACTCACTTTGAAGATATTATTTTTAACAGCTGATTTCTGCCTTTGTTATTGTGAACGAAAACCTGTGTCACGACAACAGTCCTAACAAATATATACAGTGTCGGACAATCAAATAAGAGCACCTTGCACTATAAAACTTCCATTGATTTTTTTTATCGGACTGCTTAAAGCAAACTATTTTTATAGAGCAGAAAATGGTATGGTATATACTTTATAAATTTCTAGGTGGCAACACTACATTTAAATATTTTTTGGGGATTCCCAAACAAAAAAGTTGAAGCGAAGCATTCGAAGACGGACAATCTAATAAGAACAGCAGACGAAAAAATTTATATTTTAAAAAGAAAACTTAAATGTATTTATAATTTGTACTGGTAAGCATTTAAATGGTATCATTGAGGGTAAAGGAGGAGAGTGATTTGGTGAAAAAACTGCGAAATGAGAGACAAAGCATCCGCCAAATAGCTAAAACTATTAGCAGATCCTCGACATTTGTGTCTGCCAATCTTTATTACCTCAAAAATTTCATTGCCAGAGAGTTAGGCCCCGCAAAACTACAAGTGCAGATGACAATCGCATAAGATTTTTGGCTACCTCAATTAGAGAGGAGACAGGGGTTCAAATTTATGCTCAATCAATGCCTAGAAGTTGTAAGCCGGTTTTAATTAACAAAAGCTGTTCCACAAGATATTAGCATTAGTGAACAATTTGAGTCGGCACAGGCAAAATAGAAAGTAGAAAAAATAATTTTTCTACACGGCACCACCTCTTGGCAGGCAATGGCAAACCTACAAGAGTAAAAATTGCTATGTAAAGCTTTTCACTTCGCCGTTCGGATTCGGCATTAAACTGTAGGTCCCTTCCATTCATGTACAAATATAACACGCACAACATCAGTGGATGCGAAAAGCTCGGCCTAGGCCCTCCATGGGCTGTTGTGCCATTAAAAGTAAAGTTAAGTAAAGAACAATTTTGTTCTTTTGAAATGTGATGATATGTATAACTTTTAAATTTATTTTTTTACACTGAATTGATTATGTTTTTGTTTTATGAAAAAATTAAACTTATGGAATAAATGAATAAAAGTAAATACCTTTTAAATTTATCATAAGCCTAGAGAAATATTTTTTTAAGGTTTTTGGGTTTCAGAACAAGGTGTTCTTATTTGATTGTCCGACACTGTATGCATGTCATTTGAAGTTACAAGAGAATGTCACAAGACTCTGTTGTAGAGCATCTACGCGACGTGACACCCAATTTGGCGTGACTTTTTTCATATGTCTTACTTAATACAATGTCGGTTCGTCCAGAAACGGCTTTCTGGTTACATTTTATTGACTGTGACTATATTACTTACATTTTAATATGCAGTTCACACATTTGATAAGTTTTTACGACAATTGACAAATTTTGTCAAATTCCTTTTCAAATACCCAGTACACTGAATAATTGAAAGGCAATTCAAATTCCTTCTCAGTCGATAGTCACACCAAAAAACAATTGAACAACTTGTTTAATGGGCCACTTTTTTGTAAGTGGTTTGCTATTTATTTGGGTTTAATAACTATGTACTGCGCTTAAATATTTTATAAATTTTTTGCTGTCTGCTTGCTCAAAATCTGGCGCTACATCAAAGCACAACGATAGCGACATGTTATGAATTTAAATATATGAGAAAATGCGGTTTTTTTTATTGTTTAATCGCACAAAATCAGTATCACATATCAGTAACATATCTAATTTTACAAATTAAGTGCGATTACGAGTACTATATGTATCTACTACCACCATCGAATGTTGACGTAAAAATGTAATTGGCCAAACTATCCCTCTTTTTTTTAGCAAACATGTAAATAGGTTTTAAAGTAAAATAAATATCGGAAATGAATTCATCATACCATTTTTCTATTTAACGAATTAATCTTAAATTTTTATATTAAAACGATAAACTTTAATCGCGACAAATCTCAAAACACAGGCCATTCTGTGAAAAATCCAGTAATTAATTTTCTATTTATGATTCACTCTTTCCAAAAATCCAAAACCGACTGATAAAGTGGAAATTTCACTCATAGTGTCATTTATTGTTTTTGTTATGTATATTATTTTCCTTCAAAATTTATGAAATATTTAATTAAAAATTATTGTGTTTTATCGCTATAAAATAGATGGGTGGAAATGTCAGTTTGTAAGTAGTTGTCGCGTCCATTGTGTTCTAGTCTTAGGTTTCACTTGATGCTATTAAAGTTTTCCATGGTTAGTTTAAGTCTGGGACTGACTGTTTTATTTTAGTTTTTATTTTAGGTTTTGTCAGCTATTTCAGTTGTTTTCGTGATACAATTTATTTATATGGTATTACCCATTGCAACCTACACTCCCTCCTTTTCGTTAAGTGTTTGTTAGCGAATACGAGTGCACTTACATATTATTCCATTGTATAATTCTTAGCAATTATTGTATTAGATATTGCGGAATATTAGTGGCGCTTTTCGTTAGAGAAACGTCTAACTTATATACTATATAATGGATGATGGATTGATCTTAAGCACATGTTACTTTTGGAATTTGCAGTACACGGAGTTTTAATCACGAGCCGTGACTCCGTATGACGAAATCACGAGACCAGAACTCTTTATTAGGAAATACTAGAACAAATTAGGACAAATTGGCTCTATATGTATAACAATAAAATACTCGCATGTATGTAGTTACTTAAATGATAATAACTAAATAATCATTAAGTTAAAAAATGTAATGCAAATGATCGCAGTTTTATGCTAGTAACTGCTAGATACTTCCAGTTGTAGTATTCTGGCACAACAGCCTATTGAGAACCGAATGCAGTTTCTGTTCATGGAAGAAGAAAGAATAGAAGGCCTAAAATATCGTGTACCTACGTATTCACGTAGGAATATACCAAGTCACGGCGCCTCTTAATTGCTAATTAATTTCTGTTTATCTTTAAACTAAGAAATCCTATTGATATTTGGGTAAACGATTACAAACTGCAATCGTTAGTCTACAGACTTGGACTCAATATAGCATTGTACATAAGCATTGTACATACTCATTTCATATACGACCGCATTACGAATAATAGATAAGATTATAAACATTTCTGTTATGTTATGTTTTGGTTATTATTTGCTTGTAGAAAGTCTCTTTATTTTAATTGTGATTATTTTGTTTCGTCGTCATCACGAGTTCAACAGCTGATGGATGCATTCAATTAAGATGTTGATGGCAGGGTTCAGAGTTTTGTTTTTCATTCAGTTCAATGGAATGAACGTTCATTGTTCAGTTCAGTGGTTTGTTCTTAATCTTTGTAGTACGCGTAATATTATTTTGTTTATTTTGAAGCGTTTGTTTTTCTACTGTTATACATATTTTACACTTTTACACTTGTTGTTCTCTTCGTATATGTTTGTCTTTTGCTTCTACTATTTATACATTAAATTATTTCGACCACTTTATATTCTATGTACATTGATAATATTTGCTTTTTGTTTAGATTGGACTGAATTATTTAACATTTTTAAATTGTTTCGATTTAATTTTAATTTATGCCAATCAAAACAAGCTCACTGGGAACTTGTCTGCCGCAATTATTTTGACACTTCAGAAATATGTATCGATATTTCTTTCCTTCAAAAAATATACTATTCATTGAGTTTATTACATTAGTTCTACCGTTCGTTGGACTTTGAGTTATTTAATAAGTTTTCTTTCTATTAAGTTCAAGATTAGTCTATGGATTAATTAAATCCATACATAAATTAGAGTTTTTTGACATGAAGAAATTCTATATTGTTACTACGGTCGTGGTTATGTTCAGATTTAGCTCGGCAAATACCACGAAATTGTTGTTGCAGCGAACACGAAGAGAGAGCTTTTACTCACTCTCACAACGGACACGATATGCTGGGTGAAATGTACACCGAGCACGCCAAGTAAGGAACAAAAATTTATGTAAAATAGTACGAAAACATGCAAACCTGTATATCCTTATTTTCATTTTCAGAAAAGAAAGTTATGAATGTTTATAGTGTTTAAAAATGAATATTAAATATATTATATATAAAGAAGAAGTACATATGAAAAATATTTATACAACATTCACAATAATGCAAATGGTGTTGATATGACTCTTGCCTTGAAGTTGCCACACATTCTCCACTACCTCAATCGGTTTTTTATAGCCAGCCGTTGCACAAAATATAATAGTATTAAAAAAACCTGAATTTCTACCAAAAGCAACTCTGTAATGAACTCGAATGTAACCACCACACCGAGCATGAAAGAAAAATAGGATGTGTTCGCCGAACAGCGAAAACCAGCATAGCCATGACCTTATAGATTTCATCAGTCAAAGCAGCAAAAGTATTATTGAAATCGATACAAAGTTGAGAAAAAAAACTTTTTTCAAAATACTTCAAATAACTGATTAATAAAATTGCTTTTCTTGATTGTTTAATTTTGAAGTGTTTTAACCCCGTAAATAGTTGAATTAAAACGCCTCAAAGTGCAAAAGTGCGTTTCAATCTTAGATTTGGAAAAGTAGTTTTGGAGTTGTGAAGAGTAATGCTAACTTCGTCAAAAGTTATATTAACAGAGCAGAAGAGTAATTTTAGCATGCTGTATTACAAAAATATATTGCTGTGGCTTAGTGGTAACGCATTAGACTGCTACGCAGAGTGTCCGGGGTTTGAATCTAGGCACAGGCAAAATCAAAAAAAAAAAATATATATATATAAAAAATATTTTTTCTACACGGCACCAAGAACAGGCAATGGTAAACCTACAAGAGTAAAAATTGCTATGAAAAGCTTTTCACTTCGCCGTTTGGATTCGACATTAAACTGTAGGTCCCTTCCATTCATGTACAAATATAACACGCACAACAGCGAACACCAGCATAACCACGGCCTATGGATTCATCAAGAGCGCAATAGCTCGGCAAATAGCCGATGACAGTTATTACTTCAAAAGAGAACAACTTTTTTGGAATTTGAATAAGTTTGTGGGTGCATGGTCTTTACTTTTTGAAATAAATAAACAAATTTTAAAAAGGGAAAATATATAGGTTCAAACACTACCTCGAAGACGATGAGAAATCCCTCTCGGCATGAAAATGTTGATTACAAATAGATTTGCTACGGGGAGAACCTCATGAATTGATGCAACCACCCGATGCCACTCGGAACCCCGAAAACGTAGAATGGTTAGACGTTCATCTTTAAATCAGGGTTGATTTGACAATCCGTCAAAATAAATCTGGGAAACTCATTTTTACACCAGCTCTGAACAATTTTAGCGTTGTGAGCTGGAGTGGGATCTTGCTGGAAGCAAAATCATGCATTACCAAATAATTGCGGCGAGTGGCAACATATGCCTTTTTAAAACCTCTTCCAAGTAGAAAATTGGGTTAATTTTTACACATTACTCATAAAAAAAAACGCGATCACTTTGAGCGGTATGACTGACTTGTAGCATAAATAACTTTTCATCCGAAAAAAATATTTCACAGCATGCATGTCGCCGAAGAAGTTGCTCAATTCTTTCCCTTCTCTTTATATTTTGACGCTCTGTAAGGCCGTTTATTCGCATTCTTCAGTAAGCATTCATCTTAATTTTATTTAATTTAAAATTTGTACGGTTTTGTGGCACACACCAATGTCTCTAACCATATTTCTTGCCGAAACCTCACAATTTCGATGTATTCGCTCACGTAATTTCTTCACCATTTCTGGAGTTCTCACGGTACTTTTACCAAGCCTAAACTTGCTATTATTGGCACATCAACGCTTTGAAAAAAGATAACAGTTATAAGGATGTGTTTTTAAAAAACATATATTTGAAAAATTAGCGACATATATGGATTTTGCACTTTAAATTACTCGCGAGCAGCCCATGGAACGACTAGACCGAGCTTTTCGCATCCACCCATGTTTGAGCGTTTTATATTTTTACATGAATGGAAGTGAAAGATTTTCTTTGCCTGTGCCGAGATTTGAATACCGGTCCCTCGGCACAGCAGGCCAGCGTCCTATCAACTAGGCCACGGCGACCTCCCATCTCCATTTGTCAGCAATCAGTTGTATGCTTTTTCATTCTCTTATATCCTTCAAGGTTAACAACTTTAGGCCTTGCCTGTAATCGCACTTTGTTCCTAGGTTAAAAAGTAAACTTATTTAAATTAAAATATATTAAATACTTTTTTAAGTGCAATACATTTTGCCAAAATAAATTTTAATATTAGACTAGAAACACCATAAAATGCAATAATAACATGTAATAAAAAGATTTTTTATTTACTTGTTTACTTGTTTCTATTACTTGTTAACAACCACATCGAAGCAGAGAAGTATGCAAAGCCGGATTTTACATATGCATTTTACTTGCATATATTGAAGAAGGTTTTGATGTTTGGCTCCAAAATTTTATGCAGAGATCTTTTAAGTATAATCCATCAAAACGTCGATTTTGAAAATTTGGTAGTTAGGGCTTTAGCAAATTAAGGCAGCGATATATGGCAGGTATATGTTACTTGCGGCTTCAATTATTTTAATTTTTGTTTGCACTTGTTACGTAGTTAGAGGTCCAGGAGCATTGTTTGACTCGTGGATGTAAATTTTGTATGAGAGGATAGAAAATTGTATCCAGTGTGGGAGTTTTACCTTTTACACCGGGTAAAAAATCGGGAAAAAGCAATTTCGTTATCAATCAATCTAGAGGAGGAAGAATCTTGTTTGTTGCGTGATATACGCAGTTTAAAACGTCCGATTTGTGTGACGGATAGGAAGAAGAAAAATTACTGTCAGAAGCGCACTAACACCACTCTTTAGAACAAGCTCAGTTCTATGTCATCAGAACTGGAGATGGGACGGTTTTTATAAGAAACATATTTGATTTATTTTTTTCGATTGGAGCCAGTTAACATTTACATCTCCGACCAAATCTTCTTTGGAGAAGACAAGGGATTAATTAGTGATTAGCTTCACGTTTAAAATAAAAATAACGTTTTCTTTCTTGTAAGACATTAACTTATCATTATATATCTATCAATTGAAATCATGCGAGGTATTTTGTTTGAAGCCGCGAATATAAGCCAATGTCGAACTCTGTCAGGGCACAGTTGATTTGTACAATTTTGCTTTCGTCTGTGGAACTGATAGATGGAGCTGAAGTGCATAAATGGATTTCCGTATTTGTGCACCTTCCTTGTTAATATTTTCGCCCATGTGATATTTTTCTGCCATTTCGTTGCATTTTATTAGATATTTATCCCAATTGGCATTCTCATTTTTGAATTTAGGTTTATGTTTAACGAAACATATCCGCAATACTGTTTTGAGCTATAATGGAGGTACTGAACTTTTTCATTAAAACCTGAAGATCGTGCGTATTATATTAAAACCCCTTAATGATCCATTGTAAAATAGAAACCATAAACAAATAAAAAAAAATATAAACAATATATACGAATTTGTTGTTAGACGTAAGATAAAAAGTTAAAAATTTAGCTTCAGCCGTTAAAGATGATTTAATATGTAATAATAATTTTGAAATAAACAAATATACAAATATATAAACAATATAACGCTGCGTTTATACCGTCCGAACGAGCGAAAGAATCATTATTCATTTGGAATCTTCATTCTTCAGGAACAATGTTCGGGCGGTGTGATCGATTACATACTCCGAACGAATGAAAAAATGTTAGTTCCGGATGATCGAACAGAGGACGATCTTTTTTGGTGAATCCAATGTTTTTGTGTTTTTGTGCAATTTTGAAAATGAAGTGAAAATGGAAAAAAAACAAAGGGAAAAGAAATAAAAACGTTGACGTATAGTGCAACTAGAAAATTTAGAGTGATGTTTGGGAATATAATAATTTGCCATCTCCACTGGGCGAGCGAACCAGATGGTTTCTGATGTTTGTTCGGAGCTTATGTTCGGTAGGTGTAAACGGTTTGCGCGAATACGGTCTAAACGCAGCGTTAGTATAAATACATACATACATATACATATATACTTATTCTTAGAAGTAAGATTAAAATATTTAAATTGAGCATGAGCTAAAAATACTTAATTTCGAAAGAAGGCGAGCAGATATAATTATAATTTTGCATTGTCTTGTTAAAGTTGGAAGAGTGTTTGATGATGCTAGAATCTTCAGATAATAGTCAGATAAATAAACGAAGATTTTGCTACATATTTCTGGTAGATCATTTATATGAGAAATGCTGCTTGAGCTCAGTATTGCTAAATAAGTTAAAGTGAATGAGTAGAAAAGTCATATTTTTGGTCTTCGGAGTTTTTAAGGATAACTTTACCAGTTAATGTTGGAGGGTTTATTTTTTTATTAGTGATATTAATATCACTAACGAAATTTTTCCATAATGGAGGAGAATGGATGGATTCCTCGGTAAATGAGGGAGATTGATTTTTAAGAATTTGCAATTTATACACAAGGTTACGGGCACATTTCTCTGACCCAACTTTTAGCAGTTTTTACACCGCATTGAGTTGGGAATATACTGGCGGACTTTAACTGAGTGCCATGAAATGTTGATTTTTCAGCGAGATTGTACGATTGTACCGGTCGAAAGTCGACTCCACTAATCGACCCCACTAGGTGTTGACTTGACTTCGTTTTGTTTTTGAAATTTATGAACTGCTACTTCTCCTTGAGAGACCATTTCAGATATAATTTCATCATCTGGAATATTATTAAAACAGGGTGCATTAATAGTGCCTTTGGAACGATTAGCATTTGCATGGTAGGCGGCTCTGATGGCAAAAATTTCGCATAATAATTTGGTAGAAATAAATTTATCAGCAGTTTTTTTTTATCCTTAAGAAACAATAGCAAACTTCCATCACGAAGTTCTGAAATAGACAAAATTTCTTTGCAAATAAGGTTGATTGAACGTTGTACCGCAAAGCTGGAGTAACTTGCAATATGCTTTTTTTTCCATTCAAAGAAGGTAATGCAACAAATTTTTAATTAACACTTTTAATATGAGGTATTTGTGGAAAATTTGAAATTTTGGAGAGGTTCTTTTTTTCTTTTTTTAGGGTACTAAAATAGGGCACTGTTATTGTTTGTGCTATATATTTAAATCAGAATACAAAAAAAAATTGTATATTGTAATTGTAATTATTGTGATAATCATATTCTTTCTCGTATACTATATTATCACCGATTGTATTGGAATTTAGGAGGATTTCACCTTCAAAACAAATTTTCGAAACAATAATTATTCACAACATTTTAGACACATTAAATTTATTTAATTTCGATGTTAACCACAAATAAACAATATCGTTTTTGTTTTCATTTTTGTCTTGCTTTTCTGTTGTTGTTGCGGTCGTTTTCAATTTTGTTGTTATTTGTTATTTTTGCAAAATATTTAAAAATTCACAACACGTCAAATGTGTTAGTTGTTGCTGTTGTCGTTCGTTGTTTAGTCGTGTAATTTCATTTAGATTAATATTTTGGTGATATGTAGACAGCAACAACAACAAGAACAACAGAGCAGCGCGCAAACAAACAAAAAATAAGTAAAATTGTTATTTTCGATCATTATTTTCGCCATATAAATGCAATTAAACTTCAGTTGTCCTTTGAATTGCTGAATTAAAAAAGTATTTTATTTTGTTCTTTATTTTGCAAAGCACACAATTACAAAAATGATGAAATATGTGTAAAAAAAAGTTAAAATCGTAGAAAATTGATAAACAAAAAACGATAAAACGAAGACTACGAAGCAGTGGCAGAGGAGTCAAAACTGTTTTGACGGGTTTTTGCTTATCTGAACGTTTTTGTTGTTGTCTTTTAAGCAAATATCCATATATGTATGTAACTATGTATGTATGTATGTACATCTTATTCTTTTTTCTCTCTGATTTTTGTTAATTTTGTGTGTTTTTGTATTTAGCATTAATACGTGTAAAAAAAAAAAACTGGAAAAAATTCTTTCACTTTATCTGCCAATTTTTCGGCGTTAATTGCTAATCGATATCACTGAAAATCGTGATTATTCATTTAACATTAATTGAGGCTTACGCACCGAGATAAAGGGAATTCGTATTTATAATGTGCATTAAGTCTTAAATCAAAATAATGTTGTGTATAGATTTCAAAAAAATCTAAAAAGTACTCAGGTACTTGAAATATGTAAGTATTATTTTCTTCGTTGAATTCGTTTAAGCAATACAATTCTTCAAAAATACACGTAGACTAGTGCCTAATTGTACCCGTAGCTCTGAGGCTTACCTAAAATAACACTGTGATACAGTGCAAAATTACTTTGAACGAGACCTAGTTTGAGGTCTAGTCGAACTTAAAATAACTGCTTGCTATACATTTCGAATATATCCTTAAAATCTAGACATAGAATCTAAAAACCGATTCTCAGAGGTACACGTATAAGGAAAAAGTTTTCACTTCGCCGTACGGATTCGGTATTAAACTGTAGGTCCCTTCCATTCATGTACAAATATAACACGCACAACATGAGTGGATGCGAAAAGCTCGGCCTAGGCCCTCCATGGGTTGTTGTGCCATTAAAAGTAAGTAAGTAAGTAAGTAAGTACTCGTATAAAGAAAACTCCATGATTTTTCAATAGATTTTATATAAGTTTATTTTATTGGAAAAAAGAAGGATAGACGCTTCTAACTGTAAACATATAGTATAACATATTATATTACAGTATTGTCAAAAATCTTAAAATTGTAATCGTAATTTTTTTTCATTTCATTGTTTGATTTACAAAACTCCGTTCGAAATTGCGTAAAATGAGCCCTAACTGATTGAAACGAGTGTTCTTTTTAAGTAAGTTATATGGCGTAACTTGTACTAACAACACTCATTTCCAATACAGAAAACTAACTGTTGAGAAAGTGAAAAAGTAAACATTTTTTTAGATTTTGTATATATAGCAACAACAACTCATGCAAATTTTAACAGATTTCCAAAAATTGTAAAGTTATAATAATTATATACCCTGTTGAACAAAATAATCATTTACAACGTGGTTAAATAGGGAAAAATGTAAATAATCGTGGTATTAAGAAGCCGCCCTTATATAAAACTTACCGATCGGGTAAAAGCCAACAACAGTTATGACCAAGTTTATACTTAGACCTCCCAAAAAAGGGGTTTTCGGTTCTAAGTCCAGATTTCGGGGGTGTATGAAAATTGCGTGTATGTGTATGCAGTTTTTTAATGTCTGACTAAACCTACAGCATGTATGAGTACTATGTCTCGGGTAAAGTAATTCACCTTTTTCGTGTTTTGTCACACGCTTGTACATTCTAAACTTTATATATTGTTTTTGACTTTTAAATTGATTAATTATTTAGAATAATCCAAATTTAGAAATTTGGATTATCTCTAAAGAAAGAAAGTCTGAGCTAACTGGGCGCACTTAATTACCATGAGTTGCATTCAAGGTGAAGCTAGAAGAATAAATATTTTTTGCCTACTTACCAGTATTAAACAATTTTGAGAAAGTTTCAGGGAAACGAGAGAACCGTCTGAAATTTAACGCGGATTTGAAGAAGATCAGATCTGATTGTCTCTGTGCATCAAATTCGCTCCTTATTTATACAGAGATGATTTTAAATATGATATGATTTCCTATTCTTTAAAATACAAGAAAACATATTTTCTGCTTGTGGTTCAATGCATTGCTTCATTATTTCGCAAGTTCAATGCACCGATAACGAAAAAGCATCCACAGCAACTCGAGAAAAGCCAAACAAAATCCATTTTAATTCACTGATGCGATGCACTTTTTGACTTGCACATATTCTTTATGTTTTTGGGTTTCTGGTTGCCGCATCGCCATATTCTGATACTGTTGCGTGCTTTTATACCCTGCAATCTTTGGCTGATTCCGCACTAGTTTGATACGGTTTGAGGCTGAAGTGATCTGAGCAATTTTTTCAATTGAAGCACATATAAGTACACTCAGAGCAAAAAATTCTTTTTTTAATAAAGATAATAAATATTTTATTTTTTGTGTGGTCGCTTTGGTGTAGTGGTTGTGCGTTGGACTGCTACGCAGAGTGTCCGGGGTTCAAATCTCGGCACAGGCAAAATCAAAAAGTAGAAAAATAAATTTTTCTACACGGCACCACCCCTTGGCAGGCAATGGCAAACCTACAAGAGTAAAAATTGCTATGAAAAACTTTTCACTTCGCCGTTCGGATTCGGCATTAAACTGTAGGTCCCTTCCATTCATGTACAAATATAACACGCACAACATCAGTGGATGCGAAAAGTTCGGCCTAGGCCCTCCATGGGCTGTTGTGCCATTAAAAGTAAAGTAAAGTAATAAATATTTTATTTTCAGACTGTTTTGTCCTAACTTTTAAGATTAAGATTATGTGTCGTCTAGAATCAAGAAGGCCATTTCATATTTTTGACTGAATCGGACTTATTTTGAGATAGTTTTCTGATTAATTTGAATTCGTTCTTGTTTTAAGATTGTTCCGATTGTTCTGAAGAAATAAACTTTTATTTACACCCTAAACATTTTTTTTTCTTAAATCAACTATATTGTGCTTGAAGAAAATTCAGTTTTGATTTCAGACAGTCGTTATTCATAAAGATTTTTCGGTATTAAACGTAATAAGAAGAGAATGGGCTGCAAATAAGTACTACCAGACTTGATTTAGACGCAATTTTTGTTTCAGTGTACACACTTCTGTACATATTATATAGTATATACTTACATGCGTATGTATGTATTTTCGGCCTTTAAATTATATCGCCTTAATATTTGTAGTCTGAATTTGATTGTGCTTATCCAGTTTGAGGTTTTTGCAGTCCAGTCTATGTAACGTCAGAGAGACTTACCACATTACCACACAATATTTAACTTTCAGGGTGCACGCACACAATCATTAAGGCTGAAAATATTTGAACGCTGCTCCTTTTTTTCGCGAAATCTTCTTCAAAAGAATGCCCGTATTTGTTGTGTAAAACTCATTTTCATTTTTTATTTTCAGCCAAAAAACTCAAACAAAAACAATATTTAATTTAAGTCCAATGACTTTGTAACTGCTAATAAAATTGTTTACGTACGTTTTCGGCGATTTGAGAAAACAAGTAAATAAATGGAAAATGATAAATCTGTGCATGAGCCCTAAATCGCAGCGCTGACTAACGCTCATCTACAGGCATGCATGTACTCAAGGAGTCCGTCCGTCCCAATTAAATTTACATGATTTCGTGTTTTTTTCGACGCTATTTCACTTATGTATAATTTATAACATTTTTTGTGACAGATTACAATTGTTGTAGTTACTATTTGTTTTGAGATGCTTACTATTAATGTATTATATTATACCCTACGAAATGCGAAATGCGAAATGCATTTTCTCTGCCCTGTTCTGTTCGCGGTAATGATTGTATTTTGCTGCTGAAAAAGGTCGGGTAACTGGTTCAAGGTTATGGCTTGTTCCTATTAACACCGGTTTATTGTACTTTATCGCTCAGGTGAAAACTAATTTTTGTTTTTTCTAAAAAAAAAGTTGTTCCCTCCGTGCCCCCGTTACGTTGTAAAATAGTCTGTAATTATTTATACGATGTTTCATTTGTTTGGGATTTTTCCATGTGCGGGTATGTAATTGTAACTTCGTCAGAACACTTTATTATCGCAATATCTTAATTATTTATTAAATTTTTTTACTAAATTATATTTACAAACTGTTTTTTAATTACTTGTAAATAAAAAAATCCTTTTTGCGATTTCCTTTAACAATGATTGCCTTAATTCACCGGTAATAAGAAGCAAATAAGTTTCATACTTTCTTGTTTTGATGTTGTCTTTTGTTTTTGGCGTAACATATATAATTCGATTTCTGACGTACATATCAAAATATATTGAGCAAAACAAAATAAAAAACAAAGTTATCTAAAACGTAAGTTCAGCAGGTATTTTTAACATCCTTTGCTTTTATTCTTGGATTAATGCCGCACTTTTTAAATTCTAATGACTCACACGCTTTTCAGTTTTTAGTAAATAGTGATTAGTTCAGAGTCGGCTCGGATTATAAGAAATTTTATCCAGATTCTGAGATGGGAATAGAGTTCCAAGTTCAGTAGTCTAAGAAAGTTATAAAGCCTTAGTCGTATACTTCTAACGAACAGTCGTATACTTCTAACGAACAGTCGTATACTTCTAACTAAAAACTTTGCTCCCTTTCTGCAAATGGAGACAAATTATGGATCTTTTTCTTCTTCTTTAAATGGCACAACAGCAAATGGAGGGCCTAGGTCGAATTTTTTTCTCATCCACTCATGTTGTGCGTGTTATATTTGTACAATTTGTACTCTTCTAGGTTTGCCATTGCCTGCCATAGAGGTGGTGCCGTGTAGGAAAACTGTTTTTTCTACTTTTTGATTTTGCCTGTGCAGATGGCACTACAAATCCTTAAGCCTTTATAATGCATTGAAAGCTAATGTAGGACAGGCATATGAACAATTTAAGCTATTGTGTCTGCTTTCAGGTTCAAACTGATAATAATAATCAGATTTGAAAATCAATATGGGGTACTTGTAATTGATTGCAACCAAAAGTTTTACACATTCCAGCCAAGCCGGCATCTCGACATACACTAATTTTACGCTTTACTACGTATAACTATGAACCTACGTGAAAATTATACAACGAACGAGCGAATGAGCGAACGAAAGCAAAAAATCAAATCATTCATAAGTCATTGTTTTCAAACTACTACGAGGTGGACTTAATGTTATGTACAGACAATTAAAGCAAAAAGAACAAAAACAATCGCAAAAATAAGTTGTAAAATCTCAATGAAATATACAGTTCTCATTAAAAAGTATAAAAGATTGAGTACTGTGAAATTATAATATTATAAAAATTAGCTAAAATATATACGAACGTCATAATTGTTTTTATTTTCATATTTCTAAAAGTCTGACTGATGAAAGTTAATTTGAACGAGCGAGCGAACGAACGAACGAACGAGTGAATGCATCCATCAAATACTACAACATCATGCCAACGAGCGAGCAACCAATCACAATTTAACATCTCTGTGTCCCTCTTTTTGCAATCGAACTCTCTTATTGCTCTCACGGCAACGATTTGATCTGCACAATTCGAAAAAGCAATACAAACACTTTGTTTTTAGTATTTTGTTTTATTTCTTCTTCTACAATTTTGCTCTCCTCCTATTGGTTAATTTCAAGATTCATATTGACATATTGATTTTTTAATGTTTGCTTTGCTTGTTTTCACACTCATCGTTCGTGTGCAGGTATTGTCTTTCTAGATTTGCACTTGTAAGCACGAGATTCCTTCAGCTCAGAAGTGGTTCTTATTTCTTATTTCTTACTCGTAGTTACCCGAGCAACTTGTATCTTTTTAAGTTACCCATAATTTTTAAGTCATAACTAAAATTTTTTAAGTTAGTCGATAAGTTTTATGATTTACTTATATGTTTTTAAGTTGGCCGTTACTTTTTCTCAATTCATATTGTTTTAAATTGCTCAGATTATATTTGTAGGTATGTATGTACATATGCAGCATATACTATGTATGTAAATTTTAACTGTCGTAGGGATGTCATTCCGCAAGCGAGTAAAATTTAAGCCTTTGGCCTAACAATGACGTCATGCTTGAACTTTCAGAAATATAACTCGCACAACATGATGGATGCGGAAAGGCTCGGCCTCTCCCCTCAATGATATTTTGTGTACTGTTAAAGAAGAAGATAGAAGTGCAATATGACAAATTATTAGCGGTCAAATTAACCGTCGTGGTTTATATTAGTATCGGTCTTTCTAGTGTTACGGTCAATTAGTATTGCATGCGTGTAGGAAGATATGTACATAAAGGAGAGAATGGATATATGCTATTATATTAATACTAATAATTATAATACATACATATGTATGTACGTATTAATGTGTGTGTGAGTATAACCGCCGTTCTGTAATCGTGTTCGATTTGTTCGATCTTTAATGAAATCGTGACCTCAGCAGGCTAATTTATAACATTACGTAAAGAATTTTAACTTATAGTTTTTTCATAGTTTCAGAAGAATTGCGACGATTAGATAAACTTTTGAGTTATTATATATTGTATGTACATATGTATGTAGGTATGCATTCTCTTACATTTTTAGGTCTCATTTTCAGTTTTTGCGTTATTTCAATATTGTTAACACTAAGTATGGTATGTAAATATCGCAAGACTGTGATAGTTCAAAAAACATACATTTTGAGAAAAACGCATTTAAACTTTTCAGTTTACCTGTCAATCCATGCAATTGGCAATTGACAAGGAAAAACAAATACTCTTCTTGCGTAAATAGTTGATAGGACATAAGATAAAGCACTAAATAAAGGTTTTTTTTGTGTACTTAACTCGAATTTTGTAAATTTTTATTTATTATGGTCTTGCAGCAAACAAGCGATATGTACATGCGGAGATTGTGGAAAGGGGGCGGGGGCCTTAGTTGCTTTCGTTTCTTTAGCATTGATCATAATTGGGGTGTTCATAAGGCGTCTGATTCTCATATACAATTTTACGATTTATAACAATGCGACAACATAAGACAATAGTGAACACTCCAAAAGTAAGATATATTATTCGGGAAGGGGAGAGGAGGGTTAACCAAAAACCGCATTGTCGCCTTTGGATTTTTATATTTCTGTTCCGCATTAGACTTGCGATACATAGGCGTATGTACTTACATACATACATATGTATAGGACACAATGTGATCATACGAGAACACATGTTAGCACGACGATCATTATGAGATTCTCTCCGATTAAATTAATTTGCACTTAATATTTTAGGCTCATCTTATTTTTCTGTTATTTCTAGTCTTGCTGTGCGCCATTACTCACAGCTACTCTTTCACAGTTACTCTCTCTCTATCTAAATTACACAAGTGAATGCTGCGATGTTCTCTTACTTGTTATTAAAACATTTAATGAACGCAAAAGCTTCTCGTATTCAGTTCGCAATTCAGTTCATCGATCTGAACGTAAGCGATCGGATGTAGAAATATATTCTACTACGTTTTTTACCGGCGAATATTCTCCAGAACGTAGGCGCAAATAACAACGTGGTGTGTTGTTGTTGACTCAGAAATATAATATATTCTTGTTGTTGCTTTCTCTGTTTTTATTCGTAACTAGTACAATGTAATAATATCTTATCGTATCTACCAGTTGTCGTATCCAAAAGGCTGAACGCCTCGCCGCCGCGATTTTCGTCAACAGTTAGATTCTTCGTTTCGTTCACATAAAGTGTTAATTAATAAATTTTTTAAATTACTCAAAAACGCCGTCGCAAAATTCTAGCTCAAATTCTTTTATTATCTGAATATAATTTAAAAGCTAAAGTTTTATACTGAAAGTTCTTCTTTTGCACATTGAAAACACCGAAAGGAAGCAAAACAAGAAGAAGAATTAACAGCGCAAAAGAATAAGAGAAATTTAAATGTTTTTTTTTTTTACTATTTGCGGTATAGAGCAAAAAAAAAATAAGAAACATAATAAAATCACAGAAAATAATAAATAAATTTAATTGAAACGCATTTCAACACGGTATAAAAAGTCAGTTGCAGAGTTAATTGTATCCAATCTGTAGCGAAATTCTCAGCGTAGTGGTTGCATAAAAAATGAAAACTTTTTTACAATTTTCAACACGAAAAACGAAAAACAAAAATTCGAAGTAGAAAATAAATAAAAACATTGTGATTTAGATAAAAAAAAAAATAAAAAAAAACAAAGGTGACATTAAAAGAATTTGATTCCAAGCAAAAAAGAAAATATTACTTTCTAAAATGCAAAAATTGAAGAAACCTCAAAAATTAGCTAATAAAATCAATCAACACAAATTTAAATCAAATTTCAATATAAATTGAGTTAAATACTTTCAATATCTGATCATCACTGAATTAAAATAAAAACTACTCCATTTCTAAGTTTGGGAGTGATAAATATTTCTGAAAAAGAATCCAATAAAAAATTTCTTAAAAATATCTTAAAAATATATCAAAAAGCGTTTAGTTATGAAAAAGGAAATGGTTATGAAAAGAACATTGTGAAAATATTCTTCTTATTTCTCTTAATGGCACAAGCAGAACATGGAGGTCCCTGGGCCGAGCTTTTCGCATCCACTCCTGTTGTACGTGTTATATTTGAATGGAAGGGACATATAGTCTTATGCCGAATCCGAACGGCAGCGTGAACAGCTTTCTTAGGCAATTTTTAGCAAGAGGTGGTGCTGTGTAGAACAATAGCTTTTCTGCGTTTTGAATTTTGCCTGTGCCTGTGTCCAGGGCAGTGCACTACCAACTACGCCACGGCGACTATTCTAAAGTTATAAATTAATTTAATTAGTACTCATTATGTTTCCAAAATGTTAATATTAAAAGTTAAACTAAAGCTAACTCAAGAATATCCAGTAAGATTAAGATACTATCATCAACTGATTCATTTGTTATTGCAATATTAATCTTTAGGTGGAAGACCCAGAAATGGAAATGCTGTTATTTTTGTCAGGGAAATGAAAGCTTTCCGAGTTATACTTTCAAGGTTTACATCCTTTTTATGGCGCACAGAATGAATAACTGAAATTACATTAAAATGCAAACGATGCATCGATATGAACAGCAAAGCAAATAAAGTCAAAAGGTGTAGGAACGTAATCTTTTACAGAACAATAATAAAAAACAACAATGTAATGTGCACATTTCAAAAAAGCAAAGCGTCTTTGATCATTTTTGCTCTGATTTAACTTATTTTTTGCTTTATTCCTGTTCTGCATAATTGTACATCTACTCGTTTTGTAGCGGTCGAGCGCAGTTCACTGCGCCGCCTCTGTGTACGTGTGGACTTTGAACGGGGACAAAATTATATCTTAAAATTTTGTGCTTGTTGTTTTTGATTTCATTATTTCAACAACTTGGAACTCAGTTCAGTTGAGCAAATATCACTTACAGTTTGTACTTGTTTCGACGAGTTTGAGAAAAAGAAATACGAGCAAGCACTGACAAGTAAAAACGTCGTTCAAAGCTCCAACCCCAACCAACGGGCTTGGCTAAGCGGGCAGCACACGAGATGTGCACGCGATTAAATTATGTGTGTGATTTTTATTTTATTTTTGTTATGTGATCGGAGATTTATTTAATTTTGTATTCTTATGTGTATTGCATGTATTTACTTGTGTATGCATTTTTTCTTTTGTTTTATGCATTCAGATTAAAAAATGTAAATTTTAACTTTGACTTTATGAAAAGTTAAAAGAAAAAGCTGTAAATGTTTAATTTAACTGGAAAAAATCACCCAAAGAATTTTAAACATTTACAAAAATTCAAGTACAATTATTCAACAAAAACTACCACAACAACAACAACATTGAAGTGAAAAAAGTAAGAAAGAAAAGTGGAGGAAGCAAAACACCAAAGACCTCAAAAAAAAAAACAAACAAAAAATGCGTTTCACTTATAATCAGTATAATTATTATGAATCCGGTTATCGGATTCCATCGAAAATGCATAACAATGGTGGCAACAACAGTAATATCAACAACAGCGGCAACAACAACAACCACTCAGTTTTAGCTGCATACCCACACCATCACAAGATCAGCAATTTCGGTAAGCGATAGCAACGAACCAAGTTGCATTTGCAATGCAATCAATGCATATCTTCACCCTCCTGCGACAATCGACGAAAGAGCAGCACTCGCAACAATTGATCGATCAAATCTCTCAAAGAGTTGGTGAAATATCGATAATAAGAACCTGTGTAACACAAATATTAATTTTTATTCAAGCTTTCATTTCTGGTTCCACTTTGGCAGTTTTAATCTCAAAGTTTCTAGTTTGTTATTTGATTTTGTTTTTGGTTTATGCTATAAATCTATAAGGACTAAAGTTTTATAGAGATAGGTGAAGAAAATGCTAATCAAATTTAAATGAAAAGAGTAAATTTCGTATGTAGAGATAAGGTGTTTTGTCAAAAGTCCACACATACATACATATGTATATTTCTTTGGGTTTCATTGGTTTGGTTAAAATGTGATATTTTTTGTGTTATTTGTTTCATGTATGTTTGTAAATCGTAATTTTTCAGTTCCCTTTCTTTTTTTTTTTTTGTTTTTTTTTTTATTATTATTAAAAAAAATATCTGAAAATAAACAGAAACAGAAAAGAAAGTTGACATGTTTGAAAAAAATTTTCAAATTTTATATGTAATAATCTTCTCTACATATGTACTTATAAAAAGGTGAATCTTCTACCGAAAGTGTAAGAACATTACCCTCAAAATTCGGTAGAAAAGAAGTACCTTCCACGCAATTTGTGGATCAATTTGTGAAACGTGTACGTGTAACTGGATTTTTTTTTGGATAAAACAATACGTTATCGTACTGCTACAGTGCGCACAACCGAAAAAATTGCTGCTGTTTGTTGGACGAAATTGGTCCAGCCATCGGTCAAGTATGGCTCTATACAGTCGGTAATGTACTGAAAATTTGTGTTGATCGTATGGGCTACTGCAAGACAAGCCCAGAAAGTCATTTGAATGAAATAGCGTTCCACAATTCGAATAATAAAAACCACATTGAAAACAAATTATTCGTACAGTTGAACTTCGATTAAATTGAAAGTCCCGGTTAATCGGTTGGCCCATTTTTATTAGATATTATTACAGATTAGTAGCCTTTTTTGTATTACCTACCATACAATAGAGTAAATCACAATTAAAAGAAGCAAATCGAAAAACACAAATATTTTAGAATTTTTCTCATCACAGATAATATTCAATCACGGTTAATAGAAGTGTAAAAGGATGCGCAAAAACTTTTTAAATATCCCGGCTAGAGTTTCCATTTATTCGACATTTTAAAATAACTGATTCTCGAGAAATTCCAATAACGGTTTTTCGAATACGAATAGTAGGAACCGGTTTTTATTCTATATTTTAAGAAAATTAAAGAAATATTTTAATGTTTTTTAATTCAAACAAAGTAATATTTGAAAACTGTTCATTTGTGTTTGTGATTGAGAATTTATAAGCAGGGTACGGATATGATCGGAAGCAAGTGAGTCATGCGAAAGATATGCCATGTATACTTTTGGGTGGGTCTGATAATCTGATTTAGATGGCTTTAGTTCACCAAATTTTATTGTATTTGTATCAATATTCCCTTTGATATTCTTCGTTAAAGTTTTTAATTATGGTAATTTTCTTTACAGTTATTGTTAACGCCTATTTCAATATTCAATATATTGAATTACGGTTTACAAACTGTGTTCACTATTTCTTTTGTTATAGCTTATATTCTCTGTATATTTCCCAAAATATAAGTACAATTTCAATGGAGTTTACCAAATTTGGTTAAATTTTCGTCAGAATTTTCTTCAATATCACGGTTTAATTTAATTTGAATGAAATGTGCCACGCCCGTTTAACCGATTTTACCTATTGCAGAACTAATGAAGCTTGTTTACAGCGCTGCAAATAAGAAATTCTTTCGAGAAATGATGCAATATTTTCTTCATCAGATCAATCATATATTTCCAATATTGCAGGAAAAAAATTGGAAAAAATTTGTCATTTTTGCAAGTTTATTAAGTATATGAGAAAATTTTTCGAATTTTCAGGTTATTCTATTCGAGTGAAAATATCCGGTTTTCGAATACCTAATATTCAACAACCCGGGCGCAGAGTCTCGCATAATCGTAGTTAAACTGTATTTAATATAATATTTATTGAGTTATGCTTATAAGAAATAGTTTTTGTTTCTTAGTTTGGAACTTATGTAGATATTGAGGAGAAATTAGTTTCAATGAATGTATGTATGTAGTTTAAAAAATGACGTACGTATTCAACGTCAATCCTATATCTCAAGTTCAAAAGTTAACGGGGGGAAACATCTGGCAAAAACGTTTTCGTTACTGAGCCCGGATATAATTTAAATTTTTTTAGAACGATCATAAATCATTATTTTTTTTTGATTTTTTTTTTTTCAAATAAAACACAAATATTTATGGAGGATTTTATAATTTGAGAGCCAGAAACCTGGCTATTTTATTATTATGTAGGGTCATATTTAGTAGGTGCGGTTATTTGCGGAATTATTGATGTGAAAATTAAAACTCAACGAACTTTTTATTTAATTAGCGATGGGAATTTGCTTGATAATTATCGATATATACATATTATCGACAAGCGAGTATGTCGGTAACTATCGGCAATTATAGCGACTTAAGCGATAATTGTCGGTAATTCCAAAACACTTCCTCAGTTAGTTTTTATCGAAAGAAAAGCACTACATTGAGTATGAATTCTTTAAACTAATCTTTTCACATTTGGATTACGATCTATATTTTCTCACTGCTTGTTTCAGTCTGTCCCATCGAATGAAGACGGTGTATGCTTATAATCATTATATAGTGGACATTTTATATATGCCCACAAATTCTCAATTGGATTTTGATCGGGACTTTGGGCTGGTCATTCTAGTTGTGAAAACGTGTGCCTCGAAATACAATTTGCATAATTCGGGTCGCGAAATTGTTGTTTCTTGCTGGACACAGAGAAAGATAATATGCTGATACATAGTATCTACTTAAGATATAAAAGGGAATGCTGAGTGTCTGGTAATCAAGGAATGTTGATAACGGTTAAAATGACTACCTCCTGAGTTGAAACAAATTTATTCTCATTATACGGTATTTTGAATACTTCTTCAATGTTGGCTTGTGGTAATGTTGTGGTAAACGCAAGATTTCAAAAAGCCCAAAAGAAGATCTCTTGTGCTGTCAGATTTTGTAATCTGGTCGGCCAGTTGAAATCACCAAAACGAGAGATCACACGCTCCATTGCTTATTGTCAACTAGTTTTCTATCTGCCTACAACATAAATGTCAAAGCGTAATAAGATTTACGCGATTTTCAAAAAATATGGCACATTCACATTATGACATTACTTTTGCCCCACCTTGTACATATGTATGTACATAGTATGTCCGTGTGTTCAGTTACAACTTTTTAATTAAGGCCATGTGTGAGGCATGCAAACAACAATAATTTTTCTAAATTAAACTCATTCTTGTCTTTGGTTATTAAATTTTTGTTTTGTCTGTACGCGTGCTGTGAGATTACCAACAGAATAACATTATTTGATAACTGATTATTTTAATATTGCTAACAAGTTTTTCGCTCACAAATTGTCGCACATACACAGGCATAAGCACCGGCATAAGCACCGGCATACATACGAGTATGCATGTGTGTGTGCGTCTCCTCTCCCACGAACTTAAAATTGTAATTATTAAGTAAATAAATGTTTAATTTGCAAATTAAACACATACGATGATAATCTGAGCAATTTAATCGTGTTACCTTGAAACTATGGGAAAGTATGTAAATAAGCATGTACTACGTACGTACCAGCTAGAATTCATTATGCTTACTTGCTCTCTTCTCGTAATTCTATTCATATGTGCCAATTTTCGCTGGATTCGTTTCTCCTGCTGTGTCTGTCTCTCTTCTATTCATTATTTTTTCACTATTATTGTGCACATTTTAATCTGGCAATATCGGCCTTTAGCTTCGTTGCTTGTTTCAATGTTTCAATTCGATTGGGAATTGGAAAACCGTCGTGTTGTCCTTTTCATTTCCTCGACTTAGATTATAATTGTAGTTATTGAGATTTATTTGATGGAATGTAATTTGTTCTTGTGTGCTTTTTTCATGACGTAATTTTATAATTTAATTTCATTTATTTTTAGTTCTTCTCAAGATAATGTTTGACTGTTAAAGATAAACATTGTGAAATTCATATAAAGACTTACTAGTTTTTCGTACAGTTTCTGACAAAAATTGTATTCTCAATATCATGGTCATTCCATGTTTTACGTAGTTAACATGATTTGTAATTGCGTCTTACTTGTGTTTGTTTGAGGTTATGGTAAAAGAGCTGAGCACTCTGTTTCTCTCTGGTTCTACAATGCTAGACCGATCTCGAGTGTTCGAAAGCCTTCACCAATTTTCAATTTTCATTCCAATTTGTTTACGTTTCAACTCATCTAAACAGACAGAAATTTATAAAAATTATTTTCCCACATTTAACGCGGAAATTTATAAATAGGACTCAAATTCCATAGTAAATGGAGACAGTAGAACCTGATAGATCTGGAAAGGTTTGAATTAGGTATTCTCATCGTCAAGCCAAGTAACTGCAGGCAAAGCTATTTAATATTGCGATGTTCTTCTTCAGGAGTTAAGCGCTTAGTTAGCGAAAGCATGCTGATGTCATTTGAAGTAGGTCATGATGTTATTTATCATTAATTTACTTGAGATGTCTTGGTTTTCATCTTACAATAAAACTTAATCCTTTTCTTCGGATCGTCATTTGGTAAAAACCATACTTTTGTTCTAAATAAATGCTACTCAATAAGCCATTTACCTTCAGTGACGTGAAAAAGAATAAGGACAAGCAAGTAATAATTTTAAGAATTGTTTCGTATCGGATGAAATAAAAGTTAGTTTATTTAGCTCTGATCGTGGCAATCAAATCAAATCAAAAAATACACAATTAACAACAACAACAGTCGAACATAATGGGGCATGTTTCTTTTACTATGTAAGTAGTATTTAGAGCAGAGAAATATATTGGCATACTTAATAACGTGGTTCTGTCTTTGTCCAGGAAAGTATATCGCATCGTTGGATGTTTTAACAGGACAATGATCCGAAACACTCATCAAAGTGTTATAAACGGTGATTTGAAGAAAATTTTGTGCTGGCCTTCTCAATCACCTAAGTTTTATTAAAAATTTATGGCGAGAGATAAAGCAAGTCCGAAGAGGTAAAAATCAAATCAAACAGTTATCAGCTATAGTTATTTCTAAAGACTGCAAGGGTGACTATGGGTCCCTATTATTTTTCACATCCCTTTATGTTTATAGTTACGCTCAATGGTACTGTGAAACGTACGCGTCGTAAACTGTGCTGGCACACTTGTTCTTGTTACACACTTGTTACAATTAATTAAGCTTTCTTTGAGTTTTTTTTTTTGTTGTTGTTTATTTCTAGCAATCTAACACCTAAATACTTATTTTTATTATTGCATTATTTAGATTACTAAGTTCTGGCTCTACTTTGCCATATTTTCAAAAAGCAAACAAAATGCGTCAGTTCGAACAAAAATACTATATGTATTAAAAGTAATTAAATACAGACAAATGTTATAAGTAGTGGGTATCGATTTACAAACATAAATATCGTTTCGATATTGTAATTCCGAGAATTTCATGAGCCCCAGTGCGAACGTTTTCTGCTTAGCATTTAAATGTTTTAATCTTGCAATGAGAAAGAAAAATATGATTTTTTCGAATCTTATCAAAGCAGCCAAAATCGTGTGTGTATGTGTGAACACATTCATCCCGCATGCTTGAACTCTCCTTAAACAATTATTTGGTATCTGTCACCAAGAGTTTCTGAATTTGCTAACGCTAAGTAATACCAATAACAACAATCTACTTTTGTTCCGCATTTGCACTCCCGAAAGTAAAAGTCACGTGTATTCACCATCCTACTTTTATACTTTGATTTTATAATTGTTTATAATTCTGGCGGTGCGCCAATTTTATTCGCATTCTATTGAGACGGTATTCAAATCTAATCGAAATCACGCCTCAAATTGACAATAAACATTTTTATAATCGCCAATATTGATATCAATAAAATTAGAAAGCAAAATATCAGCCACTATCACCGTCTTCATCATCATCATCATCAATAACAATAACATTAACAGTATTCATTTTCGATTTATTGGTATGCGCCATTTAGTTGTCAAAACGAAAGGAACAACCAACCAACCACTCGAGATATTAGATATTAATTTTAGCGATTGTGTTTTCTATGTATTATTTCACATATCTCTATAGATTTTTCCATTTATAATTGATTTAGTTAATAGAAATATATAAGAATTCACAAAATTAACAACATTATAATTGAATTGGTATTAATGATGAAATTCGAGTTGTTCATTGCATGATATCGGCTTATAAATGATGGAAAGATGACAAGAGTTTTAGGTGCATTCAAATTTTGTAACAGCAAGCTAATATAATGATCCATTACACATCATATTTAGGTTTGAGAATAGTCCTTTAGGCTTCAGATAATGTAATAGTTTGCTGGCATAATCATGATCTGGCCCAAATATGCAGTTACTTTTACTTTTAATGGCACAAAAGCCCATGGAGGGCCTAGGCCGAACTTTTCGCATCCACTCATGTTGTGCGTGTTATATTTGTACATGAATGGAAGGGACGGCGAAGTGAAAAGCTTTTCATAGCAATTGTTACTCTTGTAGGTTTGCCATTGCCTGCCAAAAGGTGGTGCCGTGTAGAAAAATAATTTTTTATACTTTTTCTTTTTTTTTTTGGTTTTGCCTATACCGAGATTCGAACCCCGGACACTCTGTGTAGCATTCCAACGCATTACCACTACGCCACAGCGACCACTTGCAGTTTAATAAACAGACTAACTGAATATACCGTTTGGATTTAAGAACATAGTACAGCCAGTACAGTTTTCCTAGCTTCTAGATAGCGTTGTTGCATTGATGTAATATATCATTTTTTATACCCTGAGATATTTGTAATATCGGTGCGGCAATTTTCCGTTTTCCATTAGGAGTCTTTCACTTTGGTACTCTGTGCTTTTCATCCAACCCAGTTTTCCACAGTAGTCTAAGAAATCATAAGTAGATTTAAAATTGATTTGATTTTTTTCTTTGATTAATACATTCTAATTGCCTAGTTTATTCTTAGAATACTATTTTTTTTTTTATATTTTTGTGATACTGAAGACATTACTTGGAATTTTTTTCTCTACATACCCTTAATGTCTTTAGACTGCATCACTGTCATTCTATTTCCATCCTGCATTTATGTACACTACCATGTTTGTTTACCGATGTGTTGTGCACTTTGATCTTTGCTCCTTTTGTTATTCATTATATTTAGATTTATTTTATAAACTTTTTTCTTTTGTCTTCATATCTTATGTTTACATTTTTAAATCCTTAAACACAATATATTAAAACAATATTACTATTATTAAAAGCGCGTATATTTTTCTTTGCTTCGAAATTCTTTGCTCTGTTATTATATTTAACTTTATGTTTGTGCAAAATTTTCCAAAGTTTTTCTTATATTTCTTTCTTACTCGCAATTCATCATGAATGTGTACGTATGTATGTAGTATAATTCAATTGATTTAGCCTTTTACATTACTCGGACTCGTATATAGTTTTATTGATGATTCTTTGATTTGTGTACTTTTTTTTTAGTTGTTGTAGGAATTATTGCGTACAGTGTACATTGTCATTGTATTGTATACGCAAACTGAACATACAAATACATCACTAGCTTAGAGTGAAAAGATGCTAAGTCCACTTTTTCAAATTAAAGATTTTTTATTGTAAATATTGAAATAGCAGCACAATATCGCATTCAATACACATAATTGGAGAATTTGATTGAAATAAAATTTGTATTTATTTATGCTTTTAATGGGTTTTAGCAGGCAATTTTGACAGCTGCGGACCTAGCACTAGCAATTAATTTAATGGATCAATGTGTAACAACAAATCCATAATTCCTTTTGTAAACGATGTATTTTTAATTTATCTTACTACATCAAAATCTAAGTTTTCATCAAAAATGGACTCAGCTCGTTTTTACCCTAAGCTAGCGATTTGTTCATACATATGTAAATTCCCAGTACTAAAAATGATCTGCGTGAAAATAGCTACACATCTAAGGTGCATCATTAAGAGCCACTTTGTTTTTGTCATATTACGAGTGAACGAAAACTGTTGGGGTCGACCTTTTCTTCAATAAAAAGCTGTCAGTTTATAAGAATGAAAAAGTGTCAGTTTCTACAATAGTATTTATTTGGTGTTTGTGAGTCTTAGTTGCGTTACAGTAACATTCGTCAAATATTGTATATATTTATTGTTTAAAAAATCGTTTGTCGTTCGGTTGTCGAACTTTTAATTTTTTATTTTTTTTATTGATACATTCAACACACAGGGTGTACCCCTATGAAAGCAGAGCATTGTGTGGAATGGAAGGAAGATTGATATGTGAGTGGAAGATGGAGGGAGAATGAGAGAGGGAATGCAATCACACAGGACACAGATAAAGGGATAGACAGCCATTGTGGCAAGTGTTACGCCTTTACCACAATGAACTTCAGTTTATCAGTGTCGACTATGACCGCCAAAGGCCAAACTTTTCGCATCCACTCATGTTGTGCGTGTTGAAATAGTAAAGTGTTAACATGTGAGATCCCGCACTTTATCTCTATCCTCTTTTATTATACCCAGTAAAAAAATTCTAAGATTTTTGTTTTGAAAGCGCCTCTAATACTCAGTAAATTCCGCATATAAAATACGGTTCAAAGTGTTCAGGCACTGGGAAAATCTTTTTGCAAATTAAATGAGCTAAAATCATTTTCTGCTTCGAGTTTTCTCCGTCTTACTTAGCGTATTGCTGCTTGTCGATACAGTGATATTAAAAAGTTAAAGTTGTGCACATCAGTTCGTAGTAGTAAAAGGTATAAAAAAAATTTTGAATTTGATATAAGGTTTAAATTACACCTTTTCGAAATGCAAAATTAATTAAATGACGTATTGGCAGTTCTAATCTGAATTTTAAATTATAGACGAAAAGCGATAAAATGGCGCATGAGAAATAAGAGAATAAAGGTGAGACAGTCACTTGAACTTAGTGATAACTAAAGTTTGCACCCTTTGTCATCGTCACAGTAGATCGACTGTAATGATCTTAGTGCTTCAGCATACACACACACACACATACACACACTGTCACTCATTAAGTCCTTATCTATTTAATACGTACACACAGACGAGTATGTATGTATAATTAATAGAGCATTTTGAATTCTCAATCTGACAGCAAAAGAATATAAAAAGTAGCTGTAATATTCATCTTTTATTACTTTATTATGACAATTTTATATTAAATTAAAGTAAACCGTAATAGACAATCTTATACGAGTACATATGGTACATATGTATATTGTTGCAAAAACAACAATAACACATCAGCAACAAACAAAATCATCGTCAACAATAGAGACAGATGTATGTATGTATGTATGACTAGTGGCTTCATTTAGACTGGAAACACCATGGCGACACCATTTAGTCTTATCAATCGTACTTACGCGCTTATTATACTGATGGATGTAGGAATGTTGGAATGTATGAGCAGCGTATGTAGATGTGTGTATGTTCGTGCTTGAAAGGGCGTTGTACTGCATTTTATCAGTTGCTATTCGTATTCACATTTTCCTTGAATATGTGTACTCGTATGTGCATACATGAAATTGGCTGGGACTTTGCCTGCTCGCCATCGTGTTGCTTGCAAACAATTTAATCTTCTGCGCAAACTATTAGCACTTGCCATGAATTTGGTTTAATCTTTGTATTTATTTTCTTCTCATTCTTTTCCAGGTATGCGCATGACAATGTCCACTGCATCTACAATGACGGCACGGATACAGCGCAAGGGATTTCGCACACCATCGAAGAGGCATCCTGGCAAAGCTTTGCCTGGAAAGTTACATTCAATATCAAGAGTAAGTAAAGCGAGGGGAAATAACAAATTTAAGAATTGGTTAAATCACATCTAAAGAATTTCGGTTTGAAATTATCAACCAATTACCAAGGTAGTCATAATCTGTCTGTCCCCTTTACATAAAAAAACTATAAATTTAAAAAGACAATGCGACTTTGCTGGGATAGAAAAGAAAAAATGTAAACCAGAAAGGAATAAAACATTTGAATTCAAAACGAAATATCTTCCCGAGGTAGTAAGTATTTGCAAACAGATCTTTTTCCGTACTTTCCGGAGCTGTCAGCGCAAGTTAAGTTCCGAAAATTAACAAATTAAGAAATGAAAATTAGTTTTTGTTCCACTTCCTCCAGTCGGAGATATAAGATTTAGTTGCATTTATTTGCACACGCACGTTATGCAATTTAATAAGCTCGAAGTCGTGAATACTCTTACATTCATTTCGCATTCGTATTTTTATATATTGAAATCTTATTCATGGATAGATTGGACCCGGCAAACTCGTACCTGGCAAAAGAATTTCGCAAAGGCCGCATCCACCACCATGTGATAATTCAAATGATAGCGGTTTTGGTTTTGATCAACATGTTGAAGTGCCACAACAGCAACAACAACAACAGCAGCAGCAAGCACAACAGCAGCAGCAGCAGCAACCACAACAACAGAGCAGTAGCAGTCTCATTAGTAACAATATTAATAGTAGTAGTAGTAGTAGTAGTAGCAGCAGCGGTGGCAGCAGTGGCAGCGGCACCAGTACAAATTTAAGCAGCAACAACAATAGTCATCACCATCATAACCATCACAATCATCATCATCATAGTCCAACAGCGATTCAACATTCACCACAACAGCATTTAATTCGTGCAATACCAGCGTCAAGGTAAATAAATACCCCGACAATAAACTAATTTTGAAACAACCTACTAATTTTAATTTTATTTCAAAGAAAAAAAATATAGTAATTATTCAGTTGTTCCCAATTCATGCTCATATTATTATTAATTATTAATATATTTTTATTTTTTGTTGACAAATATTGACAAGATTTTCTTCTCATAATTAAATTTACGCTTTTCCGCACACATACTTTTACATATACTACTGTGGGCAAAAAGTAGTAAGATTTTTTCATTTAAATTAAAACCCATTCATCAAAATATTATTTTTTTAAGGTTGGTATGACTGTCGGTGACATCTGTGCCAAATGTCACATCAAAATAATCATTAGTGTTTAGTATACGCTTGTCTTTCTGAAGTACAAAAAGTGCATTCGGCGATTTTCACAATGAGTGACATTATTCAACAAAGAAGTTCCATTAAATTTTGTGTGCGGAATCAAATTTCTGGTGCCGAAACGTTCAGAATGTTGCAAAAGGCCTTCGGTGATAATTGTATGTCGCGAGCAAGTGTTTTTGATTGGTACAAATTGTTCAAAGATGGTCGAGAACGCGTTGACGACGAACCAAGTCCAGGACGGCCATCAACATCAACTGATGATCAACACGTCAATAAAATCAAGAAATTGGTGCTCGAGAATCGACGATTAACAGTCAGAGACCTTACTGGCATCGTTGGAATATCGGAAGGATCAGTGAAAGCCATTTTAAAACATCATTTGGGCCTAAGAAGAGTGAATGCACGATTGGTTTTACGAGACCATTTTGCCAAAAATTCGACTGATATCGTTCCGCAACCACCCTATTCGCCTGACCGTGTGATTAGAACCGTGTGACTTTTGGCTATTTTCTAAACTCAAAAAACCGCTTCGTGGACACCGTTTTGAGTCAATTGAAGACATTAAACATGAATCGCTAAGCGCATTGAAGGCTATTCCGGAAATTGACTTTAACAACTGTTTCGAGAATTGGAAAAAACGTTGGCACAAGTGTATTGGGGCCGGGGGGGATTACTTTGAAGGGAACGAAATAGATTTGGAAGAATGAATAAAAAAATTTGAAATTATGAACAAAGTCTTACTAACTTTTGCCCACAGTAGTATATGCGTATTAGTCGGTCATCAACATTAACTTTCGGCGCTTTTTGTACACCTATGTATATGTACATACATACTTGTTCATATGTATGTATTTACATATGTATGTACATATGTAAATACAAGTATACCCTACTCATTCTCGCCCAGTGCCATTTTTCACTTCTAGCAAATGGAGTTCTTTTAATTTTTAATACTTAAGGCTTAGGTGGCAAATACATTCAAATATTAGCCCGAAACATTCTGAAGCATATTCCTTTGTTTGTTACCGTGGCTTAGTTGGTAACAAGCTGGACTGTTTCCAGAGGGCCCAAGACTCGAGACTCGCACATTCAGTTGTCAGTTAATTTGGAATTTTCAAATAATTTCAATTTTTTTAATGACATTTTTTATTGTATAGATGAGATGACGATCGTCATCTCATCTATACAATCAGATCGCCATCAGATGACGATCGTCATCTCATCTATATGATCTCATCGTCATCTCATCTCATGATGATAGACGAGATAAATACTCGTAAATGCTGATTTGTTAAATTTTATAATTCCCGATATTCCTCCACTATATACTCCACTATACGTACATAGTACATAGTAATGCAAGTATATCGAGCACTACGACTATATGTATTCTACAATAACAAAATTGTAGGTCATGGTGAATTGAATTTGCCTATCTCTGCCAACTATACATATGTACATATACATATGTATATAATATAAATTGCATTTTATGTATGTAATTTTATTTCATTATTTAATTTTCGGATTTTGATTAGCTTAGAGTATTTTATAATTTGTATTTATCTTATCAGTGTTTTGTATTAATGACGACAGTAACGACACCAGCAATGATTGTGAAGCAGCAGCAACAACAAAGAAAATTGCATACTTTTATTAAACGTATTTATATTAGTCTTCCAATAGTAGCTACAGTAGTCAAATGCAAGCAAATACTAATCTAGCTTAAATATCGCGTATCTTTTTGAACGCCTAATATACAATATGAATCTAGCCCAGCTAGAAAACGCGAAAACCTCGTACATATGTACATACATACATACATACATACATGCATATTTAATTAAGTAACAATTGCCTATGAATAAGAATGCATGTTGTTTTTGAGCTTTTGTATTTAAGGATTGAGATCGAAAAAATCGGAAAACTTTGAAAGACCACTGCTTTGAAACTCTTCATCTGAATGAAAAAATTCTAACAGTAGGCTTTGCGTTGGAGAAATACAATCTGATGAAATACAATCACATGTTTTTTAACTTGTGAACTTTCAGTTGAGTCATGGCATCGGAAGTGGAAAGACGCGATTTAGTTGTTGAATTATTATTTCGAAAAAATCCGCAGTGGAGCCAGAAAACCATTGCAAATAAGGCGAAAGTCGCACAAAACACTGTCTCGATGATTCTTAACAAATTTAATACAGACTTAACAGTTGCTAGAAAAATTGGTTCTGGAAGGAAATGCAGTTTCGTGTCTCCACAAAAGGCGAAGAAAGTCGTTGCTCTCTTAGAGAAGAATCCAACGTTGTCTAATCGAAAATTGGCGGAAAAAGCGAGTTGCAGTGAGTTTTTAGTTCGTAAAATTAAAAAAGATGCAGGCCTTAAAACATACAAAGTGCAGTCAGTACCCGATAGTAACGGTACTAAGAACTTGGTAGCCCAGAGCCGAGCTAAAAAGTTGAAGACAGATTTTTTCCGAAAATTCGATTGCTGTGGTGTGGACGATGAAACATACGTGTTAACCAAATTTACTCAATTGTCTGGTCAAGAGTTTTACACCGCAAAAGAACGAAGAGGAGTTTAGGAAAGATTTAGGACAAAACAAAAGTCCAAGTACCCGAAGAAGTTTCTGGTATGGCAAGCGATTTGTAGTTGTGGGCTAAGGAATAAAAGTTTCGTAACAAGTGGCCCTGTTAAAGCCGAAATTTATGTGAAGGAGTGCCTCCAGAAGAGATTGCTGATTGCCTTCATTAGAAAGCACAATGCATCTACTTTCTTTTGGCCTGATCTAGCCTCCTGCCACTACAGTAGAGTAAGCCTTAGATGGTTCGAAGACCAAAACATCAAATTGGTATCAAAAATCGCCAACCAACCAAATTACCCAGAACTTCGGCCTATCGAGAGATATTGGGCTCTAGTGAAAAGAACATTAAAGGCAACAAACAAAGAAGCTAAATCCATGGAAGATTTTAGAAATAAGTGGAATGCTGCCGCCAAGAGAGTTTCAGAAATGACAGCAAAGGCGCAAATGGCAGGCATACCGCAAAAGCTATCCGAATTCTGTAAAAATCAACAAACAAATTAGTTTTATTGATCATTTTATCAGAAATTAAATTTTCTTTTCAAAATTGATTACATTTTTTTATTTGCATAAGGGATTTTCAATTTCAATGCTTGGACAATTTAAAGTTATCCGATTTTTTCGATCTCACTTCTTACATATGCTGGTATCGATACAAGTAAAGCAATGTTTTGTATAAGTTTAAAAAAATCAAGTTGTGCGGGATGTAGTTTGTACATGAATGGGAGAGACCTACAATTTTATGCCGAATCCGAACGGCATACAATTTTTTAGGCTTTTCTTAGGCACTGTTTACTCTTGTAGGCCATTGCCTGCCCATAGGTGGTGCCGTGTGGGAAAATTGAGTTTTCTACTTTTTTTTGATATTGCCTATGCCGGAATTGGAACCTCGGACACTCTGCGTAGCAGGCCAACGCACTACCAACTATGCACATGAAAATAGTCCACTTACATTTAAATTTAAAGTGAATGTCACAAAACCCTTTTAAAAATGTTTTAATGTTTTTATAAATTTATGGCTGCTGTGGATTAGAGGAGATATTCAAAATTGCTTGTTGGAAGGTATGCGATTGTCATACTCTATCAGATTTTTAGAACAGGCTGTCGTCAGTTGATGAATTAAAAAACAAACAAATAATGTTTTAAATTGATATTGTAAAAAATAAATGATTCAATCCGAAAGAATTGATTTGAATATGACCCACCTTAACATAGACTAGATTTTTGTTTTTGGTTGCCTCTGTGTTTTCATTATTTTGTGCTTTAGTTTTTGTTTTGCTAAGCAAATTTTACTTAACTTGACGTCATTGTTTTTTGGTTTGCAAAAACACAAAAATGTTGTTTGTCTATATTTTCTGAATGAATGTAGATGCGAACAAAAATAGACTTTTTTCTTCTTTAATTTTAAATACATATATACGTATGTATAAATAGCGTTTTCATAAATATGATTTTGGTTCTTCTTCTTCTCTTCTATATATATTTCTATTGTTCCTGTTTTTTTGTTTTTGCTTCTTAATGAATTAATTATAAATTATTTTCGTCACATTTTTGTCGCCGTCGGTGAGCTTCTTCTTGTATTTGTTATATTACTTATTTTTTATTTTGACAACACTTATGTACAGGGTGCTTTTTTAGAAGTGTGATTTTCAAGAAGAAATATAACGCATATAATTTAATGTTATGGCCAAGAATTTAGCTTTATTATAAATTGGTTTCAAAAACGATTTCGGGCAAGTGACCGCCGCGGCTGGGTCGAATAAATTCCAGCCGAGAGGCCCAATTTTCGACCACTTCTTACAGCAATTGGTGCCGTATATCAGTAATAACGCGCCGAATATTCTCTTCCAAAGTCAATCGTCTCGGGCGACTTCACATAACCCCACAAAAAATAGTCCAGCGGAGTTAAATCGCACGATCTTGGAGGCCACGCCAAAGGCCCACGACGCGACATAATGCGCTCACCAAAAGTTTCCTTCAATAAATTGATTGTTTCGTTGGCTGTATGGCATGTAGAGCCCCGTCTTGTTGGATTCAAAGACCAAAGGTCGTCTACATCAACATCCTCCAATTCAGGCACGAAAAAGTCATTAATCATGGCTCTATAGCGTTCCCCATTGTTTGTAACATTATAACAGGCTTCATCTTTGAAGAAATATGGACCAATGATTCCCTCTGCCCATAGAGCACACCAAACTGACTTTTTGAGGATGTAACGGCGTCTCAACAATGGCTTGTGGATTATGATCACTCCAAATGCGACAATTTTGCTTATTAACGTACCCAGTGAGCTTCATCGCTGAACAAAATTTTGTTGTGAAAATCGGGATCGGTGGCCATCTCGTTTTGGGCCCATTTACCGAACGTGCGACGCGATTGATGGTCGTTCGGCTTCAATTCTTGGCCGAGTTGGATTTTGTAAGATCGCAAACCAAGATCCTTCCGCAAAATCTTCCATAAAGTGGATGGGCCCAGCTCCAATTGTTGCGCGCGATGGCGGATGGACACATTCGGGTGTTCTTCGATACTCTGCTCCACAGCGGCAATAGCGTCTTCGGTGCGCACTGTACGACGTCTCTGAGGATGCGCATTATCCACTAGAGTAAAGGTGGTGCGAAACCGATCCATGGTAGCTCGAATTACCGATTCTGCTGGATTATGTCGACCGAATATTGGACGCAGCGCGCGAACCTAACCATTATTTTGGTAATAAATTTGCCCGATTTGCAAACGTTGTTGAGGAGTAAGTCTATTCATTATGAAACGGCAAACCAAACTGAGCATAAATCAAGTGACAGCTGTCAAAAAGACCAACTCCAGATTGAAAACCACACTTCTAATAAAAAAAACACCTTTTACATATGTGTAAGCATTTGTTTACATTTGCTTGAATATTTATTTATACCATATGCTCTTGCATATATGTACGTACATACATACATATGTATGTACAAGTATAATTTCGCCATTTTTTCTATCAGGCACGCTTGGAAAAAGTCTGATTAAATTACATTTTTTAATTACTTTGATAAGAACGTTTTTGTTTAGATTTGGTTTTTATTTCCATTTTTTAACGTTCTATAAACAAACATTGTTAATGCCAATCAGCGATAAGTTGTGTAACTATATATTTGCGATCGTTTTACAGCAAACATTCGATTTTGCCATTGCTGTTATTGTTGCTGGGTTGGGTTGTGAGATTTTGTCGACGGGCATTATCCGTAGACGACGTGGTGGTTTGACGTTCGACGTTCGACAATTTAATTTCATTAGTATTTCTATTTATAAACCTAATTTGCTTATATGTAGGCATTTCTAGATTTATGTTCGGAATGAGGGCAGTGTGCTGGTAGCAATGTAGACACATGTGATATGATATGAAAAACAAAATCCTTGTTCTTACTAGAATTCCAGTTTATTTTTGTTTTTTAAACATAGGTAGATAAAATCCAAATGTACATAGAATAATACTAACAATATCTAAGCATACAAATTCAAATAATTGAAGTTAAAACATACTCCAAATGCCATCAAATCATAGATCGACAGCAGCTAAAAATTTACCTTACACTTCCACCAATGAAAATGATGATGAAGATGATGATGACTTTTGTACCGACGATTCTAGTGATTTCTATGGAAATTTGAACTTGTGCTCACCCAACAGTTTACCAAGTGCAGGGCCAGCAGCGGCCGCCCCAACTTTGCTCGCATTGTCCTCCTCTTCCGTCTCCTCACTCTCACACTATGAACATGATGATGGGCAGTCGCTTACAAAGCGCAAGAAGCATGAAACCCATGTGGAATTGGATAATGATGATGCATGCAGCGAAGATGCATTTATACGGAAGATCGCAGAACAACGGATTCCTGCGGTGCCAGCAGTAGCGCCGCCTATTATTATGGCACCTACAAAGTAAGAGTTCACAAATTAGAGTAGAAATTATTTTTACCTACTATTAATTATTAGTTCTAAACATTTCCTAAAATCCGATAAAGAACTCGAAATTTACGTCCAAATTTAACATGAATTTTATTGTAACAATCGTTCTACTTCTACTCTATATATGTATGTATGTGTATGTATATATGTATGTATGCGTGCCTAAATCATTCATGCTTCATCTCACGCTCATTCTTCTTGTTCTGTTTTTAACCTTCCTTAGGACTTTTATATTGTATATTAATTTAATCTTTTTTTAATTAACCCGTGCCTATTTTGTTTTTTCTTGGATTCCCTCGTTTCAGATTTCTTTCAAGCGGCGGTCGTAGCATGGCACGCGTGGCACATAAACGCCAACCAGCGACCCCTTTGAACAGTGTTGCCACCTCTTCCGATGGTCGTGTACAATTGGAGATTGTCTCGCAACCAGAGCAACAACATCGTGCACGGTAATTTGAAATTGCTGTGGACTTTTCTATTTGAATCAGTCTATGTATGTATGTCATCTTTCATCTTTCTCTACCCACTTTACAGATATCAAACTGAAGGCAGCCGTGGCGCTGTCAAGGATCGCAGCGGCAATGGCTTTCCAATTGTGCGCCTCATCGGCTACCACAAGCAGGCGGTACTGCAAGTATTTATCGGCACCGACATTGGACGGGTTGCTCCGCACATGTTCTATCAAGCTTGCAAGGTAGCCGGAAAGAACTCCACACAATGCAACGAGAAGAAGGTGGATGGCACAATGGTCATTGAGATTGATTTCAAGCCGGACACGGAAATGACAATCACATGTGATTGCGTTGGCATTCTAAAGGTAAGAACTGTGTGTATGATTTTGAAGGATTTGTTTGTTGGAATGACATACTTCTTCTAATTTAAGGAGCGCAATGTTGATGTTGAACATCGTTTTCCCGATCATCTTGCACAGAAAAATAAAAAGAAATCAACACGTTGCCGCATGGTCTTCCGCACACAACTCACACATGAAGATGGCACAACGGAAATGCTGCAAGTGTGCTCAAATCCAATTATTTGCAGTAAGTATACTTACATCCAAGTATGTCATGCAGTATTTTGGCACTCACTTGCACTTTAACATTTAGCTCAACCACCTGGTGTACCAGAAATCTGCAAAAAATCTCTTAATTCTTGCCCAGTCGATGGCGGTCTCGAACTCTTTATAATTGGTAAAAACTTCCTAAAAGACACACATGTGATATTTCAAGAGACATATGAAAGCTCTAACACAGATGATCCAACATCGGAGATTGCCGTGCGTCAGCAAATGGGTGGCGCGCTATGGGAGCAAACAGTGCTGCCAGATAAGGAATATTTACAACAAGTAAGTAAAATCTAACTACGTAACAGAACAATAACGAGCTCTAGCCAATTAAAGCTGCCAGCTCTGTAAATATCATAATATCATAATCAACAACTGATTATAATTCGAATGTTGTTGCTGACTTGGTAACTAGAATCACTTTCACTCACTAACTAACTCTCTCTGTCTCTCTCTATATACATATATTTGTTACAGACTCATTTGATATGCACCGTGCCGCCGTACATAAATCAGAATATACTGAAGCCAGTCACTGTGCAAGTATCAATCATTTCGAGCGGCAAGAAAAGCGAATCTCATTCGTTCGCCTACACGCCAAAGGGTAGCTATACGGCCTTAGCAGCTGCCACAACGTTAAGTAGCACTTTACATGGTAGCTTATCAGCGGCACAAGGTATTTATTTGTTTATTTTAATTTGTTTGTTTGTTGTTTCATTTTCGTTCAAAAGTCGAAAGAAAAACAACATCGTCGATGCGCGTTAGTGTACTTTATCAGGCAGGGTATTTATAGGAAGTCAGGCAGGCAGGCCAAAGCAGGAAGAAGGCAGAAACAAAACAATGAAGACCGTGCAATTTGTTTTAATGTTATATCTAGACTTACGAAAAACAAAAGAAACCAAAGAATTGATAACGAAAACGCGAATTAATTAACGTACAAATTTAAGTAAATAATTATAATTTGTTTGTATTATTTGTGACGATAGTTTAGTTTGAAGGGTCTTTGCCTGTAGCTCTCTAATACTTTTTTATTTAAAATGCAATTGTAGTTTCTGATGAAGAATACAAAACAACGCCGCTGAACTTTATTTACAAGATCAAACATTGTTTCAGTTTTCATCGATATGTAAAATGTAATGCGATATTTTCTTTGGCATGATTTTTATTTTTAAATATTTGTAAAATAAAAGAAATAAAAAAAAAAATTGTTAATTATTTTCAAACAAAATAATTGACAAGTAAACAAGTCTTTCTTCTTTACTGAAAAAAGATTAATTTGATAACTATATATGTATGTACATTGCTTATAATCAATCACTGGGTGTTTTATGAGTTAGCTCGTTTTGCCTTATAAACTTCCTTGTTTATGAAACGAAATGAGAGAGGCTTATTTCATGTTTCTGTTAATGTAAACTTTACAGAAAACGAAGAGGAGGCGTAACGAGCTGTATCCAACTCGAACTACTTGCTTAAAAGGCTTTACCAAGGAAGAGCGTAGAGCGTGGATTGTCTATGTAGATACTATTGATCCAGGGATATTATTTTACACTTCTAGATATAAATAAGTAGTCACCTGGACAAAGCTTTTCCCACACTCTTTTCGAAATGTGGTGCAGCAATGTCGCAGTCATTCCATTTTCAGTTTGAAATTAATTAACTTTTCGCAATTTTTCTTTAAAATTAAATCTTTTATTACACGCACACATTGAAATGCAACGAATTAGATTTTAAAGTATGAATCTTAACCTCAAAATATCGCATTTATTTTACTACTACGAGTATTAATTTATTTCCTAAGCTCAACTACTACGACGTTAATTAATTTTAAGAGACAAAACAAAAATGCAAAAAAAATAAAAATTATGAAAATATGAAAATTATATGTGTATTACAAAAACAAAAACAATAACCATAACAGAGAAAACTTGAATCCACTTAATTTTTTGAGTGATCTACGACAATTTCTGTCTGTTTGGACATGAACAACAGTTTCAACTTTAAACCAACAACGAACAACCCAACCACCATCAGCAACGAAAGCGAGCATCGCTGAGCCACTGCCAAACGCTGCAAGACTAGTCGAAACAATTCTGCATGAGCGTGTGGTTTAGCTTGATTTGTACTTTGCTTTTATTTTTATTGGCAATTGCGAGGATCATAATGGGGGAAGCACGGCGCAGTGCAACTTAATTATTTAATTGAATTGATATATTTATTCACTATAAAAACAAGAATCGTTTAGCAATCAGGTCATGGCGGTGAAGGGAGCGTATTTCATTGATTCACGCTTGATTTCATTCGATTCACATTTAATGAATAGGTCAAAAAGTAGTAAAAAGGAAAATAGTCAAGATAATATGCAATTAAGGAAAATATACAAACGAATATTGTGCTTTGGAGGGTGGGGGAGTGAGAAAAAGGAACGTTAGGCGAGGAGAATGTATGTTTCTTGTGAGAGTGCGAATGTGTGAAGTAGAATTTTCTTGGTTAAGTTTGGCGGCGGTGGCAGTGGCATTCGTGATGCACGGTGCACAAATTCAATGAAATTGTTCCCTAATGCAATCTAAGCCCTCGAACCACCCGAATTCCAAATGTTTTGTAATTTGTAGCGATTTCTTTTTGCAGATAACTTTTGAAATTTTTTAATTTACATATTGAAAACTTTGAAGCATCATGAGTGAAAAACAAGAAACACATTGAAAATTCACTTTCAATATTCTAATGAAATGAAATACTTTTTGTGAATTGATTGCAAAACCAAGAAGAAGCAGTGCTGAATTGATTAAGGACCGATTTTTTGATATGCAGTTTTGCTTAGGAAATTTACATATGTATATTACTCCTTATCACCTTCTGCTACCTTTTCAAAAATTATCACCAACAACAGTGTGAGCTTATTTTGAATGGCAGCATGTTTGTGTGATTAGGAAATCATGCAAGCAAGAAATCGAATAATAAACACCGGCTTGAGGCACAAAAAAAGAAAACAACAAAAATAATAAAGCTATACAAAAGATAAAAGGCCGAAAATCCCAACTGAAAGAAATTCAACTTTATGTACTCAGCTAAAAAACAAAACCAACCCAACCAAAAAATCTCAGGATTTTTTCAACACTAATCACAAAATATTTTTACTTTATTTTCCCCTTCTCTTAGCAATTTAGGTTTGTGAAATGCGAAATTTGTTTAAAAAAAATATCAAAAAATGTAAAAGAAAAAGTAATCACACGTGATCGTGATCGTTGATCGTTACTACTACTCTACTCGTTACACCTCGTTCAATGTGTTTCAATATTGAAAACTGCAAGTTTTTAACGAAAAAATCCGTCAAAATAATGACGACGACAACGACAACGACGACGAAAAAGAAATTACTGCTTGCGTACGTCGATAATTTGCAAATCAAAATGTGAAACACATGAGAAATGAATTGAAAAAAGTTCAAAAAAATTCAAGAATCATAATCCGAAATCAAAAACGATTCGATTCATCGTTAGCTGTCACTGCTGCTATGACTACCGCTACTAGCTGCCACCGCTGATGCTGCCGCGCTCAAACCGATAGCGATCGAAAGCGAAGTGAGCTTCAGGAAAAATGATAACATACTTGATCCGAGATATGCCAACATCACAGAGGCTCACTAGCAAAAAATTTCATCTTCATCATCATCACATGCATGATCAGCATCATTACTGTGTGCAGTACAGTGCGCCCGTCCGAGTGATGCTGTGCTATCGTGATTGCCATCAATGCCGCTGCAGCCACCACATCTCGTCACTGCATCTGCTCGCTCCATCTGTACATTAGGGTACTGGTTAAAATAAAAAAAATTCAAACATATTTCAAGAATCAATTTTACAATTTTTTACTACTACTACTACATTTTTATACAATCAACTTTAATATTTAAGCCACTTTCCTAATACTCTTTTAATACTCTTCTTTTTTAGTATAACTTTTAACCAATTTTTCTCTTTCTTTTTTGTGCGCGTCTAAATTTAAAATGAAAGAATAAAATACTTGTTCAACTATTGTTATCGACAATTTTTCCACATTGACATTTGCCAAAATAATCTGCGAACTATTGTAATCACTAATATCACTAAATTGATTGAAATCATTTGATCTTATCTGTGTTGATCGATATTATGATCGTTTTCGATAACAACACTTTTACAATTACTTTGTTTTTTCATTTCAGTCTATACCCTACACCTAAAAGTACGGTAAAAGTACTTACTACACCAAAGTACAGCAAAAATCATAATAAGTATTGTATATGAAAGAACCATAACAATGAATGTCCGTTTGTCTGAATCACACCACTGTCGCTGTTGCCTACTTACAATTGGAACAATACAAAAGTCTGTAGGTGTAGGGTACATACATATGTACACTTCGGCTTAGCCGAAGTTAATCTAATACTTGATAATCGGTTTCGCGCTATTTCTTCTTTCCAAATTCTAACCAACAGTTTCTAGCTCTAAAAAGACCTACCGTTCTGACATGTTAACTTCTTCAACGTTTCTCCATCCATATCTTCTTCTTCTACTTCTCTTCTCTAACATATTTCGGTAAAGTAAATCAATTTTTGTTTTTTGTTTTTTGTTTTATTTTGTATTTGTCTCATTTTCTTTTATCATCGAAAATATTTTTCATCTCTATACTCGTAATTCCTTTTTGTTCTCACTTTTTTCGCTTCCCTGTTATCTTTAACATTAAATTTCATTGATTTTTTTTAATTACCAAAACATACCAGAAACAAATTTTCTTCCTTTAAACAGTGGCTTAAATCATCGGCAGCGAATGCGAGACTTTCAACGTTGGTCGTCCTCCCATTCACTTACACAAATTTGGGCTCTTCGATTATTTTTTACAGGTTGCCAATTGTTTCCGCTTAATGGGGAATCTCCCATACTTACAAATTTGCAACTCTTCGATTTATATTTTCTCCTTTTATTCATACTTAGATACAATATACTTATATATAATTGATTTTTACATTTCCACACACAAATTTTAGGCTAAGTGAACTCACACACATACAAAAATAACAACAAATACTACTCCTATTATTAGTCTTAAACGGTGCGGCTGTTAGTAATAAGTAACTGTAATCTAGAGTGTAAGCGTAAGAAAACTCTCTCTCTCCCTCTCTCGGAAAAAAGAGTATTTACGCGAAATTACTTTGAATGATTGGATGAGAGAAAGAATGATTGAATGGTGAGAGAAAGAGACAATTTGTTTGTGAGAGGAAGAAATTATTTGACGAGAGAAAATGGAGGCCTGTAGTCGTTCCAGAGATTACTTTCTCATTGCCTCGCAATTGCATTTAATAATCTTGTATTGTAATTGTTCTGAAAATTGAATTACTTACTACAATATTATGTATTTCATTGGACTAGAATTGCATTTAAATGTTATGTGAGTGTAATTGCGTATTGTAATTAAATCCGAAACGACTATACTTCATAGATTTGCAGTTTTTGGTCAGGAATCTTGTTTATTTATAATGCATCTTTAGTGTGTTTTCGCTTCATCGAGCACTCATTAAAAATCGTAATCAGTTTAATTACATGCTTAAGTAAATCACACATCTGTACAATTGCGTCAAGGGCGTAGGGAGGGGATTTAATTACTGCTTTGTTTTTTTTTATTTTTGTTTGTGTTTGTGTGTGTTTTTGTGCGCTTGGATAGAATGTGCGTGTTTGACTCACTTTTTGCATTAAAGGTAATTTTGCATCTCATCAGCCAAAATGTAATTGATATTCTTGCATTTGTAGATCGAAAACACAGATTGGAAATGATTTCAAATGAATTTTCGTTATTCAAGCTGTTTGGCTGATGAGAGAAAGAACGAGAACGGGAGACAGAAATCGAACAAAAAACAAACAGAGTATTAGCTATAAGTTTTTTTTTCTCCCCCTCATTAAAATAAGTCAAAATTGAATTATATTTTTAACCAATTGAGTTTAAGATATTTAGTACGTAAGCACAGCATTAGGATTACTATAACTTTAAATGCCTAGTTCTAAGTTTGTACTTTAAAGTTCTAGTCCGTAAGCAATTTTTGTTTGATTTCTACAAAATAGTAATTGAAAATTTAAGTTTTGATTTTCATTTTTATTTGGTTTTAATTAGCAATGACATACTTCCAATTCGCGAACCCTCTCTTGGGCGTTATTAACTCTATACTCTATGTATTTTTAGATGCCAACACATTCATGGATACATCTGATCCCTTAGCTACGTCCGTCAACACCGGTACATCTCTCTGGCCCGCTAACGAGACGAAGCATGAAATCGACTCGGGCATGATGCCTCCACCTATAAGCACTCAAATACCAATGGGCGTACGTCGTCCCTCGTTGCCCACTAATGCCACTCCAATGATAACAGATCAGCAATTGGCCCATCTGAATGCGGTCGCTGCCGAGGCGCTCAAGACCGAGTTGCTCGATGAGACTTCACAGAACTCACTGGTCGAGGCCATGCATTCACCGGAAGGAACCAGTCATTGCGATCCGCACAGCCCCAACGCAATGCAGTACCACTCGCGCTACGGACGCAAAGCGAGCATGGAAGCCATGATGTACGATTCAAATAGCATGCCCAGCTTCCCAGTGACGCCTGCTACTGTGGTCGCTGCCGCAGCGGAAGTAGCCGCTGTGGCTGAGATGGCTGCTGCTGTGAAGATGGCGGGAATTACCAAGGATATACTCCTTAATGCGGCTGTGGTACAACAGCAACAACAACAGCAGCAATCGACCATAGATAAGTTCATAGCCGACCAAACTTGCGCCGCATTTGGCGTTGACAACGCTGCCGCCATTGATCATGCGCTCACCAATATTCTGCAGCAAGCGAGCAACGCTCAGCAGACGGCTGTACTCGAACGCACTCTCTCCATTTCGAGCAACTCATCGTCACACTCGTCGAGCTCAGGTCTCGGTTCGCCACTTTCAGGAGGAGGAGGAGGAGGAGCCACTGGGGGCTCTCCAAATAATTCTTTGAACGGGCACATATCCCCCATCACACAAGACATAATATTAAATTCAGAACCAGCTGCTGCACTAAGTGCTTTGCCGATTCAGCAGCTGCTGCCTCATTCGGGCGCGTCCAGTGCCACGGCGGCAGATGTTGGCGGCGGCGTAATAGCACAGCCTGCCAACGCAGCGGGCCTATCTGCCGATATCATTATGAATCCCGCTGTATCCCCTTCCACTATTCTCTGCTCGGCCAATGGCGCCGCAACCGCAGTGGTGCCCAACATTATGGCACCACATCAAGTGACAATGGCAAACTCCATACTGAACGACATTGCAATGCAACCACAGCCGACACAGCAAGACGCTGCTGTCGCTGCTCTTGCATTGAGCAACATTATCATGAGTCCAACAACAGCTGCGGGCGGCGGAGTAAATGACGTCGATGTGAGTGTTGCAGCACCGGCAGCTACTGTACAACCAGTAACGGCTGCCACTTCAACAGCCGTGAGCAATATGATCATAAAGGCTGCCGCCGATTTCATCTCTAATCAGGAGCAACAAACACATCATCAACATCACCACCAACAGCAGCAGCAACATCACCACCACCAACAACAACAACATCAACAGCAACAACTGATGAATCATGCCTCGTCTTCGCCGACCACTACAACTGCGCCACTGGTCAATTTACTATTAAATCATCAGGACGTAGTGCCCTCGGCAGCGACAGCGGCTGCAGCGGTGGCAGCATCTGTTGTCTCAGCTGCTGAGCTACCGCAGCCGCAGTTTCCAATGGGCATGTAAGTTGTCAGTTAAGGGCAGGTGAATGTCATTAGTAGGAAATTAATATTGATACATTTCTCCCACTAGAACCCCAGCCGTTCAACAAGAACCGCTCATTGTCGCCTTGGCCACTGAAAATGCATTGCAAAAGTCCGTGGCGGCTGCAGCTGTCACCACAAATGGTGCTGTCGTAACACAACAAACTGCTGCCTCAACCGCTGGAATACACACTGCCGGCGGCGCAGTGGTTACTGTGGGTGCTCCTGGTGTCCCTATACCGCCACCTATTCCACAAGAGTTGACTTCCATGTCAGATCAGGATCTTATTAGCTACATAAATCCAAGTACTTTTGATCAAAGTAAGTAGTCAATGCAATTCTTATCAATCTCTAGTAACTCAATCTCTCCTTTTAACTGCACAGTTTAAGCCGACGACGAAGTAGCACGAAGCGAATGCGGCAACAAAAGTTTATATTTATTCATAAGAAAATGAGAAAACAAACATTTTTATCATGCAACAGAACACAGGAAATACACAAATAAAAATTATTGTGGACCAATAACAGAAATGTTAAAAAACACTATTTACAAAATCGAAAAGCACTTTTTAAAATGATATTGCGCATATTTGGCGAGAAGAAGCCCCAAAAGAATTGTCCATTTCTAATTAATGCATTGTGGAATCCAAATGGCCCCGAGAGATCACTCGGTCGCCATTTAAATTAATTTACATTTAAACCTTATTTCTGTTTGTTAATGTTTCAAAACAGAAAATGTACAAATTTAAAAACGAAATGCTTTTAATGTTGAAAACAAACACAAACAAAACATACAAAGTTATATTATCTCAATTTTAAAATAATGACTGCCATACATGCTAAATATAACGAGTCAAAAACAAAAAAAAATTTAAACTTAACAAACCTACTAACCCTACAAAGTTCGATTAACAAAATTTAATGCGAAAAAACAAATTATTTTTATTTAAACTTACTATAACTATACTATTTTAGTGTGCTTCTAACATTTTAAAAGATGATGTAGGAAATTGGTATTCAAACACTTTGGTTTCAAATAATATTAAATATCTGGATAATTAACGCAAAACTGCATACAAATATTCACAAGACATGCTTCTGATTAAACAGATCGTTGTCTACTTCAACAAGAAGCCAAAATCGAATTCACAACATAGCTGACAGCATGAAAGCTGCTCGAAGAAATATTGAAACTAATAAAGGGAAAAGTGAAAATTATTGTAAAAAGTTCGTGTTTCTTTGTATGCAAATTTGTTTTGAATATACTACATTTACATGTCTAAAGATGAATGTTTAGCGTTTAAGCATGAATGTGTGCAATATAGGCACAACATACAGAACCAGAACAAGTAATTGCTTCCATTAGCCCATTTGGCAGGCAATGCCACAGTCAAAAATGTAGCGATACAAGAAATGCATTGCATTAAAATAGAGTTAAGTGAAAGATTATGTGTCAACGTTGTATCAAAGTTTCAATTTGATCTGTCAGCTTTCATTGCAGTTAAATTACTTTAAGAACAGCAGATTATATTTTCAATGTATAATTAAGAAACCGTTTCGTTGGCGTATGTGGAGAAACGTTACTATTTGGAAATTGAATTTATGTTTTTCGTTTAGATATTAAGTTACTTTTTATTAAATGCTCAAGTCTGATTTGCAATATTTGATTTTGTTTATAAAGAAAGAAAAACAAAAATGGTACATGAACCTGATTCAGCTTGGACGAGGGAAAACTCTCTATTTCAATTGCAAGTGCCAAACATTCATGTATAGCAAGCAGAAAAGGATGTGGTTATTATTTTAATGGTTTTGTTCAAAAATATGTAAAAGAGAATACCGAAGGAATTAAATATACATTAAAAAAAAGTGAAAGAGAGAATATTACAAAAGACTTTTTAAATTATTTTCGTCTATAAATAAAGTTGTATTTTTAGTTGTAAATTTAAAGCGCTAATTTTTTAAGGTAACTTTAATATAGCGCTAATAACTTGCATCAATCGAATTTGCACGTATCGAAATTGTATTCCGAGTGACAACTTGCACATTCGACTCCCGGTGGAATTTTAGAAACATGCCGGTCTTTTTTTGTTTATAAATTGGAAAAGAAAAGGAGATTTTGCGAATTAAGTATTAGCGCTATTGTGGGAAAGGAGAATTTGATTGAAATAACTTATCTTCTTTACAATCTAGCTTATAAATAAAGTTCGTGCGAAACTTTATTTATTGTCGTTTTTAACTTTGATTTTATTATGATTATGAATCCTCCAAAATTTGATATTCTCTTTGTGGAATATTTGCATTTTTTATTCTTGTCCAATTTTTATTATTATTATAAATTTAGTTTTTTTAGTTTTAGAATTAAATTTTGTTTGATTGTTTTAATTTATGCATAAATTTATTTGTAAACTTAAGCTTTTATTTCTTACTGTTACACATTAGAAACACATTTTCTTGTTCTAATTATTAGAATATAGAAACAAAAAAAATGGAAATTGGAATCTATGAGATTGTAATCTGTTTTTGTTATAAATCGTACTCCATTTCAGAAAGTAAAATTTTAAATTGCTGTTACATGTTGAGCAAAACAAAATTCAATTAACTATCAAATAAATGTCTGAAGAAAAACTACAAAAGAAATGAGAAATTCTACCATTTTTACTTATTATCATAAAATGATTAATGTATTTTTGATGTTTATATATACATATACATATACACACACACACACACACACACACACACACACACACACACACACACACACACACATGCATACATAAATATATTTAAATATACTAAAATGCGTAAGCATACATACAAATATACTTATATATATTACGTAATAAATACATAACTTACGTATGTGAATCCCATCAAAGCATTAAATTATACGCAAATTTATTACAAATAAAAGTAAAAACTGATGATGTGGAATTGTTTTGTAAAATTATACATGAATATTATACAAAATAAAATATAATCGTAAAACTATTTACATTGATGGTTTCATGAAAATAAATGGAAAGCAAAACATGAGCATTTTTCATAGTTAACTAACGTTCTTATTTTGATAATTGCTTTGGTCATAAGGCTCGAATTTGCTACTGGGCATTTATCGTTTAAAGTTCGGGTTGATGCGTGACGTGCAGTGGCATTTGCTGCAGGTGGCACTTGCCGTGCTCCATTTTCGTCGATACGGGATTAACTTCAAAAACTTTGTTCCATCCAAAGATGGTTAGTCTTAAATGAAAAATGAGAATATTTAGTAATTTGAAAAACCAAATGATCATTTGGCTAATAGCACTTCAATCTGATTGAAAAGAATCCTCCTTTAAGGATTCTCTATTTGCTGATTACATTCGCCCCTATTTGCATTCTTGCAACTAAAATCCACTATCATTATAGTGGCTAGTTGGAAATTTTTCACCGATCAATAAATTTATTTTCTAACAATGATGATTTTTCCTCTATCACTATTTCCTTTTATACAGGGAGTTTTTTTTTAGAAGTGTGGTTTTCAAGAAGATATAAAACGCATTTAATTTAATGTTATGGCCAAGAATTTAGCTTTATTATAAAGAAAAGGATTTGCCATTATGTTTTAAAAACGATTGCGGGCAAGTGGCCGCAGCGGCTGGTTCGAATAAATTCCAGCCGAGATGCCCAATTTTCGACCACTTTTTGCAGCAATTGGTGCCGTATGTCAGTAATAACGCGCCGAATATTATCTTCCAAGGCCTCAATCGTCTCGGGCTTATCTGCGTAGACAAGCGACTTCACATAAACCCACAAAAAATAGTCCAGCGGTGTTAAATCGCACGATTTTGGAGCCCACGCCACAGGCCCACGACGCGAGATAATGCGCTCACCAAAAGTTAGCTTCAATAAATTGATTGTTTCGTTGTCTGTATGGCATGTAGAGCCCCGTCTTGTTGGAACCAAAGACCAAAGGTTGTCCACATCAACATCCTCCAATTCAGGCACGAAAAAGCGAAAAAGTCATTAATCATGGCTCTATAGCGTTCCCCATTGACTGTAACATTATGACCGGCTTCATCTTTGAAGAAATATGGACCAATGATTCCCTCTGCCCATAGAGCATACCAAACAGTGACTTTTTGAGGATGAACGGCGTCTCAACAATGACTTGTGGATTATGATCACTCCAAATGCGACAATTTTGCTTAACGTACCCATTCAACCAAGGGTGAGCTTCATCACTGAACAAAATTTAGTTGCGAAAATCGGGATCGGTGGCCATCTCGTTTTGGGCCCATGCACCGAACGTTGCAAACGTTGTTAAGGGGTAAGTATATTCATTATGAAATGGCAAACCAAACTAAGCATAAATCAAAAGACTAACTCCGAAAAAGGCATTGCCAGATTGAAAAACACACTTCTAAAAAAACTCCCTTTAAATAAAGATTCGCCCTGTGACCGTGGTTATTGTTATTCAAGTTGCAAACATATTCGTGAAATCAATTCTTGTGTGACAATTCACTGATAAGTAATTGATCTGTGCCGCAATCTATATCTAATCCAACATCTAACACGCGTGTATACGTAACAAAATGCTGCTTGCGCGACGTCGACACACGTGTACTATAAGTTTCTTTGTGTGGCTTTCGATAGTGCGTGTTCGGCTGTTGCCTTGTTTTCATTTCGGCGAAGCAAATCAAATCAGATGCTGTTCAGCAAGGCCTCGCTGCCCAATTCGTGGCAAATGCAAAGAGAAAAATGTTCAATGAAGAATGGGAAGATGATTTCTTTTTTATAAGGAAAAACGATTCCAACGCGCAATGCATTATTTGTTATCGCGCTATTTGTTATAATCGCAAATATGTGTTTTGTCTCAAAAGACATTTCTTCTCTATCCATGGCAATTTTGTTAAGCTAGAGGAGGGTGATCGAACAGTTAAAATTTTGGAGTCACTTTTTTGTTTTTAATTTGTGTATGGTTGATAAAACTAATAGTGATCTCCATATGGTGAGAGGGGCATCGATTAGTAAAAGAAAATGATAGTTTCACTCTTGGAACGTCGTATGCCGTTGCTTTGGCTTGCAAGATGTTTTTTTTTAGTCTATGTAACATCAAATGTTTTAGATTGTTTTGGTAAAAAAAAGCCATGTAGCTGTGAGACTTTGCGAAAATATTCCTTTATCTCGACGTACAGTCACACCTAAGACAGAAGAGAGAAGTAAATTCATCCATTCTGCAGCAAAAAACAAGGTGCGAGGTGGCATTTTCCAGCCTACAAATTATTTTGAGTGAGCTATGTGAAAGGATATCCGACAAACACACAGTCGATCTATTGCGCATTAAGGAGTACAGAGGAGACTTGGATTTGGATGAGTTAAATAAACGTTAAGGCAGTTTTTTTTTCTTAATATGACGTATTGGGTTTATGGTGTTGGTACCCACAAATCTGGGAACACTAGTCCGGTTATATCAAACGAACACATGTTTGAAAAGTGACATATCAGGCTACTTTTTGTATGAAAACAATGAGTGAAGTATCTGAAGAATTATGCGATGCTTTATTACTATAGAAAAGGTAAAACCGCTGCAAAACCATGCCGAAAAATTTGTGCGGTTTACTGTGAGGATGTTGTGAGTGAACACCGGACCCAGAAGTGGTTTGCTCGATTCCGTTCCGGAAATTTCGATAACAAAGATGCACTGAAAGTCACTGAAGAAGCCGATCAAATTTTGCAACTGGTGGCAAAAACTCTCAGGAGATCGCGCATTCACTAAACACCAACGACGTGACAAATTTTTAGGTACCAATCGCGGATACTTTTCTCTATGACCCAATATAATAAATTTTGTAATATATATGAATATGTATTTAAAAAACGTAAATCTTAACATAAATTAACATAAATCTTTTATTTTCGAAATAATAGAATGATTGTTTCAGTGTAGATCTGGCGAACGTTAAGTTGAACTTCGTTTTTCTCTGCTTCATACTCTAGGGTAACATGTGAATATATGTATGTGTATGCCCATCATAAAATCATAAATCGTAGCCTTTTGCAGATTCCTTCAATTCAATTTTAAATTCCAATTATCTTTCACGCAATATTAACCGTCGAGTCTCGAAAAACTAAGTGTCTTGGGTGAGACTCGAAAACCGATGATTGGTAGTCGAGGCTCGATATCTTTTGAAAGGGGAAGTGCATACCGAAACTGTAGATGGCGCCACCAAAAACCCAAACGGTTATTAATCTAATGTAACTGTGAAGCCCATATTTTTTCTTCGAAAAAAATCAATACATTACAAAATAAGAGATAAAAATGGATGAATATGTATGCATACTCATAATTAGGTGAAGTTAATTCTTTGAATATTTATGTTCATACCTATAATTGCCTAGTTACGTATTCAATAAGGCTGTGGTTATATTCAAATTTTTCTCGGCGAACACCATGCAATTGTTGTTGCCCGAACACGAAAAAAGAGCTTTGACTCACTCTCACAGCGAACACGATGTGCTGGGTGAAATGTATACCGAGCATGCCGAGTATTCAGGGTGTCAAAGAGTTATTCTACGAAAAAAGAACAACAATGAATGTAAATAGAAGGAAAATATGCAAACCTGTACATCACTATTTTCATATGCAGAAAAGCGAAGTTGCGAATGTTTTTAGTTTTTAAAAGTGAATATTAAATATATTATTCATAAAACTGTTGAAGAAAAATCACATTATTTTTATAATTTTTCAATATTGATAAAATCGTTTTAAGTTTTTTGGTATACCATTTAGTGTTGCCGTTGCGCAAAAATAGTATTACAAAGAGAACTGAATTTTGACCATAAGCAACTCTGTAACGAACTCCAATGTAACCACTACACCCAGCACGAGAGTAATATTTGATGTGTTCGTCGAACAGCGAACACCAGTATAACCAGCAGCTAAGGTGACATTTCTTAACTACACTTTTCATTCAGTAACCTGCTCAATCAACCCTGGCTCTCTTACCTGTTAACTAATTTCGATTTTAGTTTGCAACGAATCTTCGAATAGTACGGACACGAAGCGCTTAGAGAAAGAGGAACGGCAAATCGACGTGGAGCAGATGTAAAATTAACGTGCATAAAACGAATGACGAATTAATAAATAAATACACGAAATTGGAAACGGCGACAACAATAAAAAAAAAAGAAACACTAAAGTGCTGTGTTACAATTTTAGTTTTAAATACGAGTGAACAACAACAGAATAACAAAAATACTTTTTTTTGTTGACAAAATTATTGTCTTGTTGTTGTAGTACTATGTGCAGTTGTTGCATGGTATCGTGATTGGTGTTAGTGTGATGTGCAGGGATCGGCATAGTACTGGTATCTAAAAACAACAACAACTGCGACTACACAGCAGCAACAACAATTAACAATAGTGATAGCAGAGAGAAGCAAAAAAGCTGTTTACCTTACCGGAAGGTGGCAGTGTTTGTGTGCGCATAAAAGTTATACAAACACACACTCAACCGCATAAGTATATACATACATACAACTGGATTGTGGGTGTGAGTTGTGGACGTTTTTCTAAAGGTGGAAGGGAAATTGTTGGAGTAAAACCAAATGGTTGAAAAAGTTGAAAATGTTGTAAATGTTGTAAATGTGGAAAAGAAATGTATGGGAAACAAAAGAAAAATCAATTACATCACACATACTGACGTACAAATCTGAATTGTGGTGAAAAGGAAACTTTTTGCCTTTGGGCAAGTGTCAGTTTATTTATCTGGAATAATTGGAGGTTAGCAGATTAACAGGAGATATATTGAAAAAAAGGTACATAAGCTCAATTTAATTTTTTTAATTATTCCCTTAGAGAAGTTTGCGTATGTATTTTGTAAGCCTTAAGCCATAAATAATTTAGATTTATCTCTTATCTCTTTCGAAAGAGATAATCCCAAAAATAAATAAATAAAAGCTTTCGTCATCAATGAGTAACTTATTAACTTTGCTGCTCTCGACTTATCGTCTCCTTTTCGACCACTTGCTCAGGGCCACGCTACAAAAACTACAAAAACACTCGTGCCTACACACAAATGTCAGAAGGAAAGAACCAAAGAACCATCCCCTAGAAAAATTGTAGCAAGTATGTATAACGAAATCAAAACACATAAATTTATTCAACCGCAAATAAGCGTGAGAAAATTACTTCCTTCACCTTTTTTCCAAGGTGATTGGATTAACTCTCGAGCGTGCACTCAAATGCCGCCAAAGGTGAAACAGTCTTCTTCTTTGTTTGCGTGCGTTGCATTGTTTTTGTCATTTTGAAACCGTGAACAAATGATCTTCTTCTATTTATGAGTTCATTTCAAAGAAAACGAAAAAGTAAATTAAGTGCTTTCATAAATGAAAAAGAATAGAAAATTCGAATTATGAATTTATAACCACCTAAGGTTTTATCAATTTGTTCTCGAGTATGTGGGGGTGCGGTTGGTTAATAATTTGTGGCAACAAGTGTTCAGGTTCACAATCAAAATTGTAAAAATGAGAGGTATTTTACATTTAAATAATAAGGGGATTCGTGTCAGCTATGATAAATTACGTAATGGTAATTGGGTGAATTTCCACCTTATTTATTACTTGGATTGCCCCTGGATGCCCCTGCGTTATTATCGATTTTATTCACATGAGCATTTACATGAGGCCTGAAATCACCTTTGCACGTGCACCTTTCTTTACATTTGTTATTGTTGCACAAATTATTATAAACTATTTCCATTTTAAGAATATGAAAAATAATGCGATAATGGCTCGATGGCGAGTCGAGGATTAAAAGACATTCCATAACTTTGATGGGGGTATACCATAACCATTTCCATCTTTCAGGTGTATTAAAAGCCAGAATTAAGTCCATAACAAAAGGACGGCTCTCTAAAGGTCAGTCACTCAATCAGCAAATATCATTCTCATCATGGGCTCGTTTTTCTGTAGTATTATTTTGACCCAATCCCTTTGTACTTTTATTTGATTGGCTCTGTTGAAGTAAAACCTTTATTGTTTTGCGACATTTTGGGTATCTTCTGGCACGACCGCAATTCTAACGAAATTCCAACGTGGACATCCAGCATAGAAAATGGCAATAGATTGGAAACACTCTGCGTAAACATGATGCATCCATCGTCAAACAGGCCATTCCATGGAACCCATTTACGCAACAGGGACATCCGGTCGGGCGACCTAAAACCATTTGTTGAAGAACAATCGATGAAGAAACGCAGCAAATCGGGAAGATTTGGAGTGAGCTGAAGTTCAAGTACATAATTTTTATAAAGCGTTTACAAATTTAAGGTAGCTCGAAAACAGATTCATGGAATCATTCGATTTCTTGAGAGATTCTTCAACCTTAACAATAAAATTCAGGAAATTGAGATGGTTTTTCTGCTAAAGCTGTTTTTAAATTACTTAGAGCAAATAAAATAAAATATATTTTCTTAATCTTTCCAAGATTTTGTGGCGCTGGTTATCTCAACAAACTAAAGTTTTTATCATTTGGCTCTAGAATATTTTCGATTCTTCCGGTTTGAAAGTATTAATGTTTGTGAAATATGCTCAATTTTGATAAGGAAACAACCATAGATTATTCAGGAAATTTCATCGTAAAACAAAGCGAAGTCATTATGATAACAGTCAGCTTAGAAACGAAATCGAAAGAAATGGTCAACATTTCTAACTCCTCACTGGTGGAACTAGAGCAAATTTAATAATGGAAATTTCGATACAAACTTGACGTCATACCTTAGAAATAAAATATAAATGTGTTTTTGTGTGAGGTGAACTTAAATAGCCTCAGGTCCCATTCAATTCAGTCCCATGTTCTTCGACTTTTGACACTATTTTTTTATTTATTTAATTTACATACATATATACTCGTATATTTATGTTTAATTCAAAAACTTGTTATACTAAGTAGGTATACAGTACATACATATACTTGGGAATGTATGAATATTAAGTTAAATACCAACAACAACAGAATACACACATATAAAAAACATACACCTGCCGCAAACTTTATTTTTAATTCTATGATCGTACGCGGTGTTATCTGGTGTTATTTACTCTCAAAACAAGCAAAACCAGTGATGGGCAAACCCCACTTCTACCCCTTGGATGTGCTTGTAAATGTTGCGCAATAATTCACAAGAATCAAGTAGAGAAACAATTTATTTACAAATATGATCAAGCAACATTAAAAATTCTTCATGTTCTTAGTTAATGATAATGCGGGCCCTTTTTCTTGACTGACACTGTGTGATTAACTTTTAACTTTTAACTTAGAAAATTCTTAATAGCCTAACATTTATTAACATTTATTGTATGTTTATCATAGGCATGTTAGTTCCAGAAATAGCCTTAGGCAACTAAGTTACAATTTCTTTCTCATCTCTGTTAGTTCGAATAAGGAAACATGATATTTTAAAAAGATTCCCATTGAATTTATGCCGATTGATTGTTATCGAGTAGGGAATGTAAAGCAATTCAATTCACAATTTTGAAGATGAAACCAGATCAAACGAATTATGTTACTTTATTACAACGAAGTAGGCATTAAAAACGAACGAATATTACATCTCTTAAGTGATTGGGCTTCCATCACAGATTATAGCTAATTGAATAATATCAAGTATTGTTTGAAACGGATTCCATGTACACAAATATAGGGTGATTTTTATAAGAGTTTAGTTTTTGAAAATGAAATAAAAAACACAGAAATTTTACAAAAGTGAATGAAATTTTTATGTGGATCGATAAATCAATTCCTGCCATTTACTTTTTAAAGATAATTTCACTTAAATGTTGCCCGTGGCTACGCTTCAAGTGGTCCATTCTGAAGGGCCAATTTTCGCACATTTTTCACACATTTCGGCCGAAATCTCAGAAATGACGCGTTCAATGTTGGCTTCCATAGCAGTAATCGTGTTTGGCTGATCCCTATAGACAAGAGACTTAACATAGCTCTACCAAAAATAGTCTAACGGGGTCAAATCACACAATATTGGTGGTCAATTGACTACACCAAAACGTGAGATTAACTGCTTACCAAATTCGCCTCTCAATTGATTTCACGCGCAGTGTGGCATGTGGCATCGTCCTGTTGGACGACATGTCGGCCGAGTCCAATTCTAGCATTTTCGGCCAAAAACAGTGTTATAATCGAACGGTACCTTTCTCCATTGACCATAACGTTGCAGCATTCATCGTCTTTGAAGAAGTACGGCCCCATGATGCCGCCTGTCCATAAACCGCACCGGGATGCATTGGTAGCTGCTGAATTGCCTCTGGCTGGTCTTCACTCCAAATACGGCAATTCTGCTTATTCCCGTATCCATTCAGCCAAAAACGAGCCTCGTCGCTAAATGGACATAGCTTGCGAAACACTTTTCACAGCGCATGAATTTTGCTAATAAATTTCAATAATTTGCAAACATCGTTCAGGCGTAAGTCTATTCATTATGAAATGGCAAACCAAACTGAGCATAAATCAAGTGACAGCTATCAAAAAGACCAACTCCGGAAAAAGTATTGCCAGATTGAAAACCACACTTCTTGGAAAAATAGCCTTTACTATTGTTAACAGACTTGTCGCATTCGCATTTCACAGGTTGATAAGAATCTTATCATAAGATAGTAGAGAATAAATAAATGCCGCTGCAAGTCTTCGACTCGCATTTCAGTCACCTTACACATGCATTAAAATCACAGCGCTGCGATTTAGTTAACAGGCCAGAAATAAAATAAACTGGCACAGACTAGCAATCAGAAAAACAACAATCATTTATTCTCGAAAAACAATGTCGAACATTTCAACACAAAAATACAATATTGACGTTGAGAATTTGCGTATTCTCCACTTTTATTTTTACGAGTACTCGTAAATATTTGTAATTACGAGTATTTGCTTATTTTATAAGTTAAGGGGGTGGCTCACCTTGCAACGTTGATAAAATCAATTTGTTTGTGTGCATTTTCTGATTAACATAATAGCTTAAGTCGAGACAAGCGAAAATTGAGTTAAACAGCTTTTAATACTCCCATGTTACTTTTTCGCTTTTTTCGTCTTTTTGAAAGAAGGCTTGAAACCGGAATTATATTATTTTTGAAAATGCTTCTACTTCGACGGCGATACACGGTAACTATGTAAAGTTGCGCTTTACTCAAAACTACATTTTCAGACATAAGCTATGATGTGTGCTGTTGAGAATATATACAGTCGGAAATTACTAATACGTTCACCAGTTATAAAAGAAAAACGGGTGGGCCAACAGGCAGCTGAGTCAGTAGACCACGTGACTCGAAGTAATCAATCAGTAATATGATAAAAAGGAATATTTTAGGTAAATTGCAGTTTTTACTTCTATGCAAGTTTCATGATGATTATGGAAGCTTGTGGAAAGCACAATTGGTTGTTGGGAGCTGACCCTCTTAGCATTGAGACCTCAAAACAAGGTAGATTGTCAGAAAAATAAAATCTTCAGCAGAATTCGGGGCTTATGAAGAAGCTAAGCGAACATTCAGCACACAAGGTGTACCCCTGTACCCCTGCAAATCATTGTGCTGATTGGAAGGAAGATTGATAGGTGTAAGGAAGAAGGAGGGAGAATGAGGGAGGGAATGCAATTACACGACACCGATAAAGAGATAGACAGCCATTGTGGCAAGTGTTATGCCTTTGCCACCAGAACCAGAACTATAATACTCCGAACATAATTAATATTTTTTTGATAACCAAAAAGAGAAAAAATGTGGATTTGCTTTATTTGCTCAACTTTCATATTTTTCAGCTTAAATTATTTGATTTACATACATTTTTCAATATCAGATGGGCCAAACAACGAAATGTATAACCTACGGCAGCCACTCCCCATTTTTTGGGAATTGCCGTTCAAATTTTGTACTCTTGATATTACTTGCATCTTTCTTCTTTTTCTTTAAATGGCACAACAGCCCATGAGCGATTTAGGCCGAGCTTTTCTCATCCACCCATGTTGTGCAATGTTTTATTTGTACCTACAATTATATGCCGAATCCGAGCGACGAATTGAACGTTTTTTTTAGGAATTTTTTTTTTAGGTTTGCTATTGCCAGTCAAAAGGTGGCTTCGTGTAGATAAATATATTGTTTTTTACTTATTGATTTTGCCTGTGCCATAGCAAAGGCTCCGCGTAGCAAGCCAGCGCAGACAAAGCAAAACAAAAGTTTCGTGCAATACAACAAACACTTACGGCATTTTCTTTTAAATTGAACCAAAATTTGTTTACAAAATAATACTCAGAATTTAAAGTTTCAAGATGTTTTTTTCTTCTTCTGAAAATTTTGAAAAATGCGTATTAGCGCTTTAGCAAATTAAGGTAGCGACATGTAGTATACATATTAGCTTAACGTCAATAATTTTCACATTTTTAATGAATTGAAATGTTTAATGTGTCAGTGTCTGCCTGAGTTAATTGAATTTTTTGCATTCTCACAATTTGAACACATTAATATTTTACTGTAGTTGTTTTTTATTATTAATTGCATGCAAAATCGTGAAGATTCACAATGTACATATGTATTGCTAATAAATTTTGTTGTTTGTTAGTCTTCTGCTTGTATGTTTATAAAATTGTTTATTGTTCCATTAATTATGCAATATTTCCGGTTAATTTTTTTAGAGGGACTCACTTCAAAGCTCGTATTTTTAACGAATGGAAATGTAGAAAATACTGCGATTTCTGATTTGCATTGATATTTTTTACGAAATTTTGGTGCAGGTGTTATGTAATCATAAACGCATAGAGATATACTAGATAATTTCAGCTTAGTAGAATAATATTCACTGGCAGCTACAGTTTAGAAAAACGTATAGAAAATTTTTACTAACGTATCAAGTTCAAGCACACAATTTTAAGAAAATAATGCAGCAGGTCACTGTGGTGTAGTGGTAGTGCGTTGGACTGCTACGCAGAGTGTCCGGGGTTCAAATCTCGGAACAGGCAAAATCAAAAAGTAGGAAAAATTATTTTTCTACACTACTCTACCTCTTGACAGGCAATGGCAAACCTACAAGAGTAAAAATTGCCTATGAATAGCTTTTCACTTCGCCGTTCGGATTCGGCATTAAACTCTAGGTCCCTTCCATTCATGTACAAATATAACACGCACAGCATGAGTGATCGCGAAAAGCTCAGCCTAGGCCCTCCATGTGCCATTAAAAGTAAAGAAAAAATGCAGCAGAACTAAGAATAAGTACTAGTGGCGTTGATACTGGGGAGCTAAAGTGGATATATTCTCCTTTTCCCATTACTCACATTTTTTCATATTGATCTGGAATGAAGAAATGCCTCCACATCCCAAAATCGGTTTATATACACGATTTTTATGTAATTCTATTGAATATACATAGGTACCTTAATGTAAAAAGGATGTAACTAAAATTTTCCGCAAAAGTATATTTTTTGCAAATTCGAAATTCGGACCGCACTCAATCGCAATCGAAAATGCAAAAAACTCAATATGAATAAAAATGTTAGTTAGGGTCTTTCTGCATTAAGGTGATAATATGTATCGTACGTACGAAGCTTCTTCTTCTTCTAATGGCACAACAGCGCCCATGGAGGGTCAAGTTTTATCGTAGGCAATTTTTACTATTTTGAGAGGTAATAGGTAAGAGGTAAGAGGTGGGCCGTGTGGAAAATTTGATTTTGTACTTTTTGATTTTGCCTGTGGCGAAGTTTAAACCCCGGACACCAACGCACTACCAATTAAGCCCCGGCTACCACGTCATACGTTCGTAGCTACTCAATCAAAAATTGATATAAAATTGAATGTTAACATTAACAGAATTTCTCACATCTTTCTAAAATCGAATGCTTTTTATGTGTATGTGTGTAGTAGAAGAACTACACACATACAAAATTAATCATTTTCACTGCAGAAACAAAAGTATGATGGAAATTAATTTTACTTTTATTTTTTCCATTTCATTTTATCTTTTCAGAATTATATCAATTCAAAAGTTGAAGCCAAAAAAAAATTCAAAATAAAAACAAGAAACGAAAAGCAAAGCGAAACAACGAACACTGCCAGTGAAATTTAGTGTACAAATCAAAAATCAAAGAAAAAGAGGCGCGGCTACGCTTTTGCTTGGTTTAACTTTCCATTGAAAGTTTAAATCACCGATATCCACAGAAAGGAAAATTTTGTGAACGAAAACAATAAACAAAACACGGCAACACTGGAACACGCTCGCATGCAGCTCCTAAGTTAGGCAGTTTGTTGTAATTAAATGCAGCCAACGGCAGCCAAGTTAAGCATTCGCTCAATGATAATGGAAATTAATTTTCAAAATCAAATTTAATGCCTTTTCCGTAAAAAGCGAAAAACAAATTAAAACAAAGTAAATTTTCAGTGCATAAAAAGCCAAAGAAAGAAATTCAAAAGTGTGAACATCAAACAAAACACGAACAAAATCGAACCTTCCTACGAGACTCGATTTCGATTTGATGTAATTTGATTTGATTCTCTCTTGCGCTCATCGTCTTCATCATCTTCATAGTCGGCAGCAGTATCAAGCAACTATTAATTATTATGGACACCACATCTACTAACACCGATACCGTCAACAGTAGCAGCATCAGCAGCAGTTCCGAAGACGGTGGCCTATCGTTTTGCTTCATACGGGTAAGTTTCACTCTCCATTTCGGCAAATGATCTTTTCCAGCATTTGTTCATTTCTTTCTTTCAAATATGTACATGTTCAAATATTTGTACCCGCAACAACTCATGAAGATACATACCATACATATTTACATACAAGTAGTTACTTGTCGGTTTGACCTACTCACTGCCCTGGTACATTTTACTCTCTGTATCTCGCTTTTTACTGCCAGATCTCTTCATTACCTTCATCTCATCTCATTCCATTTCATTTCATTACTAAGTGACCTTCTTAATTGCACAAAGACTTTTTTGTTATTTGTTATTTTTCTCTAAATTACTAAACAAAAAAAAAAAAACAAACCTTACAGATTGTGTGCTTTCATTTTCAATTTGTAGTTTTTGCATAGCAGGTTTTCGGTGGATTGTTGTTGTTGTTGTTGCTTTTGTTGAATTTTTTTGCCCTAAAGCCAAATTTAAAGGTGTTTCTTATTTCTCGTTACATTTTGTTACCAAAATGTGTTTTTGTTTCTTTGTGGAACCGGTATTTCGTTGTTGCTATTATTGTTGCAGTTATTTACGTAGCTGGTGACTTACTTTTCATATTGCTAGTTAATGCCACATTACTTGCTTCTGATGCTGTAGCATATGCCAATAAAAACTTCTTGCTGATGCCGGGGTTTCAAAAATTTCGTTCTTGTTTGATTAATTTGCAGCGAGACTGTCCAATTTCGGTCACAATCATTTGTTGTTGCTTATGTTGCTTATTTATTCATTATAAACTTAACCCTTAAAAAATTAGTTCAAAGACCGCAGACATAAATTCATATGAACTTTTTCCACCCTGCACAATCTGTGTACGAGTAGAACTTGAGCAATCTCAACTAAAGTTTCTACAGATTTGATTTATATGCGCATGTCGATAACATTGTTAGTTCACAATTATCTTTTAAGAATACGGATAATCACTGATTCTTGGGTGATTTCAATCTTAGTAAAATTGTGTGGAGTTTTCTCGATAATGTACTGATTCCATCTAATATAAATAATTCTAATGAAATTTATTTTATTGATTTAATTCAAATAAATTCATTTTTTAATTTACTTAACAAATTGTTAGATCTAATATTTGTCTCTAAAAATGTTAAAGCTCATGTTTCAGAATGTTTATGCCCTATTTCTTCATCAGGTATTCACTATGTTCCTCTTGTTTTAGAATTTGAGTTCTATGAATTTGTGCAATGTATGCCATCGAATAATTATTTTAACTTTAAATTATGCAATTTTGAGCTCTTAATTAATATTTTTGATAATCTTAGCTGGAATGATATATTTTTAAATCGGAATGTTGCGGACTGTTTTGAGTCATTTAAAGCTAAATTGAATTCTACATATATGCTCTGAGCATATCCCACATTTTGCGCCTAAAGTGTATAAGTTACCATGGTACACAAAGGGTCTTAAAAAACTAAAAAATCTGCGCAATAAAAATATAAAATTATTTAAGTCAACTACTTAATGATCCCCAAGTCAACTACTTAATGATCCCCAGTACTACACAATGTACGTTCACTATATGGGAACACAATGTACGTTCACTATAAGTCAACTACTTAATGATCCCCAGTACTACACAATGTACGTTCACTATATGAGAGAATTTAATTTTTTAAATAAATTTCTCTACAAGCATTATATTTCACGCTGTGAGAGCAATATTAAATTGAATCCTAAGTCTTGTTGGCATTTTATATAATCCAAGCGGGACGGCTCTTGTATTCCTACTTCAACATATTACAATGGTATTCATTCTTTTACAATTGAAGGTACGGTTAATTTATTCGCTGATTTTTTTAAGTTTAACTATGTAACTGCTAATTCAGATTTCCATGTTTCGATTCTTGATAATGTAGACTCGTTTTTGAATATTGGTTCATTTGTTTTGTCTGAGGAAGAGATTACTGATGCCATGACAAATATGAAAATTTCTGCTAAAGCTGATAATGATGGTATTTCCTCTATTTTGCTTAATAAATGTGCTTTGTCTTTATGTAAGCCTCTCCGAGATATTTTCAATAGATCTCTAAGGACTGATACTTTTATTGACTGTTGGAAAATGGCTGCTATTACACCAATTTTTAAAAACGATAGCAAGAATGTTGTCTCCAACTATAGACCTATTTCTAAGCTATCGAATGTTTCTAAACTTTTTGAAAGTGTAATTAAGAATAGGTTATTCTTTCTAGTTAAGCGAAATATTTGCCTTGAACAGCATGGTTTCTTTGCTGGTCGGTCAACTGCATTACATCTTTTGAATTGGGACATCAAGTTGATGTTCTTTATACAGATTTTTCTAAGGCCCTTCGACAAGTTCCCTCATAATGTTTTATTAGCAAAACTGTTTAAAATGGGTTTCCATTCTCACTTCCTGAGCTGGATGCAATCGTATCTTCAATGTAGAGTCTGTTTCGTGGAGATAAATGGTGTTAAATCATATCAATTTACTGCTTTTTCTGGGGTACCACAGGGGAGCATTCTTGGCGCTTTGCTATTTTCATTATTTGTTAATGATATTGGTAAATGTTTCCGTTCTGCAAAATTTTTACTTTATGCTGATGATTTAAAACTTTTCAGTAATATGGCTAATTTAAACGATGCTGCTCTTTTACAGACTGATCTTTGTAATCTGCCGTTATGGATTATTAAATTTTTTACCATTAAATTTCAACAAGTGTTATTCAATGACTTTTCGAAGGGTAATAATATATTTACTTTTTCTTATTTTCTTGCTGGTACATATTTCCTTAATGTTAAGTCAATTAAAGACTAAGGAGTAATTTTTGACACTAAATTTACCTTTGTTGACCATATAAATTACATAGTTCCAAAATTATATTCTTTGCTTGCCTTTGATCGCAGAAATATCTATGAATTTTCTGGTGCGTATACTCTGACTTGTCTTTATAATGCTTTTGTAAGGTCAAGGTTAGAGTATGCCTCGTTTATTTGGAGTCCTTACTATTCAATTCACTGTTTTTGATTGGAAAAAATTCAAAAATCATTTTCACGTTTTGCACTTCATACTTTGAGTTTTGGAGAGTCTTTGCCCTCCTATGGTTCTCGAATTTTGTTGTTAGGCTTGAAAACTCTTGAAACGAGGAGACATTTGTTCATGATGTTATCTCTGACCAATTCGATTGTGCCCATCTATTACAGCTTGTAAATTTTAATATTCCAGCTAGAACGTTACGGCAATACTCGTTATTTCATTATCAAATAACTCTTTATGCTCGTAATGAGCCTATTACTGGTGCCTTATCATTGTATAATGAACTATGTATTGAAAATAATTTAGATATCTCTTTTTCAAAATGTTCTTTTAAGAAATTGCTAAATACTTTATATCAAATCTAATATTTGTTTTTCTACAAAATTTTGATTTTTTCTCTTTATTAAATTTATTTTTTTTAATATAGTATGTTAAGCTTTATATTGTTATTTAGTCTGTAAGGATATTGTAATCCAAAGACGTTATGAAATAAATAAATGGATATATAACATTGTCAGGAAGAGGTTCTTAATGTTCTTAAGTTCTGTCGTGGTACCTCCAACACAAGTGAAATTTTCAGGGAGTGATATTGAAGGAATTTTTAGAGTAAATTGAACAAAACTTGCTATATGTACGTCATTGGAATAGTTTCTTGAGCAACTGTTTTGAAAATTGTCAACATTGGGTAACACATACAAAATTTAGCAAAAGAAAATTAGCTTATGCGAAAATCATAACATTTAACCTTTGAATGCAAAAATGTGTTTTATTTCATAGGGATATTTATATATTTATGTACTATATAATATGTATAGTATAATTATGCATATATTATTTTTGTTGGATCAATAATTGTAGCCCAAATTGTATCAGAAATGGATGCTAGAACAATACCTTGAAAATACTTGGAACACCCTCAGCGAAATTTTTTGTTTTTAGTAGAAACAATAAAAGAATTAACGAACAACAATTAAGGTCCACCTAAGTGGAGCATTTTTTTGAAGATATTTTTCGTAAAGTGACTAAAGGTGAACGAAGTTTGTGTGTTCCTTGAAGTATACTTCGTCGTGAATACATACATATTTGGTATGTACGTACATTCGTAGTTTTGTCAAAATTTCTATGAATTTATATGTTTTTCTATATACAATCTTCTTATATTAAACAAATCTTTACAATATTCAATGGAGGCCATATAAAGTTTACTACCTTAAGCGTTGGCAGCTATATTATTATTATCTTAAGCAATTATCATGGAATGGAAGTATTCTTAAGGTCTTCTCAGCTTTATATAATTTGTTAGCCCAGAACTTTCGCTTTTAATGGGCCTCGTTCTTCTTTCCGACACCTTCCTAAAAATTCAGTATGAACATATCCAAAAAAAAAAAACAGTTCATATTATCTTGAAAAGAAGCATGCACTTCAATTGTTCCAAGTAGAATCATGACGAAAACAGTTTACTTAAATACTGAAAATAAAATTTCTTTCTTCTGAGAACCCAGTCTCAAATTAGTGGCCTTCTATTGGGTTAGTTAATTTTAGAATATCTGAACTCATTTTACTTCATACATTTTTTATTTTCTAGTGTTTATACCAGTAGATATGTACGCAATACATACTTTAATAAAAAATACAAAGATATGCATATATTTCAGAAATAAAATTTTCTAATTGACTGTATTCATATAAAAACGGAGTACGAATACAACAATTTAACAAACTAAAATCATAATTAAAAATCTGAAGATACATCACTCTTACAATTACCGCAAATACTATTACTTAGTTAAAAATGAGTCAAGACTCAGAAATGAAATTGTACTCGTATGCGTAGAAAACTGACGCATCAGTAAAATGTCCAAATAATTGCATTTGTTTTCGTCACGCCGAAACAATGGAAGTCGACGCTTAGTAATTACCAAAACGAATTAAAGCGCTGAAGAATTCCGGAATGAAGATGAAGTTAAGTTGTAAGAGCCGAAAAGAAGAAAGAAATTATGATGTTAATGTGATTGTTGTTGCCAAAAAGCCATTTGCCCAAAGTACATGCGAAACCAAATGTGGTAATAAAAGCAAACCGTGAAAAGTTTAAACGAGACGGTCAATGCATTGCTACTTCACGTAGATGCCTCAGAAAAAAGCAGCAAAAGCAGAAAAAGGGAAAATACATGATCATGGTTTCATGAAAAAACCATGTCATGTACGAGTACATACGCTACTCGTATGGCCCGAAATCAAAGAAATTACCAGTAAATACATACATATGTATACATGCAAGGCAAAGAAGAAGCGCACTCTTTTCTGATGAAATATGAACACCATAAGTTTATTTGAGTAATTATAGTGTGAAGTTGATTGCTTCTCCTTATCCAGAGGTGAATAAATGCGAGTACAGACAAACAACTCGTACATCAGTATTTGATTAATTCCCGCAACGGGGGAAGCTCACAATTTCAAAGTATTAAAAATTGAAAAGCAGGTAGGGGAGAAAGGTTAAAAAGGCAATGAAAACCAAAAACACATAACCAAATTAATGTCAATAACCGAATATTTTGGTTGGTAGCATTATTAGTAATAAGTGTGCAATCTAAAAGCAGAACCAGAACAAGAGCAAGGCGAACAATGAAAATGCTGGAAAAATGAAAGAAAAAGAAAAGAGTTGCTCATGAAAGAGCACATACATACATAATGAAATTGAAAAAGTCTGTAACTTTAATTTGATTTTTCTTTTATGGTGATATGCAACAATGTTTATATTACTTCTTTCCGCAGTAAGGTGTTTAACCTTCTTCACTTTGAACGACTTACTACCTTTACCTCAAACGCCTCGCAGTACCTTGCTATGCTACTCGTACATCACTAAAGGGTCATTGAATTATGATAATGATGATAGCTTGTTGCGGTGCTACTCGATGCGCCGACCGCTACTCCACTTCCAGGCTTTATGCTTCGCTGCTGGTACTCTCTGCCTGAGTTCTGAACTTCGGCTACTTACGGCTACTCTTTATCTAATGCTTACTACTCTTTTTGGTTTATAAGTTATAAAGCTGCTCTGCTGAAGAAAATATCAGAAACCTGCGGGAACAAATTACTGCTTAATTTTTCTGCTTTCTGTAAGTGTGATTCTTTTCACTCTGAAAGTCCACCAAAAAATCAAAACAAAACCAGCACGTTTCACATTCATTTCAAGCGTTAAGTTGAATGTACATATGTGTTTTTGTAGTTATAGCTTTATGTTCTTTGTAATTTTTGTTTTCTTGAATTAATTGTTTAAGGTCATGCTTGACTGACTTTCTTTTTCTTGGCATAGCCGCACTATACTGCAAGTAAGCAAATATACTTATTCTAGAAACTGTTTTGGGTAAATCAAATTCAGCAAAGTAATATGGTAACTTTTAGAATGAGATTTGCATATAATTTTGTTGTCCCGATAGTTTATAAACTAACAATAACAGGCTGGAGGCCATAGAACAGGAGAAGGGGTAAGCCATATACACTGTTTGAAGCTAAAGTTTAACGTCGGTTCCGACCGGTGTGGTGGCAATTTATTAGCATTTGATGGTTTTGCCACTGCCTATCAAGAGTTGTACCTGTACACATTTCTTATAATTCTCATTCACTTCATATTGGTAGGGATATAAGAACGTTTATGAAAATTAATTAAAGGACCAAGACGGGAACCGATTCCGCAATCTCCCACGTGAAAATCTATATATACTTAATGAAATACGTATTCTATTCTTCATTTTTATTCTTGCCAGGTTCGGGGATTAAGTCTTAAAACTTATGTATAGCCCACTGATCATGGACTTACCATTTGAGCCATACCAACACAACCATAAAAGCAAGCAAATAAATTTTGCATACGCATAGATATTAACATTAGTATTTAATGACTTTCTTACGATCTTCTGAACATTAACTTTTCTAGTTATCATCTCCACAGCGACATCCTACAAACTGCTAAACGAAACTTACAGGCATTAATTATAAATTGAAACACTTACACTTTATAGCATTTTATGGCAGTCATTTGGTTACTGTGACGACGGACCGCAGCGACGACGAATACGACGACAACAATGACTGTGACAACTGTGGAGTGACATTTCTCGATTCTCTTGCACGTTAGTCGTAAGAATAATGCGCAGTAAAAACTTCTCCACCAGCACCGACACCGCCACCACCACCACCACCACCACTACTAATACCAATAAATAGCTATATACATATTAAAACATTTGGGCCACAACTTACTACGATCATATCGTGTGTTGCAAATTAAGCCATTAAAAATTGAGATATGCTTAACCCAATCAGAGTAACCAATTGGACAGGACAGATGGACAGGCATACATACAAAAGCAGCTCCAGCACAAGTGCTCTTTTATGCTAATGCCTTTTTAGTACAGTTCTTTTAATAGTGCTAACTATAATATCGTACATTTCCTATTTTATTATACACACATAACACGCCCTTGCATCTATGAGCACTGAAGCTCCTTGACGCCGAAAGCAGCTAAGCGTTTCCCAGTTTGGCGTTAGCAAAGCAAATAGATTGGGCATATGATTCCTGGTTTGCAGCTTATGGATACGCCAGTTTTAACTGAATTTATTTATTCCTGTTTCTATTTGCTGAAACCTGAACAATTTAAATCTTATAAGGTTTACAGTATATATTTTTTAGTTCTTAAAAAAAATTATTATTTTCTGTTTTAATTTGGCAATGAACATTAAATCTGAATACAACCACGCTCTTCAACTTATTTCCCTACGTAAGCTTCCATCTTTGAAATTTGCCTTTGTTTATTATTGTTAATTTGCAGCAAATCAATCAGCTATTCTTTCACCACATAATTTTGGGAATTCTTATTTTTTAAGATTGATATCAAAAAATTTCGCATATGTAAGTATGTATGAAGAATATACATTTCTGAAATTTGCGTGTCTCAACCTCATTAATTGAATTTAGGATTTCGTTTCTCTCCAGTTTTACAAGTTAAAGAATATAGAAGCAGTATGTTTAAGCAGGAAAAAAACTATTAAAGAAATTTTTATTTCTTTATCTTTTGGAATTTGAATCTTTTATGTTTTCTGTCTTAAGTAAAGTAAGCTTTTGAATTATGTTGCCACACCTAAGAAATCCGATTCGATTCGATTCGATTAAGAAAGAGCGTTTTACATAAATATATAAATTTGCATTAAAATTGGACTTTATGAGCAAAACACCAAAATAAAAAGTTAAGAAAATATAAAGTTATTTTGAAAGAGATGAAGTTGCGAATTAATATGAATTGGCAGCACTTAAAGATACAATCTGAAAAATGTATATCGAAAGCAAAGAGCTGGCGAGATTTGATTTTATTTCACATTGTGATAGTGAGTTTGTGTTTAATGGCTAATAAAATCATAATTAAAATGGATAGGTGGAATGAAGTAGAATTGTAGATTTCCATTTATTTTTCAATTCATATTCTGCAAGGTAAAGGTTTTGCGGTAAAGTGTACGCTCTGAAAAATATTTTAGGGTGAGCAAAAAGCTGAAAATAATTGTAGTATCTAGGCTAATACGGTATGATAGGGCTGAAGCCAGGAAATATAATGAATTTTAACTGAGATAGCCTGCCCACCTACTTACTTTTCAGAGGGTTGTGGAACATAGGCCGCATCCACTCAAGTTGTACGTGTTATATTTGTGCAGGAATGGAAGGGATCTACAGTTTTACTCTTCTTTAGGTTTACCACTGCCTGGCGAGATGTGATGCCGTGTAGACAAATTATTTTCTACTTTTTGCGTTTGCCTGTGCCGGGATTTAAACCCCGGACACTGTTCGTAGCAGGCCAACGCACTACCAGCTGCACCACGGCGATCATAGCCACATTGTCATTTAATTGCTGGTATATAAAGATAAACCACGCGGAGTGTTATAAAAAGTAGTAAAATAGTAATATATTTAGAAGTTCACCAAAAGATTCAAAATAACAAAGTGAATTCAACTAGAAACTGGTGACTAACGAAAAATCAATCTGATGAAAGGGCAAGACACTCCGAAAGTTTCCTAATTTTCTTAAAAAATATAACCTTTTTTGTGTAATTCAGAGTTTACTATTTCATAAGAAATTAGCAAATTTCTTCTCCCTAAACGACCTATATTGCATACTTACTTTAACGGGTTTAACCCGTTTCAGTTCGTTCATAGGCACGTACATAAGTAAACTATGGCTGATCTTCAGCAGAAAGTCCATCCATTCATTTTTTTATTCGAAAGATAAATGCTTCGTCTTATGCAATTCTGCGGTTCCCTCGTCGCATTCATATCACTCACAAACATATCGGACACAATTTATTGGAATTTATTTTCAAAAGATATTGCCGTAGCCGTTGATGCAATGCGTGCCGCAGAGTGCATATCTCTTAAACTTGTTTTTGTTCCAGCTTTTTTTTTCTTACATTTTAAAGTGAAATTGTTCAATTAATTCAGTGCATACATAATAGGAACAATGCAACAGGCCCCAGCAGCAACAACCAAAGATTGCATTTTTCAACAATTTATTGGTAAATTAAAGAAAAATGTAAACAGAAACAACAAACAACAAACAACAATAACAATAACAATAATAGTGATTTTCTTGTTTTTATTTAATAGTTTCGAGATAAAAAGTAACAAAAAAAAAAAAACAAAATATTATTGTATAAAAAGGCCGCTTTTATAACGCAATCTCACATCAGCAGCAGCAGCAGCAGCGGCGGCAGCACCATTAAAAACTTAGTGATTACGAAAAGAAACCAGGGAAAAATGTTTTACAACAAGAAAGAAAAGTATACTTAATTTGCATAAAAACATAACCCAAAGCGTGAAAAATTTATGCTTACAACTTCTTTGCTTTAAGGGACCGAGTGGAGCACATGATTTGTGAACCAATCTTTATGAAAGCAACAGCAACAGCAACAACAAAACACAAATCACTAACACTTTACAAAAAGGTATTTTGCATTTATTATTACAGAAAAGATGAAAAGAAACGCTAAATGTTGTAAATGCATTTCACTCTTTGAATATTTGAATTTCTAAAAATGTAAAATTTCCTCCTGTATTTACTTAAAACTGAAAGAAAAGTTTAAAACATTTACAAAGAAAAAAAAGAATGTATTTAAGTCGAAAAGAAAAGTACGAATTTCCAAGGCACAATATCTCTCAATAAAATTGGCTTAACTAAATGATGCAACAATGGTTTTTGTGTTAGCAGCAAGAAAGATGACAAAAAAAAACTGAGCCCCAATATCATCGATCGTTAAATTCTTGAAGAGGAAGGAGTTTTCGTTTACAAAACAAATAGATCAACTAATGAAACAAAATAACCAACAATATTGGTCGAGATCGCCGGCATTGGTAGAGCCACCAATGCCGGCTTGCCAGCATTTAATTAAGAGATGCTGCGGCTGCCTATTGTACCAGCAATGCAACTTGTTGCATTTTGTGAAAGCTTGTACCTAACAATTTTTTCTCGCTTTTTACTTTACCATTTTTGTTTCTACTAGCAATCGTTTTAACAGCAACAGATTTTCCACTCGCACTTTTACTTGCAAATTGCTGTATTTTCTTTAGCCATTTTTGTTGTTTTTGTAATTTAATTAAATGCTTTTATTCGTATTGCAGTGCATGTGTTTATATGTGTTGGTGTGTGTGTGTGTGTGTGTGTGTGTGTGTGTGTGTGTGTGTGTGTGTGTGTGTGTCCGTTTACAAATTGTGCTACTTAACCTGTTGTCTACCCCAGTACCTGAGAATACGTACATGTTGCTTCTGTATGTTGCTGTTAGCAAATGCTGCAATATTGTACTCTAAATATCCGTTGTTGATTTATTAAAAATGCATTCAACAAATAATGATAATGATTTTATTTCTTGTTAGTTATTGTTAGTGTTGTTGCTGTTTTTGTGTGTGCTGTTGTCATTACTAATTGCTGATTAAAAGATAAGTAAATGTATGTACTCACATACTCGTACATGAAAATGTGAGATGATGTTGAAATGAAAATGAAAAGGAAAAGTGGAATGCTCTGCCGTTTTGGTGAACCTCAAACAAAAATGGCACTTTATCAGTTTATTAAAATGTTTGCGTACAGTTTGACAACAGCAACCAGCCAAGAGTTTCTCCATGCACATGTGGAAGTAGATATTTGTATTTTTATGTAGATGTGTGTGTGTGTGCCTTTATGTGTGTTTGTGTTTTTCATCAAGTTGTTTCTTCATCGTGCGTATTGAGTTGCGTAAACTGCATCCATAAATAGTAGAAACTTTTTAAACCACATTTTGTGTGTCATTTACAAAAACGTTGGCAACAACTTCAACATTAGAAGTTGCTTGCTTACTTTTCGGAAAGTTGTTGTCAAGTTTTCCGTGCGTCGACATCTCCTTTGATATGCTGCAGGCAGACACGTTGAAATAGTTAAATATTTCTAATTAATTGAAAGCATCATGAGATTGTATTTATGTAAAGACATTTGGGGAAGTTTAAGAAATTGCAACAATTTACACGAACAAATTTTGAAAATCTAAGGGTTATAGAATAGAGTAAATTAAAAATTCAGAAATATCTTTAAAGAAAACATCACCTCACTAGTAAAACATGGGAGGGCGTATGAATGTGAATTCGAATAAAAAAATTTACTTGAAATTGAAATGGCATTCATTTATTTTGCAAGCACATTTATTGGCATGCTTTAGTACAAGTGCAAGCTCTTGAATATTTTTATTTAGATATATTTGATGGTTACTATTAACCTGGGACGAGCTTTTCATATACCTGCATGTTGTACCAGGTTATGTAGTTTGTAGATGAGGAACCTACAATTTTGTGCCGAAGCCGAAGTGCGAACTTTGCTTAAAAGTTGTAGCCTTAACTGAAAAGAAGTTTGTTTTTATATTTTATGTCATATGTTATAAGTCACAATGTCGTACATATTTAGCACGCTAAGCTGTGAATACTTTCACATACAAATAGTATTAAACAAAGGTTCAAGGAATCGGTTCTCTTTCTGTGATACGTTCACAGTTTTGAATTGCATTCACTTTTGTCTCGAAGACACCAATGAACAAACATAATCACTTAGTTTGTATCAAATAAGTACCAAGAGCAGAGAAGTATTAAAGCTTGCTTTTTATACTTTTTGATTTTGCCTGTGCCGAGACTCGAATCCCAGACACTCTGCGTAACAGAGTAACAAAGCATTACCACTACGCCACAGCGACCATGAAGTATTAAAGCAATCCCCGGTTAAGTTCAAAAGTTAAGTTCTCGCTTTAAGTTCAAAATGTATTACGAAATCCTCGGTTAATTGAGTTACTGACTTTCTCTGTTAATTGAACTAAAAATGTTGTACTCTGTATAAAATAACAACACTGTATAACAGCAAAAACTCATTTCAAAGAAAAACTTATTTACTATTCTAAAGTCCCATTTTGTTGTACAGTGTAATCAAACGCAACAGCCATTTTTATTATATGTAAATGCAACTTAAAAAGTTACTGCCAGTGGTGCTGTTCACTTCTGCCGACGTCAACGATATCAGTAGGTAGCAGCAGCAGCAACAACAACAACAACAGCAGATACAGCAACATGAGCAATTGCTGCTAATCTATCGCGCAACATTTATGGGAGAAAGTTGTTGTACTATTTTTTAAATACAAACAGCAACAACAAAATAAAAATATTCAATAGTAGTAGCAGCAGCAGCAGCAGCCAGCAACATGTGGTGCAGCAAAAACGCTAACAAATCAAATACAATAAAGCAAAATACACTCACTTGTATTCATGCTTAGTAGGCTACCCTATAGAAATATAGCAACCAGTTTTTGAAAAGTTAATTGGAAAACAACTAATTTGAAAGCAATGAATGGCGAAACTAGTGTAAACTATATGCATTGGCAGTCAGATTGGTTTAAAAGTTCGCTCAAATAATAACACCGCCACAAAGAATTTAACCTACGGACTACTCGGCTCATATAATTGGTTGATGCAGTGGTTAAACAGCGAAAAGCAGTTCTCTTTTTTTTTTGTTTTGCTCGCTCCTTTACACAAAAATTTAAAACCATCACACACACAATGATCATGTAGCTCACCTCACGTAAGACCTTTGCTCCATAATTAACAGTCACCGGTTCGAGCCCAGTAAACTTCATAAAACTTAATAAGTAGATTTATAAAAAGAAATTTGGTTGTTTTTCCTTATGCTATGAAATTAAAAATAAACTAACTATCAATTAGTTGAAAATATAAGCACTTTTTTAGAAGTGTGGTTTTCAATCTGGCAATATTTTTTCGGAGTTGGTCTTTTTGACAGCTGTCACTTGATTTATACTCAGTTTGGTTTGCCATTTCATAATGAATCGACTTACTCCTCAACAACGTTTGCAAATTGTGCAAATTTATTACCAACACAAGATGGCCACCGAACCCGATTTTCGACAAGAAAATTTTGTTCAACGATGAAGCTCACTTTTGGCTCACATTAATAAGCAAAATTGCCGCATTTGGAGCGATCATAATCCACAAGCCATTGCTGAGACGCCGTTACATCCTCAAAAACTCACTGTTTGTTGTGCTTTATGGGCAGAGGGAATCATTGGTCCATACTTTGTCAAAGATGAAGCCGGTCATAATGTTACAGTCAATGGGGAACGCTATAGAGCCATGATTAATGACTTTTTCGCTTTTTCGTGCCTGAATTGAAGGATGTTGATGTGGACGAACTTTGGTTCCAACAAGACGGCGCTTCATGCCATACGGCCAACGAAACAATCAATTTATTGAAGGAAACTTTTGGTGAGCGCATTATCTCGCGTCGTGGGCCTGTGGCGTGGCCTCCAAGATCGTGCGATTTAACACCGCTGGACAATTTTTTGTGGGGTTATGTGAAGTCGCTGGTCTACGCAGATAAGCCCGAGACGACGCCTTGGAAGAGAATATTCGGCGCGTTATTACTGACATACGGCCCCAACTGCTCCAAAAAGTGGGTGGTCGAAAATTGGGCCTCTGAGCGGAAATTTATTCGAACCAGCCGCGGCGGCCACTTGCCCGAAATTGTTTTTAAAACATAATGGCAAATCCTTATCTTTATAATAAAGCTAACTTCTTGGCCATAACATTAAATTATATGCGTTTTATTTCTTCTTGAATACAACATTTCTAAAAAAAACTCCCGTTACATGAAATATATTCGATTTTGGGCATATCATCACCTAAAGTAAACTTATGCTTTGTTGGTATGTTAATTGGTTTTGTTTTGCGATGGGTTTTCACATTGAGAAATTCCAAAACACAGCCCAAATGTGCAATGAGACTGGGAAAGAGAAAAAAATAAAATTTTGTTATTGAAAATCCATTAGGCAGTGGTTATGTTCAGATTTAGCTCGGCGAAATTGTTGTTTCACCGAACAGGAAGGGAGCGCTTTTAATCACTCTCACAACGAACACGAAATGCTCGGTGATATGAAAACCGAGCACGCCGAGTATTCAGCGTGGCAATGGGCAAAGAAGGAACAAAAATGAATGTAAAAAAGTACGAAAACATGCAAACCATAGTTTTCATTTGCAGAAAAAGCTGCAAATATTTTAATAGTTTAAAAGTGAATATTTATATTTTTCATATTAGCGGTATTCATGATGTGATACAAATGATCGTGCATCATTGCATATTATAATATCAACTTCACTCTCCATCCTAATAAAATTATTTATAGTTTGTTTGTATATGGTATCATTTAGTGTTGCCATTGCGCACAAATAAGTATTAAAAAGACGACCAAAGAGATAAAAATGTGATGTGTTCGCTTTTCGGCCTTACAATTGATATTTGAATACTCTAGGTACAAATTTTCTTGTTGCAACTCTGCTCTGCAATGCTTCTTGCTGCCGCTTGGATCTTGTCACATTTTATTGAAACGTCAAATCGACGACCAACTGCAAAATGTGAGTTGCTGACTGCTGAATTATGTAAATGCTGTGTATGACTAAGTAATGCTAATTTTTTGTTTGATTGCTTCTGTTTTCTGTTATTATCTTTTTTGCTTTGGGGTACCAGAGTTGGTTGATATTGGTGTTAGCTTTAACATACTTTCCTATCTTAAAATTTCATTTCTCTTTTTGAATATTTGCAGTTTTGCACTTACATATTTTTATGGATTTTGTTCTGGTTTTAAAACCAAGAAATCTAACTCATATTTGAGAATGTTTTTGTTTTTATAACCCAAATTGTCTTCAACGACAATGCTTTTAATGAGGTGACTTTTTTCACGCCGTCTTTATTTTTCATTTCCTGAAATTACAAGGTGAGATGAAAAGTAAAAGTAAAAACTCGGTTAAATTTTTTTTTATTAAATGTCACAAGTGTATTATGTCTCTGGCTGGCTTTTACATATTTATGTATAGTATGATAAGAGTATCGCTTCGCTGGCTGGGTCATGTTGAGCGAATGGAAGAAAGCGCTCCGGCTAGAAGGGTGTTTTATTCGAACCACGGTGGAGGATCACGCAGAAGGGGACGTCCTAATCTCCGTTGGAAAGACCAGGTGCAGGGCAACCTGACTGCACTTGGCCTTATCAACTGGCGCCAGCGCGCGCATAGCAGAAGTGACTGGCGAAGCTTTGTGGAGGCGGCCAAGACCGATCATCGGTTGTAGCGCCAGCTAAGTAAGTAAGTAAGTATGATAAGAGTATCGCAAATTAATTAATATTGGTTAATGTCAATTTTATGGTAAGCTCCATTTTTACTTGTAAGAAAAATATGAATAGTTTATGAATTGAATTTTCAGTTCCAATTCTTTCTCTTCCTCAGTGCATTGAAGGAATTTATAAATAGCCTCATCCCTTCTTTCCACTTCCACTTGCCTCATTTTATGACTGCTCGTATATTCATTCCAAAGTTGTTGCGTTCATCATCAAAGAAAATCCTTATACGTAATGAAAACCGATTTGTGGCCAAGTTATAGTTAAAATGGCAAGAGTAGAAAAATGACATGTTTGACATAAAGAAAATGAAGAAGTGCAACCACAACACACACACACACACACACACACACACACACACACACACACTCACTCTCATAGGCATGCTGCAGCAGTCATGCAATCAAAATGAAGAAAGCATCCGTGTCTCTCAATGTACAAACGATTTGGTTTCCATTTATTATTTTTATTTGTTTTTGTCGTTTTTGGACAAACCCATTTCCCGCTTTTGACGCGCTCTTAAGCAGACAGCAATAGTAATGTGCAACATGCTGCATGCACCAACCAGCAACAGTAGCGACTTTACGCACATGCACAAATAAATTTCACTCAAGTTTTCACGCCATTTAAGATGAAAAACTATTAAAAGGAAAATCGCAGCAAGTGCGTTTTTTATTTTACTAATCTTTTTTTTATTTATTACTCGTTTATCAAATAAATGCGTATTTGCACAGAGAAATGTTGTGTTGTTGGAGCTGCTGCCGCTGTTTTCTATGTTCAATAATTTGGAGCAGGAGTAGTAACTCATAGCACGAGTTTGTGAGTCACTAAAATGGCATTTATATCATTTCCCCATGTTTTTCTTCCGTTTTTTTTTTTTAAGTATTTTTGTCATTCAACAATACAAAAATGTCAATTTCACATCCAATTGCCAGTACTTGAAAATGTACGTACATGAAAATGTTATTGATGAGCGTTAAAGTTTCAGTTAGCAAGACAGATGACATTTTTTTATGTTGCTAATGTCCAACGCTATTAGCTACAAAATTAAAAATGTTTTGTCATTTTAGTTGCTCGCTTCGGTTTCAAGGATGTGTAGATGTAAACTACAGTAACTACTTAGCGAGAGGCCAAATAATTTGACTCCCTTCAACCTTTAGTTAGAGCTGGCTCATAACCCGCTGACTCCCAAAAATGTTGCCAGCAATACTGTTGTAATAACAACATTTTACGTATCTATGCACTTTACACTGATAAAAGAAAAAAAATATTAAAATAAAAATGAAAATATTGTAAATAAAATAAAAAAAAAAAACAATTATCTTCGATGACTACCTCAATAAAAATTTTAGTGTTGCTCAATAGGAGTTTACCTACGTACAAAAATCAATATACCAACAGTGGAAAAGAAAAAATTGTGAGATAAGAAAAGTTAAATATTTGAAGTCATCATGTCAATAAAAATTATACGATAAACGATTTTCTAATCAGTAAAAAGTGTATGTGCCACAAATCTTTTTGTTGTTGTCAATGGAAGCATTAATGCATTTTATTTGACGGCCTCTGATGTCCAGACACACATACATTTAAGTTTTACTTTTTCTTTTTTTTTTTAATTATGGTGAATTTTTTGTTGGTTGTAAATATTTTTCGTAATGCAGTCAATGACTTGGAAGAAAAATACTTTGAGCTCTCCGATGTTCTACTTTTTCACAATCACATCCTGCGTCAATTTGTAATGAATTTATCACCTAATTCTCAAGTGTACAATTCATATTTAGGTTAATAATCTTTGGTCAAGTATTTCCATAAAGCACTTACCTGTTTTTATTACATGCTTTCATTGATTTGTTTTAATTCACTCCAAAAGTTTTATGTTCGTTTTTATTTTTATTACAAATTCTCTTTTATTAAATAATCTTTTATTCGCTTGTTTTGTTTTATGTTCTCTTGTTTTTGTTTTTCTATTTACTTGCTTCATTTGTACTTTTGCCATAACAAATCTCACCATGACCAAATGGTAATGGTCAAAGTCACGTCATGTTAATATGCGAGTATTGTATGCAGTACTCCAAGTGAATTAAAGTATACGAGTCGGTAGGTGCTCCATCAAATACATACTACTACTACTATGTATGTATGAATGTATGTACAATGTATGTTTGTATTTGTGTACTCATCACATGCATTGTTTTCCACACGTAATTACATTATTTTCATGCTCGGCTACATTTTCCCGTTCAAATCAATTGGATTCGCAATGTTAAACACGTGTTTTAGTAGTTTTTACTACAACATTTTAACAACAATTGAATTTGTTTTATAAGAAGATTTTTATGAATCTTGGAATTCAAAGTCAAGGTTTTTATAAGGCACTTTATGTTAACCACTAGAAGTTTTTGAAAATATTTCATGTCGGGAACTCTTTAAGTGTACAATTGGGTACTACAGTAGTTTGAACAAGAAAGCAATCGGCTTAAGTCACTGAAAAAATTAAGTTATCTTAAAAAAAAAGTCCACAAGTCCATTCATTGCGCAAATATATTAATATGGCGTCCAGTCGCCACCATTCTTTGTAATGCATGCTATCGACTAATTTTTCAGCATATGACTTCGCCATATTACCCTAAGAAGCCGTTTCAAATGATTTATTGAATGTATCTTTTTTCCACGTAGTTTTAACTTCATAAGAGCCCAAACATTTTCGATCGGATTCGCATCTGGCGACTGTGAGGGCCCATCCAATGAAGTTATGCCGTTTTCCTCTTTCCAACTGCTTCACAAGTGACTGCGATGTTTTGGGTCGTTGTCCTCTTGAAGAACCCAATGTCGGCTTCCTGCCCCAAAGTACATATCCGTTGATGGCAGAAGTCCACGACGGTATATCGTGGTCATGAAGTTGGCATTCAAATTCCTCGTGAACATGATTAATTTGCCAAATCCTTGTTTTGTGAAGCATCCCCAAACATGAACCTTTCCTGGATGTTTCACTGGAGTATCTTACCATCTTTAGTGGACCAAGCACGCTTAATAGTGTTTGTCATCCAAAAGGAGGATTCGTCTGTGAACACCACTTAGCTCCAATCGTCATCCACATGTTCAGTTGCCCACTCTTGGCGTTTTTTTATTTGCTCTGCAGTTAGTAAGGGTTTTACCGTCGTTGCTCGAAATTGGATCTGAAACTCCCTCAAACGGTTTCTTAATGTATTCAAAGAGACATTTATGCCCTTTCGAGCCAATTTTTGTTTAGCTCCTTTCGAGGATATGGCTGGATTAGCTTCGAAAATCCTCTTTATAACCAAGTCCCCCTGTTTCGAGGTAGCTCTGCAAATGCCGCGATTTGGCAAGTCGTCCACATTTTTGTGCACCAAAAAGTGTCGGTTCCAATGTTGGACAAATGCCTTCGACTTTTTTAAGTACTTCGAAGCACTCAAGTGGGACATCTTGAGACCTTTTGGATGGGAACAAAGAAAGACTGCTTCAAAACGTGTCGCGTAGTAGGCCTTATGATATTCAAATTATTTCATGCGAAAACGCCGATTGCTTTCTTCTTGAAAGTACTGTACATAAAACAAAAACAGAACAAACAAAAAAAAACTAATTAGAACTAAAATCTTTTTTGAGTCACCGACCGATACAAATTCCCTAAATTTGATATAATTCTCTAACTAAGCCAAAATATTTATGTAGCGATCTTTTATCCATTATTATCCGACATTTGTCACTTTTTATACAGGAACAAAATTCAAAATGTTTTTTAAACTTCTCTTCCTAAGAAAAAAAAAATAAATAGCTTGTAAACGTTCAACGTTAGTTTACATAAAAAGGTTCAACGTTAGGTAGCATTTTAAATTTTGACTTTCAAAAGAGCATAGCAAAAATATTCATTTTATGATAAAACAATAAATAAATAACCAAAATTAAATATTTATAAAAATTCTTTTAAGCTAATTAGGGAAAAATAATATTTCACTCGCTGTGGCGTAGTGGTAATGCGTTCCGGGGTTCGAAACTCGGCACAGGGAAAATCAAAAAAAAAAAAAAAAGTAAATGGCCCCACCTCTTGGCAGGCAATGGCAAACCTACAAGAGTAAAAATTGCTATGAAAAGCTTTTCACTTCGCCGTTCGGATTCGGCATTAAACTGTAGATCCCTTCCATTCATGTACAAGGCAAAAATATATTTCTTTTTCTGTTTCACCATAAATAAATTCCAAAAAATCCATGCAGTATTGGCTAACTTGCTTCAGATAAATTGTGGCTTGTTGTTCAGCAAGTTGTTAGCAGACATTGTTGTTTGTTGTTCTTGGTGGGTGGAAAACAATAGAGGATGAATATTGAGGACACTTGTCATTTAGTATCTTTTCGAAAACTGATTCAAATAGCTTCTTTCTCCCTATCACTTTTTATTATTTTGCTCTAGACCGATGTAAAATCTATCGTGATCGATTTTTCATCATCCTCTTCAGGTCTCTCCAAAAATATCGCACAACATGAGTGGATGCGATAAATATTTGTTTCATTTTAAGTGAAAAAATTGTAATTGTTGTTATATGGGAAGTAAATTGGAGCAAGTTCGTTATAGGCGAAAAATACTTTAATAATATAATTTTATGCATTCAAAATATTATATGGAAAATATCAAAAACATTGAAATTTCCGCAAACAAAAATTACAAGAAATTAAGTTTATGTCATTTTCATAAAAACCATTTATGTGTTTGTCATATGTAATGAAGGCCTCATCATCGTATCTAGTATCATAAAAGTCATAAAAGTCGGTGTAAATGTCAATAATACAAAAATTTTGTTTATTATTTTAGTTTATTATTCTGTTTTGTTTTGTCAAGCAATTAATCACAATTGGGTAATTTTTATAACTACCAGCAAAATAGTGAGGCTAAACCACTTTCAGTACTCGTACTTAAGTATGCACAAGTATTAAACTCCAACTCGGTGCTTGTAGCTTATCTGTAATATACATATGTACATACATACGTACAATAATTAAGTGTGGTATCTATTTTTCCGTTATCATTTGTATCAGACCCTGAGACACTTTATTTTGTATGAGAAAATCGTATGGAAATAATAATGTGTTTAATTTTTTCATAGAAAATTGGTTTCTTATGTTCGTTGTTTGTTTAGTTGCTGAACTTACTTAGTGTGGATAGTAGCAATAATTTGGAAAGATTTTTACGTACTTACAACGAGTTTTTATTATTATTTCATTTGCTTTACTTATCTGCTTGAGCTTTTACTATGTGTCATCAAAGTAATGAAGGTTAATTTTAGTTGCATGTATTTTATGTTATTTGTATTTACTCAGTTTTTATAACTTTTCTAAAGTTTTCAAGATGTTGCAAAATATGCTTATGCGAGGCTGTTAACAAGTTGACAATGGCATATTTTTATTTTTCTTGTTACCATTGAAATTTGCATTACTTAAGCTCAAATGAATAAGCTCGTCTCATTAAATGTTTCAAAAGAAAATTAGGTAAATAATTATTTGCAAGATATCAAATGTTTTGCTTCATCGCAATCTAACAAGAATTAGCTTTGCCAAATTCCATGATCATAGTGAGTTAGTTGTTTTATATACCATTGAATACTTCTTAAGCTTATTCCAACGCCAAAAGCATGTACGACATTCGGTACGCAACTATCACAACAAAAACTTATGATAGTTACCCATGCTTAAGGAAATTATAACTTTCTTGTAGGAAGTTACGAATAACTTTTCAATTATACTCGTATATTTATCGTACATGTGTACGATAAAAATACATTTTAATATACATACAAACGTACATGAGTCAAAGAAATAATTAGTATTAATGACGCTAATGAGATTCTGACACCATGCGATTTTTTAATATGCGTTAATGTGCCAAATAAAAACAAAACAAACTGAAAAATTTTAGTAATCATTTAGCACGAAAATGTAAAAACATTCTCCATATGCAATGTTTTATGATTTGGGTCAAGTATGAAGAATAAAAAACAAAACAAAATTACTTCTGAATGGGAAAAATCAACTTTAGATTGTTACGTTAGTATTTGAAAGTAATATGAACGTTAGCTTAAATAATAAAAACGTGTACAGGATATCCATATCCTCCCCTGTGGCTAATATTTTCCTTGCTCCAAATTAGTTTAGTTTCGTATGATTCAAATATGCCACACGCTTGCTACACTCACCGACTTTACTTATTTACTACAACTGGAAATGGGAACACTTCAGTATAAACCTGTTCAACATAAGTTATTAAAACTGGATCATATTCATATGAACCATAAGTATATATATAAGTATGTATGTAGTACATATCTGTGTGTGTTTGTGCTATTACTGTGCCCCTTTTTATTTATTGCAAGGAGGCTACCATGCTAAATGCCATGAAGTATAAACGAAGAGTGATTCGAATGGAAGTAAGAAATAATATATAGTATGTAATGTAGTTGTTCTAAAAGAGTGACGAATTAATTGTTAAATGGGTTAAAAAGGCTACAAAAAAAAAACAAGAAAACACAGAGAAAGTCTAAAAGCAATAATAATACATACATAAATAAAGATGTGCAAAAATGGATAGTTATGGTCTGACGATTGTTTAAATGAAGGTATAAAAACAGGGTGCACCTTGCAAATAAAAGAAGCCATTGCCATTTAAAATGAAAGAAAATAGCCCTAAGTACTGTAGATTAGATGTTAACTCAATCTACTCAAGTGACTGAGGGTGAAAATTACAAATAGTACACAATTTCAAGTAGGTACTGACGCATGCAAAACATCGAATTACGTTCCCAGAGTTAAGTACTTTAAATTATGTTAATACCAACTATCAAATTTCTATTCTAATATTAGTATCTCTTTTGAAGTAAGTACTATTGTATCTGTACCTTTTTCATCTGCAAATCAAAATCGTAGTCTTCTTGGAAATCTAGACAATAATCTGTATCAATTATTTGGCGTATGTAAGTAAGTAAATGTAGTAGGTATTAAGTTCTTACTAGAGTAAATGTTGTAACTTCCTACTGGAGACTCACAAAAAGTATTGAATTTTTTCTGCCAACTAAATTAAGGCCCTTAAAAAGTAATAATGCAAACTATATGCGCACAAATGCATCTTCTTAACATAATTTTACACATGGTTTGAGAAATTACCAATTTACTAATTTACCAATTCGCGTTCACATTCGCAGTCGCAGTCACAGTCGCATTCAAGGAAGAAGAAGTAGTTCAGTTCGCTCTCATTTATAGAGATTATTGCAACAGTTGCATATCCAATTTTGAACAATTTGTTGTTTGTTGTTTGTTGTTGTTACAACACACATAGCATTTTTATGTAAGTAAGTATGCTTGCGATTTGCATTCAATTCCAATCAACTTCATCTTTGCAAATTCAAAATTTCAGACAAGCGCATTTCCTATTGAGACATCAATTTTTTTTCTTTCTTTGTTTTGTTGGAATGGAATTCAGATTGCATTGTTGGGGAGGCGAGATTGCGGACGAATTGAAGCATTCGAATTTGTTTTGTATTTACATTGTTAATGCTGCTGTTGTTGTTGTACATAGTTGTGCTTCACAAATGTTGCGCGATGACAATGCAATTTGAATAGTAAAAGAAATGTGTAATTTTGAAAAACTAACTAGAAATTTTCCTTTATTCAGGTTTAGCTTAGAAAAAGGCAGACATCTGTGATGAATGTACTAGAGAGTTTTTATACTAATGACGGGAACAACGTAACCGCAATGGTAAAATAATGTTACCTATTGGTTGTGGAAGAATGTGGGGAGAAGGCGGTTGGCAGTATCTTCGCTCTTTTTTTGTTTTTTCCCTTTCTCAATTGCAATGAAATCATTAAAAAATTCCTTAAAAAGAATGGAATTTCCAGAGGAGATGGTGTTAAGTATATAATTTCAGTTTAATGTGAATAAACTTTGAAATGGGGAACCAAAAACAAAAAACGTGTTAGGGTTAATACTGGATTATTTTAATTCTAAATATTATTTACCACAATTAAAAAATTTCGAGTCTAATTGCATTCAAATTGTCACAGAAAGATCTTGCCTAATTAGAACCAAGCAGTTGCCCAGCTGCTACAAGCTTAGAACAGTCCTCACGGTGCATTGATCAGTGGGCATATACGCGACTAGCGTGGGCTATTAAGTTAGCCAGACGGTTGTCACACCTGAGACTCACGAGGTGGATATAAGCCACAGAGTACCTGCCCAAGAGCAATATTAATGAAGAACAATATTACATATTATTGGCAGCAGCCATTCCTCTTCTTCAACAATAACAAACTACCTATACATACCTATGTACTATATATTAGTTTCGACCACCAGAAGCAGCAGCACATTTTATATGTTAAATCTACCTTCTGTTAAAAACGTTTCTTCCTATATTGAATTAACAGTGAAATCATAAACAAACCAAAAACATCTCTGTAAAACAAATCGTTAAATATAAACAATTTTTTGCAGATTTTTATTTATTTATTATTTGGTTTTTGTGAAAATAATCCAGCTGTCGGCTTTATTTGGTTGGGTAAAAAAAGCATGAAAAACAAAACACGCATAGCTAAATGTAGAAAAATGGTTGTTGGTGGTTGGTATGGAGGGACTGACAGACAGACGGGTGGACGGACGAACGGACGGACTTCACATAACCTATGTATGGAGCTACGTGTTTGTGTACGATACTCGTATATAAACTGTTGCTATTTAGTTAGACAAGCTTCCGGTTTTATTTTAAACGTGTTTCACGTTTAATGTGTATTGTTTATTTTTGTTGTTGCCATAATAATAATATGTTTTGGGTTTTGTTTTGCTGTCATTGCTGTTTTACTGTTACTGTATTGTATTGTGGTCAACTTGATCGTCAATCAATGCGATTATTTCAATTCAATGAACCTTTACAGGAAAGGGAAATTAATTGGTTGCCGGTAACAAAAATGAAAAAATACGCTAGAAGAATTTATGGTGTGTGTGTGTGTGTGTGTGTGTGTTACAGTTAAGAAATGCAACTAGTTTTATAAGCACAATAGAGAACAATTGGTCAATGCTGGTGATTTTGTTGTAAAGTAAAATGTTAGATAAATTGCATGTAGTAACTTGGCAGCATAAACTGATAATGCTTGATGAACTCAGGTATGACGAATGAGCAAAACGAGCCGTTTACAAATATGGACTTACTTAGTTGGCACTACAACCGATGATCACTTTGATAATATTTCGCCAGTCGCCTCTGCTATGCGATCCAAGTGCATTTAGGTACCCCTGTAACTGGCCTTTGCAATGGAAATTAGAACGTCCTCTTCTGCACGTTTCCCCACCGTGCTTCGAATAAAACACCCTTCTAGCCAGGACGTGTTCCTCGATTCGCTCAACTTGACCCAGACCGTGAAGCTACTGGATTTTTATGCGTTAGACTTAGATACTGTCGGCGTACAGTTCATACAGCTGATGGTTCCATCTTATCCGATATCGTCGCCCACGCATCTTGCATCATACTTAGATCTTGCGCAGTATCTTCCTCTCTTTCTCTCCTAACAGTCTCTCATCGGCGTTTCAGCGCCACACATTAGGATTGGGGGGATGAAGGACTTATAGAGCGTTATTTTCGTCCGTCGAGAGTGGGCTCTGCTTCTGCTTACTGAGCCGGTAGTAACACCTGTTGGCAAAAGTTAATTCCCGCTTGATCTCAAGGCTGATATTATTGTTGGTGTTAATGCTCGGATCCTAACTGTCCCAATGTCAACTGTCACTGCGCTGGGAGTCAGTGACATTTTGCAAAGACAAATGAGCTTTTCACATATACCAAAACACACAGACATTGCGAGGTACAATCCTTATTCGTGATGTTGAAGGTGGCTTTATAATCGACGAAATTTCAGGATTTGCCGTGTACTCTCCACATAACACTTACATAAATGATGAAAGTGAAAGATTTTGCGCAGTTGCTGCAACAGCTTTTCGCTTTCGCGGAATCCGGAATCCACGTAGCACTTACATTTCTTATATTAAAATATTTAGATAGAAGTCCAAGTAATTGAGATGAAATATCGTTGTGCAGTATTACCATAACTTACTTCAAAGAACTGCGGACTTAGATGCCTTCTAAATGTACTTTAAATCGCCATTCAAATGTATGTTCTAGCCCTTGACTAACTACTGCAGAAACTGCTACACAAAGTGTGTCTGACATTAGGTCGGACTAGTGTCAGGTTATTACACTACTTAATGTCACTGATCAAAATATTCCATATTCAGCAGTGCGATTCCACTACTTAGTCACAGAATATCAAAGAGTGTCAGTACATTCACAGTGGCGCTACCAACTATAGCACTTTTTTATTTCTTTCTTTATGCAATAAATTAAAGTTTTCAATGAAAACCTAAGTTGTTACTCAATATACGTATGATACAGAGTTACTCTAGATGTAATTTAGTTGTATGCGTAAAGAAGCAAGTGTGCCATTTCACTGCCCAGCACTGTGCTGGTGCACTGTGAACATGTTAACGCAAAACTTCAAGACTTCAAGACCACTTCTACGGCTTTAGCGATAAACGTGTTGCTAAATATTATACAATATGCTAAATGTATTTGTATTTATAAATGTACTCGTATGCGCTTAAGGGTAACTAAAATACTAAAAACCAACAAGCTAAAAATGTCAGCGTACTTGTGTGAAAAGTGTGTAGGCGTTAAGGAAAAATCAACTGGTTCAACATGCAATGAGCACACGGTGTGATTGATTGATTGATATTGACATGCTTATATTTAGGAATATGTAAAATTCACATTTCTAAGCAAAAGAAGTATCTCGATATCATCTTAAGAACTGAAAGTCATAATTTAGTAAAGCCCTTTTGCGCGACTGCTTCATAATTTCAAATTCGGCTAACGCTTGGAAAACTTAGGGAAACCTTTTTTTATTATTAAATAATCTCAGATATTTTTATCCCGTTCATACCTGTATATGGTCGCTGTGACCTACGCAGAGTGTCCGGGACTCAAATTCCGGCAGAGACAAAATAAAAAAGTAGAAAAAAATTGTTTCTACACGGCACCACTTTTTGGCAGGGAAATGATAAACCTACAAGAGTAAAAATTGCTTATGAAAAGCTTTTCACTTCGCCGTTCGGATTCGGCATAAAACTGTAGATCCCTTCCATTCAAGTACAAAAATATAACACGCACAACATGAGTGAATGTGAAGAGCTCGGCCTAGGCCCTTAATGGGCTGTTGTGCCATTAAAGAAGAAGAAAGTTCATTCCTGTAGACAGATTTGTAATCATAGCAATCTAGATGCCATTAAAAAGTCCAGCTTAATTACGTATTTAAATATACAAATTGTTTTCTTTATGTATTGTTTTTGCTCAACTTTTTAATAGCAAAATGATATCTTAATTACAAATGAAATTAAACGTATACAAAAGTCAATAATTGTTAAAAGAAAAAACAAAAATTGGTGTCTGTAGATATTTAAAAACACATTTAACACAACCACAACAATAAAAAGTTAAAACCCAAATAAAACTGAAGTACGCGGCGAGTAAAGACGGAAATCTGAGTTTTAAGTATAACACAAAATCCAGTGCTGGACATGTTTAAGCGTACCATTACTCGTATGTATTTGCCCTGCCCTTCAGGGTGATTTTTGTCATTCGTTTTTACGTAACTCCCTTCAGGAGTTATTCAGTTGAGTAAACATGAACCAGTACAAGTTAAATACCACTAGCAAATCGGTGATGGTGAAATGGGAGTAGTTTAAATAAATGCTTCAAGGTTCATTCACAGAAAAGCCGCTACCTCCCTGAGACTGAGATTTTCTAGACAGGATAAAGATTATCATGAGCGCATTAAAAGCTAATAATAAAAGTAAAAGGCGTACAAAATATTCAAATTCACGCAATTTTGTTGGTCCCAAAAAGTTACAATTGCAATCGACAAAACCATAGAAAGAATTACGCGTCTTCAACATAGGCTACAAAAATACAATGTTAATTTCTCAGGAAGGTTTTTTTTTGTTTTTGTTTTGGGTTCAATTAGTCAGCTATAAGTATACCTGCAAATTTAAACAAATTGTTTGGTTTTGCTTCCAACGTTTGCCTAACTTATGATTGCAGCAACAACACCAATAAAATGTCTAAAGTAGAAACAAAAATGTTAATTGACAATTTTTCTTGAGTAAATATAAGAAAAATGAAAAAAGATAAAAAAACACAAAAATTGTGTAAGTCACGTATGAATTTATGTGTTGCCTGCTGTACTTTCCTCAGTAACATTTTTTGGTAGGTCGTTTGACCTTTTGACTTTGTTGACTTGGCACGGCATGACTCGCCTTCATGTCACTTAGAGGCTTGAGGAATGTGCGTGTCGCATATTTGCTGACGCATAATGAAAATAAATGCGCCGCATATAGTTTTAGAAAAGTATTTAGATTCCACACTATTTTTCTATTTCAACCATTCACTTAAAAATATTGTACACATCTCAGAATTACGTACCCCCAAATATTAGATTTTATCTACCAGTAATTAAAAATTATTTTGTTTATTTTTAGTTTTAGTAAGTAATATTATTTTTTTTTTCTCTTTATTTGCAGGTAAGCGTTTTTGGAATTTTTGCGGTTTAAGCATAAATAAACAAAACAAATTGTGGTTACACAGTAATTTTTGCTATAGCCAACACAAAAGGGAATATCTCCGATATCATGTTAAGTACATATGCATAGAAAGTTCACATGGCGTATTTGAAGATAAAAGCACCAATGGTTTGGCACCAAGCACCAATGGCTTGACCTTAGTTTAAATGAAAATTTTCCCAGATATTGAAAGCTTCAAATTTCGTAAATATAATTAAACTATAACCAAAACACGAAATATTTCAAATATTTTGAAACTGGTTTAAAGTTCATTTAAAATCCATCACTTTCAAAATATTTGTAAAATTTTTTTTTCGTTTCGTTTAGTTTCGAGCTGCAGAAGAAATGTTAGCCTAAGTGCTGAAATTTTATTTGTAACTTTGCATGTTTTTATTTACGCATTTCATTTCACTTGAAATTTCTCAAAAATATCAACAACGAAGCTTTGGAAACTTAAGATTACATAACATTGATTTACGAGTATAATTGGTATTTTTGTGGTGTTGACAACATCAACATCAAGTGAAAGATTACTTTTTTCTCTTGCTGACTTAGAAAACAGTTCTTATGCCAATCAGGCTTCGTTGCCATTTGAATGCTTTAGGACAACTTTAATAAGAATACTTGATTCACTAAGAAGACACGCTCTATAATCATAAATTATGCTTAGAAATTTATCCAAGTGCATTTCATACTCGCAAAAATAAGTCGCATCCATTTGATTTGAAAAGTGCATCAGCAAAAAATTGCATAAGTTTGTTTTGAAACTACTCTCATACTTATCTTTCTCCGACCTCTCTTCTGACGTTCCCCTTCTAACTACGTCTGTGCCATTGATACAATAACGTCAAAGAAAACACAAAAAATATACTAAACTGACATTTAGTGAGTTTAGCCAACAAATCACTTTGATTAAGAACACGTTTGCTAGCACAGCTTCAATCCAAGTATTTTTGAGTAGGTGACTGGGTACAGAACGAAAGGAGCCAAGTTTTTATACAGAGAAGTTAGCGGAGAGAACCTGAAAAAACGCCACAAGACGCTGTCATGTTAATTTGATTTAGTAGACTGTAGACTGCGTCAATGTGCAATTGAGTGGAAACTGGCATGCCAAGGAAATTAAGATTTATGTAGGAAACATCACGTCGCCTTTCTTCTACATCACACACGAAGTAGGAGAACTTATAATTTCCTATTACTCAGTTTTCCTGCCAATATGGATTTGATTTACGATTTGCAGCCATCATTAAATGAAGTTGAAGCAGTTGAACTTTAACTTCTCTACTCAAATCATCTTTACTCAAATGAAAACTTAAATTTATTAGGTGAATTTATTGTGAATACAGTACATTTCCGTGGATCGTCGTCAAAAAACAGTTCAGCAAAGGGTCATAAGGTCAATGGAGATTGTCTTTCGGTGTTGCTTCGCCGTTTATGTCCTTCTGTTCCAAATAGGTCATCCGGTATGAACCCTGGGGATCGTAAATTTGCTCCAAGCGCATCCAGTCTTCCAGGCGATTGTCGATTAAGAAACGTGTCACCCTTTCCGAGCCGTACTTCTGTTTCGCCGAGCATTTGGCGCAACCGGTTGAAACTGCGTCGGGGAGTATCTCTGAAATTGGCAAGTCCTTCAAAATCCTCCATTGTATTACCAACAGCCACACATATAAAGCTACACATTCCACCAACAATTACTCACCCTTCAACATTTTAGCATCAGAAGTACAGGGTCCAACACCTTCCAAGCATTTAACGTAGTTTTTCAATAGGCGTTCTTGTCCGAGCACTTCATCCAAGTCGATGCTATCGAATTTTGTGTCATATGATATTTCGCCGGCGGCCACTGGTGCAGCCGTCGTAGCAGGTGGTTGAGGCAAGGATGCCACAAAAACGGCATCACCATAAATAATACAAAACAGCACTGCAATCCGGGTGACACGTAACATTTTTAACTAGGAAGTTTTGCGCTTAATGCCACAAGAAAATACTTTCGAATGTGCATAAAATTTACATCAGTTTACCCTTTTTATATTGAATTTTCAAGTTTGGGCTAATTGGCGACAGTAGCGTGCTGAACGCATTTCATGATGAATTGCATTTCAATTAACCAAATTGGTTTTGATTGTTTCAAATTTGGCTTTTAAGATTTTCGTTATCCATAATTGTGACTCGAAACGCAACATTGTGTGGTGATGAGTCAAATTGTTATGTATACTCCTCTGGAATTGCATTTATAACATTTTCTGACTCACATCTAGCGAGAAGTTGCCATAAACAGTTAATTCTTTAAACTGAAACCTTTGGACGTTTATTGGTTACCTTCTTAACAAACGAGAGCCAAAAAACACCCTCCTCTGGCTGGAAAGTTTCCAGTTGATTTCAGTTTCAATTGTTTTCTCTGTGATATGGAACTCGAAAACTCAATAAAACCTTACCTTTCAAACGATTTGAAATAATAAACTTTACCAATTTTGATTCTTTGGATTTACAGCACATTTCACTAAACCAAATATTCAGATAGTTATGCCATTTATCCAATTTGCTTATCGAATTGAAATGGACCAACTCAAATATTGTACAAAAACAAATTTCACACTACAAAAAACATTCGTTAAGGTCAAACTGAAATGCGAAATATTGAGCCAAAATGCGAGTTGGCATACGAAAATCGTTAAAAGAGAAGAAGAAATGCCGCAAGTAAGCGTATGTACAAATACATTTGTACATGCATAAGTATTTGAATATATTGTATCATTTTTCAAAGAGATAAATTAATTTAACAATTTGTTGCTGCCTTAGTTTTGTTTCGTTGTTTTCCCTCAGGCGGTATGCGGCGTCATTCACAAAATCACACTTGTGCCTCACACAAGTGTTAGGTTTTTATTTAAGTTAAAACAATGGCAACGCCAGCAGCTCAGTCCGCGTTGTGGCGGCAGCAGCAACTAACTACCAACAGCAACAAGCGGTGCATTTCATGTTTTGCCAAATTAGAAATACAACAACAAACTGACATCAACAACAACAGCCACACAAAATATTAGTGTATAACACACAACGATCCTACAAATGCGAGCATTCCACACGAAATGAATTCACGAAATGTGCAGCATTTAGGCCGACGTCGCGGTCGGCGTCGATGTCGCAGCACGCATACAAACTGCTACCTATTGCTTACATTGTTAGATTAACAAGCTTACCAATTGCTCTACAAATAATATACCAACAAATATATGTACATACAAAACACAAACAAACAAAAAGCAAATGACTTAAAAGTTGAACTCGTGTTGGGCAAAGCAACCACAGCAAAAACAGAAGTAAAAAAGTAAATAAATATTTATAAGTAGCTTTTTCTGGGGTTTGCACTTTGCTTTTGTTTTTGGCATCCATGTAGTAGTGCAGCTTTGTTGGTACCTTTTCTTTATATTTTTTTTTTTTTATTTCATTTGGCGCGTGTTAATTTATGTTGCTTTTTCCGTTTTCGAAGTTGGACTTGTTCAGGTTCAGTCTCAAATATTTTGTTTTTCTTTTTTTGCCACTAAAAATTTCAAGTGTTTAATTACCGAAAAAAATCTGAAATTCATGCTCTGATTACCTTTGTTACTTATTTAAATTTTTGAGTTGTTATGATTTTTTGACATAATTTTTATCATATACTAGCAGCTAATTGGTTTTCATGGAAGTAAAAAGCACTTCTTTTAGCATTTGGAAATATTACACACTGGAGCACCTTTGATTGCATTGAAAATGTGGCAAATGGGGAAATGCATAGGTCAACAAACCTGCATTCATTAATGGGAAATTAACAGGTCAGCTATGGTCTCGATTAGAAATATTTCGTTTTTATTACCACCTCTCTTCTCTTTTCCTCCTCTACATTTTAATGTTTCTAAAGACCATTTCATGCAGACTATTCTTTCACAAGCTTTGTGTCTTTTTAGGCCTCAAATAATAGCGTAAGACGCTGAAAGGCAAAACAACAAATAAACTTTTTCATTCTTACCTCTTATGTTAAATCTTATTTCTTAGCTTAATTTAGAAAATTCTATATTCTAAATAATTAAACTTTTCGATTTTTCATGCGTTTTTTTAATGGCTTCTTCAGCACTTAAATAGTACACCAACCAGCAATTTAAAGTAGGAAAGAAATTGAGGCAACACCACAAGCAGCTTCGAGGGTTTGATAGCTCACTTTTTTCTGCCTTTTGTTGAAGGGATTTAAAAGTAATTTGTATGCGCATATGTAAAAAAAGTCAAAGAGTACCATTAAAACAGCTAGATACTACGACATTATAAATTTATTGGTGATAATTTATAGATTAACATTATTGGAAAGCATTTATACAAATGAAGAAAATTAGACAATGAACTTAAAGTGTAATGCTTTAAAATATTTGTGGGACTAGTTTCTTTCAAGATAAAAAGCTTTGGAATACTTCTTAGGGGGGAAAAAGGTGGAAATTTTAGGCTGTTAAAAAATATTTGACTCTTCACAAAATAAAGTACGCCAATACATTTTAATGCCATGCAATATAGTGCGTTACTATTTGATATGAAATACCTACATATGAAATGTCTTACTTCTGTAAGAAAGTCGAAGCAAAGGCCGAATGTTGGCACTCGCTGGCTAAATACACTTTGATATTATCAAATCGTTGTCATTTCACAAACATCCTATGATGCAATTTTAAAATATACACACACAAAACACAATAAAAACAACTCATAAGTCCAGTTTAACAACAAGCATAACCACAGCAAGTTGTATAACTCAAATCTTCTCATTCGTTGGCCAAGCAAAACACACGACCATCACTTTGGCACAGCAGCAGCAGCAATTGCAGCAATACTTGAATTGCATTGCAGCATTGAGAATGATGATGATGTAAGCCGCCATTGCAAGAAGAGATAGAAAGAACTTCTATGCTGTTGTGTACTCGCATAATTACTTCTATGATCGAGTGCCGAGGCAAGAGCTGAGCGGATCGGAGCTAAACCACACATAGTTCATCTAATATTTGCTTTCGAATGTTTGCTGTGAGCTGGAGAAGTAGAAAAACAAAACGGTTCATTAATGACTTTCATCTCACAATACACACAAAAGACTTAAGAACATTTCTAACTTTCGAGCGATGTGGACGTGTTTCTTCGTATTTCGTTGGCATTTCATAGAAAGGCATCGAGCATCGGGCATAAAGAATTAAACGGCATTTTTTCATTTTCCCCATTTTGCCTGCTTCTACTCCAGAGTTTTTATTGTTGTTGTTATAGTTTATTAGCGCCGCTTTTAATTTTTCATAACAATTTAAATGTACATATTAGCATACGACGAGAGTGGAGTGTATACAGAAGCAGCCAGCAAATGATTCTTACATGCAGCGACAGACAACAACATCGGGCGTTGAGAATAGAAGAAATTTCATTCAGTACAAAGTTAACAGTCACAAGCGATAGAACAATATAAGACAAAAAAAAAACGCACACCAGAAGAAAGTTCGTTGCTTGAGTCTTTTGTTTGCAATGCATCGAGTGTGTAAAAAGAAAATTTTGTTAGGAATTTGTGGGAATTAATTTAATTAATTAAAAAATTGTGTATTATTAATGCTGTATTTAAATGAAATTGTGCATTGAGAAAGAAGAAAATTACTTATACTTAGAAAAATTGTGTTTGGCTTGGTGCTATGTACATATAACTTGTTTTTACATTAGTTGGATTAAAGTGTGTGGATACATCATTTCAAGGCATCATTCAATGAAAAAGATGAATGATCCAATGGAGTATTTACTAAAATTGGAACAAATGGTAAGCATAGGCACTTTTAAATAGAAAAACGTTTGTGATTTATGCTAAACAGGGGGTAAGCTTGCATGAATTATGCGAGTAGTATTCAACTAGTATTTTATTCAGATCACTCAGCAATTTACTAAAACATGTACGTGAGTACTCGTATGTATTATATGAATTTGCCTATCGGCTTACAAAATATAACAATTTTAAATAAAACTGTGTGGTAATACTTACTTTTCATGTGTGTCACTTAAGAAAATTGCTTTTAAATTGCATTCAAACTTCTAATTATAGTAAAATCTAGCATTTTAAATAACGTTTGCATGTTGCCTGCTTAATTTGCATTGAAAATTACTAAACAAAAATGAATGAAAAACGTAAAACTGAATACGCAATTTACCCTAAAAAACAAATTCAACAAAATTGCTATGACCTCAACTGGAAATATATAAGTAGAACTAATTCTTTTTGTAGTTTCTTAAAAAGAATGTTTCTAAATAATTATTTACGCTGTCAACGAGAAATCACACACATACACATAAAATTGCAACAGCAAACAAACGAAGTGATTGTGGTAGAATTTAAAGTAGCATCTGAAGTAGTGGATACCAATTTCTGTTTACATTCGCTCAAAAATTCTTATGCTCTAAGTTCTATGCTAAGCTTTATCATTCACATCGAGTCTGTTGATCGTTTGATTGTTGTGCGTGGGAAGAAGATAATATTTAATATACAAAACGTTCTCACTACTTGATATGCATCGAATGGCTTATGATGTGTTACATACTCAAATAATTACTCGTAATTATAGCTTGTGAAAAGTTATTTGTAATGTTTTATTTTTGGTTAGGACTTATATATTTTTTTCTTGGTTTTCATTTACTATTATTTCAACCAGTCATTACTTTTCGCCAATAAATCGTGAACAACTCCAAATAACAACGGAAAAAAATACGTTAACTCTGTACAACAGCCTGATACTTTCATATTGATCTCCACCAGGAGATGACCCCGAATTACATTTGTGGCACAGAGTAATGTCACTTGTCAAATGAAAGGAGCAGTTTCACAGCTTTAAATCAAATGAAAATCTAAAATATCAAATGCAAACTAATAACAGCGATTATAAGATGTAGATACCGGCTCTATAACTTTGCACAGGATAACAAATATGTAATGTAATTTTTTTTCATTTTAAGTTTGAGATTGTGCTTCTTAATCGAATAGCTACGATAGGAAATCGAATAAAATCCAAGATTTTTAGTAATGTGTCTGTGATGTTTTTTCTAAAGTGTGCAAGTGTTTCCGCATACCCTACTGAAATCTTATTTATTAAGTATTTTCTAGTTTCTAGCGCGCATACATACACACACATTCAGGGTGTTCGCTATCAAACAGAGAAAAAAAATTCATCTTACAGAGAAGTTAATAGAATACACGCAGATTGCGCACGGTATCTTATTGGTCTATCATAGAACATGTGATGTATTTATGTTCTTTGACTTACAAATCATTTTATAGTATGATGACAACCAATTCTTCACAGCAACAGCGATTGCTAGTGACAGCTATCAGGATAGCAATTTGTACAGTTTACAAAGTCACAAGTTTCGCCATAGCTTGCTAACGTTTTCCAATGGGAAAGACTATTTCATTGAAAAAATCCGTTGGCTGGGAAGCTTTAATTTGTCCATTCAACATTTGTATTGTACAAATTAACTTGGAAGATGAGATATTTAAACTTTTGAGACAAAGTATTGGGCAAATATTAAAATTAAAAGAGCAGAAAAAATACAAAAAAATTAAAAAAGGGAAGAAAACAGAAAACAATAGTGAAAAATAGCAACAACAAAAAACTAATAAAAAATAATAAAACGAAATGCCACCATAGTCTAACACCTCTTCCACGTCGTGAATCAGGCAAAACCAAGAGTAGACCAAAAAAAGTGGAGAACACCTAGCCACGTCTCTGATGTAAATGGTTATATTTCTAATATCACTAGTCCGTAACCAATCGCACATTACAAAACCGCATTAATTGTACGAACAAATTTCATTGACTGGAGCATTTTCAAAAGTTCTTAAACGCATTTCCTCACCATATCCAATCATTCCATGAGAGTTGTAAATTTCTAGTCAGAATAAACGAATTAGGCGACAAGTTTTTCGTTTCAGTCTTCTGTTTTCTTGTCACACAAAGCACAATATAAAACGCCCAAAAAGCATTTTACAGTTAAAGTGCTATTAAACTCTATTTTAATATTTCTCATTCTATGTGTACATCCGTTTATTCTGTGCATTCCGATTAAAGAGATGTTTGTGTAGTCGTTGCAGCAAGTTATAGCTTTCTTCTATAACATGCTGCACATGCTTCAAGTGGTGGTGGTGATGCTGCTGCCCCTACCAACTGCTGCAGCATTTGCAAGTCTCGTGCACTCTGCGATAGCGTTCTGCATAAATATGTAGGTAAACATGAAATTATTCCTTCTCGTAGCTGTACACGATTGCTGCTGCTGCTGCTGCTATCTAACAACTTATCTTCAATGTAAAAGTCACAGTTGTAATGTTGTTGCTGTTGCTTCAACTGACCTACATAATTTTGTGAGCTTAACGCTAACGTTAATTTCGCTACAAAAACAGCAAAAGCAAAACAATAACAATAAGAAAGAAGAAGCATACCAATTGAGTGAAGCAGCAATTTGAGGCAAAGAGTTTGATGCTGTTGCTGCTCTTAACGTTTTCTAGCAGATGCGGCTGCCTGTGTGCAGTTGTTATGCTTACTAAATTGAAGTTTAAGCAAAACATGCTATAAGAATTTTTGTTTGCATACTCGCTCACCTTTTGCAACATAACTTATATCTAGCTAAAAGAAAAAAAAATTAAAACCAGAAATTCATTGCAATGCGTAAAACTGCTAATGTGGCTTGTTCTTTGCTAGTTTTACTCGCAGCTATATGCTCGTATGTTTTAACTGAGAAAGAATTATTAATCTAAAATTTAAAATATAAATTTTTATGCAAAAATTCCAATTCTTAAATAAATTTCGACCTGATTTACACTCCAAACACACACACACACACACATATGCATTTGTGTGCCACTGTAAAACTTGTTGTTGCTGCCGCACTTGTTGCATTTGAATTTTAATCGCCAGCGTGCACTTTTTTGTTGCTTTTTTATTCCACTCTTATATCTCTTCTAAGCGTATGCAGAAATATTTTTCGAACGCAGAATTTTTCCCCCATAAAGTGGGTCATTCAGTCAGTAGTGTGGCAGGCAGACAGACACCGCTTGATAATTGGCAACAGCAGCAGCAGCAGCAGCAGCGGCAGAGGCAGTGAATATATCTGCAGCTATAAACTATAAACATAAAATTTCATTATTTTTCTTCTGAGAGGAGAACCTGTAGTGCATTCGATTATTTTCATTTTTATTTTCTTCTTTCAATTTGACAAAGCTAAATCAAGTTATGCGCATGCGCAAATGCTCAAAAATGTGAGGTCTACTACTGTAAGTGCTGTAAATGACTTGCATAAATACTGATGCTATGTAGAATAATGATGTTTTGTGTAACGTTATTTCAATAAATTTGACATTTATTGTAAGCATTTACAGTTTTAGTTTTATACTGGCAGATTGTACTTTTCTGTAGTTGGTAGTTTAAGCCGAATCTTAATTTCTTCATTGAATTATCACTCATTTTCTATTCCATGAAAGGTTTGTCTATAGAACTTCTCTTTGCTATACTCGTGTGTTGGATGTTGGATTTCCACCTTCAGAATATATTGCAGATTTTATTGATATTATTCATTTCTAAAATTTATTCATTTTCATTGTCAACTGTTTGTGTTTTTCACATAACTACTGTGTACATGTGTAGCATGTTAACAAAAAATATGCATTCATCTCTCTCCCAATATACAAACACATTCACTCAGTCACTCATTAAATTCACATTAGCACTCTATTCATTTAATTATTGTGTCCGTTTCCTCTTTCATACAATATTCTCATTTCACAAAAATAACAATTACACCGAGAGTCACAATATTATAGGTAACATTCCTCTGTTATTATAAACTTTACTGAATGCACAGCTCCAACAAAACAAAAGATTTAAGAAGCAAACTTTTTTAAATCTATTGTTGATTGGCATTCTTTTTGTTTTTGTGCGTAGCTGCTTTTTGTGGTATCTTTAAAAGAAAATAAAAGCTAAGAAGAAAGCAATCAATGGCATATTTTTAGCTTCGTTTTTTTTCTGACTCTTCACTTTGTTTTGTTATTTGCTAATGCAAGTATGGGCAATGGGTCATCTAAATTTTTTCTGTTTCCATTTCAAATTTGAATGTTTGAATGCTAATGATTTTGTTTATCACTTTCTTATAAGAACTCGCTAGTGTAACAAACAAAATATTTTCACTAGGCATCTTGCGAGTATTAAACTAAAAATATAAATAATTATGCTAAATATATAAGCGCTTTCACCTATTTTTGCTGCATCTTTCTTACTTCTTAGGTTTGTGGTAGTTTATTATTATATTATGTTAAATTTGCTATTAAAACCTTTTTTCCTTCAAAACTAGTTTTAGTAAATATTTTCAGCAATTTTACACTTACGCTCTTCGTTCTCTCTTCACTAATGATGAGCTCAAACGTTTTGATAACACAAGGTTTCCAGCATACAGTTCAAGATTTTAGAGGCGTGCGCGCGCATAATTTGCTAGAAATTAGATGCTAAAGGCTAAAGGCTCACGATATTAACGTAATTTAATTAATCAAAAAAAAAAAAACTTTGACATCTTTAATTTCATATTTTATGTACGCATTTATATGCGAAGAGCCTCAGCAGCAAATCAACTAGTAGCACACTAACCTAAATGCTTGTGTTCCTTTTGCTTTATTGTTGAAATACTTATACCCCATATTTTCCAATTTGCTCTCAATAGAAACTCAATAATAAAGAATCGCCAACCACAACCACAACAACTACAACTACTCGTACCATTTTTCAAACGAATTTCAATTGAAGTCAATCGCTGAAATACTCTCAAGCATGAAATTGACGTATGTATTTTCGAATTGTGTGTATTTTCGCATCTCTCCACTTTCAGCAATTGGCAGCAATTGTATGGTCGTTGTGGTTGTTGCTGTTGCTGTTGCCACTGCCACAACCAATTTAATATAATTTAATGGTTTCTTTATGAAGAATTTCATTCAGCATTATTTATATTTTCTCAATTTGCTCCAGTTTTAATTTATAAAAGAAAATTTCGTTTGTTTACTTGGGAGATTAATCTAAATTTTATTGCGTTTTGAAAATTGATAATATTGAGTTATTTAAAATAAATGTGAATCGAAATTTCTTTAAAAAATTTGAAAACAATAACAACAATTTAGCAATGTCTTAAGACCAAGAGTTTAATAGAAATAATTCGATGTAAGCCATTAAGAAAAGAATAAATAAGTCATTAACAAAAGAACAAAGTAAAGTTAGTGTGTTCGAAAATCTTGTGGCAATTTATGAAAACAGACTTTTTATGTTAAGTAGTTTTTGATCTTCCTCAGATCTTCCTCAATCTAGCAATTAAATCTCTCAGAAAAATCATACACCTATGAAAAGGACAAGTACGTTTCTGTATTTCTTTCTGTTTTTCTTCTACTTAATTAGGTAGAAAACAGAAAATCTTTATAAAAAATTCTTCTGACGTAATTTTGACTACAAAAGTGTGGGAAAGATCTATAAGATAAATTCATTGTTTTGCAGAATGACTTTTAGTGAACTTAGAGGATTAACTGCGCACCAATGGCAAAGAACATTAAGCTGAAATTAATAAGTATACTCGTACCCCTCCCGAAAGTTGAGAGGAAAAACGTTGATATAAAATTACTGAAATCAAAGATATGCAACAAAGGTTCGCTTAATGATGATTACTTGACCAGTAATTTATTCATTCAAATGTATTTATCTATTTATTTATTGTGTCTGTAATGGTATGTGAGGAGTTTTTTGTGATTGAAATTTCTAAAACGTAATAGCGTTTTTTATTGCTCGATGGTGGTAAAGTATTACGAAATCAAAATTTGCAGTTCCTTAATATTCACATCATTAACTGTAACGCATGTGCACAGAAAATATTCCAATGAAATCGAAATTAACATTTATTTGTAAGCAAATTTATTGCACTTTGGTTTCAGTAAAAAAAAAAAAAGTTTAATATTCAACTCAAGAAAATACCATGAATTCAAGGAAACAAGTGTGAAAGCACTTGCTATTAAATGTAAATACCAAGAGAAATTGGCTTAAAAAGAGTGAGAAATGGATACATAAAAGCCATGCCCGGTTCGATTGGTTAGTTTAAATATTCAAATCATGGGAATCATAATGCAAAACCTACTCACAGACAATAACACAGCGAAATTTCTAAAATTACGTTAACAAGTTCGTAACTCGACGCCGCCGCCGCTGCTGCTGCGGTAATCATCTTGCACTGGCAGCACTGGCGAAAACACTTGCACTTAAGCGAGCGTTGTGAGCAGAAAGTGCTTATGCTTCACTACACTAACGCTACACACAAACGCATTCAAGCATAGCTAAGTGGAAGAGGAGCTAATGGCTAACAGCGAACAGCTAGTAGCTGGCTCGCTGCCGGCGAAAATACTATAAGCAAATTACAAATCATGTTACATGAAAGTGAATATATGGGCGTGTTTTTACTTTGTTGGGTTTTATTTTAAGCTAAATAGCTTAAATGTAAAATATTTTCCTTTGTTACAACTTTTTTTCATTCGAAATTGTTTACATATTTTCGTAAAAATTTGCATTTTGCGTTAGAGGAATTTTGGATGCGGAGCCTGTGCAAAGATTGTGAAATTGAAATTGAAATTGCTGCAGCTAAGGTTGAACAAATCTTGTAATTGTTGCCAATAAAAAACTTTTGTTGCTTTAGGTTGTTCACAGTTGGCAGTTAGTTAAGGTCTTGCCGGTGGTGGAATGGCGGGAAGCTTTTGCCAAAAAGTGCATTGACCATTCATAGCAAATAATCATTTATGTTTCTTTTCGCTTCGATACAGCAGCAACAACATATTAAGCATCAGCAGCAAACATTGTTTGCTTGTACTTAGTTTATTGCTTTTTGGCGTTGGTCAAGTAAAACGTGCTTGGTTTTTTAATGTGTCTTGTTTTAAGGAAAACTTTTAATTTTTGTTTTTCCAGTAGTGAAATTTTTCTCTTTCAATCCACTGCTGTTGCTGTTGCTGTTGCTGTAGCTTTTGGCAAAAAAGTTAATCGTGATTGTCTTGCAGTATTATTTATGCATAATTTTGTGGCAATGCGACAAATGTCTTGTCTCGCTGACAATCACAGCTAGTCAGCCTAAGCGGCTGTGGAAAGATTTTTTGTAGAAACTTTACCTATTGGCAACATTACAGATCCGTTTTCAATGTTGTTGGCAATAGTTTTAAGGGCTTCTGCAAATTTTCACCAAAGCCACTTAAGCATCGCTTATATTCTCAAATCAAAGTCTGATTCAAGCTTAGCAGAGTCAGTTTAGTTTCATTTCATTTATACCCACATAGGTACAATGTACCTGGTAAATACTTGTCCGGTGCGATCTCCCAATCTCCTTATCATTAATTTAAGAAAATCAAAAGATGTACTGTTGGGACCATTTTGTTTAAAATTAAGAGAATTTAAAATTTTTATTAGCTTTTAAGTCACACCTGCAAGCATCAAATAGCTCAACCAAAAATCAATAACTTGAATAAATTCCAATACAACAAATAAAAAAAGCTAAAGCAATATTTGCTATGCTACAGTAACAATGTTGCTGTTGTTATTGATATGTTGGCAACAAATGTCAAAACCTCATAATTAAAAAAACTGAAAAATATTTGCTAAATTTGCAATATAGACGGCAAACTATGTATACAAATAAAAAACTTTTAATGGTCCGCGCGCTAAAAATAACTTCAGCAAAAAGATTGAAGGAAAAAAAATGCTGAAAAAGAAGACGCTTCAACGAAGTCGGTAGGTAGAAATGTTTGCTTACAACAAAAATAGATACAAAGATACTCGTATTCACGTCCGTTTCGCGGTCCGTCTGTCCTTCTGTCCGTCTGACCATCCAGCGTCATCAATTCTCATGCTCTTGAATATTTGAAAACTTCGCTGACAGCAAAGCGCCAAAGTACTACTGTGGGCAAAAAGTAGTAAGACTTTGTTCATAATTTCAAATTTTTTTATTCATTCTTCCAAATCTATTTCGTCCCCTTCAAAGTAATCCCCCCCGGCCCCAATACACTTGTGCCAACGTTTTTTCCAATTCTCGAAACAGTTGTTAAAGTTAATTTCCGGAATAGCCTTCAATGCGCTTAGCGATTCATGTTTAATGTCTTCAATTGACTCAAAACGGTGTCCATGAAGCGGTTTTTTGAGTTTAGAAAATAGCCAAAAGTCACACGGTGCTAAGTCAGGCGAATAGGGTGGTTGCGGAACGATATCAGTCGAATTTTTGGCAAAATGGTCTCGTAAAACCAATGCAGTGATTTTGGAACCAATCGTGCATTCACTCTTCTTAGACCCAAATGATGTTTTAAAAATGGTTTTCACTGATCCTTCCGATATTCCAACGATGCCAGTAAGGTCTCTGACCGTTAATCGTCGATTCTCGAGCACCAATTTCTTGATTTTATTGACGTGTTGATCATCAGTTGATGTTGATGGCCGTCCTGGATGTGGTTCGTCGTCAACGCGTTCTCGACCATCTTTGAACAATTTGTACACTTGCTCGCGACATACAATTATCACCGAAGGCCTTTTGCAACATTCTGAACGTTTCGGCACCAGAAATTTGATTCCGCACACAAAATTTGATGGAACTTCTTTGTTGAATAATTTCACTCATTGTAAAAATCGCCGAATGCACTTTTTGTACTTTGATGTGACATTTGGCACAGATGTCACCGACAGTGATACCAACCTTAAAAAAATAATATTTTGATGAATGGGTTTCCGCGCGAAATTTAAATTAAAAAGTCTTACTAACTTTTGCCCACAGTAGTATGAGCAAAATGCTAGTATCTACATGAGTATGAATATAGAATAGAAAAAATGGTTGCATTGTGCTTGTAGGGTATATGTATAATATTTTTTATTTTTATATTTATATTTCATGCTTCGACTATAAAAGTTATTATTTAACAACAATAAAAACAAGCCAACAGTGGCCAAGCCCATTTTCTATTTGCTCATTGTGCATACGAGTTCATATATGTAAAGAATAATGACGACCAGGAGTTTAATTTCTTTAAAGTCTGTAAAAAAAAGATTAACAATTTACTTGTTGGCAATTCAATCAAAATATTTATAAAATGTTTACTTGATGTTTTAATTATGTAGGTATTTTATTTGTGTGTATTTCATAAAAGTGTTCGAAAGCCTTCAACTTGAACTTTAATTATTTTGATGATACGAATGGCGTGCCTTGACTGAAAATCTGGAAATCCAACCATCAAAATTAAATTAGTTGATACGAAAAAAAAAAATACTTTTCGCTGTTGTTGCTTCATATTTGTTCTGTTATTAATTTCTGTTTAAGTACTTTTGCACACTTAACGTGTCCATTGTAGCTCAATTGAGTAATGTTTTAATAATTTATGTACGTGATTCTATAATTGGATTTTCTCTCCCCTTCGTTACATTTCCTCTTCTTCTCTTCCTGCTGAGTTTTTAAAACTAAATTTTCGATGTCATTTGCACGTAACCATTAGATATTATAATTTACATACTCGTACATGCAATAAAGCGAGGCTGTTTATGCTCAACTTTTATTAACCCTATTGAGGTGAAGCTATTACAAATTTGTAATAATTTCCGAAAAATCGTATTTAAAAATATAAAAATTTATATTGGAAAATAATTTTTAAATTGCTCACATTGACCCAGTATAACGACTTGAATAGCCCGTTACTTAGCAGTTCTAATAGAACAAGCTACCATTCAGCTCTCCTAATGAATGCTAAAATCTCTAGACTTGAAGAGCAAATTCGAGTTATTAAACAAACTTCCCGACTTATTATCAAATATGAATATTATCAGAGTCAATGTTGTAAATGAATTCGACTATGACATTTTATTCGGCACTCGCTTAAGGTAAAGTAGTTTCAAAGCAAAAGCTCCAAATAAGCGGCACCTCGGTTATATATCACCAGCAGAGTTAATTGTATGGGGAAACAACAACAAAAGAGTGAGATCGTAAAAATCGGATAACTTTAAATTGTCCTAGCAATGAAATCCCTTATGCAAATAAAAAAATTTAAACAGTTTTGAAAAGAAAATTTAATTTCTGATATAATGATCATCTAAAACTAATTTGTTTATTGTTTTTTACAGAATTCGGACAGCTTTTCGGGTATGCCTGCCATTACCGCCTTTACTCTCATTTCCGAGACTCTCTTGGCGGCAGTATTCCACTTATTTCTAAAATCTTCCATGGATTTAGCTTCTTTGATTGTTGCCTTTAATGTTCTTTTCACTAGAGCCCAATATCTCTCGATAGGCCGAAGTTCTGGGCAATTTGGTGGGTTGGCGATTTTTGCTACCAATTTGATGTTTTGGTCTTCGAACCATTTAAGGGTTACTTTACTGTAGCGGCAGGAGGCTAGATCAGGCGAAAAGAAAGTAGATACATTGTGCTTTCTAATGAAGGGTAGCGCCTCTTCTGGAGGCACTCCTTCACATAAATTTCGGCGTTAACAGTGCCATTTGTTACGAAACTTTTACTCCTTAGCCCACAACTACAAATCGCTTGCCATACCAGAAATTTCTTCGGGAACTTGGACTTTTGTTTTGTCCTAAATCTTTTCTCAACTCCTCTTCGTTCTTTTGCGGTGTAAAACTCTTGACCAGGCAATTGAGAAAATTTAGACAGCAATCGAATTTTCGGAAAAAATCTGTCTTCAACTTTTTAGCTCGGCTCTGGGCTATCAAGTTCTTAGTAGCGTTCCTGTCGGGTACTGATTGCACTTTGTATGTTTTAAGGCCCGCATCTTTTTTAATTTTACGAACTGAAAACTCACTGCAACTCGCTTTTTCCGCCAATTTTCGATTAGACAACGTTGGATTCTTCTCTAAGAGAGCAACGACTTTCTTCGCCTTTTGTGGAGACACGAAACAACATTTCCTTCCAGAGCCATATTTTCTAGCAAGTTCTTCTAGTTAAGTCTGTATTAAATTTTTTATGAATCATCGAGACAGTGTTTTGTGCAACTTTCGCCTTATTTGCAATGGTTTTCTGGCTCCACTGCGGATTTTCTCGAAATAATTCAACAACTAAATCGCGTCTTTCCACTTCCGATGCCATGACTCAACTGAAAGTTCACAAGTCAAAAAACATGTGATTGTATTTCTCCAACGCAAAGCCTACTGTTTGAATTTTTTCATTCAGATGAAGAGTTTCAAAGCAGTGGTCTTTCAAAGTTATCCGATTTTTTCGATTTCACTCCTTATGCCCCATTTTTCTTATCGAACATACTAGAAATATATCTAGCCCTTGCTAACTAGTAAAGAGATTATTACAATGTAATGCTAGAAATGGCCAAGTTGATGTATGTAATAAAAGTTCTTATTGACACCAAAAAAAAACAGATTGCACTTTGGGAGCGCAAATAGCTGCCGAATGTATGGAAAACTGGTTATATTGTATATCTGCATTCATTTTAAAATACAAAAAAATAATAATAACACGGTCGCCACAAAGAATTGAATCTACGACTACTTGATGGACATGATCTGCATACTAGCGTACACATGCGTTGGTCATCTGAGCTATACCCTGACTCGTTGAAGCTGCGGCAAAGCAGCGAACACCATTTTTTTCTGCTTTTCCCGCTGCTTTACATTACATATCGCGCATACAATGATCATATGTCTCACCTAGTAAGACCTTTGCTCCATAGTAAACTTCATAAAATTAAACAACATATTTGTTTAAAGAAAAACAAAAACTTTTAATAATAAAAATATTTTTTTTTCTTGTTCCACGAAATGGTCCAATGTAACTAGTTTATGGACTAGTGTACAGAGATAGGTCAGTCCCAGTACTGATCATGTCCAATGACAACCCTGTATAAAAATAACTAGTCTGTTATCATATATTTGGAGTATGTAGACAGAGACCACTAGTGGTCCCTCGCGGTGTGGTATGATACTAGTACAAGACTAAACCGATTGATTACTGGGCTATAGCTAGCCCATGTTGATTAACATCCCTGATTTCTATATCAACATCAACACTACTGTAAACTGTTAATCATGAAAGAAGAAGAACAGTGTGGGGAAGAAGAAAAAAGGAAATGCGTCAAAATGTCCGCAATAGAAAAGTATTAAGTTTAAAAATTAAATTAAAATGTTATGTAGTGCTCAAGAACGAGTTCACTCATACATGCTAAATACAATACAGAAAAGAAATGAATATGTGTTGGAAGAACACGTCCAACTGCCAGTGCTATTGAGTTGTTCCATTATGATTACAATGCAACGAAGAAGAGATTTAACATAGCTAGTTGATCGTTTTATTCGCACATGATTAACTACTTCGCAAATATGTAAAATTCAGATAATTTTCTACATATTTACATCATACTTATTTACTTGCAAAATTGTTTATTGTTTTGCGCCGCTATTTCCTTAACAAATACCAAATAAAAATTCATTGAAATTCCTATGACTCATTACTTAAGAATTGTAGAGTTAATAGCAAATGTGTAATATTTTACATATACAAAAATAGCCGCATTATGTAGGGGGAAAAACAATTGAAATATGGTAATAAATATTTGTTGATTATAAAAACCATTAAATAAAAATTCAGCTCATTGTCAGCCATGAACGTGACCATTTTATGAATGTAATTTCAAAAAAATACTAGCTCTACAAAATTTACATATGGTAAAACAAATTGGAACTTTTACGGTAACGCGATCAGTTACGGTGACTATGCGCCCCGTTGAAATAGCTGAAATATGTAGAATAAAAAAATGCATAATGCCATATTTTTTAAAGCAGCTATAAAATGAAAAGAAATTAATTAATGATTTAAATGATTTTACACATACGCGTATTATTGAATTCTCTATTAAACATAATTTTAATCCACCAACAACAACAATCATAGCTACAACTGACCATCATGGCCAGCAACAGCTGGCCATGTTCTATTATGTCTTCGCTCTACTGTCAATTCCACGCATGTTAACAGCAAATAAAAACCGATGAAACAACGACAACCACAACAAGAGCTAGGCAAATATTTGTATTTGTGTTTGTATGCGTGTTAGTGTGTGTGTGTGTGTGTGTGTGTGTGCGTTGCATATATTGCATGCGAATCAATCCAATTATAGCCCTAAGCTCGAAGAACAATCGAAAGGAGAACTAACCTTTTCTCGGGTAGCTGCTCCGCTTCAAATGTACATGCTTGCTGCACTGGTGAAAGAGAAGCGAGAACGTAAACTAAAAAAGCAAAGCAAAAGCAAGAGCAAGGACCACCAGCTAAGCGTCGTCATCATCAGCTTCAGCTTAGGATCACTTTTTTATGAAAACGCACACTTGGCTTGGTAGCACCAACAACATCGTCAACATCAATAAAAAAAAAAGGAACCCGATGTAAAACTGCACTGATTTTATGTATAGTATAAAATGGAAATTGGCACGAACAATTTTATCTTTTTCCCGCGCATGCCACTGACTAAATCTATGAGTACAAGGAAAAATTAATTTTAAATGACATGCGCTCAATGTTGCATGCATTTCATCGCAGCATCTGCAACAAAACTTTTCTCAAATGAAGTTCGTTGAAAATCAGAAAACAAAGTTAATTAACTTCTATGCACAGCGGCCCTTTTTCAGTACGGCAAGGCAAGGCTAGGCAAGGCAACACAGCAACTCAGCAATATTTTCCAGTTGCTGCCTATGTTGTAGCAACCTTTGTTGTAGCTCACTGTTACCAGAAGCTTAGAAACCTGTTTGCTTGGACTTATCAACATCAACACTTTGGCATCAGCGTCAGAATTAGCGTCTGCGGCTTTATTATTCCATTTTTCCTTTCCGTTGATTTGATTAAACTACCATCTTTATACATACTTAGAATTGCAGTTGCAACACTTGGCATCTGTTTTTGCGTTCATCTTTTTATCTTAAGTGATATTTACATATGTACATGCATGTAGTTTGTATAAGGATCGCGGAATTCATGTGCTGTTTTAGCAATCATTAGAAACTCGAACGGAAAATTTAAAACTTAAGGCAAGTTCTTAAAATCAGCAGTTGATTTTGCAATCATTTAATATTTTCCATTTTAATTTAAATAAATCAAGTTTTACGGCTGAGGTAGCCATCTTCAGCTTTGCTCATCTTCAGCCAACTAATTAATAATGTTTGCTAACTTAGATACTGTAACACATACAACTACTGCCTGCCGACGATATGCAATACACATGCATAATATATATAATTTATTTTCATACAAGTACTTATATACGTTGGAGTATATATTTACTCGTACTTTGTAGTACGCAGAGTAAAAATGTTAGTGCTTGCAACTATTTTCATACTAAATATTAAATGTTAAATGAGTTTATTTACACGATAAAAGCAAAAAAAAAAGTAAAACAAAACAAATATTTAAAAATAAAGATATAGATAAAACGTTTATATTTAATCAAGATAACGTACGTAGTTAGAATCTCAATGCTTACTTATTTATTATTAAAAATGCACAACCATGGCAGCAGGAGAAGGAAGCTTCCTGAAAATATGAAGCTTGCTGAAAATATTCTGAGCTTGTATAATTGTGAATTGAGAATAAATTTTGAAAACCAAGTGCAACGTTTTCCATTAATTAAAATTCAAGCATTTCCTCAATTAAATTCAATGTACAATACAATAAAACTTAACTTTATCGGAAAGCATAAATATTTAAAAGTTAGGTACTCTTTCTGCCATTCGCTCGCGGTCTCCTCTGCATCACTAGGAAAGTTAAAGAACGTTTCCGATTGAATCGGATTTTATGTACTGAGGGATTCTAAAATAGAAAAACTGAATTTTCTAATACCAAATGCAATAGCAAGCCCTCTTTTTTACATGTGCCGCTGCCATTCAATGAAAAAGGCATCAGAACAACCTAACGATGGTAGCAAGTAAGGGCAATCGTTAGCTCTAGAGCCATGCTATGCTGTTCTTTGCCTCGGTGTTGCGTTCTACGTGACACTTGGTGCAAACACGTAATAATATTATGTTGTATGCTGCTGCTATTACTTTTGTTGTTGTTGTTGTTGTTGTTGTTGTTATTGTTGTACTGTTACCGGTTGCCAGTGCATGGGAGACTGTCAACATGACGCTTATGTGTGTGTCCCCCATGCAGACAGACATGTTGTTTCCTATGCTCCCGCTACTGCTGCTGTTCGGGAAATTGCCCACACAATTGACAATTGCTTTTAACAAAGTGTCAACTGCAAAAGTTAAACTTAAAATTGTTGCTTCCTTTTCTTGTCTAGTTTTTGTTCTTACCATAACCAATTTAAGATTCTGTTGCCTGCTGCTGCTGCTGCTGGTGCTGTTCGCCCTTTGTTGGCCAACTGCCTCCCTGGTTTAAATATTTTAGTGTGCTATATGCACTCAACTTTTCTTTTTGATTTTCCAATTTTGAGTACGTTCGGCTTTCGTATGCAACACTGTTTTCCAATGTGCCTACGTTTTTTACTCACGTACGATTATCGTCACTCTTTGCCCTTCCCTACTAAAACTATTGACTATTGTGGCAATTTACCTTTATTGTAATTCGTATTGTCTTCAAAAGCAATTGTTTGTTGGCTCGGTTGAGACGTTGTCATTGTTGTTGGTTCGAAAATTGTTGCTCGAACAATATTTGTGAAATGTCAACAACCTTCTTTGTTCTTGTTGTCGTTTTCTTTTTTGTTTGGGACTTTTTTTCATGACTTGATTCGGTTTCAGCTTTTTACGGAATTTTTATGTGTGTTTTTCAGTGTCGCTGTCGTTATTTGTTGTTTTTGCTGTTGTCGTCGATGTCGCCGCATTTGCATTTCAACCGGTGGCATTCATCAGTTGTACTTGCTATTTACTTGTGTTGTTGCTGTTGTTTTGGTGTTGGAGTTGTCTGTTTGTCAATCGTCAAACCTGATAGTTTTAGATTGCATAAAATAGGCCAGAAGTTTATTTTTTCGGGTGGGGGGAGATTGGTTAAAATACTGTATTTAGGCAATAATCTGTTAACCGAATACAAAATTTAAACTGAGGTTTCACTGCTTGTTCCAAAGTTAAGCCTAATCAATATATGGCATAACTAATACGAAGACTTTATGTTCAAAACACTCAAGTTCTTTTAAATTAATTCCAATAAATCGTGTTTACTTGTTCTGTATTTGTATAAGTACTACACGATAAGTGCTCAACTGGAATTCCTACAATCTTTTTGTTATTGTATTGTAATATTTGCTACATAAAAACACGCGTGATATCTAAGAATGATTGAAATTGATTTAGCTTTACTTGCGAATCCTCAGATCTAAGTACGTAGATAAGGTTTTGAAGTACTACTTTAGTATTTGAATTTGTTATTCACATTTTATTACAATGAGTCATTTACTTACACACATATGTACGTACATTGTACCTACATACATACTCAAATATTATTTATATTTGTTTGTTTTCCTTTACAGGGTTCCGATCCGCGTGCCGCCACTTGCCGCGGGAAATTACAAAGTCGGCGCTGCAAATTAAATCAGGAAATCAATAAAGAGTTACGGTTACGCGCTGGTGCTGAGAATCTATTTAAGGTAATGATGCTGGGAATAACCTTTACTTATGTAACTAATTGTATCATTAATTATTAACCCCTTGTAGGCAACCACAAACCGTAAACTACGCGATACTGTCGCTTTGGAATTAAGCTTTGTCAATTCAAATTTACAATTATTAAAGGAGCAATTGGCTGAATTGAATTCTTCCGTGGAAATATATCAAAATGATAGGTAAGTTGCAAATACCATACACATATGCACATACTCACATACACACATACATACGGTACATACGTGCCTATATGCTATATGCACTCACCGTATTCTTTGCAATTTTCTAGGAAATGTTCTAAATGATTTCTCTCGGTTTTCTGATATAAAATTTTATGTTTATCATAATTTACAATGTAAGAAACAAAGGTCAACATTATGGCAACATTACATGCAATGTATTGTCATATACCGGTGCTCGTGCGTGTGTGTGTGTGTGTGTGAGTGTGTGGCATCGTGCCTGCGCCGCTTGCATGTGTGTGTTTTGTTTTTCCCATTCTCCCATTAAGATTTGTGACTGCGATTGATTTAAGTCATTCTATTCTATACCCACTTTCTTTAGCCAGTCAGCGTTTTTAAATGGCAAAATCGTGTTTAGGCAAAAAACTAATTCTTAAGAAATGCTGCGCACACTCGCATGCGATGTTTTGATGCCTTCATGCCATTTTACTATTTAGTTATACTGGGTATAAAACCTCGCCCTTCTCGCAGAGAATATATTATGCCTAGAAGGAAACATAAGGAAACGAACATGAGAGTAATAGGGAAGACGTGATAATATGCAAGAATATTGCATAAATCAGCAACCCTGGTAACAGTTGGAAAACGATGCTGGCAACCATTATCGACAATTGCCAACAGCGTGAAAAGTGAACAACTTTTCTAATCGATCATTTAGCTCAAGCACGTGCAAAATTGTTAAATTAAGAAGAAATTATATAAAGATATAAGTTAAAATAACTTAAATTTATAACGATTGCAGTTGTCATTAGAAACTTTTCTAATATAGAGCTGTGGAATAACAGTAACAGAGGAAGACTTCAATATATCTTAACTATTGCTATTAACTAGAACAGTGAAGTAATATCAAAAGAATGTTTCATACATTTTTAAAATAAGGCAAGCATTTAAAAAATTAGAAAAAATATTATAATAAGAAAGAAAAATATTGGGATAGTTTATTTGTTAATTTGTCACTCAAATTTCAACAAAATTCTTTGACATTGACATGAAATAAATATGCATATAAATATATCAGCAACACAACAAGATATTTTCCAGATTGTTTTATTGAGATAAACAAAAATCACATTCGCGTTCAACTGACGCACAAGCAAAAGTTGAGCTGAAAGTAATAAAAGCCAAATAAAAATTCTAGTATAAAAGATTTTTTTTTCTAATTATTAATTTTTTTTTATAGTTCTAAAAATGTGCGCCAATTTTATTTTTAAATTTAGTTAAATTTTTACACATCTACATACTTGCACATTTTGTATTTGCTGCTGCCCTCGAACCTAGCTTTTTTCCCCCTGAAGCTCATTTTGCTTGTCAGAAATTTGCAGTATTTTCTCTTTAAAATCGAGAGTACAGTAGAATTCGCTTCAGTGCCTATGCTCGCAACACATTTTAAGACCTTCTTTATTTGTTCAAATCTACACATCTTTAATGTTGTTTCTTCAATTTATGTTTTATGTCGTTTAAGAGCCTCTCTTAAGAGTAGGGTTGGTTAATTTTTTTTTTTTTGGTTTTGCCGTGTCAAAAAATTGTTCAAACCTGTTTATTATAATTTTAACCGGATTAAACCACATTGCAACATGAAGATGTTAATAATATTCAGATATAACAGACTCTTATGAAGTCCAATAGAATTTTCTTTTCCTCGTATATTTAATGCAGTGTCTCCCCAGTTTTGCCTCCATTGAAGAAGCTTTTTCTAATTTTTCCATAATTTTTGATGAAACTGCGTAATAATTCAGAACACTAAAAAGCTTCAAAGCCTAAATATATTATTTTCATTAAATTATTTGATTAAGAAAGAGCTAGTTTAAACGATTTTAGCGCGCAAAGCTATCAGCCCTCAACCAGGTTAAAACCGATTCAAGCAACCAGTTGGTCTAAACCATGCCAGGCCTACTTAAGAGCCCAAAAATCAGTACTTTCGTCTTAAGAACATCAATTGAGTGATGAAACATATTGATATTTTTTATCAGATCGCTATCCAGGGGACGCCACGAGGAGGCTGTGTGTCGACTTGAAACGTAGAAACGTCACGAACTTTATGTGTCCTACGCCCCAGGCCCCCCAACTTAACAATAAGAACTCTTTTAAGTGATGGTGAGCAACTAGAGCGATTTTTACTGTATATCAGTATCCACCATATTTCTAAACATTCTATTTTCAGTCGTTTCTGCGATTGCTGCTCATATACATAGGAATACGTATACCATGTGAGGTTGTTGTTTCTGGTCAAGCGCATTTTAATGCAGCCAACTGTAACGAAATCTCGTAAACTGTTGGAAAATTTTCACATCACAATTAAAAAGCAACGAAAAAAACGTCTATAATTTATTCGCTAAGCGAAAAGTAGAACTTCGAATGCACTTCGAATGATTAAATGATGACACGAGTTTCTGTTTCTGTTTGTGTTAAAATATCTGGATCCATGGGCAGAACTTATGTCGCTTTCTTCTTTTGGCTTAGATCAGTATTGAAGTTAGCTTTTTCTCCCAGAACGTTTCAAATTTCCTTAGGAAATATGTTACGGAAAAGTGAAAACTAAACATTGGTTAGCAACCGGAACCGGTTAACTTTAAAATCATGTTTGCGATTATTTCTTCATCGAGTGCTTCAAGTGCAGAGATCTAAAAATTTTCAAGTTACCTGCGCTCACCGCCAGAGTTTACTCTCCCCACAAAACGAAATCTATTGTGCAATTTCTTCACTAATGATTTTACTTTTACATCTATCAACTGTTTTGTTGGTAATATTTGCAAAAAGAAAAAAAAATTCCAAATTATATTTTGTATCTTACATTTAAAAAAAATTAAATTTATTGCTGCTGTGATCGTTATGCTTGACTTGCAATTCGCACAACACGCGCTCCTTTTTTTTACTGTGCGATAATTTTGTTGGTTGCTGCTGTAATTATTTAACAGCAATTACAACAACATAATAATAATAACTATGATGAATATAATAGTTTAAAGTTTGCAATTATTTGTTGACGTTATTTCCCACCACAAAACAATAATGCGATAATATTTATTGCAATTTAAAAAGTTTTATATCGATTTTGTTTTTGTAAATTTTCATTTCATTTTTAAAATATATTATTTATTTTGCAATAATACAAATTTTATAGAGAAGAAATATTATTTAATCAATTAATTTATATGTTGAGGCAGGATGAACTCAATGAACTTGGTTTTACAGACTTAAACAAGATTTGGAAAACTTTTAATTAATAATATTGTTTTTTTTTTTTTTGTCGTGATTTTTTATTTTTTATTTAATGTTTAATTTCTTTTTGAGGTGTGTTTCTTGTGTTTGGAGTGAAGCCAACGTGCGCGTATCTACGCTTACGCATCAAAAAGTGACAACTTTTGTTGTTGTCGGATGATGATGCTCAATCACATCAGACAAACTCACATCATCACAACTTCAGCGTCGCTCCACACTCAAAAAATGCTTTGAATGACTGTTGCTCATCTCTAAATGTGAGATTTTTTTTGGTATTTCGAAGGAGTGGCAGAAGGAGTGGGGTTCCATTTAAGAATGGCGAGTTTTATTGAACGCAAATTCGCAAAGTAAAACGCATATTATTCAAATAATGTAGAAATCATTTAGCTGACAAATTTGTAGCACATTTCTTGACAATGTGTGGCACATATTGATGTTCTCTTAACCTAATTTTTATCATTAATAAAGAAAGCATTTAGTTTTAATTTAAATTCGTGATAGATCCAATTTGAACATGATATGTACCTATGAGTACTAGATTGAATTTTGTAGGTGGACTGAAAGTGCTTTTCTCTTCTTCTTTGCAACAGCAAATTATAAATTCTGGTATACATGTATTTATGTCGTCAGGTAGGTTGGAGACTATCTATCTCTCTCTCTCTCTCTCTCTCTCTCTCTCTCTCTCTCTCTCTCTCTCTCTCTTTGCAACTCGAGTACCAGATTATCACCTCCAACTTATTCATTCGTAACTTCCGCAGTCCGTTGAATCCGTACTCGAACTCGAATTCGATAGAAGAGATGCATCTTCTACGCAATTTGTGAATCGTGCGTGAAACTGGATCTTTATTGGATAAAACAACAAGTGCCCATACTCCTACATTGCGCACAAACCGGAACCACATCAACTTGCCACCAATGTCATGAATTGAACATTTTACGCACTTCTTTGTTGTGAATTTTGCATAAAGACCTCGGTTTGAAGCCGTACAAAGTTCAATTGGTACAACAGCTGAAGCCACATGACCATCCGCAACTTCCGGGTATGGAACGCGGGGAAGAAGATAAGCATTTTCAGACGAAGCTTACTTTGGTGCTCAGGAAATACGAGCTCGATTTTGAGAAGCCACAACGATTAAGTGTTTAGTGTGGTTTTTGGGCCATTTTTCTTCGGAAATGAGGAAAGTAAACGCTTTATAGTGAATGGTGTTTGTGCTACCGCACAATGATAACTGTATATTTGTGGCCTATTTTATTAGATATGGGTTTTCAAAACATTTGATTCCAACATGATGCGCACAGTCACACAAGACGTGCAACAATCGATCTTACCGTGGGACGTTTGAAAATCGTGTTATTAGCCGTGGTGGTCGCTGTGGCGCAGTGGACTGCTACGCAGAGTGTCCGGGGTTCGAATCTTGGCACAGGCAAAATCAAAAAAATAGAAAAAATAATTTTTCTACACGGCACCACTTTAGGACGAAATTAAGGACGGCTCTTAAGGACGAAATTTATGCAGCCATTGGTCAAGTACAGCTCCACACAGTCGAAAATGTACTCGAGCCAGTCGAGGAAATAATTTGAATGAAATAGTGTTTCACAACGCATGGGTAAAAATCATTCTTTTCTTATTTACACCAAAATCAATTTCCAAATTATAAATGGTCCACCCTGTACATACATACATACTAAAATACTACATACCTACTTTAATTGAGTGGCAAATACACACTGTACATAAAATGCCAACAGCTCTTTAAGAAATAATGTCACCAAGCCAAATCAAGGTACAAAAAAAGCATCAGCTTGAAAATAAGGTGCTACATATGTAGTATACGAGTATATTGTATTTATGTGCATATAAATATGCAAATGTTTGTAGATGTTATTGTTGCTGTTGTATATATAAGTCGCAGGGATTATTTATCGCATTTTTATTATTGTTCTGTACTCATATACACACTGAACTTTCCTCTCAGTTTCACTTCGTGCTATTGTTATTGGGTATGGGGCTTGGGCTGATTTGGTTTCTTAGTTTTGCTGTGAACTTTTTCACGCGCAAACATAAAGAATAAAGATTTACTTACTTGCGTATCGCGCAAAAGAATGAATTCTACATACATTGACACGAATTCCACAATTAAGGTCATCTCCCAGAAGCCGAGGCAATATAATTAACGAATATGACTTTCTCAAAAAAAATAATCTGTGTAAACTCCAATTGGCATAAAGCTCTAAATATTTAGAATATAAGATTATAAAGCCTTAGAATGAGTACTTTGGGTAAACACTCAGGTAATAGATTGTGAATATAATGAAAATGATTAAACTCTGAAAAGTCAGATTTAAATTAAATGACAATTCCTTAAAATACTCAGAATCAAAATCACACAGTGCATGTATTTTTCCAGGTTTTCTAGTCTGACGAAGAGGCTTCCTCTGTCGTTACGTTGGGTACCTTTTAAGGTTCTGTGCATAAACTGAAGTTTAAGAGAGATACAAAAAAAAAAAAAACTGGCGTGCCACGCCTATTTAGGCAATTTTTATTATGCTCGGTTTACACTTTTTGTCTCTATGCACAATAGAAATCTTAAATAATACGCAATAGGCGAATTGTGCTATAAAACTATATGAGAAGTATATTAAAAAATGTTCGTGGCACACCCATTTTTATTTTAGTAAATTGTGATGGGACTATGTATGAGCTGACCTATCAAATTCCATCAAAAAATTTCATTCGGCTACGTAGTTATCGATTATTTACAGCAGCTCCATACAAGAAACCCCACTGTGTGTCATATGGTTGCTTGCCACTTCAGGTCGAACAATTTTAAGCCAACAACTGCAGTGTTCTCGCAAAAAGTTACGTTGTTTGCGAATTATTGCCGATCCTCAGTTTGTTAAACAAACTCAGCAAATTGGCTTGACTTTGCTAACCATATGGCAGCTGCATCTACAGCAACAAGGAATTTCGCTTTGAATCTACCAGAGCGATGAAAATATGAAACATTCCGAGAACCTTAAAAGGTACCAAGCGTAGCGACGGAAGAAGCCTCTTCGTCAGACTAGAAAATCTGGAAAAATACATGCACTGTGTGATTTTGATTCTGAGTATTTGAAGGAATTGCAGATTATGAGTATGAGTTATCGCTTACCACAAGGATTGCTCATTCGATTGAGATGAAACTTTGGAAAATTGATATTTATGCAAGTGACACTAAATGATATTGTGAATAAAAGGGCTGAATTGGACGTGGCACCTCCCATATAACTCTTATGCTTTTTTGTGTATATCTCCATTTACACTACAGTACTGAGATTTAATACAAGGAAATTAGTTGGCAATACCACGCTACAGAAGAAAATGTGTGTAAGATTCAAAAAGAGGGCGTGACATAGTACATTTTATCTGATTTTTTTAATATGGAATATGAAGATTTGGTATAGAGGTATAATTTTTCAATGGCTCTCTGTGCATAAAATGTGGCCGATATTGGGAAAGTGGGCGTGACACCTTCAATTATTTTGATTTCAGAATTCAGGAAAAAAATTAGCTTTAGGTGTTTGCAAAGTGATCGTTAACTGCAGTATTTGCAACTTAATAAGTATATGTATTAAAATATGTACATATATAGAATATATGACTTACGTATACGATTTATTACTACTTATGAATAGAGTTGCCATCTCCAAAGTTTCTTACGTAGCACTGCACTTGCTAATGAACGAAATATTTGTGGTTCTAGTAAATTATCATTTTATATACTTTTTGTTTTACTTTTTATTTTTCAATAATACTTTTAGTTGTGTAAACTTTTTCTTTCACATAGGAGTATAGCTCATGAAAGATTCATACAGCAACCCTCATTTATACTAATATTTTATTATGGCAATGAATGAGTTAGAAAGGAACTAAACGATTCTGTTCGAGATTTAGGCAAGATTCTAATACTTAATTTGCATTCTCAATAAGGTGAAACAGTTTTATAAAATCAAATTAAGGCATAAAATATTCATTTAAAGTAAAAAGGAATTTTAAAGTAGTTATTCATTTGTTATTTACATTCGTAATTCTTGTTTTAATATCATATTAAAAAACTGAATAAATATTATTTCGTATTTCATATTAGGTGTAAGTATAAAGTGAGGGATTGATTCATAATTCATGGCGTGTACTAAATCACATCGGTCAATACTGTTCCTACTTTCATGTTTAGCTGCGTCATGTTTTAGCTGGTGTCAACGATTATGAGCTGCTAAAACCTGGTGAAACCAGTTAGGAAACATATTACATAAACATATACATGTGAATAACTCGGGACGAATTCTGTAGATTTTGTGACGAAGACGAGGAAACACACACAACACATTCTGCGGCACTGTGACAAGCTGGCAAGTCTTAGACTTCGTCACCTTACTATTGCATACCCAACTACGATTGAAGTGGGCAATATAACTCCCAGAGATATCTTAGCATTGTTAAATGAAATGCTACAAGCCTAAGAAGTGTATCTTAGAATATTCAATGGGTTCTTCACAATAATCTAATCGAATCTAATGTTTTACGGGAGAGAGGTATCGACAATAATTGATTCGACCGAAAAATTGCCAGAATATGCGACCAGGCCTTAATTTTCCAGCATTGTTGCTAGATCGGTTAAAAATTATTTAGAAAATAATGGATGAGATATTTTGTCTCACCCGCTATATTTTCCAGACCACATTCCGTCTGACTATCACTTATTTCGATTGATGCAGAATATGCAGAATGCCCTTACTGGAATATTCTTTACTTTAGTTGAAAGTATCAAAAATTGAATTTATTCGTGCAAAGTCTTTTTTGGCAAGGAATCCATAAATTGCTTGAAAGATGACAAAATGTCATAGCTTCCAATGGATACTACTTTGAATAATTTAACCATTCGACTTGTTATTGAAATAAAGCTATATTTTAGTATAAAAAAAGTCTTCAAATTACACACCCAATAGTTTGAATGGTCTTTTCGAAAAGTATATGTAATAAGTATAAAAGACGGCACAACATAAAACGAATTTATGAAACTTGTTTTAATAACATATTTAAATTAAAAAAATGTCCACTAAACTTTGTGGTATTGTAAATTTGTCGTCTCTGAAAGGGTATTTACTTTTTGTTCACACTCCTGTGTGAAAGTAACGAAAACAAAATGGTTCGAATGGCACTGACTTCACTTCACGTTTTCAATAAGTATGTACAAGTTACATATATGCAATATACATATATAATATGGCATTAGCCTAGGGGCTTGAATTTATGTTAAGTTAAAATCACAATTTTCCAAACACGAAAACAATTTTTTCTACACTCGAAAAGAGCAAAGTTTTTAGTGATTATACAACTGGGTTAATTTAAAATTTTTAATAATTTTCCAACCAACTTTTATTATTTTGAGTACTGCCATTATACTTAAACATTTAAAAGATTTTACTCTTTAAGGATTTAAAGGTGTTCGCATTTCGTACATTGTGCAACAGTTCCACAGCTGAGCAATGCCTAATAAATAATTTCATAAACTGTAAAACCACAAAAATTTCACACATACTATGTACGAGTACATATGCAACTAGTTTAGTACGTAGCATTGATATTAAATTGATCTGTGTCTTTGCAGCCATGACGGCGTCATGCCCATGATACCGCTGGGATTGAAAGAAACAAAGGAAATAAACTTTATGGAACCGTTCTCCGATTTCATTCTGGAACATTATAGCGAAGAGCCATCAATATATTTGGACGCTATAGCTGATATAACAGATACGAGACAGGTAACGCAACCAAAGGCTTTAGTTAAGCTACCAACTTCCTTTACTTACACCACATGAGTACTCTTTGCAGGCATCTAAAACGCCCTCACGTGACGCTCAAGGCGTTGCTCTACTCTTTCGTTACTACAACCTATTGTATTACGTTGAGAGAAGATTCTTTCCGCCAGACCGAAACTTGGGCGTTTATTTTGAGTGGTATGATTCACTTACAGGTGGGGAGCGTGTTACAAACATTCATACATGCATTAAGTTTTTAACACTCATATTCCTATTCTGGCAGGTGTCCCATCATGCCAGCGCACCATTGCCTTCGAGAAGGCTTGTACTCTCTTCAATTTGGGAGCTATTTATACACAAATCGGTGCACGTCATGATCGTACCACGGAAAAGGGACTCGACGCTGCCGTTGATAGTTTTCTGCGGGCTGCTGGTATTTTTCGACACATCTACGACACATTCACAAATGCCCCGTCCATGGATTTGAAACCACAAGTTCTGGATGTGTTGGTATCGTTGATGTTGTCACAGGCGCGTGAATGTCTCTTTGAAAAGTTACAGCTGCAAATTGAAGCGCTGGGCCTAACAGAATCGAGTCATGTAAGCAAGGCACTGAACTAAAACTAAGCAGAACAAAAGACTAAAGCAACAAACTCCTTAAAAATGTTATTGCTGTCGTCTATTCTTCTCAGTTTGGCAATATCTGTGAATAATTTTATAATAAACATTTCTTTCTATTATGCTACCCACACTTTCCACGTACAGCTCTTCAAAGATTTAGCTGGCGAAGCGGCACAATTAACGTTGGAATACAATGAAATGCACAAAAATATTCAACTGAACGATACACACACATATTTGCCAGAGTGCTGGGCTGGTCTAGTGCCACTCAAAGCTGAATTCTATAAAGGTGGGTGAGCGAGTAAAGTTAAATCGATGCTGCTACTAACTAACGTATCAAAATGCAACTTACTTGCCTTGCTTCAAAACCCTCAGCATACACATACATTTTCATTTGTCAGCAATAATGTTCAAATAATTTTAATTCATCTCCATTCGTTCCTCTTCTTTACATCCCAGCTCTTGCTCATCACTATGAAGCGTGCAGCATTGATGCCGCTACAGACAAGACATCATTGAGCACGAAAAGAAGTCAAGCCACCTCACATGGCACATCGAATGAATCGTTTATTGGCAATGCGCGGGAAGCGCTGCGTGCCGCTGCCGCTGCCGTCGAGGAGAGCGAGGAAGATGGTGCCAGCGCCGCTGCATTGAAGCGCGCCCATTTGAAAGAAGCTTTGGCTAGTCATGAAGAAACGCAACGCTTACAGCGCATGTGCCGCTTTCTCAAGGTGAGCTTCGCTATCGCATCCACATTAACATCGGAATGGAATGCGTTGGCAGTAAATGAATCAGTGAGCACATGCTTAGAGGAATTAGTAATTCGGCTTTGTAGGTGTTAAGTAACAATATTAATGACATAAGTACTTAATGATTTAACGCCTTTAACGTTGGTCTGATTAAATTTCCAAAACTTAAACTAGGAAAGAAAGAAGCTAGTAAATTTAATCGATTCTTCAATTACCTAAAGAATTATAGCATATCTATCATATATAAAACTTTTCAATATTTAAATTTTTGAATTATATGAACAGTAAACGGAAGTGAACTGATGGACTGATGTCAGCTTATTTATAAATATGCAAATTAAAGCAAATATCTACAAAAACAACGATTACAATTAATAATTCGCATCGTTTTTCCGCGCACAAATGCCACTCGTATTTAAGTAGTTCGTAATCGAAAAATAATACCACAATAGACCCAGGCAAACAGGCTTTCAATAAGCATTCCAATTGTTTCCTTTAGATTCGATAAGGTTGTGTACTCAAATAGTATATTAATTATATTTATATGAAGTTGAGAATACGCACACTGCTTCTTGATAGTTGTAGACTTTCTATCTAATCCTGCATAACACTGTCCCCATCTTCTATTATTTATTTAGAACAAAATTTCGCTGACGCAAGTTGTCAAAGAAGCTCATTATAAAACGCAAGATGAATATGAGAAATTCGTTGAGGAAACTCCCGAGAAGCAAATTGATGAAGATTTTGAAGTCATGGATGTCACAACTGAAGGTAATTACTTGATCCACAATTTTGAAGACATCCTAAGTACTAAACCTTTACTCATTGTTTCTGTAGCTTCTTCGAAATTCACCCTTTCACTTACCGGCCCGGATTTTACATCGCACAAGGTTGACGATCCCTTCAAGCGTCTGGGACCGATTGCCATTTTCTCGGCGCGTCGTTATTGGACTGCTCCGCGTTGTGTGCGCCTGCAGAAAGGATCGGGAATTTACCACGACGGCACACATTACCATTGTCATTGCCCGTCAGCGCATGAGGGCCATGAGGTTGGCTGCAGTCTGTATAAAGAGGAACTTGAGAGCTTCGGATTTCATGTGCGTGGTGATGCACCTGTCATTATTGCACATGTCGAAATCAATTCCCTAGCAGATGTAAGTCTAATATAGCACCTATTAATGAGACTAGCTACAATTTGAGACTGTGATTTGATTTTCCCAATAGTTGGGTGGCATTAAAGAGGGCGATTTCATTGTGGAGATTGCTGGCATCGATGTGAAATGGTATACGCATCAGCAGGTGGTGCGTTTAATACAATCGTGTGGCACCACATTAGAATTGAAAGTCATAACGCCGATGGATCGAAACTACTTAAAGGTACTTGTGAGAAGCTAAAATGTTTACCCTAACCTCAATATTGTTTTGTGTTCTTTTGCACAGCCACTCTCTTCGAAGGGATCCATCTCCACCCTCTCGGCTGCGAGCTCGTCGGGTGTTTCATCAGGTTCATCGAGTCCCACGGGCACCACAACAAAACCGAAAGTACGCTGCAAGGCTACGGCAAAAGGACGTCTGGGCAGCATCTCATCAAGTTCGTGGAATCCTTTCCGACGCACGCCGAGCTTGGCGAAAATCTTCTAGCATTCATGTCGCTGGCAAAGCGTCGGCAGAAAGCGTTGTTCGAAATGAATTTCAAATGGTGGCCATTTAAAAAAGAAAAAAAAAACATTAAATAAGTGCAAATATTTTTTCTGTTCTAATTTCTTTAAAATTTTATTGTAAAAAAAAAAATTGTGAATGTGTCTTTTATGTTTCTTTAATGTTTTGTTGAATTTCGTTTATTTTCTGGTTATGGAAAATACTTATTATCTGTAAATTTCACACAAAAATTAAAGAAAGAATGTGTTATTTTTTTATAAAAATACAAATAAATATTTAAGTATGTAGTATGCAGCTCAAAAAGCGAAAACAAACAAGTTTATTATGTAGCGTGCTTCCCTGACAACTGTATGTAGAAATAAAAAATTTGTCCATATAAGAAATTACAAATATACATAATTAGTTTCTTAATATTGTTTTAGAAATAAATGTAATTAAAGTTCATTTACTGTAATTTTAAAACTATCATAAAATACTTTCGTAATATATTTTTTAGACATTAAACATTAATAAACTGAAAATGTACAGTAATCGGTCGATATTTCACACAGAGTGAATAGATTAACAATTTCTCAATAAATATGCGTACAAATTTTAAAACTTTCTTTATGTTTCGTTGTCCAGAATTGCCAATAATTTTTGACAAGTGACGTTGTTTGCACGAGTATGTCTGTATGGATATCGAGAGATTACTGTTGATTTTGGTTGCACAAAATAATCACAAAATATTATTACATTCTTGTATATCGTTACCTTAATGTAGAAACGCCCTAACTAATATTTTTTTCACTATAGGATTTTCGGCAGATTCTGATGAAATTGGCTTGCCAACATTACGATTTAGATCAAAAGCGTTAGTTAGGGCTTTTCTACATTAAGGTAACGATAAGTATAAGTAATTAAGAAAACGTAAAAACTGTAAAAAAGCAATCACTTGAGAATTTTTAATAAAATAAAGTATAATATTTAAATTTAACAATTGTGTAAATGTATTACTTTGGGAAATAATAAAGAGAAGAGAAGCTTCGAAAGAGTAAAGTTCTTGATGATCATCCCTATTCGGAACATATGAGAAGTAATCAATGTTGAGAGTAAGATACTCAAAAACCTTTTCCGGAACACATTCCTGGAGTAGACCCAGTGACTGTTGATAATCTTACTTCCTGGAAAACTCAAGCAGTACTTCTATCACTCGTTTCCTGATATCTGAATTTATTCCAAATAGTGTAAACATTACCAATGAGCAAACCTCTAACTTACTCGTACAAGCTGCACAGTGCCTGGCCTCACAACATATCCTCGTACTTGTTTCACTTACCTTGATGCTCTCAATATCCGGTAGTTCACATAATTTTTTCATAAATTTTTCCCATTTCAATTTTTTTTTTCATTTGAAAAATTTATTGGAAAAAATTAAAACCGAGTTTTGTTTTTTATTTTGTTCTTGTTTTCACTACATTTAAAATTTTTCTTTAAAGATCATTTTTATTTCAATAATTATTATTTAATAATAATGTTTAATCAATATTATAATAATAATAATTTTTGTAATAGATTTTCATAGATTTTCATCTTGGGTTCTTTGAGTTTCTTTAATTTAGTTTTTGAATTGCTTAAATATTTTTGTTTTTCTTTTTTTATTTATTCAGAGTTTCTTGTTTTGTTGTTGCTGTTTTTTTTTTATTAATATAATTAATACATCATCATTATAATAAATAACTAAATTATTTAATAATTATAATAATAGTAATAATATTTGTTGTTTGTTGTTGGGATTTTCACATGCGTTATAAATTATTTACTAAAAAATTACCACATCAAATATCATTAGTTTTTTTTTTTTTGTTTGCCTTCGTGTTTCTCTTTCGTATCTGTTTTTATGTTATTTTATTTATTTATATTCGCTAATTTTTTTAGAGTTATTTTTATTCTTTTTCTTTTACATTAACACGACAAATTACAATGAAACTATTATATGTATTTGGTTTTGCTTTATTTCTTTAAATGTAAAAATTAAGTATACATAGGTTTAAAACAAAAAAAAACATTTTTTAAAAAGAAAAAAGTCAAAAATTTTATTAAATAATCAAAAGCGAACTCACCTCATTCAGGGTTTTCAACCTGCAACCATTCTAGTTGTGCGTGCTATATTTGTGCAGGAATGGAAGAGATATACAATTCTATTTCTTGGGCAATCTCTACACTTGGCGGTTTGCTATTGCCAGCCACGAGATGGTGATGTGTAGAAAATATTATTTCCTGATTGTTTGATTTTTCGCCTTAACGGGGTCGTATAACACTCAGTATAACACTTACGCTATAGCGACCACAAACATACTCTGGGTACTTCCCAATGAAAGACTTAAACGGTGACATCCGAAGAAATCCTGTTGTGCGAGGAAGCAAAATTTCTATCTCTTTCTTAATATCATACTTTTGCCTGACTCTCTGTCTCTCTCGTACAGTCCTTCATGCTGGCACTAGTGTGAGCAGCCTCTTACGGCCTTCAGTAGGACATAAAAACCTAATCGACATCAGTCAAGCAGCATTGACACGTATTATGCGGGCATGTGGGACAGGCCCGTGCGCATGATTGATGCATGGGGACGGTTATGACGGAAGATTTTTTATAACTTTAAAAAAATTTATCCTACATTACACTAGTTTGCAAATTTTGGTGTCGTCACGAATACCTAAAATACTTATTAAAATTCATTTTCAAGCAATTTTCTCAAGCAATCTCAATGGAATAATAAAAAATTTGTGATTTTGAAAAAAGTTCCGAAATTCGACTAGCATCGTCTGTAACTCAAAAATGTGTAATCCGATTGACGCAACGTTTGATTATACAAAAACCAATCAATCATTGCAATAAATAACTGGAATTTGTTTGGAAATCACAGAATAATCGAAATTGTATCTTTCGTATATTTTCTACACATTGATGTAAAGGGTGTTTTTTGAGAAGTGTGGTTTTCAATCTGGCAATACTTTTTTCGGAGTTGGTCTTTTTGACAGCTATCACTTGCTCAGTTTGGTTTGCCATTTCAAGAATTTAAGCCGCGTCGCATCAAGCGCGTCGCAAGTGCGGTGAATGGGCCCAAAACGAGATGGCCACCGATCCCGATTTTCACAAGAAAATGTTGTTCAGCGATGAAGCTCACATTTGGTTGAATGGTGGGTACGTTAATAAGCAAAATTGTCGCATTTGGAGTGATCATAATCCACAAGCCATTGTTGAGACGCCGTTACATCCTCAAAAAGTCACTGTTTGCTTTGCTCTATGGGCAGAGGGTCCATTGGTACAAATTTCTTCAAAGATGAAGCCGGTCATAATGTTACAGTCAATGGGGAACGCTATAGAGCCATGATTAATGACTTTTTCGCTTTTTCGTGCCTGAATTGAAGGATGTTGATGTGGACGACCTTTGGTTCCAACAAGATGGCGCTACATGCCATACAGCCAACGAAACAATTAATTTATTGAAGGAAACTTTTGGTGAGCGCATTATCTCGCGTCATGGGCCTGTGGCGTGACCTCCAAATTCGTGCGATTTAACGCCGCTGGACTATTTTTTGTGGGGTTATGTGAAGTCGCTCGTCTACGTAGATAAGCCCGAGTCGATTGACGCCTTGGAAGAGAATATTCGGCGCGTTATTACTGACATACGGCCTCAATTGCTCCAAAAAGGTCGAAAATTGGGCCTCTGGGCGGGAATTTATTCGAACCAGAAACTTGCCCGAAATCGTTTTTAAAACATAATTGCAAATCCTTATTTTTATAATAGATTCTCTTGCCAGATTCTTGGCCATGACATGAAATTATATGCGTTTTATTTCTTCTTGAAAACCACACTTCTAAAAAAACACCCTGTAGTAATTTGGACTTATTTTCTTTAGATAATTGCATGATTCATGCAAAAGTGCAACAAAAAAAGACTGAAAATTTGATTCCTTGGGACATTCAAACACTAACTCCCCCCTTACGACCGTGTGCGCACGGTCCCTATGTGGACCGTGGATTCTATATTGAATTGAAGAATGCTTTGTTGTGTCAAACTTCATTATTCTTTATTTTACTGGCACAACATTCATACTATACTTCATACTTCTTCAAACATTTGTGAAGAATATCATTCCAACTATTTGTACATACATATGTACATACGACATACTTACATACTTACATATAATTATGTATGTACGTACAACGTATGTACATTCTGCTTTCACTCAATCACTCACTCATTCAATGTTTCACGAAATAAAACACAAAATATTACAAAATAAAAAGTACAATTTTTAATTAGTACAAAATTAAAAAATAGTTTACAAAAAAATAAAAACGAAATTATTATAAACAGAAAGCGAACATAATAAATAGTATGTATTTTTTAAAATATGTATATATATAATAATATTTTTGAATATATTCCTGTTTTTTTTTTGTTTTTTTTTTTTGTTTTTGATTTTTCTTTTGTTTTCTTTTTATGTATGTGGTACTTTTTTTTATGTATTTATTGTTTTCTTTTATATAAATTTTTAATGCTTACGCAAACTTAAATAGTAAAAACAGACACATTTATATTTATATATATATATTTACTTTGTAATTAATGAATTACATAATATGATTTTCTTTCTTTCAATTTATATGAAAACAATTTTGTTTTTCTTCTTCTTTGTAATTTAAAAAATGCTTCTAAAAATTTTTTTCACGTTTTTGTTTTTTCTCTTTTTTAATAAATTTGTTATTGTTATTGTAGCGATTCTCTACATTTCTGAGTTTTTTTTTTTTGAATTTTTTATTGTAGAGTTTTTCAACTTTTTATTGATTTTTTTGTTTTTGTTACTGATATTTTGTTTTTATATAATACTGAAAATACGACTAGACATTTATATATGTATAATATAGTATGTATATATAATATGTATAAATATTAATTTGTTTTTTAATTTTACCGGGTGGTTGATGTTTTCACTTTTATTATTATTTTTTCTTCGAATAAAAAATTACAACTACACTTCCAGTGTTTTTTTTTTTTGTTGATGTTGTAAATTTATTGCTGAATGAATTGATAGAGAAACATGCTTAGGATTGAATGAACGTACAACAGCAAATCCTAGGTTGCGGCTTTTCTTCTTGTCCTGATAGGATGAGACCTGATAGCAATGTAAAGCATTTGCGCATTCGGCTTGTGGTTGAATGCTGATTTGAATAAAATGCTAAAATGTTACCCCAGGTGCCAACTTGGGGCTGGCGTACGCAATGAAACGACATTTTAAATTAGAACTAGATCTGATACCGCAACATCTACTCTATCCGCAACCAGATTATTAGATTTCAATTGAGAAGTTCATCTACGTATATGATGACAGCGCCAGCATTTAGTTACATAATTACTACTTTTCAGTGCGTAATTCAGAATATGAAACTGGTATATGAACGATATACGGTGCTGTCGTCGACAAATGATTACATACGGGTGTAAAGTCAAAATCAGAAGCTCATCGATGCAGATCAGCGGCATCAGCAATGGCATCACAACACAGATGTAGCGCAACCCATTGACTTAAACCCATTGTAATGTAAACCGATTCCATTAGAAATTTGGAAATATCCAGATATTTCACCAAGTCAAAGTTTATTCGCCTTGGATAGCGTAGGTGAAATTGCGATCGGTGATAATTAGCCGCCCGTAGTGAAATTTAAAAGCTTTTTTAAGAACCTAATTTTTTTTTTGTGCCGAATTTTCACAACATCAACACACAAAAATGCGCCAATCTGAAGCTATCTATCCTATCATTGTTAGATATTGTTTGCTGCTGTTGTTGTACAACGTCTTACTTAATTAACATGAATGCACACACATACATTTACACATACATTTAATAAATATCGTTAATAATAAAATTTAATAATAGTTGTGTATGTTAAATTTGTATTTGTTTTTTGCTTTAAAAATTACAAATTACACTGACATGAGAGAAAACAACGGAAATCAGAAATTTGTTTATTTTTGTTAAATAAATTACTAATTGTAATAGTTTGATTTGTTCTTGTTCTTGTTGGGTTCCTCTTGTTGTGTATGTGGTTGCTTTGCTCCTTTAAATATACATACATACATATATTATATTTTTGTGTATATGTAGTATATCATTTTCTTACATATACCATATCAATAAGTATAATGTTTATTGTTATTGTTATTATTATTATTAAATTACTACTACACACGTATAAGAATTTCATTATATATTTAAATTTATTATTATTCTTTTATTTTTGTTCTTTTATTATAGAATTATTATTACAATCTTAATCTTTTTTAAAAATATCGTTATTGTGAATCCTTCTGATTTATTTATTTATTTTTTAAGCTAATATTAAATTTGAGTTAAGGTACATTTAAAAAAGATTATTACAATTATTTTATAGAAGTTTTCATTACATTGTATTATTTTTCTCGTTTTTTCACTTGTTTACAAAGATTACATAAGACGTGTCTATGTAAGCAAGTATATAAGAAGTATATAAGGTAATAGTGTTAAATAGTATATACTATGTAAATGTAAATGTAAAATAAATACAAAATATTTTTGCTTTGAGAAGAAAATAGTAGTATAAAAAATTAATAAATATAAAAAGAGCATAGTCAAAAAGTACGTTTTCGCTTTGTAATCTTCTTATTTGCCCGGCTTGCCTATTTCGATTAAAAAAAACTTAAGAATATTTTAAAAGTCCTTCTTTTCGACTGAAATTGGATAAATAAATAGACATGTGCGCAGCAGTTGCTAGTCAAAATGCCATATAGTTTTCTAAACATTAGTTGAAAACTCGTTTAAAATTAAAAACCAAAAGTTTCTACTATATTCTATTTTTTCAAGATGATATTTATAGATATGGAGAGAGTCTCTACACGTTTATGAGTACAATAGAGCACATTAGCACTGGACTCAATACAGAGGTTTGCATTTTGACGTTAAGCACCTGCATGCCCGTGTGCTAACTCGTTCGCAGCCCTTCGATGACGTTTGGTTAAGGGAGAATGGCTGTAATGGCAGCATTCGCAGTCAAAGAAATTTAAGTGTTAGTGACCGAATACATTGCACAAGAAGCTAAGGTCTAAATATGGAGCACCGTTTGTGTTATGTTAACCAAAAACTATTGCAGTGCCTTCAGTGCTGTTTTCTCAATACATAAATATTATCTAAAAAAAATTAATGCATATCGCCCCGGATCACCGTTCCCATGACTGGAAGCCCAGTTAAGATATTCATAAATATTTTGGCTATATTTTCCAGTTTAGTGAAGTACTCCTTGCTCAACCAGACCAGTTTTGGGTTTAATAACAGCACAACTTAAACACTCGAGCACCGCTTTGCAGGGAGGCAGTATGTCAATACTTTCACCTGAAGGACTCTAAATACGACTCGTTTCCCTTTTGTAATTAGTAGAGCTTATCCAAGAAACGACAAGCAGCATTTGGGAGTCCTGCCGCACACACCGTAATGCCAACCACTTGACCTGGTAGTAGCGCGTGGGAAAAATGGTGGCATAATGTTTTTGCAGCAGAGCATCAAGAATCCATCAACATAGTGGGTTAATAGTAAATGCTTGTCGATATGGAATCGAATAACTCCGAATGCAATACCCCCCTCGCGTTACAAGTGACAACAAAGACACAAATAGAAGCATGTTTACTTAAAAAGTTCTGAAATTCTGCACCTCAACCTCGGAGAGATGGAGAGAGATTTTAAAAATATATTATGTACAATTAAATAATTACTAAATGAACATGATATTTGTTTCTTTTTTTGTTTTTTTTTTTTTTTGTAGTTTTTGTGTACATACTAGTTACAATTACAATAAATAATAAATATTTGCTTCTCACTTCTTTTCTTTCTTTTTTATGCGCATGATATTACAGTTTCGGTTTCATATAAAAAAGTGAAAAATGGTTTTCGAAATTTCAAAAATATAAAATACAGTTTTGTTTTCACGAACATTTCGTATCTTTGGTATGAATATAAAATAAATATAGAGATAGATATTCTAATGTATAATGTTTTACAAAGTGGTTTTAGTTTGTCCACGCAAACTAAAAATTCGTCAGTTTTACACAAGTGGGTATGATTATTAAATAAACAAAAGAAAATTGTTGCTGTTGCCGCTTGTTGTTATATAAATAGCGAAAAGGTCTATGATACTCCCACTTAAAACTTGTATCTAAATAAAAGATCACCGTTGGTTTACCGTTTAGTGCAATAAAAAACAAAATAAAATAAAATACATAGTACAATAATTGTTAAATAATAAATGTTAGCAGCAGCCATTTCTTTGTATTGTAATTTTTTTGCTGTAATTCTGTTCTCATTGCGCGAAATGCACAGTGTAAGCGGTTAAAGAATATGCATAGAAGTAAGTTAAATTTAGATTTGCTCTTGATTTCATGTTGCCTAATGAATGCCACTAAACATTAAGTTAACTATACTTAATTAAATTTGTATCGTATGTAATTTTGTTGCGCGTATTTTCTTACTTTTGAGCTTTATTACTAATTTCGTTTTCTTTTCATATTTTGATCATGAAAAACTTAATTTATTTGTTTACAAGTGCACAGAATTGAACCTGGTCGTCTGTCTCATATCGTCACAGTGTAAATAGAATATGCAAAAGAGCAGCTTCAACAAAAACACAAATATTATTTTGCCAATATTTGCTAATAAATATTTAAAAACTCCTTTCTCCTTTCGCTCCTTTTCTAATTCCGCTAAAATTCTTTAATCATTTATATTTGCTCGTGTTTTCTTGGATTTCCTTGCTTTCATTTTCTCGTGTCTTGTGTGGAAGGGAACTTAAAGTCATTTTACTACGTTAAAGCTAAATTCTATTTGTAGCTAATTAACATTAAATGCATATAGATTTAATAAATTTACTAAGCAACTTTTACCTTCTTGTTTTGCTTTCTAATAAATACGATTTCACTTTTATTTTCTTCTTTAGTTATATTTTTATATTTAAATTACAGAATACTTAGAAATAAAAACTCGGTGTAGGATACCATTTTATTCCCAATGATTTTTCTCTGTTCAATTATACAAAAACTAGATTACAATACTAAAAAAATGCATTAAAAGCTACTAAGAAAAATGCATGCAATATAAAGCTTAAACTATACTGCATAATTGGAAAGCTTAATAAGGAAATTAATTGCAATTAATTAGTTGCATTAAAATTAATAGCAAATAATGCAAAAAATGAAAATAAGATTGCACATACTAGCAAGAGACAGAGAGCGAGCGAGGAAAAAGAAAATTCGAGAAAAATGTTTGTCGCCCCTATAAAAATCAAATAAACAAATCGAATGCAAGAAATGGGGGGGTGGGAAAAAAAATAATGTTTATATTCAAAAGTACAATAAAGACAATAAGAGTATTTAAATTATTTATTTTAAATATGCGAAGCTACTGAGTAGTTTCAAAACGCAAATTTTTCATCGTATAAATCGTGAATGGCTCCCCGTTTCGAAATTTATATAAAGCAACAATCTTAGAAAAAAAAGGAAGATTTTTGTCGTAAGTGACAGTTTGAAATGCTCACTACCCGATATTTGGCATTCAATTTGAAAGATTTATGTTAGAAATGTTGTTTGCTTTCAGTTACAAAATGGAATCAGTTATTGACCAGGTCTGGCTTTGAAATACAAATGATGGAAACACCGTCAGAAGGCAGAGACAATATTAAAATGCGATAGATATACAAAAATAATATTAAACTGACTGCATGCTGTCGAATTAGAAGTTAATTATAATTTTACAATAGTTGTAAAGACGTTGTTGTTGATCTCCATTCAAAATTATTACAGGATAATGCAAGAGCTCAGCATTGTGAATCAAGTAATTAATTTTTTCTCCAAACACTCAAAACAAAAGTATTTCGTCTACTCTACGTAGACGTAGACGCGTTCCACAGCAGCTCTGGAGGTGATACCTGTGTTGTATTTGATAAGCAAGTTCAAGTTGCTCTCCAGCCAGTCATCAACTAAATCATGGATGACACATTTAAGCGGCCTGTTTGGCTGGGTGACAGAACTAAAAAGATTGTCAGCATCTTCGTTATTGCTGCATGTGCTGCACGAAATATCAGCCTCGTTACTTATCGAGACCATGGGTTCCTTGCCCGTACGCACCATAATGGAAGGCAGTTACATTTAACGAACTTGAGTTAACGGAAGTTAACCAATACCAAAAATTTTGCGTGAATTAAGCTCCAACAACCAGGAAGTCTGCTTCGTTGTGCATTGTCAGCTTATAACAACTGAGTTTTTTCATGACAGCCTAATATGTCACCTTGCTCATATATATGTATATCGACGAACAGCAAATGTGCAATATAAACTCTAATTTGCTTTAGCTTTTTCAAAGTTTGATACTTATAAACTGAATTTAGCTTTGAAAAATATAAAGCGATGTTGATCATAAAAACATAAAAAAATAACACCAAATTTTAAATACTTTTCGAGTGGAAGCCTTTATATCGAATTGCAATCACTGAGCCTGGACACAATCTAACTTCTTATGTGATATGGTATAAAAAAAAATTTTCATTTTTATTACATTAAGTATGGTATTTCCCTGATGAATACCGAAGCGGAAAATCTGAATTTGTGGGCACAGCAATAACTGTATGCATAATCATATTTGTACAAAGCAAAAAACGATATACTACTATTTTTGTTGCTTACATTTTTCTCATTTCTACAAATAACTCTTGCAGCGAGTTTGAGAATAACTTTTAATAGGAACACGTTGTACCTTGCCACAACAAAGCTTACTTTACATTTTGAGTATTGGAATCAATATGATAAAATCGAAGCTCAAGCTAATCTTGCTGAAACTGTTTTTTTTTTTTTTTGCACACAGGATTCAATTAGAGCGCTTGTTTTCCATTTTAAAGAGGGAGGGCGTTGTCTGAAGTTTGTGGACATGTTATCATTTGTCACATTTTCCTCTTAAATTATCATTTGAAGTTCTACAAGGCCTGCAACTTCCATATTTATCTACTGAATGAAGAGCTGAATATTGTGAGTAAAGGCCAAAGATCAAAGTAACCCATTGCTTCTCGGTGTAACATAAAGAAATGTGGACACTCATAACACTCTGATAAGGAAGTCATGCCAAAAATTATTTTGAGTAAAAAGTTTCCTTTTAAATTTAAGACACTTAAACTATGTACATCTACTTGGTACTAGTATATGCATTCATCGGGCAACAGACTTCAAAACATTTTTGATTTATACATTTAGATTTTTTTTTTTTTTTTCAACGAATGTATTTCGTTTTTCGCTTACATTTTACGTTACCACTACACACATACATTTACAACAAAAACCGAAAACAATGTGTTAACAGTTTTACACACACATTTAGAATTAAAAAAAAAATAATAATAATAATAATTGTTTACTTGTTTGTTACTTTGTTGGCTTACATTCTAGGCAAGAATTATTAAAACTAATATAACTAATTAATAACATGTGCTAAAGCGAAATGAGTGTTTCTCGTTTGTTTCGAAATGAAAAAGTCAAACACAACACAAAGCTTAAATTCATTTAATGAGAAAATGAATGTAAAAATTAAAAAATATTCGAAAATCCCCCTCTTGGTCGAGGGGATGAAAATGTTACATGCAAAATTGTGCCAATAAAATTACAATTCGATCGTTTCGAAGCTGCTTCGAAATGAGATTACAAATCAGAATTTTTAGTTATGATTCCCTCAGTTGTTTTTTAGTTTAGTTATTTAACAATTAATAAAAATACTTGCTAATGTTGGCATTTGATACGCAATTCTTCTTTTCCCCCAATTCTCTTGCATCAGCAACAACTTGATCAGCTTCACTCACCACTCAGCACTGCATATTTTTCATTGTAACCTGCTTTCCTTCGAGCTCAGTGTCTCAATTGTAAATGAAATTCGCTGCATCACACAGCGCATCGCTGTCATCATCGAATTTTCCATTCATTGTGTAGCTGGAGCCCGCTCCGTATACCCATTCTTTTTTGATGAAGTCACCGTCGGTTGTTGAAGACGATGTATTGTGTAGAGCGCCCAAGGAGCTATGATCTAAACGGAAATCATCGTCGTCATCCGGATAGAGCTGCACTGGAATGGTGTCTTGTATGGAATGCGGCTCAAAGAGATTTCCATATGGTGGCAGCGAATGATTCAAATCGACGTGATGGTCGACGAGATCGTTATCGAAATTTGACATGCGATATTTCGAACTTGGCGAGTGTGGAGAATGTGGTGCTGCCGAGTCTTCAAACATAACTTCTTCTTTAATGAGCATTTCATTGGAATTATCACCAGAACCGGAAGAATATAAATTTGGTTCGACTTTAATGATGGCCGCTGTGGCCAGGGACGGGGAAGATTTCTCTTCATCATCATCGTCATCATCGAAATGTCGGCGCCCGTTGGATGCGCGCAACGTCGATGAATCAACATCATCATCGTCGTCATCATCGTCATCCAAATCGGCGGGATGACGACGTCGGTGGTGATTTCGGTGGTTGTTACGATGCAACACACGACCGTGGTGATGATTGCTTGTAATCGAGTGATGATGGTTACGTGTGCTGCGTATGGTCGATGTGCCTATAGCGGCGGAAGCGAGTGATAGCGGTGCACCCGACTTAGAGATTACCACTGAAGAGGAACACGATGTCGAAGAGGATGACGGCGATTGCGATGGGGAAATAGCTATAAAGTAAGAATAATGTTTTCGTTATTGATGAGCGGACGGGTTTTTGCAGTAGATAGGCTTCGTGCCGCTTACCTGTTTGGTGTACAACACTGGCCAAAGCGGAAGAGAGAGTTGTCGCGCCACCGGTCGAATGAATGATAGGTGTTTTTCTCAATAGTTGCTGTTGCAATGTACTGCTGCTGCCAGCACCTTGAATAACCTGAGTATGCTGTTGATTTTGGTTTTGAGCAATGACGGCAGCAACGTTGCCAATATTTTGATCGTTTTGCACATAATTCTTGATGACAATTGTGCGAGTCGGTGTGGACAGCAACAAAGGTTGCTGCCTTTGTGGATGATGTTGCTGCAGCTCGTGTGATGCATTCGACGACTCATTCGATGAGTCCTCAGCGGTGGTTGCGTGTGCATTTCTGCCGGTGGTTGCTCTTTTGGCGTTTGTAGTAGTGGTCGTGGTCACAATGTGGCTGCCTGATTGCAATCCTCCTTCATCACTCATATCGGAATTATCATCCATATCATCGTCCATGTGATGCTGCAAGCCACTGGTGCTCGGACCATCGAGACTCGCTTGAGGTTCCACTTTAACAATTGTTGCTGTGTTATTGGATGTATTAGATGACGACGCTGACTGCTCATATTTAATGGTGGTCGTCACCTGCGAGGTCTGATCCCGTTGATGCACCTGCATGTGTGTTTGCAGTGACGATTGGGTGTGAAGTTTCTTTTTACAAATCTTGCACTCGTACGGAAAGTCTCCGGTGTGTGTGCGTGCGTGTATTTTCAGATTGTAACGTTGGCCGAAGCCTTTGCCGCAAACGTCGCACCTAAAATTGTGAGGCCAAAAGGAAACATTAAAAAATATTAAGAATATTTCAAAGCAACATCTACTCTCAGATTTTGAACTATGAAGTGTTTGTGATATCTCTCAGGGATACCTCAAGGTGGTAGTAATACTTACTTATGCAACTTAACGCCCGAATGTAACTTTGAATGTCCACGTAACGAGGCCAATGCACTGAAGACCTTCCCGCAAATTTCACATGTCAGATTCACGTTCTCGTTGTGGATCTTTTTGTGCACCTTGAAGTACTCGAAGCTCATGAATTCCTTGTGACAGACGTCGCACTTGTACTTGTGGCGCTCCGACTGTTGCCCCGTGTGGACTCGCATGTGTTTGATGAAATTTGGTCGGAAGCGTACCACACGCCCACATATCTGGCATTCGTATGGCTTGCAACGCAGACAGTGTTTCTCATAGTTTTTGAGCGATTTGAGAACCATGTTGCAGATGGCACACTTCATGTTGTTGGCATGACCAGAGCGATGAATATCAAAGAGATCCTTTGATTCGAATTTCTCGACACACTCGAGACACTGGTACATAGTAGTGGTAGCGGTGTTGTTGGTAGTGGTGGTATTGTTTATGTTATTTTGGATTATCGTGGAGATCGACGGTGTGGCAGAAGAGGACGTGGCGGCAGCGCTCGAAGACGACGAACTTGTGGCGCTGACAACATTAACGATTGACGATGACGCGGCTGTTTGTATGTGTTGTTGTTGTTGGTGTTGGTGTTGCTGATGATGATGATGTTGTTGCTGTTGTGGTATTGCACCAATAACTGAACTTGCTGAGGAAGCTGGAACAGCGGAAGTACTTGACGTCACCACAACCGGTGTGGCAGCGGATGTGTTGGTTACAGGTGTAGCTTGCAAAATTAACTGTGTGGTGGGTCCACTACTGCCTTGCACGCTTTGTTGTACCACATTCAGCACTGTCATAGGGCTGCGGCTGATTACGGCAGGCATGCGCACAAATGTGGCGCCCGCCATGCCACCTACCGCATTACTTATATAGACAGGGCGACGTTGCAACTGGGCCAATGCTTCCGAAACCGGCACGGAGAGTGTGCGCGCTGTTGTTCCTACAATAGAACCAGCGGGCAGAACAAGATGTGATGGCTGCGTCGTCAACTGTGTATGATGCGTTATTGTGGGTGTGGTTATAAAATCCATTCGGTTTTTCTCTTCCCCCAATTCTGGCTGTTCCAGCTTCACTTGCGTTTGTTGTTGCATTTCTTCTGGATCGTCGTCTGCTTCTGCATCCTGTGCTTCCTCCTCAATGTCTTGTAAATTTTCATCATTTAATTCGGGATCTTCTTCTTCTTCTTCTTCGTCGTCGTCCTCAATGCTTGCAGCTACCTCTGTTGTTGATTGTATTATAATGCGGCGCCCATTAAGCAGATGATGTTGTGCAATTGTTTGTTTTGACGTTTCCGCTGCATTTGATACTATTTCATCTATGCGGTGATTACTGTACTCGGAAGCGCTTGTTACAACTGTTGTCGGTGGGTTTTCCAATTTAGTGTTACTAGTGGTGGTGGCAGGGGAGGCTGCAGCCGCCGATCTTCCATCATCATCGTCTTCTTGCTCCATGGGAGCATCTTGCAGTATAAATTCGATTTGTTGAGAGAGAGCGCTGTCATTAATAGCTATTAGGCCGTCCAAATCTTTACCAGACACACTAACTCCGCCGCCGCTGCCAACACCATGATCGCCGAAAAGCGATGGCAATGCATTGCCATTACGTGAGGAGGCAGCGCTTCCACCACCTCCTGCGCCGAGAGATTCCATTTTCCTTTCGTCTTTCGTATTCTGCTGCTTAAAAATACTTTGCCACCTCTTCTCGCTTTTGCGTTCAACGTTTTCGTATATCCTTGAAATGATTTAAATGATTTTATGTGAAATTCACTTTTGCACGCGTTTTCCATGAATTTTTCTTTTAAGAGTTTTTACTCAATTTCCACGCTGATTTTCTCACATTCCACATTTTTATTTAATTTTTCTTTTTTACTTCCACTCACACTTGCCTTCACCTTTTTCTTCTTCTTCTTTTGCGTTTATTGATTTCCTTTTTGCTTCAAAATTTGTGCAAAAATTTTCTATTGAAATGCATAAATATATAAAAAATATAAAAATAAAAAGCTATAAAATTTTCCTGGGATTTCCTAGTAAAAATGTTCACAAATTTTCAATCTTCTTTGATTTTCTTTTCACCATTTCATTTTATTCGATCGTTTTTCCTTTTCCACACTCCATAAAAATGTCAAGTTGGAAATTTTTCTTTGAAAATGGAAAATTTTCGTGTACTTCTCCACTGCGTTCTTTTCGCGCTGCTGCCCTATGATGCTCCCCTCAGCGTTTGGTTTTTTTTTTTATCTCTGTCACTCATAAACAATTTTCGTATTTTTCTTTACTCCTGTACAGAGTTGCATTTGTCAGAACCCATGGTTTTCTGATATTACTTTTAAGAAAATTGATTAATAACAATGCCATTAATTTCTTGGTTTCATTTGAAGATAAGTGAACTTTACTTGGTATGCAGATTACCAATAGAAAATATCTAAATAAGCAATTCAAAATTTGTTTCCATTATTGCAGAATTAAATTTACTTTACTTACTTTTAATGGCACAATAGCCCATGGAGGGCCTAGGTCGAGCTTTTCGCATTCACTCATGTTGTGCGTGTTATATTTGTACATGAATGGAAGGGACCTACAGTTTAATGCCGAATCCGAACGGCGAAATGAAAAGCTTTTCATAGCAATTTTTACTCTTGTAGGTTTGCCATTGCCTGCCAAGAGGTGAGGCCGTGTAGAAAAATGATTTTTTAAACTTTTTGATTTTGCCTGTGCTGAGATTCGAACCCCGGACACTCTGCGTAGCAGTCCAACGCACTACCACCACGCTACAGCGACCACAGAATTACATTTGATTAGGCTTTTTATCGAGTTACACACATGTGATGCAGTTAGAATAGGTTGATACCAATATATTGAGGTATGACAAAAATAATGCAAAACCGATAATACTTGGATGATTAAACTGTAACTATGCAATGTAAACATTAGAGCCTCAATCGTGAAAAACACTTGTTCTGCAATTTTTCTCTAAAACAAGAAGTTATTAAGTGGGTAATTAAAATTAACTGCAATTAGTTGAGAAAATAAAACTTAGCAAAGCGGTCTTATTGCCGTGATATCGCTTGGAAACTCGTGCTACCTGTAATTTTGTTTAAGATACCAAAATCTTTATTCAAATTTTTTTTTTCAATGTGCATTCACATTTTGAGTTCGTTTATGTTGGAATCGAAGGACACGCGGGAGCCAGAACGGTCCATTAGAATGCCGCAAGAAATATTTTTTTATATTTTGTAATGCTCCAAGAAAAAAGCACCTCTGTTAAACAATTTATTTTTTAGTTGCCTCTGCCCCGTTTCGTTATTTCTGTTTACCCAACTTGCTTCACACAACATTTATCACAATTGTTCATAGTTTACTACATTTTCACTGTTTTTCTTCATCGTTGATTCCTTCTTTTATATTTCCCAATTTACACTTGCAGTAGCACTGCTTTTATTGCGTTCATTCCCTTATTAAATAGTAATAACAAGGGGTGGGGAGTTACACACGTAAATGATTTCTCTGTTCCCTCTGTTCCCGCTTATAATTCTTTTTGATTTCCCTAACGCTCATACTCTCTTACTCTAGAACGTGCAACTTCTGGGGTTCAATTTAATGAATATTATTTGCACGAAAAGAAAACAAAAAGATTTCGAAGCCTAAACCACAAACAAAAAATATTAATGAAAACCTTTTTTTTTAAGATTTCTATTATGATTGAATGATTCTTTCGGGATCTTTATCGGCAATTTTGTTGCTTGCGTCGTTACCTTTAAAACTACGTCGCCGTCACCACTACTCACTTTTGTTCTTTGGTCCTCTTCAATTGAAGCACAAAGACCGTTTTTGATTGTTTTTCCTTTCTACATACTTATTGAAATGGCGACATTTTCTTTTATTTACTCTATTCGCTGGTATTCGTTTTGCTCACTTGACATTAAAAACTTTGAACAATATTGTGCAATAATGTTTTATGTGAGATTTTGTCAAAAAAATTATTGTATTTACAAGACTGCAATTTTACTTCATTTTTTTAATTCACACTACAGAAAATCGTTTATCGTTTTCACCGACCAACGTTGCCATCTTATACGAATGACTTATAACAAAGCTATTATTTTAAGGGACGATTCGGGTTTTTCATACAGAACCATGTACATACATTTTTCGTATGCCTGACACGAAACGATCATTGGTTTAAGCAAAACAAATTTAAATTTATTTTGATAGGAACATTAAAACGAACAAATAAACAATAAATATGCAACTCGCAATTGCACTAGCATTTTCTCTGAACTTTGCACAAGTATTCATATCTCCCATCTGACCCATACCTTCAGAACAAAGTTCAGGAAACATCTCAGATGGAAGTGGAGCTTGTGGTGGACAATCAGATGCAGGCTTACCGAACTTAAAGGTCGTAAGGCTACCTTTATTATAAAAATGGGGAAAGTAGAAACAAAACATGCAGTAAAGATCATCGTAGCTGCAACGAAAATAATACACAAGTTATCAATATTAGCGTATGCCTTATCAATATACTGCTATACTGTATACCGTGCAAGGGAGCACCCGAAACGAAAAGACAATTCATATGCCAAATGTGTAAAATTATTTAAACCTTTAAGTACCTTGTACTTGAAAGTTACTTTGGCAACACCACTTCGGATGTGCTCGTGCTCGTGCTCTACGGGTGGAGCTAACCCATTCTTTTGAAAATACCAATTTTTTAACGTAAGCTCCACCAAATCTCGTGGGAAATAAGGCTGAACAGTACAAAAACGATTCTGCCCAATATACTTTTCCAAATTCTCTTTCGACTTTATGATATTATACTTTTCGTTTGACGTAAAATCAGATTCTTCACCCACGCACTCGTCATTTTCAAAAGGTTTGCATAGATGCGCATAATTTTTTGCCATTCGCTCAAGATCATCATCCCACATCATTTCAGCCATATCGGTCACACGCATTCGAATGGCTATACGATTTCGCATGCCATTGTGGCCCATAATCATTAAATTCTTAATTGGTGTCTCCACAAAATTTTCCATCTCGTACACCTGTTTTTGTGCGTATGGGCATTTTTCCGCCGATTTCTGTAAACAAAGTAAATATTTGAATTTTTTTAATTTTTTATTTTGCAAAAACTATTAACATACTACAACGCTATCACACATAGTATGCACTCTAGTTTTGCATTGCTTCTTGCAAACTCCATCGTCAAATAGCCGCAAAAAATCCATGCCAAGATAATTTTCTTGAAATCCATATGTTGTACGACAGCTGACAAAAAGGGTAATGAAGAAAATTCCACAGCTGCTTAACATGATTATTCACAGAATTAAATTAGATTTCTGATAAGAAAAACAATTATATATAGAACATAACATTTTCTAGTAGATACAGTAACACAGTAATACCTGCTTAATTGCATCGATGAAAATGCACAATTTATGGTTTACATTTTTACTAACCGAAGAATGTATCCATCTGAATTATTTGGATAGATTTCGAACTAAAATCGTAACGTTTAACACAATTAAGCGTGGATTAATTCAATAATGGACCAACGCAATTGTCATCTAATATGTGAGACATTTTAATACTGTTTTGACAAAACTATCACGTAAACGAGTCTAAAGATTTTACTACTGCCTAAAGCACAAGTTTCGATAGAAACAACATTTTCACAATGCACTTAAATTTTTATTATTGTATCTGATTTACATGCAAATGTTGTATAAAAAAAAGTTTTTTAGAAGATATTTCATTAAATGCTTTGATTTAACTGTTATTTCTTTACATAAGTACACGTTATAAATAAGTGTAGTTATGCATGTAAAATATACATATCGTGACTTAAATTTAGAAAGCCCTAACTCACATTTTTATTTTTTTTTTGCAACTCATTGTCCTTCATTGTAAAAGCGCACAAAACTTCTTTGCTTTACACACCCCTAGTTCGGGGTGAATCGTGAACCGCTAAACCGAAACATAATGCAAATTTTTTTTTTTTCTGTTGACATTTCATATACAAAGAATGCCAAAAGTTTTACACAATAGCTGTAGCAAGCAGCTGTAAATAACGAATTGATTATTAACCCAAAAACTCTTATTTTCCTAAAAAAACAAAAGTATTTGGTGTATTAAATGTGTGACAAAAACAAATTGATTACCATTATTGGAAAAACTATATATATTTTCTAAGATATCCTTAAAAATATATCCATATACGTGAATTATATGTTTTAACTGAATAACTGCTTTATACGATGCCCAAATTCAGGCAGCTTTTTTGCAGGCGAGAAAGTTGAGTGGCGAGGAGAATAGACAAACATGCATATGTTCTGTATTTCGCTCCTTACTTTCAACATTCCCACTCCTTAGAGACTGTTTACACGTACGCAAGCATAAAGGACTTCGGGAAAGAAAACTTGGATAATTTTTATCTTTTTTTTTTTAAGTACATGTTTCTCTCGCACAGTCTTTCATGCTTACGCCAGTGTAAACATCCACTTATGCAATAATGTTGTTGGTCCATGTATATTTGATGTCAATAACGGAAGGGCTTGCCTGATTTCAAGTGTAGTAACATATGAAAATGGCCGATATTCCCTGCTATATTTGATGTCAATAACGGAAGGGCTTGCCTGATTTCAAGTGTAGTAACATATTTGCAAGAGAATTCAAACATTATTCTGACTTGAAGGTTTTTCATTGGCTAGATTTCAGGCCACACGTACCTGAGTTATGATGAGTATCTGAGGTCGAGTTTCTTCTCAATAAAAACATGATTGTCAAAGATTTTAAGTTGTTTGATCAGGTTGCTGTGATGTTACTCATGGTTACCTACTATTATATATTTCGTAATATTTTTATGCGATCACTGCTCACAACGCCAATTGTGAGCTCGTTTTTTTATTGATAACCACTCAGTGGAAAAAGTATAGTAATCGTTTAACCCCAGAAAATGTGCGGCTCATGCCCATCGTGCAATTCTACAATTCAACAGATTTTTGTTGTGAATCTTTCAAGAAATATTTATTGTTTCCGGAACAACTGCCACTGTTGCAGAATATCAGCAGTAAAGTAAAATATACATATACCTGTGTGCCTAGGTATCCAGAATACGGTGGCTTATTTCTCATGCATTTGTATACAAACTTTCAGTATATCTCAACGGAGTTAAGTGCTCTGATAGCAGATTGACTGTCTATTAGTTAATAATTGTTTACATTTTGACTTTCACACCCGCTTTCGAGGGTGAACTGTGCACAGAGTCGTATGGCAAGAATATCCTGTTGGAAAATACTTGAAGTTGTTCTCATAGTGGTCGCTGTAGCGTAACGGTAGTGTGTTGGACTGTTCCGAGGTTCGAATCTTAGCACAGGCAAAATCAAAAAGTAGAAACCGCAATCTAACCTCTTGGCAGGCAATGGCAAACCTACAAGAGTAAAAATTGCCTATGAAAAGGTTTTTACTTCGCCGTTCGGGACGGCATAAAACTGTAGGTCCCTTCCATTCATGTACAAATATAACACGCACAACATGAGTGAATGCGAAAAGCTTGGCCTTTGGCGCTACATGCGGTCATAGTCGACACTGATAAACTGAAGTTCATTGTGGTAAAGGCATAACACTTGCCACAATGACTGTCTATATCTTTATCGGTACCCGGTGTGATTGCATTCCCTCTCTCATTCTCCCTCTTTCTTCCTCCTACCCATCAATCATCCTTCCATTCAACACCTTGCTCTGCATTCATAGGGGTACACCATGTGTGTTGAAAGTATCAATAAAAAAGAAGAGATGAATAGGCTTCGAGTGTCTGGTTTCACTTTAATGATGTCCGATTCCATCTTATTACCAAGTATAACTTTGAAGAATTTAGTAAAGTTATATTTCTTGTTCATATCGTCTCTGGGGGGATGGCTAGGGGTAGGTCAGTAGAGATACTTTCCAGACTACTGCTAAGGACTTTGCCCTGCCAGCTCCTTCCTTTACTATACTCATAAAAGTCCTTTTGGCGGCCGTCTCTATTAGTATGTAGATGTAGTGGCGTAAGGTCTAGTAATGTTTCCATGGCCGCGGTAGAACACGTTTTCCTAGCTCTTGTGATACAAACACAGGCAAGACGTTTTGGAGGGTATTCCTCACTGTGACTAATTTTACTTTTTACGACCAACGACAAAATTTACTGAGAATATGAAAATGAAATAGAAGAATTAAAAAAAATTTTGTTGTTTTCCATTTTTCAAATATTTTTTGAATATTTAACTTTGTTTTTATAATACAATTAATTTTTAATTGATGGTCGCCGTATCATATTTCGTACTGCGTAAGCCTGCTACGCAGAGTGTTCAGGGTTCAATCTCGGCACAAAAATAATTTATAATGCAATTTGTTTATTTAATTAATATAGTAATTGATTCTACTATAACGAACGGAAACATTTCTTTAATTTTTCCATCTACAAATGAAACAATTCAATTGATCTACAAACTATTCCAAAAACATGTCTCTTTCAACTAGTTGAAGTATAATTGGTTTACAAACTATTCTAATAACAGCAATATGCAGAAATATGCAAGCCTGGACAATTGATTTATGCCTATGACAACACATTGTAATTAAACCAGTTCGCGATGAGGAAAGGCACCAAATGTGGGACTAGTTGTGGTAATCAGTAAACCAGATTATGAATTAATTTTAAACCGGTTGGTTTCTCTACAGGTAATAAACACAATTGCAGTGTATAGGCGTATGGGACAGAGTTGCGATGCCTTCGTACTGACGTCGAATTAAAACCATTTCAATTTCATACACCGTACGCTGTTACGTCTATACGCGCAGTTGTGTTCATACCGACAGTTAACGAACAGAGATAGAGATTTTTAGTACAATTTTCAGACGGAACAATACAACCATGTTGAACATATTTGTATTCACCAAATCTATCTGTTTTCTGGTTTTTACCCAAGACGAATTTATATAAGGTGATTGCAGCAGTACAATAACATTCACCAGGGTGACAACAACTTTGTTTCTGCAGTCATAACGGCAGTATAATTGAATGTCTAAATCAGCTGACGAAAGGAGTGGTAAAATACCTTAAAAAAGAGTAACAACACATTTGCGGTAAACGTAGAATGTCAAAATCAGCTTTTCACCACAAAGGAAGAACAGGAGCGTGTTGCAGTTACACCACCTTATTAAATTCGCCTTGTTGTTACCATTTCAGCAGATACCAAGCAACAACAACAACAACCTCAACTGGCGAGGTGAGGTTACGAAAACAACCAAGTAGCTGAATACACAGATACTTTTTGACGTTTGATTTGGTACTTTTGCTGCAAGAATCTCTCCATTTTCATTAGTAATTTGTGTGTTCTGCGACAATTTTGTTGGATGGACTGCGTGTGGTGTGACGGATCAGCTCAAGGGATAATTTTTGCAAAAGAAACATTTGGAAAGAGATAAGTGCGCAATGCAAAAGCCAAGAAAATAAATATATCAATTAAATTGTTGCAGAATCTCATGTCTAATTATATAAATTTATCTATCTGTGCAAAAAGTAAAAATCAAAGTGAGAAAACAAAGTGAAGTCAATACTGCCACTGTTGTTGTTGTTGTTGTTGTTGTTTCAATTTTCCTTTATCTATATCAAGTGAAAAATTTTGTGCTCGAAGCTGCTGGCTGCAAAGAAAAGCACAAAATAAAATAGCCGAAGCAGAAGAAAATTCAGTGAAGAAAGTTAGCAAAATGAAACAACAACAAGAACTAGAAAATAGGCAAACTACCTGCCAAAAAAATTCAAAAAAGATTGTTCATATCAAATTTGAAATTTAAAAGAAATAATAAATAATTCGTGATAAACAATTGAAGTTGGAAAAACGAAAATATGAAATTGAAAGTGTGCGTTACTATTGTTGAAAAGTTTAAAAATTAAGCAAATATCCGACGAAGCCAAGTGGTTGCTCAACAGATACGAACGAAAAAGAAAAAGTTGAAAAATCAAGTTTTCAAGTTTTGTTTTATTAATTCGCTGTGACTCAGCGCTTCGCTGTTCTTCGTTCGCTCTGTGTGTTTTTATTTGCCTGCGCTAGTGATTTCTTTTTGTGAAAATAACAACAAGAAAAAAGTAGCGATTCGACAAAAGCGCTTCAACTTTCATATCAAAGTCCGGGCAATTTTAATTTTGTCCGTCCGCTATTTCACCTTGCGAAACTATCGAAACGAATGCTAAAAATATACACGCCCACTTATTTACATTTACAGCATATTTCTCAAGTGCATCAACGACGTCATTCTCATTATCCTCCTCCCACTACCGCGGTTGCTGTGTTGCTGGCTGGCTGCAGTTATTCTCCCCACAGAACAGCGCAGCAGCAGTGGTGTGTCGATATTTAGAATGTTACACAATTTTATATGCATTTTAAGAATCAAAACAAGCATGTAAAAATCAATATAATGTTGTTGTAATAAAAAGGAAAAGATCCAAAAACAAACGGAAGTGATTCTCATTGAATTAAATAAATTAAACTTTTCGAACACAATTAGCTCAAAGTTTCTATGCCTTATTGGCACTCTGAGTTTAATTTTATGTAAAATAAGAAGAGAGAATTTGTTCACTCGGTGTTCCGATTTATTTTTTACTTTTCGCCCTTAAAACCAAAGCTGGCATGGTAACATCCAAATCAAGCAATAATTATTGTTTTTTTAGTTTAATATAACTGACAATGGCTGCACATCGTCTACAATTGTTAATGCATATGTAAATAAAATCAATATTACCAATAAAGAAGGATACGAATATTTATTAAGATTCATTGCTAAAAAGTCATAAGAAACCGATTAATAACATGTCGACAACATCGTCCATCGAAACGCCAACATCGCCAACATCGCCTACAGCTCCGTCGCATCCAGTTAACCAGCACAAGCATACAACAACAGCTATTGTTGTCAGCGCGGACGCTGTTCATCATCACCACAATCATCACCATCATCATCAACACAATCCCAATACCAATCGCACGCATTCATCTTCATCTATTACTTCCTATACCCCTGGTGCATCAAAAATGAATACTACCACCAATAACACCAATCAATCGTCGGCGCATTCGCTGCTCACACCATCTTCTTCGACGTCTTCTTCGTCACCATCAGTATCCGCCTCCACTTTGGCTGCCGTACATCATTACCAACAACAACATCAGCAACAGCAGCATCAGCATCAACACTCATCATATGTGCATTCACATCATGCTGCTGCAGCTGCGGGAAGGCCATCATCAACAGCGAACATCACTGTTACCAATACAGCCACTCCCAATAGCATTAAACGTCATACAGACGTTTCCGTTCGTTCGTCCTCTTCGTCGTCCAGCTGCTCCAGTTCCGGTTCGGTTTCGGTTAATGGGGTTGCTAGCGCTAGTGGTGGAGGCAGTGGTTGTGGTGGAAATGTTAGCAATGGTAATGGTGGAGCTACATCAGCGAATACTGCCATCGTCACACCGGCAGTTGTTAGCAGCAGTGGTGCAGTGATTACGCAGAAATTATCGCGGACAATCCCGTCAGATAAGGTGAGCACCCTTAATATATGTGCATATGTTCATTTCATCGATCAAAGATATTTAAATTGATTTAAGCCCTAACTATTTATTTAGCATATTTTTAAGATACTTGCTTTTGCAAAAAGAAAATAAGAAGCTAAATGATATTGTTGTTGTCGCCGTTGTTGCGCTAAACGGTTTTTATGGATTTTTTCCAGCTTCAACAGAAAAAGATTTCAATGTTAGGCTCTAAAAATGCTGCACTGCACTGCACATTTTGGCCTTCAAATGAAGAAGGTCCATATTCAAATGTGGTTACTGCGCGCGCACACGTTTCAATTACTTTTTCAGCAATAGTTGTTAAAACGATGAATTTGGGAAAAATGCGCAAATCTTATATTTGCTTAGTTGCGATATGCTGTTGATGCATAGTTTTAAGAGATTTTAGCTGATGATGCAAGGCCTTTTGAGATTAATGCGTAGTAAAAAATAAAATACAGAAATCTTGTATGGAATCGAAGCAGCGGCTAAAAGCAGTTCCCTTTCACCTTCACTGTCCATGTACGAATACATATGCCCTCGCTCGGTTTTAAAATTTTTTATTTTTGTGTATACAAAATATGGAGGTCAAGTTGCTTGAAAATGGAAAACTCAAATAAGAACAGTAAAGAAAGCTTAATTTTCGTCGTTCAATTGTAGTATGAACATAACCGAACATACCCCTAAACGGTTGTGAGTATGCTTGCCCCTGAAGGGCAAGCGTAATGGTGGCACCAAAGCTTGAAAGAGGAGGCAGTAATAAAGCCAATTAATGGATATGGGGAGAAAACGACCGGCTGTGTGACACTAGAGTCGAGTCTGCTTTTTTTTATTTAATATAAATAAGAAAAAGGAATTACATAAAACATTTTAAAATAGTAGATGATATTAATTCAAGGATAAGTATGTATGCATACCCTGAAGGTATTTAGCAAAAATTAATCGACATTCTTGCCGCCGTCACACAGTGTAACGAGTTCCTACAAACAAACGGTGGCTAAAAATTGTAAACATTGCCCGATTTCGATAAAATTTGGATCATACTACATTATTGGATTTAAAAAAAGGGCCGAATATGAAATTTTATCAAAATCGGAATAGTGTCATGGCTGCCGCCCACATTAAAAAAAAAATGTCAGACTCAATTATTTCACCTGCCTAAAGTATTAGAATGGTAAAAATTAATACAGAAGATAATTACAAATACTGTACCAAGTTAGCCTAATACGAGCCATCTGCCACTTACTTACTTTACTTTTAATGACACAACAGCCCATGGAGGGCCTAGGCCGAGCTTTTTGCATGCACTCATGTTGTGCGTGTTATATTTGTACATGAATGGAAGGGGCCTACAGTTTAATGCCGAATCCGAACGGCGAAGCGAAAAGCTTTTCATGGCAATTTTTACTCTTGTAGGTTTGCCATTGCCTGCCAAGAGGTGGTGCCGTGTAGAAAAATTATTTTTTCAGTCCAACGCACTACCACTACGCCACTGCCACGCCCACTTCAAAAGTTAGCTATAACTCTTAAATTAATAAAATCAAAAGTTTCGATTTTGAATGTATTTTCGATTTGCACTACCCAAGTTTTCAGTGCTTTGACGATATACGAGAATTTTAACGTATAATATAAAAAATTTAACTTAACTATCATATTAGGTGACTCACAAGGTTTCGTGTCATGTCATAATATTGTAAAATTTTGTGCGAAAAAATGAGAGAACTTACAACAATTTTTTTCTAGTATCTCTAGGTTTGAATTGTTCAAGTACATACATTTGGCCATGGCTGTATGTATGTACGAGCTTTAGTACATTGTTGCATGTAAGTCCTTATTGACTGCGTTGGATTCCATTTTCAAACGAACATAATTAAAATTCCCTTAGGTCTATCCATCATTATTATCATTATCATTATCATTATCATTACTAAGTAATTATTATCACTTTCCAGTTTCATTTCAATTAAAGTAATCCAAAACAAACTCATTATTAAAATCAAGTTCGGCATTTCCTTCATTTCTCCGTGTGCGTAAACTGAAAGAACGTAAACATAAAATAACACTTAAAAGCTCTCCATCTTTCTCTCGCCTCCTCCAATCACCACAATTCGACAAAGAGAGGGGACACCTTCAATTGATATGAAATTTCTCTATTACATTTCGTTGTGACAGCATAAGGAAGAGAGGATAATCCTTTTTCAAAGCTGAAAGACAAGAACAATAAAGTAAAACCTAGTTTCTGCTTCAAGCACTTACAAATTTGAACACTTTCGGCACTCCACTCACTCGCTCAGCTAACGCATGTTTTGGCAGACATGAAGGATAAGCCAGGATAAGCCTTTGGTTACTTACTTAGGAAACGTAATTATTAAATGAAATAACAGAGAAACCAGCACCCAAAAGCTTTAAAAAAGAAGGGTGGAACACAACATTAAACCAAAAAAAAAAAAGAAAAAACTACGGGTACAAGGAAAGAAGAGAGAATAAAAGGAAAAGGAAATCCATTAAGCGTGCTTCCTCTTGCTCGTTCACTCTTTCCATGTCGCATGTACATACATACATAAACGAAGAAATTCTGATTTCTTTTCTCGTCTGATTCGGAGCAAAATCAAAAAACTACATACAAAGGTGTTGCTGACTTCCTTCAAGAAATATTAACTGCATCAAGCATCAAAAAAGATAAGGAAAATAAAAATTCATAAATTAGTCTTCTGCTTCGAAAACTGCTACCTTGTCGTCGTATGCAAAGTTAGGTTTTGGAACTCTTTGTGTTTTTTAATTCTTTCTTTTGGTTGATGTATGTATGAATACATAATCATAAACCAGTCGGCGCTCAAACAAAATGTAAAATAATGTATTACACAAAAGTGAAAAAAGGACGTGCCACTGAAGCTGAACTTTCCTGCGCACTTAAGGTGGCTGCGAAGCTCTGATGTTTTGGCGAATTGGTTTCCCGAATTTGTTATTCAAAGAGTTGAACTCCAAGTTATCAAAATTTTATACGGCTTTTTTACGATTACCATTAGACTGCCATAAGAACTCTTCTCTTATTTGAAACCAAAAATTTTAGAAAACAAAAGTGAGTTGCTTTTCTTTAGTTATTTAAAATACTAATTGTAAAGCAAAAAATTAAAAACAACAATAAAGTCGCGTTGTAAACCAAATTCATGCCTCTAAAGTTATTTATGTCCAAATAATCTGTAAACTGGTTTTGCTGGTTTGCTTTTTCTCAGCGTCATCATCATCATCATCATCTCGTCTTCGTCTTCGTCTCTCCATCTCCTTCTCTTTCAATGATGAAGGAGAAACCGATTACAAAATATATTCACTTGTAATCATATTATTTTTTATTTTCAAACATGTTTTACGTTGCACTTTTATTTCTTCATTTAAGTACACGTCGATGAAAAAGTTAATGCCGGATTGCAATTAGTCAAAAAAAGATTTTGTTATTGGCGCCAAAAAAATATTGAAATAAGGGAAATACTCACGGTCATTTCCCTCCCGGGCCGTCGGAATCGCGATGAGACTAAACCAGAGACTTACTGTTTAAACTTTTTTGGTGAAAAAGTAGAGAAATAAGAATTTTGGAGATTTTATACTTTTTTAAGTGGCCCAGAACTTTTAAGTTTTGTAAAGATGCCCTTTATGAATTATTTATTTACGTTGCCCTTATTTTTTATTTCACAACTTATATTTTTTAAGTAGAGTTTCGAGTAACTTATATTTTTTAAATTTGTTGGCTTTGTATACAGAAGAAGTTTAATGCTGAACAAGTTTGTGTTATCACTGGGAACTCAATATCTCGGAATCTTGGTGATATGTTTCCACAGTGAAATTAATAAAGTGAAATAAATAGAACTCTCTTTGTTGTTCCCACACATCTGCCAGACCCAAAAATGTGTCTCTCTATTCTCCAAAAATACTAGACATTTCAAAAATAAATAATAAATGTAAAAAACTGTTGATGCCAGCAAAATAAAGAACTAAAAAAAAGTTATAGAATGCTAGGAAATAACTGCTACCTCTGCAATAGCATATTGGGCAATGAAAAAGAAATGGGAATGGCTTGTTGCAAAAGCAACTAAAGAGTTCTCAGAAAGTATGCGCAATGCATTTTGCTCCCGGAAAAGGCAAACGAAGACGACTGCTGCAACCAGATCCCCAAGTCGGACCGCTCATTTAGTAAGTATTTGCCTAGGGTATTTCTCCTACACATAGCCAAGGCTCTCTTCGCCTTTACAGTCAGTGAGCGTGTACTAGTGCCATTCTAGTGTCTAGTAAGGCAGTGACCAGCTATTTCTGACATCACTTAATGTATCTGGTACCTATCTAGAAATATTAGCTTCTTGAAGCTCTTTCTGGTTCAATCATCTATCTCGACCTTTCCTGGTTCAAGAGCGCTACCTGAAATTTGTGGTTGCAGATTGCCAGTGGGATGCCCGAGTTGTTTTTATATTGTAAAAGTTTGCATTGTTGTAACCCAATCTAGCAAGTTGTCATTTAGTTGATCATTACCATGTACGAGAATATCACTACAAAACGTTCTTAACAAAACTTACATATTTGTTTTTCATGTTTTTTCCCCCTTTTACATATTTGTATACAGACAGCAGACGATAAACCATTTCATAAACAGAATTATTAATTGTCAAACCTCAGAAGACCTCGGAATATTTCAGAATAAATTTTGCGTTTACACTTAACTGTGATATGAAAACTCTAGGTCCCTACCACTCATGGCCAAATATAACACGCACAATATGAATGGATGCGAAAAGCTTGTCCTAGGCCCTCCATGCGCTGTTGTGCCATTAAAAGAAAAGAAGAATTTGTATGTTTCCAAATATACCAAATGCACAATAAAATAATTTTGGTACAGTTTCCGTTGAAAAACTGCGAAATTTAATACTTCAAAAGTCCATACACTTAATAATCATATCGTTAGCATTTAATCGTGCTAAGCCCAAAGTTTGGATTCTTATCGCCTCGTTGCTGTTTCGCCTGATCCAATCCGATCCGAATGGCCACCTGCAATTCAATCGGTTGCGTACGCAAAATCGCTTTCTGTTTGCAATAGCTACCTTCCTACCTTACTCGCTTGCATTATCATTTTACAATAGCGCTGATAATTTTCGAGATAACGTAAGGCAACACTATCCCGCATACGCTTTACTCTAATACTTAATACTTACTTCAAATATACTTAGCACATACATATAATCAAACAGTCACAGCTGTGCAAAAACTGTTTACACTTGACTTTCATTTTCACTCACTGCCACTCGCATTCGCACTTCACTTTGTAACGTTCAGTGTTGTTGTGAATGCGCTGCTTGTGCTTGCTTCATTGATACTTTTCACTGAATTAAAAAATAAACAAGGTTTCAAATTATAATGTTCATGTGTCAGCAATGAAAACAATTACATCAACATCGAAGCAACAGGAAGCAAAGATACATAACGACAACAACAAGCATAACAAGCACAACAACAACAGTAATAACAATCAAATAAGTATTGCATTTTTATTACATACGAGTTTTGTGATAATTTCCTCTATTTTATTCAATACTATGTACATACTATATGTAGCCAGTCTTATGAATCATTTTCTATAGTACTTAAATGCACATAATCGTACACTGTCATTTTGACAATTTCCGCTTTGAGGTCATTATTAATATAGCGTGTGCTGGTGCTGTTTGTTGTTGTTTCTTAGAAAATATTACTTATCAATGTTTATTTTATTGTACACATGTAACGTTTTGTAATTGCACATCGGCCATTCCAACCGTCACGGACACCGCATTTAAAGCAGGTTCAATTTATTGCAATAATAATATCTTATGTATACTTACTTACTTCCTTAGCTGGCACTACAACCGTTGATCGGTCTTGGCCGCCTCCACAAAGCTTCGCCAGTCAATTCTGCTATGCGTGCGCTGGCGCCAGTTGATAAGGCCAAGTGCAGTCAGGTTGCCCTGCACCTGGTCTTTCCAACGGAGATTAAGGCGTCCCCTTCTGCGTGTTCCTGCACCGTGGTTCGAATAAAACACCCTTCTAGCCGGAGCGCTTTCTTCCATTCGCTCAACATGACCCAGCCAGCGAAGCCGCTGGAGTTTTATACGCTTGACTATGTTAGTGTCGGCGTACAGCTCATACAGCTCTTATGTATACTTACTACATAATAATAATCATCAAATTTCATGGTCGTATTAAAAATGAATAAAGTGCGTGCTGCCAGTTGTAGTTTGACTTAATCAAATGAATTGCACTAAGTTAATTTTGACTCAGATGTCTTGCAGCGGTTATTTCAGTGGCCACAAACCATAATGGCCTACCTCGAGTGTGGACTAAGTGACATGAGTTTTTAGTGCCATCGTGTTCAGCGTGTCTAAATCTATTTGCTATAAAGTTTTCATGCTTGTATCTTTTAGGAAGGCGATTATCCATCAAAAAGCATTGAGGATTTGAAACTTTACACTGCGCTCCTGAAAAAAATTGGAAAACAGACTTATGACTTGTGATCACAAATTTAAGCTCAATTATTATTATTATTATCTAAACAATCCAAATCTAGCGTCCAAATCTAGCGTCCGTGTCGTATGGAATGGAATGGCCGATACTTATGTAGTTAAAGCTATCGCAATTTGTTATCCACATTTATTTTCCACATTTTATTGTTTATTTTTTACTCGTTTCTATATCGTGTTTGTGTTGTAAGTATGGTATTTTCGGTTCTACTTAAATTCATAATTTCTCAGCTTGTTCGAATATTGGATTTCTGATGAAAGAAGGCACGATTACATGTTTCTGTTTTGTATTAAATTTGTTTAGTTCAACTTTGTGAAAATCTGAAATATTATATAGCACTTCCTTAAGTGATAAGTTCTTTTGTTGTTGTTGATTACGCGTAGCTTAAAGTTACATACATACATATGTATGTATGTACGTACGTATGTATGTATAATAGCTTTTCAGTTCTGGGAATACTTACATTTCAAATTAAATATCAATTTCTCTCTATTCATCTCAATTTTTTCGGATTCCATACAATGGCTGGAAAAAGTCGAAAAGATTTGCCAGTTAATATGGAATATATCCGCCCGCTGTCGTACCTATGCCACTGCATAGATGCATCTATTTGTGAATCTTCTTCTGTTCTTTACCTCTTCTCCACACCTTCTCCAATATGTACCCGCACTTATCATCTTCAGTTCTTTTACTTACTTTACTTTTAATGACACAACAGCCCATGGAGGGCCTAGGTTGAGCTTTTCGCATCCACTCATGTTGTGCGTGTTATATTTGTACATGTTCTTCAGTTCTTTGTCTTTTATTCATCGTTTGCAGGAGCACAGAACATCAATCAAAAAGTTTTTTAACATCTTTCTTTTAAAATTAAATCAAAAAGTTTTTTGATTTCCAGAAACAACAACAAATTATTTTATTAGTTGCTGCCATTGTTGTTTGCTACGTTACTGGCAGCAGCAGCACCCAGCAACTTGTTTTGGTTTTACTTTTAGTAATAAAGTTATTTTTTTTGCTTCTCCTTTTCCACTGTCGCAGTTCTCCTCTCCGCTTCCTCTAGCAAATTTTCCGTTTTATAAAACAATTTTTATGTTTTTATTGAAGCATCTTGTTCACGGTTTTACTTAGTTTTTCCTTCTGTGTACTAAAAACATAATTAATTTATATCTATTGTATGTAGGTATTATTTTTTATTAATATTGTTCTCTTCTCATTACAGGTACGTTTCTGATAACCTCATTTCCGAAACTTTCTAAGTAAGTAGGCGATGTACGACTAAATAATAAAATATTAGCAAGGATATTTTAGAAATGCAATATAAAATTGCATGTAAAGCTTTATATTTAAAAGCGCATTGCCAGTCCAACAGCTAAATGACTCAACATGACTAGGCTAAATTACGGTCTCTAGAAATATGTTACTTGAGATTACGTTGCTTACTACTTGACCAAGAAATGAGCGAACACTAATTGAAAAAGGCATATCTAAAAAAAAAATTTTGTTCCAACCAAAACACTGGTGGTCTTCATGAAAGCTCGCAAATGCCTCGTATACCACGTAAACTTCGCAAGTTCGCATTGCGTACATCAGCTGCTCTCTTTCTCCATATAAAAAAAAGTTTACGAGGTGCTGATAAGTTAATCAGTCAATTTCAGTATGCAAACCTCGTATTTTACTCATTCTCTTTCCCTTTCATATTTAATTTGCAACTCTTTTGTAGAACAGCTGATTTACACTCTTAATATTTACAATGTGCTCATGAAAGTCTCTATACAAATATGCGCAAATACGATATGCAAAATTGCGGGTTTTAATGAAGACCACTAGCATTTTTAAAATACGAACCATTGGCCGTAGTCACGCTGTAACAGGGGTTGCCGACCAACCAACCGAGGACACACTTAAGCCAGAATGGCCCATTGTGATACCACATGGTTGGGCATACAGTTTAACGCCGGTTACGAGCGGCGGGGTGACAATTTCTTATTAATTGGTAACTGTCGTAGTGCCTGTACTTGTATACTTTCTTATAATTCTCATTCACTTCCTCTTGGTAGAAATATAAGAAGCTTATGAGACTTGTACATTTTCAAATTTTAAGTATTTTGCTTTTTTAACATGTTACCACCACAGAATTTTCAAATGCCACCTGCACATACGAGTATATAGATACTTAATCCGAAAGTAAAACGAAAAAACATTTAAATGCATTGTGCAATGAAACTCAAAGAAATCAAAGCATTTCTAATACATACTTACATTCTAAGAATTTAACAGCGTTGTGCATTTAAGCGTAAATAATAGAAAATAAGTTAGTATATACGAGTAGTTAGATAATGATGTGATATAAAGCTTCTTGTGGAATTTGCAGAAATTCCGGAAGTGCGAAGACGTAGGACGCTTAATGTTTGTGCATTGACGACTTGCTCCGAGCAAGGCAAATCTTTCTTTTGATTATTATCAAAATTAGAATCTTCATCTGGTCAAAATGGGCGATTGTTCCAAATTGCTCGTGTAGACGACGGCACATCGCTGTATCTGTACAAGTATAAATACTACATACATATAGTGAGTAACTAGCTGTTTGCTTTTGCTTTGAAACCAGCAACTTAGATTTTTTATTTTTGATTTTTTATTGTTACCTATTATTAATTTTCTACGATCGGCGCGTGTTGTTACATGCGTTTTACCGTTAACACATTGCGGCTGTAAGAAATCCGCTAAACTTGTTATTTAATCGCAGTTAAAGCGGGTTTGTTTGTGCGGTTGCTGCTAGTTATTCTAGCATAAAGACACATAAATAAATATGTTTTTCATAGGAAATGAACAGCAAATATCATTATTTATTTTTGGAAATGCAGCCGACGGTGCGGCGTATTAAAGCATAAAAATAATACGGTTTACACGTAGCTACATACTCGTAAATAAACTTAGAAACTAATATATATTACTGTGTGAGTGTGTGTGCGTTTGTGTGTGTGTGCATTTTGAAAAGTTAGATATCTCTTTGTTTAATGGAGTTTCTGTGCGCTTAATTGAAACATTTCCGGCATTGAATATTTGACTTTGAAGTTATCAAACTGACACCGACTCGTAATTTTATAATTCGAACATGACTTTTTAAATCAATATTTGCTTATTTAGCAATTTGTAATTTATGCTTACAGACACAAGTAAGTAATTTTGCATCCAATTTACTTTACAAATCCGAGTATTGTGCATTTAGAAGTCGATTATTCTTACAATAAAATGAATTCATTTGATTTATTTAAAGATGATAATAAAGGATTTCTCAATAGGATCATAACAGTTTGGCATTCAGTGCACCCTTAATATTTTTGTTTTTTGATCTGGCAATGTCAAAATCTCATTTAAGGTTTAAATTTTAATCATGGTGAAGTGCACGAATGTGGTCGCTGTGTCGTTGTGGTAGTGCGTTGGGCTGCTACGCAGAATGGCCGGGGTTCGAATCTCGGCACAGGCAAAATCAAAAAGTAGAAAAAATAATTTTTCTACACGGCACCACCTCTTGGCAGGCAATGGCAAACCTACAAGAGTAAAAATTGCCATGAAAAGCTTTTCACTTCGCCGTTCGGATTCGGCATTAAACTGTAGGTCCCTTCCATTAATTTACAAATATAAGACGCACAACATGAGTGGATGTGAAAAAGCTCGGCCTAGGCCCTCCATGGGCTGTTGTGCCATTAAAAGTAAGTAAGTAAGTTCACGAATGAGCAACGTTTGGAAATTATTACGACTTTTTTATTCGCTTATTCCAATGTTTGGTAATAATAATCGTTCCACCAGACAGGCTATCAATTTCAACGCATTCACTATTGAATGATCCAGTACCAGTGAGACAATGCGCCGATCGAAGTACTACAAATATCATTATCGTAAGTGCTTCACCTCAAAATGAGCTAAATCAATCGATTCCTCGCCGTTTACAGGAATTGAGAATCTTTCACTCCACATTGTGGTGAAAGATCTTGGCCTACACCCTTACTAGATCGAATTAACCCAAGAAGTCTAGCCTCATGATCATTTCAAGCACCGAAACTTCTCCGATTGGGCTCTGCAAAAGTTTAAAGAAAATCCTGAATTTCATCGAAAAATCTTCTTCAGCGATGAAGCTCATTTAACGCCAATGGATTTCTTTTTATGGTGTTCCGTAAAGTCATTGGTTTATGCCAACAACGTTATGTACCGATATGTGTGGAAGAGTGATGGAAAATTGGCTCCAAAGAATCGATCGCTGCAAAGCTGGTCGCGGTGGGCATTAAACGATATCGAATTCCATACTTACCAGATGTACAAGTATGAAACGGTAATGACATATCTGTATTGCTAGCTAAAACTGAACACTCTGTGAAACCAAATCATTGGCGTCATTTCTTCGCATTTAGTTCTGTCAACAATATTCAGTTCATAAACAATCAAGTTTCATATAAAATTTTTTTTTGCTCGTAAAAATGTCGAATTTTGTGCCTACAAACTACGATATGCGGAAATCATTGATTTTCTGTTTCCAATTGAAGAAGTCTGCTTTTGAATCTCATAGAATGTTTGTGGAAGCTTACGGCCAACACGCTTTAGGCAAAACACAGTGCCACGAGTGAGTTTAAACGTGGCGATTTCGATGCGAAAAACGAAGAACGTGGAAGATCACCGAAAAGTTTGAATATGCCGAATTGCAAGCTTTACTCGATGAGAATGATGGTGAAATGCAAGAACAACTTGCAGAACAATTAAATGTGACCCAACAATGCATTTCTCAACGTTTAAAAACCATGGGGTTGATTTTGAAGGTGGGAAGGTGGGTGCCGCATGAATTGACTGAAAGACAGCAAGAAAATCGAAAAACCTCCTGAAATGTTGATCGCCAGGTACAAAAGAAAGTCATATCTTTATAGAATTGTTACTGCCAATGAAAAATGGATTCATTTCGAGAATCCCAAACGTAAACTATCATATGTTAAGCCCGGTACACCGGCCAAATCGACAGCAAAGCCAAATCACTTCGGAAAGAAAACAATGCTCTGTGTTTTCTGGGATCAGCGAGGTGTTATCTGGTTTGACCTTCTGAAACCAGGTGAAACAGTTAGTGGTAAACGCTAGCAACAACAATTGGCCGATTTGAACTGTGCTTTGCGCCTAAAAAGTCCAGAATATCAATCTAGGCAACACAAATTAATTTTTCTTGATGACAATGCACCATCACATCGAACAAAATAGACTCGGTAATTGGTAGATTCGTACAGCTGGGAAGACCTCCCCCATGCGGCTTATTCACCAGACTTGGCTCCATCTGACTACCACACTTATTTTCATCAATGGGGCACGCACTTGAAAAAATGGCTCGATGACTGGTATGACTCTAAAAACGAACAGTTTTTTTGGCGAGGCATTCACAAATTGCCAGAGAGATGGGAAAAATGTGTATCTAGCAATGGGCATTACTTTGAAGATTGAATGCATAACCATTTTTCTTAAATAAACGTGTATTTTCTTTAAAAAATTAGCGGTAAATGGAACATGTGTACAACATCTGGAATATATTTCAACCCGATATCTCAATTATCTCAGTTTTTGTTTTATTTAGTAAATACAAAATGGATATGTCCCTATTGAAATACCCTTTAGCTTGGAAATCAGTGAAAATAAGTGTATTCATCACCATTTTACTATTGTCTTTTCTGAAAACGTTTAACATCATAAAAAAGCAGCAACTATTAAAATAACACTGTACGCATTTAAGGTCATTGGTCATTGGAACAAAGTGAAATTAATGAATGAGCTCCAGTTCCAAAGCATAATGTGGCCATAATCGCCAACTTATACTTATGTAAATCTTTCTGTGACATTGTTTTTCTCCAGCAAACAAACAAGAGAAAACAGGCAAAGCAGAACCCATAAAAAACTCTTTCATACGCAACAACAAAGAAAAATTGGTCATTCTTAAAAGTAAAGGGTGTCAGCAGTACCCGTCGTGGCAATAGTAACACTTGTAGTGTTGGCAATAAATAATAGTAGTAGATAATTGCAGTGATTGTTGTTGTTGTTGCTGTAGCAGAATTGTTTTTGTTTGCTGGCCGCTGGAACTCATCTGTTACAGCAACAATTCTTGAGTGCTTACCGTGAGTTTGGGAAGATTGAAGCTGAGAAAATGTTATTAAGTATGTTCGTTTTTTATTTTCTATTGCACTTTTAAGTTTCCTTACGGCTATAGTTGTTGTTTTCTCTTCTATTTTCTTCATGTTCTTTCTCAGTTAAGTATTTGTCGAGATTAATGTGGAGCATCACACACCACACTCACATATACTGGGAAAACTAATTCTAAAATCATATCGTGTGAATGTTCTTCTTTCATCCATATATCGATTTTAGTTTATCTCGCAGAATGAAAATTAAAAGAGCGGATGAAAAAAACTACTTACTTCATCTAATTTGTTGAACATAAATAAATTTCATTCAGCTCATAAAGAGTGTATAAATAAATATTCGAACAATTCTCGCTTAAATGCATAGAAAACAAAAATTCTTAGTTTGGAAACCAAATATGCGTTTCTTTCTCAACTTTGGGAAAATTTGTTCCGAATTAGAAATTTTGAGAAATTGGGAAAATTGAGCACAGGACATGTGGCAATACAAAGGACCTGAATATAGACCATATTAAGTTACCACTTTAATCTACTGGATATAAATTGGTGGAATTCGGATGTAAAAGCCAAATATTCCTGTCAAAAGAAAGACACAATTTCAGTTTTTTTTTCTGAGCTCTTTTGATTTTGATTAGAAAAAAAAAATTTTATGATATTGAAGTACTTAATTAGTTATGTAAAGTTATGGAATGTTCTTAATTTGTATATTTAGCTATTATTACTTGATTTTTAGAGGGCACTGAAGCTAGAAGGTGCTCTGCGATCCCTCGAAAGAGCCGTCACAAGTGATCTGAAACAAAAAAATCAAAGTGCATATTTAAATTGTAATCAGAATTTTGTAAGATATTTAGGAGTTAAAGCACAATTGATACTCTTCTTACACGGTAGATACGTTCCTGAAAAAACCAAAAACGCGAATCAGCGCCCTCTATCAAGTATCAAGTGTCAAGTATTATTCATACTCGATTGATAGAGGGCGCATAGTAGATGCATATGTGTAGACACATAATTTTGCATACGCTACTTTTGGGTGTTTTTTCTTTCAGTCTATACTCGCTCATTCTTTCAGCTCTAGAAATTTCTAACGATTTTTGTTTGAAATGTATAATTTTGTATAATATTTCAATCGAGTTTGATTAATACTCGTGTACTCATAAATATTCATCATAATTTTTTTCGTACTTGATTGATAGAAGGCGTTGCCCTTCATTTCCGAGACAACTTCCGTATTGCCACTATCATCTTTTACCCCCTCGTAAACATAAAAGCGATTCTGAAGAACTAAACTTCAAAAATATGGATTTCATATATACTTAAAAACCAACTATAGAAGTATTATACTTTATACTTTATAATTTCTTATTTTTTTTAAATTTTCTTCTTAATTTTATTTTAGGAATACAGCACATGGATATGAAATATGAATCTGTTTTTTTATCAAAAACTAAATTAAAGCAACTAAATATAACATAAAATATCACTATTAAACCTCAAAGCAACACAAAGCTTCGTTACGGCCTTTTAGAACAGATATGAATCGTTCGTTTGATGCAAGGCGATCTTTGGATGTTTGTGTTGAAATTAATCGTTTTCCATTTGCCTGAAACCATTAAAAAATATTACAATAAAAAAGTAAAACTTATTTGCGCAACCACAACAGCTTTGGTATTTAGAATTTTTCGTTTGACCTTTTGCAATAATGATGGTCAATTGATAGAATTGCTTTTATTATATTTCATTCGTACTTCTGGCTTTTTGATCGATAAATTAAAGTTGGCGTCGCTGTTCACATTGATGTGAAATAATTTAAGTTGACACCAGAAAGTGTTTCTTTATAGTATGTACATATTTCTAAAGGTGACTCACAAGATTTTTTGTTTCGAAAAGTGAAAAGTTTTTCTCATGTATTTTGAACAGGCTTAATGAACGATATGTTTCCCATAGAGAGAATAAAAGAAAAATGTTTAACGAAACCGTGTAAGTAAAATGATGATCAGGTGTATGTAAAAAATATGCAAAATTTCTAACCAGACATTCCCCTTAAATATGAATTTAAATTTTTATAGTAAATGTGTTCTGTGTGACAAGGCTCCTTCCCCCGTCGTGTAATTCCGACTGCTTTTATTATAATTTTTATAAAAAAAGGTTCATCATTTTCTCAATCAGTTAAACAACACGCATACGAGTGTACATACAAACCCCTTCCAAACACTTTTTGCCCAGCTTTCTTCCCTTACTCTTCGTCGCCGTCTGATTGGGACCAGTGGCGTAGCCAGGTCGGGTGACACCCAGGGCGGCCCAAATTGGTGTCACCCTATAATACCCCTCCCCCCTCTTCGTTTGAAATAATTATACTATACGATTATTTTTTATTTAAAAGTAAGTAGATAATACAGGAATTCATAAAGATGAGTGAACTTAAATTAATACGTACTTAATTTAAGTCACAAAATAATCCACGAGTATGAGACCAATAAGGGAAATTTTTATTTACAGCATGTTCTTCTTAAAGATCTTGGAAGATATTTGTTTACATACAACTTGTTTTTTTAAATGACTATTTAATTGCTGTTGTAGGAAATTGATGTATCTATGTGAGTACATAAGTATTTCAAGTACCAAATTTACATTGCGATATATGAAGCTAAAAAAAATATTTTAAAAATTTAGCATTTTTTCGAAGCAAATTCTGAAATAACATTGCCGAAATCGAATTTGCTAGAAAATTCGTTTTCTATTGATAAAATGGCTAGGTCGCATATCCTAGATTGACACATAATTGAGCGTAAATATGATTTAATTAGATTTAACTTTGAAAAACTTCTTTCACATGAAGCCACAGAGACACAGAGACACAAACTGTTAAGAACAATTGAAGAGCTAAAGATACGTTTGAAACAGACTCTATAAAGTCCCATTCTACAATAGAAGTTAGAATATCAAGCATAGTCCATTTACTTGCGACTTTAAATTCTATTGTTTGCTGCCTTAATTTGTCTACGAAGTCTTTGTACTTCTACTTTAAGTTCTTCTTCTACAACTTCATCGCAGTGCGACGCCAACTTTTTGCATTGATATTCAGTTCATCAGTTCATCCGTGCAAAACAGCAAGTCATTTGTTTTCACAATTTGAAAGATATCGGCTATATCATTGAATGGCATGGTTCGAGACTTTAATTCTGTTGAGAAATGATCGATGCATTCAAGCATCGTCCTCTTGTTTTATTCTTTAGCAGTTAAACCAACATCTCGTTCCGTTTCATCCGGCATGCTTATGATGCTTATTCCGAGCTTTGAGCAAATAATACTAGCCTTCTTAAATGCACCTTCCACTAAACAATCCCGCTTTTCTTGTAAAAAAAAAATTAGGACATTCGATTTCGCAATTACTTTATCGACAGTTAGTCCTGGAGTTTGCAACTATTTTTGTGTAGCATCCACTTCCTCCAACACATCGTGCAAAAAACAAACGAAAACAAATGAAAGTATAATTTTAGATATTTACACCTACTTAGGTAATTATAATCTTTTTTCCACTTTTTGGACATTGTGGGTGTCACCCCAAAAATGGTGAAACCCGGGGCGGACCGCCTCCCTCCTCCTCGGGCTACGCCACTGATTGGGACGCCATATCAAGTGTTGTAACATACTATATGTATGTGTATGACATTTTATGAAAATATATTTGCACCTCAAGCGCTGCACTTAAATATGTGTGTATATAGAATTTAATAATAACAGCAACAACAAAATAAGTACTTATATGCATATTTTAGTAACCTTATCTGTCGTTTGACACGTTTTCCTTTGGCAAATTTTTTTTTTTTTTTTTTATGTGCTTTGCATATACGCTACCTTTTCTTAAAGTGGTGCCCTGCCCTGCCCTGCTCTGCCTCCCTGTGTTATTTCACAGCAAGGCCCGCGCGACCCTGCGACGTGCGCCATGATTCGTGTGCAACACATATGCGATATGTAAACACATTGCTGCTCAGCAACAACAAAGTGCGAATAAATTTGTTATGAAAGCGCATGTTGGCGCAGCGAAAGCCAACGGACCAGCAGTAAAATATAAATATTTGACGTGCTTTTGTGGCTATTTTCAGTAAACTATTTAATGATTTCGTGCTCACCGAGGAAAAATGCTACAAAAACAACACATTTCGAACATAGAAAAAGATAGAAAATCCAAGACTGTATCTCGCCCATCCGTCAGTCAATTTGTATGTCATATACGTTGCGTTGCATGTTGCTGATGTGAGGTCAATTGCCTGCGTTTTGAAAAATTATTCAACAAGTGGATGCAGATGCAGATGCAGATGCTGCAGTTTGCGGTCAGTGTTGCCGCCTGTCTGTCGTCTCGCTCCTGTGTACGTCTGTTTTGCTGTCTGGTCTTGTTGGGCACTATTAGAAATTTTAAGCTCATCATAGCGTCAGTGAGCCAATGCTGTTGCCATTGAATACTTTGTAAATTTGTTGTTGTCGTTACTGATGTTTGTCCGTTAAAAATTAACTAGCTCTTTTCTTTTTTAATTTATTATCTTGAACAATTTGTGCATCTCTGGGTCGCTTTTGCTAATGAATGTAATTAACTTTTATTTGCTGCAATCGACGATCCCACAAACAAAGTAATCAACATAGTGACAATAACATCATGCGTGGTATCGGCGACATCTGTTGCAAGCATCATAATGAGTGTAAACGCAGCTCAAAAATGGTGAAAAAGTTCACATTTAAGTTTGAATTGACGTCGTCCAACTTTCAATAGACATCATCATCGGCATTCATCCCCGTCTGCAAAAACTAGAAGAAACCACAGAAATTAGTATTTGGTTTAGAAAAATTGTATAACTTTTACTGACATGTTCTGTTGTATTTTGTATCTCGGAAGTTGGATTTACCTTTACCTTTATATTTTTTGCAATTTTAATGCCTTTTGTTCCTCCTTACCATTTATTATGTGCTACAAGATATTATATACATACAACGCCTACATATCGCTGTCTTAATTTGCGAAGACCCTAATATTAAATTTTTCAAAATTTACTTTTTTAGGGACTGTGTTAATCGTATCCATCTGCATCTTTGCCTAAAATAAAGCCACACAAAAACAAACTTACGTCCTTTTTTTAATTTTAAATTGGAATATTTTGAAAACCTTACTAAATTTTATTAACGTTCAAAAATATTTGTTGCTTCTCCGGAAAAGTTTGGAAAATGCGTGTTAGAGATTTTGCAAATGAAAGGCAGCGATATGTACGAGTGTGTTCATCGATGTCTTGGTGTTATTCGAATTTTGCATAGCCAAAGATTTTTCTTCTGCAAAACTGAACCGATGCTACAAGCTATAGTTTTTCAATACACACTCGTTCATTTAGGCTTCAAGCTTTGTAATAGTTAACAACTGTTAACTACTTAGGCATTTGCTCATTTAAGATGTTTAAAGTTCCTTGCATTCAATTGTAATGTAGATTTTGCTCCTTCCTTGGCTCAGACAAAGCCTAAAACAACGCACAGAAAACTCATAACTATAATTTATGCTAAGACGCTTAATCCTTTTGGTTCCTTCGCTCTCGCCCTTCAGCTAGCTAGCTCATCTTCCTATACGCGGAGCCGCATTAGGCACAAAGTGTCTACTTGTTGTTAGCAGTAACAGATTGTTTTAATTAAACTCAGACAAAGTAACATTGTTGAAGCACATACATATACCATATTGCTACTGCTACTACAACATTCGCATTACCATTTTGATGTCAACTCACTTATGGTATGTACATTGTAAAGTATGTAAGTACTACTGTGGGCAAAAAGTAGTAAGACTTTGTTCATAATTTCAAATTTTTTTATTCATTCTTCCAAATCTATTTCGTCCCCTTCAAAGTAATCCACCCCGGCCCCAATACACTTGTGCCAACGTTTTTTCCAATTCTCGAAACAGTTGTTAAAGTCAATTTCCGGAATAGCCTTCAATGCGCTTAGCGATTCATGTTTAATGTCTTCAATTGACTCAAAACGGTGTCCACGAAGCGGTTTTTTGAGTTTAGAAAATAGCCAAAAGTCACACGGTGCTAAGTCAGGCGAATAGGGTGGTTGCGAAACGATATCAGTCGAATTTGGCAAAATGGTCTCGTAAAACTAATGCAGTGATTTTGGAACCAATCGTGCATTCTCTCTTCTTAGGCCCAAATGATGTTTTAAAATGGTTTTCACTAATCCTTCCGATATTCCAACGATGCCAGTAAGGTCTCTGACTGTTAATCGTCGATTCTCGAGCACCAATTCCTTGATTTTATTGACGTGTTGATCATCAGTTGATGTTGATGGCCGTCCTGGACGTGGTTCGTCGTCAACGCGTTCTCGACCATCTTTGAACAATTTGTACCAATCAAAAACACTTGCTCGCGACATACAATTATCACCGAAGGCCTTTTGCAACATTCTGAACGTTTCGGCACCAGAAATTTGATTCCGCACACAAAATTTAATGGAACTTCTTTGTTGAATAATTTCATTGTGAAAATCGCCGAATGCAATTTTCAATTTTTTGTACTTCAGAAAGACAAGCGTATACTAAACACTAATGATTATTTTGATGTGACATTTGGCACAGATGTCACCGACAGTCATACCAACCTTAAAAAAATAATATTTTGATGAATGGGTTTCCGCGCGAAATTTAAATTAAAAAGTCTTACTACTTTTTGCCCACAGTAGTAGGTAGGTGTAATAAAAAGTACGTTTTGGTTTCATATTCCATGCGAATGAAGGGAAATACCGTCAGTTATATTTTAGCTTTGAAATATATACGAGAACGTCAAGGAAATTGTAATTTTCACCACCTCAAAAATGAAATAAAATATGAAAGAAATGAACGCAATACACACGCACACGAATATTCAACTGTGTCACAAACTGACATGGGAGTTAACAATGTGCAAATCACATATGCCTATGTAATTTTTTTGCTTTTAATATCAGAATGTATATTTCATTTTTATCTACCACTTGTAACTTCTCTTCGCTTATGCGTTTTTCCTCCTTTTTTCCTTTGTGCTATACTTACAGCGGTAAATACACCCTGAAACAATTCTAGACACATTTCTCTAGCATACATTTAGGCTTCTGTTGTTAAAAACTCTGTGGGTATATAAGTAGTATACATATAAAACATTTCTTTAATTACTTCGTCCTCTCGCTCTCTCTCTCTCTCTCTTTCTCTCTCTCTCTCTCTCTCTCTCTCTCTCTCTCTCTCTCTCTCTCTCTCTCTTTCTCTCTCTCTCTCTTTCTCTCTCTCTCTCTCTCTCTTCTCTCTTTCTCTCTTTCTCTCTCTCTCTCTCTCTCTCTCTCTCTCTCTCTCTCTCTCTGCTTTGAGTGTTTACTCTATCTGCGAGTAATAGCAATGCTCACACCTCCCTTCCTGGATGCATCTACACCTCTACACCTTCGACTTTTCTAACTCTATATACATAGGTATTTTATTTGCCCTTGGGTATTTGTGTTGTTTATGTGGTTACTTTTATTTTTTATGTTTCTAAACTCACCTTATCTTAGCTGTTTCTTTATTTTCCCTCCTTTTCGTTCTCACTGTAGCTTAAGGAAATCGGATAGGTCCACCATACCTAGTTTTCGTTCCCTTCATTCACTGTAAGATGCATGGCAACACCGAAGCGGCGTTCATAAATTATTTATGCCACAAATTTGTCGTAGCGTCTGCGACGTTCGTTTGTAAGTATGTACATGGTGGAGGTAGATGAATATTATGCATGAACTTTTGTCACCCTCTTATTTGCAGGCAAGAACAAACAACATGCAAGTGCAAAAGTTTAATTTATTGAAAAATTTAATTTAAATATTCGTATGGTATGCACACCGTTAGGCTATGAGAATTTTTGTATTTTATAGGTATATATGTGGGTTTTCGATATAAATTTTTTCTATTCTGTGTGGGTCATATCTTATGTTTCAATTTATTCAGAACTTAATAGCGTTTTTAATAATGTGACAATTATCTTAAGCAAGAACTGCTCTGCATTGCTTGTAACGATTCACAAAAAGTGCTGTTGCATTAGAATGGATTAAGAGCCCGAAGTGTGTCGGACAATGAATGCCTCAAAATTAAAACATGGCATTCTCTCTACAATATAATTGTATAAAATGTAAAAACGAATTTATTGGTTCCTTTACAAACCTACGTAATTCAGTAAACATTTCCTAATCTCAGACTCAGTTTAAAAGCAAATCAATAAAACAAATCAGATTTTTTTCTTTTGAATTTGAATTAAAATTTAATGTGATTCTGTGGTATACTTTGAGGCTTTTACGGAAATGCATTGCAATTATAAAAACCGCTACGATTTTACACACACAGACACACACGCGGAAAACATTATGCTAATAGCTCTCCGGGGACACATTATGCTCCTAAAATACAAAAACTTTTTCTATTTAGTTTTTCATAACAATTTAATTTACCTTGCATTGTTTTGTCAAACAGACTTACATTCTCGTTGCATATAATTGTGGAGCATATGCCACCAACAACAATCATCTAAAGTATACACTTTAAATAATTTCAATTTGTGTGAAGGTTTAAAAAAACAGTAAAAACCCAAAACAAGTTCGGGTGCGGTCGAACTTTGTATACCCTACACATTCGTTAAAAGAAACACGTTCCATGTAATTTAGCAGGTGCTGCACGATATTTTGTATTTTCTAGCTTTATACCATTTATACCAAATTTTACTGCAATTTTATCAATATTTTATTTTAATTAAAGTGAGAGGTAAGCGTGGGTATGCTCAATTATGATAATTTTCGCGTCATTTCCTTTAAAGAGTACTTCAATAAAGTCAACCGACATATGTATGTACGCTACCAAAGCGACTCGGCTATTACCATTTAAACGTATTAATGGCTAATTGATTATTTAAACAAACATAGAGTGTGTAAAGTTTCGAAATGATCCTACATTCTACATGTATGCAATTGAGTTAATTTGTTACAATTTTCTCTGTGAAACATTGCATCGTTAAAATAATTACCTAGTGCGACCACCACTCTTCACTACTACACTGGAAAATAGATAAAACACACCATAACTTAAAATTAATTTCACATACTTTCGAGCACACCACAAATATGGAAAAACCTGTTTGTGCTTCTTCTCTTGAATTAACGTTTTACTGTAATTTTGTTTATGTGGTCGCCGTAGTTGGTAGCGCGTTGGCCTGCTTCGCAGAGTGTCCGGGGTTCAAATCTCGGCAAAAAATTCTCTTGACAGGCAATAGGAAACCTACAGAGTAAAAATTATCTTTCACTTCGCCGTTCGGATTCGGCATTAAACTGTAGGTCCTTCCATTTTATGTACAAATATAACACGCACAACATGAGTAGATGCGAAAAGCTCGGCCTAAACCATCCAAGGGCTGTTGTGCCATTAAAAGAAAGAAATAAGTAAGTAAATTATTTTTGGTGCAGTGTGTATATAAAAGATATACGAGGTATGATAAAAAAATAACCATTTTTTTTATTTTTTCAAAAAGTATTTATTGATTCATCAACAACTATATCTTGTCCCCTTCAAAGTAATCCCCCTCAGATATAATACACTTATGGCAGCGTTTGTTCCAATCCTCGAAACACTTCTGAAACGCGCTTTTTGGTATCACCAACAGCTCCTGTTTCGATTTTTCTTGTATCCCCTCAATCGTAGCAAAACGCTTTCCTTTCATCGTTGTCTTCAATTTTGGGAAGAGGAAAAAGTCAGCGGGGGCCAAGTCCGGTGAATACGGTGGTTGAGGCATGATAACGGTTTTGTTTTTGGCCAAAAACTTACGCACAAGCGACGTTGTTTTTGCTCAAAATTTAGCAATTTTGGAACAATCTTCGCTGCCGCACGTTTCATGCCTAAAACATCCGTAAAAATTGCTTGGCATGAGTCGAAATTTTAAAATAACGGTTATTTTTTGATCACACCTCGTATATGTATGTATGTAAATGTATAGGTATATATAGATATGTGTATACATTCATATGTGTTTATTTTTGTACGTGGCAATGTGTGATATAAAGTATACTTTCATGAGCACATACATAGGTTGACATATACCATCCTGCTTTTTGTTTTGCTTTATGCATGTGCGTCATTCATATTTATGTATATGTGCAATATGTAAAATTAGGCATATTAAATATAATTGCTTAGCATCAGAAAATCATAAGCACGCATACACACACACACACACACATAATATGTAGGTGTGTAAAATTGAATTTCTCTGCAACGAGCAGATACATATTATGCAATGCATAAAATGAGGGAACATGTTTTGTTTTAATATTCCTTTCATGACAAACTAAATCAATTTATTGATATTTTTGCGATTGCATTAAAGTACGAGTATGAAATGAAAATGGTTGGTATACAGTAAACCAATGGACTGGAGCTTCACGAACTGGAGCTCCTGGATTGTAATAGGAGGCAGTAGAGTTTCCAGCTCTATTGACTCCTTGGGTCATCGTCAACACGTGGCTTGCGTCTTTCTGTTTTATCATTACTCTCATGGTAAATGTTCTGCTGAAATGCGCAAGCTGATGCCGCCAGTTCGTGTGGAACTCACGCATTCCATATAGGCACGGTTTTCCACCGCACTGCGCATTACCGAGAAAGTTCTTTTATCTGATGTACCGGTGTATTTTGCAATAACCTCCCTACAAATATTTTCCAAGATTATTATGAACCATGCACATTTAAAGCAAACGCTCAAAACTGCTTCTCCCTCCTGCATCCTCGCACCTATCATTCTTCCTTCCAATCAATACAATGCTCTGCATTCATTGAGGTATGAATGCTGACTGCAACAAAAATAAAATCAAAATTTAAAGGTGAAGTTTGAACGGTTCTTACATTTTGCTTAAACGCAAGACTTCTGATACAAAAAAAACGATTATGTGCAAAGGAGAAATTGATATACAGTACTTTCAAGAAGAAAGCAATCGGCTTTTTCGCATGATATAATTTGAATATCAAGTAGGCCTTGATTTTCAAAAAACTTGTTTTCATTGTAAATTTCGCAATGCAATTGTAGAAACAGTCCATTATACGCTTTCTCAAGAGCACATTTAAGAAATGAGTTCCGTACACGCGAAACGTTTTGAAGCAGTCTTTCTTTGTTCCCATCCAAAAGGTCCCAAGAGTGCTTCTTTGTCCCACTTGAGTGCTACGAAGTACTTAAAAAAGTCGAATGCGTTTGTCCAGCATTGGAACCAACACTTTTTGGTGCACAAAAGTGTGGACGACTTGCCAAATCGCGGCATTTGAGCTACCTCGAAACAGGAGGACTTGGTTATAAAGAGGATTTTCAAATGTAATCCAGCCATATCCTCGAAAGCAGCTAAACAAAAATTGGCTCGAAATGGCACAAATGTCTCTCTGAATACAATTAGAAACCGTTTGAGAGAGTTTCAGATCCGATTTGGAGCAACGACGGTAAAACCCTTACTAACTGCAAAGCAAATAAAAAACGCCAAGAGTGGGTAACTGAACATGTGGATGACGATTGGAGCTAAGTGGTGTTTACAGCCGAATCCTCCTTTTAGATGACAAACACTATTAAGCGTGCTTGGTCCACTAAAGACGGTAAGATGCTTCAGCGATCAGTGCAACATCCAGGAAAGGTTCATGTTTGGGGATGCTTCACAAAACAAGGATTTGGCAAATTAATCATGTTCATGAGAAATTTGGATGCCAACTTCATGACCACAATATGCCGTCGTGGACTTCTGCCATCAACGGATATGTGGTTTGGGGCAGGAAGCCGAAATTCGTTCTTCAAGAGGACAACGACCCAAAACATCGCAGTCGCTTGTGTAGCAGTTGGAAAGAGGAAAACGGCATAACTTCATTGGATTGGCCCTCACAGTCGCCAGATGCGAATCCGATCGAAAATGTTTGGGCTCTTATGAAATTAAAACTACGTGGAAAAAAGATACGTTCAATAAATCATTTGAAACGGCTTCTTAGGGTAATATGGCGTGGTTTTTTAACACGGTCATATGCTGAAAAATTAGTCGATAGCATGCATTTCCATTGTAAGGTAATTACAAAGAATGGTGGCGTTTGGACGCCATATTAATCATTTCAAGTTGCTGTGGACTTTTTTTTAAGATACCTTAATTTTTTCAGTGACTTAAGCCGATTGCTTTCTTGTTGAAACTACTGTATTTGCTTTGAATTAAAAGTACCTAAAACTGAAACTTATGATTGGTTTGACAGCCTGAAAGTGTGCTTTATAATTTTAATTTGGCTCGTTGAGAGCGTATTGCAATCATTTTAGGCTCTTCAAAAGCTTTTCTAGCCCTATACAAAAACAATAATTTTTAGGTTATAGATATTACCGCAATAATTGTTTATAAACAATTTTTCATTTCTCAAATTACTTATTCTACTTATTCCAGCTCTTTCAATCGAATCTCAATCACATTGTACACTTGAAAACCGTAAAAGTATGTGTTGTTCATTATATGTACATATTACATACATACATTATATAATAATACATTTTGAAATAATTCTATGAAACAAGAAAAGTGTACACAAACTTTTCTGAACAAATAAAGTGCATGGCTGGTAGTTGTGAAACTGAATAAAAGTTTTACACTGGCTGGGCAACTAGAAAAAATCATCCCAGAGTATAAACGCATAATGTAAATAAAAATATCTATAAAACTGTAAAAGCAAGCAACTTTGGCCATTATGATGCAATAACGCTTTTGGCAATGCAACTCACACACACAACCACACACGCACATACGGAAAAAGTACTGCATATGATTTTCAACTCCCATTAATACACTCCTAAAAAAATAGGAGGAAAAAAATTGTAAAAGAAAAACTTTAAGTAACCGCCAGCGATTACAAATTACAACAAACACGAAAATGTTAAGCTTTGCCATCACATCGGGGGAAAACGTCAAAACATAACGCCAGAGTTAGGCAGCTGCAGTCAGCTAGTATTGAATATAAAATATCGAACTTACTTCGTATGTGGGCAGATGTTATGTAAATATCTTTAATGGCATACTAACTTAAATTAGAATATGGTACTTACGAATACATACAAGCCAAAGCTTACGTTACACACACACACACACAATGCGTTTTTGGTATTTGCTTGGTATTCTTTGAGTTGTGTTTCTTCTGTGGTAGACGTTAATGTAGCATACTTTTAGAGGCGCAAGCTGCCCCGTCTTAAGCAGCCGAAACGTGCGAAATGAAAACGATTGATGTCTACAAAAATGTTTGCTTCTGCTTTACTTTACGTAATGCGCTATTGTGTTTCGCTATTAATTACATTTTTTTCTGCAGCTTCACTTCTTTTTTTACACTTATGTACGTGCACGGGCAGCGAACGCGCGTCGCTCTTTGTGTACATTATGTGAATAATACTATGCAATGTTGAAGATTGTTGCTGCACAGTATTTCAGATGCTTGTCTACACACTTGATGTGCTTCTATTTAAATTTTTTCTGTTTCTGTTTCTCTTTTCACTTTGTGCAGTAATGCTAACACATTTTTATGCATCGCTTTGTTGTTGCTGGTATTTGTTTAGCGTGGAAATTTTATATTTGCATAAAACTTCCGCCTTATAATTTGCTTTCATGTTTAAATTTAATTACATTTTTCAAATTTCTAAAAAAGAGGAGAAACTTTATATGAAAACGCAATGTTTCATCATTTAAAGTCTTTAAAGTAAATGTACATATTTAACATTTGTCCCAACACCTAAAAGTATGCTCTAATTTAAAGTTTACATAACACCAGTCAACTGTGGCAACAATCGGACTAATTGCATACAATGCGCATGTATTTGCTTTAACAAACCTTCTATCACTACAACTGGTGAGTTTTTGCAAGATTTTCAAATTAAATTTATTTATTGCATACTTGTCGGTGCACCAAATCGTATCAAAACATTTTTACTATGAATCTGTGCAGTAACAACAACAACAAAAAACACAAATGTGGACAAATAACCAACAACGAACAACCAAAAAGGGGAAACTAGGATTTTACCCCAAAACATGAAACATTACTTATTTGTCGTTGTTGATACATTTCTCTGAGGCATAAGCGTTTCCCTCTCACTCACCTCCTATTGCTCTCTCCATCCACACGCCTATGTGTGAAATATTATTTTGCTGGTTTTTCAACCAACTACATGAGCTGAGCGTACAAAAGTTGGTTTGTGCCTCAAGTGACATGCTATGCCACTTCCTTCCTATGTACCCAACGTGAAAATATGAAGCGAAAAGAAGGATTTTGAAAGCGCTGACTTTATACTACGTGGAAACTAGCAATTGAGAAAATATTTAGTGCTGACATTAGCTGTTTAGAAGCACTTCCAAGAAAGCGAAGGAGCGCTCCCAAGGAAGACTGCAGAACCGTATTGAAAAATAACATTCGAAAGAAAAGATGATGACCAGCGGATTTGGTACTGGCATATATTGGGGAAGGGAGGGGAGGGCGCTTTCTTCCATACTTGTGAAGAAGTCTTTGATAAACATAGTTATTATATAAACTCTTTACTTTGCTTGTGTTTTTACAAAAACATACCACAAGCGGCGCGGAGAGTCACAACTATTAGCGCTAGTTACTGGCTTAGAAGCGCTTCAGGGTAAGCAAAAATTCGCTTCCTTTCCCGTTGGGTGTGCATATGGCTGTGTGTGTTTGTGTTAGTGTTGGAACCCATAGCAACATTTTTGATGTCGACATTACTTTACGTAGCATGCACTTACAACTCACTTTCGTGTTTGTCAATTTCTCCTAGCTGTCAAATAATTGTCAGCTTAAATTCCTGAAGATAAGAAAAATATTATGTTACATTATTACATTCGAGCATAAGCGAATATCGTCTTTTGAATCTTGCCAAAGCCGCAAAAATAAACTATCGAATTATTTAATCTTACCAGTTGCTTTACTATAATTATCGTTGGGGAGTACCCAACCTGGATCTACAATACTTTTAATAGTCCATCCTCCGATAGAAATTTTAGTATTGGTCTTACTTCTATGGAGCTCAAAGTGATGGTCACCCAGACCATCTAATGGCGCTTTCCTTCCGTCCAGCAAGTGCCAATTTAAGAGTATTGCTATCTTCGCCGGTAGTACTTCTTGAATTCTCCTACGTTTTGATGTAAGAATCTGGCGATCAATATTTGCTTATTTAAGTTTGTAAGCCACAAAGTTTCCTTCGTACGATATTTAATGGTAGTTAAGTAGTAGTAAATTTGGTTTCCTTTCGTTTATTTCGTTTATGTGTGTTTTTGCTGTTGCTATTGTGAAATGAAGCGCACATGCAAGGTAATTAAATACACTTTTATTGTCACGTTAAGTACACATAGAGACAATGCTCCTAAGTACCATAGCTAGTGAGTTTGCTTGTATATATTGTATATCGCAATAAAGGCTCATATCTACGTTTACTCCGTATATGGTATAAGATAGGACATAATTCGAGAAATTCAATACTTGAATGCTCAATTAGACAACGAATTAATTTTCTATTCAAATTTGAATACTTACTAAATTGATGGAGTATTAACAAAAGCATTAAGTGCCCAAAAGTATGCAGTAAATTTTGTACTCTACATATGTAGTAAATGAATAACTACATGGAAGAATCAATAAAAATGCTTACATATCTCACATCCCTGGCAGAAGGTAAAATGGAAAGAAATTTCTAAAATGATGCTATGATTTTTTTTTTTTGAATTATACAAATACATACCATATTTTTTTTTTAATGGTTCTTTTAACATTCAGGGTGTACCCCTATGAATGCAAAGTATTGTGTTGAATGGAAGGAAGATTGATAGGTGGGAGGAAGAATGAGAGAAGGAATGCAATCACACAGGACACCGATTAAGAGATAGACAGTTATGCCTTTGCCACAATGAACTTTAGTTTATCAGTGTCGAATATGACCGCATGTAGCGCTAAAGGCCAAGCTTTTCGCATCCACTCATGTATGTTATTGGCTATGAAACAAAAATATTTCAGTTTCTTACTGTTTAAGTAGGGGACAAACATTTCAGCTAGACTGTTTAAATTTGGATAGCTTAAAATTAGTTTTAATTATAGCAGAAAATTATGTTTAATATGAATTCATATTCCTTTATTACGAGTATTTATTTATTTATTTATTTATTTATTTAGTATGTTACTATGATGTGTCACTGCCGCATTCTCTCATAGCGACGTTGCAAGGACGAAAGTAAAATAATTTTTTCTTTTTATTGCATACTTTCTTGTAGTATAGCATACTACATAGCAATATTCTTGTTCTACTTGTATTCGATTTGTGCTCAGTGGAAAAATGCCAAATATGTACACGGGCGAGTACAGACATAAATCAGAAATTATTTATGTAATGCAATATATTCTGAAGCTTTCGTCCCCTCACTTCATTTCCTTTCCTGTACTTCCTCTATTTATAATTAAATTTTATTATGATTTTTATTTTTCCTTGTGGTTGGTTATAATTGTTTTTCGTTTTCTTTTTGGCTTTCAATAAAAGCGACGTAGAAAGAAAATAAAGAGGCATGTGAACATTTTATTGAATTTCAGCCATACATATTATGCCAATAATGGTAAAAGAAAAAGAAGAAGCGGAGGAAAATGGCAGAAGCGTACAATTTTAAAAATGCAATAAAATTGTGTAATAATGCGGAACTTACGTGATGAGAGATAATTAAAAAAAAATAGGTATTGCATTGTTTGTCTGCATTACCTAGTAGAAGGAAAAAATATATGATAATAGGTAACAAGTGTGACGGATTAAACAGTTAAAATTTTATGCAGAAGGCCCAAAATAACTAAGTATGCATTTTAGAGTATGAGATTACTTTGAAGTCGAACGCTCACATTTGGACTCTTTGCTCGGATTCACAGTCATTAGGTAACTAATGGCAAGGGTACAACTAATAACCTTTTATTTTCAGACTTTAGTTAATCATCAGTTAAACCAACAGCAGATGCTGATGAAGGAGAATCAACATTCGTTTTGTGAAAATTATAAACATGTTTTCCGATCTATGTAGAAATATCTGAGTCTGATATAGAAAGTGACACAGACATTGAAGAATTATCGTTTTTGATCATCGACAAAGAGTTTTTGAAATCGGCCGCATTTTCCGTAAGGAATTTCGTTTGTGTAAGGATGTGACCTGAAAAACATATACCTAAGTTAGATACTCTATCGTATGCTCGGTATGCACGGTGCAAAAATAGGAAATTTTGTTGTTGCTTCTTCGTTGCAAGTATGTCAAAGTTTTGCAATTCTGCTACTGTTGCAGCAGATTTCGGGTAACCCCCAACAGTTCTTCAGAGTTCCACAAATTTAGCTATGCTGCCATATTTTTTCCTTGTTGATTGTTTTTGTTAACCAAAGCGCTGTAAATGTGAAGTATTAGTAAAACTCTTGTCACCATTTGGTTAACTACTAACTGCATTTCGGCATGATCCCTCAAATGTAGAGCAATTAATGAAATCACTATATTAAACACGTAGGATAGGAAACAACTTTTATTTGATGTGCTCTAGATTCTCGAGATATAAGAAACGCGCCAGCAACTCATCTTTGTTTTGGGGTTACATATTTATATTTACCAAGCTGAATTACTTTTTAAGGCAATCTCTAACAATGTTATATGAATTTCTAAAAAGAACAATAACAAATAATAAGTACTTCTTTTAAAATATTTGCATACACTTCGTGAAACCGAACTACGGGTAATCCTACTTCTTCTACCCCCTTTGTTACATGTTATGTCTTCTATCAAGTCACGTACATGTGTAGGTACTCCTACTTAGAGGATTCTAAGTATTTGCCTTTTCAAATTCTATTTTTATTCTCGTTGCATGGGCATTATCGATTCAATCGATTGTGTCTATTTACTTTTCGCTACCTAGTAAATATTTGTATTTACTTGTTAAGTTCGGATGTTTACTTGCACGTTACTATGCTCAACGTTTTCGTTATAAAACTGGACAACGTCCAACTTATAAATATTTCTCTCAACACCCACTTGCAAAAGGTTTTCCATATTCCCCATTTTACCTGTCTGTCACTTTGCCTAGTATAAACAGTCGTTGTGAAGTTAACTTTCTATGCTTTTCCAAAGGATACTTCTTAATAACCACTCTAGAATTCAATTGTTGCTTGGAAGGTGGCTTTAATTCTTGACAACTACAGAATTTAGATTTCATTCTTTCATTTCACTCCTTGTGTTTTTGTTGCCAGAGACTTGTACTCGTATGTATGTGTTTGTTGCTACCAATTGCCAAGCTATCCGCAATTTTGCATGCAACTACGTATATTTTTGCTACTGCCTTGCGTGTTTATTACTTTATTATTGTCCTTCCGGTAGTTTTGTCATATTCTAGTACTCTACCCAACACTCCAGCAACCAAGTGCGTTCGAAAGCGCTCGTTGCCTTGCTTGACAATTTTGTGACTGTTCACCTATTAGCCCACAAGTTTCTTTCACAATCCCTTCCTCAGTCTCACGCTATCATTTTTCTCTCTTCACTAGCTCCCTGTCTCTTTCACCGTCAATCTATTTCTTCTTTTTTTTTCTTTCGTTTTCTAAATATTTCTGTTTTGTCGTTCCATTTCGATTGTTAGCAATTCCTTTAAGTTTTTGTGTTTGTACTTACTGCAAAAAGTTTCTCTGTTGTTGACAGTTTTTTGTCAGTAAAAACTTAATTTTAGCTTTCTGCGGTAATTACTATGAAATTGTTTGTATGGTCAATTATTTGCTAAGCGAAAATTGGATACTTGATGCTAATGTCAATTACAAAAATAAGTTTTTAATTTCAATTGAATGCACTTACATAAATGTGTTTTTGTGGTGCAAGAGTGTATCTCGTGAAATAAAAGACTTTTCACATTGAATTGAAAATTTAGAGTTCAGGCTTTATATAGTTTTTTTCATAAACTTTGGTTCGAATATTGAGGAAAGAAGTGGTGCGGTTTCTTAACTTATTTCTGTTAATTTAGCAGGACTCCGTTTCACAGCTTTCACTACTTGGTTATAATAATAATTCATATTTTCAATCAAAGTATAAAAGTATTAAGCGTTAATAAACTATTGATATACGGGAGGGAGCTGAACCCGATATACTCGAATAAAATGTAGGCAATTGTAAGCAATAAATTAAAGTACGACATTATTCGTTATGTCAACCATTCAAAAGGAATATCAACGCAATCGACCTCAAAGCAACCACATAGCTGCAATACAAGCTGCAACACATTGGCACGACGACCAAATAGTTTTGCTACTCCACCACTACTACTCATAATCTCTTACCAGCTCTTGGGCCAAATGACGGGGAAAGAAGGACGCATCAATGAATAATTTTGATGCTGCTGCTGCTGTGAAAAAGTAAATTGGAAAATATTATCGCATTTTCTACACAGTTCAATCGTAGTGACGGCAATAGCACATGGATCAAGAAGGATGAGAGGACAGTGGAGAAATTCTAACATTCTAGTACAGAAAACACCACCAACCACAACAACAACTCAAACAAGGTGAAATATGAAAATAATTGAATTAGGGAAGCAAAAGCAAGAAAAAAGGGGAGAACATCTGAACGGAGAATTGGTTGACGATGATGGCGACGGTAAAAGTCAAATAGCTTTTAAGATGAAGGCTGGGCTACGGAAATAAACAGTGGGCGATGAAGTAGCACAATTATTGCTAGCGTGCGTGTGTGTGTGTGGGTGTGAGTATGTATGTATGTCATAGACATAAACTGGGAATAACGCAGCATTTGGTAACGCATAAAATGACGACGGCTCCAATACATTGAAAATGTTTATAATGTATGTATGTTTAAGTATGTAATGAATGTGATATTTATTAAATTGGTCTGGAAGTTTGCCTATTTTAACTGTCTGTTTATTTACATAGTTAATTTCAATACTTGTTAATTTGAGTAGAAGAAGGCTTAATTCTCAACATCACATCATTTTCGACTGTCTGTCCAACTGTCAGTCAGTCAGCCCAAAGAATGAGAAGCATGAAAATCATTCCTCCTCCTCCTTCTTCTGTTTAACCAATTTGAGCGAATTTGCTGCAAGAAGCCGAAATTGAAACTGCAGCTCTGTAAAAAGTAGCTAACGAAGCAAACGACAGCAACTGTCGTTCGTTTATTTCATTGAGAAAGCAACAAGACGACATGGATGAAGAAGAAAAAGTCAATACAGTAAAGTAACTGTACACAGCAAGAAACTATCTCAAAAAGGCAACCATCCATAACAACAGCCGAACGGGCTGTGAAACTTACAGCTACATAAAATGAAATGAATCTAAGTTGAGCACAATAGTGTTTCTGTGCTACAGACGAGCTGGGTATAAGGGCGCCAAATTTGCAGATACTTGGCACATTGCTGGATCCGTTAACTTCAAGAACAGGAAGTTGCTATTTGCATATGGCTTCAGCAGGTGATAAACTTTTAAAGAAATAGTGCATTAATATAAATATTTCAATTCGCCTCGGGCCTGCTAATGCCTTTCGGAGCACCCCTGGTTAAGCTAGACGCTGAACTTAGAGCAACATTTTAATGCACTTACAACTGGATTCACATAGATACTAATATTATTCCTCTAATGGTCACCGAATGTAATTCAGCATAGCACAGCATAAATACTGTGTGTGTGTGTGATTGACTGTGATGGTGGCATTGAAGACCAAATAGATAGCAATGAGAAAAACGATAGCAAAAGACGCTTTTGGAAATTGGTTTCATGTAAAAAATGGTACAAGTGAATGATTAGGTCTGACAGAGTATCTGGTTAGATAGTTGGCTAGATGTTAGCTTTACAGTTAAGTTAGGCACATACTTAGTCACCTAGCAGTTTCATTTACTGTATTGGTTGAGTGTTACGGCAGCGTTTATGGCAGGCATTGACTTTGCTTTTTTCATTGCTTTGGTTTGATTTGATTTGATTTGATTACTCGCCCGTTTATACTTATGTATTTTATATATGGCACTGAAATTTAGAAATTTTATTTACTGAAAAATCCTGTTAGCTTATCAGTTTGGGTTTGTACAGGGTGACTTTAATAGTTCAGAAGATAGAAGATAACCTGTTATCTGTTAGCTTATAAGTTTCGGTTTGTACAGGGTGACTTTAATGGTTCAGAAGATAGAAGATAACACGAGTAGAGCTATTTTCGGGAATTCGCTCCCGCACAGCTGTTAACGACGCAGAAAATCCTGACTAGAGAGCTGGATATCTCTTCCAGATCTATGTCCCGACTAATCCGTGATGACCGCCACATGAAAGCTTTTCGCAGATGCACTGGTCATCTTTAAAACAAAGGGAACAATTTAACGCATTGTGTTAACAATAATAGACAAGTGCACATGTGGCAAGCAAAAATAATTAAGTGAATTATCATGGTGAACCTGCATACAAATCATTAAAGAGTATAACTTCAAACTAAAGTTATGAAAATATTTTTCCTGTTGCTCCAGACAATTTCATTAGCAACATGCACTGTTTGATGCCAATTAGTCAGATAAGTATATGGTATATGTAGATAGACAGACAGACAATTTACACAAGGTAATAGATGAAAATGTTTTGTTTGGCATTTTCTTTAATCTCTCTGTCATAAACGAGAGGCGAATAAGTAACTAGTTATATGTAATGCTATACCATAAAAGGAAAAATGGTTATAGCTTGTTGCAATATGTGCGCTAAGAACGGGTGATTTTTTTGCTACTTAGTTTTTGATATTTATATTTCTGATAGTTCACGCGTGATTCTTGACATGTGTCAAAGTAAAAAATGCTCAGTTTGGTTTGCCATTTCATCATGAATAGACTTATGCCTCAAAAGCGTTTGCAAATTATTGAAATTTATTATCAAAAATCGTTCTCTGTGAAAAATGTGTGTATCGCAAAATTGCCTTCAACGACTAGGCTCATTTTTGGATCAATGAATACGTGAATAAGCACAATTGCCGTATTTGGAGTGAAGACCAGCCAGAGGCAATTCAGCAGCTACCAATGCATCCCGAAAAATGCACTGTTTGGTGCGGTTTATGGGCAGACGGCATCATTGGGCCGTACTTCTTCAAAGACGATGAAGGCCGCAACGTTACGGTCAATGGAAAAAGGTACCGTTCCATGATAACAAACTTTTTTTTGCCTTAAATGCAGGAATTGTACTCGGCCAACATGTGGTTCCAATAGGAAGGTGCCACATGCCACACTGCACGCGAAACCATGCATCAATTGAGAGGCGAATTTGGTGAGCAGTTAATCTCACGTTCTAGTGCAGTCAATTGGCCACCAAGATCGTGTGATTTGACCCCGTTAGACTTTTTTGGTGGAGCTATGTTAAGTATCTTGTCTATAGGGACCAGTCAAACACGATTACTGCTTTGGAAGCCAACATTGAACGCGTCATTGGTAAGATTCCGACCGAAATGTGTGAGAAAGTGTGCCTTCAGAATGGACCACTTGAAGCGGCGTAGCCGCGGGCAACATTTAAGTGAAATTGTCTTTAAAAAGTAAATGACAGGAATTGATTTATCGATCCACATAAAAATTTCACTCACTTTTGTAAAATTTCTGTGTTTTTTGAATGTCGATAAACCAAGCTCTTAAAAAATCACCCTTTATTAAATTCTAAGTGTTTGCATCATTAAGGCGATTTGCCTCTTGGCTCCTTTATTTGTTTTTTTTTTTTATAGAGTAGCTTTGCGTTTGTTTCTTCGTATCTCACTTCCTTTAGCTGTGTGTGCTTTGTATTACTGCTTCGCAAATTTTGCGATTTTTCAATATTGATATTATGCCTTCAATAGAGTATAGTAGAGTTGCCAAGCTAACTCAAATACCATTTATAATTGGAATTTGATTTTGGTATAAATATGAAACGAATCATTTTTTTTATTATTCGAAAATGACGAAATCGAATTTTATCTTCTTCCCGTAACCCATCCTTCCCGTAACCCATCCTTCCCGTAACCCATACGAACAACCCAATTTTTCGGTACACTTTCGACTGTATGGAGTTGTACTTGACCAATGGCTGTGCCAATTTTTCCTTATGAGCTTCAATCGTTGCTGGATAGTTAGCGTAACATTCACGACTCCCTACAAATATTTAATAATCCAAGGGAGTCAAATGGTGGTCAATGCAAATCAGCAAAACCAAAAGATCAATTGTTAAACGGCTTGTATGCGCCATCTTGTTGGAACCAAATGTTGTCTAAGTCCATATCTTCTAAAACAGGCCGCAAAGATTCAGTTATCATTGTGCGGTAGCGCATACCATTCACTGTAACGCATCTTTCTGGATGAAACCGCTAGTCCGAAAACCACACCAAACAGCTAATCGTTACGCAATCGGGCGCATTGGCTTCTCAACAATCGCGCATGGATTTTCTGAGCCCCAGATACGATAATTTAATAACGCAACCACCGAGGTCAAATTGTACTTCGTCAGAAAACATAATTTTTTGGAGCCCAATTAGCCAACCGAAAACATTGCGGATGGTCATGTGGCTTCAGGTGTTGTAGCAATTGAACTTTGAACAGCTTCATACTGAGGTCTTTATGTAAAATTAGCCACAAAGAAATGAGAACGATTGCGAGTCGATGTGGTTGGTTCTTTTTGCACATTCTGAGCAATTGCAGCAATTTTTTCGGTTGTGTGTTTTATCCAATAAAGATCCAATTTCACGTACACTTTATGTAGAAGATCCACCCTTTTTTAAGTAAATTTTTAGTACTTATTCCCAACGTTGTTCGACCCAATTCGTTATCCGCAAATATAAAACATATTTCTCCTCATAATACGAATGACATCAAAATAGCCAGTAGTTGAAATTCCAAATGTTAAATGGACTACCCTATATGTGCGATAGACTCTTTCAATTGGACACCCTATATGTACGATAGACTCTTTCACTTGGATATCATGCGAGTGTAGTTAGATACGAGTACTTCTGCTTGTACAGAGTGCGGCAATGCTTTGTGCTCTACATGCAGCAGAATTCAATTTTAAAAATTCAATTTTCGTTTGTTTCTTTTTCACATTTTTTTCTTTTTTGTTGCTCTATTTCTATTTTGGTTGCATGCGCCACTGTTGTGTTAGATTAGCAGTTTGTTTGTATTTGTTTGTGTGTGTGTGCTTGTGTTATTTGTGGTTGCTGTTGTTGCTTCTTATTTTGCTGCATCTCTGACCTTATTTCATTCGACATTCTCGATAGGAACGAAAGATGAAGGCCAAGTGTGTTTGACTTAGTTTTATTCTTGTTGGTTATTCTTATACATATGATTGCATTTACATAGTTACATAAATATTGTTGCAGTTGCCATGTTTGTTATTTTCTTTATTTTTGTATTGAAAAGTGTGGCAAAATGCAATATTTGCAGCAGCAGCAATTGCATTTGTGTTATTTTTTCTTGCTATTTGTTGCATTCAAAAAATTTCCGTACTTATTACATATCTTAACATTGGTAAACTATTCGTAAAATATTCAGCTCTATGACATTTGAAGCCGGTTTTTGTTATTCTGTAGCCTCTGCAAGATTCGCTCTTTTTTGAAATTTTCTATTTTGATGTCCTTTATTTAATATTCTTCATGATTATTGAATCTAAATGTTTTCTGTTTCTATTGGTCCTCCCTCAATCAATGATTTTCAACTAACTTAACCCTGCAGCTGGAGACTAGTAAGTTCTCACTTATTACTTATACTCAAAAGTATGGGATAGCTGAAACAATAAGTAGTTATTGTTGTAGCAATGCCATGCCTTACTGTGGGATATTTTTGTAGCTAACATTTTTAAATTATTTAAAAACGTATACCAACTCGTTCTTCTGTTCTTTGTTGGTCTCATTTTCTCTAGCAGTATTAAATTAACACACAAACAATACATGTTATTTCATTTTCTTACAATTTTCAGTACAGAAATTTCCAATTGCAATATCATCTTCTTCTATAAAGATGCTGCAAAGCAGCAGCCGGTTGCCAATGTACCAAATTTGGAAAAAATGTACTAGTTTTTTATATAGAATAAATAACTTTATTAAAATCTTTTTGTCAGTTTATTATATTATAAAAAAAACACTATTCATACATTTAAACAAAATGGGAAAAAGAAAACATAAACAAAACAATAAATAAAAAATTTTTTGCTTCAGTGGGAAGCCCCATAGAATTTTACTTCTTCAGAACGCCTGCGTCTGAATTTCTAACGATTTTTGTTTGAAATGCCAAAATTAACGAGAAACAGATGGGCAGCGCCCCCTATCAATTGAGTATGAAAATATAAAGATGCATATCGCACATTTTCAGCTCAGCCAGTGATGCCTTTTTAAATTTAAATTTTAACTTTTTCAACAAAAAGTATTTTGAAATGTGTTCACTATTCTTAATTACTATAAAAGCTAACTTTGTCTGCACAATATGCCAAATATTAAAAACGTACACAAGTGTACCAAGCGCTGAAAAAGAAAAGAAAACTAATAATTTACCAGTTTTGGTAGAATGGTACCAAAGTGGCAACCGTGCGAAGATTGCTGCCTGCCGCAAAACATTAATTGTTTTTGTTCATATGCAAAGTGTTTGTACTTTTTTTCCACTAAATTTAATTTTAGATCATTTGCCCGGGATTGAATTTCTTCGTCTGCCTTTCTTTCGTCTCGTATTCTTCTACTATTATGTACTATGTAAGCAATTTAAATTGCATTGCAGCTTATAAAAACTCAAGCAACTTCATAGAAGAGCACATTTCTTCGGTGTGCGACAGCAATCAGAAGAACAACAATGTGAACAGCAGCAGCTGGAGGAAGAAGTGTACCAATCTCTCTCTGGAGATTGCTATATCGCAATCTGCTCTGCTTCGCTCTGCTATTGTCATATTACAGCGACTACAACTAAAAAAAAAACTACTCACTTCAACTGTCTCTCACCTTTGTCACTCTTTACTAACATGATATCATTATGTTTGATAACAACAACAACAAACAAAAAGAGCAAAAATATATTGAAAATATAAAAGAAGAAGGAAAATTTTTTCACAGCATAGTTCCACATTTTTAGAGTGTTGTTAGACCACATTTTACTATAAAGCCAGGAGAGAGCAACTACGGGCCCAGGGGGAAAAGAAGATGTTTAACTTACATAGAGTTAAGTCTTCAGGCTTTATACTTTTTAATATTTTTCGGTCACCTGCACTATTTGTCGGACAGCAATTTTGGAAATTCAACATTTAAAAAAATTACTCACATTTAAAAAAGTATACATATATAATTTAAAATCATAAGGTCTCATCTCTTTAAAGCCCAGGTGAAAAGCATATAGAAGAATTCCTAATTTCAAATTTTTCAAAGGAAGTTGTTTTTAAAAATGTTGTTTCCAAATTTTACTTTCCAGAATTGCGGACCCCTCGAAACTCTCTGGAGCCGGGGGGAATTCCCCTCTCGTTAGGCCTGCATATAGCAAACAGTTTCACATCTGTTCACTCACCTAAGCGCCTACCTGCATAGGCGCTTTTAAAAACATGAACCACAACGTTTACTTTAATTGTGCTGCCACGAAATATTGCCCGTCGTTAGTAGTTGGAGCTGCAGGCCTTTCCCGCATTTTCTATAACTTCTCTGTAGCTTTACTGTTCCAGAAGGAGCAGGTTTCTGCTAATTCTCCTCCCTCCTCTTACACTTGTTGTTTTCCCGTTTACCCTGTGTGTTTTCGACGTTGGTGACATTTGCGCCAGAAATCCAAAAATAGGTGTGATGCTTCTGGCTTTTTTCGTAGTTTCTTCTGTCGTTATGCACTAAAAAGCAAATGTTTAAAGTGAATGCATGCAAAAGCGTAGAAGAAATCGTTATCATCATTGTCGTCATCCTCAACGTCGTAGATTTTCGAAGGTACAAGCTGGTTGCATTTTGTTCAGAAAGTGAGAGAACGAGAAAGAGAGTAGAAACCAAGGGAATGGTTACCAACTGAGAGCTCTCAACAAGATTTGAATTGTATGCTCGACTTCGAATCTTAGCTTCTCCTTCCCCTCCTATCTTTTCATTTTATTTAGCATTGTGAGCGTGTACGACTGAATTGTGAAAATCGTGTAAGGAATTTTAATAACTTTGTGTGGCATTTGCTTCGCTTCATGTTGCTTGGCTGAGACGGGAAATTACAAAAGTTTAAAGGATTAAGTTTATATGGAAATGTGCTTTGGTGCGAAAAGGTGTGAAAGGCTTCCCGTTTTTCATTTGATTTTGACTTTAGCGTTATGTAATATCTTCTGAGAATTCATTTTACCTGGACGGGTAGTCAGGTCAAAACAGGTCTACTACAAAATGTTGCATAATACATTTCACCGAAAGTACTCTCTCTAACAGCTTCAAGTACCTATCTAACATAAATTTATCTTTCCATTAAAAACAATGTGGGGCAAATGCAAACTGCAACAAGAGCAAATGTGCCACACAAAACAAATGAAAAAGCATAATTCACTAAAAAGTAGAGAAACCATATTCTCAACTTTAGTTTTATTTGCGGTTGAACTACATTTTTACCCAAAACCAAAATCATAAATTTGAACAGATAAGCAGCAAGGAAAGAAGGATAAACTTTCATTGTTTGCACAAAATGTAAACTTTAATTCAGATTAAGTGCAAAAATTGCAATGACAAAGTTGAAATTATGCTGGAAATTACTATAAAAAATAAATGTTTAAGTTATGTAGAATTCAATGAATTTAAGTCTACACAAATTAAATTATTTCGCCTACTTGTAAATTTCGAAAGAAATCGAACATTTAATAGTCACGCATAATAGATGACCTTTAAATATTAAACAATCATTTTTCTTTTATTTTCTTTGCAGGTATGTGTGCAAAAGAAAACAAAGCAAAACACACCACAATTTATCAGTGCAGTCGGCACCAAAATCTGCTCACGACTCACCTCTCCATGGAACTCTGACTCCTTTCCAAAGAGCAGTAACCGAATACATAATACATAAGGATCACTTTGATATATTCTAAAAAAAAAATATACAATATTAAAATTATAGCTTTTATGCGTATGTGTGACAGTCATGACGAAACGCCTTGAGGTATACTCCATTATTGTTTATTGTAACAATGATGATGGCAATGTGTTGTGGTGGGGGTTATGGAAATACGAATTCTACTTCATTGAACTTCATTTACATATATGTAGGACTTAGGAATAATATTAATTACAAAAGCAAAAAGCGAAATGTATTGCCAGAAGCAAAAACAACGATTGATTTAACTTTTTTGTCTGCAGCTCGCACAAAGGAATCGGAAATCAATCGAGAAAATACTTTTATTGTTGCCAATTTTACGTTCGTTTGTTTGAATGTATGTAGCTCTACGTAAACATTTTGTTGTCGCATTATCAGCAATGAACGAAGTGTGCAACCTCTGGTTGCCCACAATGGCACAATCGATCATAGCTGTACTGATAAAAATATCGACAAACATTCAATTCTTTTAATTTTACAATTCTTCTGTAAAAAGTTTTTACCTATTATTAGGAGACCTTTTGTCCTTATTGTGATTTGCCACAAAAGATAATAAATAGCACACTTAAAAAATATAGAAAATCAATTCTATGTACATTAATAAAAAATTTTTACATCAAATTACATTTATTATAAAATTTCACACTGATTTTTTATAATTCGGAAACTTGCGAAATAAAGGGTATTTTACCCTTAAATTTTTTTTGTTCTGGCAATGTCAAAACGTGGTGGTCGCTGTGGCGTAGTTGTAATGCTTTCGACTGCTACGCAGAGTGTCCGGGATTCGAATCAGGCAAAATCAGCAAAAAAAAACAAATAATTTTTCTACACGGCACCACCTCTTGGCAGGCAATGGCAAACCTACAAGAGTAAAAATTGCTATGAAAAGCTTTTCACTTCGCCGTTCGGATTCGGCTTTAAATTGTAGATCCCTTCCATTCATGTACAAATATAACACGCACAACATGAGTGGATGCGAAAAGCTCGGCCTAGGCCCTCCATGGGCAGTTGTGCCATTAAAAGTAAGTAAAGAGTCTAGAATTTGGAATAAAAAATTCATTAGTTCGAATTCTAAAATTACAACAAGAAGCTACTAAACAAATTAGCAAATAATTTGCTGTACAATTCAGCTCTTTTTTACCTGAAAGCCATCAATATATTTCTATTATAATAGTAACATTGCGAAATTTAGAGTATCGTAAAACGAATTGAGTTTAAATCGAAGCCGCTGTCATGAAAAAGATAGCAGAAACCTTACTTTTTTTTAGCTTTTGTAATATGTTTTGAGAAGTTACACATATTGCCATCGAACTACGGAACTTCTAAGTAGTATTAGAAGTAGTAGTTTTAGCTTATGTAGTATACGAAAAGCAGGTAACGATATTAAGTTCAGTTATAAGCTGAGTTATGTTTTTACCTTTTGTTCTTCCCCATGCATTTTCTTTCAATATTTGTGCAACAAAATTTAACAGGGTTACATTTTCATTCACGTGCATATGTATGTACATCAACCTACACATACATTACCTACAGAGCACTTGCTGTCTTCAATGAAGAAACCACAGAATGTGCATAATTCAATAGCCTGCGGTGGAGTAATTCGAGTATATGTATTCGAGAACAAGGTTACCTTCAACCACCATCGCTACCACCACCAGCAAACACAACAGAAAGCAGCAAAATACTCGTAACTGTATGAACTGAAATGAATGGCAAGTAGGTGGCAGTGACTGGCATAGTACGGAATACTCGTTCCTCGTACCTATTTCAAGGTGCTGACATGCGAAATAATTCATGATGCGCATAGAAGGATACACACATGTACACAAATGCATACATACATAAGTATTTATATATATACCATATTTACAAGTACATGGAAATATAGTAGAGTAAAAGCTTTTAGGTGTTAAACCTTAAAACACACAAAAACACACACACACATCTTAATGATGGCAAGAAGTATGTTCATGAACAATAGTGCCAAATCACTATTATTAAGAAAAAAGTTTATTTCTCATTGGAAAGGTATTATTTGTATTGTAACAACCCAACATCTTCAAGAGCGAATCTTAGACAGCAGGTATGAAAAGTGAACTTTACTCTAAACATTATTACATGTTTTTTTGCCTCTCTTATGAGTATTCAGCATGAGTATTCAAACCATACTAGCCAGGAAATTGGACCCCATTCCGAAAGAGTGATCTAATAAAAACGAGTTGTAGTTAAGTAGTTCCAGAACCTTGTTTGACATTGTTCAGTCATTAGGCGACTTTGGACCGCATGTGTCTCATTTTAATAAAGTAAATTTATTTTTTAATGTATTTGCGCCATGCTGTTTAAAAATATACAATATATAAATTTTTTAGTTTATTTATTACATACAAAATTGTAATACATCTTGAGCGTGCGAGCATTGAGAAGTATGTACATCTGTTGGGCAGATAATGCAGATGACAACAGAACATTTGTTAACGACTATGCCACACGTGTATTCACGCACCACACTGACACAATACACACGATAGCACAAAGCGAATATGTTGTTAAAGTAAGAAGACAAGTAAGTGCATATACTCGTAAATAACGAGCAAATGCCGCAAAATATAGAAACTGCAGAAATTATAATAAATAAAAACAATACGAGCAAACATTTAATAGGTCAAGGACTTTTGATGTTGTGACTATTTACATAAACACAGCAGCAGCATCCAAGGCACACACACATGTCCATACATACACCATACACAAATAAAAAACATTATTTACGAGTACAACACTAACATAACATTTACATAATACGTACGAGTAGTTATGCATGTGTGCTGCCAGCATTTCTACATACCATGGGCCTCTCTCTATCTCTCACTCTCTCTCCCTCTCTTCCTATTTTCTCATTTTATAATGAAAAATTTGTGCAATTTATGTCTTCGTATATAATACGTTATTGTATTATAGACATGAGCAAAAAGAATTTCTCCCTCGCTCTCAAACTTGTGTAACTGACATACATATACTAATCATACACACACACAAACTCACATGTAAGTATACTATGTAGATTCGTGCATATAAACACAGCGTGCGTTTAAATCAGAAAAAAGAAACAACTTCCTGCCATTTAAAGGAAGTCGATATTGCAAGCATGTAGTTTTCGTTGTAGTTTGCTTATGTACCTACTCTGCATGTAGTGGTGGTGGTAGTAGTTGTTATTGTTGTTGTTGTAGTAGTAGTGGCTCTTGCTATGTGTATCCTATTGTTTTAGTTTGGAATAATATTAAGCAAGGTTTGCTTTTAATTTAAATTGTTTTCTGTTTTCTAGTTTATTTTTCTTGCAGCAGTTTTGTCTAGCATACTCTTAGGAGCAATATTGTATTCGCAAACAAGGCTGGTGCCTTGTGTAAATTAACTCTTGTGTAATGCAGAACAGTTGTCATTATTTTGGACAAATAAAATTTGAATATCACGTATACATAAGCTTGTGCACTCACAAAAATTCAATAAAAAGTTCAATACCATATCTTTCGAATCGTTTTTAGTTTGTTCAAATTCGGTTTCTTTTCCTTAAGATACTTATAGCTAATTGAAATTAATGCTTACCGCAAATCAGTAGCAATTTAATATATAAGTCTTATAGGAAAACGTAGATAAATCTGATTGTGAATTGATAAACGACAAAAATAGTAAGATTCCCCTTTTTTCATTTTGGAGTTAGAATTTCGCGAAATCCTATTTAACCTTTGACTTACTTAGCTGGCACTACAACCCATTATCGGTCTTGGCTGCCTCCAGATAGAAGCTCATGCATGCCTTATGTGAGCTCTTCGCCTCCAGTCTTAAACAACTCAGCAGGCAGACCATCCGCACCTGCAGCCTTATTGTTTTTCAGCTGAACGATGGCTGTTAAAACCTCCTCATAGTCGGGCGGCGGTACTTCAATGCCGCAAAACTGATTGGGGTTAACCTTTGACGCCAATAGGAAAATATGCTTGCCACCATTATTTTCTGTTTTATAAATTTGGAGGCAGGATATAGAGTATTTTTGTTTAAATTTATAAAAATAGGGGGGGAGGGGGGTCTACAAATGGTCAGTGAGTGTTATATTTGTACTTGGTTCCCGTTGGTCGCCAAATGAGAAAAAATGTTTCTTACTAAGGGTCAAGGGCGGTGGAAGTTGTATTCTATCTTTCACATCCAGATGAGAAAAGGAGTCAGTGAATTCAGCCACACGAACTTGAATTGTGCTTGACATAGTTGCTGATAGGCAAATACATATATTTGGCAAGCCACCATAAGGGGAAGCGGAGTTGGTGAAACTTCAAATTTTGGAACCTTACTAATTTGAGTTCCCTGATCACTTTTAATGAAATCAGTCTACAGGAAAAAGTCTCCTCATCAAAGGATTAAGGCTAAAAATAAAGTATATCTGCATTAATGTGGAAAATCTAATATGTTTTGCCTGAAATTACATATTCATTTGGCCAGACGAGATATACGACTTATCGATATTTTCCAAATACCACCGAATACAATTTGATTTTCTCAAAAACTTGTAAGCTTTTATTCCCTTTATGCTCCTAGCAGAAAGGTGAGGTGAAATATGTCAGGCCAGACAAGATAGTTCACATAAGGGTTAAATGAGTTGTACTTTTTAATTAAGTATCGACAAAAGGGACAAAAACTTTATTTTTTCTATCCTTGAGTATTTTCGTTTGCTTTAATGTCATCCGAGAAAAATTATCTCTGATGTCTTACGAATTTTTATTTCGCGCGTCAAATTCTCAATGCTTTGCTTTTTTAAAGAAATTCTCGTGGGTGTGACATTCTATTATCCTTTCTTACACCATCACCATGTCATGTGACTTGAATGTGCTTCTCTCTCTAATCTAAATAAAATATCTAATGTCGTCGTCTTTTTATTGACGTTTTCCATTGAGCTGCTTTGGTGTTTCTTCTGAATTCGGTTCCTTTTTTAGCCCATCCCGCCCCTCTATTCCATTTGTGTATATGCATGTACTCATCTTCTTGTATTTTGTTCACGATTTACTTTGTAGTTTACTTAGCTAGCTGCTTGTGTTTATATATTTTTCATATATTTTTGGGGTGTGTATTCCAACTTGTGTTGTTGTGCAGAAGAGAAAAGTGCTCCCTATGCGTCTAGGCTACAGAGTTTAAAGTATGTACTCTTTCATAGTATTTACATTTCAGTGGCGTATCCTCTTTAGTGATTACACCCCCTTGAATTTGATAGCTTTAACTCGAAAAAAAAATAATTTACTTTTATTGTGGATATTTACACGTGAAAGACTGTGCGAGAGAGACTGGTAGAAAAGTAAGGTAGCAAGAAAATCTATCTTTTTCTAATCTCTCTATTTCACAGTCTTTCATACTTGCGCCAGTGTAAACATCCACACCGAGAGCAGAAAAATGGAAAATGGAAAATATTTCCAAACGCCCTTTGAGTCCCCTCGCCACCAAATTCGGTAGACGGTACTGCAACATTCGTCATAGGTTTTTGTATGTATGTTAATACTTTACAAATATTACTAGCATTATTGCTGCCGTATGTACTTTTTGCATGTATTTTTAATTGAGCTTAAGAAGGTTAAGAAGGCTGTAGCAAAAAATACAGAGAAGTGAATGCAATCGTAAATTATAATTCCAAATACAAACGTCTGCATGATTTTTAATGTATTTTAAATTTTTATAATAAGCTCGCCAGGTTCAGAATAGGCGAGATTTAACTTAATCATTCCTGTGCAGAAATCAAAATTTATTTCGTTTAAGTATATATTATAAAAGTGTAGGTAATTTTAAATAACTAAGATTTGACTATACTTTTTTTATGGCGGTTATAATTCTTCGTAGGAATAGATATTACTGCGATATAAAAATATATGGGATTAATTTCCAGTGGTCGCTGTGGTGCAGTTGGTAGTGTATTGACTACGCAGAATGTCCGAGGTTCAAATATCGGCACGGGCAAGATCAAAAAGTAGAAAAAACTGTTTTTCTACACGGCACCACCTCTTGGCAGGGAAATGGCAAACCTACAAGAGTAAAAATTGTTTGTGAAAAGCTTTACACTTCGCCGTTCGGATTCGGGATTAAACTGGAGGTAAATTCCATTGAAGTACAACTATAACAAGCACAACATGATTGGATGCGCTAGGCCCCTAATAAGCTATTGTGCCATTAAAAGAAGAAAGATGAATTAATTTCCAATACAAAAATTGGTTTCAGACGGTATAAGCAACAAAAAATCACAGCTAATTTCAGAAACTTATGAACAATTCCCCTCTTATCTCTTCCAGCTTTCATACAAAGTTCCCCAAATTTAAGTACGTACAACTTCAACACTTTCTCGTTATTATTAAGCATTGGTATTGTTATTTGCAGGCAACACTGGCAACAGCATACAACGCATATGTATTGCAATTTCTAAACATTCGATAAATACTTGCTCTAATTAATCCGTTGTAATCAATCCCCTCAAGTAATACCTCATGCCTCCCACTCCATCTTCCTTGCAATCATAATTTCTAATTAAAATTATGGATATTTGTATGTAATAATTTTGTATTGTGCTCGTGATTGTATGCGTATGATCGTGTGGGACCTTATACATATATGTACAGGGTGCGCCATCGAATTGAGTAAACATGTTTTTGAAACGTCAATTCAGTTCAATTTTAATAGTGACGTCATTTCGTATCGAATTTTGTTGAGCACGGGACAGTGGGAGATCGTCGCCAAGCCGTCCATCAACGCCCAAGACAATGAACTGGTTGAAGCGGTAAGAGAGAGTGTGCAGAAAACACACATGTGTTGTATCGTCACCGCGTTCAACATTTGGCGTCAGTTGTACCACCTTGCGGCACATTTTGCAGGATGATTTGCATTTGTTTCCGTATAAAGTACAATTTGAAAAACAAGGTGTACGTCAGCAAGCCTCAGATCATTGACGAGCTCAAGGCAAACATTCGTGCCGAAATGATCGCTATACTGCCTGAGATGCTCGAGAAAGAGATGGAAAACGCAGCAAACGCAGGGCACCTTTTTGTGTTTGGTCAATAACGGCGGCCACTTGATTGATGTTGTATTCAAAAACTAGTCCAAATAAATTGTAAAGTTATTTTTTAAGTTATTCAATATTCACATACCGACATAAAAGATGGAGCACCCTGTGCATATATATAAATATGTGAGTACTTTATACCCGTACTTATAGTTAGTTTACATAAAAAAGTACCTGGAATTGGTCAATAAAACGCAAAATATTTATTGTTAAATTTATTTTTTGATGCTTTTCTGCTTTTGTTTTATTTCAAATTTATTGTATCGCCTTCAAAGTAAACCCCTTCCGAAATAATGCCTACACTTATGCCAAAGAAAAATCCAATCATCAAAACACTTTTCAAACGCATTTTTCGGAATCGACTTCACTTCTCGCCGCGAATTCTGTTTTATGTCTCCTATCGAAGGTATCTGAAAGCGGGTGCCTCGAAGTGGTAATTTGAGTTTTGGAAAGAGAAAAGAGTCAGCCGGAGCCATATCAGGTGAATACGTCGGTTGTTCGACGATATATGTATGTTGAGTTCTTGGCAGGAAATTCGTTCACAATGATAGCCTTTTGAGATGAGGCGTTGTCGTGGTGCAAAATCCATGTGTTTTCTTTCCACAAACTTTGCCTTTTTAGACGAATTTGTGATTTATCTCATTAACCGATTTAATTACTTTTAAACGCCCAAACGAGCAATAATTTGTAACCAGGGATAAAAAAATGAAAACTCCATTTCCGCTATCTTCGTCAATCATTTCGTTATGTATAGTCAAAAAGTAATATTTTCCCGATTACTTGAAATTCCTTTGAGTCAGTAAACGCGTATCCATCCATTCTATTCAACCATCGCTTACCACATATATATTCTTTGCTACGGCCAACCGCTGATTGCTGTCATCTAAGTGCGTTTCATCTTTTTTTGTTATGCTTTTCTGGATTATCTGTCTGCCCTTCAGACCCCACCAATGCAATTATAATTTAGATCACTGTGCGTACACTTTAATATTTAAGTGATGTTTAAGTATTTTTGTTTTTGAACATCCTTCTACGCTTGCTTCTGAATATTGTATGTAATCTTCTGCTTTTTATTTCATAAACATTTACACTGATTTCGCTAATATTTTTCTTATTTCTGCTTTTTGTTCATTTTGTTTCTTCGAATTAAGAGTATATACGCTACCTGATATTGCACGCGAATGTTCATTTCCCCTACGTAGATTATATTATGTCTGCTTTCTTGTTGTTGATATTGCTACACTATATGAAAATCCTTATCAAGAGTACAATTTTTAAGGTAATGACATCATCATCATAATTGTAGTCATCGTCGCTATCATTGACATTATTTTTCTTGCCATGTGGCTGGTGCTTTCTCACTACTACCCATTTGAATAAATTTTATGTAGTTTTTGAGTTTTATTTATGCTGGCTGAAGTATGTTTTTAATGCTTTCAGACACTTTTATCATAATTGATATGTTGTTGGCAAAAGCTGCTGCTCATCCTTTCTTCCCTCGAACATGTCTATCTGTCTGTATACTTACTTATTCATGAAATCCTAATCTGTTTTGAGCTTTTGTGGTGGTTGTGGAGAGCGAAAGCAGGGATGTAACATTTAGCAATAATATTCCTTATAAGTTGTGAAATGAATGCTATTAAAATTTATAAATGGGTTATCCTATAAATTTCTCAAATTGCTTTCTTTTGAGGGATATTAATTAGTTAGATTTTTAGGCACTGTCCTTTGAAATGCATTTCTACCGCAAATGGCGGGAGGCAGAACCAAAATATAACAAAATGTGAAAGTTCTATTTCAAGGCCATTTTGGGCCTAAAGATGTTTTGCAATTTGTCTATGGTAAAAAACTATACATAATGCGTTCAAGACGAAACATAATTAGAAGTAAAAAAATGCAGTTATTTGTCTGTCACCCTCTACTTATTTCTGACTAGATGCTGTTAGTTGCGAACTATGAAAAAATAAGGTTAATGCTTTTTTAAATTCCTTTTTTTAACAGTATAAAAATGCCCTTAATTGAGAAATGCATTATTCCGAACACACACATATAAAATACAAGTGAAGCAGCATTTATGCATATCCCAGAAGGAAAATGGCATGAATACTTAGTAAGGACATAAATACTGTTACTCACATTTGATGTTATAGAACTAAAAATAAATAATTTTTTGGACCATTTTTTAAAATATATTTATTGATATATATTGTACAAAAAAGCAATTACTTATTCGAAATGTCCGCCTTTGACCTTCAAGCACGACTTAAGTTGCACTGGCCAATCATCAATAGCTGCACGCACCTCGTGCATTGGAAAAGTGCTGACAGCACGAATCAAAGTAGTTTTCAGAGAATCAGTGTTGGGGTATCTTTTGTGGCAAACCATGTCCTCTAAAACTGTTTATAATTTGTAATCCAGTGGGTTCAGATCAGGGCTTCCATACGGCCATTATTCAGAGCAAATGAAACCTGGCAAAATGTTTTGAAGCCAGGTCTGGGTCGTCTTAGCCTTATGGGCTGGCGCAGAATCCTTCTGGAAAGTCCACGGCTGGTGTTGGAACAGGGAATGGTTAAGTGGCTCCACAACAGATTCCAAAAACGGTTTCTTGGCAAACTTTGGCAGAAGTTTTGACCCCTTGTTCGTAGAAATGGAAATCAGTGGCCCTATCGTAATAATCACCCCCCCCCCCCCCCCCACCCATGACTGAAGCTGGCTGATGACCCTTTTCGACCCGTGGGATCGGTTCAGATGCTTCCTTAGGTGACCGCGCATACACCCTATCATTTTGCTTGTTAAATTTTTCCTGCACTTTAAAATTTTTTCATCCGTAAACAAGATTTTTCTGTGCAAGTTATCAGACGTTTGGATTTTTCTACCCTATTTTTTTTCCAAAGCTGCAGTCAACAAATGTCCGGTGCGACGTTTGATTGCACCAAGTCTAAAGTCTTTTTTAATAATTCGACTCATGGACTTTTGCGTGATATTCATCTCACGGGACATGGTTTTCTGTTTTCGGAGCGGATTTCGCTGAATTCTTGATTTGACGGCTTTGATGACTTGTGGCGTGCGAACTGTACGTGGACGGCTCGACCGGTGGCGATCTTTGATATCTCCAGTTCCCTCAAACAGTTTAATGCTCCGGTAGACGAACATGCGAGTCATGCTAATCTCGAGTGGGAGGAGCGTTTTGAAAAAATCACCTTTTTTCATTTCACACTTAAAAGAATGGGTGTGTTCAATGTTGTTACAGTATTTATGTCCCTATTACGTACTCATTATGTAAGTAAAAAATACATGTAAATACTCCGCTCGTGTGGACGAGCACGAACATAAACAGATTTTGCTGTTCTGTCCTATTGTTGCACTCCATTTAATGGCCATACCGTAAACTCATCATCAGAAAATTACAATTCTCCATTTTTGTATACTTAGGAATGTATTTTGGAATATATACTCCCAATATCCTACAACTTCCAAAAAAGTTATGTAGGTGCTATGACAAGTTATGCTTCCTGCTTTGCATTATTTTCATTTGTTGCATCAAATATCATATATAACGTTCTATAATATAAATAATTAAATACATGGATATTCATATGTAGGTAGGTAGATATATTTGAACGAGTATCAATATAAAATCCAAAAAAAAATCCATAAAATGTGAGAGTAGGAACCTATGCTCTTCAAGTTCAATTAAACATTTCTTTCAAATGATAAAAGTCATGCGTTCCTCATATTCCTTCTGGGTAAGTAAGAATGAGAACAAAATATACAATCGAAACGAACCGTAGCGAAACAAAAAGAACCTAGTTTATGCGTAGTCATAGGTCAAAGTCATTAATATATGTATGTAGTATATGTATAATGCCATAGCAAAGTGGTGAGTGAGATGCTCGTGTACGAGCAGATTGTTTCGTTTATGTGCCTATGCATGGTACTTTTTATACTTCGTTGCCCGTCCATATCGCAACTCATCGCAATTTCTGCAATTCGCAAACCGACACGACCACTCAAGCGTGCTGGAATTGAAAGAATAACGAAAAGAAACTTAATTGGCACACCATTGTACATATCTCAACTCCACCACTTTTCACTTGGCCACTTTAAATGCAATGAATGTAAGTCCTTCGCCACCCACACAAGTACGACCATAAGCAGTTTTTGTTTCCCTGTCTGTCCTATTATTGCACTCCATTTAATGCCCATAATGTAAACACATTATCAGAAAATTCTCCAATTCTCCAATTCTATTCCATTTCTTGTTTCTTTCTCCCCATATAATATTTTTCGTTTCAGTTTAAGCCATAACAAATCGCAATTGAATTCGTGTGGTGCACATTAAAATTGCTGTCGCCTTGAATACTATTGATTTATGCCAAACGCATCATCAGCAATCCTTTTGCCCACTCACCAATTGATGTTGTTCGTCGTTACTAGCTTTATTGCAGTTAACAGCCACTTCCTTGCTTTCGGTTGCAATTATTGCTGTGGATATCCTTCTTGCATCCATATACTCGTATTACAATTTCGTTTCTTCCTTCATCCTTCAATTATTCAGGAAGTGCAAACAGTTTTAATAGAGTTTGAAATTGGTAATTTTTGAAAATAGATACGTACATTATTTCCAAAAAGTTCTAAACACAGAATATGAATTGATTTATTTATTATCTCGATAAAACGGTAGCACTAACGTAGTGTGGACTGCAATATTTTCTTCATTGCATAGGGTCTCTGGCGTATTAGCGATGTCAGATTGATATTCCCGCTGGAAGTGAAGCCATCAAAATTGCTCATGTCTTTAGTTTTTCTGCCCTAGAATGTGATTATGTGTGAATGAAAGTGCCGCTTTATGTGTAACTACGGTATTTCTTCTTTCCCCTCAACTTGTAGTTATACTTTCAAACCCGATTTCGCCGCAGATCCATTTAAGATAAAATTCCAATTTCAGCATTTTTGTATTATTGTTTCAAATGCTTTTATTTATTTTCATTTCATAGACTAAAAATGATAAATGTCTTCATTCATCGGTGCCATTGGCATACGCCCTGACTACAAACTACGAACTGAGAGTATGATGCATGCATCAATAGTTTTGATTGTTTTATATGAAGGTTACTTTCAATAGAGAGAGAGCGAAGGACTTGGCAAATGTTTGTAGTGGATACGATAAACCTTGACCTATAAACAATATGTAGATATTTATGTATGGTTAAATAAGTAAGTAGGGGCAGAGAGAGTCTATGTAGTTTATGAATATTTGATATTTTTAATCAATGCTCTAGCAAAGTACATACTTAAGTGCTTATAATCCGACATGTTCTCTATTTCACTTTTGAGTGAAATTGAGATTGCATTAATATTTATTTTTATTTTATTTTATTATTATATATATATATTATATATATTTTATTGTAGACAGGGTGTACCCCTATGAATGCAGAGCATTGTGTTGAATTGAAGGAAGATTGGTAGGTGGGAGGAAGGATGACAGAGGGAATGCAATCACACAGGACACTTATAAAGACATAGAGATATGGACTGCAGAGAAAGTTATAAGTAATTTCAAAACATCTTCATACGTAAAGTGCCGGACTGAAATTTTTTTTAAATGGAAAAATAAAATTAAATTCTGAATAGAATCGTGGGAGTTGATGGAAAAATATTAAAGAAAACACACACAGATTGGTGGATGGGTAGACCGTCAACTATGAAAATATATACAGATATCTTTAAAGGCAATTAAGCCAAAAAAATTTGAAACAAAACATCTTACACAACCATTACTGAAGTCAACCGAAGAATTAGAATTGTTTGGGTATAATCATACACTTACAAGCATAGGAAGTCGCAATAAGAGTGGTCGATTCAAATTTTGTGCTATTTTTTCTGTGCAAGTGGCAGTTCTGAAATTAAACAGCTTGTCGTCTATGATTGTTCCGATTATTAAAATCGGAGCGCTGCACAAAGAAATAACGCGTAACTGTAAATGGCATTCGTTACAGGAACATGGTAAACAAGTTCTTGTGGCCTCAACTGGACGGTATGGATCTCGACGGCATGTGGTTTCAGCAGGACGGCGCCACCTGCCACACCGCGCATGATCGATTTATTAGAGCAACGATTTATAGACCGAACCATCTCCCGAGATTCCAATTTCAACTGGCCACCATCAATTCCTGAGATCAAAATTTCATCGAAAATATCATTCAAACAGAAGCTGTGATCAGAGCTGCCATTTGTAGGATATTTTATTCCAAACTTAATCGGAATACGTCTACTTTACAATGCAATAAAATTAAAAACCACATAAGTAGATATGTATGGTACATACAATAAGTTTGCAGCTGTGAGTTACACACATGAGTTGAAAGTTATCTAGCTACATACAAATAAAGTTTATTAAAAAATATGTAAAGCTTTTCACTTCGCCGTTCGGATTCGGCATTAAACTGTAGGTCCCTTCCATTCATGTACAAATATAACACGCACAACATGAGTGGATGCGAAAAGCTCGGCCTAGGCCCTCCATGGGCTGTTGTGCCATTAAAAGTAAAGTAAAGTTAGGAGTGCTACAAACCGGCTTTTGTGGTACACTAGATGGTGGCTATTGTGGTATATTACCACCAATACCAAAATATATTGTATTTTCTTCAAGATTTGAATAACGGCATAACACTTGCCACAATGGCTGTCTATCTCTTTACCGGTGTCCTGTGTGATTGCATTCCCTCTCTCATTCTCCCTCCTTCCTCCCACCTATCAATCTTCCTTCCACCCTGTGTGTTAAATGTATCAATAAAAATAAATACAAATTTTGACTAGAGTAGATATTGAAAAATTAGATGAGAGTCTAGAAAAATAGAATACGAAATACTTATTTTAAATTTAACAAAATTATTTATTGTCATTTAAAAACTTGACACATACACAATGACGATCAATAACATCCAAAGAAGCGGCAACGACAATATGTTGCTGTCTTTAAAATTATTGACCTCCCACTGATTGTCAAGAGAATTCACGCGCATTACTTTCTTCCACACAACTAACTTCACATAGACGCATTGACTCAGTCTGCTGCGTCTATGCGTCAAGTAGCGCCCTGCTATCACGAAGAATAAGTCTTCCGCATTAAAAAGCCATTTATTATGAGAGAAGTAAATGAGCCGTATAAAATATTTATGTACATATGTACATACACACACGCTGCCTCGTCAACGCCGATGCTTAGGAAAATTGTGGCAAAGTTTTCAGTGTCATCTAGCCCAGAGAAACTGACGTAATACTGTGTCGTTGAAGTATTCCATTTCGGGGGCCCCCAGCAGTGCTGTGTGCATCGCATGAGGAACAATGTGGTGCCACTGTAAATAAACGTAAGAAGACTCGATTGCCGCCACTGCATGTGGATTTAAAGTAAATCAAAATTCTAATTTCTAATTTGAAAGACTGCGCTTTCTTCACCTCGTTATCCGTCCCCATATCCCCCATTTGTTTATTTATTCCATCCATATCCATGAAGCACATGTGAATGAATTTGAAGTGTCATTTAAATAAATATAAATAAAGTAAAATAGGGGAGCAATGAATGAACGCGTACGCTTAAGTGCCTAAGTGAGGAAAACAGTACTTTTACCGTTATTTGAGCGTAGCTTTAGATACATTTTTTTTTTACATTTTTTTTGAATTCACGAAGGTTCAAAGATATATGCATGATTGAATAAGCTGAAATTGATAAATACAAATTATTTAATGGTTTTAATTTGATATCAATTGTTATTGTTGTCATTATTCTTTCTGCGTTTTTGTGTTTTCACAGAAACTTAAATTTTTAACTTAGAGAAGCCAATTGTATCTGATATTGAATACGATTGTTACCTATATCACTTGCACTAAATGGCTTTCCATATCAATTACTAAACTTTTTTGAGGTGGACCAGTGAGCATGGTAAGGAAATGATATTAAATACATTTATAAATAGTTGGTTTAGTTCCTTTAGAAGCTAGTGTTTTTAGACCATTTCCATGCCCAACAAGTCTGACATAACTTAAATGCCAAACATCGGCCCTAATCTGAGATGCTCTTACAAATCTTAAGCCGAGTAGTCTCTTTCATTTCACAATTCATACAAAAAATGTAAATATACAATATACTAAAGTTGTATGTATGTATTTCGAAGAAGGTGTAAGCTATTAATATCCCCCAATATCAAGCGGAAAGATTTCCACTATTTAACAGGTTTAAAAAAACATAAGTTTCAAAAGTCAAAATTAGATAATAAAATTTTGTCTGCACGAGGTACGAATTGCATAAGAGAAGCTTTTCACAGTCTAATTTTATTTATTTATTTCGGCTGCAATACTACGACTAAAAGGTACAAATAACTAATTTTTGCATTTGTATATTCGAGTGCAAACCCTGCAAGAACACTAGTTCTTATTTGATGCCTTATATAAGGCATAGGAGTAAGGTATAAACAAACACCGTAGCACTTCGCCTTAGTTTATACAGAGCGATGGGAAAATATAAGGCATAGTTTCTATCCGCGTGATTTTACATTCCTTTCTCACACATATAATTTATGTTAATATTTGCATACATATATGTCAAATAAATAAGTATTTATTTCCCTTGCATTCTATTAGAAAAAAAAGACACCAAATAAGTTCCTGCCAAATTCATGACCAGTTGTCTAGAACGCCAGTAAGTGCTCAGCCATTTATTATTTTCATAAATCTATATATAAAATATAAAACAAGAACAAAAAACAAAAATTAAGTAACAATTCACGACAAGGTGATTCTGTTCCGATGGTTAACATGAAAGGAGGAGAAAAAGTGTAGGAAATTGCTTCAAAAGATTTAAAACGAGTTAAAAATCGGTGACCATGTTATTCACATATGGTATAACATTAAAATTTATTCACCACTGAAACTTTGCTGAAATTTGAGTCTGGCATGTTGCTGTTGTTTGCACACTCGTTTGCATTGAAGTTTGACGTGCAGAACTTCCTTTTCTTATTCGCTGGTTGATCAGAATGTTCAGCAAAACAATCAATGAAGTTGATGATTGCTGTGATTTGGATGGTGCATCAAAGTCGAATAAATCGGTGTTATTGAGTCCATTGTTCTGTGATATATTATGAAATATAAAAATTATTTGAATTTAATGATTGAAAAAACAATTGTGAGAGAATTGAATGCTTTATTTAATTTGAATGTGCTGCATTAATTGGAAAAGTCATGGAAAAGGTGGGATCCTTGGGATCCATTAAATCGCAATTTTCCTTTCATTATCACTTTCTACAATTACTGATTCCAAGCAGCCGCTCGCTGCTCCTTCATCACTTGGTGCGCAATTAAACTTTTTCCCACTTTTCATCCTCTTTTCTAATCTTGCGGTACTTGTACTTGATAAATGATAATGACCCAACAGCCCATGGGGGGAGGGGGCCAAGGCAGATGCAGAGCTTTTGGCATCCATTCATGTTTGTGCGTGTTATATTTGTGCATAGGCAATTTTTACTCTTGTATGTTTTGCCATTGCCTGCCGTGTATTGTTTTTGATACTTTTTGATTTTGCCGGTGCCGAGATTACAACCGCGGACAGTCTGTGAAGCAGACACGGACACAATACCCCACTATGTCATAACAACATCCGCTATATTATGTTTATATCTAGGCATACAATTGTTTTATACAACAATATTCTGTATAATAATTCGGCCGAGCACGCCGAGTATTCAGGGTGTCAATGAGTTATTCTACAAAAAAAGAACAAAAATGTATGTAAAATAGAAGGAAAACATGCAAACCTGTATATCACTAGTTTCATATGCAGAAAAGCGAAGTTGCGAATGTTTTTAGTTTTTAAAAGTGAATATTAAATAAGTTATTGAAGAAAAATCATATTATTTTCATAATTTTTAAATTGTATTATTATTTTTTGATAAATTGATAAAATCGTTTAAAGTTTTTCGGTATACCATTTAGTGTTGCCGTTGCGCAAAAAATAGTATTACAAAAAAAACTGAATTTCCACAAAAAGCAACTTTGTAACGAACAGCAATGAAACCACTACACCGAACACGAGAGTAAAATATAATGTGTTCGGTTATATGAAAATATGATGTGTTCGGTTCGCTGTTCGAGCACCAATATAACCAGCACCTAACCATTTACAACCTTTTGTAACTGGATAGTAATTTACTACAACACGAGCTTCTTTCTTTTCGCAAGATATACAAAATTTAACGGATCAACCATTTTGTCTTTCTTTATTACCATATTATTTCTAAAAGTGGTGTTATTGAAAAGCAAAATTTTTGTTACTGTATTGGCGTTTACCTTAGCACTGTCTGGCAGGGAAACTAATGCACACACAGAACACATGCGGTCATATTCGACACTGATAAACTAAAGTTCATTGTGACAAAGGCATAACACTGTCTATCTCTTTATCGGTGTCCTGTGTGATTGTATTCCCTCTCTCATCCTTCCTCACACCTATCAATCTTCCTTCCATTCAACACAATGCTCTGCATTCATAGGGGTACACCCTGTGTGTTGAATAAATCAATAAAATAAAAATAAAACGCATAGCACTGACACATTAAAGGGCCTAGACCGAGATTTTCGCCTTCACTCATGTTGTGCGGAATATACTTTTGTACATGAATGGAAGAGACCTACAGTTTTATGCCGAATCCGAGCATCGAAGTAAAAAACTTTTCTTGGGTAATTTTTATTCTTGCAGGTTTTCCATTGTCTGCCAAGAGGTGGCGCCGTGTAGAAACACTGTTTTTTCATTAGCTGCGTTTTATTCGCCAAGTAGTTTAAGGTGTGCAAATAAAAGAATCGAGTTGTAAAATCACTTTTTCGTTGTATTGTCATTCACAATAAAACAGTTCAAAAGCCTGGCAGCCGGAGGTGATTTTCCAGCACATGACTATAAGCTTTTTTATTTTTTTTATATGAGTGAACTCGTTCGTGCGCAGCACATAAAATTTTAATTAAATTTTTAGCTTACTACTTTTCTCGGCGAGCATTTTGACTCATTTCTTCTTTGTGGTTTACAACACTGCCTTCTTCTTCTATTATTGACAGTTCACAGTAGGATTTTTACTGAAACCAAGGATATTAAACAACATGCTAGCTATTGTACAAAACAGCTAGAAATACGCGTTATACGCGATATATTAGAAGCTTTTATTAACGTTTCCCCCCTCACAATTATCGCTTCTAGTTAGTTATCTATAACTAGGATCGTGTGACGAATAAAATGCATCTATTATATCATTTTACCCTTGGGGTAACTCATAGACGAAACAAGTACTTAGTATTAGTATCTCAGCGATTGCTTAGCGATCAAATAATGATTACACATTTGCAATATTAATTAAATTTGCATGCAATAAACAAACGTTACACACATCATTTATTGTTACAGTGAAATTTTCAAGATTATGTTTTGAATGTGAAAAATACAGATTGCACTTCTGACGTCTACTTACTTTGAGATTCCTACAAAAGCTCATCTGCAACGTGTTAATAGAATATTTCTGGTGATTTGTATCGTTCTGAAATGCAATGAAGGAATCACCAGCAGCAGCAGTAGCAGCAGCTAACATATGCCACTACTTTATCATAAGAACAACACAAACTGCAGCAACGACAACAGCAGCAGCAATGCAAACATTTCCACATTTCGCCTATTTTTACCAAAGGCAAGAAGAAGTAAACTAACTCGTGATGAAAATTATGAAAAATACTTTCAATATTTTGTAAACATCAAAAGCAAAGAAGGAGGAGAAAATGTGCTGCAATCTTTTCTCTATCGCTTCTGCCTCTGCTTCTGCTACCATTATTTGTTGCAGCACTTGAGCACAGGTGGCGCTGCTGCACACAATGAACGAATCTGCATGAGCACGATGAATATGGAGCACTTATCAGAACCCTCTCGAGAATAGTAGAACCGAACAGAAAATGTAAAGAGAATGAAAGAGGAAACATCATCAAGAATTAATGATGCTAAATATTTCTGACCTATTTTCCACTTCAAGAGGGCTTAAGTTTGATATGCTCGTTTTATAGTTGGCATCATACATATTTTAAATGATACGTATTTTTAAACAAATAGGTACTATTAAAAATGGATAGATTAAGATTTCGGTCATATCCGAAGGGTGGTAAAAGCTACACCAAAATGAAAAGTGAATTAAAGTTTTGTTTGAATTATCGGCAAGTTAAACGAGAAGACATTGCTAGAGATGTTTATCACGCTCACACACTTCTTAATTTTGCAGTAATTTAAATTAAGACATTTTTAAATAAAAGTCTCTCACTGGTTGCAATAAATGTAATAATGTTGAACAGTTGTTTGCACTCCACGTTCCCATCTGTACTTTGTTGCACTGAAGCAACATAACTTTAGTCTCAAAGTTACTTTATGCTAAGTCCTGCGGATAGACAAAGTCCAATTGGGGCCCAATAACTTTCAACCGCTTTCAAAACTTGCAGAAGTCGCTACGAGTAAAGTAGGGTATATTGAAAAATTTAAATACATTTTAAGCTTCTTCCTTTCTGTATATTAGACTCTTTTGTTTGTTATTCACCAGTCGACCAATCGACGGTGTAGCACAGAATCTGTCCGTGTTTCTTCTAAATCGAATAGCATGGAAAGATGATGCGGGTGTTTTCTGTTTACACCGCATTAATGCAGAAACACAATTTCAATGATCGAATTTAAATATAGTAATAAAGATAAATCATAAAGAAACAAAAAACAGACTTGTAGCATTATGAATGCAAGTGGGCGGCGGATGAGGCTGCGTAGCAAATGCATCTACACAGAAAGCAAATCAACTTGCGTACAGCATTAAAACTTAAGTATAATAAAAAGAGCTTGCGGAATTTATAGGTAAATAAATAATTTAGAATTAAAAAAGCAAATGAACGGATTTCATTCGAGGTGTTTCACATTAGTAATACCTACTAATATTTCGGGAATTCTTCAATGGATTTCTGTGCTGTGCGTTGATTGTGGAAATTGCATCGTTATGCTTGTGAGTTTGTTTGAGTGTTCGTCTGTGTACATTATTGAGGCCTTGAAGGTGTTGCTGATCGAAGTACATACAAGAAATATACAAATCATAAAAATTGATCAAGCGCCTATTTCGGGGCGCTTGGCAGTTATTTTTGAATAATTTTGTAGGGAATTACCAAAACAAGGTTTGAGTAGAAGGAGGAGGATTCGCCACTGGAGCAGATATGCCATCCACACTTATCTTCAAATTTAATAAGAAAGCTTTCTAATTCAAACAAATGATCAGTTTCACTCTGGAAGTTATTGCAGAGATTTGTTTTTTTTGTGTGTTTTTTTGGGGTACTGAGAAAATATTTCAAAGTAATCATGTCTTGTAATAACTTTTTCAATCCTTGACGGTAAAGAAAATACTTAAGTTGTGGTATTTTCGTTATTTATTTTAATTAATCTTTAATTTAATCAAAGAATAAACAACAGTTTGTTTTTATAAATGTTCAAAAAACACAGAGAGTGGTAAGTTCTGTTAAAATCGATACCTATTTTTTAACTTACTTTGATCTATAAAAAAGTAAAGTGTAAGAAAAGATCTTAAATTATTCTTACCGATACATATATACATATATATATATATATATATATAACAATTAAAAAACGCATATATTATTTATCATAAACTTTGAATTTAATTTTTGGCGATTGTGCCCACCACCTTGGCGAATGTACCCCATGGATTAATAGAAAACATTAAGATATTCTGTCCAGAGAACTTAAAACAAAAAGCTAATTGATGTAGATCAGTAAATTTTTCTAAGAAATTTAAAGTTTAGTTTGGACAGCATTTAAAAAAAAAAGTGGCAAATGCTCCCCTTTCTAACTACCCTAATGAGTGTAAACTTGTACCTAGTAAAAAGTGTTTAATACTTATAATGTCGATTGTGAGATAAAATACTATTTATGTAAAAACTATTTATGTCTAAACAACCATTTTCACTTTTATAACAAATTATAGAAAATTGAAACTGCAAAATATATATAACTACGAGTATCTTGCTAGATAGTTTCGTGATTGATAAAGTACATATGTAGGATACATTAAAGTGGGCGGAGAAACGTTTTTGTTTTTGCTCCGGCGACAATGGGTCATTGGGAGTCTAGCGCCATAAATAGTATTTCTCCGCCCACCTTAAAATGTACAGAATATGTCAATTATTTTTGATAGAATGCCAACAATGTGTAAAATGATTAAATAAAAAAAGAATTTACTTCTGACCTAACATTTTAAATACCATAAGTTTAAACTTTTCAAAAAATCAAAAACCATGACTTCGTGCGTAATTGTATTATATTTGATTTAAAATAAAAACAATGAAATTCGAATAAAAATTTTTGGCTGTGGAATAATTTTTCCAGCGGTGTCCTCTTTGAGGCGTTGTTTATTTTACTTTTTTGCATCTTTTATTAATTATGTAATTAAACTAAATTGAAGTTTTTTTAAAATATTTAAATTAAAAGTGTTTATTAAGAATTACCGAAATCGCATAAAATTTGTGTCGGTTATTTGAAATGCGGCATAGTTTTGTTAAAGCTTCGTTTAAACTGATTTTTCAATTGAAAGCAGCAGCGCCAGAGAAATAAAAAAGCTATCGTAGACTTTTCACTTCGGAGAGTAAGAATTTAATGTTTTAATAGAGTGTGTATCTGTGAAGATTATTAAAGGAAATACCCTTTTCAAGCTGTTGTTTTTGGAGATTCAAAAAAAGCTGATATATAAGTCGGTCGCTGTGGTGTAGTGGTAGTGCGTTGGACTGCTACGCAGAGTGTCCGGGGTTCGAATCTCGGCAGAGGCAAAATCAAAAAAAAAAAAGTAGAAAAAATAATTTTTCTACACGGCACCACCTCTTGGCAGGCAATGGCAAACCTACAAGAGTAAAAATTGCTATGAAAAGCTTTTCACTTCGCCGTTCGGATTCGGCATTAAACTGTAGGTCCCTTCCATTCATGTACAAATATAACACGCACAACATGAATGGATGCGAAAAGCTCGGCCTAGGCCCTCCATGGGCTGTTGTGCCATTAAAAGTAAGTAAGTAAAGTAAGTAAGTTTTATTCTATATACACCCATTAATGACATCCATTCAGTTCTATGCCGAAACCGAAGGGTTTAGTGAAAAGTTTCTTAAGCAATTTTGTCAGCTTTGAAATGTTGGTTATATTTTTGGTTTTTGATTTTAGCGAGTTTACAACGATTGAATTTAAATGCGGTATTATTTAATTTGAATTTACGATAAAAGGTGCGCTTGTATTCCATTGCTGAACGAAAGAAAGTGTTGAAAATGGTAATTATTTTTCAAGATTAAGGCACAAATTGTTACGATAACACATCAATTGAAGAAATTTAAAAGCAAAGCCCAATTTTGTTTTACATATTTGAAATATTTCGATTATAACAAATTTGTATTTAAATACAAACGCACTCTTAAATTTAATAAAAAGTCATTCAAGGCTTACATTTTTAACATGGACTTCCTTGCATCTACAAATTGTGACCGTATGGTGTGCATTTCCTGCCGGAGGTGTGATTGGATTGCATTTTTTCGTCGATGAAACTGATCGCCACGTTTCGGTCAATGGAGCTTGTTATCGTACCATGTTGGAAGACTATTTTTGGAGAGAATTGGATGGACTTGACATCAGTGATATGTGGTTCCAACAAGATGATGCCACATGCCACACAGCTGGTCAAATAATTGATCTATTAAAGGGGATGTTCGGTAGTCGAGTAATCACGAAAAATCGTCCGGTTGAATGCCCAATTCTCTTATGCGATTTAACGCCGTTGAATTTCTTTTCATGGGTTACGTTAAGTCTTAGGTTTATGCCAACAAGCCAACAACTATAGAGGAACAAAATCGGCATCGAAATTACCGACGCTTCGGCCGATATGTGTGGAAGAGTGGTGGAAAGTTGGCTCCAAAGAATAGATCACTGTAAACGTGTTTGCCGTCGTCATATGTAAATGTAACATGCGTACTACACCGGAATAAATTTCACCCCGATATTTCAATTATTCTGTGTTTTATTTAAATACAAATTTGTTATGTCCCCATTTGAAAACCCGTTATAATAAAATGTAAGTGCAACTTAAACAAAAATTGCAACCTAATATTTATGCCGAAAGAAAAATGTTTCTCAAAAACATTACGAAGTTATTGGTAACAGACAAGCAAACAGCAAGTCCGAAACTAGACCGAAGCCTTCAAATTCTATCTTTTTCGTTTGTTAGTGGTCAGATTTGTTATGCCTTCAGAAATCCGACTACTTTATGCTGCTGATCTATTTTCGTTTTCTCTAACTTCGTGAAACTCTCTAATATTTTTTTCTGGCAAAATTCCTGTTTTGTAATGCCAATCACGTAGCGAACATTGTCAACAATCACCAAAAACCAACAAAAAAAAGTTTCAATCAAGTATGTACGAGTACGTCTGATTGCTTTCAGTTTGCAATTCTGCTGCTACTACCGCGTCAATTGGTATGTAAAATTGTTCTTTATATATTGTACTGAATATAGCAAAAGAAAAATCCATTTATATTCAAGCTACAATCATACAGGGTGTTTTTTCAGAAGTGTGGTTTTCAAGAAGAAATAAAACGCATATAATTTAATGTTATGGCCAAGAATTTAGTTTTATTATAAAGATAAGGATTTGCCATTATGTTTTAAAAACGATTTCGGGCAAGTGGCTGGTTCGAATAAATTCCAGCCGAGAGGCCCAATTTTCGACCACTTTTTTCAGCAATTGGGCCGTATGTCAGTAATAACGCACCGAATATTCTCTTCAAAGGCGTCAATCGTCTCGGGCTTATCTGCGTAGACAAGCGACTTCACATAACTCCACCAAAAATATTCCAGCGGTGTTAAATCGCACGATCTTGGAGGCCACGCCAAAGGCCCACGACGCGAGGTAATGCGCTCACCAAAAGTTTCCTTCAATAAATTGATTGTTTCGTTGGCTGTATGGCTGTATGGCATGTAGTGCCGTCTTGTTGGAACCAAAGGTCGTCCACATTAACATCCTCCAATTCAGGCACGAAAAAGTCATTAATCATGGCTCTATAGCGTTCCCCATTGACTGTAACATTATGACCGTCTTCATCTTTGAAGAAATATGGACCAATGATTCCCTCTGCAAACAGTGAAACAGCGTCTCAACAATGGCTTGTGGATTATGACCACTCCAAATGCGACAATTTTGCTTATTGACGTACCCATTCAACCAAAAGTGAGCTTCATCGCTGAATAAAATTTTCTTGTGAAAATCACGCGAACCGAACCATTATTTTGGTAATAAATTTGCACGATTTGCAAACGTTGTTCAGGAGTAAGTCTATTCATTATGAAATGGCAAACCCAACTGAGCATCAAGCGACAGCTGTCAAAAAGACCAACTCCGAAAAAAGTATGGCCAGATTGAAAACCTCACTACTAAAAAAGACACCCTTTAGAAGGAACGAAGCCATTATGTTTTGGTTCATTTCAACATTTTTTTTAGCATCAAAATCAAGCTCTAATATGTTTTAACATCTGTGCAAAAACGTAATTCTAAGAACTTGTGCTTATCTGCTCAGTGTCACGCTTGTATCTGCTTACATAAATACATACTCATAGGAGTAGTAAACGTAGCTAGTTAGTGGTAGAGCAATGTGACCTCTTGTTGTCGGTTTGCCTTTACTTGTATTTATGTATTTCTAAGGTTCAATTTCTTCAGCTGCAGTTAACTAACATTTTCCTGACTTGTTCGAATTTAACTTTTCTCCTTTTTAACTATGTATTTCTAGAGTTTTTTGTTCATTTCAATAGACTTTCGCTTTTGTTGAAATGAGTGACCAATTTTCACTCTCCAAAAATTATTTGAAATGAATCTGAATATTTTTAAAGGCATCGATTCCTACAATTACATTTGATCCGACTCTTCTTGACTCTTCTTAGCTTCTTGCTAGAATTGCATTTGTTCTTTATGCATAATCACATTGCAATTTCCGGTATACGGAACTCACCAACGTGACGTCACTAGCAAAAATGGAAATGTTTTTATCGTTTATGACTGTTCATTTCAACATAATTTAATCATTCATATTAACGGTGTGGATGTACTACTGTGGGCAAAAAGTAGTAAGACTTTTTAATTTAAATTTTATTTAATTTAATTTCGCGAGTTAGCACCGTGTGACTTTTGGCTATTTTCTAAACTCAAAAAACCGCTTCGTGGACACCGTTTTGAGTCAATTGAAGACATTAAACATGAATCGCTAAGCGCATTGAAGGCTATTCCGGAAATTGACTTTAACAACTGTTTCGAGAATTGGAAAAAACGTTGGCACAAGTGTATTGGGGCCGGGCGGGATTACTTTGAAGGGGACGAAATAGATTTGGAAGAATGAATAAAAAAATTTGAAATTATGAACAAAGTCTTACTACTTTTTGCCCACAGTAGTAAATGTGTGGACAAAGGCAATGTTGTTCTCCAGCTTAGTATTTTTACAACCTGTCCTTGAAATGAATGAATTTCGTGAGCACTCCTTCATCTATGACGATTTACAAGCACCGTGTATACATCTACCATGATTTATAAGTACTGGTATTTTCTTTATTTGTAGGACCCATTTTAACATTTTGTGTTTCAGCAAGAAACTTTATTCTGTGTTTAATCAATTCTACACTTGCTTGCAAAGTAAGTCAGGTAAAAAATATAGTCCTCAGAAAAGAACGATCAACTCTTTTCGATTTAAAGATTACTCCTCACTTCGAAAAACATAAATACAAATTTATGTATGTGTTAATGTCTCCGATATGAAAAGTTACATTTATTCCACAGTGAGTAAGTTATGAACTTATGCGGAATTCGAGTAAATGTAAGTTGCGAAACAAGTCGAATCAAAATGTACTCCACTGAAAAGTGAGATCATCTCTTTTCATTCTAAATTCTACTCGTCAAAACAAAACCTACTCAAAAAGTGTCAATGCAACCGCATAATTACAAAACTATGCGGATTCAATATAAGCAACTAAATAAGTCAAATATAAAATATACTCATCGAAAAAGTACAATGAACTTTTATAGTTGTAAAATTTACTTTTAAATGTGTCCATAGCAGAAAATTTGGTTTCATTTTGTATCGCGAAGTAAAAAAGAAAAGATCATATCGCGTCGGTGGTATTTAAATTGTAATATAACTTAAAAGTTATACAAAAAAAAATAGAAAATTGTAATGGTAAGGGAACATCGTTGACGGAAAATATTTTTTAACTTCACCCACTTAAACAATCTTTTGTCAAGAAGACCACCAACGCAAAATATAGGGTATACAGTATTTTATAAATTTAATGTATTACTATTATTAATTTTGAATAACATTAAAAAAAAATGTAAGTTGATATGTTTGTAAGAACACATGTCGGTGCCTAATATGTAGTAATGTAAATAAATGTAAAAAAAATTATATTTCCAAGGTAAATTTTATTCTTCAAAAGGTAAGTATAATTCGTTAAAATGGTTCATATAACCTTTTTGTAATATAGCATGCTCTGTTAATATAACTTTAGACGGAGTTAGCATTACTCTTCAAAACTCCAAAACTACTTTTCCAAATCTAAGATTGAAACCCACTTTTACACTTTGAGGCGTTTTAATTCACCTATTTACAGGGTTATAATGACTCTTCAAAATTAAACAATCAAGAAAAGCAGTTTTATTAACCAGTAAAATGAGTTATTTGAAGCATTTTGGAAAAAGTTTTTTTCTCAACTTTGTATCGATTTCAATAATACTTTTTGGGAGTTCTATTTACTATTTGCTGCTTTGAATGAAATCTATAAGGTCATGGTTATGCTGTTTTTCGCTGTTCGGCGAACACATCATATTTTTCTCTCGGGCTCGGTGTGGTGGTTAGATTCCAGTTCGTTACAGAGTTGCTTTTGGTCGAAAATCGGGTTTTTTTTTTAATACTACATATTATGTTTTATGCAATGGCAACGCTAAAATTGTATACCAAAAATCCTTTAAAAGATTTTATCAATGTGGAGAGTGAAATTAATAATATAATTGATTGTGCAATAAATTATGCAAAGTTACTTTTTGGACCGACAGCCACCGCCTGGTCATAAAAGAGCGATTGAGGTAGTGGAGAATATATGGCAACTTCAAGACAAGCGTCGTATCACCATTTGCATCACATCGTGAATATTGTCATATACTTTTTTTGTATAAATACTTTTCATACGTACTTCTACTTTATAACTAATATATTTAATATTCACTTTAAACATAAACATTCGTAACTTTCTTTTCTGAAAATAAAAATAAGGATGTACAGGTTTGCCTGTTTTCGTTCTTTTTGTTCTTTTTTTGTAGGATAACTCATTGTCAGTCACCCTGAATACTTGGCGTGCTCGGTGTACATTTCACCCAGCATATCGTGTCAGTTGTGAGAGTGAGTAAAAACTCTCTCTTCGTGTTCGGTGCAACAACAAAATCTGAACATAACCACGACCTAACTGCAAAGTATTGATAAGAGCCATAAAGGAGTATAACTTACTTACTCCTCACATTTTTCAGTGAAATAAACAATTCATAAGAGCGAAGAGGTAAAAAAAACTCTCCTGAGAGAGTAAAGAAAAAAAATGTAAAGAAGTGCATAACTTATTAAAAAATAATTACGCTATATGTAATTGAATAATAATAATTTATCGTTAAATTAATCTTTTCTTTTCAGTAGCACTGAAAACCCAAAATTCTTACAATAAATCTTTTAAAATCATTTACACTTAATCTGCCACTTGTTTTCTTCTTCTGTGCCACTTTTCTATTTTACGTCAAGACATTTACGAGTAACAAATGCGTAAAAAGAAAATGTGGTAGTAGAATAGAAATGGGGCAAAATAGAAAAGACGAAAAAAAGAATTATTTCAATCTTTTATGCATACTCGTAAATATAATGCATATATGGTATGTGCATAGAGTAGAGTAGTAAGTAGTTCAGTGTGTAATGTTGCTGATGTTTCCAATGTTGCTGCTGTTGTTGATGCTCTGTTGACGACGATGACTATGTATGTTGTAGTCTACGACAATGGCAACGACGATAAAGATGACGTGAAAAAGAGAACGTAACCGTAGTGTAAACAATTGATGTTGTGTGTGACACACATGCATGCTCGGGTGTGTGAGTGTTTATATGGTGTGTATGTGTGTGTTTTGTATTGTGCTTCTCCAGTGTCTCGAGTCGTGTTTATCAAGTTTATTAGCTCGGATTTGCCACAAATTTCCAATTTAAGTTAAGTGCAAGTAGGTGTACACACCGAGAAGCTTACATACATACTCGGGCTGCTACTTCTTTCTACTTTTCCATCATCATTTAATTGTTGTTTTCGTATTTATGTTGTCTCTAATACACATGTAGTTACATACAAAGCCGGTTAACCTATTTTATATTGCAAATAAGCAAAAAAAAATATGAGTTGTTAAGTTGTTTTGCTGTTTTATTTTGTTTTTACAGGGTGTCCCAACAAGTTTTGTGACTTTTTTCTGTGCAAGTGGCAGCTCTGAAATTTACCAGCTGTTGTCTAAGATTGTTTTGATTATTAAAAATGGAGCGCTGGACAAAGGAACAACGCGTTATCATTGTGGAAACTAGGCCGAAAATGCAGTGACTGTGAATGGCATTTGTGACAGGAACATCTTGTGGATGGTATAGAGCTGGACGACATGTCAGCAGGAAAGCGCCACAGACCGAATCATCTCCCGAAATTCCGATGTTAACGGGCCACCAAGATCGTGCGATTTCTTCGTTAGGGGTTTTATGAAATCCCAGGTCTATGCGAATAAACAACAAACAATTCGTAAGTTCAAGGCCGAAATCCAGCGCGTCATCTTTCTGGGTGGGTCTGTGATCAGAGTAGCGAGGGATATCCGCCAGATAATTTATTCCATACGTAATCGGAACATGTCGACTTTACAACGATATAAAAATATCAGTATGCGTTTTATTTGTAAATTAAATCGTGCACTCTTTTTGCTACACCCTTAATTTGTGTTTTCATTTTATTCCCTCTGGCAAGTCAACAATTTAAAGGTGACTTTAAGCTGTCAAATAAAACTTGGAAGTAAAAGTTCTTGCCAATATTTATGTATGTACGAGTATGGGTAATTTTAAGGTGGCCAATTTTGTTTTAGAGAAGATCTATAGGTAGGTACATATTATATACATGCATACATAGAAGAGCATATGCTCATGTGTGAAAGGCAGTAATTAAAAACAGGAAGACATAAAAATACCTGTATGCGCATTGTAC